>CM057391.1:15476250-17934375 GCA_030015415.1 Cynopterus sphinx | reverse complement strand
AGTTACACTGTAAGTCACCATATAATCTGACTTAAGCATAAATGTGCCTCTGAAAAACCCAGGATGCTGCTTTTCCTTCAACCATCCATCAGCTCAAATGGCTGGAAATGTAAGAAAATTCTATTTATGATATTCCACTTTCCCCCAAAAACCAAGAACAGAAGATTTCATCAGTTTATGAAATATTTAAAATTTCATCTATGATAGATAAATTGATGCCCAAGTGATAGTTCTAGTGAAAAAAGAAAATTCTGTTAGATTTATTTGTCTATTTCTTGAATAAGAGGAGGGGTTAACCCAAGAATCATTTGTCAACCACCATGTGGAATAGCTTATGCCAGACTGAGCCATCAATTAAATTGGAAAGCATTTCTCTATAGTTTCTAGATTATAGAAAAAAAATGCTTATACAAATGAGAAAGAGGGAGCAGCAACTATACCTGATTGATCCAAATCCCCCGAGTTCCTCCAATTCTGTTACCGTAGATTGTCTTTCAACACCTCCTGGATTTTCACCTACAACTGCACTGCAGGACTAGCATCCAGTTACATACCCACACCACTGGTTTGCAGACAGAGTAAGAAACCTCTCCAATGTAGTCATTTATGTGTCAGCAAGCAGGGAGACCCGCTTCCCTCATTGCCAGAAAACTTCCTTCTGCAGCACTGGAGTGATGGCCAGACATTTACAAGCCATTTTCTTTGGCTGACAATTTTGTTTTTAAACCCTTAATGGAGCATCTGCAACTACTGTTTTATTGAACTAATTTCAAATGCAGTCGTGTTTCCAGTAATCTATGACAGTTTTAAAAGTTTGAAGAGACCGGGAGTTGGAGACAAGAGTAGAGCAGATGTGTTTCATTGGGACTTGTTAACATCTTACTAAACTATGTTATAGAGACATTTCAGAAGGCAAACAACAGGTCAAGCAATGATTCCTCTTTAAACACACATAATTCTATGTCATGTGATAAAACACACAAGCCAACAAATTCCTAGTCCAATATATAACTATCATGGATATAAGTGAATTATTTTTTAAAAGCCCTGAAAATGCCACAACAGATTAATTTTAAAGACAATAAAGAAAATACATTCATTTAAAACAAAAACAAAAATTCAGCACCTATTAATTATATGTCAAACACTGTCTTAGATTCATGGAACTCATCAGTGACTAAGGTGCCTGAATTCAAGGAGCTTCCGTTCTTGGGGATAGTGAAAGCAGACCAAAACAAAGATAATTAAATTATACATCTTGCTAGAAGGTGAACAGTGCAATGAAAAGGCATGGGGTAAGGGAGTTCCAAAGCACAGGGATTGGGGAAGGCTGTCAGGTCATGTAATTTGGGTAGCCACTGCACTATTTGACAAAGTGATATCTGTTGGTTCAAATATGAAGGCTATAATGGGACAAGCCATTATATTTAAAAGAACAAATGATCAATTACATAAAAAGCATAAAAATTATTTCAATACATTACATAACAATCTGATAAACAGACTGATGACTAACATTAATGTCTCAGAAAGCAAGAATGACAGTAAAAATACCCTCCTTCTCAAATACTTCTCACTTTGCTCCCCACAGCTGCCCCTTTTCAATAACTTCCTTCCTCCTTATTTCCTGCTTTGCTCTTCTATTCTTTCCTTGACAGATTCACATACTTCCTCTCCCTCTATATTTTTCAAATTATATCGATAACGAAGTGTTTCCAATAATGTTGCTATTTTCCTAGGAAACCAACACACCCACTTAACCTATCCTTGCTGAAAACACTTTTTTTTAATCATGCTTGACCGTCAGAATCACAGTAAAGTCTATATCTCACCTAATGATTTTAATTTTGTTTCTGAAATCCTTGCCTTAAAGTGAAAAGCTATTAATTTAAAACAAAATCCATTGATTTTAAAGGGAAATTACAAGGTATTATTCCAATCCAAAATATTCAAACAATTTTTATGGATTGGAATACATATGCATCAAGTAAACAATGAAAACAAGTTTATATAAATAATAAACAATCGTATGATAGTAAAATGCATGTTGAACATAAATTATAATGAAGTTTATTATACTCACCAAGGAAGAAAAGATTATATAATGGGTTGTAGTTGGGCTTAAGACAGGCATTTGATCTCACAATTGCTTATGGGTATATTAGTTTCTAGGTCTGCCTTAACAAGTTATCACAAATTGGATAGCTTGAAACAACAGAAATTTATTCTCTCACAGTTCTGAAAGCCAAAAGTTCGAAATCAAGTCCAAAAGCTTTGGCAAGCTGTCTGGAGGCTCTGAGAGAGAATCTATGCCTCTCTCCCAGCTTCTGGTGATTGCTGGCAATCCTCAGCATTCTTTGACTTGTAGATGCTTCATTCCAACCCATTTTCACATAATGTTCTTCCTCAGTATCTCTGGGACTAAATTTCCCTGTTCTTCTAAGGACATCAGTTACTGGATGAGAACCCACTGTCCATTATGATCTCATAGTACCTTGATTACATCTGCAAAAACTCCATTCTCAAGTAAGGTCATACACACAGGTACCAAAGTTTAGGACTTGAACTTACCTTTTCACTTGAACACAACCAAACCCAGTGGATAAGAATTTTCCTTGAGACTATGTCAAAATATAGAACCTGAAAGCATTTCAAAATACAGGATAAATACTTGTACAAAATAGGCTGAAGTTTCAGAACATGCTACTACTTCCTTCTCACTTGGTATATCAGCACAGATCAAAGTGTTTTATTCCATCCAAATGTCATACACAATTAGAATTTGTTTCACATGAAATGATTAGAATTTATCATGTTAAGTAAGTGTGTAAGTGTGTCTTTTTCTAAAATTTTATTGTTGATTTAGTGTATTGTTTTCAGTGTGGTTGGTGATAAAGTTTATTTCCAAAAAAAAAAAAAAGTGTTATCTTTGAGAAAAGTCAGATATCATGGCAAAAATAATAATGTTAAGGAAATATGTATAACAGATCACAACTGTGACCCAAATACATCATGTATTTTTGTGATAATGTATTAAAAGCAATATTTCCAACTTGTGCTTTGAGCAGGATCTTAAAAATTCTTAAATCCTCTATAGTCTAGATAGAATTTCCCCAAAAATAGAGGAAAAAGAAAAAGGTTTTTGCAATGTGGTTGCTGCAGATTCATCACCTGACTAAGTAATTTGCATGTTGTTACAAATTGAATTATGTCCCCTCAAAATGACATATTGAAGTCTGAACCCCAGAACATGACCATATTTGGAAATGGGGTCTTTGCAGATGTAGTCAAGTTAAAATGAAGTCATTAGAGTCCTAATTCAATATGACTGGTGTCCTAATAAAAAAGGGGTAAATTAGACAGAGATTGACACTTTATAAACATAAAAGCAGAACATCATGTAGGCTGAGATTGGTGTGATGCATCTATAAGCCAAGAAATACAAGATTGCTGGGAAAACCCGAGGACCTAGGAGTGAGGCATGAAACAGATTCTCTCTCAAAACCAACCCCACTAACACCTAGATCTTAGTGGTCTATCCTCCAGATCTGTGAGATAACACATTTTGAATTTTTATGCCACTCAGAATGTGGTACTTTGCTATGATGCTGATGGTCACAACGTGAGTTAAAAAACAAACAAACAAAAAAAAACAAACAAAAAAAACGTACCACAGTCCTAGAAAACTGGTAAAGCAGACTTGGTATAGAGAGGGCTAAAATTGATGTAACATAAAAATTTTAAGTTATTTATTGAATTCCAATGGACTTTCAAGGTTGGTCTTAAACAATGCAAACCAATGAATGGCAATGTTCTGTCCTCTCCTGGGGCTTCTCATCACAATCCTGTACATACCCCTCCAGGTGAGCATGGCCTAATTGTTGCTTCATTACTAATGGGAGATGAAACTCAGGTTCCTACAACAAGGGTGGTGGATGGATGAAGTTTTGTCTCTTCTCTTTGGCTTTGAGTGATTAACTCCAAAGAGGAATATGTATAAGATGGATTTAAAATGTGACATATACGTAGTAGTCACTCTTCACTACCTGTATAACATCCATATTTTTAATTCCTTCCTTTGTAAGACAGGATAGGGGGAGGCAATGTACTGAGCTAAAAATACATTCCTCAGCCTCATTTGCTCAAAGGATGGTCAGTAAGATATAAGCATACATCATAAGCAAGATGTAATAAACAGTTAGCTGAGACTTCTTAAAATGTTTATTAAGCTGACAGGTACCCTTTTACACTTTGTCCTTTCTTTTCTTCCCAAAACATGGTTAAAAGAGCTCAGATTCCAGCAGCCATTTTAGGATCATTAATAGAAGGCTCAGAGATTTGTCCCAGAATCCTTGACATGCTTGTGCTATTGAACAGATACCAGTAAATGCCTCTCTCCATTTTATTGACAAAAAAAAAACACAAAAACTCATAAATATTTAAATCATTCTAGTCAACAGATTGTCACTAGTAGCTAAATACAATTCTTAACTGACATAAAAACTGATCCACAGAGTGGGCACAGCCTTGGTTCCAAGGCTCCAGATAGCTTAATATAAACTTGTCATGCTTTACAGTGCAGATTAATATATTAATATTCTTCATTTTTGTTACTGAAACAATGTTTGACCTTGAGAACATTACCGCACATTTCAAAAAATTCTAGTGAAATCATAATATTTTTATTTTGAGGTTTATTCTCATTTTATTAGGCAATTACTTCAGAAATAAAATGTAAAAATAAAACACCAAAAACCTTTGACCTATATTAAAATTTTTCATTAATCAGAACAAGTCATAATCATTTTCAATAGCCATGAAATAGGTACAACCTAATTGTTTGATGTGAGTTTAGAGAGTTTTAAATTTTGCGAGAAGCTAAAATGTATAAAGGCTGGCAATGGTTACTCATTGGTTCATTGAGACTTCTCCAAATAACTTCACTAGCAGAAGAATGGGAAAAAAGGAAATTTAGAGGAGAAAAACTCAAGGAACCCTTTATTTTTTGGGCATATTAGCTACTCTTTTGGAACCCAAGGAATGTCTAGAGCATAATTCTAAGAGTATAGGTAGTTGTAATATGGAAAGCACATTAAAAGGTGCGCCACAGAACCACTGACCTGAGGACCTATCAGTTAGATTTGTTTTATTTATAGCCCTATGTATAAGAGAATAAATAGAAAATACTCTTTGCGTTTAATGATTCTTATTTCCTTTCTCTATTCAATGAAAAATTAAAGGAAATAGAAAAAAAAGGAAAAATCATCTGAATTCCTTCTGAAATGATGCAACATTGCCTAAGATTAAATCTGTATCATCTTTAACAACATAATATTTTATAAAATGCCTTTTTAATAGATTTCTCCATGCTTTCTCAGCTGAAAAAGCTTATTACAAAGCTATGCTTTTTAAAGCAATTTCCTCCTAAACATTGAATTATTTCATTTAAAAAGTCTTAGTTCAATTTAATTACATGAATTACTTGGCATTGTTTCACTGAGGGTGTCATCTTCCATGCAAAAAACCAAGTTGCCTATAATAAGCAAGTACCTGAAATGCTTCCAATGATTTGGGTTTTTCTTTGTGGCTACAACAAAGTGGTCTCTTTCAGTTGCCATCAGTAATGGATACAATGAAAAGTCTATGGCCTGCGTGGACTGAAGGTTGCACAGAGTGTGGTGTTCTGTTATCTTACATTTAAGGAGAAATCGGTCAATCTTTTTAATAAATGAAACTATATTCTATACATTATTCTACTTTCTATAGGCTGTGTATCATAGCATTCTTGCTTTTACTATACATTAAATGTTATTTTAGATTTTACATGTTATTTGGTACGATTTGGTAGGTTATTATCTGGGTTTTGGAATGCTCAAATTTTTTCCATATATATTAACGGTAATTTCTTCTTCACATTATGCCATTTGGGCTTACAAAAGCTTTCATAGAAACACTCTACTTTCAGATAGCACAGAAAACCTGTATTATTAGTGAAAGTTTAAGGTACTAAGGTCTAGAAAAAAATGCCATTTGAAATAAGCAATTTATATTATGTTACATTGGACAATTAGGTAACTTACCCATTTGATACTCAATGCCCATCATTGTAAATCTAACACAAAGCCATTCTAAAAGCTGAACAACTGACAAAAGTTTCCAGAGGTATCCTGTGCCTAAATTATGGAGTTTACCTTAGAGAATTTTATGAAGCCTGGTAACAACGTCTGCTTGAATCACTTGAATCAGAGGGTTTTTGCTTCCAGATTTTCAGGATATTTGGCTTATATTCTTCGTTTCTCTATATCATCAGTTATTTCTAAGGAGACCTATATTGCCACAGTCTTGGAAAATGGTCTACATGGTAACCAAAGGATGAATACTGGTGGCAAACATCCAGTTCTTCCCTCTGTTCTTTCAATTCCTACTTAATTTTAGCTCCATCTATACCCATGAGAATCAGTCTAGCACAACTACAAAAATAAGGTTGAGCAAGCACACCCAGAGCCTAAACAAATAAAAACAAACTTTGTAGGTGAGAGTGTATATAACTGCATTTAAAAATTATGCATACTTTTATTATCTCTTGAATATTTTTCTATTTTTCTTAGCTATTTTATGGGACAGGCATATTCTGAGTTTACACATTAGAGTAAAAATGTTAAACTTTCCTTCAAGCCAAGAATTAATTTGCTAAATCAGTTATCCATTAAATAAATATTTGTTGAAAGCTTATTCTGAGAGACACTATGATAAGTGCTAGGAATACAAACCCGAGAAGTATGGTCTTGCATTCTTGAAACTTATAGTATGATTAAAATGTACAAATGTAAAAAAAAATTAAGTTAAACATAATAAAAGCTACAATAGTGAAAATATAGAATTCTACGAGAGAATTTAGAATAAGACATTCCCATGGGCATATATAAGATTAAATACAATCCACTGTATGTCAATTTTAACTCAAACTTTCTCCTACTCTTAAGAAAGTACATAGGAAAAAAATAAGGTTGAAATTTGTATAAGGATAACAGATTGCTATAATGTATAGAAAAATGTTGATCTTCTTAAACTTGAATCCATTATTAAATTTTCTATTAATTGCAATGTGGTGTGTTGTAACACTGTTTATGATATTACCTTTCTAAATATGAAGAGATTATTTTGAACAGTACTTTAGGTGACACATTTCTGAAAAAAAAATCAAAAGACATAATTTTTTAGGCTAATAATGTTTTATAACAGTGGAACTCTACCTTCCTTGCTGCATCTCTTTAATTGGGTGCACTTAGGGTGTAATTCCATGAGAAAATAAAGCAAACTAAAATCTATTAATATGGTTGAAAATGAACAGGTACAACAAATGTCCATCTACATAAAAACTACTAAGCAATTATATTAGTCTATAAATGGTCAATATTTTCACATGGTCATTTAATATACATCAGATTTGTAAATTGCTCACTTAACTTTATTTTTTAAAAGCTATGCTTAAAAGCCCAATACTGAGTCTAATACTCACAAAGTAATAATAAAGTAGAGCACATTACAAATTATTTTCTTAACAAACATACATGATGTTTCTATGAGAAATAAATAAGAAACACTTGGAAAGATTCCATAATGATTTCACAATGTCATTTCAGACATAGAACTTCTTGCTGTGATACAATCCTTAAATCTTCACTGAAAATACTCTTAGCTTTAAGTCTTGAAAAACAACAACAATCAAATTGAATGGACAGGAACATTTAATTCTGTTTATGGATCTGTATTGTTATGAACTGGTTTAGAAAAATTTTCCACAGGAAATTTATTCTAGTCATTAAGGTAGCCAACAACTGGAACAGATGATAAAAGATACTCAAAGATTAGCCAGCTGGATTTTCAAGGTTTTTCCATAATTTGAGATGCCTTTCGATTTCAATAGTAAGAGTTAAGTCTACTGAATTTTAGTTATGAGTCAGACCACAGTTACTGTTGTACAAATTTAATAAAGGAATAGTTTATTGAAGACATATTTATTGCCTTTCTAACAGAATACATGCCCACTTCATCACTGATGAAAATTTAACTAGAGGGGATTCATGAAACTGACAGGAATCAGTTTCCCAAACTATAGAATCTGAGCAAATGTTTGCTAAACTTAGGTTTGTATCAGTCTAAAATAAATAACTTCTAATTTCTCCATCTAGTCTTATCTCCTAAAGGGCTACCAATTCTGACAGCTGCAAGAGCTACAACTATAGCCAAGCCCTACAGCAGATAGTACCAAAAAAGTAAAATAAATTAATACAACTTTTTTATATTAACAATTCCCAAGAGTATAGTTGTCAACTGGCCAGGGAATGTGTCTATGTGGGCCAAACCACAGAGAAGTATTCTTATCTAGTGTATATTTATTTTATTATTTGGCATATCATAAATATGATCCAAATTTCCCTTTCTTCATGAAATGTTAATATATGTGTTCTGATATAAGGCCAGAAATCTCTGCCACACCAGTGCTTTTAAAAGAATAGTGAAATAAAAAGTTTTATGTTATAACCAGATATTTTGACTTAATGTGTTTTTAAAATATACATTTTTACAACTAGCCTTGATAATATTTAAACTATGCATAATATTAAAAAATAGACAAATATTCTAACTCTTTAAATACATTTCAAAAGAAAATATTCTAATTTGTAAGTAATGTACTTTCTGTAAATATTTTTGTCTGGATTAAGCCATACAGTACATGCTCAATAAAGGTCATTAGATTTAGTAAAAGAACAAATTAAATATATAATTGTATAAAACTATCTAATCACATTAGCATAATATCAACTGTGATATTCTAAATTTTTATATATCCAGTCCAATGTAATACCCTTTTTCAATAATCTGCTTTTAAAAATCCACTTTCAAAATAAAGAGAAATAAAGCATATTCATATCTATTTTTTTAAATTTCATTAATGAAATAAACCCTGGAGCCAAGCCAGTGTAGAAAGTCTCATAAATGATTTTCCTACATAAACTGGAGAGGACATGGTGCCATGTTCTTGGTTGTTAATGTACAACCTCCTATTTTCCCACCCTCGCTCAACCCCTACAGCTCCCTCCCACTATCACTTACACCTCTGCTGCTAATGGGAAAAAAGAAAATTGTCTGTCTTGAAACTTGGTACTAGTAGAGGGAGGTAAAAATGACTCCCTTTAAAAATTTCTAAATACAAATTGATTCTAAATGAGTTTTATAAACCAAGGCTATTCTGCATGGAATGCCTGAAGAATTTTAAGCCATACATTTATTTTGAAGTTGTCCTAGATCAGTAGTAACTATGTGCACCAGCAGAAACCACTTCATATATTTTCTGAGGGACATCAATCAAAGCCTTAAGGAAATACCAGGTAAACTTCCAACAAATATGAACTCATACTTAAATGTCACCAAACATGTAGGAAAGCAAAAACCATGAAGGAGAACCAGCAGAATTAACAAACAACAGAAAAGCCCCTAAATGGATCAAACAAATAGTACAAATATATTTTTCTAACAAAACAAGGATTGAATATGTGAGTAAAGAGGAAATGACTCTGAAAACAATAAAGTAGATTGGAAAATAATTAAATTTAACTTCTTTAATAAAAAATGAATAACAATAGTTGACTTTTGCTTCTGGCCATATTAAAGTATAAGGAACCAGCTTTATCATCTCATCTTAAGTAAATAGAAAATTTACAAAATATATGAAATTTTAGTTTTCAGACATTATACATTAGGCAATACAGATCTTTGATCCTAGAGAGACGGGAAACTTATGAGGAGAGATCTATGAATGTCTTACCTGCAGGCTGCTTTCAGGAAGGAAATACAGAAAGGAAAAAGAAAAACAAAAACAAAAACAAAGAGAGGCCACTGGTGTTACTGAGTTGAAGAGAGAGAATGGAATTTGGGGATGCCAGAGCAGTTCAAATTTATGAGATAAAATACTGAAGAAGAGGGAGCTGCACAGACAAAAATCTCAAAAGAGTGAGGATTTGGTGGAATGAGGATTGGTGCACACCTGATGTGAAACTACCTGAGAAAACAGAAGTAAAAACTGAAAACCATTAGGTCAAATAATTCCTGGATCTTACACAAGGCTGGAAAGTGTTCCATCTCACTAGAGAAAAAAAGACCTCATAATACATGAAGCATAGGGGAAAAAACCTAAAATGTTATATATACATATACATATACATATACATATATATATATATATGTATGTATGTGTGTGTGTTTATATTTATATTTATGTATATGTATATTTATATAATTGTATATTACATAATACATTATATATTATATTACATTGTTATATTAGAAAAACTCATAAGATCTCAGATGATGATTTATCACCAATTTATGCTGCAAAGTATGTGAATGTAATTCCTCTTTATAGTAAAAACTCTCAGCTAAGAATAAAAGGAATGTCTTCATTCTGATGAAAAGCATCTTTGTCAAATCTCCAAGGAAAATCATACTTAATAATGAAAGACTAATGTCTATACAGTAAGACTGGGAAAAAGCCAAATATGTCTTTTCAGAGAAGTTTCATTTAACATGGTCCTCAAAATTCTAGCCATATAATAAGGCATACATACATACACATATACATACGTACATAGAAAAGTGCATATATATTGAAAAGAAGTAAAGTTGTCTTTATTTGTAAATCATATAGTCATCTACATAGAAAATCCTAAGGACTATGCCTCTCTCAAAAGTGACCTACCATAATCTATTGCTTTTTAAAAAAAATACTATCAGTTAATAAGAAAAATAGGAAAATTATGGTATATAATATGTTTGACATACAAAAATCTATTGTATTTCTATGCATAACAACAAATAATTGACATTTTAAAATAATACAATTTATAACACCAAAACAAATCCTTAAGGATAAATTTACTATAATATGTGTAAGATTTAAAAAACTTAAAATGTTGCATGAAAAAATAAAGAGCTAAAGATATGAAAATATATACCATCAGAAGCTTCAATGTTGTTAATATGTCAGTTCTTTCTAGTTTGAGCTTCTAATTCAATTAACCAAATTAAATTCTAATAGACTTTTTAAAAATTAACAAGATAATTCTAAAATGCATATGCAAATGAAAAGGACTGTAATAATCATTGTATTGGTCTATTATTTAAAAATTGAAAATGAAGTTGAAGGGTTTATAGTACATGATTTCAAGGCTATTTTAATGCTAGAATAATCATGATGGCGCAGAATTCTTTGAAGACCAATGGAAGAGCAGAATCTAGAAATGGACTCATATATATGTGGTTAACTGATATATAACAGATATATCAAGGTGATTCAATAGAGAAAGGGTAGTGTAACAAAAGGTGCTGAGACTATTGAATATACATGGGGAAAATTATCCTCAATGATTTGTAAGCTAATGTTCATAACTGCTTACTTATATAGTAGCTAAAAATAAAAAATAACCCAAATGTCCACCAACTGTTGCCTATATAACAAAATTTCTTTTATCTATACAATGCAATGCTACTCAGCAACAAGGCAGAACAAACCCCTGATATATATACAGCAATGTGGTTGAATCTCAAAGGTATTATGCTACATGAAAAAAAGGGGCCCCAAAAAAACTAATGGTTTGTGGTTATATTTATATGACATTTTAGAAAAGATAAACTATACTTACATAAAGCAGATCAGTGGTTTCCCAGGGGATGGATTGGGAGAGGGTTGATGACAAAGCAGCATGAAAGAAGAGACTTTTTGGAGTAATGAAAATTACCTCTATTTTGATGTGGTGGTGGTTATATGATTATGTACATATTTCCAAACTCGTCAATTTGGAATGATGACTTTACTCCATGCAATTATAAACCATTCAATAAATTTTTTTTTAACCACTGGAAAAAATATAATCAGGCAAATCATGGTGAACTCTTAAAGTGAACCCATTCAAATGACAAAAATTAAGAAGTTATTTACTACTAAGCATTGGAGAATCTGTAGATCAATAATCTTTCTTACATTACTGGTAGAAGCATCTTTTGATTCATTTTGCATTATCTTTTAAAATTGAATAATCACATACCCTATAGCCTAGCAATATCACCATATGAGTATATTTACACTAACTCTTATATGTATGAATCATGCAACATGCATAAAAATATTCACCTCTGCACTCTTTGTCAGATGAAATAATGAAACTATTAAATGTATGTCACAAAGATAACAAATTATAGTATATTAACACAAGGAAGAGTTATATATAGGAAAAATAAGTTAACCAATACCACATGTGCCAACACAGAATGAATCTTAGGAACACAATGTTAAGAAAAGATTAACATCAAATGATATAGCATGATACCCTGTCTATAAAATTCAAAACCAAATAAAATTTCTATTAGTCATTTAGTCCTTGGTTATTGTTGTGAGTTTAATATAATATAAATATATCCACACATTATTATGTGGACCAATGATGATGAAGAACCATAAACCAAGAATTATGATTTAGTTTTGTGTTCCTATAAGCCTATTTTAAATAAATATGTAAATACATAAGTGGAAAGAAAAAAATGAAAAATGAATAAGCAGATGAAAGATATTAATGATATACTTTAAAATATCTTTTGTCTCTCAACAAGAAAATGAGAAATATTAGTAGAATCCATAAGGAAAATTAATACAAATACATAAAAATAAGGGACTAATGAAAGTTAAACATTGAGGTATTGTAAAATTGAAAAGATAATCCTCTTGACAGAATATATTTTTCTTTCAAATGCCATGGAGGTTGTAACATTTGACCCTTTCAAAATTACATGAAAGAATGTATTCCAAACTTGTTTTTTGGCTTTGCATAATTATTGCTTTCATAATCATAACATAATTAAACTTTTTAAACTGTACTGTCAATCAAACCAGGAGATACAATTATGATTCCAGCACAGAATGTAAATCTTATTAATCTTGAAAATGTAAAACTAAAGGGACAAGTGAACAAAAGTAAAAGGTGGAAGGAGGGAAAGAAGTGAGGGCAGAAAGTTAATGGCATCAATATTTTCACTTTTTTAATAATGTAAATATCAAGAAAATGATGTTATTTGATGAAATAAGAATTGTCTATGTTAAAAATTTAACTATTAATATAACTAATTAAAGAAATATAATATTGCAATTACCCAAATTTGAGAACAGTAGAGAAGACAAATATTTGTGGTAATGTGAATGAGCTATAGCACCTTCTGTCTGATTAGAAACTCCATAGTTATCTTTTCATAGAACAAAAACATTATTCTAATGACATTATTTGTAATTTTGAAAAACAGGACAGAAGGCCTTTGATAGTTGTATAAGTAGACTATAAACAGCTAAAGAAAAAAATCTCTGAGCTAGAGGATATATTACTATCAATAGAATCCTCAAAAACTGCAAACAGACTGAAAAAAAAAATCCAAGGATCATGGGACAACTATGAAACGTGTAACATGTGCACAGTAGTAATATGAGATGGAAAAGAAAGACAGGAACAGAAGAAATATTTAGAGCAATAACGACAGAGAATTGTCTCAAATTCAGGTCAGACACCAAACTACTGAGCCAGGAATCTCAGAAAATAGTAGCAGGATAAATTTAAAAACAAATAAATAAACAAAATTACACCTATGCATAACATTTTCACACTATCAAATATAATCAAATATAAAGAAAAAAATTCTGAAAAAAAGCCACAGAAAAACACCTTACTTATAAAGGAACAAAGATAAGAATTACATTGGACTGCTCAGAAACCACGCGGGCAAGAAGACAGTGAAGTGAAATATTTGAAGTGTTGAGAGCAAAACAAAAGAAAATAAAACAACACTGACCTAGAATTCTGTATCCTGTGAAATTATACTTCAAAAATAAAGGAGAAATAAAGACTTTATTTCATATAACAATAGTTGAATATACATTTTTCTCAAGATCATATGGAACATTCACCAAATTAGATTCATATTCTGGGCCATAAAGCACACCTTAATAAATTTAAAAGAATAGAAATCATTTCTGCATTTAGACCACAATGCAATGAAACTAGAAATCAATAACAGAAAAGTAACTGAGAAAGCTCAAAATATATGGAGAGTGAATAACACATAGTTCAAAGAAGGAATCTCAAGGTAAATTTAAAATATTTTGAACTAAATGAAAATGAAAACTCATCTTATTAAAATGTGTGGGCTGCAGCAGAAGTAGTGCTCAGGGGGAAATTTATACCATGAATTCATATACAAGAAAAGAATAAAAATCTAAAATTGACCATCTAAGTTTCCAACTAAGGAACTGTAAAGACCAATAAATTTAAAAGTAAATAGGAAAAGAAATAAGAATTAGAACAGAAATCTGTAAAAATAAAACAGAAACTCAAGAGAAAATAAAACCAAAAGCTGATTTTTTGAAAAGGTCAATAAAATCAATAAGCCTTTAGCCAGACTAAAAATAAAAGAGAGAGGACACAAATTACTATTATCAGAAATAAAAGAAAGGACATCATTCAGGAATATGAATATTAAAAGAATAGCAAAAAAATATTATGGATATTAGTGAAATAATACTATGACCACAAATTTGAAAACTAGATGATATGGACCAATCTTTTGAAAGATAGTTTGCCAATATTCACACAAGAAGAAATAGACAATCAGAATAGGCCTATATCTATTAAATAAATTAAATCAATAATGAATAATTAATAAACTTCTAAAACAGAAAGCACCTGCTCCAGATGGCTTCGCTCGTGAATTCCACCAAATATTTAAAGAAATTATACCAATTTTCTATAATCTTTTCAGTGGATAGAAGCAGAGAGAACACGTCTTATCTCATTCTTTGAGGTCAAAATTATCCTATACCAAAACCAGATAAAGACATTATAAGAAAACTACCAACCAATATCTCTCATGAACATATATACAAAAATCCTTAACAAAATATTAGCAAATTGAAATCAACGATATATAAAAAGAATTTTAAACCACAACCAAGAGGGATTTATCCCAGTTATGCAAGGCTGATTCAGCATTCGCAATAATATAATCCCTCAAATCAACAGACTAAAAACTAAAAATCACATGATTGTATCAATAGACGCATACAAAGCAGTTGACAAAATAACACCATTCATGATAAAAACTCTCAGTAAATGAGGAACAGAGTAGAAATGTCCTCAATTTGATAAATATCTGTGAAAACATTGTAGCTAATATCATACTTAACAGCGAGCAATTTGCAGCTTTCCCACTAAGACTAGGTAAAAGGCCAGGATGTTCCGTCACCACTTCTTTCAACATTGTACTGGAAATTCAAGCTCATGCATCAGACAAGAAAAAATAGAACACAGATTATGAAGGGAGAATAAAGCTGTCATTGTTTGTAGATAACATGATCACCTATGTAGGAAATCTGAAAGTACTGACAAAAACTTCCTGGAACTAATAAGCATTTACAGCAAGGTTGCATGGTACAAGGCTATATACAAGAGTCAGTCACTTTCACATATACCAGCAATGAACAAGTGGAATTTAAAACTAAAAACAGAATGCCATTTATATTAGCACATAAGAAATGAAACAATTAGGTACAAATCTAACAAAATATGTACAAGATCTATATGAGAAAAACTATAAAACTATAATGAATGAAATAAAAGAAAACCTAAACAAATGGAGAGAGAATCCATATTCCATGAATAGGAAGACTCAATATTGTCAAAATGTCAGTTCTGCCCAACTTGATCTATAGATTCGATGCAATCCCAAACAAAATGCCAGTAAATAATCTTGTAGCTGTCAATAAACTGATTCTAAAGTTTATATGAAGAGGCAAAAGACTCAGAATAGCCAACACAATATTGAAGGAGAAAAACAAAGTCAGAAGACTGACACTACCCAACCTCAAGACTTACAATAAGGCCATAGTAGTCAAGACAGTGTGGTGTTGGTAAAGGAATAGAGACCTTAATCAATGGAACAGACTAGAGAGCTCAAAATAGACTACCGTAAATGTAATCAACTGATCTTTGACAAAGGAGCAAATATGAGAGAATACAAGGAGAAAAAGCATCTTTTCAACAAATGGTGCTAGAACAACTGAACATCTACATCAAGGGTTTCCAACCCCTGGACCATGGACTGATACTATTTTGTGGCCCGTTAGGAACTGGACCACACAGCAGGAGGTGAGTGGCAAGCAAGCCAGTGAAGCTTCATCTGTATTTGCTGCCATTCCCCAATGCTAGCCTAGCATCACCGCCTCAGCTGCACCTAAGACCATCAGGCATTAGGTTCTCATAGGAGCACCCATCCCTGGTACCAAAAATTTGGGGGACTGCTGAATTCTACATGCAAGAAAAATTAATCTAGACACAGACCTTACACTTTTAACAAAAAAGTAACTCAAAATGGATAAAAGACATAAATGTAAATCACAAAATTATGAAACTTCTAGAAGATAACATAGGAGAGAGCCTAATTGACCTTGGGTATGGTGATAACTTTTCAGATACAACACCAATGGCATTATTCATGAAAGAAAGAATTGATAAGCTGGATTTTATTAAAATTAGAAACTTCTGCTCTGCAAAAGACAATGTCAAGAGGATAGTGAGTGACACACTAGGAGAAAATATTTGTGAACAACACATCTGATAAAGAAATGCTATCCAAAATATTATTAGAAAAACTCTTAAAAGTAAACAATAAGAAAACAACCTGATTAAACAATATACCAAATACCTTAAGAGACATCTCACCAAAGAAGATATACAGATGGCAAATAATCATATGAAGAAATGTCCCACATCATGTGTCACTAGGGAAATGCAAATTAAAACGAGATACCACTACAAGTTATTAGAATGACAAGAATGGTCCAAATGCTTGCAAGGATGTGGAACTACAGGAACTCTCGCACATTGGTGGGAATGCAATATGATACACCCATTTTAAAAGGCAGTTTGGCAGTTTCTTAAAAAACTGAACATATTCTTACTGTATGATCTAGCATGTACCCTCCTTGATATTTACCCAAAGAAGATGAAAATTTAAATCCACACAAAATCCTGCACACCTATCTGTATAGCAGATTATTCATAACTATCCAAACTCGGAAGCAACCAAGATGCCCTTCAATGGGTGAATGGATAAACTGTGGTACATTCACACAATGGAATATTATTCAGCACTAAAGAGAAATGAGCTATCAAGCCATGAAAAGATCTGGAGGAACTTTAAGTGTATATTATGAAGTCAAAGAAACCAATCTGAAAAAGTTGCATACTGTATGATTCCAACTATTTAACATTCTGGAAAAGGCAAGATTATGGAGACTGAAAATATCGGTGGTTGCCATGGGTTGGAGGTGAGAAGAGATGAACAGACAGAACACAAAGGATTTTTAGGATAGTGAAACTGATAACATCATGATGAATAAACATTATTATACATTTGTCCCAACCCATATTATTTACAATATCAGGAGTGAACGATATTGTAAATTGTAGACTTTGGGTGATTATGATATGTCACTGTACGTTTGTCACTTGTAACAAGTGTACCATGATAATGGGGAATGTTAATAATGGGAGAGATTATGCATGTGTGGGAGAGAGGGGTGTATGGAAAAATCTCTGTACCTTCTCTATTTTGCTGTGAACCTAAATTGCTCTAAAGAAAATTTTTTTAAGATGAGGCTTAGGAAAATAAATGTTTTACATTAAGAAGAAACAAGTAGCAAAACACAAAATTAAAAATTACAAGTAGCTGCCTCCTTGGAAGAGGACGGTAGGCAGAAAGACGTGTGAGTCAGAGAACTGCTGTTTTTCATTATAAGCCCTCCTGCACTAGGTGGTTTTTTTTCCCTATTGAAATGAACCACTTTCATTTAAATCGGTAAATGAAGAAACAACACAAAATGAAAACAAAATTACTCTTGCTCAGAATTTTTATCATTCATTTAACTATCAGCAGCTACAGTCTTACTTCACATCCTGCACTCAGCACTGTTTTGAATCTTGTGTTGACATACACTATCTCATAAACTGAAGTATAATGATATTTATCTTTCTTTGCATGAAGGGAATCTAAATAAACCCCAGAGCTGAACTGCAGGAAGTTTTCTCAATAGCTTGTAAAATATTTTATAATCATCTCTATAAGGGAGCTGAGTTGTCAGTGTCAGTCACTGGGGAGGAAGAGAAAGAGGCAACTGAGAGTTCCTGGAATCATTCAGGCTCATTTATAGCCAGAGCACACTGCAGATCCCTCAGGGCTGCAGAGGTGGCGGCTCAGCCCTCTGAACAGCGCTGCCCCTTAATTTGAGCACACCCAGTGGGAGACAATGATGCTTTAGGTCTGAGGTTCAATGAACCTTGCAGTGACCTAGGACCAGCTAACAGAGAATTGGACTCACCTCAGTCAGTTTTATTCTGTTGCTAGTTAACCTTGCACAAAGTTCATGAGATTTTTTTTTTTTCAGGCTTTACACTGAAGAACATCTCAGAGGACAAAACACCTTTTTTTCCCCTTTCTTCCTATAGAAACAGGGATGACAAGTCATGAACCTATCCTTTAGTGACGCAGCTGATGCCCCACTTGGTGGTTTGCTACCTCTATCAAAAGGACACAGCTCTCTAGATGTCGTCAAAGGGAGTATATAATCTCATCAGGGGGCCAAATGTATTCTCTTACTCCTACAATTAAAAGGAAAAAGAAAAGTTCCAAACTTGTCTTCCTACTGCTATTTGTAAGTTAGTCTTTCTTCCAATTTTCAAGAGACTAATCCCAATACCATGGCAACCCAGGAACACGGAAACCCCAAATCATACCTTTCTAAAACTATCTCATGTTGGTGAGCAAGCATACAGTGTAGCAAGGAATGAATGATTAATATCTCAGTTTTGGTTTTCTTCTATCTTGTTTACTAACTCACCACATATTCCTATCCTGTCTTTACTGTATATTCTCTAAAGTTTCACTTTTTCAGAACCGAATGTATTTTGCGTTTTGTATCATCTTCCAAAGCTATGCAAAGAGAGATGAGGAAACATCACAGTCTGGTTTCCCAAAAAGAAAGGATCAGTAAATCATCACCAATCTTGTGATGAAATGTGCTTATAGTTTTGAGTACTGAATGTACTGCAAACCATTAATATGATAGAAATACTTTGATGATAAAATACTCACAAACACATCAGAATCATTTTGCACCTCGCTGTAATTGCTGCTTTTTCCATTCTCATGCAGAAAAATTTTCAAAGAGCAGCTTACTTAAAGTTGTGAATAGTATACCGTCACATTCAATGACAAAACTATGTTATTGAAATGTGGATTTTCTCCGACTCTCAGGCATTTTAAAGGGCCTGCATGTATGGAGGGGATGGATACACTTAAACGCACGTGCAGATGAAGTTCACATACCCTCAAATATACACGTCACGAACACTGACCTCCATGCTGTTCCACCAATTCCCCACATGTCCCCTTGGCTTGGGGTTTCATTTATTGTTCCTTTGCCAGACACGCTGTCCTGAAGATAGCAACATGGTTCCCTCCTTTTACAACTTAATGCTTTGTTTAAATATCACTTTCTTAATGAGATGTCACTGAATCACCAAATTTAAATTTACAACTCCCTCATTCCAGCACTCTGTATACTCCTCCCATTTCATTTTTCTCCTACTATATCTTCTACTATATAACTTATTTCTTTTGTTCTCTAACTTCAATATGCCTGATGCATCGAGATGCTCAAAAACATTATCTGAATGATTAAATTTAAAGATGATGCAAATGATGTCAGCTTGTTATCACGATAAACTTTTTAAAATGTCAGTTCTCCCCTGTAATCATGCATTTTCTTTTCTATTTCAGTATAATTACATGCTCTTTTCAATATGCAAATGTTTTTCCTCAAGAGACTTCTCAGCTATCCCCATTTTCAATTGCTAACGTCTCACTATCCTTCTAGTCTATATTCATCCAGTGTTTATTTGACATTTCCTAGTTTACTGAGAACTGCCTCAACAAAGGGGGTTTTCCAAGCAAAAAAAAAAAAAAAATCCCACGAAAAAAAAAAATCAACCCTGCTACAGGAAAGAAGAGAATTTACTGCAGGAGATCACGTAAGCAAAGTGAAAAATGAAATTATAGGCAGTGGTCCACCCAGAAGGAGAAAGAAATTGGACTGCCCAAGAACTCCTTGCTCCCCTTCCTCAGATATGATGTCTCTGGCAAGGGTCCCAGCTGCCCCTGCTCAAAGGGTAATAATTTTTGAGGAGAGTCATTTGGACATATAGCTACTCTCCAGTCACTTGAGAAGTTCTCCAGCAAATGTTGCTGAGGCAATATCTTCAGTGTAGGTATGATTTCAGAAGATGTATCTGTCTGAATGATTTCTTGCCTGGACTTGTCTGGGACTTTATTCCATCTATTCTAATTTTTTTCTGTCTAGATTTTTATGAGTATCGAATAATAAAAGTATTTTAGATGTCTCTAGTAGCTGAGATCTAGTTTTAGACAAAAGACCTCTAAGACTGAAATATAAATAGAGAAGCGTTCAGGATGACATCATGTTGTATGCACACCAGAAGTGACCACAAATAACCTACAATAACCTTTAAAATTAGTTTTTTCCTGACTTCATAAAATAATATTTTATTTGGCAGGCATGTATTGGCAAGCTCTTTCAAAAGTTCTATTTGTTTTCTGTATCCAGGAAGACACAACCAGTGTTTTCACATAGGTTTCCTTCTATGCTGTGGTTTTGCCATTTTCTGCTTCTTTATGAGTGGCTGCTGTAGAATATTTTTCTTTGGGACATTTATAAGAGTAACAAGGATATGAATGAAAAACCATCCTTCTAACAATACAGGGTGGATTTCTGCTTCCATATGTAATACTGACAAATCTAAAGGACAAAAGTAGAATATATCAACAGTATATGGTTGCTTTATCCTGAGGTTATATAATAACATGCAGCTGGAGAAAAAATATATTATAGTACCTTGAAGGAAATTAGTCCACGTGTCCTTTGATACGTTAATTAAATCCAAGATTAGAAAGAGAATGCAAAAGCATAACATAGCTTTGAAAAACATATAGACTTATATTGACTTATCTAAGCCAAATTAAGATGTAGCACGCAATAGAAAAACATAATTTCACAGTTATTGCATAGATTAGCCCATTGTTCTAGTTTTAAAGTTCCCATTATAAAATAAAAGTAACATATTTTCTCTAAATATTTTGACATATTATAAAGTTCTTTCTGAATCCGATTAATTTCATGTCACTCAGATTTTCAAACTTCCACTTTTTTTCTAGAAGACAAAGATGAATAAGTAAATCTTGTCATCTATATTAAAATAAATAAATAAATAAATAAATAAATAAATATTTCCCAGATAAACAGCACTTCTAGAATAAGGCACTATATTTCATTTTCTTCTTTGAGTTACTAGTAATCTTTTACTTTCACACAGGCAAAAGAGGAAGGTTCCAATAATTAACCTTGTGCTGTTGACCTAACCAAAATTAACTGGCTATGCAACAATTTAGTTGTCCATATAAAAACAGGAAGAGAGATTTCCCCAAGTAACCCTTATTCACCATGAGAAAAACAGCTGGTGCTCTCTCTTTCCATGTAAGCCTGTGGGGCACGGATGAAAGGATGTATATTTCTGATATCCTCTCTTGTAAATGGGCGGGTTTTTTCAGTGGAAGTGTGCCAACACTCAGTTCCTGAGAGGCGGGGGCCCAAGAAAGTCTGGTCAAAATATTTAGAATTGTATCTTTAGAAGAAGAGGTCTGTGAAAATGAACAAAGTTTCCTCAGCAGTGTTACAGGAATAATCACTGCAGAATAACAGTGGAAATCTATACCTTTTCCTCCTACGAAAGGAGGGAAAGATTAATAAGAAACATCGCCCTTCCAACAACAAAAATCAAAGTTTTAGTACCAGACTTCTTTGTGTTCTGTTTTCCAGTAGTTCTGCTACATTTCTCACAGTACACTGCTGGGATTTTTTTATTTTTTATTTTCGCTACGCATGCTCACACATCTGTTGCACATGTGTGATCAACCGACGAGATTGTTGAGCCAAATGTCCTGTTAAATGGACAGAGTGGGCAGAGCATTCCTTTGAGAGTTAGATTCGGCCTCTGGTGGATTGCCTCCAAATGCAATGGTGTAATAAAGAAAAGAAATCTGCTCATTTGAATTGCATTGAAATGAACTGTGTCCTCCCCTAAAATACCATATGGTAATGATCCCTGGAGGTATGGCCCATAACACCCAGGTCTGGCAGACTCCATTGGAAGGCTGTAAATGTCCCTGTATAGAGAGACTGTGAAAGGCAAGATAGTTGACAAGAAGCATGCCGGGCAAAACAAGAATCCTATCTGATGTGCCTCAATCAGCTCGAAATGAAAGAAAGTAGACTGAACAAAGAAATCCTAGCAAGTCGTCTTGAAGAAATCCTTCTTCTCCCATTAAAACGCAGTTTTTGGATCTCACCTCCAGTAAAGTGAAACCGTATGGAAAGAAAGCTGTTTCACCTGAGCAGTAGCCAGAGTTTCTTTGCAGCAAATTATCTCAATAAGACTCAAGTGTATGTCTGCAAAGCAAAACGCAGTCTTCGTAATCAAACCTCCACCAGAGCTGAGAGCAGATGGACCCAGTAACTGGAGACGCTGAGAGCCCTGCCTCTGCTCTGGCTAGCACTCTCAGTGAACCTGATCCTACTGCAGGTAGTAGCCAGTGACCTGCATGCCATTCTGTGAAGTCTCTCAAGGGACACACACACACACACACACACACACACACACACACACACACTCCCACCCACCCACCCCCCCAGGTTGTTTTAGTGGGGAGAAATTCAGGTAACATTGGTGGTGAGATACTGAAATATCTGTATGCCAAACAGTATAAGAAATAGCCTGTTTTAGCCCCTATAGATGTAAGGCACCGCTGTAGAAATTAGAGTATTGTATTTAACTGCAATAAAGCCTTAATAGCCATTGGAGGTTATAAAATTTTCACTTATGTCAATAGTTCAATTCTGATCTTTTCGTTCATTGTTCTTGAAAATGGACAAGTTTTTCACTAATTTAGTCCATAATCAAATATATTTATAGAAATAATATGGGAAACTACCTCAAGACATTTATTTTTCTTACCTGAATTTTTTCTGTTCTAATAAATTGATCATAAATGGTGTGTGTCTGTTAATGGGGTGAAAGAATTTCTCAAACTATAAGTTCTCAATCCTCACTTTTCTTTTTCTAGAAGCTTTGACAACTAAAGAAAAGTCTATCCTCGTACCTGAATTTGAGTATTAGATTTATGTGCTTGTCATTCCTAACTTTCATAGAAACTTGTTTTATTTTTCATGTCAAGTGTGACTTTGTATTTTGATTTCTACAATTACTTTGTGCTAAATAGGAAACTTAGTTACCATTTATAAAACAAAGATACTGTATATAGGAATAATAGCAGCTAGTACGTATTGGGCTGTTGTATTTTAAATTAATTAACAGTAATTCATTTAATCTTAACCATAATCCAGTTAAATAGGTATTGTTATTAGCCCTGTGTTTTACATGAGGAAATTTTAGATGAGGAAATTGAGATTTTTAGGATGTTATAACATGCCTAAATTCAATAGTAGGCAGTAGAGCGGAGGTGTAACCCCATTTGTGTTTCCAGACACAAGAGTTCTGAACTGATCATTACACCATCATGTCAGAAGGGTTTCTAGTTTTGTTTTGTTTCAGAAATCCAGACTCCAGAATTGTCATTTTAAATATGTCCTCGATATGTTCTAAAACCACGAAAGTGGAAAATTCTATTTAGCTCAATAACTTATAGTACTTTTTAAAAATCATCATGCAACCAAATATTTTCCTTGTTCAAATCTGAATCTTTCCCCTGACTAAAATATTCATCCATTGTCTCAAAAGTCTCCCTTTTATATTATACATAAAGC
Source organism: Cynopterus sphinx (assembly GCA_030015415.1). NCBI lineage: Eukaryota > Metazoa > Chordata > Mammalia > Chiroptera > Pteropodidae > Cynopterus > Cynopterus sphinx. The sequence goes on along the minus strand of CM057391.1, from coordinate 17,910,326 downwards.
TTAATATATTTTTTTAACCTTTTCTTACACAGGAAAAAAAACAAATTTTAAAAATCTTACCACAGAAATTATTTTTTCCCTACTTTCTAAACCAAGATATTTTGCCAAAATTAGAGACCTCTAAGTAAAAATACATAGATTTTGATTTGAAGTATTTTGAAAGAACTCAATGTGCTTTAATTAACGTCTTCATATCAATAAGTTTTATTTTTCTTTTTGTTTGAGTTATTTTTACTTGAAGACCTCTATGAATATTGGGATCAATAATGGCTCTTGGAACTCATATAGCAAGCAGACAACTGACATTTCCGGTGACATCTGTATTTCTGAATATCCTCATAGTATCAACACAGATTTTTTTTTTTTAATTAACTATAAGATCTTCAAATTTGATACTGAAACACCAAATAAATGTCAGCCCCTCTTTGTTGTTGATAAAGAAGCCATTGGATTCGGAAGCACTGCTCAAATCCATATTTTACAACCCCATTTATCATTTCAACAGAAGAGTTCTGAGTGTAAAGCATGTGGGAAGAATATTTATCTTATTTTTACAGATCAGAAAGCTGATGCATAGAGATTAAATTATATTTACGAGGTCAATGAAAAGATCAACAGAACTGTGATGAGCCAAATCTGCATTCCAGAAAAAGTCTAAAAATAAATTGGATTTCTAAGTGATATGTAACTAGCATTTTAAAACATCTCATAAAATTAATGTAGTCATATATGCATGCCTTTCATTTCAGCTCTAATTTACGCTATCAACATTTTAGCAGATTTACAGGAAATTCCCAGCACAGTCTGCCAATTTATTTAAGAGCATAAAGTTCAAAATACATACATATATGTATTTTTTAAATTTACAGGATATATAACTATAAAATGCACATAAAAGTACTAAATTTGCAACAGGAATACAAATTCTCACACTTCTGAGCTCAGTTATACTGCTATTTTTTGGCCATTTAATAATGCTACTAATTGTCCAGGATGTAAACTTGGATGAAGCTGCATTTCTTTTTTGGATATTTGGTATCTTTCTTCTAATCATTTAGAATCTTAATGATTCTAATAGAAGCTGATTTGTTTTTTTGGGGGGGGTACCCATATCAGTAATTCCTACCTCTTGCTGAATTTAAGTGAAATTATTAGATATATTTTAATGAAAGCAAATAGCATTCTCTACTCATTAGCACCTCCAAACTTTGAGAAATAAAGTCTGGATCAGACATATAAGCAGGGTCTAATAATATTCTTATAAATTCTTCCTGAAATTTCATGTTTATATTAAAGTTAAAAAATTGACATTTATAGCCTCTCTCTCAAGCGTGCATGCACACGCGCGCACACACACATACACACCTATGAGGGGGCTGGGGAGACTGAGAAATAAGTAAATAACCCAAAATTAAGGATTTTGCAGACCAGCCTCAGATGGATGCCTCACAGACTTTTAGTTCAACTGCTGTTTGTCCAGTTAGCATATGATGTGTTGTGTGTAAAAACTCTCCTATATAACCAGGAATTTGAGCTCAGCAACACTTCTGCTTACTTTCTCTTCCTCCCTCTCTCCCTTCCCAATGTCCTTTACTTCCTAATCTGCCAAATCAAATGCTAAATCAGGAGCAATAGCCTACAATTAGCTTTCAATTAAAGTATAGAGTTCAAAGTTGACTCCAGAGTGAGTAATTGCCTTTAAAAACCGCAACCAGCAGGCAGCTGCCAGATTATTACAACAGTTTATTTAACCTCAAAACATCTGATCAATTTTATTATCTCAGCAGAAGGCAGATATCCTGGAGAGTAGGGTTTTAAATATACTACTCATCCTAGATGTCTGAGAGAAAATAAAAAATTCTTCAACGCTATAAATATCTTTTTGCCATCACCTTGCTGAGAAAACAAATCAAAATCACATTTTCTTCATTCAAAAGTCAACAGAAATAAAGAAACTGAATGCAAAAGCATCGTGACATCAGCTGGGGCAGGAGTGTGGGGGAAGGGGGCCACAAACAATTTACAAAATTACAAGCTTTAAAAACATTCAAACAACCAGCTCATGATGTTTGGGGTTTTTATTCTTCCAGAAAAGAGACAGAGGGAGGGCCGCCAGCTTCACCGAAACAAAAAAAAATATCATGTTTTCAGAATCCTGATTTGGCTGCCTCCACGATGCCGAATTTGTTATTCTGAGACCTGCTCTATGGATGGAGGGAAGGAGCGGGTTGAAATCTCATTACACGAATGGGCTGAACAACCCTCAGATCTCCTACCTCCAGGCAGCAAGGCCAGGATTAAAACTCTCCTGGCCTCCACCAAATGGTGCCACTGGGGACTTCCCCCAGCTCTGTCCCCCTGACCCTGCCATCCCCATCTGCCAGGCCTCCCCTACAGATCACTGCATTTAATCTCTTCCACTGCTTCTGCAGGCCCATGGCAGCCTACCACATGAAACGTGTTGTGTTGATCCCTAACCTCTTCCAACAGGCAATATTTGGCAAGAACATCAACTCTTTAGCAGTCTTCCTGGATTTCAATACCAGGTCCACTATTCACTTGGGCAAATTACTTTATTTCCCGGGGCTCAGTTTCCTCACCTATAACCTTATCACTTTGTTGTGGGGATTGAGTGCTGATGATGTGCCAGGTGCTGAGAACAGGGCCTGGCACATAGGAATTGCTTTGTTTTGGTTGGCTGTTTCTATCTTTCACTCAGGATTCAATCCTTAGTTCCCTTTGGTTCAGGACCTTGCCTGTGGGGCTGTTCTACCTACTTTCAGGCCCAGCACCCAACTCTTGGAAATTCTCTTCAAACAGCAAGAAAGGGGAGGTAAAACCTGGGTGGTTCCTGTGTCCTGACTTTGGGGTTGTGTTATAAGAAAACTTTAATACAATCACATATCTCTTATCTTTCCAGCAATTTCACCAGCTGAGACAACATCCCAGGTAGACCCAGAATACTGGTCACTCCCACCTATAGGCAACTCCAAAGTATATCATCATCCACAGCCACACAAGTGTAGCTAGATACTAAATCCCATCCCTGCATTTGAGAAATATGAGTATTGCTTTTATTCCGCTCATTTCAGTTACTATTGACTTAAAAGAAAAAAAAAACATTCAAGAAACAAATAAATTTAGAAAGTGTTCATGGGAAATAAACCATTGGTTTTTACAAAAAGACATTATCAGTACCCTCCCCCACCAAAAAATGAAAACACTTTAAATGCTTACTCTTTATGTTTTATTTTCTGTCTTCTGTCTATTCCCCAATCCCATTTCACTCTTTCTTCTAGAACCATGCTAATATATTTGACAGCCTTGAATTCCCAGGAATTCCTGGATAATACATAATGTTTTGTGGATTGCATTGATTTATAACATAGAAATCAATAAATGTTATTGATTATTCAAAATTTCAAGTCATTCTATTTATTAATCTTCCAACAGTGGTCTGACAATATATTCATGTTATTTCATGTACATCTAGTTTGTCGCTTTTAATTACTACAAAGTACTCCAGTGTTGTGTGCTCATGACATTTTTACCTAACCACTCAATGCTTGTTATTTAATTAACAATGACAACAAAAATATTACTATTCAATAGTTAATCTCATATTTGATCAACCTGATCTAAAGTCACAGTGATTCTGGTTATTTACGGAGGAAATTTTCTTCTTCCAATCCTTTGCATAAGAAGTTTTCCATCTGAACTATAGAGACAAATGATTGTCTCTTTCACTTTCTAGTAAAGATTTTGTCAGAGAAATTAGGATTTTGTTTGTTTGTTTGTTTGTTTGTTTGTTTTGAAATCTGATTGTTGGCAACCCACATGCTTTGTTGGTAAAAGTAAATATCTTTCAGACACAGAACAACATAAAACACAGACATCTTAAAAGCTTTGTGGAAACAGTCAGGCCATGAATAAAAAGTAAATAATAAGCTAGCCATGTTTTCAACATCTACAGCATTTAATTATAAAAATGTAGGATATGCACAAGATCTCAAAGATGTTTATTCTAATTCCTGCCTGGCAGCACTATTTGATATAATGCAATACTGGAAACAATTTAAATACCTATCAACAAGAAACAGTGTAAGGGATTTTAAGCAACTAAAAAAATGAAGGAATTCTCTAAGTACTGACACGGAAACATCATAAAAATACATTGCTAGTGGAAAAAGAAAGCCGCAGGAGAGTATTTTTTCAGATGATTCTATTCTTGTAAAAAAAAAAAAGTAAAGAAAATATACATGTATAATAATGTGAATATATACAAGATCATGTAGAAAATATCTGGGAAGATTCAAATTGCACAAAGGGTAGTGAAGCCTAAGAGAAGGAGGAAAAATTTTACCTTTTAATTTTTGTCCTTTAGTACTATTTGTACGTATGGTTGTTTACAGCAAGTATTAATTTCATACTAAACTTTTCTAAACATATATAAAATAAAAACATAATGAATAGGCTGGCTTTTGAGGAAGGCTTTATTTACAAATACAGTAATGGAGGAGCTGACACAGTCAGTGACAGCATCATCCAGGAGAGCAGAAGCAGACAGATGCAAGAACAGAATCAAAGAACATATCAAAAAGTCACCTTTACCTCAAATCTCTTACTAAACATCACATAAAATCCATTTCCACTCTGACACCTCACTTGCAAAGTTTTTAAAATTTTTATTGCAATGGAGAAGAAAAAGAAACAAATTTAAATTAAATAGAAGTAACTTTCGGTGAACTGTAAGGTTAGGAAAAAACTTTCATGGCCATTGATGATGACAGAAGATAACTAAAATAAATCAGAAATGTTTTTAAAATAGTTAAGATTCTAAGAAATTAAACTTTTCCATTAAAAATGTATTTGAAATAACATATATGCACTTCTTTTTTCTTGATGAAATGATGTAAATACAGGTTAAAATGTATTTTATCAATAAAAAGCTATCTCAGTTTTTCATAAATATTTTACTTTTAAACTTTGAAAATGATGTTTTAATGTTCAATACTTCAAAAAAAAGACTATAAATTACTTTGTTTTTTCTTCAAATATTCAAACAAAAAGTGTTCAGTTCAAAACAGAACCTAGAGACTTATGTCAAAATTTGACTGTATTTCAAATTATTTACAGAAACTGGAAAAAAACGTAAGAAAATTTTAACAAATATAAAATTAAAAAGAGGTAAGTGCAGAACCACTCATCTTAGAATGGATAAGTGGTACTTTTATCCCTGAAGAATATCCATTTTAAATTTTCCTAAGACAGGTAAGCAGTTTTCTTAAGAATTAAACATTAATTTTGGTACTATTCAACCAAACCATTTCTTCAGTGAAGTAGTTTATCTTAAGTGTCTGGGAAAGCTATAATAGAAAGTAGCAGGTAACTACTGGAATTAAATCTACAGCAAATAAAACAGTAACAAAAGACCTAATTTGGTAAAAATGATCGATGAAAAACTAAGATGTTATACACTGACAGTCACAAATAATTGATCTACATTCTATTTCCACACAATGATTTTGAAGTCTGACTTCATACATGCAAATAAAAATATCAATATACATACTATATACTACACTAATTTTTGAGCAAAATTTTTATTTACTTATCAGAATATTTCATAATATTTCAAGGAGAAAACTATTAAAGAGAATATAAAATAAATTCCAGGCATTTGCACTTGAATCTGGCTTTCCTGCATGCTTACTAGAAGCTACTGAAAGGAAATATTTATGGTGTTATACTCCCCCTCGTGGGCATTTTATAAATGAAAAGTTTAGCGACTTCCTACACACTTCAATGTATTTTGAGCCTCACGATTCTCATAATCCTTAATGGGAAGGATCTTTACAGACTCTCGCCAACCATCACTGTGATGCAGGAACCTCAGAGCCAGCCAGTTCATGCTTGATCTAAGTTTCAATCCTTCCAGAAAGCTACTGTTTCTACCTTGGGATAACTATCACTAGCAAGTTATGTTTATACTGAATGCAAATTCCACTTTTCGCAACAGGCACTTTTGGACCTCTTGAGGAAACTAGGGAGAGTTTACATTCTTTCTCATTTTACCCACCTTTGAAGTGTATTTAGAAAAATCTCATCATAAGAGTAGATACTAACCAAGTAAAAAACAATGGCATTAAGAAATCACTTTAACTACATATTGTTTCAGGTAGGACTAACAAAATAAGAATATACCATATAATACCAGACAAATATGCCCAATAAATGTTTGTTAATTTGCATTTAAAAAAATGTTCCTTCACTTTGTATGAAAAGTACATAATTCTTTTCCTTTGGATGGAAGATCTAGTGCAACTGATTATTTTTGCTAATCCGGGGTATTGGGGATCTGCATGAAACCTAAAAGACCTCAAGGGGCATACAGCCCAAAAAGTAAAAAAAAAAGAAAAAAGTATCCATACAAAGTACCAGAACTTAGTCACAGTAATGGACTCAAAGAGTACCTATCCTACACATGCTCAAAGTCATCTTCCTAATTTAAAAGGCTTCGTACTGACATTCCAACCATTGTATTATACACACCTTGAGGAAACTCCTCCTGTACCTTTGCCCCCTTGAGCTAGCACAGAACCTACGACTGAGTAGATGTGTAAGCCATGCCTTCTTGAAGGTGATGAAGATAAAGCCCCAGACTTAAGGCTAGAGTTTGCCAATATTTATTAATTCTTATTCTACCGTATGACAGATTAACTTGCCTTTCAGATTATCTGCTGCTGATTGAAGTGCTTTGGAAAGGAACAGAGAGCAATGACAATATGGACAGGTCTTATGGTATGACATGGTGAAGAAAGCTTTGGCAGATGGCATTGTCAGTGTGGGATGGAAGAAAGATATTTAAAGAAGTAGGGACATCGAAAATGAAGCCCAGATTAGATAGTTTGGGCATGCATTGATGTTTGCATAACGAAGCAATTTATATGCGGGTAGCATAGGAGAATCAGGAGTGGGGCAAGGTAGGCTCTAAGCTACCAACTGCCATTGGAAAAACCATACAAAAACTTTTATAAACCCCTTAGAAACTGCCAATTGAAGATAAGCATGCCCTCTCAATTAGATGTGTTTTCTGTATGGGAAAGGAATTTGGTTTCTTTGACTAAGCACTAGATTACATAGTTGTCTAACTTTTAGAGGCCATATTAAAAAATATTTATCTTTAAATTCTAGAACTACCTTGAATTTAGAGAAATTATACTCTGTAAAGCCCCACATAAAACTGAGACCAGCTGAAGAAACAGAGCCTTTAAATCCTTCTTTTGGCTAACCCAGAGAAAGTGCTAATCAACTAAAAAGACAGGTATACTGATTTATTAGTACATTCATTCATATACTGTATATGTGCTGTTTTTAATGACTTGAATATTAAGGCAATAAGTGAAATTTGTGTGATCCTAACCAATAAAAGTTTGTCATACTTCCAGAAATAGCTTTATGAAAAATTATGAACTTAATACAAGAAACTTTTCAATGGATATTTTATTTTTAGGTTGATACTTTAAAATGTAATAAGGATTCAAGTTAAGTGAAAGAAAACCATAAGGACAATGAGGTGGAATTAAAGGGATGAGTTTTAATTATTTACAGGTGATAACAGAAGGAAAGTAAACACTACATTTTTCTATAGGAATGAAATCCATTTCAAAATTCATTCATAAGTGTCATAGCTTATCGGCCTATTTAGTCGATGTTATTATTTAAATTTAATGCAGTCAATATTCGAAATAATTTCCTTGTAAATCTGGCACACAGTTCTGAGAAGTAGCCTACTGTGAGGTCTTCTTACATGAAGATCTGGGTCTGGGGGCTTGACTCTTTTCTATGTTCCTTGAATATGTATAACTGCATTATCATCCCATACGTACCTGACAGCCAACGTGCCCATTGATACTGTACATAACGCGAAAGTTATTTCCTGTGCCATAATATCAAAGAACACTTTATAAAGCTTCACTCTCTTAGAGGGTTGCAAAATGTCAGCCATTTTCTGGTTCAAAATCAACAGAAAAAAAAAATCTTCCTAACAAATTTCATGTGTCTCAGAAGAAACTGAGATAGTGTGGCCAAAGTGATCATAATTAAAAACATACTCTCTGTTTCTAAGGTCCACTGTAGGGGTGTGAAAGGGCTATGTGGATTTCTGCTTTTACTGTCCAAGAACTATTTCAATCATAAACCTAGAAAACTTTTGATGCAGATTTGCTTTTTACTATTAGAAGTGCACTTCCAAACTGCAGAGAATATTCTGTGTATTTACATTAAAACACTTGCTGTGTCTTTAAATCCATCTCTATTGACAAATTCTCAATATTTGGTGTCTAAACTTTCACATTTAACTCCTAATTCTCCAATTTAGCTGGACTATACTTCCTTTTCAACCTCTTCCATAATCTACTTTATTCTCAAAGATACAGATACTATGAACTTGAATCAGAGTCCTTACATCTATAGCACCCCTGGCTGTGGCCTTTCGATACCATTGGCAAAATCACCTTTATTAATATGAAAAATTGCCCTATGTCATTTTTAAATCTAAGTAATCTATGTAGAGACTATGGGAATCTTGGGGGAAATAAAAGAAATTTTATCTTTTGATACCTCTACCTATCATTAATTCTTGTTACCATACATCTCTTATTTGCCAACTCCTGCCTCCCTGACATGCAGCAGAAGCACAGTTCTTTAATCATGACCTTCTCTCCCTGCTATTTTTGGACTAAGAATGAATTAGAATAATTATTTTCAAGACAAGGGAGAGAATAGAAGAAAGCAGTAAGAATCTTGCATTGTTCTAAAAATTATGTACTAGTACTATAATTTTCTATCTTGAAAAAATTTTTTTCATAATAAAAACTTCAGAGAGCAAACTTCAACTAAAATGTCTCTGCTTGTACATTGGTTTTTCATTGTTGCTGTAATAAATTACCCTAAAGTTGGTGCTTTAAAACAACTCAAATTTATTATCTCACAGTTCTATAGGATAGGATTCCAACATGGGTCTCACTGAGCCAAAATCAAGGTGTCAGCAGGGCTGCAATCCTAGAGGGTCCAGAGGCACACCTCGCCTTTTCCAGCTTACAAAGGATACCCATATGCCTTTGTCTGTGGCTCCTTCTTCCATTTTTTAAGCCAACAATGTTGCATCTCTCTGACCAGTCACACTTCCATAGTCATAGCTCTCTGATTTTCCTCCTGGCTCCATTTCTACTTTTAAGAACTTTTGTGATTATACCAGCTTAGTACTAATATTATTGACTGATCAGGTGGTGGTCTGAATGAGTGAAGGTGACAATTATTCATTTGTGTAGGAGCCTCAATTTTAGCCTTATATCTTTAGTTGAGAAGTTGTGTTACTTTGTCGAAGTCACTCTGTCAGGAGTGCAGTTCCCTCTGTGAAATCAACAGCTGGACCTGATGATACCTAAAACAATTAAAATGACTTTGAAGTGAAAATCAATAACATAGCTTCAGACATTTCCTAGTCCAGGAATATTTTAAAGAAAATGAAACCTTTAAAATGAACATTAGCCAGTAGGTAGGTAAGGTATTCCTTTTCTTTAAATATTATACCATTTGAAGTACATCTATTCCACCACTGGGGCGATGTGCAAAATTATAGAGAAAGCAATTTTATACTTTTTGTTTCAGTTGTTTCCTTCATATCTTTGGGGATTATTGACCCATCTGTCTTCTTTTTTTTTTTTCTTTCAATAGACTTTGAATGAATCAGATAGGCATCAAAAGTGAACAACAGTGATAAATGCTAATGCCTACAGAAGCCAAGCAATAAAGAAAATGGGGGCGGAGTATGAGGCGTAATGGGTAGCAGAGCTTATGGATAATCAGAGTGTGTGCTACCTCAAAAAGGTGCCTACTCCTCAGGTTGAGATCACTTGTCTTGCAAGAATAAGGCCCTTCTTTGCTACATAGCTAAGTTCCAATAATAAAAATTCCCAATTTTCAAACACAGGGAACTATTTCTTATTTTAATACAAACATAAAAAAATCTGCAGTTAAATGCTGCTGGATGGTTTCCAGTGTATAAATTCTGGCTAATTTTCTATCCATTTTAAAGCGAAATGCTGCAAAATGTCACTCACATAAAGGATATACATAATACTGCTCTCATCTGCTTGTGAGAAAGAGCACACTCCTGTACCGAGCAAAGGTTTGGACTCTCCAGCATTAAGATGTGATTTGAGTTAATATTTTTAAACATTTCTCCATTTTATTTTTATAATTTTATATGAACCATAAAAGGCTTTAAAATCTTCCTTTACCATCAAAACATAAACTAAGTCTCTTAGAAAAGCAATTTAGATATAAGACAAAGATAGGAAGAAAGACTTGGTTTGTTATTATCACAATAAGATTATTCTGGTCATTACAGATAGCTTGAACATAATCAAACATTTGTAATTATCAAATGCTGAATATCATGTTTTAAATATTGATGTCAGTAAAATAAATTAGCATATTTCATAACTTCATAAGATAGGAAAGGCTTCAAAACAGCCACACATATAATATGTGTGCATATAGATAGGCAAATTAACAAATAAACAGGTAGGTAGGTAGACAGATGATAGATAGATAGATAGATAAATAGATAGATGATAGATAGATAGATGATAGATAGATAGATAGATAGATAGATGATAGATAGATAGATAGATAGATAGATAGATAGATAGATAGAGATAGATGGATGTATCGAGCTTTTGTTTTCCTGCTGAACTGACCTCAATGCACATACTGAAGTCCAAATGAGAAAAGCAAATTCTACCACCAGGTGGAGCTTAGCTTCCATTAAAGCAGCAGATATATAAAAAAGATTTCAAGAGATTGTTTAAATTCTTTGTGTATATTAGGAAAAGACTGAAGTAAAAGGTAAATATCAAAGGAGCTGAAGCATTTTAAAAGCCTGTTACAAATGTCAGTTAGGAAGGACTTTAAGCATCCTTCATGAGCCTACTCGATGGGTCGGGTGCTCAGTGGCCACTCATAAATAATGTGACAGCCGACTTCCTTTCTGTTCTTTTCCCTGTCTTTGTATGAGAACACTTTTAAATTCCTATGCATTTAGGTGCTCGCTTTTAAAAAAAAATCACAGACACTGTTATTATAGGGCCTAAAAAGTAAAATTACCAAAAGGAATGGCTTACATTAGGAAAAAAATAACCTATTTATGTTACACACCCAAACATGTATTCTCCAGTAGATGAAATGAAATTCAGTACATAAAGTATCTAATGCAGAGCCTGATTATTCGGCTGGTAATACAAGTTATTTCTGCTATGTTCTCAAAAAAGACAATCATTTCCCTACAAAATCAGTGTTTAGGTGTCTATGAAATGTTCATTGTATGTTCAAAACATTTCTAGGCCTTGTAGAGCAGCCAGTTGCAAACTAAGATATGATGTTTGTCCTTAAGCCGAAGAGAAAATATGCTACAGAAGAGCATGTAAACTAAGTGTTGAGGTGTAAACTTATACCTCGTATATACAATAAGAATAAAGAGAGGTCAAGGAAGGAATGCTAGTTCAGCCCAAACAGGAATTAATATTGTAGGAAAAATGGGAATTGAATTGACAGAGGACAGGTGATGTGTTCCAGGTGAGAGTGAGTTAAAGTGCAGAGCAGGTGTGTGGTGTGGTCAAGGTGCGACATGTTTGATTCCACTGCAGGTGCTTTTTGGCCTAAAGAGTAGAACTAGACTGCAAATAGTGAGGTGCACTAAGATGATGGGCCATAATAAAAGACAAATGATGGATTTACTTGCTAGAGAAGCAGATCGAGAGTTATTGAAGATTGTGAGTCAGGAATGCAGAATGAGGAGAACATTATTTACGTGGCTTATAAAAAAAAAAAAAAGAAAATTTGGGAGGCTCATTTAGTATTAAGCCTGCCTGTCTGCCTATAACTTCTTTTATACCTGTTACTAATGTTTAATGTTCCAGATTCAAAGAAATTAGACATGTGTAAAACACACCCTCTACTCTTAAGTGTCTAATGGTAAAACACTGTAGGTTCTATAAGAGCGAGAAAATACTAAATATATATATAGATCTAGAAGAAATAAATGTGTAAAAAGATATAATAATAGAGCACATCAGGCAGCAACAGCTGTTCAAAGGCGCAAGGCACAAGAACATAGTGCAATTAGGAAATTCTAAGTGCTTTGCTGGCCTGTGTGGCATATAAGGCATGAGTGGCTTATAGTAATGAGGACATAAACTGGAGTGATGGCAGGAGAAATTAAGGAAAAAGCCTAGACTTAGTGAATAGTTCACAAAATGATAAGAAATCATATAAGGAACAAGGTTAAACGAAGGGGTCCAAAACTACAACAGAGGGAGAGCATTGAGCACCGGTAACACTGACTTGAATTTGGGGAACAAGCCAAACTTGGGGAGAAAATACAACTTCAATTCTGATTATTTAATAGTCAGATATCTCAGTGTACAAACGTTGTTCAGTAGGCAGTTGGAGATGGGATTGAAGTTCATGTGATATGCATTGGGTCGGGGAGGGGTTTGGGAGAGACCAGAAAAGTGCACTGAAATGAGTGGCATCATCATCTGTGTCTTTCATTTAATGCTTAATATATGGAAGGCACAATTTCTTGAGTAACTTGTTTGTTTTTTGCTCTTTGTGCTTGTTCCTCCCCCTTACATATAGAGCCAGCAGCCTGGTTTTATGGTTCCTCACCGCTGGGATTCTGGGAGGGAAGAAGTTGGAAAGACCTAAAATTACAGGTGCTACTATTTCTGGTGTGAAAGCCAAACTCCATTAGATTTATTAATGATCCTTGGGTAAGGGAAGAGAGGAAGGACCACTGAGGCAAGAAGAAAGAGACCTGGAGACCAAGAAGGGGATGATGGGACTATTTTCTGTGCTCATTCCCTAAACCGTATCTATAACAACTATTTATATAGTGTTTGTGTTGTATTAAGTATGACAAGTAATCTAGAGGTGATTACAGTATACAGGAGGATGGGTGTAGATAAAAGGCAAATACTATGCCATTTTATATAAGAGATTTGAACATCTGTAAATTTTAGTATCCGTGGGAGTACTAGGACCAATCTACCACAGACGTCAAGGGATGATACTATATATTCTGCCCTTTTTACTAAGCAAGTCTGTAAGTTTCTTAAGAGTTTATATCCTAACTGATAAAGGCTTAATTAAAGAACTGCTACTGGACTAAAATTAAATTTTATGCCTGAAAGGGACCTTAGCGGATTATTGTTACATTTAATGAAAACTGAAGCTGACCAGATAGATAAAACTTAATGCTTAGCCTCAAGGAGATCACATCATTAAAGAGGACAGAGATGTATAAAGAGGACATTTCAATTTAGTATGTAAACAGTAAGTGAAGGTGTCCACTGGTGCTATGTGAATACCAGAGAAAGAGGTGCTGTGCTATTGGCAAGTTGAGAGAAAAAAGTTTAGTAGAAACCTAAGTGAAATCTTGAAGACTAAGACCACGAGGAAACAGAGGATCCTCTACCTTCAATGATCGAAGTTTCTCTCCTCTGAACTCCTATCACTACCTAATGATACCACTTATTTCATTTTTATCATATCACCTTCTCCTGTCGTAATTTTCATTTGTTTTTCTCTTCTTTCCAGAACAAAAGTATCATGGAGAATAAAAGTCCTGCCTTTTAACTCTTTGCAGAATTTCCAGAGGTCCCAGAGGTCATGAACATAAGAGATGCTCAAGAGTTAAGAACCTGGGTTTGATCTGCTGCTTAGTTTTCAACTGAATGACCAGGAGAACACATCTGCTGCTTATAGGCCACTCTGCCAGCTGGCCTGGACTGCACAGAAAGAAGGAGAATCCAAACAAAAACTGGAACACAATTGAAACAGTTGACTCTAAACATTTTTATCACCGGATATACTATCAGTCATTTCTTACTGTTATTTAAGATGGATGACTTTTAGATCCTATTGATGACAAGCTGTGTAAGGGGAATTAAAAAAAAAAAAAAAAAAAAAAAAACAGGATTTAGGTATTGGCAGTGCCACTTGACAAGCTGTGTGATGTTAGGATCCTCCCTTGGCCTCTACGAGCCTCAGGCTCTTCTGTAAAATACGGATAACTGAGTTCTCAAGAAAGTTCTATCAGATATGTGAAAATTATTTGGCAAAGAGTGAAATGCAACTTAATGGTAATTATTATTAAATAGCTAGTTTGTCTCCAAGATACTCTTTTACCATAATAAAGATCACAGTGACTTTATAAAGAAAAAGAGCAAAGTCTTTCTTTTATATATTTTGCCCATACTTGTGTTACTTTAAGTCTCATAAAATATTTCTCCCAGTTAGATGTATTTTTGAAAAAAAAAAAACAACAAAAACATATTTTGAGTGTTATAAGTTGATCATGGCTAAGAGTAAAAAAAAATTCAGATCTTGAAAAATGTTCAATATTCATGTGATTTTGTGTTTAATTTGGACACATGAGCATTTCTCTTGGAGAGAATGGATGACTGTCCCACATTCTGGGCAGTGTCTAATCTTAATATAAGAAATAAGTCAAGTCCTTTGGATGAGAATGTAGTAGAGAACAGGCACTGCTTGCTCTCTGTCCCAGGCATAGTTGGGCCCCAAATTCCACAAATCTAAAGTGTTACTGATAGTGAGCCCAGTGGATACAGGCCAGATGCAAGTGGCAAACCTACCTTCATTTCTCCTTGATGGCAGCACATATCCCTCTAACAACAGAAATACAGCGGTTCCAGGGAGAGTCCAGCCCCTACTGCCTGGAACTACATGCACCCGAGATCAAGCTCTCTGAAGGAGCTAGAAGAGCATCCAAAACTGATACCCGGAACACAGGGGCAGTGGGACACACAGGGACAGTTAAGCCTGGAAATGGTGGTGCTGGGCATAGTGGCACTCTCATGAGGGTCATAAGCAACGGATGTAATGGCATGGCAATGATGAATAATAAAGGGTTAAGGAAACTGAGATACTTATTCTAGAGTATCGCTGGGGAGGATACTGTGAGTCAGATTAGTTTTGGGCAGAAACCATGTAAGTTCATGTTTTAATAATTTCGGTTTAAAGAAAACAAGTATAAAAACAAATCATTTTTACACTGCAGGCCAGTGGGCCACCAATATTAAAGTTATACAATCACTTAAAAATTGTGTTGAATCTGTATCTGCATTGCCAGGTGAGCATTGTACATTATGTATAACTATTATGTAAAATATATTTTCTCTATTTTCCTGATTTATTTTAAAATAAACTTTGCTAAATCAGTAATACCTAATCTCTGTAAGTTCTTGCATGTGCACACAAAGCACCAGCTCACAACACAATTGTTTTAAAACAACTCTCTCAAGAACTGTAGATGTGAAAAAATATACATATTTTTTCTCTTTACATTTTCTTTTCTATACACACACATATACAGAAAATCAAGAGGAAATTAAGAGATATAATGGTAAAATTAAACTTATGAATTGTCTTTCTTAAAAGAAAGTTTTATATTTAGGTTTTGACTCTCAAGTCAAAAGAAATAAAAAGACCATAATTTTCAATTCCTATTCTGAGATAGTTGCAAGAAGAGTGTGTATTAAAAAAATTTCTATAGGAAAATCCCCAATCCATCAAACTGCTCTTCACTATATTCACAGATTTCTGTAAATGTGTAAAAAGAGTCACTAATGTTTTATTAATGACAAATATAATTTACATATTATATGTTTAGTTTACAAAAAGAATATAACACAGTAGCTTCAGAGTTGAAAGATTGTTTGATATTAAGTAAAAATTAATAGTAAAATAAAAATAAAATTCCATTTAGGTAACATATACAAGTTTTGAAAAAAGTAGTGTTATGCATTACCCCATAATTAATCCCAAATATTGTAATGTCCATTAAGAACCCCAAACCGGAGCCAAGAATATCTGGTCTATAGCTGCTTCCCCTGCTATCTTATAATAGCATATTGCACTTTTCTTAAATTCCTGATTTATGATAGAACTTATGGTTATTCCCACTGGGATCCTCAAAACTCTTAATTTGTTTACATACTTTGGCTTCTGTCCAGATTTATGTGAACAGTAACTGATCCAAGAAACAAACAGGCGGAAATGTCTTTGAATAGCATTCTTTTACTATCAGGTCATACATATCTGCATTCAGTAAAACAGGCAACTGAATTCCTGAACTGGGCAGTTCAATAATACATTTTTAAAACTCAGGGGGAGATTAAGGAGAGCGGTTTTCTATTCAAACAAGAACAGAAAAAGGAACTATGAACTTAATAGGGTCTTAAAAACACACACAGGATGGAAAAGAAATTCCTCCAAACTATTGAAAAAATTAGTAACACGCAGATTTTATCATCTACTTCCTCCTCCTCAAAGGGATGTTTTGTTATCCACTTAGACTGAAGAGCTTGCTTTCAACCAAATTAAGGGCTCGGATGTAGAGAATAGAAAAGAAAAAAAAAAAAAAAGAAAGAAAGAAAAACCTGACATACCAAGATGCCAACCAATAGCCCATTTCAATGGTCCATTTTATAATGAGGTAGAATAAAGAACAACGTGGATAGCACCAAAATGGCAAAGGCCCAGGAACCTCATTCAGTTAATCTATTAGATGCTTTGCCAAATCTTATCCAAATAACCCAATTATTACAGTCTATAGACTACAGGAAATTCTTACAAAATTGGCCTCCGCTTGGAATCTCAAATCATGTCTCCACTTGGGTCTAAAAGATCACTACGATTGCCTTGTTGAAGCTTTTGCCTCTAGGCTTAACTGTAATTTTCAGAAATGGAAAATGAGGGAATACATCCAGGTAAAATTCTGGATGTGGATTTAAATCAGATTTTTTTAAAAAAAAAAAATCTTAAGTAAAGAACAGTCCCTCCTTATTGTAATCCAATTCCCTGAAAAAATGTGCCTTCAAAGTAGAGGCAGAAGTTCTAGATTTCCAAATTCAGTTTTGCTTCCAGCGTGCTGGGTGATCAGCAGCCCTTAATGTCTGCATCTGCCTTTTGGCAATTGTCATATCTCAAGGTTGATACAGATCTACCTCACAGAGACCATGCAAGGATTAATTAAGGTTAAACTGGAAGAAAAAAATTGCATTTGACAAGCCAGGCCTCATCCATGCTGCTAAATAGATGCAGATGTTTTAACAACTGTTCAGATTATTTGGTAGCATCCTAAGAATAAATTTGCATAATGCATTTCAGCTGTGAAGACATTTTTAAAAACCAAAGACTCCAATATTTCAGATGGGTAGAGGAAAACAATCTGGCTCCATTCAGGTTGAACCCATCACACTGGGCACCATTCACCCCAAAGTTTTCTGATCTATCAAACATTGTGAACCTTATATTCTTAGGAGAGTCTCATGGCAAGGGAAGACTTCATACTTCCTCATGCCTAGGCATTTACCTTCTTTTCTCTTGTAAAGGTGGTGAAGGAATTTCAACTTCTTTTCATGTCTTTTGTGTTGCTGAGGCACTAATGGCTACATGCAACTCTGATCAAGAAAGCATTTTTCTACTTTTTCATCTTACGCTTTTGTTATCTAAGTATGTCTGATCATTCATTGCCTGAGGAAATCCCAACAACTTTAGAACTCACAGAGATGGCACTGATAATAACTGAATGTGGGTATCAGTTTTTGTAGATTTTACTGGCACATACAGACCCAAGGATGTTCCAAAATATGTTTGTGTGTTGGGAGTGGCAACTGGCAAAGGAAAGGAAGAGTAAAGAAACACAGAAAAGTAATGGGCTTTACCATTTTCCTTCTCTTGCTATTAAAGAAAAAAAAAAGATACTTGAGATTTCCACCTTTGAGGGTCATTCTTTAAGGAATCTTAAAATGTATCTTTGTAATATTGTATAGCAGCATACTTAGGAACATAAGCTCTAAAGTTAGGTAACCAAATTTGAATATCATTTCTCCCACTTGCTTTCTGGGTGACTCTTGATTAAGTTATTCAAAATGTATGTGCCTTGGTTTCCTCATTTTAAAAAGGGAGATTGCTATACTACCTAGCACATGAAGTTATTATAAAAAAAATATGTACATGTAAATTACTGAGCATTTCTGAAACATAGTAATCATTCAATAAATGTTAGTTATTTTTATTATCTACCACTTTAAATACCTATATTTTAACTCAATATCATTTCAGGTCCAAGGAAGTTTAACTACATTTGAAACTTTTTTAAAAAATTCAGGTGTAATTTTGTCTTTTAATGATTACTGAATAGGGAAGAAGGCAATCCTCAGGACCTTCCAGCACCTTACAGTCGTTGCTCTGATCAACGTTCTCCTTATAAGCATTCTACTTTAGCAAAACGTGTGTCTCCAGCTACATCCCAGACTTGTGGGGGCATATACACTGCACACTGCCATAGATCTTTTCTTGGTCACCGAATGGTACACAATAAAAAAATTAGAAACTCCTTACTATTAAAAAATAATGAGCATTTATTTAACTCACCTGTCTCCTGGAGGTCAACTGAACTAGGCAGCCATGCTAATGTCAACTGGGCTTGCTCATCCATTGGTTGATGAGCTAAAGATCAGCTGACCCAAATTTTATTTTCCTTTTGGAAGCAGCAGGCCAGGCTGGGCATGTTCACCTCCTGGTGGTGGCAGAAGTGGAAGAGGGCAAGGTGCAACATGAAAGGACTCTTAGGTCTAGTCTCAGGGGTGCACTGCCATTCTGACTCACTACGATCAAAGCAGGCCACATGATGGATCTCAAAGTCAAGAGGTGGACAAATATTCCTCCTAGGGAAGCTAAGTGGAGGGAAAGAATATTTCTGAACAATAATTCCACTACCACACCCATACAGACACTGCTAAGTGATCACAATACTCTTTTCCATTGTGTCTGAGTATAATTTTTATATACTTAGCAGCCACAGTAATCACCAGGAAACCTGCTAAAAATGAGGGAAAAAAGAAAAAAATCTAACTGAGACTTTGGGTTTTTCAAATATTTAATAAGTTTATAGAATAATAGATCCCAAAATCTATCTGTAATATAAAACATTACATTGTTATATTTCAGGAAAAAAATGTTATGTTTATTTCATTGTTGGCTGAGTTAGTTTGAAAAAATATGTACACATGCAATATCAATAAACATTGTCCCTGTATTTTAAAACATCAATAATTTATTTAGTTTTTATCAATCACCTATCTTGTTTTACAAAGAGAATATACTGGTAACCTTTAATAGTAGTTTGTTACTTTTCATTGAAAATATATCCATATATTTTTCACAATTTTGAAACTAAAAACATATAAGAACATATATAAAAGTTACAGTGCCAAACCACCTACATACTCACTTCTAGTTCACTTATTTTAAACCATACTAATACTAAAATCATAGGTATTTCCATTTATTCTGTTTATTTTTGAATTAAACTTTTAAAATAACTTCATTTTTTTCTTATTCCAAATGGCTTTCTTAATATTTTAATTAAAATATTATGATTTGTACTTCCTTCATATAATTAGTTTAAACATTAAAAGGAAGTACAATTTACAAATTCAACACAAGAAACTTTTACTGCAACTTGATTTTTATAAAATGACTGTATGCATATTTATACACATAGTAAAATTTGGCAGTTATAATAAACTAGCATGGGGAGAATTTTCCTGTTAAACCAATGCAAAATGCTAAAAGTAACTATAGTAAAAATGAATCCAAGTAGAATATAGGGGTCTGATTTTAAACTGAAAAAAGTATATTTGGAACACGAGATCTCTGAAATTGAGCACCTTTATGAAAACTACTACCTCTTACCAATGTCAGTCATTAATCAAACCATTGATCACAGTGTTAAATTCCTAAAAAGGCTACCTTTAAATTTCATTTCATTAACTAGCACATATTTAGAAAGAAAATAGTCTTTCATAAACTTTTCTACAGGAAGAAAGCAATTTCAGCAACCCTGAGGCACAATTACTTTTCTTTTTAAGGGCTTTTAGAAAATAAAAGTGAAAATAGTTCTCATGAAAGCAATTACATTTATAGAAGTGGCAATGAAAATATAATTGTAAAGTTGCCTCTGGATTTTTTAAACAACTAAAACAACTAATTTATCTTTCTTTCTTGATCAATAATTCTCTCCATTCCCTTCACCCTATGTTATTATTTCTGTATGTTGGAAAGATGGCTAGAGAGCATACAAGCTTCAAGACTTTCCTCTGGCGAATGGGCCAGTCTGTCCCTCCTCATCCCTTCCTCCAGTGCCCTGGCTTATTTCCCACAGCCTCTCTACTAGATGTCCTTTGCCAGCAATCAAGTTTGTACAGGGAGATGAGCTTAAAATATTATCAGTGGTCCTGAGTTTAGGCCCTGCCTTTTGTTATGAGGCAGCTGAATGGCGCCGGCCAAGGCAGTTAAGATCCCTGCCCATCACTTCCCATCTAAACAATAAAAGATGGGGGGAGATTTCTTTAATTTTTTTTTCAAATCTGTGAACCTGTAAACTATAAAGGAAAAAATATATATATTAGGATGATCATGGCGATTAGTTTGGACACAATTTAATATTTTATTAACTAAATTTTATTACACTAAATGTTTCCAATTACATGGGTAAAGTCATACTAATTGCTCCCGGACAGATTCTTGTCTGGTATGACATACCATTATTAGGCTGATATGTAAGAACTTAGCCAACACTCAAGTCACAGACAGTGATTTTGCTTTGCCTCTAGATATACCCAGTTTCTTGTCTCATACACCCATCCTCAATTGAAACCTTGATGGCATTTCCTCATTTGCATTTATGAGCAATTTCTAATTCTTAAAACATGCTCACCTGAAGACTTCAATATGCGCAAGGTGTAAACCTCTCACAACACTGCCAACCCAATGCCTCAAGGCATAGACTTTCTAACCAAAATCTACATATTGCCCATATGTTGTTGTCACCCTCAAGATTTGAATTAAATCATTTATTTTACATTTCTTAGCATCCCTGAAGAGACAAAGACAAAGAGGTAAGCCCAAGAACTTAGCTTCGAACTATGATGAAACAATGCATTTCATTAAGAATTGTAATAATTATTCCATGTCTATTACTTCTACTCACTATTACTTAAATGTAAAGTATAAACTCTCCTACTAACATAGATACTTTAGACCTATAAGAAAAATCATCCAATGTTAAGAAATTCCACTAGGTAGATATTTCATAGAAAACATTTCATGCAACCTTTATAGTTTCCACATGCAGTCTAAGTGCTGAAATAATCTGGTCTAAAGTGTTTCTAAAAAGTAAATGTGAATATGAAATAAAAGGCATCTCTAATAACTGGATGTACAAAAATATTATGTAAGGGAAAATCATCAGTATTTAAGATGTATATGCCAACAGAAATTTGAAAAAAATAAGAACTTGATTTAAAATGAGAGTGGTATCCATATGAAAGGAATAATTAAATTCAATATGGATGTATACACAATGAAAATTTAAAAGAATAAGAACTTGATTTAAAATGACAGCAGTATCTGTATCAAAAGAATAATTATATTATTGAATATGCAATGACTCTTTGCCTTTTAGAAGAACACTAAAATTTAAAATTGACCAAAATAATTTGACTTTTATAAAGCTTTCCAAATCTTCTTTTAAATTTATTCAGAAAAAAATCAGAGTTCTTTTAAAATGAGTCAAAATTATGTATAATAAACCAAGAAAACAAACATCCAATTTTAAAACAACAGAAAACCAGGAGGATGTTACATCTCCTTTAGGAATTAGAGTAATAGGTGGCCAGTGGTGAAGATATCTGAACCAGAGTTCCGTGCTATCGTCTTTTAAAAAAAAAAATATATGAAAAGTCAGAACACAAGTCAATATCTTGTGGTAGAGGGCAATTTTAGAATTAAGAATAATTCTGAATCTTATTTAGTTTCATTAAAGTATGATTTACTAATTAATACAGAGATAATAGTTCAAGTTTTCTAAATTCTTATTCTTTGGTGGATTAGCTCACTCATCATTATATCTATTTGATCTTTCATGCTTTTGTGAAAAGATTATGAGATTACCTTCCACTTATCTATTTTTTTTCCAGTTCAGGCAATTCAATTTGACATGCACAAAAGTACATTTTTTTCACAAATATAAACATTGATCAACTTTTATAACCCAAGCATCATATCCAAGAAATCATGAGACATAAAGCAACTTAAACATTCTACCACATAAGACAGGGAGGAAGCACAAAAGAGATACTTAAGTAAATGTTTCTAAAACCTCAGGAGGTAATTGTGTCTGTGTTTTTCATGCTACCAGTAGCTGACCAACGAGTCCAGAATTTCTTTCTTTGATTAAGGTGGCAATAATCATGGCCCCTTGCCTTAAACTGTCCTGTAGTTTCTGCTTCTCCTAAAAAGAAAGGATAAAACAATAATGACTTTAAAAAGAAGAGACATCACATGTTAAGTTTAGTAGAGTTACATTTCTTTTTCAAGTTTGTTTGTTTGTTTGTTTTAAAGTACCCCCCCTCCGGGTTTACAAAGATATAACCGACACATAATGTTGTGTAAATTTAAAGTGTACAACACAACGATATGATATATGATATACATATATATCGCGGAATGATTAAGACAGTTATCATATGTATCATCTCATATACTGACCGTTTGGTGGCAGGGTGTGAGGACATGTAAGATCTACCCTCTCAGCAACTTTCAAGGAAACAACATTGTTAACTATAATCCCATGTTATACATTATATCCCCAGAACTTATTCCCTTTGTAACTGAAAGTTTGTATCCTTTGACCAACATCTCCCCATTTCCTCCATCCCTCAGCCCTTCACAATGAGCATCCTACTCTCTTTCTATGAGTTCAAGGAACCACTTTTCAAGATCCACTGCTATCTGGACTCAGCATTCTATAGAACCCAGATCATAGCCACAAGCACAGACTTGCTCCCTCAAATAAAGGAGAAATTCTCTTGCAAGCACTTTTCATTATAGACCAAAAAAAAAAAAAAAAAGAAAAGAAAAGAAAAAATCTGATGAAGATATCAAGAAAAACACTGATGCAATTTCAAATGCTAACCTTATAAAAAAAATTATTCATTTAATCCAATATCTGACCAACTTTTACTCTTCCCTGAAGTGTGAATATTTCATCGATGATGTAAGTCTTTCTTTGCCTTGTTTCTGAATGTCTCCAACAACAGACTTATAAATTATGAGAGCTGGGGTGTGGGAAGAACCCGCTTGTTGTTTGTGAAGTAAGGATCAGGCAAATTTGCAAAATTTGTGAAATGAGTTATCTCACAAGTTGCTAAACTGTGGTTTGTGGTTTTGCCTTTGAAATCATATTGCCTATGAAAATATGTTTATTCTAATTATTGAAGCTTCTTGAAACCATGAGGGGATGATAACGAAGGAAAAGGGAAAGTGGAAAAACAGAGCTAATATTGGAAGGTCTCTGTGTTATAACTATGCTATGTTCAAAAAAGAGGGCTCTAGTAACCAACTTCTAAATTTGGCATCTTCCTTAATACCTTATCCCCATGTTCAATATATTACTAGGACCTGCTGCTTCTGCCTCCTTCCCGTTTCTTGAATCCATATATTCCACTCAAACCGCTGCTGCCAGCCTAAGACCTCTGTCCTGAATTACCGGAACAATCTCATAACCAGTCTCTCTAAAGTCTTACACCATTCTACCCTATTTCCTACACAGCAGTCAAAATATTTATTTTAAAATATAGATCTGATCACATCACAATCTTGCCTGAAATCTTCTGAAGGCCACCTTTAAACTTTAGGATCAAGTCTGAACCCTTTACCCGGTAATGGAAAGTCTTCTCCTTCCAGCTTCTCCCTTAAAACCACTCAAATCTCCAAGCCACACAGAAGTGTTTACGATTGCCCAAGCAAGCCATTTTTCTAACCTTTCAGCCCTTTGCACCAGCTAATCCCTTTGCCAGGAATGCTGCCCCACTCCTTTCTCAGCTTAGCTGAGTGTAGTTTCGCTGTGGTTCCACCCAGATATCAGCGATTCTTGAAATCCACCCTGGCTCCTGTCCTCCAGCCCCTTTTGAGTGAGGTGAGGCTCTGTTTCCACAGCTGTGAATTCCTTAACACACTGAATTCTAAGAGTCTTTTTAGTTGTCCATTTATTCCACCAGATGATGTTTCTTGATGTAAAGAATTTTTCATTTTATCTTTGAATATGAAACACTTAGCTCAATGCCTAACACATGGTAACACCCCATAAATTATAACAAATTCAAAGCAAAGGAGGCTCTGTGATAGAGGTATCAACACCCCTTCAGTTTAACTCATTTGCTAACAATGGCTATTATTTGATTACTTTGTTTACTTCTACTAGCATATGTAGCTAGAAACCTCAGCAATAGTACAAAGAAGAATGTTCTTAAAGCTTTACCATTGCCACCACCAGGCCTCCAGCAGCCCAGTTCCTGGGCTTCTCATATACGAGGATGGTGGTGAGAGACCACCTCTACTAAGCTACTGTTTTCTATCACTTTCTCTGATTTACTCATAAGAGGTGAAGCTGGGAAAGATGCACAAGGGGCTGGATTTTGGCTAGTTGGCTTCTTGCATGTGGGTTTTAATGACATTGCAATATTAAATTTCAAACGGTCTACTGGTTTCCAGAATATCACAAGATTTAAATTACATAAAGACAAATAATTTTAAAGTCAAATGCATTTAGGCTTAAAATGTGATACACTTATATAGAGTAGATACCATTCATGCCACATCATTCATTTAAAAAAAAGTATTCTAAAACTGAACAAAATACAAACCAACTATAGGTATGTATCTATTACTCTTAATGATTCATTAATTACAATGTCACAGGGTTAATAATATACATCTACCCCCTAGTCTCATTTATTAAATTAAGACATACAACTGATGTTAATTAAGGTTTCCCCTTCAAATATAAACAGAAAAAAGCTATCTGTTTAGCCTCTTTGAAACCAGTGTATACTTGTCAAATGGAAGCAGCACAATAACAAATAAAGATATGAATAGAAAAAAACCTATTTATGATTCTAGTACTAGAAAAGTCACATTTCGATATCTTGGAATAAATCTTCTATGCTCATTTTGATAGCCCCATATCTTACATATTTTTAGTTAATAAAAAATTTTAAAATGTTCTTTTAAGAATTCATTTACTTCTGCAATTTTTTATTGACATCATTAGAATTCAGTGAGAACTTATGTTAGTCTACTAAATATTTGTTTTTCCTCTCTGCCTCAGCTCCACTGATCACTTCATTGAAAAATATGGAAATTTAAAAACTGATTAAACGAAATGGTGAGACACACATATACTCAGAAAATTCTGGTATGTGTAAAGATCAGCTGGTCAAATAATTTATGGATTTCAAACTAATATCACCATTCCATTTCTATAAAAGTATTGATAAAACAGGTTAAAAATGCAAACTCAAACAGATCTTTAAAAAGCATTTCTTGATTCCAGTGGAGATGCCAAACAGTATTATTAATCCTTGAGGAAAGGGGCATCATAAGTGGCCATTTCATCACCATTCACACATATGTATGTATAGGTATACATACATACATTACTTGTGTGTTCCAAATATTATGTAATAAAATGTTCAATGTTGACATAAAGTAATCAAGATCAACATGAACACTGAAAATCATGTTGATAATATGCACTCTTGATATGATGTGATACAAATGACATTTATCTTTGTGGTCTTCCTCTGCAAAACCCATAACTCCAGTGCAATCATGAGAAAAAGGTCAGACGAATTCCAATAGAGGGGGCATCCAACAATATGTTTGACCAGTACTCCTCAAAATTGTCAAGTTCATCAAAAAACAAGGGAATTCTGAGAAAATGTCATAGCCATGAGGAGCCTAAGGAAACATGACAGCTAAAAGTCATATGGTATCCTAGAATAAAAAGAAACTACATTAGTTAAAACTAAGAAAATCTTAATAAACTAAGGATTTTAGTTGTTAATAGGGAAAATTGGGAATAAGGCATATGAGGACTCTGTACAATCATTTCAATTTTTCTGTAAATCTAAAATACAAAAAATCTACTATATTTCAAAAAAAGATGTGTGTTCAATTGCAGAGTCCAGAATGGACAAGGGATATTTTGGAAACAAGAAATAATTACTAATTTTTATTGCGGCATATCAATGAGATAAGCTAGACCTTCCAAGGGCATTGCAGGAAAAGGGGGCACCCAAATTCCCACAATAAAAGATAAAAAATTACCAAAATTAAATTTATCAGTAGTTTATTTACTATCTGTAACTCTAGCAACTTCCATGCTTCAGGTTTACCTTTATTACCTTGATTACGCACCAGCCATAAAGGTCATGAACTACAATAGCACACTAGTGTTTACACACCCACACACAAAAATCATGTATTTGTTAAATTAAAAAATACATATGTATATGTAATAAGTCTGAATTATTGTCACAATTGTAATTATTTGTTTTATCTTATCTGTTCATTTCATAACTGCCAAATTCTTGAGAAAAATCTTAAAAATTATAAACTCTATCCTTTTATAAAACAATAAAAATATAACTTCTAGCTGAAAAAATACAGCATTCACTCTTTTTCTTGGTTGCAACTGTATTACATAATAGAAACCAGTCAGAAAGGTAAAAAATGGAGTAGTTATATTTCTTAAAATACTGAGAAGGGAAATATTAAAATGTTAATAAGAGTAATTTTGTGATAACAAATGTATGGCTATTTTTATTTCCTGTGTGTGTTTTGCTATATTTTCAAAATTTCCATAATGAACATAATTTATTCTTCTAAAACTAAAATAAGTTATTTTAAAATTTAGTTTCAAGTGTTTAAATTCAGGGAGCTAACTTTGATTTGTTATCAGATAAATCAACAATACAGAATATTGTCCAAATTTCCAGGAAACATTATCTCCTTAAAAATCTTCAAAATTTTACCCAAAAAAGCATTTTTGTTTGAATATTCTAGTTTTCAATAAAAGGCCCAAGAAAAAATCATAATAATGCATAAGGTCTTAGCTTTCTGCTGACTGAGAGGTTAAGAAAAATATCATGACGGTCCAACTAAAAGGGACAACAAAGAATATGGACTTAATTTTATTCAGTATGTTAATGATTGTTCATTGAGACATTGAGATCTTGAAGAGTTTCTAACAGTTAAAATTTTAAAATATTAGAAAAAGTGTTAGACAAAATATCAATACAAAATAGCTATTTTTAATTTTCTATATCCTCAAACTGAATTATTTAGGATTAAAATTCATTATGGGTTTTATCTAAAATATTATCATATTTATCTATTTCTTTATTCTTTGTAATTTCAAGAATAGGATGAAATATACAATGCTTAGATAAAATATGCACAAAAGTTCTTATTACCATTATCTTTTAAACACATAACATAATTCTAAATTTAAGTACCTGATAGCAATTAAGTTTTTGTCAATGGAATCCTGGACTTTGATCTTCGTGTGTGTGTGTGTGTGTGTGTGTGTGTGTGTGTGTGTGTGTGTGTGTGTGTCTCAGGGGTTTGGCTGATAGGTAGGTTTCCTTATGATGGATATGGATATATATATATATATATATATATATATATATATATATATAATCTTCAGTAGAGGAGTAAAGTCATAATGCAGAAATTCTCATGGAATTTCTAAACCTCTGGCAAGATTTGGGGAATCAGGGAAAGTAGATTCTTCTTTTCACAGCAGCTGGAGAATGATAGCAGTACCTCCATAATTCACAGCAGCTCTTTTCCCTTCTCCCCACCATCCATCTCATGATTTGCACAAGTAAAGCCTGCAGTTCCAGAAGTAGGTTACTAAGAAGTTGCACCATGGACATGTACACAAATATTAATTTTCTATAATGCCCATGTCTTCAAAATGCCTTACTAACCATTCCTTTCAATTCTCTCAAAGGACAACTTTTGACAAAACTATTACAAGTGTACATAAACTTGAAGAACTTTTTAAAAGGTAGATTTTAAAACATTAAATCCTATCATTGTACTACACATCTCTCAGTATTTGGATTAAAGAGATATAAACAAATTTATGGTATGCTGTTAGAATCAAATTTACACCGATTTTGTAGAATGTGGTCTCAAAGAATAGCAGGAAAAGCAATGACGTCATTGTTGTCCAAATCTTTATAGACAGACTGAAAGGAAAACTTTTAGAGATATTCATCCTCCATACACATCATTCCTCAAGAATGCAATGTGCTCTGTTAAAAGGAAAATTATAAAATTAAAATATATGTATATATATATTTAGGCTTTAGATGTCTCAGGAGATTACAGAGCCCTCTTGAAGGGTAAACTTTACTGTGTCTCAGAAAATTTCATACCTAAAATCGTATTCAATTTCCAAGAGTTACAAAGCTGTCTTGAAATTCAGATGCTTATAATTTGAAATATAAATTCTTTTTCCATCCATTCTTGTTTTGGTGAACTTATGCAAAAATTACCTAAACACCACAAAATTTCAGACTCTAAACAAATAAAAGTGTACTATCTATATCCATATAAACATGAAGACCTTTCTATCCATATAACATACAATTACAAAAATCCTAAGTTGCAGATTTTTTTACATTTATAAGATAATATCAAAGTTAAAAATATTTGTATACATTTTGCTGATATGGAAGAAAAAAAATCTAATGGTAAAACACTGTCCCCTAGTGGAGATAAAAATGAATGTTTGTTGTTTGTAAAGTTCTAAAATGCAGGAAAAAGCAGTCACCTATTGATAGAGTTTAAGAAAAACAAAAGTCATCTTCCAAATAAAAGCATTTTCCTCTTGCTTATTTGAGTGAAACAACTGTTTCCAAAACCTAGATAATAAAATACTCATGAAAATGCACATGAGTTTAGTTACTAACATAATCATCACACAGCAGTTTTCATCTCCTTTATTTTCTGTCCCTTGTACACACTGTAGGTGCTCAAGTATTTGTGGAATGAGGTAATTAAGAAAAAAGATTGGTCAATAAAGCTCTGAGGGGCAGTACGGTTACTTTGCTAAATAGGAAAGACCCAAACTATGCAGTGTTCAGAGCCAAAGTGCAGGGGGGTAAAACATGGGCAGCCAAAAGCACAAGACGTCTGGGCTGAGAAAGAAGCAGTTCATTATTGTGTCAATTATTTCTAGATCTGGGACTTGTCATACTGTCATACTTTACTATCTTACAGCATCATTCATAATATAAAGTTTACAACTTAAGAAAGTTAATAAAGCAGTCTCATACACAATGTCCCTTTTAATTAGCAAAACTGTTTTGATTCTACACAATTCATCTAATAGTTACTAAGTCCTGCTGGTTTTCCCTTGTGACATCCCTCACCAGTCACAGTCTAAGTCTTCATCCACACCATCCTATACCTGAATTCCTCTAGGATGCCCTGTCTACTTCCCTTTGCCTTTGGCTATTGCTCTAACCTCACAACAATTTTTACCATATCAAACCCACATTACTTTAAGCACAAACTTCATCTAAGCATTCGAGACCACCCACAAACAGACTAATCAACCCTTCTAATCACAGTTCTCACCCCATTATTATACAGAATCTACTTTTGTGGGCATACTGGTTATAGTCATTGTTATTCCTTCTCCAGTCAAATAGATTCCCAATCGTTGTCTTTCTAATTCACATCAAGTTTCAAAGACCTGGCTGTGATGACTTCCTCTTAGGATATCTTCTATTTTACTACACATCAGCAATTTATATGATTACAGACTCATAGCCTCTTACTAATATTTTTATTAGGTTTACATATGTACAGGTCTTATTTTCATAGCTAAAATATAGATAATAAAAGATAACTCTTCAGAATTAAAATTCTAGCCTCAGATAAAGTACTATATCCATAGTAGGTATTCATTAAATATTAACTAGATTAATTTACTGATTCTATAAAGATCTGGCTTTATATATAAATATTAAGACATCTTTGAAACATCAAAATTTTTAGATAAAAGATATATCATTATGGAAATAACCCCTTAAACATAAAATTAAGAAAAAAACTTGTATCTGTACTTGGAAACTAGAATTATATCAAAAGCTAGAATTCTGAGCTACATGATTCCCCCTTCTATGAAAGAATACCTGGTCTGGGAGGTAAATATAAGGGACATTGATAAATTAACACTAATATACCCAAGTTAGGGGGATAATAGATGACAAGGTGGGATTCTCTTAGATGAGGTGGCTGTATAAGCAGAAAATCTACATACTAGGTGCGGGTTGGGCAATGGATACTGTTTCTACAATGAATGAGAAATAATAAGAGAAACAAAAAGATCATTTAGAAGAGTTTCTTCTTTAGTGGATGGCCCAGGTGTTAGTAGAAAAACTATTGACAATTTCTCTTGAAGCAGAAAGTCTGGTTAAGTTTTCCCATAAAATATAATTAAAAATTTTTAATTACAAACTTAATGAAAGGAAATAATTAAAATGGGCAATTCAAACATAGTCACCTGGTAGCAATGTGTGTGTGTGTGTGTGTGTGTGTGTGTGTGTGTGTGTGTGTGAAAGAGAGACAGACAGAGACAAAGACAGAGACAGAGATGAAGAGAGACAGAGAGAGAGAGAGAGAGAGAGAGAAGGAAAAAGCTCTTCAAAGCTCTTCTTATTGTAGAATTCCAATTAATTTGGAAAGAATGATGAAAATAGGAAATCACCATTGGAGAAGTACTACCATATACTTGTTTCTAGTAAGAATCGTCAGTATATATTAAAATTAGCCTTCACAATTAGGATAACTGGTATATGTACATAGTCTCAAGATATCTCCCCATAAGATATTTATTAATTATATAGGAAAAAAATAACAAATTTTCAGTGAAGATATGTGGCAGGCACCACCTTAACTAAGTGATCACAATTGATATCAACCGTAGTGAGACACAAGGACATCATGTAACCTCTGATATAATGCACCGAGAAGAATACATTACTTCTGTAGCATTCTTGCCAAGAATGCATAGCCTGTGTTAATTCATGAGGAAACATCAAACAAACTTAAATTGAGAGACATTATACATACTAACAAGCCAGTATTTATCAAAAGTGCAAAGTCATGAAAGACAAAGACTGATGAAGTATCCCAGATTAAACAAGACTAAAAAGAGATGATGACAAAATGCACCATTGTACTGGATCAACTAGAAAAAATAGTGGGAAAACTGACACGATGTAACAAAATTTGTAGATTAAATAATGGTGTTATATCAAGGTATATTTCCTGATTTTCATACTGTGATGATATATGATGTTAATATTGGGGATTCTGGGTCAAGGGTATACAGGAATTATTTGTACTATCTTTTAAATTTTATTAAATTTATTTGGTTGATATTTCTTGGTTAATAAAATTATATAGATTTCAAGTATACAATTATATAATACCTCATTTGTATATTGTATTGTACGTTCATCACCAAAGTAAAATCTCCTTTCATCACCATATACTTGACTCCCTTTATCTTTATCTATCTTTCTCCACCCCCTTTCCCTCTGATAACCACTAAACTGTTGTCTTTTTCTGAGTTTTTGTTAATCTTGCTTGTTTGTGGCTTTCAGTTTTATATCCCACATATGAGTGAAATCGTACGGTTCTCAACTTTTTCCATCTGACATATTTTCCTTAGTATATAGTATTTTCAAGATCCATCCATGTTGTAAATGGCAATATTTCATCTTATGGCTAAGTAGTATGTCACTGTAAATATGTATCACATCTTCTTTAGCCAATCACCTATCAAAGGACACTTTGGTTATTTCCATGTCTTGGCCACTGTGAATAAAGCTGCAATGAACAAAGGGGTACATATATCTTCACAAATAAATGTTTTCGATATTTTGTGGTAGATACCCAGAAGAGAGATTGCTGGGTCATATGGTAATTCTATTCTTAATTTTTCAAGGATCCTCCATACTCTTTTCCAGAGTGGCTGTACCAATTTACATTCCCACCAGAAGTATATAAGGATTCCTTCTTCTCCACAACCTTTCCAACACTTGTTCTTACCTGTATTCTTGAAAAGAACCATTCTAACACATGTGAGATGGCATATAACTGCATTTTGATTTGCATCCCCCTAATAGCTAGCGATGTTGAGCATCTTTTCAAATATCTATTGGGCATTTGTAAGTATTGGGATTAGTGTCTGTTTAAATCCTCTGCCATTTTTTAATTGGATTATGTTTTTGTTGTTGAGTTGTATAAGTTCTTTATATATTTTAGATATTAGCCCCTCATTGGAGGCATTGTTTGTAAATATCTTCTCCCATTCAGTTGGTTGTCCCTTCGTTTTGTTGATGGTTTCTTTTGCTGTGCAGCAGCTTTTTAGTTTGATAAAGTCGCATTCACTGGTTTTTGCTTTTACTTCCCTTGCCTTTGATGTCAAATTCATAAAATCCTAAGACCAAGGTCTATAAATTTAGCACCTGTGTTTTCTTTTATGTATTTTATTGTTTCAGGTATTATGTTTAGGTCTTTGATCCATTTCGAGTTAACTTTTGTATATGGTGACAATCAGCAGCCTAGTTTCATTCTTTTGCATGTGGCTTTCCAATTTCCCCAGCACAATTTGTTAAAGAGATTTTCCTTTCTCCATTATGTGTTTCTGGCTCCTTTGTTGAAAATTATTTACCCATATATATGTGGGTTTATTTCTGAGTTTTCAATTCTGTTCCATTAGTCTGTGTCTGTTTTACTGCCAATACCATGCTGTTTTGATTACTGTCACTTTGTAGTATAATTTGAGGCAGGATGTGATATCTCTGGTGCTGTTCTTTTTCTTTGGTTATTTGAAATATTCTATGATTCCACTCAAATCTGATGATTTTTTATTCTATTGCTTTAAAAAACGCTACTGGAATTTTGATAGGAATTGCATTAAATCTGTATGTCACTTTGGGTAATAACCATTTCAACTATGCTTATTCTTCCAATTCATGAACAAAGAATATGTTTCCATTTCTTTGTATCTTTAATTCCTTTAATAATGTCTTATAGTTTTCAGTGTATGGGTCCTTCACATTCTTTGTTAACTTTATTCCTAGGTATTTTATTCTTTTTGTTGTAATTGCAAAAAAAATTTTTTTCTGAAATTTCATTGCTAGTGTATAGGAACACAATAGATTTTTGTATATTGTTTTTGTATCCTGCAACGTTATTGTATTTCTTTATTGTTTCTAATATTTTTGGTAGAGTCTTTAGGGTTTTCTATATAAAGAATCATGTTGTCTGCAAAAAAGGGACAATTTGACTTCTTAAGTCTGGATGTCTTTTCTTTCTTTCTCTTGCCTGAAGGCTCTGGCTAGGACTTCCAGTACTATTCTGAATAACAATGACTATAGTAGACAGCCTTGTCTTGTTCCTAATCTTAGAGAAACACTTTTAGTTTTTCACCCTGATTATGAAAATAGCTGAGTGTTTGTAATATATGGCCTTTATTATGTTGACACACTTTCCTTCTATACCCATTTTATTGAGTGTTTTAATCATAAATGGATGTTGTATATTTGTGTTATTTTTTTAATTTCTCATTTTATAAAAAGTCAAACTAATATATATTAAATCATCATTGACTTTAAGTTAATAAGAAAGGAAAAATAATAAATAAGCATGTTAAATTCAATAAACAGTTGGCAGTAGTAAGAAACAAGATTATACCTTATAAAATCACTAGGGAAAAAAGTAAAGAAAATATAATACACCCTATAAGGTAAATTCCATTTCTTAGAAACCTAAATCAAGAGAGGTTAAAAAACTTGTCCATAGTTGCACAGATAGATAATGAATGAAAAAAATCAGACTTGAAACCAAAATCAGAATCTATAGAGTCTAAGCACTTAACAACAGCAGTAGAGACATTCTTATTTAAGAAAACATGCTTCCATATGACTATTTAATGTTCAGATTCATTATTTTTCTTTGCTCAGCTTAATATCAAATTAAAAATATAATCCCTCTTGAGATTTTTAAATGACTCAGGAACAATAAATAGGCTGTGTGGTCTAACTCCACAATTGTAAAAAAAAATTACCTATTTATGTTTTATGACATGAATACAAACCGATGAGAGAATTAAATCCCTTGGGTCAATAATAATAAAAACTCTAATTTGTACATTGGAACACTAATTCCAGAATTTGTAACATCCAGAAGCAAAAGGTAGAAGAAGCAAGCATTATTCAGTGACTATTAATGGAGAAATTAAAAAACAGAGTTCTGTAAAACAGATGTAGGAGACATAAAGCAAATATTTATAGAGTCAAAATGTCATTTCGCCTTAGAGTTTACATCGTCACACGTGTACATTGCAAAGGTAAGCAGGAAGCCTTGTCAATTTCAGGAAATGTCATGCCATAAAACGGTAAGTCATAAAGAACAACAAATACCAGAATCATGTTGCTAGAGCAAAGGCAAAAATAAAAATTTAAACCAAAACATACATTGATTTGACTGTCACGGTTGGTTGGGTTTGGCATGATCCCTGGCAGGATCTGTTGTATATTGAGAAGTGATGAACGTTAGCTTTCTCTGCCGACGTGTTTTCAGTGAGGTATAGAATATAGGAAAAGTTAAGCAACATTTTTAATG
The DNA here is from genome assembly GCA_030015415.1 of Cynopterus sphinx. NCBI lineage: Eukaryota > Metazoa > Chordata > Mammalia > Chiroptera > Pteropodidae > Cynopterus > Cynopterus sphinx. The sequence goes on along the minus strand of CM057391.1, from coordinate 17,875,604 downwards.
ATTGCTCCAGCATTTTAATAAACTGAAAAAGATCTGAGGCGAACACAAAGAAGCAGTGCACTAAAAATCTCCTGTGCACCTTGGAAAGCTTACAAAGGCAACACTAGCATGTTTCCATTCACTCAGCCTAGAGCATCATTCTCCGGTTTCCTGAATATACTAATTTCATAAAGAATAATTTAAGTGTTATATAGAACACACACAATCAAAAGAAAAAGAAGGGCTACAAAATCTTTCTTCCTTTTGTTTATTCGTTCTGATTGGGATTGGAAGACCTTTAAAAGACAAATAAATGCCTGATGGCTATAAATAATTAAAATACTAGCAAAGAGGAGTAATAATTACAAGAAAAAATGTGTGTCTGGATTATACATGTCTAACGAAAAGAACGAGACACTTGTGAATACTGAACACTAAATCATGAAAGCAAAAAAATAAAGATTAATAGTCTTTATAGGAATACATTAACAGTTAGAGTAAACCCTACTTCAATGATAGAAAGTGTATATGCATTATTCTTATAAAAATAACATGAAATATTTATTTCCATAACTTGAAATATGAAAGGAAAGCATGCACTAAAAAATTTAGCCTGCTCAGATTTGTTTAGTTTGGATTTCAGTTCTTTAGTTGGAAATAAGTTTTCATTATTGTGGGAAAAAAAACAAAGCAAAAACATATACTCACAGAGATTACCTATAAAGACTATAGCTTACAGTCACATTCTTCTAGATATTATATTCCTCATTTTTTAAAGTAAGTCTTGTGAAATTTAGGAAAAGAAAGGTAGGGAAGGTTTGTCTAAGCATTATAGAAAAAGCCCTGGGGTTTGTTCTTCATGTTTTTAATCATCAGTACTGGAGGAACATCCTGATTACAATTATTTTCAATCTGAGGTAACAATGTCATGTATATCCCTTTATAGCATGTTACCTTTCAATCTTTAACTAATTTTGTGGTAGGCAGAAGAAATAAAGTGGATGTTTTACAAGGAAAACAAAAAAGATTTATTTAATCAAACAGTAAAAATTTATTGTTCTCAATTAGGCATATTTTAGACATATGATTATTAGAGAACATAAGACAGACCAAAGAGTTTTCATTATCTCATAACATTAGTTAGGTTGCTTGTTTTTTCAAAAAAATAGAAGGTATGGAAAAAATTTAAATATAAGTGATACGTGTTATATTTTAATATGTTTAACATTTAAACACTCTAAGAAATGACGGTAAGCTTCTAAGTATTTCTTCTTCCCTTCAAAACAGTTAGTTGTCATTTCCTGCAGTCTGATATATTGCTTAATTTCAAGGGCATATCAAACAGAAAAATTTTGGCTTAAATTATAGAAGAGGAATATTGAATACAGATGAACCATAAGGAAATAAAATTTCAGATAAGTCTAAAAGCGAACGATATTAGATCCATGAGGGTCTATCTTCTCTGTCAGGAAACAAGATTCAAAAACTCCAGTAACTTAGAGCTCTGTCTAGCAACATGCACTTTCACAATGACCACAAGAGGTCGAGGATATTCTTTAAAATAACTGTTTTATAGGTCTTAGCTGAGGACTGCCCACATTCAAGCAACCCAGTAAATACCATGTAATTGTGATGATGAACTCTAATGAATTGCATACCAAATTGTATGGTGCCTAAGAGACATAGAAAGGAGTCAGTGTGCCACAGTAAACTCTACAGACATCCAGGGACTGGTAATTTAAAAGAGATGATGAATTTGTGACGTTTTTCTGCTTTATTTACAACTGTCTACATTTTAGAAAAATACCTTGACAGACTGTGAATAAGTACATAAAGATTTCAAAATCTGACAAAATAAGATCAATAAATAAATATAAATAAAACAAAAAAGTAAATAAATTTGACTTAAAAACCACTCATCCTAATTTGAAACTGATAATCACCTCTTTTCAAGGGCTATTCAAAATCTTAATACCTGAAATAGCATTTAAACTATAATCTCTTTTGTATCCTGCTACTTTACTAAATTCTTTAATAATAAGGTCTATCAATTTTGGTAGATTTTTTAGATTCCACTACTGGGAATCTAAAGAATTATCCTCAGAAAACTAAAACATTAATTTAAAAAGATATATACACCCCTGTGTTCACTAGAGCATTATTTACAATAACTAAGACATAGAGGCAACTTAAATGTCCATCAATAGATGAATGAATGAAGATGTAACACACACACACACACACACACACACACACACACACACACACACACACTGAATATTACACAGCAATAAAAAAGAATAAAAGGTTGCCATTTGAATAACATGGATGGACCTAGAGGGTATTATCCTGAATGAAATAAGCCAGACACATAGACAAATACCACATGGTTTCACTTATATGTGGAATCTAAAACAAAACAAATGAACAAGCAAAATAAGATAAAAAAAAAAGACTCAAAGAGACAGAGACCAAAGGGTGATCGCCAGAAAGGAGGAGAATAGGGAGATAAATGAAAAAGGTAAAGGAAAAGATAGTTAATAACACTGTGATTAGTTTGCACAATGACGGATGATTACTAGAATTAGCAGAGTGATCAAATTGTAAGGTGTAAAAATATTAAACCAGTACAATGTACACTTGAAATTAGTATAACTGATATATTTTATACCAACAGTACCTAATTAGAAAAGTATAATATAATATAATTTCTTATTTTCATTATGAAATAGTTAAAGCACAAAAGAAAGAGTGGCTCATTTTTTTAAACTAAAAAAAACCCAATCTTTTAAAACTGCAAATAAACACAATATAAGACTTTTTATTCCTTTAAATATAGTAACTATTCAATTTCCTTTTTTTTCAGGTATAAAACAGTACCCAAGCATAGCCTCCACCATTTACTCCGGGGTCATCTAGGTAATGTACAATTCATTTAAAAATAGCTCATTTCTTTCATGCAACCCAACAGAATAATTTAGAAGCTCATGAAGAATAAACTCAATGAATCAACTAGATAGTAATCATCATAAATTTGAAGAAAATGTGAGAACAATAACGAAGACAGGGTGTGGTTTTAAAGGATGGGATTACAAGTGATGAGAACTATAATAATGAACTCTTTGTCCCGCAACCCCCACCCACTGCTATGTCATAAATTCTAAATATCTTTAAAGAAGAAATCAATTACTTTTTAATTTTAAAAAGTAGGTTGTCTAATGCATAATGGCTTGAGAATATAAAAGAAGAACAAAACTTTATTTTTGTAAGGATGTCTTATTTTAATAAATCATTGAGAAGCTGAGGACACATGCCCTCCTCATTTTAAATCTCTACAAATGTGCATTAGTGGAGATGGTGACATTAAGTGAACTCTGAAAGTGCACACATGCAAACACAACATATATGTGATAATACTAGAAATGAAAGAGGAATGCTAAGATGTGACTGTGCATTTTAGAGAATGTTTGAGACATTGAAAAGGATGGAATCATACTGGAAATAAAAACCATAGACCAAATCACACACAAGGTAGGGCGCTGCAGAAGGCAATTCCAGGTTGGTTCAAGCTGACCAAATTCCAGGAGCAGAAAAATATCCTGGGGTCAACCTCCAGGGTAACTAGTCATTAACTACATTCTAAGGAGACAATAGGATGGCCCATACTTCATTCCCTGCCTCCATTAAAAAACTAGCAATAAAGGTGTTTACTCATAGCCTGAAGCAGATTGGGCACTTAGTCCAGAGAAATAACAATGCTTTAGGTTCTTAGCAAATTACAGAAGGAAAGGAGTCCTTTTTAAGGGAAACAGGATATCAGAAGTAAATGACTTTAGTAATAATAACATGAAACCTTAATGCTGTGTTAATTAAAAGTTGTGATAATATAAATACAATGTTTTCTCATCATTATACTCTGAGAAAAAAATAGTTTATACTAAAATTTCAAGTTTTATTTTAACATATAAAAATCTGTTCTGATTTAATTCATTAAAAGTAAAGGAAAACACACTAGGAATGTTTAATTATATTCCAAAAATCATTTAGTACTATTCAACATCTACCTCTGAATAATAATAATAAAAAAAAGAAATCAAAGAAAAGTAAGGAAAATAATGTTTCATTAAGAATTTTCCTGAAAGTTAGAGAAAGCACAAGGATGAATGGTATCACTACTGGGTTTCTTAGCTAATGTAACAGGACAAGAAAAATAAATTAGAGGATTACATATTAAAAAAGACATAATCTATCCTCTTTTTAAAACATAAACAATAAAATATTTGAAAATATAAAATATATTTGAAAATATAAAAGAACTATTAAAAGAGTAGTGCGTGGATTAGATATAAGATCAATCAAAACAATGCAAGCTTTCTTATATAATAACTATAACCAATTACAAAATTTAATATTTTTAAAGCTCCTGCTCACAATATTTGGTAGCTCTCAAAACACTGGCAGTAACCGATTATAAAAGTAATAATAGAAAAAATAATCAGAATAGCAAAAACAAACAAAAGCCATAAGTGATCAAAATTAAGTCTTGAAAAGTATCAAGCCTATTTTCAGGCCTTTGAATATGTTCTCGTCTATCACACAGTCTTCTTTATACGTTCCTTCTTCTCTCTAGAAAACATTACCTTCCACCTACACTTTCCTTGGTCTGTCTCCTCGGTTGGAAAAGCTGCCTTCCATTTTCACTCTTCCTCAGCAAAGTCTTTCTTGACATCTCTGCCTGGTCAAATCCATCCATCTTAGGCTCTCATTGTGTCTCTCCTTTTAAGCTCTTTTTTCTGTTCCAACTTCATATTTTTGTTAGTGCAATTCTCTCCTGGCCTGAAGCGCCACGCTATGATACCAGCTACCATGTAACCTCATCTGTTTTGTGCTCAACACTGCACCCTGAGTGACTGTCATGATACCCAAGCCAGGGAAGGTACCAGTACTTATTTTTACAGGGAATTAAATATTTTGAATGAATAAATGTGTAAGAGATAAAATTTAGGTTTCTAGCAATGTTTGTTGATGAACTTCTGTCATTCTTTCAGGATGTTTCTTTTGCCCATTTTTTGTTCTAAGTTTCCATTTCATCTCCCTCCAACTCTTTCTCATTCCTCTTTGACATCCCATTTCAGTGATCAGAAAAGATGTTTCTATTTTAAGGTTCCAATCATGCTGGTATATTACCATCATAATTCTCAGGTCCATTCTTTCCTGGTTGATGACCTAGCTTTATGTGAGACTTGGGACAAAAACATGACTGTACACAACTATACAAGTTAAGAGAAAGTTCTATGACTGCACATCCTTCTTTCTGTGCCATACTGCCCATTCCTAAATGGAGGAACAGATTCCCAAAGGGCAAGTGTCACCTTCCTAACACTGACCCCAGCCCTAACTCTGCCAGGTTGCAATAATGGGAAGTTCCCTACAAATTTCTTTTTTCATTTTGCATACTGCCAAAGAGCCCAGCAACTTAAGGTAGAAGCATGAGGAATCTCTGTATTCTATTATTAAAATTAGGTCCAACTGAACAGCCTGTGGAAGGTATTCCTAGGAGTTTGGGATTTATAGATGAGGAGATTCCCTATTGTCAGAATGAAATATATTTCCTGTTTGGGGTTCTTTTAATTCATTTTAGTGAATTTTCACAGAAAAGACATATGTATTTACCTACTCAGCCCTTAATACTCTACAAATCTTCCTGAGGTAAGATTTTGTCTTTTGATTAGTTTGTTACCAGTAGTTTTTGATGACTTGGCCATGTTACTCCATTCATAGTTACTAAATTTCCATTACGTATATACACAGTGTTATATAAGAAACTATGAGATACACAGAAATGTGTTAACTGTTACCATTTTTAAATGTAATATCTGGAAGAGAATGATCAAAGAGGGAATGGAGCAGGAGTTCCCAACCTTAGCATTATTGTCACTTGGGGCCGGATAATTGTTATAGAGGATTGCCCAGTGCTTTGTATGATGTTTACCATTATCCACAGCCTCTGCTCACTAGATACCCATCACACTGCATGTGCAGTTGTGAAAAATATCTCCAGATATTGCCCAATGTCCCCTGGGGGCAAAATTACCTCTGGCAGAGAACTACCAGATTGGAGGTAGGGAAGTAATTGTTTTTAGATATAAATAAGGGAGATCTTTACTAAAGTAATGAGGACTCGAAATACATAATGAACACATATACAGAATTCCCTTATTGATTCAAATTGCTAGTCTTTGCAATGGGAAAATACTACTCAGAAAAGGGATATAAGAGAAAAAGTATATATTTTAATGAGGTGAAGGGAGTTGTGGCAAAGAGATGTGGATAAAGTGGCTAATTTCCTCAAATTGAAATCTAAGTCTACAAAGAACAATAGTCAATAACTTAAAAAATATTTCTGAAGTTCGCATAGACAGCTAAAAATAAAAATAAAAGTGAGTGATACAGAAAAGGCCTGAACTATGGGCAGTCCTGATACTTCAAAACATGCTTTTTAAAATTATGACTGAATTGCATCCAGGCCATATTCAAATTTACTCATCAAAATATTAGAAATGTTCCTAAAAAGTTTCACAAAACTAAATCTAATTATAGAACAGAGGTATCTTGAGAAGTTCTATATTTAAGCAAAAACTATATCAAACTTCTGAAAAATAAAGAATAATTTTGTAGTATGATTACTTCCTAATATGCCTGCTTTGGAGTCTGAATTTTTATATTGTATTTCCTTAAAAGTGGAACACAGTATTAAAAAAGTAAATAAGTAGTACTAAGTGTCTTTGGCCAATATCTCAAAACCATTTTAGTCCAGTATACTTAAGCAAAGATGGAGGGTTTTCTGCCTTTTGATGATCATGTTTTTATCATTACAGTCAGATGACCTTGGAAATGCTCACAACAAAACAGAAAATCTGTAAAGGGATATTTTAAACAGATATAATTTCACAAGCATGCCCAAAAGGTTTTAATAAATCTGAACAAGTACAGTGTCAAGCAAAATGTTAATCTGTACCTCTGTGAAGACCTCTGTTTGACTGGTCCTTCAATATTTTGTGGTTAGGTAAGACTTTATTATATAAACAATATATTGAGCTTTATGCCTTATAATTATGTTAAGTGTTATTTGTGAAAGTTCCTTCAATTTATTTGGAATTTCGTTTCCTCAGCTGGCAGCAATTACAGATTCAAAGACCACCAGAAATAATCCGTCAGCCCCGTTCAGGATCCACAAGCTTGTTATGAACACATAAGCAAGCATGTAGGAACACTACACTCAGGTTATAATGAGGCCAGAGGAAAGGTTACTCTTTCCATTAAAAAACAAAACAAAACAAAACAAAACAACAATCAAAAAAACCTGTTCATAAATGATTCAAAAGCCAAAAGAGAAATGATAATTCTACCAACACACAACTTTATCTGAAATCAGAGCTGCCCTATGCAAGATTTTGAACTTTGAAAGTAACAGCTCATACAAATTACTGACTACTTCTGCCCAGTCAGTACATTCACCTAACAAGGCCATTTCCATATGAGCAACCACAAACATTTCTGGCTTTGGTTGTTAATCTCCCATGAAAAACTATTTCCATACTATTTTTAACTTGTATATGGCAATGATTATCTGTTTATCTCTGAAGCATATAAACTCTTAGAGTGTCCTCTATATTGTATTTATACCATTTTCCCTTCCATGTCCTTGGCAGATGGAAGTATTCACATCTTTCTCCCAGGAACAAAAGTTGAGAAGCACATTGCTTTTCTTTCAAAACTGGCTTCTCTTTGTCTCCCAAATTCTTACACTATTAGGTCCACTCCTTAATAGCTTTTCAAATTCAACTTCTTAGATTAAAAAATGCAATTGTGTGATACCTGAAGCCAACTGATATGAGAGTTGATTAAATGGCAAATGAAATTCACAATTCCCCTTGAATATATATATATATATATATATATATATATATATATATATACATATATATATATTAGGTATAAATATATATAATACATATGATATAACACATAATATATTATAATATTATAATATAATGTAATATAATATATTAAGATATTATATATTAAATTATATATATATATTAAATGTTATATATTAAAATATTATATATATAAAATATATATTAAAATATTATTAAAAATATTATATATACTAAAATATACACATTAGATATTGAATGTTTTACTGTAAATCAGAACTTGAATTTTAAAAGCATAGAAATCCTTTCAAGATTTAAAATGAGAAATCTGATTGTAAAATTTCTTACATACGTTTTACCAAATGTTTTAAATTAACTCATTTAATATACTTAATATCCATATGATATGAGTATTCTTTTATCTTTACAGATGAGAAAAATAATCTTTAGAAAAATCAAGTATCTCATCCTAGTTTACAGAGTAAATAAATGATGGTCCTGGATATTAAATCCAGTTCAATTTGAATTTCAAAAATAACTTTTTCTCTATGATTCTATCCTTTTTGAAGTTCAAAAAGAACCCAATTACCAAATAGACTGACTTCTAATAGGTAAAATCTAAAACAGAGTTATAAATTAATGCAAATAATCACAAAACAACACATGGTCTTTATTCTTAAGGAATTCGTAGTTTAGTGTTAGAGACAAAACTTTTTATTTCCACGGTGTCTTTTAGACTTGTTGCCATTGCATCAAATAGATGGAATGTCAACACTACAAAGAGAAGGTTTCATGGAAGAAAGTAAATATCCATGGTTTACTGGGGTGTAGTGAGAAGAGAGTAGTGAGAAGATATATGTATGTGTGTGTGTGTGTGTGTGTATACATGTGTATATATATATATACATGTGTGTGTGTATATATCCGTATATACACACACACACATATACGTACATGTATATATAATTATATTACTATTACATATAAAACAAAATTATAAGATGCATTTATATTATATACTAATATTAGTTAAAATCTTAATGACATATAATATATATTATAAAAGCATATATAAACACACACACACATATATATATATATTTGATATATCTTCCCATTACCTTCCTCTTACTTCACCTTAATAAATAGATAACTACTTTCTTCCATGAAACCTTCTCCGTGAAGTGCTGCTGTTCCATGTGTTTGATAAGTGCGCACACACACACACATGTATATATCATATGTGATCTATCTACATATTATATATATCAATATATGTATGTATATATCTTATTTTAAAATTTATGTCTAGATTATGATGCCTAAAATTATTCCCTATACCTAAGAGCTCTGAGCTCTATAATTTGGGCCAAACTCGAATTCACTAAGATAATTTCTTGAAATACTATACTACAGAAAACAAGATTAAGATTCTGCTTCAGAAAGAACTGAAATGTTTGACTACAGTGATCTGTACTATAACTTTTTTGATGTGGTTAACTGTGGGAAAGGAGTAGAATGAATGTATAAAAAGGGCCTTTTGCTCTTTAGCAGATATACTTTTATATTTTTTAATTGTTTTATTAAAAACATTGACTCGTATTAATTTTTTTAATGGTAACAATACCAAAGATATATGGCATTCAAAACTACATACTCAAAGGAGGGCTAAATTTTAGAGACAGCTATATAAAAATCTCCCTGTATTGGCATGTGATTATACCAATAGTTAAATTTAATTTTCAATCATCTTAATCCAACAAGAGTTTAATTTTCATTTTTAACTTCAACTGACAATAGTGTTGAAGGGAAAACTTGAGTTTTTCATTAGAATATCCACTGCTTTGGAGGTTCTATTTTTTCCATAATCATTTCATATAGAAAAATAACTTGAGGATAAACCTAATGAATAATTCTGAACCACATTTAAAGATAGCTATGATCTTTGTCTTTTCATTAGCATATAGCATGCAGTATACAAGCAACCCATGACGAATTGTATAGTGTATGCTTACAATTATAAGCTTGCACACAGTATGAACCTGGAGTACTGATTAAACTACTCTTTATTAAAACTTTAGGAAAGTATCCTGTAGAAAAAATATTTCAAAACATAAGCTTTATTTATTTTTGAAGTGACAAAAAAAGTTAATGAAGTATTAAAACAACAATATATGAAGTATTATATACTTCAACAATAATGAAGTATTAAAACAACAATATAACCAACATGCTATAAAAATAGACAAACAGAACATAAAGTATGTCAGCTTTTCATATATATCTGACATATTACTCTAACTGAACCTTTTCTAGCTAAAGATATTTAGGTGAAAACAAGACCATCACATCTAGAGAATGTCTGCCATTTACTTATCATCTATAATAATAATTATTATAGAACGAGCAAAAGCACTATAATTTGGGGTGAGGGGTAAAAGTTAAAACTATCCTTGAGTATAACCTGAGAAATATAAAACAATAAATATAAAAACAACAAGTTTGAAGTACTTTCACAAACTATTAACCAAGAATATTTTGGAATCATTCCTGAGTCTTTAAGAAATTATCAGAGGGTATCCAAATTATACTGCAAGTTCACATTTACCTGTATTGACCTGTATTTCATGTTTTATTTTACATCAATGAGGTGTGTGAGCTTATTATAATTGCAACCCCTATACAAGCTCCAAAACATAAACACAAGGAAAAAAATGTAACTTACTGGCCCTAAAATACTTTTCTAGTTACATAAAAGCATACATATATTATGAAATCATTTAAAAAAAAAAGACAAATTCTTCTTTAAAATTGTGCTGGTCTTTGACTGATGGTGGAGAATAAGAATTATTAGTTAAAATATCCACTAAACATTTTAAAGGACCTACGTACTCTACGAGAGGCTCACATCACATAGGGAAGCCACACAGCCATTCACTAGGAAGAGGCTGCGTAGAGCACAAGGAAGACCATAAGGAGAGGAAATGGGTGCTCTAGTCAAAGTCCATGATGTAAGAACACTGTCACCTTGGGTGTCTCATTAAACTTCGCCTATTCCCATTTCCTTTATCAGCTGCAAAACAGACACAACAACTATGATGTATCCACCCCTGAACCCACGCTACCCATACCAGAACTTTTCCAAGATTTAAATGTGAATTCTGAGAAAGTCCTGATGAAATATAACAGTTTGCGTAGTTGTCATATATGTTTTATCACTGATTCTCTTTGTACTAGTGGAGAATATAAAGTTAAAGTAATTCATATCATGAGGTTTTTTTATATCACAAAGTTACCCAAATACTATAAGTTTACTAATATTTACTATAATATTTACTCAAATATTTAAAAAAATTTAAAATAGAAATATGATACAAAAATCAGATGCTTTTTTCTTTCTTTTGCAACTAGATTACACTTGCCTTCAGATCCCTGGTGCCTGGCACTTAAAATTGATCAGTAAAAAAAGGAAAGAATGCAAAATGTACTTTGTGTTACCCAGATTGACATCTGCTATATGGCTTAAGAGTTAATGTAACTTAAATAATCTCAACTTATATATTTGGTATAATTTTCTATTTTGGAATTCCATAACTATCTACAGTTGAATTGTTTTTAACTGAGCAGAAAACCTGCTACAAAATAGAGACAGATGCTATGATTAAGAGATTTAATCTGGCCAGGTATACTTCTCATAGACATAATTAAATTTAAGACTACTATTACTCTGTCATCATTAAAATTTATAAAAAATTTTAAGTAGAATTATTGCCCTTGGAAAAGTATACCCAAAGGAATACCATACAGACTAAAGAAAAAAAAAAGTACCATATTTGTTATTCACTAACTTAAGTATTATCTTCCCTTTCCTTTATTCATGTAAAGTACTAGCAGAGACACACAAAATATTAACTGTAAAGTTGAAGAGCTTCAGCTGAAGAACAGGGGAAGAAGGGCAGCAGTGAGACCTTCCTTCTGTGGCCCACTCTACACCCACAGAAGCCCTGTAAAGAATCTGTCAAATCTTTCTGTAGAGCATAATTTGAAAACCACAGCTTCAAACTATCCTTTTTTATCTCAATCTTTTAAGAACACCCTTTCAAAACTTTTATGAGTTTTGAATATTTCCCGCCATCACTCCTATATATATCTGTTTCAATAATCCAGGTCACATCATCTATTTAGAAATCTCGGCCATTTTTAACAAATAGAATTTTTTTTTTTTCATTTGGGGGTCATAAACTGCTGAGATCTATGCATTCATTTTTTTATACAACTACTTTGAGCCTCTGGCACTAAGGACAGGTATGAAACACTTCACAAGAAAAAGAACAATGCACATTTTATATGTTAATGCCTAAACTGGTCAATGGGGCAAAGATTGAGATCTTTCCTGATTCGATCCTCCCAAATTGCTTGCCCATTTAATGTCTTATTTCCTGCATCTTTCCCCTTCTGCATCAGTTAAAATCCCACACCATGACTCAGCAAACTATGGTTCTCAGAACAAATCAAGGCTACTCCTGTTTTTGCTAACGTACGACTGGAACACAGTAATCTATCCATTCACTATTAGTTGGTTGCTTTTGCACTACAACAGGAGAACTGAATATCCATAAAGCCCCTATATCTTCTTTTATCTTTTATAAGAAAAATGAAACTAATTTTAACAAGTTACAAAAAATAATTTTGAATCTAAGCTTTAATCATACAATTTCTTAAATATTTAATCAACACTTGACATCTGAATTTTACACAAAATACCAAGAACTAATGTTTCTATACTGTGCTTCTTTAATTTGTGAAATGAGCTTTAAAAAAACAGACTCTAAATGAGCCAACGGCTGTACAGAACTTTTGATTTAGTTTTCTACAAAGACTAACAAATCCAAAACATTAAGCACAAGAGATTTAAGTCAACTATGTAAATATGAATATTAAAACATTTTATTTTAAAAGGCATACTAAAAAAACATCCTATATCATCTACCATTCACTATAATTCTTATCCTTCTCAGGCTAGTAATTATCAGAGTGTTAGGAAGATTATTTATTTAACTGCATTAAAAATTGCTTGATAAGAAAATCCCTAGTGAGGCATTTGTATGAGTAATGTCAGGCAAGCCTAAATTTTATTGAGTACAAAATATGCACATACTCATTTACCAAGTCCAAACATTCGATTAATATTCAATATTAATTTAAATAAGGACCACACTTTATGTGAAAAAGTTTCTAATTTTAAGAATAAAGTTCTATATCATATTAAAGAGACTTATAGAAAGAGAACGTCTTTATACATTGAGATGCTTGGTAATTTAAATATAAAACTGCTGAATTTTAAGCAAGTTGTGGACACACAGTTGTTCCAAAATAGGCCCCATTTCTTACGAAAAGTAAAATGTATGACAAGATTTTCATAGGTTTGCATTCACATACTAATATTTTAAATTTCTTTGGCTACCTTCCCAGTCTACTCGAAATGCAACATCTACAGTAAAAGTGTAGATCTCTAATAAATCTGCTCTTGAGAATAATGTATAATTCAAAAGTCTGTCCTATGTTAAGTTCTAATTAGGTTTTAAGCACGTTTAGATTTTAGCACATCAATCTATTATAAAATCGCCAGAGCAAAGAGTAATGAATCTTGACCTTAGTTGACTTATAATTTATTTTCTTCATGCTCAGATGGGACTGTAATCAGAAGCACAGAGATGATTTAATGATGACTAATAAATGCCTGAAATAGATCAAGAAAAAATTATAGTAAACATTTGTAACTGGGTAGACTTGGTAGCATTATACTCTATGTGAAGTTCATGGTTGCAAAGTAATGTGAGAAAAAATGATATTCCTTATTTTGTAATTGGCTCAGTTGAGGGGTACAGAGCACTGAGAATGGCGCATGGCATGTGGTAAGCAGCATACAAAGCTTCTATGACATTAATTACCATTATAGCCATCACTATCATCCCATCTTAGAAATAAAATAACACAAACAAATAACAAAATAATTCATCTACAAAAATTTCTTCTCTAGGAGTAGAACACTTAAAATTCAAAGTATTTAAATGTATGCTTTTGTGTATTTAGTGGTGAAATTTTCCACTACTCGGGAAAGATTTTATAAGACACCCAAGGAATTAAGAACTTATGGAACAATTTTGAGACTAAAGTTACTGGAAACATAAGGTCAGAAAAGTAAATCCTACAGACATGTATAAAATCTTTTTAAGTCAGAGGGAACTAACGTAAATTTATCCATAGAAATTAATTCATGACTACCTAATGAGAAATACAAATAAAGTCACTGGACGTTCAATTGCCACCAAACGAATCCTTGAACTCTGAACGTTTAATTCTGATTGAAGTCATGCTAACAAGGTTTATTTCTCTCTCACAGGGAATGACTAGCTATGGTTTCTGCAGACAAGTGCGAAGTGTGAATGTACCTATCATCACTGTTTCTTCGTAGTAGCACAACACAGTGACAGTGGTATGGACAATGGGATTAGAAGATGTGATCGGATATTTTAGCTGGGGGATGTAGGACAGTTTTCCAAAAAGATATTATGAGGGGGAACACCAAGGAAACTACTCCAGCTCCTGGTAAGAAGTCAGCAGCACTTGAACTAAAGTGGTGACTGCAGCAATGAAAAATTAAAAGAAAGAAAAAAAAAAGAAAATGCCAGAAATATAGAATTAGACTTCAGAACTATAGAGTACTAAGGAATAATCAGGGGTGATTCTTAGAGGTATTCAGGTAACTGGAAAAAAAGTAGCTCCCCTAACAAACAGGGGAGTCAGGAAAATAAAATGGTTAAGATTCCTTGTCCGTAAAATTGGAATGACTACTACCTCATGGATATAGAAAGAAAGCATGAAGACTGAGCACTGTAGCATACAAAATCAGTCCTTCCACACACTGGCTTCAATTGTCTAAATGGAGTTGATAATCCTTGGGAAATATATTATGATAATATTTGCGATCAAGGGAAAACTAATTCACATAGCTAATTTATAGTCTCATAAACTTTACATCTGATTTATTCAAAAGATTAATGTACAGAATCAAATTAACAGGTAATATATGTAATTATGTGAAATGAGTAGAGCTTTGGAACCTCATCTAAGTTTTCCATAAAACTATTATAATTTTGGACTCAAATATAGTTCTATAAAATTATGGGTATCCATAAAATTAAAGATGTCATACGCAAATTTTAGTAGAGTTATCACAAACACTGAAAACAGGCAAGTTAGAGTAAAATGGAATATAATAATAATAAGTAAATTTAAAAATCTCATGCAATTAAAGATATGATTAGCTCTAAAATTTCTCAGAAATACTATAAAAACTTTTCTAAACCTCTCTAGTTCTCTACCTGCAAAATGTAAAGAAGGAAATAAAGGAACTGATAATTTCATTGAATTTGTAGAGGTGCAGGACTTCCTTCCCAATCTTCAAGCCATAAGCCGCTAGACCCTGTCTCCTCATGTGGAAATGTCCAAGTAATGTTACATGTATCATATGTTTTCTGATAAAAAACAAACAAACAAAAACAGTCATGGTCAACAAAGTGTGGTAAATTCTGGGTTAAACTGGTTTCTTCACTATCTGACTACCCCGAATCTTCTGTATGTGAATACAAACCTTGAGTCTCATGAGTGGAATACAGTAGCATCATTTTGCAAGGAAACTTCACCAAGCACACAACACATGGAGAATCTATGCCTTAAGTGATTTCACCTAAGTTTCCAATATTTCTGTCATTGGAGCCTCATAGCAACCAGGGAAGAAGGCAGGACAGATGAGGATCCAATGACTAGTGGTGAGGAAATTTAAATTCAAAGAGATATTGCAAGCTGAAATGGTAAGATATACCTTTAAATGTTCTGAATCTCAATCGAGCACTATAGCTTTATTAACTGAGACAAAATTTCTGATCTCAAAACTATCACCTACAAGTGGGAGAGACTCATGTCTCTCTCAAATATGACATTCTATTCTACTCCGTAAAACAGCCACAGTGTAGTTTACGGACTCTACCTTTGAAAAACTTATGCAATTTGAAACAGGTTTCATAAATTAAGCCTAAACGTGGAGGCCGCTCAATGTTATTAAAGCTTGTGCCAAGTAAAGTTTTTGATATTCCGGTAACTTTCTGTGATTATCTAGATTCAAAGTTCTCTTGGAAGAGACGGCATGGTGTCTGAAAGACTGAAAAAAAGGCAAAATACTTTCAAAAATAAAATAACATTTCTGAAAGGATAATCAGCTGCCAGCCAGCTCTCCAATGGCAACCTACACAAGAGGCTCTTTAAAATTCTTGGGAAATTATTAACGCATATATTTAAGAAACAAAGTGCATTTTGCACATATCTCATTTTAAATTGTAAAAATATGCAGTCATTTATCCAATATCTTATGTGAGACCTGGCCTCAATACCAAAAATTCCCCAGAAACTGAAACCGAGAGTTCGTATGACTCTGATTAAATTCAGTCTTAAGTCCTAACTCTAAAAATCATCTCTCTCCCCCGCTCCACCCCCACTCCTCCTTTCCCACCACCTCTCTTTCTCCCCACCCCTCAGAGAGTAAGCCTTTATCCTGGATAATCAGCAATCCCTAAGGCAGCAGAAGACAGTAGCCTGGACCTGACTAATGGTCACAAGGTCTGGACCTATATGACAGGCGAAAGATAACACCTTGACCTAAGTCATTTCACTTCCTGAGCCCTAAGGTGGAACAACTCCCTGGCTACTTTCCCGTGAAACTGAACTGTCCTTAAGACCTGAAGAAATGATGTATTACCCTTACCTCACCTCCAACCAATCATCTCCACTCCCAGCACAACCCCGAACCCTTAATCCAGGTGTCTTTTGATTTTGCCCAATATAATCAATTCCCTAGAGGCATCAGGGAGCCAGATCTTTGAGTGCTAGCTCACTTGTGTCTCCGGATGTGGCACCAATTCCATGAATAAACCTTTAGTTACTTTCTTTGCCACAAATTTCTATTCCGTCTCATATGGCTGTCTTGCATGCAGGCAAAGGAACTCCTTTAATTCAGTAACAAAACCTCATTGTGATGTTATTTACAGCACAGAGAAAATGATTTGTATTTTGTCAAAACACAAACCCACACATGCAGATACGCACTCACAGATACAAACATTTCATTATAAATTTTAGGAACTTCAAGATATACAAAGATTAGGGAAATCACCAAAATCATGATGTATAGAACATGATTCCCCAGATCTGAAGTACTTTATTATACTGTTGATATTCAAATAATTCATGTGCCAATATATTCATAATCCTGTTATTATATTTAAAAATAAGTTTATCCCTTTTTTGGAATCCCTAAATTACATCACTAAATTTACCTCATTTTGGTTTGTTTGGTTAAAATTGTTGTTGCTTCATCTACAAGGATCTTTTTAAAAACTGATAGTACCCTAAGGCTTTCATTTGGTTATATTCACAACTACTCTAAACAACAAAACTGCGATTTAAAATTATGAGCTTACTAAACTTGACCTTAGCCAAAAGACTGAGAAGTGATGTGGGATATAAAACTGAAAGCAACAAATGAACAAGACAAACAAACAGAGATTTAAGGACACGGATAACAGTTTAGTGGTTACCAGAGGGGAGGGGAAGGAAGAGGGAGGAAGGTGAGGGTAAGGGGGCCAAATATATGGTGATAAAAGAAAAATTAACTTTGGGTGATGAACACACAATGCAAAATACATATTATTGAATTGCATCCTTGAAACCTGTATAATTTTATTAATCAATGTTACCTTAATAAATAAAAATAAGTTAATACATAATAAAATTATGATTAAGCTCTAGAAATTTTAACATTCCAGTATACATCTCCTTGTGTCATTAATATACAGTTCTTTGTTTCAAACTTCTTCTGACAATAACCTTCAAATGATCCTCACCACTACTGAATCTTGGTGGGCTAGTTTTCTATTTACTGCCATAATTTTTTACTACAAATTTAGTGGCTTAAAACAATATAAATGTATTATCTTACAGTTTTGTAGGTGAGAAGAATGACACAGGTCTCAGCAGAGTAAAGGCTCTGAGGCAGAATTCACTTCTTTACCTTTCATATCTCCTTACCCACAGTCTTTGGCTCATGGCCCACTACTGTCCTCACAGCCATCAACAGCTGGGCAAGTCATTCCCACTTTGTATCACTCTGACTCTCCTGTCCCCACTCTTCCACTTTAAGGACATTTATGATTCCATTAGGAGATTATTATTCACCCAAGTTATTCAAGATAATCTCCCTATTTTCAGGTCGGCTGACTGGCAACCTTATCAATACCTGCAAATGTAATTCTCCTTTGCTACATGAAGTAACATGTTCACCAGTTCTAGGAGTTAGGACCTGGGCATTCTTGGAGAACAGGTACTCTGCTTACTAGAGTTGGCCACAAGCTTACACTTAATATGCTGATGGTCAGTATCTGTGTTTATCAGCAAAGGCATTTTTATTTAAAGAATGTTTACTTTATTCATATAACTCATGAGTCTCCATGAGTGCAATATATAAACATCATTTTTTAAATGAATTTGACCTTGTAGTTATTCACTTCTTAGGGGAGCTTCAAATAAGGAGTAAAACTATAAACCGTTTGTTTATAAAAAACTGAGGACAAAGTCTTAAACCACTTGAGATTTCAGAAATTCTAATAGACACATGAACTTTGCAATCGTCTAGTTGGAAACCATAAAACTAGGATGATCTCACAAGCTTCATTCCTACTCTCTCTTATGAAAATGCTTCTGGAAAAGCATTTGCTTCTCATCTATCTCCTTTATAATCTCCCAAGGATTCGCCTTTTAAATTAAACCTTCTGTCAGTAGCCTGATGTAAATGTGTGGCTACACCACCGCCCACTTGGAGTTCCTAATCACACATGCTTTTGTGCTTATCTCTGCCAATCACGGCCTTCATGTGGCTGATGCCATTTAAGCAGTAGCTGCTTACTTATCTGCGCTCAAGACTTAATCAAGGGACCAAATTTTCCTTTTCAGGAAAGTATGAATCTGTTCCAACTAAAGGAAGTTATACTTTAAGCTCTTTGATGGTTGGCCTATGTAGGTCTTATTTTAGTGCTTTTCACAGGTCCCAGAACATAGTCCAGATACAAAAAATAATAGTTCAAGGGATAAACATGGGCATATTAACAAGTATCTCAATCTCCTACCATTTTTATCCTTACTTGTCAAATGAAGTCTAGTTCTCTCGTTATATAAATTTTGCCCTATTTAAATTCCAACATTCAGTCGTATTTTATTCACTAAATGCCAACTATGTGCCTGGTTTGTAATACCCTTTATTAATACTGTGGTGATTTATTTCCTGTCTTTGTTTATATAATTTGTGGTCTTTCAGATTTTTTAATCTTAGTGAATTTAAGATGTTGATATCTATTCCATGAAGCATTTCTCAATACTTCAAGCAAAAATAATGTTTCTCCTCTAGTCCTTAATATTATCTATTCTACATACTATTTACACTGCCTTACACAGCAATTATTTATGTACACAACTCATCTCCTCCAATGTATTCCTTATACAGCCCTTTACAATTTATTTTACTCACATACACACATGATATTTCCAGCATTGCTACACATAACATGTTTTTTTTCTTAAAGATATGACTTTCACAAATAGAAAGGATATGTTATCTGTTCTGAAACAGTAATTCTCACTTTCATTGAATGTAATTCTTTTCTCTTCATCAACTGTGAAATATTTAATATAAATGTATTAAATAAAAATATAAAAATATAAAAATATTTAGAGTGTGATTATAAACTAAGGTACTATGAGTAAATATAAATTAATTATTATTCTACAGATAGATAATATTCATTTCAATCATCCCTGTACCCTAAAGAAGTTATATATGCAATGTTCTCCTCCAGGAGTGACCATTAAAATCTGTCCTTCCTAATGATGTATTAGCAACGACTGACATTTAGAGCAATCATTAGACTGCCAACAGATTAATTCGATCACACTTTCCATCAAAAAAAGTGAAGAAAAGGCAGTAAAAGTTAGAGAGTTATAGATATTATTCAAAAAAACTGCAAGATGTATGTCATACATAAATCTATGTTTTTATGCAAAGCATATAGAAGTGTTTTTGTAAAATATTTTATGGTGTCAATACAAAAACTGCACAAAAATTTTGCATGAGCATGATCAAAGTGGCCCTTCTTAGAGTATGTCTGAGTCTAAAAAATTAAATTAGATAACAAAAGATATATGAACCAGATAAAGTAGATTGTGCCGAAGAGGATGTGGCTAGTGTGCAAGCGAACAAGAACTTGATCTGGAAATAACTGTCAGCACTTATTCTAAACCTTTCTAAGAAGTGTAACACTGTCATCTCAGGAGAGGTACTGATGAAGACCTGTGGAGCAGGAACAAGTTCTTTGTGTTTTGGAGATTTGGACCATTTAATATTTCAAAGTGCTCTTCAAGTTCTTCTTAAATAAACAAGACTGCCAAATATGATAAAAACTAGGTGATAGGCTACAGAAAAACAAATGAATAAGCAATAAACCAAATACAAAATGTTTCGCTTCATGTATAGAGGAAAAACAATTTCAAATGGTAAATAAAAATAAAATGCTAAGTTTTTAAAACATCTTAATGTACCCGTTAGGCTTGAAACAATTTAAATCTAGAAAAAAAATGAATATTGTATATTAAGGATCAATAAAGCCTCAAATTTAAAGTTAACTATTTCCAAGATTTAAAATATCTTCCGTTTTATTTCTTTTAGAGTTTATCTTCAGAAAGGAAGAAAACTCTTTAACCTCTAAGCAGCCTCTCTATTACTATAAGCACCATTTTATAAGTAATTGAAGTTGTAATATCATTATTGTAGGCATAGGAAAATCAATGGCAGACTCAAATCATAATTTCATATATTTGCAATGAAACCATATTTGAGAAGAACAAATATGGAATTAAAAATAATTAGGTCTACACATGGTTTATTTCACTAAGTCACCAAAAATCAAGTCACTGGTGATCTGGAAGGAACGAAGTTGATTTGGATTCATGGGGTATTAATCCCAGTAACCTCTGTTTTTAAATGTTTTTTCAGGGAGGCTATGAGCAGCCTGGTTTGGCTCATCCCTGTTGAGTCACAGATAATGTAAAGGATTTAAATAGTGAAGAAGCTGAAACATTTGCATTCTATTCTGCCACAGCCTGGAAAGAGACCCCCAGCCTATGACAGTATTACTGAATGCAATATTTAGAATAGCACTCAACAGGGAATGCACAGGAAACATGCATATGTCCGCCTCATGCCATAGCCAGTGATTTCTGATTGAGTCTTAGAAACTGTGATAATAAACATCACATACTATATGTACATGTAGCATGTTGACTATTGAGGAAATCAAGACTCTTATCTAGTATTTTCCATTTCTTCAAAATGTAGCATTCAAGCATAATAATATTTTTATTTTAAAAACATAATCTGTAGCATCCCTGTAACTAAAATAGTTCCTTAGGTTACCAGAAAATTGATCTATAAAAATTACAGTTGAGTTCTAACTACATCTATATAATCATTTAGCCTCCTAAATAGAAACATCGAGTCTTAATAGAAGCTCACTTTACTCATTGGTATAACATACAACTCGTGTTCTCAATCTGATGATAGTCAGAGTGATTTTGTGCCATAATTACTTAAAAACTTTTACAATTACACTTGAATAAAGATTTCAACTAAATGAGAAAACTGACTTTTTATGACAGTAGATTTAACAAATATCCTGTTATACAATTTCAGTGGCATGTTTAGAGAACTAGGATTTATCTAATAGTTTTATTTCCCTTCAACTTAAGGACAACCAGCATCTTCCTTACTTTAGAATTTAAAATTTTATTTTAATTGTTAAAATAAAAACCTCCCTGTCTTATTAAGCAGATTATTGTTAAGATGAATAGATGACTGTTCAGTGGAGGATGTTGAAGGGATTCCTGAGAGAAATCATCATTAAGGATACTAAATGTTAGGACTGATCCTGAATGAATCCCTTGACACACTTTGAAAGCATGAACCAAGGCTTTTAAATAACTTTTAATCTCCCATTTAAATTTGTGTGTAGAAAAAGAAGTGCATTCTATTCTGTTATTTTTAGAATTAAAATTAATCATTAAAGGAACAATACCACCCAAAGGACAAAAATCACGAGTTGAAAGTTCAGGCTGTCAGTTAGCAGTGTTTCCTCAGCAATGCTGTAAGGAAATACCAGGGTGCTATTTTCTCATCACTAATAAAAAAGCAGTAGCTGCTTTCTTAGAATTCTGTTAAAGATGCCCCGCAGGATTCACAGAATGGTACAACAGTAGGCGACAGTGCCACCTGAGACAGTGAGAGGGTTTTGTGTCTCTTAAACACCTAACTGAGCTAAAGATAGGGAATCATATTATTTGTTACTTTGTTGCCTTTTCCAAGGCAGGGGGTATTTTGCTGCATAACGAATATGACAAGAGACTTCAAAAAGCCAGAAACCAATGCCTGAAACCTACAACTTTCTAAAACCCAACTTGGGAATACTCAGTTTCCTGTTCCTTTGCTTAACTGTCCACAAGTTTCATGTTGATTTTGAAATAAAAATGTAAAAATTTGTATTTCAAATTATATGTACATAAACTCATATTCTGTAGTGAGTGCACAGAAAAAAATAACCACTGTCTCGACCTCCAAGAGTCTGATTTTTTTATTTGTACAACACAAATACTACTAAATCAATTCAAACCTTGTTTTATACATATATTTGTATGTATATATGTATATATGTGTATACATATAGTTTTTTTAAAAATATATGCAGAAATATGGATTGGGTTTATTTTCTATCTTAAAGGAATTTTTTAGTTTCTAACTAATATATGTTTTCTAGGAGGTTCAATGTATTTTTCAGAAAGAAACAAAAACAATGCTGTATGTTAATTCAGTGCAAGTTCTACTTTGTATATAGTATAGTTTTTAGTTGTAATTGCCTTAATCATCAAAATTATTGACATTTTTTACTTTATATATTTAGAATTCCAGCTTTTAGGACAAAAGAGCACCTTATTGGTTGTTTGCCTGACTTTTATATATGCTTAGCTCTAAGTAAAACTAACAGTGCAAATATATGTTTATCCAATAGAATAAAAATTAAAGACTTATTAGCCTCTCAGAATGATTCACTATCAATTTCTTATCATAATTTTTTTAATATATAAATTACCAGTGAGGTATCTAAATTTATAGTATCAATATAAAGCATCAGCAAATTACAATAAGTCAAATCTTGATCTGTGGACTATTTTTATTCAATCCATAACCTATTTTTTTTAATTTTAAAGGTTTGTAAATAATGAAAAACAAAATTTCAGATAGAGACTATTATGTGGCCTGTGAAATCTAAAATATTTACCATATGACCCTTTACAGAAAAAGTTTGCTGACTCCTGGTATAAGTAATCTACTATCAATTTTTTTTAATTCAAAAACTTAGGTTTGAAAAAAGAATAAAAAACTTGATTTAGTCAACTTTTAGGTTTATTGTATGAAGCAAACTGTATGTAAACAGAATGGATAGACAAAAATATTAACTAAGTTCTATTTCTTAAAATTTTCTCACACAAAGGAACCTAATTTGTTCATTACATCATAGGTAGCAGGCGGATATTACATAAGATACTTCACACTAACTTGTCTCTAAAATAGTCTCATGTCATTAAAATAATGATGGCCATTTTATAGTAGAGGAACCTGAACCTCTGAAAAACTAATTTCTCTTTAGAAAAATAAATGGTGTTCACTATGTACTAATATTTTTAAGTAGCATTATATTAATTATAATCTAATTTTGAACTTTCTAACTTCCCCTGTTGTGATTGAGAAAAATAATTAAACAGAGCCATTTCTAACGGTGTCAGGGCAAATAACCTTTAGATTGGTCCAAACCAACATTGTCTTACAAATAACTTTTGTAAAGCTAACAGGCTAGCAGACATCCTGACTCCACAGACTGAAAATTAGACATTTAATTTGTTTAAAATTAGTACCACCATGTATCGCTAAAGAATAACTCAGTTTATTAGCACCAATAGATATTCTTTCCTTATTAACACAAATAGAAATTCCTTTTTTCTATTCATGTAATTATTCTCCTTCCCTTTCTAAAAAGAACCTCTTACTTTCATCCATAATTGGAATACTCTTTGGATTTTTGCCTGAATCAGTGCTGCCTGAATAACTATTCTTGATCGTACATAAATGTCTGTTGCCTTTCACTCTGACTTTTTTTTCAGGTTAACATGATATACTCACCAGGCAGAGATAAGTTATCAACTACTGGAATTGAATATCAAGCATACACAATTTTGTCCAGTATTGTATTTGAACTTTTATTAAAATAATGCCAATTTGATTTCTGTTTTACATAACAAAACATAGATATTTAACTACTCAACTCAAAACATTAATTATATACTGACATAGAGCTTTTCATTGGGTAAACTGTTCGAAATGTAATGGGATTTGGCTCTACGGTGATTAAATATGCTCAAGTAACCCAAAAATAAGCAGTGGTAAGTAACTTCATCATGGGTAGTGGCCTGTCTCTCAGTACTTATAACTGGGTGAGCCAAAACCAAACAAAAACAGAACTCAAGGTTTCTGTTTCCAGGAATTTAATATAAATACATTTATTGAGCCCTGGTTAAGTTTTACAGGCTTGATTCCCCTCATGAATTATATGTTGAATGTGAAAAAATGCTCGTAAAGAATATATCATGTATGAATACTTGCAGTAACAAGATCAAACTTCTGTCATACAAGTGTAAGAGTAAAAATATGTGCCTGAGTATTAAATAATAAATTAATTTTTCTTAGACTTATTACTCAGATTCAAACTAGAGAACACATTGGAGATTTTCTTAGTTTTAAGACTTTGTGACAAATCATGAAAGTCTTTTTTTAAATGCTTCTCTTTGATTAAAAACTGTTATGTTATTATTTTACTGGTGATTCTTATTTTTCAAATTTGAAAAACAATGTTATTGTTCTTTAATTCTAATGTATTGCTGCTTTTTGTGCATTTTTAATTAATGTTTTACCAAACCATGAGCCAGCTATCATTATCATACATATTCTAAATACATCAATAGTCCTCTCATTTTAATGGTGCAAAAACTCCCGCAAATCATATTCCAGCAATATCCAAACAAGTTATCAGTGGACTCAACTCACTGAACAGGCTATAGACCAGTTTAGATATTGCTGAATTTAACAGTGTGTGACACATGACAAGCAGCTTACTAGGCATGTACATGAGAAACACAATTATATCATGAAGGAAATTACAATTTAATAAAACAAACAAAACTGAGATCTTTAATCTCATTTTGAGAACTATGCTCTCATGGATATAAGGAAAGTCAAAACAAGGAAGCACCATAAATAAGTATGATCAGGTCAATATGGATACTGTATAAATTTCTTAAAGGCTAAACCATCATTTATAAATTAACTAAGCAAACACAAATGAAGCCAAACCCTGCATATTCTTACTGAGTTGTTGAGAAGCAAAAAGTAATCACTATATAGTTTTGTTATCTGAAATTTAAAAAGTTTGTTTGGGTTAGTTTATTGGAGCACTGGCCAAGGTTCAGATTTAAAAATAGCGTTAGGGTCAACATTCATTCTCATTTTATTTCATTTGCTTTATCTCAGTAACTGTCACTTCTCTGTCTGAGTTAGACAAGCTTTTGGCCAGTTTTGCCCCCACTTGTACTTAGCAGCCAATTTCTGTGTTGGGGACAGACGCTGGCAGCTCTCTCAAAGAGCTGTGCCAAGGGTTTAACATTCTTTTGTGTGGCCTGAATGAATGAAGGGAAGGAAATCTAAATATGCTCCTAGTCTGAAGAGCCAGGGGGCAGAAGTTTTGAACACACACAGAATGCTCCCTCTGGTGACCTCTGCAAATTCACTTGATTTTCCCCACTCCATCTTCTCCCTCAGAAACCATGTGCTGGGATTTTATTGATGGAATCTTAGAAAATCAGAGAAGCATTAAAAGACACAGCATGACTTAAGAGTGAATTCATAAAATGATAGGCCTACATCTAAGAAATTTCTATACTATATTATGTGGAATACTTTCACTGCCATGAAAAGATGAAAACTTTATGGCACAAAATCCAGGCCTCACGTCAAATGATCAGAACAGTATTGTATTGTTTTTCTTTTATATTTCTTGGGGTCCCATAACCCTATGAATCTGATGAAAGCTGTGGATCTTGTAGAAAAGTATTTGTATCAACAGACATTGAATTTTCTTTATAATTTTAGGGAGCTCTTAGATCACCTGAAATGGGGCCAACAAACCCAATCCAACACTTACACTTTACAAATAGTAAAACAAAGGTCCAAAGAAGTAATGTATTTTGCTTAATACAATACATCAAGTTAACAGAAAGCATACAAGTGCTTTTTTCCCCTAAATCCAATGTCCTGAGGATACTCTTTAATTCTTTTAAAAACAAGGACTTCAAAGTAAGTCATAGGAAGTTTCTGAGAAAGAGAAGAAATACCTCAAGTGTTTTTTGTTTGTTTTTTTGTTTTTGTTTTTGTTTTTCTTGCAGCATGGGGAAATCGATTGTGCGTGTGTCAGACATTGTTAGCTATCTCCTAAAGACCTTCTCCTTACTCCTGCAAAATAGAGTGGCCGAGACATGGCTCCTAGCTCCCTTTACTACATGTGTGGCCATGTGATTAATCCCTAATACAGAGTACACAAAAGTGATGTGAGCAACTTCTACTTGACTTGCTTAAGGGAAAATCTTTTCCCCAAAACTTCTGTCTTTTCTATTTAGAGTAGCGGCAACTAGTGACTTTAAAAAAGGTATGCATTAGAAATGGCAGGGGCATCACCTGCATGAAACAGCTGCTAACGCTAACTGACCTAGAAGATCTAACTGTACTGTTACTCAAGAGAGAAATCAACTTCTAGCTTAAGCCATTTCGTTTCGGGATCACTTTGTTAGAGCATTTTAGCCCTTCACCCTGATACAGTATCAGGCATTAGAAAACTACAAATTTCTGTATATCCCTATATGTATTATATTTTTGTCCAATTTAAATAAATCTTCAAAACAGACCTTTAAACTAGCAAATATTAATGTTTTTTACAACAAGAACAAAAATAAATGAACTTTTATGCAGGATAGACATGATAAAATGTTATATCACAAGGCCCTACAGAAAGGGGAATGCAAAGATATTAAAAAAGAACCATCTGCTGCAAATCCCAATAGGCTGATGTTTGCCAAAAATGGTCGAGTTGCATTAACAGTTTTGAAGTCTGAGTATAACTTCTGAATCACTAAACAAAGCTAAGAAGACTGCTAGTTTCTTTTGTTACATATGGACTATTTAATTATTCATGGGATCTTAGCTCCTCAGAAGACAGAACTGTGAATATAAACACAGGGTAGAATTATTATTTAAAATCTAGTTTCAGCTAATTTCAAGTTGACTTGATTCAGAATAGAAAGTTCTGGCTCACCTCTATCATACATATTTTATAACTTATTATAGAAATAAGCCCTGCAGTAAGGGTACCCATAAAAAAAGTCAATTAGGAAAAATTGGAAATTAGAAAAATTGAATTTTTCCATTGGAAAATGTTCAAAGAGGGAGTTCTTTGGTATTACAAATAAATGGATGAAGAAATAAGTACTTTCTGAATACACTTTCCCCCCACGCCAGCATTTTAAATTCAATAAAAAAGATATAATTGACAATTCTACAGCATCATTTCTGGCATTATTTTTATGATTTTAAATAATCTGGCCTCCTGCATGAAGCAGAGTTTTGCCTCTTTGGGGACAATAGTCAACAGCACCACACTGAAACTGCACTGCCGCTGGCGGTGGCGCCAACAGAATCCCATTAGGACGCTACACCATGAGATCTTGTAGTTTCTTAAAGAAGTAACCCCACTGCATGGGTCCAAAACTGGCTCTATTTCAACCAAATCTCACTCCAAAGTAACCAGTGGTATAATACTTCCTACTCAGAGATTTGCTTGTCATGTTACTGTTTCTTAAAATGTACATGTCTTGATTTCAAAGAGAAAGTGCTAGTTATCAGGAGCTTCCTCAACTTGTTGCCACCAAGGTGACAAAGCATCTGCATAGGAACCTCTCCTTCCTCCTTGCATTCGGTTACAACCCAACATTGTCCCTCTTCTTCTCTAATACATTCTGGATCCTATAACTTTGGATGTCCTTATGCTACTGGGCACCACTTCTCTCTCCCACATTCCCACCTTCTTAACTTCTCCTTAGCATCAGTATATTTCCTGCCTTAAAACAATAAAAATGCTGCTATACCTGCTCGTCACCTTTAGGCCTCTACCTTCCTCCCCTCCCTCTTCATAGGTGTCATACTGTCCTCAAATTCACCAGCTCTCAGACTTTAACTCACTGCCGTTTGATTTCTTTCTAACAATTACACAGCAACAGCCCTTATCAAGATTACCACTTTCTCACTTCTCCGTAGTTTGAAACAAATGATTCAAAATGCTGTTTGATGGGGTAAAAGAGGTCAAATATGTGGTGACAGAAATAAATCTAAATATGGGTGGTGAACACACAATGCAATATATGTATGCCTTACAGTTGAACTGTACATCTGAACCTTACTAGATTTCATTAACTAATGTCACTATAATAAAAAATGAACAAATAAATAAAATAAAAAATAAAATACTCTGCTGCTTGACACCATTTTAGGATCTGAGAGTACTCTGTACTGACCAGCTTTGAGCCCACCACTCACTTTGCTATAAACATGGCACAAGGGGTTACATTTACATAGTTACAACCTAAAGGTAGTACTCGGAAGCATAAAATGCAGTGACATGCTTCTTTTAGTATCTGGCAATGTTAACCAATTCTTATTTTATTGAAATATCCTTTGTCTTAGTTTCTACATTGTCATACTTGCCTGATTGTCTTCCTACCTGTGTGGGTACTTCTCAGCAGGTCCCCATTCTTTCACTCATGCCTTCAATGACACCTTCCTGGGACTCTGTCATAGGCTACCTACTCACTCTTCACTGTCTCCCTGGGGTACCCTATTAAATCTTTGGCTTCAATTACCTAAACATTGACAACGCCTACATCCATATCCTAATAATAATGACAGCAGATATTATTTCTGTTATTCTTACACCATGTATTTTCAGGTGTTAAAGCATTTAATCCTTACAACTCTATGAAGAAAATACTATTTTTATTCGAATTTCAAAGATGTGAAAAGTTAGGTTCAGAGAGCTTTAAGCAACCTGTCCATGGCCACAATGTTAGTTGGTGGCAGAGCCAAGATATGAATCAGATAATTTAGCCTCCAAGTTTCTGTGGGATTCTTTCGATACAACAATTTTAAAACTTTACAATTACATAGCTCCATGTCTAGCTCCAAGACCATAAATAAAGCCTTACCCGATCTTTACTCATAACTACTGGATATCTCCACCTGAATTCAGCTGAATTTTCAGCAATGCAAACCACATAACTGGCTAGACCTACATGAGCAAAAGCCTTTGGTTGGCAGAGAGCCTCGAGTGAGACCAACCACACCAGCCCATGCCCAAATATAATTAAACGAAGGTGATCAAGTTGGAGGAAATATGTTCCTACTTCATTCACATAACTATAGTTTTAAAAAGTACATTTGGTTTAAATATACATGTAATTCCAACTTTTCCAAATGAAAAATTGTGTATGGGAAAACTATAAATTCATGGTGTTAAACATTAGCCCATTTATTTAGAGGGAATAAACGACATGAAAATGCAAAATTCATATAATATTCCCTTTAATTTAAGATGACTTAATCAAAGCTGTTTGGACCCATCAGGTCACAAACCAATCAACCAATCAGAAAACAGCCATACCCAGACTAAAGTCTATTCACAAAGGGAGATATGTATCTGTTCCAACTCAGGAAAAAAGGGTCAGAATAAAGATATGCATTTCAGGTACCACAGATACATGAAAAAGCGACTTAGTTATAACTGGCAAAATGACATTTTTCCCATGCACATACAACAGGTGTACACATGATTGAGGCAGACATTCTTACCACTTTCTGTTAAATAAGACCAGTAAAATGTTTTGTGCCTTATTTATTACATTTGATTGGGCTCTTCTGTTCTGTTGTCATTTCACTCTCAAATTCAGTATGCCCAGGATGAAACTCATCACCTGTTCCTTAAAACCTGCTCCCTGCCTGGGGTCAGGATTTCAGTGAAGGACTCCATCATGAACCAGCAGTCTAGCCAGAAACCTGGGTATCATCTCTGATTTCTCCTTCCTGACAATTTCCAAAATACTTTTGTAATATAATCTATATCGTGTTTTGTTTATAGCAACCTTGTGAAGCTGCATTATCCTTATTTTAAAACGAAGACATTTGTGCTCAAAGAGGTTAAGTGCTTTTGCCCAAAGGGATAGGCAAAACTAATAGCTTTGATGTTTATTTTGTGGTGTCACACTTAGTTAATATATTTATACACACTATTTCATTTAATCATTAGAACATTCTTGTGATTAAACCTTTTTTTTCCTTAAATAATGTAAAGTATATGGAGAGATTAAGCCAGACATTTGAGAACCTGAGTCAGGATTTGAACTCAAGTCTGTCAGGCTTAAAAGCTCCTCTTAATTACTCCTGTCCTTAGAAAATTACAGAGTAGGAATCTAAATCTAGTTTATTTTCCCAGTGGGCAATCAATCACTCAATTGACATTGAGTTGGGACATTTACAACCTTAATTTAGGCCTAAAAGCTTTAAAAGAAACTGCTTTAGCTTAGGCTTTTTTCTTAAAAACAATTTTTAAAAAATGATTGTATATACTCTTAGTTTTGCAGAGTCTAATAAATCTGTTATTTTAGTGATTGAGAAATTTAAAACGCATTTTAGAGTTATTATCATTAAGAACAACTTTCTATAATAGTGCTAGACTTTTATTTATACAAACATTGCAGAACATATAGAAAACCTAATACAGAACAGACCCTGAAAGCTACTCTTCTTTAGAGTGACTTTATAAGTCTATTTTCTTTCTTACCTAAAATTGCATAACTCTTTATCCATCTTCCTTAACCCTGTTCAGAAAAAAATCCAATCATCCCAGATGTTTTTAATTAATAAAACCTATAAGTTTTATTTATAATTATATTAATGGAGAAACACTGAGAGATTAAATTATCTGTTTAAGTCATACAAATAAACTAGCAATAGTACTATGCTCATAACATATTTAAATTTGTCTTATAAGCTAAACCCAAATACTCGATTTTTGACATCTGGGGAAAAGAGCCCCATTTCTAAAATATGTTCAGCCTTCGTCAGTTTCAGGAACTAGATCAATGTCCTAAACATATTCTTGCCATTGAAGAAAACATTAAGTCTATACATGCTATAGCCACAATCTATGTATGGGACCACCACACACAAGGAAACGTCACCAATTAACTAACTTCCTATGTTCATTGTCAGATGGAAACCATATGTAAAATCAAAAATCATCTTTTCATTAGAAAATACTTAGAACGAGGTTTTGAAAATGCTGTAATTGCTTTCTTCCACCTCACTCTCCTTCCTCCCCCACCCACTGCAGTTAGATTGCTATAAAAACCATTTGTGCCTCCAAATTATTAAAATATGCAACTCATGTTGATAAACTTGGTTAGGTCCACGTCTACAGAGGTCCGGTCAGGTAACCTTGTAGAGCCTTCTATAGACTAAGCAAACTCAGCTTGTCTTCATGTTGTAAAATCTTTGGGATGAACAACGCCATGAAGTTGTAATTACTCTATCCTCACTCTTCCTTCATTTAAAAAGCTCTAAAAGCCCATGTTACAGTTTCCTTAATTGAAAGAAACTGCAGCAGGATTCCTCTGATCGCATTGTCTAAACATGAACTTTTTACGGCTCTCCCTTCATTTACTACCTCTTAAACCTTATAATAACCTTGTTTGTAAACAGAATTAAATTTCTATTCAACAATTTGTTAATTACAAGTTTTGCCTGTTTACATCTGTAAAGCCTTAGAAAAAAGGAGGTGCATTAATAAATATTTCTCTATGTAAATCATTCTTTTTTTAATAGCACTGGGCTACACAGATGTGGGGAGGTCTTGAATGCCATAATTGTAGCCTAAAATATCTTTAACAGACAGTAAGTAAAGGAGATTCTACAACTTCTGTTCATTAGATATCAGTGAAAACACGTGGGCCTCTCTAGAGCCTCCAGTCGGTTCTTACTATCTAACATGTCAAGTTTCAACTCTTTGGACCACTTTACAAGACTGTCACAGCATGGACTCAGTGGGGCTCCACTGGTCTTGATACCAACCCAGCACCCCTCTGTTATAGGCGCCCTGCTCCTTTCCATCTCTTCACCTTTGCCACTGCCCTTCTGTTTGCTTTTCTCGACATAGTAATATAATCCTAAGACTGTTTGTAACCTCTTCAAGAAATCTTTCTCCATCTATTCCAACTTACTTTCATTACCAGCACCTCTGAATTTGTAGAAAATTCGTCAGGCCATAACAAGCTGGCACTTATTTATGTGCTACCCCCTGGCTGACTGCAGTAAGTCAATGCAATCTTGAAATCTAATTTATAAAATCCATAAGCACAGGACACATATACTTTCTTTGGACATTTTCTGACAGATACTGCCTCTATACTATACAGAAAGTGATCAATATATCCAAATGTATTAAGAGATTAAAATATCATCTGCCCCAGGTTTTCCATGAAGGGCAATCTAGTCTGGAACAAAGGTACAAAGTCCAAGTTGCCAGGTCCATGATTATCAATGTGTTTCCCTCACCTAGATCAAGGTCAGCGTGGTACTTTGTAAAAGTTGTCTTACTTAGGCGAGCAAGCTCATCTTTGGGCCACTGACGTGTGTATAAAATCAAGGCTAAGTATTCTTATCAGTGATTTACATGTCACTGACTTCTTAATTTTCCTGAATACACCTGCATATCCTGCTTCAGGGACCTTCACTCTGCCCTCTTCTTCTGGGGAAGTATTTCCTCCCCATCTGTTTATCTAATTAATTCCTATCTACTCTTAAACATAACATTCTCAAAAAAGCTTTCCTTCTTACTCCTTTCTCACCTCTATTCAATGACCATCTGCCCTGGTAAACTATACCTCGCTAAAAAGCATGGATCACATGGTGTTATTCCTCACTGTACATCCAGTGTACTGTGTACATATGTCAATATTAGTTACTGAAATTTTATTTCCTTTTCGTTTTATTCTTGTTTTCTATGACTTATTTGCAGTTAAAATTCCATAAGTCACTTTTCTTGTTCCTTGATGTGTTTTTTAGCATTTAATGATGGTCATTATATACCATATAATAATTTTAGGTGAAAAAATACAAAAATTATGTTATTTACATAAAGAAAGTGACAAGATCAGGCAAACAATACAAATAGAGGTCCACATTCCCTTTTCATAAACTTGCTAAAGAGAAGATTTGTGGTAAATGCTGTTATCTGCTTATTTTGATTCCTATATGTGCTTCTTACAACTTGATTCACTATAGACAATATGGTTCTGGTTTTCTTTTTTTAAAACCAGTTTATGTACAACTACTTCAAATTAAGTGAACAGAGAAAAAAAACTACATGATGGACTATAAAAAAGTAAACCGAGAAATGGTTTGTATACAAACCATTATTAGTATGTATATATTACACCAAAATAGATTTCTATGACAGAGAATATAAAAATATTAAATTGATAGGCACTAATATTTTCATACCTAGCATCAGTGTTCTCAATGTCATTAAAACTGAATAGTATCCAGATTGATACAGGTTATTAAGAGTGAATACAATAAACACACACACAAATCATTGACATAGCTCTGAAATAAGAACTGCTCTCAACATTTCCATTGAAGTAAAAAGACAAAAAAAAAAAAATGAAACAAGAAGACACGTGTTATCACAAAAAGAGAGTCCTAACTACATTTAGTCAGAAATAGTCAGGTGTTTACCTAAAATTCTAAGAAAACTCAAAGATTATACAAATAAATCCTCTTGTTCAATTTAGTCAGAGTCAAGGTTAAGGTTAACATTAGAAAAAAGAAAAAAGAAAGAAATATATACCATGTGGCTTTATTTACACAACTCTTACTGAAAATAAAGTTTCTCAGCAAACAGGTAATGAAAACTACCCAAGCAGTTACAATTAGATTTGGCTGATGGTACTTGGCAAAGCGACAGTCCCTGAGGGGGCTGCTCATTTAAAATCACAACCCCACACAGCTAAGGGCATGTAGTCAATGTCAATTTATATGGCAAGTGTGGGTAGGGAAGTTTCAGGCATGTAGGATTTAAGAAATTAAAATTCAGCTTCCAGAAACATGACTTTCTATACTCCTTGGCTGGCAGAATTGCACAATTTATTACACAAATAAAAAAAGACCATGGAAATTACATCTTATTTCCACTTTAATACCTGGTTTATATCTTCCCTAGCTTATAAAAGGCAAGACATCATTCAAACGAGTGAAAATACTACTGGGGCACATTAAAAATACATACACTACATTAATTTAAAAAAAAAGAAATAAAGGGTAGAAAATTATAAGGTAAAAAAATTCAATCCACTCTCATTTGAAGAAATAAAAACTTTGTTGAAAGATAAAACAAGCTTCAGCTGTACACTTGTCTAACCCTACAATTTTGTCTAATACATTTTTATAATTAAACATTGCTAACCATAATCTAAAACTGAGATTCAGGAAGGAGAATTACACATAAATGGAATATTTCTCATAAAATGGTAAAATGATCACCTTTTATAATGTATTAAGCATTCTTTTGAAAGCATGCTTACTCTGACAAAAAGAATGTGGGCAGCTTAAGGATGAAATACTAAGGCTTTAAAATTCAAGAAAAAAAGAATTTTATGACATTTAACGTGACATCCAGCTAACTCACAATGTGACTTAGTCGCCTAAGAATAACTGGTCCTGAACCAGCCCCATGTTGCATGACCATGTCACTAGTGTCTCTCTCAAGGATTATATCAAGAAAAAAAAAAACTAAAATCCATATGCTTCTTCTTAACGACTGAGAAAATGAAGTTATTTCCAACAATAGTCCTTTTGTCTATTTAGATAATGGAAAACCTTCCTTAAATCCAGAAAAATGAGAGGCTCTGTACTTAAGGAAAACAAAACAAATATAAATGTCAATATTAAATTATAAGCAAAGGATCTAGACTTTCTTGGTAGACATAATAATATACTAGTTTTAGAAAGCTCTAAATTTCTATGACCAGTGGCTAGTGTTTTTATTTAGTCCATATAGTAAGGAGAAGTTTTAGGCCCTAAATAAATTACAATAGGCTATTAAACCAATAAAATATGGAAGTATAAATTACAAGCATTTCATAAAGTAGAATATGACTATTTGTTAATTTATGGAACTGATTCTTCGCCTGACACCTTTGAGAGCACTATTAAACCATAGTCTCCTTTTTCTTTTGCAGGGGTAGAAAGAAAACATTTAAAACTTTACACAATTAATAAATAATTAAGAAATGAGCAGCCAGATGAGAAATATTGGAACCCAAGATCTTTAGAAAATTTTCACGCAATGTGCTTTTAGCTGAAAGACATTATTTTTATAAATGTTTCACTATTGCATAGCAGGAGGCACCTACACAGCAGCAGCAAACTTTTAAAATGTTACCTCCACCTTTTATAATAGCACTGACTGCCCAGCCTTTTATTATTAAAAAGCTAATTCATATTAAAATTTAGATAATGAAATATGTTTCAAATATTTTATATTACTTGTCTCTTTTACATAATCTTTTTTTAAAGTGTATCTTATTAATTTTTAACCTCAAAATGTCTCCCCCATCTCAGTAATTGAGTCTAATCAAAAAGTATTTTCCAAGGAAATCTGTTTAGAACAAAGGATGAATTTTCCCTGAGAAATAAATAGTTTCGATCTGTGGTTCTGCATTTTTTTTCCTTGCTAAGACATTGGGAGGTATATACTTTCTTCACTGGTATAATTGCTCATTTGCATCCTCCTCACATCAACTCTTTTGATAATCATGGTATAATTTTTTTCAAATACTTTATTTAAAGAGATAATAAAGGCAAACTATGTTACAAGCAGTACTATAGTTTTCTTCCATTCCTATTGAAAATGCCATTTCAGCTCCATACACTTTCTTCGTCTCCCTTCCCAAACCAGTAGGGTGTGGCTGCTATTCGCCTTCCTACACACTCTTAATCTGGCAATTAGAAGTGCTATTTCCCAATTTGTCTCTCACCTAAATGAAGTAGTAGAGATACTGGGGAATTTCCCCTCTGCAATCATACAGACAGGAGTAGGCAGAGGAGACCTAAGGAGCTTGATACTCACTGCTCTGGATTTGGGGCTACAGCTAGAAGGAAAAGTGTAGCTTATTCGGCAGCTGCAGAGGGAAGCTCCAGCCTCACAGAGTGGGGACAATTCAGAAGCAGGTCTGCCTATGACATGAGGATTGGGTGGTCAGGTGTAAAAAAGGAGTAAAAGGTAACATAACACAGGGAACCTGTAGTGACAGTCCTTTCAGACAAGAACATGAGTTTGAAATGACACTGGGATATGTGCATCATTTCTATGTCATGCTTTTTAAACAGGAGGTTGTTAATATTGAGTGGTGAGTAAATTCATTTTGATAATGTAGACAAATGAAAACCACTCAGTGGCTTTTCCTTTATGAATTATACATATGTGATGATTAATGTGATATTTTAAACTGTGGCACTCATATATATCCTGTGTGACCTTCATATAGGTCTAGAATAGGTGAGCAGGTGATGCGTAAAGGATATTTAACATAGAAATATCAATCTCAATTCATTCAGTAACATTTAAACAGGACATAAATGATCCTCTAGTGGGTAGAAGACTTCTTAAACAAACTTAAGTATAGAGAAATTATTGGGACACCCAACATACGTAGGGATGTTTTCTCCCTAAGAAAATAAACATGCCTCATAATGAAAATTCATGATGTCCATAAATAAAACATTGATGCACTTTGTTTTTAACTGTAGAAAACTACAATTCTCTATAGTTTTATCAACATATTTTTAATTATAGAGTCAATATTTAAAATTTTAATTACTTTAAATATATTCTTTAGAGGTTAATTAGTTCAATGAACTGCTTGAATGATTCTCAACCTAGCTGCATAAGTTACCTAGAAAGCTGACTGATATCTATATACTACAGACACAGATATTGAATGTAAGTTTCAAAACAAAGCAAAGTATTAAATATAAATATCTAAAAAGGAAGTGTATATAATATGCCCTATTTGGGTTGATTTTATTTGCTGTCTTAAAAAGTGGTCTTAGAGTGCTCTCTGTTCACCAGGCCTCTGTGCAACGCACAGAATCAGAATTACACAAAGCAGTTACAATTAAGGTTGTGGAGGTAAGATGAACAGTTAGGTCTGGAGATAAACAGTTGAAAATTGTATCCACATGAATAAAAGAAATAAATGTAATACCCAGAGAAGAAGTGAAGAAATGTTTACACACACACACACACACACACACACACACACACACATATACACACATATATACATGTATATATGTGTATATATATAAAACACTAAACAGTTCAAAAGCAAATGATCAGTGATCTTCAGTAATATCCATAGCCATATCCATTCAGATGTTCTAATAAAATATTAGATTCTGTCTTATTATTCATTAGTTATCACCATAATCAAATGTACAAGTGGAAAAATATACACATGATGCTAAACAAGTCAAAATCTTGTATTGTATTACTCTTTATGTGACTTATTTACCAAATCTCTAGCTTCAAGGTGTAAACAAAACACATACGTAGTATCAAATGCACCAAAAAATACAAATTAATGTTAATTGTTAATTTAAATGTTAATTTAAATGTTAATTTAATGTTAAATGTTAATTTAAAACTTATTGTCAGAGCAGATTTTCTTTTTCAAAATGAGATTATCTTTGAAAAAAAAAGGGAGGACTTTACTTAAGTAAAAAAAGCATAAATTATTAAATTAAAGCAAGGATGTGATACTTGGTATTCTACACTCAATGTATAAGTATATTCCTCTACATGTACAAAAGCTTTCAAGATACTTTTATACAAAGAAACATTTAAAAATACTGTAAATACTAAATATTAGCAAGCAAAAAGCACTGATTATATTCTTTAACAAATACAAATAGTTTCTTAAATCAAACCATTTTATTTACAGTAAATAACTTAGATGTTAAATTATACCATATAAAATCCATATACATACACACACTCAATGTAATTAAACTAATGAGCTACAGAACTAGTATAATTTTGATTATCAGCAATATTTATTTCTCAATCTTAAACCTCCTGTTCAATTGGTATAAAGGATGGTAAACATATTCCACTGAACAATAAAGAAAAACATATGTTACTCACACTCTACATTTTTTTCATAAAATATTTCTTGGCATCTGGCTAAAATGCTTCATTTTAGCTTCTTCTGTAAGAGTCAACTAATAGGTGTTAGGCAACTTTAACAGGAATAAAAGAAAAAGTATTTTTGCCTGGTAAAATTATATCAACTATTATATACTTGAAATCATTAGTTTACAAAGTTTTAAAAGTTTAAAACTTTAAAAAAAAATGAAGTGCATAAAAGTTTATTAGAAATTTTGAGGGAGGGGCTGTTGATAAATGAGCCACAGTAAAATTCTTTGTTTAAACAGAAAGTGATTTAAGAATTACAGAAGTACAGATTTGTCACCATGGTTTGTAAACATCATTTCAATAACATTCTAATAAATCAGCCCATTGGTAGCAAAGCCCTTTGTAATAAATGTTAAATAAATGGAGTATTTCATAAGTTATCAAAAGGAGAATTCAAGTATTAACTTGACCGAAATAATCAGGAGACAGATAGAACTTTAGACAGCAGCTACTACAAACTTCTTATTTTAAGAAAAGGAAACTGAGGCTCAAAGAATTATACTTATTATTTCCATAGCTATGTTGATTATTTGAGAAGTATCAGCCCTGCTACAAGGCCATGCTAACCCACAGCAATTTTTAACGAATTAAAATTCACCCAAAGTTTAATTGTGACTTGTGCCAAGATTTTCTTCTTACTCTTTGGTCTTCCTTCCACTTACCTATGTCGTTTCACTTTCAATATACTGTTCTATCTCAAGCCGAAAAACTGAATACAAATAAAAGGTTTGATGACCCATTTTTACCCTTGAGAAGGGTGAAATGATAAACAGTGCCAATGACACTGAGTCAACAGTGACAAAAAAAAACTTCTGTTACAATTATTTAAGCCACTTTCTGTAAATGTCCAAAGAAAGGCTTCATCAGTAAAGACTTCTGTACTTCACATAACAGAAAATACTAAATCACATGAGCTGCTCAAGTTTAAAGAATAAGGATGTTATTATCTCAAGCTCCAAGTGGCTTACAGTTAGAGTACCAGTTTCATGTCTCAAAGGTGCTCTCCATCATTTTGATCATCAAGAAGAGATATGAACGTATCTTTTCTTTTAATTTTAAAAACACTTTCAAATGTGTTTTTTTTTCTGAACTATTTAAACTTAAGAATGTTTTCCCCAAACCTTCCTAGAATTCCTGTGTAAATCAACAAGATTTAGTTCTTAACACGTTTCTCCTCATGCTATCTTTAGACCAATATACCTTTGGAACAAAGGATGAGCTGCTTTTGCCTCAGGCATACATCTTTATGCAACAGGCACAGATACTGAAGAGAGTCTGGGTTTTGTTAGAAAAGAAGGGGATCATGGTTGCTGAGCAGTCAACCACCAATGTTAACTACTCCTTTAGCTAGATAATTTCCATACACAGCCTTATTTTCAAAACTGCCCAGCCCTACCTCTATATTTCTATCACCTTCTTGAAGGAGACCCAAAGTCTCTTTTGGTCCCTGCATCAAGCTCCAAATCCAGGATCTCCATGTAAGAGAAATTATCTCCAGTAGGTCCAAATTGCTTAGCATACTATACCTAAATGCTAAGGTATCTACTCCCTTACATTTAAACACCAACCAACAGTAGAATTAAAAAAAAAAAAAAGCCACCATAAAATGCCAGAAAGAGAAGTCAATAAAAAGCAACTTAAAATAATCAATGTTCCATAGCGAGATTCCAATTTTCAAACTCTCCTTCAACTTAGATTTAAAGCCACATGCAGAAAGGATCTCTCTGAGTAAAGCCATATTTTTTTTTTCTTCTCAAGTTTCAAATAAGCTAACTTTTAGCCTAAGTTTGTTTCTTTATGGTGGGTTGCAAAAATTGCTAGTGTAATCCAGTATTGTTCATTTTTGCAGACACATAGATAATTTTCAAAGACCTAACAAGCAAAAGTTCTCCAATTTTTTTTTTGAACCCAATAACAAAGGTCACCTACATCCTAGCTTATAAAAGGAAGGCTTACTGGTCAATTCTATATCCTCCATTCATCCAAGTATATTGTAGAGCCTTTTTCTGACAGTACCACACTCCATAAACCAAATACTGCACCAGAAAGAATATATTTGGCTTCAAATAACAAATATTCTTTATCCAAATCAGATTATTCAAGAAAGACATCTATTGGCTCACATAACAGAAGTCAGAAGACATAGATACTCTTCAGGGTTAGCCCATCTTGCAGTTTGACTGTGTCACCAAGGTCCAATGTTTTAATCTATCTGTCTGTCTATCTCTGACTCTGTCTCACTCTCTCTGCTTTATGGTCTTTAATGTTGGCTCCATTTACAGACGGGTAGCAACATGGCAATAATGGTTTTAGAAATCACATCTGACACAACAATGTACAGAAAAAGGAGACCTTCATTCTCTCACTTTTTCTCATAACCAAGAAAAACTTTCCCATAAGCCTCCAGCAGAATTCCCTTTGTGTCCCACTGCCTAGAATTAGTTCCAATGCCTATTATTTAATCGCTAGCACAGGAAATAGTTTAATCATGTCAATCTTAACAATTTAGAATAGATTTGACATAGAAAGCAATTCACCATGTCCAGGGTAATATAATATACAATTATGGTGATTGTTTATTACCATCTTTTAGGACTAGATATTCTCCCTGTTATAGCACAAAGCCCACGGCAGGTTCCAAGAACATATGGGACTTGATAACAAATAGACAACAGTTTAAATCCCAGCTCTTGCAGTTACATACTGTTTGACCTAGTGCAAACTGTCTAAACCCCCTGAGGCTCAGTTTCCTCATCAGTTCAATAAGGATACTAACACCAACTCATCTCACAGGGTTATTGAGTTTCAAGCAAAACAATGTGTGCAAAGTATCTGTATAGTATTTTGCCCATACTAGATCATTACTTTCTTTTCTTTTCCTGAGCATGATTTCTTCTCATGTTCCATTTAAATCAGTCCCTTTCGTCCAACAAAATTACTCACACAGATTAGGTTTTAAGGTAAAATGCTATGTTATCCTGTTAGCAAGGTAGGTTCCTATGATTACTAAATTATTTCAAAATCTATTAAAAATATTGTTGTCTAAAGTATATTACTGAAATGTACTTTTTTAAAGTACTATGACATATGATATGAATATTTTATATATTTTATATATATATATATATAATATTTATCCCACTGATATTTTAAATCATGCAACATTTTTATAAGAATACATATAGTGAGTCAAACTGGAAAAAGGCAAAACATATCTAAAGTTCTCATGTAGTAAAAATTTTTAAGTATGTAGTTCTCCAGATTTGTAAAAATTAGTAATTACTAATGCACAAATCCTCATTATTATATCATTTAATTAATATCAACACTTGATTATTAAAGCAACTCAAGCAAGAAAAAATAACCTCAAATTTTCTCATACACTTACAGTGATTTTCAATTTATTACCAAACATTATTCATCCAATAAAACATAAATGATTTACCAAACCATTATACTATATTCCAATTTAACAGTAATGCATAAAATATACACTCTTGTACTGTTTCATCCCATATGCACTTCATATTTATTTTGTAGAACAATTTTATTTTATACTCAACATTTTCTTGATATCCCACCTACCTGCAAAGACTCACACTGGGGAAAAAGGTAAATGGCCTAATATGAACTAAAAATGTAACAGAAATGCAACAACCATATTACATATTACTCTGAATGATAAATCAGAAGATATTGTCTGGGAAATAATTACATTTTACTGCTTCTCAATGGCAAAGACACCTTGAGAGATACAATTAAAATATACATGCTAGTTATTAATGTTTTTAAAGTAAAACAAATACAGTTTTAAGGAAAGAACACTAAGTAAAGGCAAAGTCTCCCAATCTGCTTCACCATCACACAATAGTCACCGTTAACAATTTTATTTCTGTTTTTTTTTTTCTAATGCTTGCTTAGGTGGGTTGAGGTTTTTCTGTTTTTGTTTTCATTTGTTCATTCCTTTATTCTAGATTGGTTGAGTTTTTGCAGCCAGAATCATGTTTTAATACAATTTTGATTGCTGGTTACTTGGCATAACAAATATTTTCAGTTTCTCATAACTCATCACTGATAATTTTTAATAAATCTGTAATCTATCATTGATGTTATATATTATTTTAATAACCATTCCAACAGAGTCTTTTAAGTGATTTCCAATGTTCGGGACATTTTTGTGCATATAATTTTCTATACTTATGATAACTTAAATGGGATAGAATGTCAAAAGTAAAATATCCTGATCTAGCTAATATAGATGATTTAAGACTAATATATATGTCTCCACAGTTCATCTTACTACCCCACACCTCTGATTGTCTAATTGTGTTATACTAAGTGTGATGACAGTAGAGATAGAAAGAAAAGCTCAGTGACTTTGTATGTGGCTCCTGTGTGACCCCACTTAATATGGAGATACACACACACACATACACACACACACACACACACACACACACATGTAAAGCTTACACTCTGGTCATTTTCCAGTTTTGTTTGAAGGACAATTGATGATTAGGAGAGTAACAGTAATTGTAATGTGAGAACCATTTAAAATGCATACTTTATGTTCCATTGGAGACTAAAAAATGAGGCAAAAGTAAATCCTCCAGGTGTCAAGTTACACAGAAAAATCTATTTACAATTAGTGGCACATACCACGTCATTAGAAAAGTGAACAAAGGAAAGAAGTGGCAGTCCTAGTCAGAGCTAGCTGTGGAAGCAATGAATAAGGAGGCAACTGTGAAAGAAAGCACATGTTACTTAAGAATTCTACCTTTAAGAATAAACTATTACTATTTTACAGAAATAAACAAACAAGAGTATGATAGCACACACTCATACACCTACATCGTCTCTGTAACATCAATAGTTTAAGTAATAGTTTACAATAATTAAAGCAAATTATAAACTTAAATATACTAGCATAGAAAGTCTTCCAGGCTATAAAAATCCATACATATACATATATACATAAATATAGACAGATTTGATAATGCATAGAAATCTATCTAGGTAGATAACTAGTAAAACAGTGGTCCACAAACTTTTTGGCACCAGGGATCAGTGCTCCTATGAGAATCTAATGCCTGATGATCTGAGGTGGAGCCTAGGCAGTGATGCTAGCCCCAGGGAATAAACACAGAAGAAGCTTAGATCGCCTGCCAGCCATGCGCCTCTTGCGATGAGGCCTATGTGGCCTGATTCCTAGTACCGGTCTACAGTCTAGGGGTTGGGGACCCCTGCACTGAAATACTAGCAGTCATTTTCTTTGGAGAAGGAGGGGAATTAAAAGGAATTCATTGGTTAATGCATAATACATTTAATATTTTTCTACAAATACAAATGTTTAAAAGGTTAGCTTACTCAGTCGAATAAAAACAATGACTATCGAAGAAGCCTTAGCCTCAGGATATGACTCCACACAATTCATGCCTATCAAACATTTTTACACCTGCTTTTCTAATAATAATAAGGACAAGAACAGAATGTGCTCCTGGGGTTCTCATACATACTTGGAAGACATTGCTGGACACAGCAGACTGGGTGTGACAGACTCAGCAAAGGAAAATATCAAAGAGAGAACATGAGCCGATCATTAAGGGTTGCAATGAACTTAGGAATTTTAGTTAACTATATGGGAAGGTTGCTGAAGCATCTATCAGAAAAGATCTAAGAAAGATTTTTAATTTTCTAATTTTAGCCTATAATTAACTATAATTTTCTCCTGTACAAAAAGTTGAAAGTAAAGCATTTAAGTGAAAGAAAGCACCTCTTTCATATTGTCATAGTTTCTACTTTTCAGAAAAGGTTTTAGAGTAGTCATTTAGAAAGGGTGCAATAATCAGTCAATAAAAAGAGAACTTTCCCGTTTTTATTTTACATAATGATATCAGAGTTAAAA
This sequence comes from Cynopterus sphinx, assembly GCA_030015415.1. Lineage (NCBI taxonomy): Eukaryota > Metazoa > Chordata > Mammalia > Chiroptera > Pteropodidae > Cynopterus > Cynopterus sphinx. Next base: position 17,831,100 of record CM057391.1, on the reverse strand, counting down.
ATAAAATCTCAAATCATTTTAATTTTGTATCATAAAATAATATTGAGTGATTTATAGGCTGCACAGTAAGATAAGGTTTTCCTTCTTCAGGTATTACCCTCACACTACCTAACAATATTTTAGGCCCATTAAGCATATGTACCATGTGGTTTCCACTCTGCTCTATTTGTATGTGTTTAATTAGTCATGGTACAGTGAAAACACGCACTCAGTCTCTAGGCAAATTTCTAAGGGATTTTCTGTTCCTAAAACTTGAACCTCATAATAACATTTCTGGATTATGGCCCAATAAGTCCATTTACAGGTTTTATATTTAGTTTAGACAGAAAGACTTTTTATTAACATTCTAATCCATGCTAGCATAAGGTATTGTAACAACAACAAGAACAACAAAACATGAAATGGAACACTTTCCTGAATCCTTTTCAAGCCAAATTTCTGCTTATTGATTTTCTACTAGTCTAGCTATTTAATTTTTTCTGTTAACCTTAAAAGATCCAGAGTAACTCATTCAATGAAGAGCAGGTATCTTCAGTATTCAGCACAGTTATAGATTCCATGAAGGAAATATAAATACATAAAACATCAGAAAAACATGTAAGGCTCCATGTAAAGAGAAATACAACTACAATTTGATAGATATGTACATATTTCAGTAGTACAGAGAGGATGTGGAATGGAGACAAATTAAATAATTCTTAAGAAGTTGAGAGTTGATAAAGAAGATACATGGACTTGAGAGGGTTAATCTACATAGAAGTAAAAGCAGAAAGCCCAGAAGCAAAACAGGAAGGAAAGTCCAGAGATTCATATGGCCGAAGCAGAAAGTTGTATTGGAGGTTAATAAGACATCTTTAGAGGCTGGGAAGTGTAAATACCCAGGATGAACATTTCAAGCTGCAATGTGATCTGGTTTATGGTCTTAGATAAATGAGGAGCTGCCTCAATGCCAGGAGATGTAAGGATTTGAACAAAGTCATTATTTCAATCCCGCAGTAGTATTTGTTTTGTGCTGTTTTATAGCAAGGGCAATAAGGACAAATGTGTGGTGGTGAGGCAGAGATGACAAGGCAAGGGACTACTGTAAAACAGATGCTGACCTATTAAAGTGTATATTCAATGATAGCAGTATGGATTCAAAACCATATGCACTGACTGAAATGTTATTATACACATGCACACACGTATATATGTACATACATGCACATAGACACACATATCCAAACAATGTATTGTGGTTGTCAATATCACAGGCTTAGACATCAGGTTGGCTTAAGATTTTATTCTGCTAGCAGTGTGACCTTGCGCAAGTTACAGAAACTCTAAGCCAATTTCTGTGGTGAATGATCCGTGATAGGGCCATTGTAAGCATAATGTTAGATAATGAACTGAGTGAGAGGCCTAAATTCAGTGTTAGAACACACTGAAATAGTTATTCATCATCATCTTCTCAACTTCTCAAAAACAGCATAATCTACATTAAATTGCATTTACTTTTGTGCACATTCCTTTTAAAAGTGCCTCACTTCACAAAGATAATCTGAAGATTATTATAATTCTGTCATTTTTTTCCATCCAAATGAAATTTATAAATAATTGACTAATATGCATCAAGGTTTTTAGCTCCTTAACAAGTTCTTTAACAAATTCCAAGATATAAAGAAATATTATTTCAGCTCTTCTAGCCATAATAATTGAAAAGAAGAAAAAAAAAAAGAAAAAAGCCACAAGATTAAATGCAAACTGAATGACTGACTCCCATGCACACGTTTACTATGCTGCAACATCATTCAGCATCCCAGGATCCTGGTTGACAGACACACATAACAACTTTATGCAGACTTGAATGTTTCCAATTTCTTTTCTTTGGCTGACATAGGTCATTGAGAATAGAGTACACCTCAGCAAGAGCCAGGCTATCTCATTAAGTCTCAGTAGCAACTAGTAGATATCAAGGGAATATCCTCTAATGGTGAATAAAACCTCTGCAAATGTAGAAACTGAGGACTCGCGGAACCTGCTGAGGCCAAGGAGGGTCATTTTGCTGTGACCATTTACTATCTCATTTACTATCCATAGAGATAAAAAATGCACAAGAAAAAATCAGAATGTATATTGATTTCTACACAGACAACAGTATGGCCTGGAAAACTGTAGCTGCATATTTACCATCTGGCAAGTAGGAAGCATTTGCAATCAAGAGCTACCACATACCCACATGCATGGAAAATCTGAATCAGCAACAAAGCCAGAAGCATACGTTCTGCCAAAGAATGAATATTCATAGTGTTGCCAGTACCACACAGGTTGAATTAAACATAAATGCAAACAACTGTTACAACTTCATATTGATATTCTCCCCAACGGCAACATCAAAGATCAAAATAGAGCACAATATAAGATAATTCAAGATTGTTTATATAGTTAGTGTGAAGAAATGAACTGAAGACTAGTAGTGATCACAGGGGAATGGTTTTTCTATGTGGGAAAGAATACTGCACAGGAATAAAATACAGAACACAAGGAGAATCCAAAACAAAAATATCCAAGATGAAGAGCAGGCTCTGGAAATCCTGTACAAAGATATAATTGCTTTAGCCTGTCAAATCTGAGTACATTGATTTCCATCTTTCTCAAGTCTCTTAAAATGTGTTTATCACTAGTCAAACCCTTCAATATTAAATATCAGTAGAAGGACTTTTACTTATGTTATCTATTTCCAAATCTTTCATGCAATAATTCTTTGGTTCACCATAGTCTATCAGGATCAAAAAAGTAAGTTTAAACACGAAAGGCTAGACTTTCAAACATGAAGCTAAAATGAAAGTTCATCCAAACATATAAATATCAAATCAGACTGCAGATACATAAACCAGATGTCTGATAGCATGTGCATATATTCTGTTTTCACTGTTCTCAGTGTTTCATTTCAAGCTGTCCAGACCAGGAAAAGCTAGAAAGCGACTTTTACTTATTAACTTTTAATAAGAGACACCTCTAACTAGGAACTTCTCCTTCACATAATGTACAATACAAAGACATTGGGGTTTGATTCTCTTTTAAGGATTAGGAACAATTTAAGCAATTTGGATCAGTGTTACAAAATGAACCAAGTAACTATAATTAAACAATAAGCATTCCTCAATAGACTTATTCCATTTGGCTTCCTCTGTATAACTGACAATAAAAAGAAATCTTCCAAAACCACAGGTCTGATCACGTTATTCCTCTAGTTAAAAAATTTTCAAAGACTTCTCTTGTCTTTAGGAACAGCACGTTTTTAGAGTGGCTTCTGGAGCCAACTTCAATCTCGTAGTGTAGAGCAGAGGTTTTTTCCAACACTTTCAAGAATGAGGACCCTTTTCAACTTCAGAATTGCTCACAGACTGTATACCACCCAGCATGATCATAGCAGAACTTTTAGTATTTATCAGTTGAATAATACATAATTTAGAAATGTCATTAAATTATCTTTATCAATTATAACACCTATATGTATTTAAAAATACCATATTTATTGTCTACAGAAAATTCAGAGAGCAAAATAGATTCAAAGACTTTTCTAAAGATTTTGTGGCTTATGGATGAGGAACTATTCATATAATGAGAAGAATAAAAAATTAGCAATTTCTGGGCAGAACTTATATTTTTACTGTTGTAGCTCTGTTGCCTCGCACTATGCTTGCAGGAGTGTGTTCTTACTTGCTAAAAGAATGAACTATTTAAGATCAGGGTTCTAGTATTAGTTATCAGGTTTTGGGGCTTTGTATTCATTGCTTCATCTAGTGGACTAGACTCCCAAGGTATCCACGAGGCTCTTCTTCAAGATTCTGCTTAAATGGAGCCATCTTATGAGGCAACCTCTCATATGAGATTCTCAACACCCTCTAATTTATTCCACTTCATTTTCACCCTAATACTTATCATTTTCCATTATAACCTAAGTTACTATAGTGTTTTCTTTTGCATTATTTTTACTGTCTCCCACCCACTAGAATGCAAGCTCCTCATGTATGAGATTTTCTGTAATTTATACACTGGTGCATTCCAAGCTTCTAAAACAAAGTCTGGCAGAGTGAATTTTTTTAAATGATTAATATTCCACAAATCATGCCATCTGGTTGATTCTGACCCTTCATTTGTAAAAAAGAGAAATGAAATCTCTCCTGCTCAATTTATGGAGTGCTTTGAGGAGCAAGGAAAGGTGATCCAATGATTATTCTAAAATTTGTGTAATTAAACTTATAATTCTTCCTCATGGGATGGTGCTGGTCAAGAAGATTAAAGAAGCAAGGCTTCCCCTCTCACCTAGAGGCCTACAATTTGGGAATGATAACTCACCTCTTCAGTCATGGACCTGCCCTTCTTATACATTTGGCATAACTGGTAGTTATGACTATAAAGATAGCATACATGTTTTAATTACAAATTTTAAGCCATCCTACTTCAATGTGGAATGTTTTTCTTTCCTTAAAATCCCTTCCGTTTCCCAACTGAGTTTCACAAGATTCTCCATAATTATAGGTATGATGGTTAATTTTATGTGTCAACTTCGCTAGGCTGTGGTGCCCAGTTGTTTGGGCAAACACTAGTCTGGATGTGGCTGTCAAGAATTTTTAGGTATGATTAATATTTACAGTCAGTTGACCTTAAGCAAAATAGATTATGCTCCATAATGTGGAGGGCCTCACCCAATCAGTTGAAGGCCTGAAGAGCACTGACTGAGGTTTCACAAAGAAGAAGGAATTCTGCCTCAGGACTAAAACATAGGAATCTTGCCTGAATATCAAGCCTGCTGGCCTCTGTACATATCTAAGTCTTATCAGTTCACAGTCATGGCACTCTCTCTCTCTCTCTCTCTCTCTCTCTCCACATATATTCTAGTGGTTTCTTTCTCTGGGGAACACTTACTCATACAATAGGGTTCTGAGGCAGCTGAAGTTTTAGAAACTATGCTATTGGCATGCCTGCTTAGAGAGGCAAAGGTGACATGCACAATCTGATGTTATTCCTTAAGGAAACCAGTTTTCATTGAAACATAACTCATGTACTACAAAATGCACAAATTTTAAGTGTAAATTTTGAGTTCCCATAAATAAACACAACTGTATAGCCACCATTCCCATCAACATACGGAGCATTTCCATCACCCCTACATCACCCCTATGGTATTTTCCCACTGTTCTGATTTCTGTTACTATAGTTTTATTAGTTATAGAACATCACACATTAGTTACAGAACATCACATCATATAGTATATGATGTTTTGAAAATGTTTTCCATTGCTTAACAATGTTTTTGAGGTTCAACTATGTGTATCTGTAGATTTAGTTTTTAACTTTTACGTTTAAGTTTCTGATCATCAAACTTATTTTTGTATTAGGTGAAAGGTAGAAGTTGAAGTTCAAAGCTTTATGGGAACTCTTTCCAATTGTTCTAGAACAATTTGTTAAAAAAATTTTTCTTTTCCTATCAAATCACCTTGACATCTTTGTAAAAATCAATTGACTACATATGTGTAGGTCTATGTCTACACTTTCTATTTTTTCCAATTGCTCTATCATTATTATCAAACCAACCCCAAACAGTTTTGATCCTGTTGACTTACAAATATTTAAAGCAAAGTTGGTGTGAGTCATCCAATTTTGTTATACTTTTAAGAAATAAAGCTATCCTACACACTTTGCACTTCCATACAATTTGAAAATCAGTTTGTGACTTTCAAAAAATAAATGACTTGGTATTTTGATTAGGACTGCATTAAATTATAGCTCAATTGGTAGGAAATGTCATCTTATCACTCCATAAAGTTGACATGTGTCTCCATTTATATAAGAACTAGTTTCTTTCAGTGGTATTTTGTAGTTTTAAGTATAAAGATCTTGAACCTTTTTCTAAGTTTATATTTCTAAGTCTTATTTTTATCATTTTACTATGATATTGTTTATTTTTTAACTTTAGTTTCCAATTTTTTGTTGCTAGAATATGAAAACTTAAATGTTATGTATTGATCTTAGAGTTAAGAAAACAATATTTCTCCAAAGTTAGTTAACTATGAGACTTTTTCATAAAATACTTATTAAAATCTTAAGGAATATCCTATATAGCATAATATAGAAAAATGTGCTTTACTTCTAAGGTAAATTTGCTTCAATTAAAAAACTACATTTATAATATACGATTCTCTAGTATTCTCAACCACAGAGTTTACCACAGATTAAAATGATAAACTTTATAATAATAATTCTGCTATATTTTAAGTTGCTGCTCATATAAGTTTAGGAAGAAATTAAATAAATGCTCTAGTATAAGTGCCATAATATAAAAGAGGTTAAATATCAATCTTTTCTTTAAAAATTTTTTAAATGGCTTCATAAATCGATAAAATAGTACCGCTTTTGCAGAAGCAGGATAAAAATACCTCAAGGCATAATGCCTCTGTGCTCACCCCTTTGTGTGAGAACAGGGCCAATCATTTAGCATCGTATTCTTCCCTTATGCAGGATTTTCTCCAGGAATTCTCCCTGCGAATTTAGAACTCTCCTGACCCCTTCACCACCAACACCAATGTCCTCCTCCTTCAACCAAACTATTAAATCTTTTTATACATTGTAGCTGATTGGTTGATTTCACTAAAACTGAAATATATCTGTGATAAAAATTTACCAGGTGCAGATAATTTAAGCTTTAATGCTAGATTTAAGCACCTATTCACACCCATTACAGTGTGTGTGTGTGTGTGTGTGTGTGTGTGTGTGTGTGTGTGTGTGTGTGTGTGTGTGTGTATCGAGCAGATGATGGAGAGCTGCAGTGATAGAAGGGGACAAACAGGCTTCTAAATCCCATTACAATTCCTGGGTAAGCCCTGAGGGAAACCTAATTGACACCTTTTAAATTGTGTCATAAGCAGAGTGGAGTGTGAACAAGTCTTTACTTTCTATACTGTCCAGATACAACATTATTGTCCTAAGGTTTATATGGGGGCCTTCTATAGTGAACGAAGCTGGGCACGTTTATCTCTGGCTCCTTCTGGCATGCAGAGCCTACTCTGTCCAATGAGCCCTCGTTGGGTTTCTTTGTAGAGACTACTCATACTCTTCCCCCAAAGAGATCTCTCTCCTGTCTCTCTCTCTCTCTCTCTCTCTCTCTCTCTCTCTCTCTCTCTCTCTCAATCACACACACCACACACACACACACACACACACACACACACACATTTTTTAGTACTTATTTTCTTCCAAGTCTCAAGCTTTCTTGCCAATTTCTACCCATGTCTCTTTGTTTCTCAATCTTTCCCTAAATTTGACACGAGGCTTCTAACAAACTTGAATGCCATGAAGCTACAACCTCTCTGTCAACACCAACCTAACTAAATGTTAGGAAGAAAAGACAGCTATGTGAAATATTTCTCTCCACAGAACAATCTAAATGACAAAGAAAAATAATTTTAGATTTATTCTTATATCATGTTTTATTTTGTTGTACTGTTTTCATGAATAAGTTTTTGTTTTTAATCAACTGAGTTACATGAATATAATATATAATTTCTCTTACGGGTCAAATAGTACTGAAGAAAAAGAGGAGCAGATTGAACAGTTGTCAGTAGTCTGATCTGTCTTAATACTCTGAAGTTGTGCAAACTTGAAATATGCTGTTTAAAATCTTCCTTTTGTTTCTGGTGGGTTTTTGGGGGGGAGAGGGGGGAGCTTAACATACCTAAAAGATATGACATATTCTCCAAGGATGTTCTTGGGGAGGTGGCATTTGACAATTGGCAAAGTGGAGAATTTGCAGTTTTAAAAACTCCCCAAGCCATTCCAATAGGTTCCTACACCACTATTATGACTCCACTCCCATAAAGAATCATGGAGGCAAATTAAAAATAAATAAATAAAGAGGCATGAAAAACACTGTTTACAATGTTCTTTATAATACATAATTAGGAACCCAACCCAAAACAAAGTAAGCTACACAATGATCTCTGGAAACAAAGATAATTAAGATAAGCAGATAATTATAAGGAACCCTATTAGAAAAACAGTGTTAGAGCTCCCCAGTTTTCTCTGGAATGTATCCCACCAGGCGAGTTCTGGCAGTGAAATGGATCAAGGATCTAGAAATGATTCTCCCTGGAACCAAGTATTTCCATAGAGATTCTGTTTAATGAGGTTAATTTTTAATCTGACTTGAGCATTAACTCTACTTCTCTACAGCTCCACCTGCAGCAATCAAGGCAGCACAGGCCAGGAAACAATCTCTCTAGGTCTGGATGATGACACAGCCAGTATCAGTTCTAACTGCTGAGATGGGCATTTCCCAGAAAAGAGAAGAAGGGCCTCAGACTCACAGGTTCAGAATGATGCAGAACAAGTCCTGGGAAGTCCTCAGCTGTCTGTCTTCCGCCAGGAGTTAGGGTTTGAGTAATACCCGAAGTGGTAAGCAATTTTGATATCTTCCTCCCCCATCTTTGGGACAAGGCTGTGAGTGCTCCATTATAAAAAGCCTCTTCCCCTTGATAAGACTTTTCTGAGCAAATGCCTTCAGGCTCTGCTCTCTAAGGCCCCTCCCACCGCTGCACAGCCAATCTTGCCAATGGATGGGAGCAGACCATTTGCTTCAGCTCTTTTTCTTCGCTCCTCTGTCAAAACTGATGATGAAGGCTGGTTCTGGGTTTCCAAGCACATCCAGGCCAAGATTCCTTTGGTTGTTCTCTACTCCACATCCCAGGTAAGAAAACACACTGCAAACCTCCACCATAGCAGCACCTTATCTCTAAAGAGCTAAAGTGAGAATATTGGATCATAAAATAATCTTCAGAGGAATATGAGCTAGTTTGACTTTTAGGATAAATCAAAAGTCCACTAAATGTTAATAATATAACATGGTGTGTGTGTGTGTGTGTGTGTGTAAAAATCTAAAATCCTGAAGAGGTGAGCGTTGTGGTGCACTTGAGGTCCAAATCCAGTTTAGCAACCACTTGTTAGCTTATGGTATAAGGAGTTAATTAGGTTTCTGGGCCTGGAACCCCCCACTAGTACATGGTGGAGCTATTAACACCCTTATCACAGGACTATTCTGAAGTTTCAGTAACAGTGTATATGAAAGTGCCTAGTGTACACAGGGCTCAAAAATTATTGATCTTTTCCCCAAACTCTCTAAGTGGCTAATTTTAACAAATGTCCTTCATTTAGTAGCTTCACTTAGCTAGGCATAGGCAGAAGAAGAAATAAAACATCCACCAGAGTTAGTGGGGTTATCTTAAGCTGTCAAGTCAAACGCTGCAGATACTAACACCAAGTGCATTCAAGAAATGCAGTGGGATTTTCTAAATCATGTAGCTGACCGAAGTTCAAAGATGGAAAAGCTCAAAAGATAGCAAACACCTAGGCTCGTCTTAGTTTTGCTGCTGTTTTCATGGTATTATGTCCACTTGTAACCTAATAATGTATATTATTTCAACATACAAAATATGCCAGCCCTGTTGATTAGTCAAATACTGACAATCATATTTAGTGAAATGCAGCAGCTGCTTTGTTTAGCTGACAACAAAATTGAGAAACACTTTTTTAAAAGGCAAAACCCTACCAAAACCCAGGTCAGACAAAAACAAAGTAAACCTGATCAATGTGACATTCCTACATCATGAATATACATCATTGTGAATCTGAAGAAAGCCTGAGGGCACAGAAAGAAAAACCTAGTTGGGAAACCAAAGCACACACCTGGGAAGGACAGATGCTGCCGTTAAAGGTGGGGTTGGGAACCAGGCTGATGCGAGGAACCCTGATGGTTCAATTCAGGAAAGCATATTGCCTTCCCTTCTTTAGAAAGTCAAATTGATAGTATTCATTTTCTATCAAAAAATTCTATTTTTTTTTTTCATTTGAAATTTGTATAATATAATGAGAATTGCAGAAATCTTGGCACATAAAAACCCTGCCCAAACCTCTGCCCTAAGAGATGACAAAACTCTAGCATGGCTTCTAGCAGCATTAAGGCCATGACCCTAGGATGACCCCAGGATGACCCCACTTCCCCATGAAAATGCCTGCCTGAGAAAACACAACTATGCCAGCAGAATTTACTGTTTGTTCTAGCCAATACCAGAAAATAGGCCCCTGACCTCCTTTCAGAGCATTTACTAAAAGGACCTATAATTGTGAATCCTTTATCTCTTTGAGATGTACATGTATCTCCCAAAAGTCAGGAGTGCCTTTCTCAATCACCTGAAAGCCATTCTTTTGTGTAAACATCAAGGAAGTATAGGACTTTGGTCTCCCAGACTGTGGAGAATAAAATCATAACTTCATAATCAATATTTGCCAAATAACAGACACAGCTGGCCTAATAACATTTCTATGGATCAACACTTTGTCATTTTTCATTTGATCCCCACTCTGTCCCTCCCTATTTTTTTACTGTCCTTTTAAAAGGGCCGTCACCTATACACAATTCAGAATGCAGCTCAGCTGTGCCCCCCACTGTCGGTGGTTACTAAGAAAATATGTTTTCACCACTTTAATGTCTGGCTTTATCTTTGGTAGTAGCGCCATTGATGTCTGTAAAGGATAATTCTAAAACTCTTAATTTCTAAAATCAAGATTAGCACCATAGCATAAAATTTTCCAAATGAAATGGATTAGAACAAATAAAAGAACTAAAATACTTAATGTATATCCTTAAGTCTTCTAACAATTCTACAAACACATGTCCGCACACACAGACACACACACACACACGCACACACACACATATGCCATTTTAGGATTCTAAGTTCCAACTCTGTAGAATGAGACCAGGAAAACAAAACTACTTCTGTAAACACAAACTAAAATTTTTTATATTACCTTTAAAATAAAATCCTCCCAAGTCACATTTCCATGTAGGATTTGTATGTTTTCTGAGTATAAATTCTTCTCAACTTATGACAGGGTTACACCCTGATAAAACCATCATAAGTTGAAAATGTTGAAAGTTGAAAATGCATGTAATACACTTAACCTACCAAACATTACAGCTCAGTCAGCCTACCTTAAACATGTTTAGGACACTAACATTACCCTGTAGTTGGACAATTACCTTGAGTTTCATCACAAGAGTACTTGCCTTCCTCTTCTCATCAAAAACAGGAAATACACATGGTGTTTTGCAGACATAATGAGATGTGAAATCACAAAACACTATATCAAAAAAGAAACAATGGCAACACAGTTCACTGTATAGTGTTGTGTACCCTCGTGATCATGTGACTCACTGAGAGCTGTGGCTGGCTGCCTCAGCCTAAAATCATGAGAGAGTATGGCAGGTATCTCATGTCGCTGGACAGGGAAAAGCTAAAAATCTGAAGTACTGTTTTTTATTAAATACGTACCGTTTTCACACCATCATAAAGTCAAAAAATCAGAAGCTGAACCACCACCATAACATAAAGACTGTAGATGCTCATCATAAATTAATTTTTTAAAACATCAGTAAATATTTTTCTCTAACTTGATAAAATATTTTTGTACTGACTAGAGAATTCTTTATGGTGTTTCTGGTTTCCAGATTTTATTAATTTCATGGACCCAAGCCAATCAGATATTCTACTCTAATTTATTCCAAAACCATCATCTTCAGATCTGTAAACTTTTAGAAGGCTTGGCTTCTATGGATAGTACTACTTTTCTACAAATAAATAAATTTCTACTATGTCACATGAGTTCCCGTGTAAGAAGCAAATTGGCTACACTTAAATACTAAATGACATATTCTTCATCATTAACGTGATTTAAATTCATGGCTTAGCGTACTATAAATTATTAAATGTTATGAATGTCAAAAAGCATTTTCTCACATTACATATTGGAGATGTTCATCTATAAACCTCAAATCTTCATAGTATTTTTCAAAATTTGTCATCAAGAGCATTTAATTACAAAAGCTACATTAAAGTGAACATCTAAAAATACTATAAACATGATGTACATTAAATATTTTCTTCAAGACATTCACATGCCTACAAATTCAAAACACTTATGAAATTCTAGGAAGTTCTAAGTTGCTGCCTAATATGATTTCCAGGTACCACACAGTCAATCAAACTTCAGCTACTCTATGGTATCTTAAGATTTCTCCTAAATTGATTAATTTTTTTGCAAAACTTTTGCAGAAAGTAAAATTACAAGACTTTTTCCAAATGGACCATGTATATTTCAAAGTTTCATATTGTGAAAGATTAATAGACATATCAATTCCCTTAAGCGACAAAGCAAGTACCTATCAGTGAATGTTCACACAGAAATGTGGTAAGAAAGCATACAGAATCATGAAAGACAAACATCTAGTACATAGATATCAAAAACTGTTATTGCTTAACAGTTAGCCAGAGAAAAAACAGTACTGAACTCTTCCAATACAAAGGGAGGTTTTCTCTCTCTCTTTTTTTAAATTTCTGCTTTTATTTTTCCTTAAAGATTCTCTTAATACTTTTGAGCTTTTCACACTTCTGGGGCTGGGACATCCAACATCAAGATGCAGACAGATCTGGTCTGGTGAGAGCCTACTTCCTGGTTTGAAGACTGTTGTCTTCTTGTATCTTCACAGAGCAGAGGTTAAGGGCACGAATCTCACTTATGAGGGCTCCACCCTCTGGACCCAATTATCTCCCAAAGACCTCATCTCCTAATACTATCATGTGGGGGTTTGGATTTCAACATATGAATTCGAAGGAGACACACATTCAATCCACAACATAAACAGATAATAATCTAGCATTTGAGTCTGTCTAGCATCTGTTCCCCAGGCTGTTGGGAATGGTACCACAATTTTCTTTTGGAATGAACTCAATCTTCACACTCACCCATGTACTTTGGGTGGGTGAGCTGCCCTGGACCCAGAGGTGGGCACATTAACTTGGTCTGGTGAACAGAATGAACATACATGGGCCACAGTAACTGAATTGGAAAATAAAGATATATTTTACAAACGAGCTTACCAAATATGAGAACAGGGACGTTTGATGAAAATATTGGGATATGGACATTCATTCCACTGAGCCTGCTAAACTAACAGAACATAAACCTGGAGGTGGAGGTAATGTTTGATACTATTTATAAAACTGCATGAGAATAAAAAAAAAACAAGTCACTGGGTATAAGCAGGAGTGGAAAAGAAACAGGAGAGAGAGGCGATCGCCCTTTGTGATCATAAAATTTGTTCAGGAAGCATAATACTGAAATCTATATCTTAATATAAAGCTACTTAAAGATTTACACACATTTACTAATAGACAATATGTCTGAGAAACCAAAAAATAATATTAAGGTAACTAGTTGAAAATTTAAAGATAAAATTCAAATGTAAATGTCTATGTTATAAACAAACTATGGCAAGTGTTTATTTCACAGTTCATTAAAAATCATCAATATATTTACCTAAGCTACAATTTTGAAATTTTCAAATATTACATAGCCTACATTTTTCATTTTTAAAATAAAATTTATAACAAATTTAATATTTGGCCAAAACTTTACATGTTTCTCATCTAGAATATCATACACATTAGAAAATACATGAAATTTAATGACCAAATAATATAAACCAATTAAAACTCTGACTGGAAGTTTAGAAGTTAGCAGTGATTTAGTTACCGTATCTAAGACAAACTGGATACTTGATGAGACAATTACACCACTACACTGTATACCTGAAACTAATATAAATTAATATTATATGTCAATTATAATCAAAAAATAAAATAATCCAAATGAAAAAATAGAAGCATATGACAAAAAAGATTAAAAATTTCATTTTCTTTAAGCAAAAAATATCAAATAAAATGAAAATAATCATGCAAATTATAGACTAAAAATACTCATAAGGATTTCAGGCTCCCTATAAAGGATAATTCAAAATATAACATCAAAAATTATAAAACTACAGGACATAAGGCTAATCTAGGAAATAAAAGTATGATTAGGAGACCATTAATCACATCAATGGATTCCTAACTACATTAATTCTAACTGGATCCTGTAATTGAAGGCAGAATACCACAGTGCCAATTCTAGAAAACCCCACTATAAAGGACAAAAATGTTAGAAGACCATAATTCTTCCTGAAGGAGTAGACATACACACAGGCACTGTGTATTCCTTGTGTTTTTTAAAAAAAACCACTACCTGGTCAAAAAAAAAAAAAAAAAATCTCTGACTGCACACTATATTAATGGCACTGCTGACATTTGTGCTATTGATACTCAAATATCTTATATAGCAGCTAGGCTTGTATGTTTGCACAGGTTAATTCTTAGAGGTTACACATATAGACTTGCAAATGGCTTGGGTCATAACAGTTCTATGGCCTTTGGAAGTGATTTCATTCTTTTTTCAGTGACTCCGACATGATGGATCTTCTTATTTTCATTTTTCCATACCTTCCTTTGCATTCTGAAACTCATTGTATTGTGCAAATATATATGTTTGTGAGTATATTCAATGCATTTCGGTGCTTGTTCTATCCTACTATACAAAAGAAAATGCTCACAGAAAGATATAGAGGTGTTCTACATGTGGCATGTTTTTTTCCTATTCAAACAGCTGAGAATAACCAAGAAAATCAGGAAATTTGTGATAATTCATACTATGAGAACACCATTCCACTATTTTATAATTTAATGACATAAATTACCCGCAGACTGACTTCCTTTATTTTCCTATTAGCAAATAAAGTTTTGAAAAGTGAATAAATAAATAAATAAATAAATAAATAAATAAATAAATAAATTTTTCATTTAAGTTTAGTATTAAAGTGAAATGAAGAGTCATGGAGAAAAAGCTGCCGTCCTCCATAAACCTTATTAAAGTCAGGAAATCACTTACATAAACACCAATTTAGTGATCTCCATAACTTTTCTTTATAAAAATCATAACTGGATAAGCTTTTTGAATTTTTACCATTTTTCTTTAACGTATATTTTAGTCAGGAAATTAAACTCTTCAGAGAAACCTAGATAAGATAGCTCTCTGCTATTTCGTCTTACCACATATACTTTCTTATTAAGTAAAGCCCCAAAGATACACTAGCTGAAAATATCTGTAATTTCGAGTGCATTATATAATATTTTAGCTTCCAAAAAACCAGCCTCGTGGGCAGCAGGAGGCAAAACAGCTATTTCCCATTACTTAGTTCTATGAATTTACTGCAAGGGTCACGTTTGCTAACCTCTGGGAAACACATATCTGTGGAAATAATTAAACTCCAAAATATAAAAGTTATGCATGTTTAACACTATTAATCTGATATAGTTCCTACAGTAAAAACTCTTTCAGGGCAAGGGTCAAATCTTGGCCATCATTTAAATTCCTCATGATGGCTTGCAAAAGTCCTTTCTTGCGTATACTTAAAAAGAAAACAAAACAAAACTTATTTCCAAGGCTTTAAAACAATCAGCAAAAGTATGGGGAAAGGTAAGAAAAGTAATTCACTTGACTTGAGAAAGCATATTTGTGAAGAAAACCCATGTTCTGGTAATGTTGCTAGCAAAGCCTCAACTCTTTTAGCTCATGAAAAAAATGAAAACCACAAAATAGAAGGCACAACTTTAGAAAATATGAATGAGGCTTTCTGAAATCATATTGGCTAGATCATTTATTGAAAATTAATGAGCCCATCCCCATATTTACATAGTTCTTCGACTGGTAATTTTTAGGCTAAATGCAATGCCTCTATTATTGGAATTGCTATCAAGGTTCAGATTGATTTGTCATTGTAAGTTTTAATCTTTCCTCTACAACTAGCATACTTTGGAAAATTATATAACATCTTCATCTAAAAAAAGATTAATGGATTATGCCTATTATCTTCATGGGCCAGAACTGAGATTTCAGTATCTAAATTTTTAGCAACTCCTTATAGGTTGCTATTTTGTCTATTGAGAATCAGAACATTACTAATAATCTATACTAGTGCTTAGCTTTCTTTAAAAAGAGAGAGAAGCTACCCTCCCTGAAGAGCCTAAATCCTTTAATTGCACCAAGACATCTTAAATATGAAGTCAGAAATTTAATAAAGGGATAAGAGGATTAAGATGGTGAGGAACACAGCACAATTATTTTAAATGCTAGTATATATATTTAGCAAAAATATTCCTATTTAAAATTCAAAACTAAACAGATCAAGTCAGTCTCAAAGACATTTACACAGTAAACAAGAAATGACCTGACTTTTCACTAGAAAGGAACTGAAATATGTAATATAATGTGCATGCATTAGAATACTATAAATGTATGCATTCGTATATTAAATAAAAAAATTTTATACATACCTTGGTATTTGGTAGTTGGTATCTTTTCACAACAACATACCCTCATTAGAGAATCAAAATGTTTTTTTGTTATCTTTATAGTGAGAACTGAGCATGAATTTGGCTCAATCCTGCAAAATGAATGTAACGGCATACTAGAGGTGATATATATAGCTAAGTTTAATGGTCCCTATTTCAAGACATCTCATGTTGCCCTAATTTTAGCTTGAAAGCCTATAAACAAAAATTAAACTTCCTTTCTTTGAATAATCCCAACACAAAAATCTTTGTGGTAAACAATAAAACAATGTAAAGCATGTCCTATAATAAATATTAATTTCTTGTGTTCCTGAAACTTCTCTTTTAAAAAATCTGTCCATATAGCAGAATATTTGTGGCCTAGTCACGAAATTTACTATGATTTAGAAGTATTTAGGCCATAAATACAGATTGAGAATCAAAATTTAAAAAAAGAAATGAGTAAAAACACAAAAGATTAAAATATACAATTTTAGCTGACGTGGTAAATTATGTGGAACTTTTTAAACACAATTTTCTTATATCCTTTCTGACACAGGATTTCAGCATAATACAGTGATTAAAAACATACAAACAATGACCGAAAGCATAATAATAATAATCGTGAATAGTGTCTTTGTAAAACATCTGTGTTTTTTCTATTAAAACCCAGATTCTAAAAGTTACTGTAGATATGTTTGTTATTAAACTAACTCATTTCCTAATAGAATTAGGATATAATTGCCATCATGCATTCGGTAAGAAGTTGAAGCTTAATTAAAATTCATTTCCTTACCAACTGTCAAAGGTGAGTAATGAGATGAATTGAAAACTAATAAACCTTGCCATTTTCTCTACACAAATCTACATGCCAAACATTACTCATATCTCCCTAATTCTCCTGGAGTACAACCCTTTGTATTTCCATTGTGATGATAATCAGAAATGCTGATAGGATGTTCAGAGACAATAAACACATGTTCTATTTTATAAACTATTATCTTTTCTAAATATTGACTGGGCAGAAAATAAGGAATTTGCATACAATGAACTCTCTTTCCTGGAAAATAGTCTTTAGACAATCCCTGATTTGAGAAATACTACCCTTAATCTAAATGACTTGAAATACCTAAGAGTCAATAGGCCCCAAATATTTCAACGTATTTAAAATTATTGCCATTGATGTAGAATGTCAAATCTTAACATAATTATTTTGGCTTCACATTTCTCCTATCGAGTTTCACTTCCCACCCTACTTGATGTTTTCAAGTCCTCTAGCACGCACATGGTGTTCTCTACTTGATTCAGTTAAACACTGCAATTTTGGAGTTCTTTGTACAGCTGCTCCTGCAGTTTGGATAATTAGTGTTCCATAAAATAAAAATAAACAGTAAAGGTATCTCCCTCCTTCTAATGTTATTTAAGGAAAGTCTACATACAATCGCGGTGAGCTGAATATATACAACACATTTTATTTCAAAGGGCTGAAATAATGCCACGTACATTAGAAAAACTCTCCATTTTCCAGAGACTAATTATTTGGTTTGTTCTTTTGGCCTACTTGCCATGCCTATTTTTTTCTACTAGTCAAAATATCAGAAATTGAACACAGACTAAAATTAAACCTTATTTTCATCTTTTCACTGACATTAGTAAAAGAGCAGGAGTTTTACTGGTGGGGTGGGAGTGGGAGGGGGACGGTTTATAGGAAATCACATGGCTCCTGATAAAGTTTCTCAGAATTTTCCACAAGTCCACAAACATGCATTGTCTTCCTTTCACCTCCAGCCCTCGTGACTTTCTATCACAACTCTTTCCTAGAAACTCTTCTCCAAGTCTCTGAGGTATAACCCTTCTGGGTTACATGATCTTGCTTTAATCGGTCTCAACTTTCTCAAATGCAATGCCACCATTTCATAGCAATTATTTTGTAATACTAGCTTCACTAACCTAAATTGAAATAATATAACTCATCTATAAATATATGCCCCAATGCATTTGATATGGATCTGACCTGAATCAAGCTCTTTAAAAACAAGTGTACAAATAATATAAAAATAAGTTTCCATGTCTTTGACTCTCCACCTCCCTGATAAACACTTTCTAGCTGTTTCTACTCTATTCACATGTCAAGAGAAAAATTATATGTGTGTGTAATCATATGTATGTACATATATATGTACATATGTGTGTTTATACACACACACACGCATATATAAATAACCTATGTGTATGTTTTATTGAAATATTCCCAGCCCTATTTTGGTTATAAACTCTTTAATTTGCATGGAGTCGATAAAAAGAAATATTATTCTTAGCCTAAAATATTTGCAGTCTGGTATTGTGGTAGGCAGCATATGATACGGCTACAATGATGACCCCCTCCTGGTATTCATGCTTTGTATAATTGCCTCCCTGAGCATGGGTAGAACCTAGTAATTTGTTTCAGATGAATAGAGTACAATATAGATGATGGAATGTCACTTGGTGATTATGTTACAGAAGACTGTGACCTCCATTTTAGTTCTCCCTCTTGCTTGTTCTGATGTCGTGAGATGTACCATATATAGGTAGATCCCCATGGCAAGGAACAGAGGCAGGCCTCCAACCATGAGCCTGTGAAGAACTAAGGCCTCTCAGTGCGACAGCCCAGAGGAACTGAATCCTTTCAACAGACAGCTAAGTGAGCTAAGAAGGCAGATCATCTTCAGGGCAGCCTTGAGATGACTACAGCCTTGAGAAATGCCCAGAGCCAGAGAACCCACAGAGACTGTGACATAATAAATGTTGCTTTAAGCCACTAAGTTTGGGGGTAATTTGTTATGCAATAATAGCTAACTAATACATTGTTCAAAGGAATTAGCTCATTAAGAACTTTCCATGGCCATCTTCATTCATAAATCTGATTCTTTTATTCAAAAAGGAGAAATCTGTAGCGGAAATTTGTTTACGACATTCCATTTCATTTAGATATGTCCAAGTATAATAGTTTACTGCCACTCTCTCTAATGAATCTGCAAAGTAAGCTAACCAAACTCCCTAAGAAGTTTTGACTTTCAAACTTACTCAATTTTAAAGAGACATTATCTTTTATAACCTTCATATTTTCCCAAAGAATGACTAAGTCTAAACAATGAAAGGCAAAACAATATTGAAAGTGAAAAATATTCAGTCTCATAAACATTCCCACATGAAAATAGCCTGATTACTCTGAACAGGGTATTATGGATTTCTGTAAACCAATTTGGTGTTGCATATTTGGTGTGCATGCCATATGATTCAGTGTCATGGAAAGTATTGTTTGTTTAGTAAATAATTCCCAGTTAAATTCCAAGTAATTGCTTATTGCAGGAAGTAGCCTCTCCCAATATTATCATTTAAAAAAAAATCCATTTCTGCTACTTGATAACATACACCTATTGCTTCTCCAAATGATTGTACACACTTGAAGGATAACTCGTATGTCTAGAAGACACAAAGCAAATGAGATGCAGGTGAGGGGGAAAGATTGGTATCAGTTGTGTCCTACAAATTCAGGTCTCTTGGCACAAAGGTATCCTAGAACAGTGGGACCTATTCATATATTTCTTAATGTCTCATTATAAATTTACCTGAGGTAATTACAAAGAGATTCATAGTCAAGAATGTTTTCTGAATCTCTTTTACAGTGTAAACAAAAACTTTAAAACACAAACAATAGTAAAAGACAATAGTATTTAACTTGTCAATATATGAGAGGTCTAGTTTGTACTTTGTGACAAATGAATTTATACAGCTTTATCTAATTTGATGTTGTTACCAAAAATCTTCATTATATCTTTCCACATTCTATTATAGAAGGATTCTCATAAATCTTTTACAAATAATTATTTTTTTAAAAACAGAAAATTACAGAACTCTGTTGGTAACTTCTTTCCTCTTTTGAATACCTTCCAGAACTATAGTTGTAGAAACAGAAGAAAAAGTGGCATTCAGGAGCAGGAAGTGGGTAATGGAGCATCTCTGCTTTACCTACTGACCTCTTCAGGGCTTGGTTTTTGTAGTTCTACTGATTGATGCAACACTGTCCAAAGGCCCTATCTTGTGAAAATACTCATTGTTTTCAAAAGTTCTGTTTCCCACTATATCAAACCCAGTGGAATGCCAATCAAAGAGGGAAAGAAGAAAGAGAAAATGAATAGACTAAAGTGGCACACATTCCTTGCCATGCTAAAAGATGTAATATAGTTTCTTTAACCTTTCCCTGATGGATGCTAACTCCCTGTTATGGACTGAACGTCTGTGCTCCCCACCAAATTCATATGTTGAAATCCTAAGCCCATTGTGATGTATCAGGAAGTGAGGCCTTTCGTGATTGGGTCATGAGAGTGGAGTCCTCATGAGTAAGATTAGTGAAGAGAATAGGTCTCTACTTAAAAGAGACCTCAGGAAGGCCTCACCCCCTCTCAGCCACATGAGGATAAAATGAGAAAACAGCGATCTGTAACCAGGAGGGTCTTTGCCAGATCTCAACCATGCTGGCACTCTGTTCTCAAACTTCCAGCCTCCATAACTATAAGAAACAAATTTCTATTGTTTATAAGCCACCCAGTCTATGGCATCTTGTTATAGCAGCAGAATGAACTAAGAAACTCCCCTGTGGTCTTCTACTTTATTAACATGACAAGAAGAAAAAGAACAGTTCCCTCTCTCTGAACTATAATAAAATATATAGACTATAATGGTTAATTTATCAATGAAATAAAGGAAACAATAGTTGAAAAGGTAAAGTGCATGGTCACATAGAAAGAGGAAAATAGAACCTATATCCAGTTACAGAATGTTCCTGTGTCAGAGTGAGAAATGGTTGATGGTGTCACCTGACAGTCTACACACCTCCTGTGTCTTTATCTTTTCATCCAACAGAGACTTGAATACAGATGTTCTGACCTCTGCATTTTACAAATGGAGAATTTGAACCTTAGAAAACTTATATTACTTTTTCAAGCTCATATGACTAGCTTTTAAATGAAAGGAAAAGATACTAATTCAATGCAAGAAGTAATCTGTTATACTCGTTTTGGAAAATTCTTTAACCATGAACCTATGTACTTCTATTTCTAAAGTCCTAAGCATGTACAATGCACAGATTAAATAGAAAACTACCACTAGATTTTATAAACTTTATAGACTTTTATATTTTATTGTCATAAAAGTTCATGAGCAAAATGTTGTTTAAAATTTATACTTGCAAATATTTGCATTAAAAAACAAAAAACTCATAAAATATTTTAGACTTCAATAAAATTAAGATTGCAAACTCAAAGCTATTGGCTTGAATAGTTCATGTCAGAAATACTAAGTCTCCATAAGACCACTGCTAATTGATCAAATATAGGTTTTCAAATAATTAGAACATGTTCCTCACACATATAATTTTCTATCCTAGACCCCAAAAATGACTTGTATAACAAAGTTGGAATAATAGGATGGATGAGGAGTAGCATTTTATGGATAGAATTGTGTAAAATAATATTTAAAAGGTGATTAAGCTCCTATAAGTATTAAATTAAGGAAACCTGATTTTAATATTATTTACAGTTATGTTTGCATGATTAATTCAGAAAAAAGATAGGACTTGATTTAAATTCATTAAACAAGTTTTGAAGGCAAACTTTATGCTACATTCTTGTCTGGAGCATACATTTCAAATCTTTCCTGATTTACAACTTGAAGAACTGAGCAATGGATGATAAAGTCAGAAAACAATGCTATATACAAATGGTTAACCTGTCACTTGATCAATAAGTCTAAGCTACTCACAAAGAGCTTATTCTAAATTATTAATTTTTGAAACCAGTAGAATATGTTTAAGGTCAATTTTGGGGAAAAATATTAATTAGTGCTTTACTACATTGATACAGCTAAGAAGCTAGCATATTCAATAGTTTAGCAAATAATATCTCTATGATTAGAAAAATGCAAACATATGAAGCAAATTTAGAGTTAAGCAAAGCATTTGTTAAAGATTCTTCTGTAAGTAGAGGAAACATAAAGAAACTGAGTTGATATATTATACAATTAGACACATCTGTCAGTTACTGAATTATCAAAAAATTATCATTAATTGATCACGAACATTATAGGTTCTAAAAAAGGATCGATCCGTAGCTTTTTACAAAACAATTTTTCTATGAATGTATATGTAAAACATAGACATCTAATTTGTAAATTATATAAAGAAATAAATTACAGCTAATTAATCATATGGTGTATTTTATATTGAAAAAGATGGTAGACTGAAACACTAGAAAAAACTAATAAATTTAAATTCACCAAACACAGAAAGTCCTACACATGTGTGTAAAAGGACTGTACACAAACACAAATAGAGGCTTAAGAGCATCATGTGTTTAAAAGAAAAAAAATGGCTTACATAATTCTATTTAACTATAAACATCATATGCATCTAATCCAGAAAGACCACATGTATAGCACAGATAATGAAGTCAATTTGGTACGTTCTCTCTTCTGAGAAGGAACTATCAATAATCTACCCAAAGAAGAAGTACTTGATGTTACATCTTATGTAAAGTGGTAAAAAATCTAGAAAGGCTTCACTGATCAAAGACTTAAAAGGATAGATATTACTTATCTATGAAAACATCACAATGACTATCACTGAGATATATTAGATTTAGAAAACTAAGTCCAATGTATGAACACTACAAAAAATTGTATCTCACAGCACCATGGAAAGCACAAACACTCTTTTCACTAAACAGTGAACAGAAGCTCCACCTTATATATTTCCATATCCTTAGTGTTGACAGAATGCCAGTCAAGTAAGCACTCATTAGTAGAGATACTGACAAAACTAAATGGAAAACTTAGTATAAAAACAGTGTGTAGAGATAGCTGTTTCTTTACTTAGGGCATATGTGTGAGAAGTGTTTCCCAAAGTTGGTTTTACAAAGCTTTAGTCCTATGACTCATCTATGGTTAAAGAGTTACAGGACAAAAAAGGAAAACTGCATACACTTTGTCTCCAGATTGTAATACGAAATACTCATTAGTATGTTAAGGATTTGTGAGAAGCCCTTCGTTAAAGAAGTCTGTTAAACTCTATTTACTGATGCTTCCCCAACATTTTAACCACAGCCCTTTTTAATGGAATATCTGATCCCAGGGTCCTTGGGTGAATGCTCTTTAAGGTAGAATTATGCATTGGACAGTATGCAGGGCAAGTAAGACCAACTCACACCCGAGTCTTTGAGGACAAAAGTAAACTGTATTTTAAACATTCTCACATGTTTGAAACATCTTCACTATTATATTTTTAAGAAGGGACAAGTAACACTTAAATATGTTATGTTAGTTTTCTAAAATGATAAGAGACATATCGAAGGCCTTGCAAGACTATCTTCTTCCTACTTTGGGGACACTTAGTAAAGGCCTGGCTTATCAGGTTGAATTATTCTCAAAATAACAGAGGTCAGACACCAAATGGTAGGCAGCAAAGGCTGGTGCTTTCCAAAAAGGCCATTTTTCCAAATAGAGAGCCCACTCAGGCACATAGTCTCATAGATATTCACTGTAACCCATTCCATAAATATGTAGAGCATGGCAGGGGTAGGAAAATAATTTCATTGTGAATATAAACATTACAGGGGTTACTAGATTTAGCAAATAAAAACACAAGCTACCCAATTATATTTGAATTTCAGAATAACAACATAGAATTTTTAACACAAGTATGTCCCATGTAATATTTGGGACATTCTTACACTAAAAAATTATTGTTTATCTGAAATTCAGATTCAACTGAACATGCTATATTTCATCTGGCAACCATACTCGACCATACTGGAATGTCAGCTACAGTGCATACAGGCCTTTTTTGCTTAGCCTAAAACATAGGACAAAGAGAGTTCCAGGGATTGTGTGTGCTCTATCATGTCTCAGCTTTCGAGATTTACTCAAGGAAATCAAATTTATGTCTGCATAGTATAGCATCAGTGTGTATCTATGACTCCTCACATGGCACAATAGAAATAACTGATTTATTTTTCCCATCGTATAATCTAGAGTACAACCAAATGTGATCTAATGAAAGGAAAACAGTTCTGAATGAAGATACAGACCTGAGTTTTTCATCCTTACTCTGCCAGTTATATGTCCTTGGGGAAATTTATACATCTCTTTAGACTTCGGTTGTCCTGACTTTAATAGACCCTTACAGCACTAACATCTTATGATCCCATGATCCTAAATAAACTAATCTCTGCCTTGTTCTTGATCACTAACTGAAATATGAAATATGAAAATATGTTTTCATATTTTCGAAGTAGAGGAAATGACCTTAAAGTTAAAGAAAACCAAGGGACTTGCTGAAAGATAATCCTTATATTTAATTAAATCCCATTTGTTTCAATAGAAATGTTGGTACCTTGAGGCTAAAAAAGCACCTTAAATATTTCATCAATAATAGCTGTTATTCATCAACCATATAACTTTCGGTATCTGTCATTTCCTGAACAGTCAGGACCAAATATCTTTTCTTCCAGGCCATTAAAAAAGCAGTTGACTATTTCACTTCCTCAACTCCTATGTGGTACCTTGAAGGAATTATAAAACATTCTGCAAGTTCCATGAAAGGTATCTATGCACAAAAGGGAAATCCACCTTCTCTCACAGATTCTCTGAATAGTTTGAATTACATAACATTTCTCTGCACATAGAGTTTATAATGCTAATTCATTTTGCCTTCAGCTTAACTAATTTATTGCTATTAAAAAACAGCGACAATCTGAGTTTTTCTCTAAATACCATGCCCTCTTGTAATCAGAATGCCAGGCATTGCTTTCAAGTGATTAAAAATTTGATTATTAACATCTTTAGCATAACAAAAAAAGAAATAATGATTTCAAATTACACCAATGATTAAGAGTTGTGACCATAGGACTGCCAGTTAATTATGAAAGTCCAGTTAGATTTCGATTTCAAACATCAAATTCTGAATTTGAGATGTACTTAAAATTATTTACTATTTTAAATTCAAATATAACAGGGCATTCCTTTTATTTGCATATCTGACAATTCAATGTGGACTAGCTAGTATGAGATATATGTTAATCTTGTCTTTTTTTCCCTAATTAAAACATGTTTTGATTTTTATTTTTCCTCCAGAGTCAAGAGGTTCTACCTCCTACAGAAAAGAATATTTGAGTAATTTTCAAGCCATATTTATTCTTATTAATATCTCTTTATTTTTAATAAAATCAAGCCACATCATTAAAATTATAGTCTACAGAACATATAATCTGAAGAGACCAACATTTTACCTACCTGTGGATAATATATGAGAAGGCCAAATAATAAAATATTTCTTTTTTTCATTTCCTTTGCAAATTCCTTAATCTGCATTAGTTTTTCCATTTTCTGACCAATAGGTATTGATTTATGATCAAGAAAATGCACCTGAAAAATAATGTAATAGGTAATTAGAATACCATTCCCTTCACTTTTCTTTGAAAAAATATAACTTTAAAGAACTCGAAACACATAGAATTATAATACTGTAATTATTTTTATCAATTTGTGTTAATTTCTAGTTAAGCATTCTAAGCCATAAATATATAAGATCAATGAACCATTCTTTATAAATACAGAGGCAGTAAACATTCACTGAGAACACATACTGAAAAACATAAAGTTCTATTTGAACTTATGTCAGAGTCAAATATATAGAGAATATATGATTTCATCAATTCATTCAACTTAATTCATAATTCACAATTTGAAATTAGGCTATGAATATATATATGTTAAGAAATTAATTATATCAATAAAATTCAAGTGTTTATCTAATTATGAACATAAAATTTTGTAGAATTTCTTTCGAAGTAATTAATTATAATTCTAACAAATAATAATTTATTTCTTGAAGTAAATCTGAAATAATTTTACATAGAATTATTTTTAGCAGTGTTAGATACTGTTCTTGAAATTATTCAAATGACAATTTTTTAATCATTATTTTTCATTTAAATTTTAAAGAGCTCAGGAGGATCTTCCCTCATTTCTCAAAAGTTATTTAGATTTTACAGTACTGTTTTGCCTTCTACAGAATATAAAAGACATATAGTGTCAAAATAAACAATTTAAAATGTAAATGTAAACACAAAATGAACACTCAGAAATATGTGTATTCTTTCATGATACTAAATTTTTAAAACTTTCAAGATTTATAATTTGTTCAATTATGCATATTTATTAACTAGAATCATTTTAACATATACTCCAAACCAATATTTTTATATTAATCCCTTCCCATCCTCTCTGCTCATTTTTATGGAAATATTTTATTCTGTTCTTTGTATAACACAAGGAAATGAGATTCTTTTTACACCCATCCATTGCATTTTGCTTTCTCAGGGAAAAGTGCGCACACGTGCATGCGTGCGCGCGCACACACACACACACACACACACACACACACACACGTTTTGCATATATAAATTAATCGATAGTCAATAATTATTTCTTGGAACTTTTCATTAAATATAGTTAACTGAAAACATACACATATAATTGCTTCTTCTTAAAATCTAAGGTGGCAAATTAAGACTCTTCCTAAAAAATGCTTAATCCATAAAAAAGCTGAAAGAAGAGACAATGGGAGGTGGGGGAATCAACAGCAGAACGAAAATTTTTCAGGTTTTTCTATCTGCTGACCACCTGGTGAAAAAATGATTAGACCCTATGACTCACCTTTCCTTAACTCTTTTTCCCTGAAAAATGATAATGGTGAAATTTCAGTTTTATCAGGCAGTACTGCTTATGGTAAAAGCAACTCTGGACTGCTACTCCACAGGCAGGCTGAAAGAATTGTGAATGAACTATAAAGACTAGGCCTTACTTCAGAGTAACTTAACTTGCAATGAGGTGATCCCCTAGCTGGGACCTGGAAGCTAATGCCTATCAGTTGCTGCAAAAGATGTTCAGTCCTATGTATAGCTTGAGCCTTCAGAAAGGAAGGCTCACACACCATTTTTCCCTCACCCTTGAGAAGCAAAGGTGTGAAGAGGAAAGGGGAAGAAAAAAGCCTCAATGCGAATATGAACTGATGAAATTAAGAGCTAAGGCTGAAGAGGCATGTTCATCTTTGCCGGAACCTTTTTTCCTGTCCTGTAGTCTATTACAAAGTTGAACAAATTAATGCTCTAAGTTTTCTAGTTTTATGAATTTTAAATATCTAGCTGAACCTAAAATTTCTGGTAATGGGTTTGCCATCTAAAACTGAGCTACTTCCCCAAACTCAGGGCAATTCTGAAAACTGCTGTCATTGTATAGATCTGAAATCAGGGACTGTCTAAGGGTAAGATTCTTTCTGAGCCCATATTGCCAGATCACTAAGAGGCCCCATCCCAACTGGAATAGGGAACACCACTGCTGTTTTGTGACTAACTATTTTAAACATATGATTACTTGTATTACTTAGATGCCATGAAATCCCAGGGACACCATGCCCAACGTACTTTATATGGATGGAATGCCCTGGAGTTATGTATTGTACAAAGTGGGTGACCTTATTGCTAGCCTAGATAGATAACTAGATAGAAATTTCTTATTTAATATGACATAAGTTTCCTTTCAATGTTGAGTTCTGAAAAATCTCATCCTAAAATAAAGAAAATGGGAAAAGAGCTGGTGGAAAAAAATAGCACAGGGAGAAGAAAACACAAGACTAGTTTGTAATTACAGCATTTATAATCACAGAAATTTAAAATGCACAAAAATGAAAGAGTGAAAATACTGGTAACATGTTAAATGGAGAAGGAATGATGGATATGATAAAACTGGGAATGGAGTTTTGCCCGTGAGGCTGGCCCAGGAGGAAATGCAATCTGCCAAGAGCTAGGGAACCTCTATAGGAAGTCGGAGCTGGGCGCAGGTGCTCACTCCTAAGAGTATCCTAAAAGAGAGCCTGAAACTATTTTTTTAATGTAACTTAATTACATTAAATGTTAATTACAGAAGTTAACAATAACTTTGGGAGCCTAAATGGTAGAACTAAAACTCTAGACAAGAATAAATTACATTGAAATGAGAATGCTCAATGGATAATTAAAATGGGCTGAATCTGTGTTTTGTTTTGGAGGACAGAAATTAGACACTTTACACTTGGGTAACTTATAGCTAATTAAGCATATTTTAAAAGTAATGGTATTTAATTAAAGTTTCTGAACTTGCAGAGGGAGAAAGAATTATGTATATCAATGTAGCAAAGCATAAGAGGGAAGTAGCAAACAAAACAATTGGCCAACAACAACAAAATAAGCTTGTAGAAAGAAATCCAAGTATAAAACTAATAAAAATAAATATAATACAGTTAAATTCATAACTCATAGATTTATCAAATTGGGGTTTTTAAGAAAAATCTCACAATATGCTAGTTATAAAGTTCAAAATAAAAGAATGAAAAAAGACATTCTATGCAAATACTTCCAAAAATAAACTTTGTAGCAATATAAATGGCAAAGTAGGGTTTAAGACAAACACCATTAACACAAATAAAAGAGAAATAGTACATAGTAAAAAACTAAAATTACAATAATCATAACCTTATTACTAAAAACATAAATTTGAAAGTACAAAGCAAAAAAAAATTAAGTTGTAAGAATTTCCTAATCCAAAAACATAAAGAGATGTTTTCCTGCACTTCTCTTAGAAATTAACTTATCAATCAAAGATTAAAAATTAAAAAAAGAAAAATGTCATAAAAGCTTCCACTTCTAGTGCACAGCTGACTTTCACTCCAGCTATACAGATCAATAAGCTACAACATACTACCTCCTTGGAAAGGAAAATATGTCACTTAAGAAAACGATACTTAAAAAAATCAGTAGGCCAATGCTGTTCATCACAGACTACAGGAAATGACACATAAAAGTGAGTTCTAGCCAAGCTATTCTAGCCATAGGTAGATCTACTAGCTACCTATGTTAACAAACCAAGTGCTTAAATTATAGAAAAACTTTAATAAGACACTTAGTAGTAAACTACAGGAGGTTCATATGGGTCCTTTTCTTGAATGCTTAGGAGCTGCTGAACATTGTACTAGTTGAGATAATTAAATTTTAAAGAAACATGGATATTGACCTTAAAAAAATGTATAACCAACTTGACAAAATTCAAGCATGAAGAGGTAGGATCATCTCAAAGTTCTTTCACCAGATTTGGTGGTTTAGGGGCGGGGACTGATGAGATATGTAAAACAGAAGATAATTTCCAGCAGACATGCTTCCCAACACCAAAACCATGAAACTGAAGCATATACTTTACTTGTGCTACTAATTTTGAACCTCTAAAATATACCAAATACTTATGAGTTCCAGAAAAAGTTCAATGAATACAGTAACACAATCAATTTTAATTTTAAAAACAGGGCAGGTTTAAACAACCACAGCGGAAGGTCATGTTAACTCAAGAGAAATGTAAATGTTTTGCCTTAAGAAAACAAACTTAAATCCTGGACAGGCTTGCACCCATTGAAAGGTAGCAAAACATTTCATCTATATTGTGTTTTGAAGATTTGCTTATAGCTAACAAGTAGATATTCTTTGATCTCTTTTTTTTGTACTGTTCACTAATTTCCTATATGTAAACTACAATAAAAACAATATTTCCCATTTAGGATGTCATTTCTAACAGTTCTTTTTCATTTGTACATAAACAAGATAAGGCTCTTTAAAAAATGTCTATTTTTTTAAAGGTAGAAATTTCACTCCTACAAACTGGTAAACTGCCTAAACATTTAACATGTGGGAAGTTTCATGACTCTGTGGGTGGGCCCGGTTTCTGTCACTTGGAGTTTGGAAAAAGCTTCTCTGTGTCTCATGTCTTCTATGTTCAGTTATACACATGCTTTGTATTTGTCTAGTAACCATTTAATATATTCCTGGTCTCAGATGAATTCCAATTGATTTTTTTATATTTTAAAATGTGATTTTTTTCACTTGTCTCTGAGGACAGGTACATTAAATAAAGAGCAATAAAATATACAATATTCTTTAAAATTTAAGGAATGATCCCTAACCCCACATTTAACACTTCTGTTCCATTTCAGAGTTCATGTCCATAGGAAGGCCTGAGATTCAGGATTCATGATTGGAGAAGAAATAGACTCTTTGGTTTTACTAAGAAGAGAGCCAATTTGTGAAGCATAAGTATATATATCCAAATAATGCACTACTTAATGCCCACCAATGTGGAAGAAAGGGCAGTTGAAATGAAAGGTATAGTAATCATCAAATAATTG
The DNA here is from genome assembly GCA_030015415.1 of Cynopterus sphinx. Classification (NCBI taxonomy): domain Eukaryota; kingdom Metazoa; phylum Chordata; class Mammalia; order Chiroptera; family Pteropodidae; genus Cynopterus; species Cynopterus sphinx. Next base: position 17,800,494 of record CM057391.1, on the reverse strand, counting down.
TATTAGAAAGACTTGTTAGATAGAACAAAGGTTCTCTGAATCCACACAGTAGATACTGCAAAATTATCTATATTTGTATACAGAAAAGTAAATTGTGTGAATTAGGCTGAGCATCTTCAAAATAGAACTATTTAAAAGAAATATGAGGGAAATCTAATAACTGATGAAACGGGCCACTACTAAGCAGATCAAAGTAAGAGTTCATCTTAAAGATTAAAAAAAATTAGAAAAACTTTCATCTCATTCCAAATATTTATGAACTACATTTTATTAATGAAAATTGCTTTAATTTAATGAATTGTACTTTTAATATGAAAAAAAGAACAATTTTTATTTGAATCACTTCAATTTAGAATAAATTTAAATCAATGCCATTATGAAATTCAACTCACTTTTCTGATGAATAGAAACTAATTATTATAAGCTATCATGGAAACTCAGAGCAAATGCTTAACAACTCATTTGTAAGTCTTAACAAAATAAAATACCAGGAAAACTAGTAGGTTGTGAAATAATAGAATGTAACAAAAGATAGTAAATAAAATAAATGTACTTTGCATTCAAATATTAACCATACAAAAGATTTTAATGTTTCTATTGATTTAAAGAATTAAAAAATAAATGAGCTTTATAATATCAGTAAAATATTAAATTTGTGTACATTTTTTTCAGATCCTTATTTAAAAGATCAAAGACATAATGAAACCAGAACTTCACATTTTAAACAGTAATACTAAAATCTAATATTTTAAAACGTAAAAAAATCAAAGTGAACATTTTTTTCAGATTATATCACAAAGTAATTTCTCCTATAAAAACATAACTTTGCCACTTTTGCATCATAGCACAATTATCTGAAGCATTCACACATCTACAATTAATTAACATCTGTACCCTCTGTAACAAATTTTAGAATCAAAAGTTAAAAGCAATCTAGTGATTAATATTAAGCATTGATTTATTTAACTAACATTATTTAAAACATATAACTTTATTTATGTTTCTCTGAGAAAAGCTGTCAGAGAATATAAATTATGGAAGAAGTTACAAAAAGCAAGTATGTGATTCTTTACTGAGTTTAGTACATAATCTTCACATATTTTAGTAACTTGTCAAAATTTAATTTTACATGATACAATTTATTACTTACAGCTCAAGAATCCATCTATAATTATTACTGTGGCTGTCCACAGGCCATTTAGATAAGCATTACATAATATTTTTTAAAAATAAATAATGAATATTTTTGGAACTCACAACTAAACACTTTACATACTTAGGCCAACCACTAAACATTAGTCTTAGAAAAAATACAATACAAAAAAATTCCAATTACAGGGCTTCAATGATAAATTGAAAGATCATTGTTATTTGCTTTGTTGGGATATTTTTGATTAAAATAAAGTCCTAGCTTATCTTTTTATCTCTAAGAAAATTTTTTTTCCATAAAGCTACATCATGTACTAGAACTAACCTGATATAAAAGGTGACCAAAGAAAACACAGCCGAGATTTGTACTCTCCCTACTAGATAGCCACTAGCTATTTATGGCTATTTACATTTAAATTCAAATTTATTAAAATAAAATATAAATACAATAGGTAAACCTCATTTGTTCATAGCCATAGGTAGCTGGTAGATGTAATACGCAAGAGTACAAAAATCAATTCATTATTGCAGAAAGTGCTAATGGGTACACTTGTCTATCACAAAAGAAGCATATGTAATATCATTTCTGGTCATGCATGCCATTATGTGTTTTTTTGGTCATTAATTTATGTGTCTGTATTACAAAAGGAATTTTTGTTCCTGACTAAATGTTCTGTTACCACTGAAAATCCCACTATGAAAAATTAGATATGGAATAGGCAAAATTATATAGACCCTGAGCTAAAATAGACTGTTTTTCTTATTTATATATAAAACATATTCCTGAAAATGTGGATGAATATGAATGTGTGAAAATAAAATTCTCAAATTGAAATGAGCCCAGCTTCTTTTTCTGCCCAAATGGGAGTAAGAGGGACTAAATTTATTATCCTACCTGAAACAAATAAAGAAGTGTACAAACCCTATGAAACAAGGATTCTTAAGACATGATACACTAAGCAACAAAGGACATCTCTGAGAGATGAGAAATAAACAAGGTAAGCCTTACATCTGCTCAAACTTATCGCCTTGAAACAGTTTTGGGCCATGGTACACGAGGGAAGGGCTGTGGACATCCAGGTCTAACAATCTAGATAGACAGGTGACAGAGTACCTGAGACGAGAGAGGTGCACAAAGCAAGAACTGTAGAGATTCAGAGAAACTCTCTTACATATTCAGCAGAGTGCTGATCAGTGCATTCATTTGAGAAAACTATCTTAGAAGATGCTGGGGGAAACACCACCTGAACAGAGAGGACCGTGCTTGATGCACACCCAGGGTCAGGAACAGTGATGGCAGCCATCAGTCAGAGTAAAAATCCTCATATTTTACAGGGCATTAAATAGGGAACCAACAAGTTTCTTCCCTAAGTTGTGGAGAATGATTAGACTTATGCTAAATATACTAACTACTCCCACCTAAAAATGATAAAAACAAGACTTAAAATATCAAACTATCACCAAATAACTGCATCCTGAAACAAATCTCAATAATATTGATAGTATTTGGTCATACACACACACACACACACACACACACACACTCACACACACACACTCACACGCTCACACACACACACACACAGAGAGTGAAAACAGCACTCGACAAATTAAAACTCATAACATCTAGCAGCCAATCCAAAAATACCAAATGTACAAAAAAATGCAGAAAAATATAACCCATAATGAAGGCAAAATCAATCAATAAAAACTTAGAAGTGACACATGTTAGAATAAAAACAGGATGTTCAAATAATTTTATGGCTATGTTCCATGGGTTCAAAAAGCTGCAAGAAAGAATAAGCCTATTAAGTGGAGAAAAGGAAAAAGATCTAACTTCTAAAGAGAAAATCAACAACTAAGATTTAAAAACAAATAAACAAACAAAAAACAAACATAACACCGGAGGGGATTAACAGCAGATTAGACATTGCAGAAGATTAATGAATTTAAAAATATAGCAATGAAATGAAATGAAACCGAGAAAAAGGAAAAAAAAAGACTAAGACTCAAAGAAAAACAGGAAAAATAAACAGAACATCAGTGAGATATGGATCAACTTCAAATAGCTTAACATACAGATAACTAAGTCCCCAGTGAAGTGAGAAGGGCAGAAAAAATAATGGCTGACAAATTTCCAAGTTTAAAGAAAATTAAAAACCCACATACTTTACCTTAAACACACACACACACACACACACACACACACATCCCAGGCATATAAAGAAGCAGAAAAATAGGATTCATAATGAGACAAATATATCATTTAAAACTGACACAAAACTGATAAAGATGTTCGATTAGCAAAGATTAAAATGTGTATTATAATTGTATCCCATGTATTCCAAAGTTAAGTAGAGAAATAGAAGATATGAAAGGGACCCAAATCAAAATTGTAGAGATGAAAACTTCAATGCCTAAGATGAAAAATGCACTGTATTTTTTGTTTTAAATTCAGGCCTGGGTGTGTCTGCACACAGCAAACATACAATGAGGTACTTTTGTGGCCTATGTGCACTGAGCTCAACTGAATGACAAACATCAGCGTGGCACGCACCTTCACAGGTAAACTGGTAAACTGGTGCACAGGTAAACTGAGTAACGCAGATGAGTGACTGAACTGTCACACCCTAGATATACTATAATCTCAGCATATAAATTTGAAGATAATTTCATTTATATTTATGACAAGACCACAGGCTATTTACTTTCAGGCTTCTTGATTCATTTAATTGAAGATGACAGATTGAAAGAAAAAAACTTTCTTTCAACTGTTATTATTATAAGTATTTAATAGGTCAGTTTATTGCACAATTAGGATAAAATGCAGAAATAGCTTAGGAAAAGAAATCTTCAACTACTTTCCATAAACTTTGATATCAAATGTGTGTCTTCATCAAAATAACATAATATTTATATTAATGAAATGTACAAGTTAATGATACATGAACTAAAAGATAAAATTAAGACTCATAAATGTAAATATTTACTTGCTTTATGTAGAAGTGATCTATTTAGAATTTTAAAATAAAAAAGAATGCTTCTCCCAAAAACATTTGAAAATCACCCCCTAAACTTAATTTATAAGAGAAAAATAAAGGCTCACTTAGGAATGAGAAACACTTCAAAGTTTAATGTTACCTTTTATAGTAAGTATAGAAAATAATATAAAAGTAGATATAACTAGCCATTTATTGACACAATGAGGTATACATCTTAACATGAAACATAAAAATATGATTCACAAAAACTAATAACAGACACCTATAGACAATTACAGTTGAATGAAACAAGATTTCTTTTTCTAAAAAACAAAAAAACAAACAAACAAACAAAAAAACTGAACTATCCCAAAAAAGTAAGGAGAATAGAATAAATCAAGACAGTAAAATTCATAAAGTTTAAATTTATATATATTACATAATGGCCTAAACCTTCAGGTAAAACTAGCAGTATTATTCTCCTTAATAGGATGTAGCTACTACTTCTGATGCAATTTCTATTTATTCCTCATACTCAGTCTCCTTTATTTCTGCACTGAAACAGGGTGGGATAGGAGCCATCATGACTCAGAATGTCAAGGAACATTTAAGTTAATTAAACATTTCTGAATGCCCACCCATGCTGTGTTGAGAAAGGGGAAAGGACTCTGAGCACAAAGGTATTAAGAAAGGATTCTAATCTCGTCATTCCAATTTTAAGGATAAGAGTCAGGGAAGCAATACTAGAAAAATGGTGTTTCAGGTAGAAAAACTCACCAGGAAACACAGGAATGTCAGGTAACAGATGTATGTGTGGAACTACAATAGTTTAGTATTATCAGAGGGCAAACTGCTCAGTGAGAATATGAGAATAAGGACAATAAAATTAGCAAGACCCAACCCAGGCCAAGGCTTCATGGTCTGATAAGCTTTGTCTTATAGGGGATAAGGAGCCTGTGGAAGGTTTTAAGAAGCTTGGTATATTTGTAATTAGCAAAGCCTGTCATGGTGACTATGATGAGGTCAAAACTGAAACAAAACAACTACTAAAAGAAACTGTTGGGAGAAATACTTCCTGGAGGGAAGAAAATGAATTTAATTTTTTTAAACTTCATGACCTTGATATTCTTGTCAAAACTCAGGAATGATGAAGACTAAAGATAAAAACATAGACATTGGTACATGAGTAATACTTTTCAATCATGGGCCTTGATGACCCAGAGAGTAGATGTCTATCAAAGAAATGTTTAACAGGTATTTTAGGCAAAGGTACAAATAACTGTGGAAAATAGGTCATTTAGGAATGAAAAAAAAAATTTAAACCAAAAATCAGGCAACAAGGGCCCATGAGTAAAATCCTGACTACTGTTTTTCTGTAAATAAAGTTTCATTAGCAGACAGCTACACCCATTTTTTAAAATCTTGCCTGTAACTGCTTTGCAATATAACAGCAGACCGAGTATTTATAACAATGGCCCCAAAAGCCTAAAATATTTCCTATGTGGCCCTTCAAACAAAAACTTTGCCAATCCCTAACTAAAAAAGTCATCTCAGATCCAGGCAAAGAAAATGGCCTGAGTTATGTCCTGCAAAATGAGAGCATTCTACTAAATGGTTTTTAAGATCCTTTTCTCCTCGAGTGATTTGGTTTCTCTCACTTGAAAAGGGCAAGTATTGATATCCCTAAAGAACACCATGTGGTAAAGTGAAATGAGCACAATACATATTCTTAAACTGAGGATAATGACATCAATAATAATCAACTCTCTGTATTGTTGAGGATTAAATGGGATAATCTATTTTAAAGAAAAGAATGTTATTAATAACATTAACATAATTATACTGATTAGATGCATTAGCAGGCCACATTTGTGAGGGGAGGTGTCAGAATTATAAATGTAGCCAGAGTTCCATCTCCTATAAACAGAAAGAGCAAGAAATATAAGATTACAGTTGGATTCTTGCTGGTTAAGCGAAAAAAAAACTCAGAACTTTTGTCATATCCATAAACATGTTAAATTAAAAAAAAAATACATAGTTCTCTCTCAACAGATCTAGAAATGAGCATAACACTCAGAGTACTAAAAAGAGACACGCAGGTAATTTTAACCAGTCCTGTCATTCCCAAATAAGAATTTTCCAGTACCGACACTAGCATTATCTTGGCAACACTTGCAGCTTCCACCTTAGCAGATACCAGTGAAGCACCCTGGCATTTAAGTAGAAAAATTATAAGCTTCAAAGCCCATAAAATAAAACCTCTGATGCCTGAAAAATTAAATCACACTATACTTTACAAAACTACCACGCAAATTTATTACAGAACAGGGTTCAAGCCAAAGCATGTTTGGATCAAGACGCTTTCTGTACTGATTTTATCACCTTTCTATACTTTGCATAAAAGAACAGTTCAGGCTTTCCGGAAAACTGCAAAAGTAATCTATTTTTAGGTAGCTATAGATTTTTAGCCACAGGAAAGCACTTAAGCCTGATAATATCTATATAAACTACATTCCTATCTATTAATGTTTGACTCATAAATAAGTTTTGTTTTTGTTTTCTTATTTTAGTTTTTTTCAGAATATAAAGCATTAGTAAGGGAAAAATTAATTTAAAAAATGATCACACAAACACTAAATAAGAATTTGGCAAAAGGCACTGTAAAATGAAAGATATTTTCAAATTGTGCCTATATCCAGATTCTATTGGAATTCTAACATTAAGAACATTAAGGAGGCCTTGGAGGAACGTTACTTGTCTTCCAAGGCTTTAGGATAGAGCTTCTGTGCACATAAGAACACACACATATAACACACACATACCAATGAATGGAAAACTTTTGAATATACATGAAATCATTCCAAATACCTCTGCCAACAAATTTAGAATAGTCATCTGCCTACTCAACCTCCAGGAACAAATGAAAAAAAAAAAAATTTCCCCATCTCACTATCATTTATCTAGTTGCATAATATGTCAAATTGGAGGTTTTCTTTCCTCTCATTAAGTCAAGTGCCAATTCTTAGTACTTCTATCTCTTGAACTACATATTGATTCCAGCCATTTCTGCCCATTTACTTTAAAACTACTGTAGTCCTAGCTACTACCATTATTTCTTAGACTCTGCAATATCCTCCTAACTAAACCAAATGCATCAAGGAATCTCTTTGATCTCTTTAATCTTTTCTCTGTTGTATCCAGAATGATGAGTCAAATGCAATTCTGATCATATCAATTTCTACTATGCAGTGGTGCTGCTTTACAAAGTTCAAACCTCAAAGGCCCACTTTGACCTAGACCTGCCTAGTCCACGCCTCAGCTCTCCCCAGTGTGCGGTTCATTCTCTCTGTTTCAAATCCACTGGCTCTTTCCCATTCTGACCATTCCAGTGTGCTACTCTTTCCAAATTGAAATGCTGTTCCTCCTTCTATGACTCTTTATTCCCCCTTGGGAAGCAGCTTTATTTACAAAACAGGTTTAAAATAGTAACATGAAATGACAAGCTCTTGGGAATGTGAGAGAGCTAGCTCTTGGAGGGTCCATATGTAAAGTTCAGGTGTCCAGGCAGAAGGCCTACAGGAGGGCTTAGTGTATAAGGGGGACCTGAAAGTTGAACTCCTTATATTTCTTGCTACCCCCATGGCTGTCCTGCAACTAAGCTTTCCATTTATTTTGCTTCTGTTTGTCACCATATTCAGTGGACTGAACTCTGCTCAGTCTCCTAATTCCAGCCTTCTCTCTCATCACTAAGGAAGACCTCTCCTAAGCTAGTCCAAGCAGACCCAGTTCCAGTTATTGCCTCGGGGTGGTGGATGGAAGGGACAGTGATCAGGATCCTGTGACCTCCCAGCCAATGATTTACTTGCCAGGCTAACTCTGATCATTCAATTAAGCTCATATTATTAAGAATGGTCATTTTGGAAAAAAAATAAATGAATAAAATTATTTCCTTACTTAACTGCAAAGACGAAATCATCTGGAAATTAGCTTATATAAAATGCCCCATTCTTCTAAAGTAAGATGTGGTTCTTTAAAAAGTATTAATGATTAAGTAAGGTGCATTTATGTCAAAATACCTGTCACATAGAACTCAAAAAAAAATGTTATATAAATCTATATTAAGCAATTAATTAGGTAATAAAGAGAACAGGATAGTTCCCTGTAAAGTGCTAACTAGATAGCACCTAAAGGGAGTTTAAAATAAATTGGTAAGAGGAAGCTTTAGTGTGAGCTTTAATGATTAATGATTTTCAGAAGATAGGTCCTGCGCTAGATATAGGATAGATTCCTTGGGAGAGCGGTGGGGGTGGGGTGGGTGAGATTAATCTTGCAACCTTTCTTAAAAAGAGAGAAAAAAGGAATGAATGCAAAAGGGAAGAAAAAAAAACAATCTAATAAAAACCAGACTATAAAATGAGGAAGATGATAAATAAGGGCAAAAATACAAATGAAACCATAATAATAATAATTAATAATAATAATAATAATAATAATAAATCTCATGAATCTTGTTATAAGATTTAAAGTATAGAAAGTTCTAAAAAATGGCTCAAAAAAATACTATACCATTAGACTCCTATTTAACATGTCTGTAATAATCTGAATGGATCAACTATATCTACACATAAAGACATGCCTGGTGGATCATATAAAATTAAAAAGTCTCCACAATGTACTGTAATATAAAAAATATTTTTAAAAAGAGAAGCTCCTTAGACATCATCAAGAGCATCCTACTCTGTTTTGAGATAAAGATTCTGAGATATAATTTGTCCAGGTTAATAGATATTTGTTATTTGCAGACCTAGTACTTGTACCTTGAACCCAAATCTAGGTACAGCATCATTACCATGAAAATGATCTTCTAAAACTTAAATAACAGTCAATTATTTCTGTTCAACACTACCTTTACACAATATAATTTATCTTTCTCTGTGAAGCAAAACCCTTTTAAATATTATAAGCAAAGTCAGGCTTGGCCTATTTATATTAACAAATGTATTATGTTAATGTATTGCTGATTATAGAAATATAACATTAATTTTAAAATAATAAATGATATTAAAAATATATGTGGTTTCATCTTTGTAAAGAAATAGCAGAACATAATTAAACTAAAGGCTATTTCCATTATTTAAGATAGAATCCAGTGCACAAAAAATGAGAAAAATTCCCAGTACTATATTTTAAAAAACTGAATGACAAAACCAATTTTTCAATTTCTTTTCTAGGGTTAAAATTAATGTAAGCTGCTTAACAAAGAAGGTTGGGTTCATTTATTTTGCCTCCTGTGCGTTCCATGTTAAGTTTTATACACTGATTAACTAGGATAGCACTGGCAAATAAATTCACAAATAATTTTGCTCATCAGACCAGGTTCAGTAAACTATTTAAAGTAGGAAAAATAGTGATTCCAAACTCAGTGCTTAATCAAGAAAAATATATTCATAAAACTTAGAAAGTCTTCTGGAATTCATTCTATTTGCATATTCCATTAGAACAACATCCTACCTGAAAATAAATAACCTATCTTCATTAAAAGAGAGAATATGAGGAAGATGTGTCCTGTGAGAATGTCTTTATGCACCATCTGTTACATATCCATCACAATTAATCTTTGGTAATTTCTATATCCCACAATACAAACTTTCCAGTAATCATTTAGCCATAAGCAAAGGTCTCCTAAAACTTAAAATAACAGTTAATTCTTTCTATTCAACAATTTCTACAAGAATGACTTCATCATTCTCATCTTTGTGTTAGATACAAATCCCTTCATGACTGAAATTGTAAAAAGGTTCTAAAGGTATTTTAAACAAGGATTTATTTATACATTATTATTGATTTAAGCAGGAAATACCTGAGACTGATTATATTAGCAGAAAACAAATGAAAACATTTGTAGAATTTGTAGAAATGACTGAATCTCTGCCACTGAAGCTGTGTACAACCATAGAAAACTTTAATGTATTAAGTAAAAATATTATAAAAATTCAATATATAATATAGTTATAACTTTCTGAAGGAAAAATCAAGAAGGTATCCATAAAACTACAGTTACTACCATGAGTAAGACAGGAGTAGAAGAAGGATTTGTCCCTCTTTTCCCTAAGCCATTCATTGCCTATTTAATATACACAAAAAAATATCCATTTGAAAATATGTACAAATAAAATAGAGACCTGGAATATCTATGTTGTAATATATGTGTTGTAAAAAGTAAATTAATATGGAAATGGTGAAAATTACAATAATCTGTTCTCTTTTGTTTGTCTTATAAGATCATGTGCCTTAAAAACACATTTTCTTAGCCTGGTGGTAGAGGGTTAACAGGAGGAAGCACATAGAACAAGTAGTTAGATAAAAGGTGACAAAGATATATGTTTGAGATCTGGTAGGAAATTTAACAGGATCACAGATTTTATAACTTAAATTCAATTAAGGCTCGATACCCTTTGAAGCTAAAGTAAGAAGTCATTAGCACTTAAAAGAAGGAATCTAATGTTTTTCCAATTGTCATTTGTTCTTTATTAGGAAGAAATATTAAATACATATATATGTGTGTATATGCAGATTTTTAATCCTTTTCCAGCTTATTTAACACATTCATGAGAGCATAAAAGTAACAAGTGTATCTGATACATCACATACTGGATTGATTCTGTTCCTGTCTCTGCCATTGGTGAGCTGTGGAACCTTCTGGAAACAATTTACATCTGTGACAGTTTCCCCAGATGTAAAACTATCAAGTGTCAATGGATGGTGGTTTTCTATGTTTTTATTTGCTGACATGTACAAATATTAAACAGTCTGAAATATTTTAAAGATCATATTGTGGTGTCAAGAAACCACTTCCCAGTAACTAGAACTAAATTAGGCACTTTTGAAGGTTTATTTATGGTTTTCAAAGCACTAAAATTCTATATGATAATTTGTTTTGCTAAAGTGAATTCATGAAGAGATTCCTATCTCTCATAGAGCACCAATAAAACTGTTTACATTGTCAGACAAAAGTAGAGGTCTTGTGTGATTATCAAGGTAATTACCATAAAATTATTTTGCTGTAGAAAAGTGATAAACTATCAAGTAAAACTAAAGAACTTGTTTCATTTGTCAATTTTGAATTTCTATTTAGATTTGTTGCCAATTACTTTCTGCTTGTAAAAATTTAACATTTCTTTGGTGCCTCTTTTATGAATCAGCTATGCTCATCAAAAAAAAAAAAAGCTTTAAATAAGAATATACTGTCCATTATCCCATCTGATACTAGTACCAAAGGATATTTTGTGGAAATCTTGCAAAATCCAAAATCCAGAAGAATTTTTTAAGTTTTACTTTCTGGATCTGTGAGGGTATTTTTTGAGAATTTTACACTTGGTTATACATAATCTTAACTGGACAACAGCTACAGTTAGTTTTATGTCCTAAAACTCTCTTCTTCATTGATTGGGTGGGGGCTGTGGGGGAGGTGGAATACAAAAAAAAAAAAAACAAAACAAAAGAAAAGAAAGCTCTCTCTTCATTAATTCATTAATTTCTAAGCCTAGAGCTCAACCTATAATTCAGATTCTTAGAGCTTTTGAGTCTCATTTTATTTAGATAAAAGCCTATGCTCTTTTGGAGTGATTTTTAAACCAGAAATTTTATGAAATTACCTTTTACTATTTTACTATTTTTATACATTTAATATATTACTTTAGTTTTCTAAATACTTGTTCATCATTATTTAAATAGAGAACAAAAATACATCACAGGAGTAGAAAACAGAGAACTGAATATGTCCCATGTTGATAGTTGTTGTTTTAAGTGATTCCAAAAAGAGCATCCAGACAATCCTCTTGAGATTGGCAATATGAAAATATTCTAGTAGTACTCCATACCCACTGGTAAGCTCAAAGAAGAGAAAGCTAACAGTAACTTCCGTTAACTCACAATGAAAAATTTGGGTCCATGATAACTTACACAATAGACTAAACAGCATCAGAAATCACATCTGAAAAGGACTCTCAAGCATAATTCCTACACAATTTAACTTCACAAAAGAAAGCACTGGTTTTTAATGTTTATGAGGTTCTCTTGTTAAAAGACATAAGAAGGAATCTAAATTTTTTAAATTCCTTTATGCCAACCAGTCACTAACAAAAAAAAAATAAAAGTTTTATTTTTCTTTCAAGTAGAGAGTATTCTCAGTACAGGTTGTGCTTGTCATCTGAGTCTGTATTCCCAGAGGCTCACAGTTAAAAGACTGTCTATATAAAAATGTCGTCCTAACATACACACAGATTCATTGAGAAACAAAGCACTCGTAAAGTGCTATCTCTACCCATTTTAATGCTGACATCAGATTTGAGCCTAAGTAGGCAACATTACCATCAGTCAGTTTCTAGCTGATTATAGAAAGCTGGAAACTTCTGATAATTCAATATAATTACGATGAAATTAAGTTACATCTACCAAAACACAGGATATCATTAATCAAATCAACATTGGTAACATACTCAATGCTATCAACAAATGAGAATGTGGCAAAATTATACTACTTGAGATATATATATTAAAAAAAAGATGACAAAATAGAGGTCCAAAAGAATATTTTGAACATCAAAGTATTAATTAAGAATATTTTTACGCAACTAAAAATGTCTAAAACTATTTTGCAAATGTGACCACTTGAAATGAAACATGTCACAACATATTATCATATACTGTCCACGAGATTATACGAAAAAGTTCATTTTTACAAATGTAACCTGATTTTCTTAAATAGAAGATAAAATTATTTTAGTTATTTTAAGAAGATTTTTTTCCTACTCTTTACCATGTAATTTTGATCCTTTCTTTAAGGGGATCTTAAAGCAGTAGCCTCCTACCTATGTCAGTTTCCCTTGGACAACAAAAACCTACATTAAATATTTCCTAACCCATTTTACTTTCATAAAAGACTGGAAGAAGTTGGTCTTTGGGCATTCATGGCCCCCCAAAGAACCTGAAATAAATCAAAATATGGTTAAGTATCCATGTACCAAGAACCCAGCAACATAAACTATTGACTCCTTTAGTGCTTCGCTCCCTCTCATAGATAAAATTCCAGATGACAATGAAAGTCACATGTACCTTTTGAATTACTATTAAATGAACTAACAAAAAATGTCAAAATGTTTTTATATCTAATTTATGGATATAAGAGATAATGTGGGCTTCATCAACACTGTAGGCCTGATACTAATTTTTGCTCTTAGAACCTGATCTAATATTGTTTTTGCCAAATGCCCCAGCTAAACTGCCCTTCAACCTCATTTCTTCTGAATAATTTTCCTTGTAAGGTGAAACATGGTAACATTGCAAATAACAATTTTAACTAGATATCCTGTCTCAGCTGAAAAACCCTCACAAACACCTAATCAGCCACAATTTTACTGTGCATCTGGCTGATTCCCAGTAAGTCTTCCTCTCTTCTGATGTACTGCAATCAGAAATTGATAAATCGAATTGCATCGGAAAAACAACCACTGCATTTTATCTCAGCCAAAATAAAATAGGCTTTTACACATTCACAATGTATGTATTCAATAACTACTGAATCACCCAACTCTGCAATAAAACTGCATATTTTCTATGACTCTGGTGTCATTTTGGATTCATTTTCTGATGAATAAAATCTAGTTGGTTAGGAAAGATGAATAGAGTCCTTTTTGACTCTTCTTTTGAGAATTTAAAATTGCTTAACAAAATCCTTATTTAAAAAAAATACACATGATAAAGTCCTTTCTGTCTTGGTTTAATCTTCCAGCAAAGCAATTCAAATAGAAGCAAGGTAGAAACACCATAGCTTGTTACATGTAACATCTTTCATTTATATATGTCTACATGTGTATTCACACTTAGATAGTCATACACTATATGTACATATATATATATATATATATATATATATATACATATATATGTTTTTTTCCACTTTACTAATATGTAAACTATGTCCCTAAATATCTAGATTCAAGTATATGTCTTTATTCTACTTTATTTTACAATAATCATAATATTTTCCACACAACTATTAATTTAGAGACTATTTAAATGGTTCTGCCAAATTTTAAGTCACAGGATAATTAAAATGATCTTTTGGAGGAAAAGCAGTATCAGAAAAAGTATGAAACCTTTACACAATCATTTCTAGGACATTTCAAAAATCCAGAGACAATTTATTTGACTCTCAATCCAAGAAGACAGTATGCTTTACTCAATTTTTCCAGTGATGTATTCTATCTTAAGGATACAGATTCTAGATATGTTCTAATAACATATCCAATTAAGTTTAATAGTAACCTTAATATCAGCACACTGAGTCTACCTAAGCAACAAGAAAATTATTAGTGAACAAATATTAATTATGGACAACTCTCCAATTTAAAGTAAACATTTTACACTGTTTATAGTATATAGACTTAGAGTATACAGACTTAAAATAATACTTTTCTCAAACTATTTGTGGGAGACATTTCCCCCTAACTAGAGGATTGTCCATCTTTTCCTTAGTTTAATACAGAACACCAGATAACCAAAAAAAAAATCTGGTTTTTACTGGGATACATGAAATAGAACTTGACAGAAGTAAAATAAAAATAAATTCAAATATTTATGGGACCAATGCAAAGGGCTGGGGTTGAGATGCAACAGTAAAAATGAAATAGGAGAGCCAACAATTTAAAAACACTGTGTGTGTGTGGTGGTGGGGGGGGGTTGTATCCGATAGAGAGAGGCAGAGGGAAAAGGTAGGAGGAAAATTCAAAGGTAATGCAGATTCCCACCTGAGTGCCTGACACAACTGTGTTGCCACTAAAAGAAGTCAACTGATGTGCTTTTGTGATAGATCAGATAGACCTGACATGCTACGTGTGAGAAGTCAGTAAAGTAAACAAATAAATGTACTTAAGAGAATGTTGGAAAATGTATGACAGAAACTCTGGAATCGAGACATGAAAGTGAACTTTGAGTCATAACACCCAAACTGGAAAGAAGAGGAGCTAGACTATTAAATGAAACTAACACAGGTGTGCCTGACAAGGGCCTACCACTGTGGTATCAACTATACTTTTCATTCATTTGAATCCTTACAATGATTTAGAGGAAGTAGGATTATCAGCTTCATTTCTAAAATAAAGAAGGCAAGCCTCAGAAAAATTAAGAAAATTGACCAAGGAACCGAGGCATTCTGAGTTTAAAGCCCTTGCTCTCATCACAGCAGTGTAATGCCTCTTCAGAATAGAATCTGGTGATGTGGACCCAGTAAACTTGCTAAGCACGTTAATGTGAAGAGAGAAATAGATGGCCAAATACAGAATTCTGAACATACCATTACCCTACAGAGTATTAGAGATTTCTGGCATTGGGCACATTTCAATAAAATATCTGTATTTCTGTTAAAATCAGTCACATATGGAACTTGGATTTCCATAATCAGCAGGACCACGAAACTTATCTTTAGGGAATATAACCAAAGACAACAGGCTGATAAAATAAACCTACTTCAAATGCTACTTTGTTTCTACTTGCACTGCTTAGTCTAAAGTTACTTAATTTGTAGTGCAAATTATCTTTACTCTGTATGAACGATCTTACCTGACAAGAATTTATTTTCCACACTATGAAATAGGCCTGAGCATAAGGAACTTGGCAATTGCTAACCAATTGTTTTGAGAATTTCATGTTTGGAATACATTCTCATAGAAAAATACTGCAGACTAGATTCTGCTACTCAGCTATTTTGGAAGACCAGGCCTCTTATTCTATTACTGTCTGCTTTTTCCTCTGACATATCCCTTCTACTACACAGTTAAATAGGCCAATCAAGTAAATTCTATACTAAAAATAACACTTTTAGTCGTTCACAAATATCTCTCCCAAATTTTCTTTCATCTGTTGCTCACCTTACTTTTGCTGTCCAAGAAAAGAAAAGATAAAATGACATAAGAGTAAATTTTCTTTCTTCTCATTTTCTCCTCTTATTTTTTAATCTCGGGGTTTCTTTTCTAATGGTCTGCTGATAATATGCTAAATAAATCTTTCAAATTATCCGAACAACTAGTCCACTCAGCAACATATTTTGCAATTTTAACAAAGAAATGAAACTGGCTGCTAGAGGTTGAATTAAATTGTTTTCCAAACCTGTCACTTCAACCAAACAATTGCAGTAATATGGGCAAGCGGTTATAGAAGTCACAGCAAGGGAGTAAACTCAAGAATCTGCAATGAAGAGTTTCTTCTTTTGGGTTTAGATGTATTTCCTCAGTTTGATGACATTTTGTTAAATAGAAAACTAGAATCCTAAAGAAGAAAGCATAATTTAAAGAGAAAAATCTGCATTCATTCACTTACTGAAATAACAATAACAGGATACAAAATGGAAATATTACTCTCTTTAAGCACATCCAGTAATTTCTGGGTTTCTTCAAATTCAGAGGTCTTAACCTAAAAGACCAGAAAAATAAAAGTGAAAAGTGGTTCTTAAATGATTTAAATGTTAATTCAAGGAGAAAAATGGAGAACTTTAACATAATCATTTAAAATATTTATCATGCTCAATTTTTAAAACATTTTTAAAAGATAACTATAAATGTATACCTATTAGAATTTGAACTACTTATTAATTTATTAATGTGTCATCTTACTTGCTTTACACCAAGTACAAGACAGAAAACAAAATATCATCTAAAGAAATATCACCATCTTTTCATTATGGAAATTAGCTTGTTAGAAAACATTATTTCCCTATTTCAAAAGATAAAAAATAAAATTTCTAAATACATATTAAATAACCAACTCATCTACCAAAATCTTAAATTTAAATATTTAAGAATCAAGAAAAATAAGTTCTTTTCTACATTATACTTATACAGATCCTCAAGGGCTTTCAATCATTTGTATTTACTTACATTTACACAAACAAAATTGTAGCATTGCTCTAAGATGATTTGCTGAAGATCTCTGCCAGGATGACAAAGAGACCCAGATGTGACTTTTACATGCTAGAAGAAAAAATTAGGGGGGAAAAAAAGAGTTTACAAATTAGAAAGACCAAACATGAACATAAACAACTTCGTTACAAATGAGCACAAAATTGCTACAGGCACATAAAGCTAAGAGACATATATGAAAACAAAACAATTGAGGCTTAAATTTATTTGGCTACCAAGAAAAAGACATTTAACCAGTCCATGAATAATGTTTATTATTTTAGCAAACATGCATATTAGGTAATTGTCTCAGATAAGAAAAAAATATATATACAATGAATGTATTACAGAGAATGTTTGGAATAAAATAAAAAGTTGATTAGACAGAAATTGTTAGAGGATTCTGGAAGCATGTTAAATTACTAGTTACAAAGAATAGTTTGACAAAACCTGGAATGACTAGAAGCAAGGAAAACAATAATAAATTATAATAATACAGTGGTAGAGAAAAGAGTTGAACTTAGGCAATAATTATAAAAGAAGAGATGATGAGATTATTACTAGAGGTAGTCCCAGACTAGATTTAGAAGGAATGGTACATGTATTACAAATATTTACTAATAAGATTTTTATTCCATATAGTTCAATATTCTAATTAATTTTTAATTTTCTATTATAATAATATGAACAACTTAATTACTAAACAAGAGATTTGTTTTAATGATATTTCTGCTATAACAATTCCATAGGAAGTCGCATTTCAGTGGTTAATAACAGCATTACATTTAGAATATCTTACAATTTATAATTTTAAAATACAATGCATGTTCCTTAGTAAAGCATCATACTCTGTAACTCTAACAGTATCACCTATTCAATAGAATTCAGCTTTTAATTTATGGGATTTTAATAAAATATCTGAGAAAAGTAAAGGTTTTGAGGTCTTAACTTTGGTATAAGAATTGGTCAACTCATAAATTTCAAAAATTTTACTTTCATTTATAGTTCTTATCGAGTACAAAATTCAGAGAGGGCATTTAATAAAAAACAAAAACAAACAAGAACTTCCATAGTCATCAGCCACATGCTGACAATGAAACAGAGAAGAAATCGGTTTCCTTGTGCAGCATGAAGTTTGTTCAGAGTCATATCTTCTAGATATTACAGAGAGACAATTTTAGGGGTTTCTCATATATCCAAATATTTTAAAAGGCATTAATAGCTAATTTACTCCAGATTCGATGTCCATAGCTTGTAGACTTTCAAAGAAAGATACACCTCTTCCTGGAGTAAATTTGCTTATGTTTCAGAAAGTAAAGAGAGACATCTCTCTCCCCGGAGCAGATTTGCTTAGCATTCCAGGCAGTAAAGACAATGTCTCTCTCATTAAGATGAGGATGGGCTGGTTTGCCAGCAGTTCCCTCTGTCAGGCCAGCACTTCCAGATACCAAGATTCTTCTTTAATGCACCCCCTGCCTGGCAACACCCAGCCCTTACTGCATTTTCTGGTGAGACCTGCAATTCAGAAAATCAGTGCTATACTGTTATTCTCCTTACTGTTACTGTTGTAATAAACTGTCTTTTTTCTGACCCTGAAGTTTCATGTCTTTTGCAAATATTTATGATACTGGCATGCATTTTTGCATACAAGTAGGGTATAATCCTCAGATCTCACCAAGTTTGTGATTTGATGAAATGTGAAATAAGGCAACCACATCATCAGATCTTGACTTCAACAATTGTAAGTGAAATCTGAATTCAAAAAAAATTGCTTTATAATTTTCTTTTACATGTACATAAATAAGATCTAGGATAAGAACATGAAGAATATTGTGATTTAGCTTTTTAAGTATTAAAATTGATAAAATTCTTGAGAACAGGGTATGGAATACTTGGGGACAGAAATATTCATGTTTGTTTTTACCACTGTCAAATGTTTGATAAATAAATTTTTTAAACTTACCAATATTTTTTAAAAAGGTCTTTCAATGAAAAAAGGTATATGTTCTTAAAATATATATGAAAAAACTTTTTAAAAAGGCAAAAAAAAAGTCATCCAAAAATACCACTACCCAGAAATAATTACCTTGAACATTGGATAAGTATCATTTCAACAACTCTCTATTAATAAAATATGCAGTAAGCTGGTAGAAAAAAAAAGATAAAGGAACAAAAGCGTTCATATATTCTATTGAAATGGGGTCTAAATATATGTTATTTTTAATTATTTAATGTTAGAAAATATATACATATATAATAAAACCAAAAGTGCTATTAAATGTCAGGTAATTCTTCACTAGAAGTGAGTTTAGATAGTTTCTAAATGTTAAGAAAAATATCATGGATAGGGTTAAGACTTTTAATATCAACTAATTTTTAATATCAACTAATTTTATTTGTAAGTCTATATTTACTCCCTTCTACAAGAGAAAAAGTAATAGCACATTTTAACTTCCACCCACAGCCTCATTCTGGTCAATCATATTATTTTTACCCTGACAAGTTTTATGAGATTCATATCCTATTCTATACACAAAATCTATACAATTTAGACATAATCTATTTGTATTCAAGGAAATTGATTTGCTAAAATCTCTCCTTTTATAAATTCTTCATTTTAATTAAGTCTTTATTTGATAAACTTCATCCATAAGAAGTTTTTGTTTTAACAAAGCCTCAACACTTTTTTTTTTACTATTCTAATAATTATATTTATTTTTTTTTTTATTTTTTAGACGAGGCAACTGTTGGTTGACCTCACATATTGCAAGGACATTGTCAGTTTATAATCTCTTATTTTTTTTTTAAATTACTTTTTACTCCTACAGCACCTGATCATCCTACATGATCTCCCATCCAAGTACTAACCAGGCCTGACCCTGATTAGCTTCCGAGATCAGATGGGATCGGGGTTGTTCAGAGTAGCATGGCTGTAGACAATTTTATTTTTTAATTACAGTTGGTATACAATATTGTATGTTTCAGGTATACAACATAATGATTAGACATTTATATAACATACAAAGGATCACCCCAATAAATCTAGTACCCATTTGACACCATAGTTATTACAACATTATTGACTATATTCCTTATGCTATACTTTCCATCCCCATGACATTTCTGTAACTAATGATTTGTACACATTATCCATATGTTAGATGCCTTTATCATCATTCACTTCTATTTTCTTTATTATTTAATTTTTACTTGATTATCTCGTTTCATCCTACAGTAATAACCTGACTCGATGTATTCTATTTCTAACGTACTACTTAGTTCTATAATAGGGTTGCTCTAGTCTGAATTTTGTTTCCTTAGCTATTCAATAACTCTATTAATTCTTTGCAATGCCATCTTGAGTTTTTAATCTTCTTGAATTCAAATTTTTACTGAGCTCTTCTATAGAACCAAAAGGTATTAGAATATTTTGGGAGTTAGAAATAGACTTGAGGTTTCTTCTAGATTTTTAAAATCTGATTTGAATGTGAATCATTTTATAGTATGAATTATATAAATTATAAAGTTTTCAAATTGTTTTGTTTTGTTTTGTTTGACCCATTGGAGAGTTAAAAATGGTAGGCACTGATAGATTTCCCCTCCACAGAGAACTGAGGGATCTTGTCTGACTTTTCCCTGGCCTTCATTTCAGCCGCCTCAATCTGCTTCTCTCTAAATTAAAAATATAAGAATAATCTGGATTTAATAAATCATCTTTTGCCATATAACAATGTCTTGAGGCTCCGTGGGTGGGGTTTAAAAGACATAAGGAGCCAGGCCATCATCTGTTTTTTCTTTTGACTGTTATTTGTGGAATTTATGCATAAGTTGAGTCTCTTACCTACGTTGGCTGTTGTTAGAAATTTTGTTGTCTTGATTTACTATTTGTGGGTTTTTTAATCACTGGAGGAGAGAGATTTTGTAAATGATATTTTCCTGATTGTCACCATTATTTTTAAATAGTTCAAGAAATTATTATATTTTACTTGTTGTCTTAGCCCCTTAGGGCTGCTATGACAAAATACCATAGAGTTTGGATGACTTAAACATTTCTTTCTCCCAGTTCTGGAGGTTGGGAAATCCAAGATCAAGGCATGGTACAGATTCCCCTTCTGGTGAGGGCATGCTTCCTCACAGCAGTCTTCTTGCCATGTCCTCACAGATAGAAGAGGCAAGGAAGCTCCGCAGGGTCTCTTATAGCAGCACCAATCCCATTCATGAGGGCTCCATCTCCATGACCTCATCATCTCTGAAAGGCCCTACTTTCTAATACTATCACTTTAGGAAGGATTTCAATGTGTGAATTGGGGGAGAGAAAACATTTAGTACATAGCACTTGTGTATCATACATTCTGAAAAAATAGTATTCACTAAGCAGCAAGGGTATTTTAAGATCAATATTCCTAAAACAGAGCTTCATTTCACTTTTTCAATTAAGAATATGCAAATGTATATATACATATATATTACAAGAATGTGTAATTCCTACTAGATTACATCTAAGATTGTGAATTTGTTATTAAAGTCCTCCATAATCTATTTACTGTCTATTCAAATCTTAACCATCTAACTCCAGTCTTCACAGATATTCTTAAACTCTAAGGCCATTTTCCTTGACTGTCACAAACACTGGGCTCATTGTTGCCTGTGATGGCTTCAGTCCATATTGACTTTAAAATATACTTGTTTCCTTATTAATGCTAATGTATATATATTATACATATATATATACTTAAACTATCTATGTGTGTATATATATTTCTTAAACTCAATTATTAACAATAAATAAATATAATATTAGCTCTTAGAAAATAGGATATATGTAAGACAGTGCCCGACCACAATGTTGATTATTATTATTAAAATATATATGTTCTATTATGTAATAAATTAAAAACTCCAATGAAAGATAAAGTCACTCATCAACTAATGCCTACAAAAACAGAAATGGGTACACAACATTTTTACACAAGGCATTAAAGGCATTTTTGTACCCCCTTAAAAAACATAAAATATAATTGTACTTTTTTCTTCTTGAAATTGAGACTCTTTTAATAATTGTTTCCAGTTAAGTATAATTATTTTATTTGGTCAAACTGCTTTCCTCCGAACTGAAAAACAAACAATATTCTCCACGCATGATAAAAGAAATTTAGATTTAACCTAAATATAGCAATAGACTCATTGACACCTTTAATAAACAAAGATTGCATTAGATAATGCTATTAGGTTGTTTATGAATAAGCTCTGGCATCATGTTATGCTGTCACTGCTAATGTTACCATACCCAAACTCAGCAAGTGGGGCAGTGTGCTGGCTAGAAGAACCCCTTGTATTATAAATATTTTGGTTCAAAGAACATTTAAAACAACCTTCTCATGTGTTCAGTAAAATTAAAGTATACAAAAAAAAATTTCCTTATAGCATAACAAATAATAATTTAGAAAAGATTTACTATTAGCTGAATACAAACATCTGCATATTTAAAATACTATTTAAAGCATAGATCTTAGGAAGGGAAATGGGTTGTCAAAAAAATGTTTTCTGTGTCAAGAAGAGTTAAGGCTTAACTAAGGCTATATAGGCTTTGGTTCCAGTCCCATGAGTCAGGTTCAAAAAAGTGTTTCTCTTTTAACAGACAAAACATGTTAGCTGAATCGTCTGATTCTGAATCCATCAATTTTTCACCTCCTTCCATTCAAACAATGGCACTAATTGGATATAAACAAGGGATTGGTAGAGATTCACTTTACTTTCTGTTCTGTAAACAACACTAAGAATTAAAAGTCTTGTGGCTGCCAGTGGCTGGAGTGTGGAGAAAATGGGGAGACCGTTGATCCAAGGGTACAAAGTTTCTGTTATGCAAAATGAATACATTCTGGAGATCTAAGGTACAGCATGGTGACTGTAATTAACGATATTGTATTGTATATTTGAAATTTGCTAAGATAGCAGATCATAAGTGTTCTTATTGAAAAAAAAAGTAAAAAAAATGGTAACTGTATGAGGTGATGGATAAGTTAATTAGCCTGACTGTGGTGATATATTTACTTCAAAACATCAAGTTGAATGCCTTAAATATGTACAATTCTTATTTGTTAATTACACCTGAATAAAACTAGGGAAAGGAGATTTTTCTATACTACAAATCCAGATTTTTTAAAGGAATCTTCTGTTGTTTTGACTGCTGCTGGCTGATGGCTAACACTGGGCTGTCAGCTCATCAGTCACTGTCTTTATCAGCGGAGTTGTCTCTGGCCTGTCATCAGTGCTGTGTCTGGACCTTCAGCCAGAGAATTATAGCCTAGAGCCTCTCCATCATCATTTTTAGCAATCTTCACTTGAAATACTCCTTTAGGTAGTATTCACTATTTTCAAATTTTGAGTTGCCAATTAAAATTTACTTCATGGCTATTTTTAGACTTTTGTGGAGGTTTTGTTCACTTACCATTGTGTATTTACTGTATTTTTTTAATGTTTTTTAAGAATTCAGTTTTAAAGCTCCTTTTTGTAGGTAAGAACATGGCCTCTGGAGCCAAGCTCCCTGGGTTTGAATCTAGCTCTGCAACAAACTTGCTGTGACTATGTTAATTAAGCCCTGTGACTCAGTTTACTCATCAGTAAAAAAATAATCTCATAAATTGGTAGGAAGATCAGTTAAATTAATACGTGAGAGTTAAGAATTAACTTTTCCAAAAATTCTTCCCTATAGATTGAATTCCTGGAAAGCTGCAGAGAAAAATTCTACAGCTTTTAGCCTGTGGGACATACCAAAGGAAAATCTTGATATTCTTCCAGTCCTAAATGCTGGGCAGGCAGAATAACACTAGAACCAAGGTTCTGCTATGTTGCACTGGTGTTGAATTCTAGTCCCTTATCGCACCAAAGAAAGGGCTGGTCATTCCTTAATTATACAACTAAAAGCCACATTGCACAAAGATTAGAGCCTAGCATTCAGCCTTGAAGATCCATTTGTAATACTACATGGTACACTGGATGTTGCTTCTGTTCTTGAAGCCATGCACATTTCCCAATAATCACTGTTCTAGAAAGTCTGAAGTCCAGTGTGAGTGCTCTCATGTCATTCATCTGTGTTTGCTTGAATATATGTAAAGCGCTAATAACCACCCTTGCATACAGTGCTATATGAAATGTTTCCTGCTATTATTTCACTCACTTTCATTTAACTTATGCTTTTAAATGACACTTTAATACATCGCCACATCTCCCCATTATGCTCTTTACATTTAATACCTTGCTCTTACTGAGGCTTTACTATTTGTCATAATCTGTGCTAAATGCCTTAAACAAGTATCTTACTAAAATCATATAGCACACCTATGCATATATTATCCACATGTTACAAATAAGGAAGCCAAGGCACTAAAGTTGAAATAACCTGTCTCAGATCACACACCAGTAAGGGTACCCAGGCAAGGGCCTATTGAACCCCCAGGTCCACATACTTACCTCTAAAGTACACTAGGTGTCAGTTTACTTTAGGTGACTATTACCTCATCATGGAAGTCACAAGATCTTCACTTAGAGGAGAGTGATGCTACAAGGTCCCAAAGTCAGCTAGGAGAAACTTCACATGGAGGAAATCATTTGAGTACTAAAAAGCTTAATTGCTGCCATATAGAATCCCAACTCAGATAATTTCTGTGAGTCCTAGACAGGGAAGAAAGTAACTAAAAAAGGTCCTCCAATTCAGATTCTCAGATTTGATCCTAGAAAACAATAAAGTGCTCTGAATCACTGCATTCGCCATATGTCGAGCAGCTGATGATAGTCACAGGAGTGATAATTGTGGTAATGTCCCCTTTAAAACAACCCTCCTTTCGTGCATCCCTCTGTCACCCTGTTAATATTCCCTTTGAAGGCCAAAATACAAGGATTGTAGAATGGGAAATACAAGCCAGCCAACCTAAGCACCATCACAAAACATTCAGTGCTCCAATTTTATCATACAAACTATACATCCAAAGCTAGACAATGTCTAAACCAAAAATAAAGCTACCAAATGCACATCTGTTCAAGTTTATTCTTTCCATTGAGTTTTACTACAAAATGTTATACTTCAAATAACTAATGGGCAATACTGTAGTAAATGAAAAATGAACTGGAAGTAACTCACATAAATCATGTTTGGCAGGCATATTTTGTAAATATTATACATGTTGTCATTCTGTAAATGACAGAATGATATGTTAAAAAGGTATGTGAAACAATATGACCTCTGTATGTTTCTTAGTAATGCATAAAACATTTGCAAGTTGAGAATTGGCAAGCGAACATAAACAAATCTTATCTGTCTTAATTAAAATAAAAGTCACAAAGAGAGTATCCTAAACACTGATAGATTAGTTACATTCATTCAACCAACAAATATTTATTGAAGGCTCTGAGTTAGACACTATATTGTACATTGAAACTATAGCAACGAACTAGACAAAGTTTCTGTCTTCATGAAGCTTAGATCAGACTGAAGAGAGGAAATAAAGTTTATAGTTGCATTCCTCCAATTTCAATATGCATAAGAATCTCTAGGAATCTTGTTAAGAATATAGATTTTTACTCCATTAGATATGTGGTGGGGTCTAAGAATACACATTTCTAATGAGCTTGCAGTTGATATTGCTGTAACTAGCCCATGGATCACACTTTAAAAGAGCAAGAGTTTTGATCATTTGAACCCATGTTAATCTAAAAGTCCTCTTTCATTTTCAGTAGATGTGTGTACTGAGTGTGTCTCCATATAACAATCAGAATAACTTTAACCTTGATGGTAGCAAAGCTACTGCCTTTTAAAATAATTTAAAATAAATTTACCCAAATCGTTATTAAATCTATCAGTATGGCAGACATAAGTGACTTAAAGAATTCATCATTTTATCAATGGCCATGCCACCCTGAACAAGCCAGATCCCATCTGATCTCAGAAGCTAAGCAGGGTCGGGCCTGGTTAGTACTTGCATGGGAGAGTACCTAGGAAGACCAGATGCCATAGGCGTAAAAAATTAAAAAATAAGTTATTATAAGCGGACAAGGTCCTTGCAACCTGTGAGGTAAACCAAGGGTTACTTCGCCTAAAAAAAAAAAAGGAATTCATCATTTCAACCTTTTTTCCCTTCAAATTCTTGCCAAATTTATAACATAATCTAATTTACATTCATAAAATTTTATCCTTTTCTAAGTAATACAGACACTGCCCAGATATATGTCAGTATAATTAGAGCCTATTTTCCCATACAAGTACCCTAATAACATATGTACAAGTAAACTGTATTCCAGTTATAATTTCATTAATTTGAAATTACTAATTAGAATCCTACTAACAAATACTGTTCCTAATCAGTTTTATAGATTATTTAACTAGTCTACCAAAAAACTACAGTTTATACATTTAGCTATGCATTCATTAGAAATTACAAATATAATATACATAGTTTTACCCCCAAGGCATTGTAGAATTTGAGCATGCATGAAATGAGATAGGTTATATTAGCAGTTCTTAATTTGTCCTTTGGAGAAATTCAACAATGTCAGGAGACATTTTTAGTTGTCACAAGTAGATTGGAGAAGTAATGCTGGCAACCTACTGTGTAGAAGGTAGGGATGCTATTAAACATTATAACACAAACACACACACACACACACACACACACACACACACACACACACACACACACACACACCAGCCTCCAGAACAAAGAATTGTCTTCATCAAAATGTCGATAACATAGCTATTGTAAAATTCTAGATTAGAGAAAGAGTTGTAGTTTTTTTGTCTTCAAAATTTAATCGTGAATCAATAACACACAGCAAAACAGTAAAATTCTAACAACTTTAAGGCTTTAACATATATAAGTAGTCATCCTTTTTATAAGGTAAATGTTAACATTGCATTTTATCAGACATTACTTTAAATGTCTTAAAGTAATTTTTAAATTACATTATACCACAAATGTGAAAAGTGTGTTCAAAATGGATAGAGGAGATATACATTAAAACAGATTCTCAGCTCAATAACCTCTATCTGCTACCTATTTCTATATTCTCTAATTTTAAATTAGGAAATAAACAAGAAGAAGACTAACATCAGCTATAAAAATGTATGATAGCTTAGTGAAGAACCTTTCACAGGTAATCACAAAAAATATAGTGTATGGTGCATACACTATATTAACTATTAAGTATGTTTAATACCATTCCAATACTTGTACAATCCAAATACTGATATTATAATTCTTCAAGGCCTACACAGTAAGAAAACTATTTTTCATTAATGTATTTTCCTCTACACAAATATGTAATTGCTATATTTATGTATAAAATTTTCATCTCATACAACTTTCCATTATAAGTTACATATTAGTAACCCATTGGATACTAATCATTAGCCTATAGGTTCAAAATGTTTTTGCAATATTAAAGATAAGTCAATATTCTGAGCAAAAATAACAAAACATGATCATGTGACTTATTTCAGAAGTGTGTGAACATGTGTAGACATTAGGATATTTTTAAAATAGCACATTTCTAGATAATATAGCAAGGTAGATTCTTATTATAGATTCTAAAGAATACCTTAAAATATTGCTTATGGGCCTGTTTCTTCATCCCACTGTAATACCCTCTGCAGAGCTGATTTTTCCCACACTGCCTCTCTCTCCTTTCCTTACAGAAAGCTACTGTTGCTAACTCCAATTCATCTAATCTCTGCAACATATGCTATTTCCCCTTCTCTTCCCACTGTTTGTGAAAAGTTTTCTGGTTGGAAAATCAATTAGAACTTCATGGGTGTACTTTGTGTTCTAAGCTTCTCAACTGTTCACATGATTGATGGATGCCCAGAAGCTACCTCTTTATCTCTAGAAACATATTTGGCTGATGTCCAGGTGGAGAGGTTTTTCAGAAGCTTCCTTATTCATCATCCTATCACCATTAACCACAACTATTTATCTGGCTCCCACCATATGTGCAAGGGAACAGCACTGTGCAAGTTATCAGTGATAAAAGAGATGGTGAAAGAGGTGCACATACGAATAAATAACAATAAAAATAGGACATGCAGAATGGCGAGTATTTTAGGAACTCCAAGAACCACATAAATGGGGACAACTTCATGGAAAGAGTAATGTTAAACTAAGCCCTAAATGAAACACAAAACGAAAAAGTAGGGGTGGCATGCAATCAAGCAGAATGCTGAGAGAAAGAGAAAGAAAGAGAAAACTACATAATTTCGAAGCATGAACAAGACAATAGGTTGGAAAACAATAAGGATAAAGGTTCACTGAACTTATGAAAAAGATCATATAGATTTTGAAAGATCTGAAATAAATGGTTAAGTTGTACAGACTCTATTTGATTCACATGCAGTAAGCAGTCATTGAAGCTAAATAGTATTAATAGATAGAGCATGAGAGAGAAAGAGATGTTTAACCTTAGCAGACAAGTTCTTATAGTCTTTGGAAATAAGTTTTCATGTAACAAGATGCCATGGATAATTTTTTCTGACCACAACCTCAAAGGGATATACTTGGTTCAGTTCCCCCAGAACAACAAAAACTCTGGAGCTATTATTTGGTTAAAGCCACCAAAACAATAGAATAATCTACCTTTTGTTGCTACAAAGTAGAGTTATACTGTATGCAAATAGCTGAAATAAAATGGAATTTCTAACTCAAAAATTAGAGGAAACACAATAAGTATAAAATGATATTTTAAAAACATTATTTTTCCTATATTCAGAACCAAAAAAATCAATAAAATGAAGTAAAATTACAGTGAATAAGCTCTAAAACTACGTCTCAATTTCAATAGCAGAAGAAAATTAGTATATACATACATCAAAATCAACTGTTGAAGGTTAAAAATTATAATCTACATGCTAAAGAACAATTTTTTCAGCTTTTTATAAGAATTTTCCTTCTAAACGTATTTATCATGTGTGTAAAATCAATTAATTTCCTAAATCAGAAGACCTGACTTTGACAAATACATGTCCAAACTAGATGTTGGACATTCTTTTGGTTTACTTGTTTAACTCAGTATAACAGTTGTCTAGAATTGGTGAATATAGCCCTCATTCCTAAGTGGACAATGTGGAATATCATTTCACAAATTAACCATCTGGTTTCTTTAAGGAAAAGTCATATTTCAATATGTCTCTGTGTCTCAAAGAAATACACAGATATAAAAGGTGAAGAAATATTAAGTATGTAAAGAAAAAGTAGAGGAAGTGGCATTTAAGAAAGATTATACTTACTCCCTCATTAATAACCATACTCTAAAATCATGACAACCAATTATAATTATAAACTCTTAATTTTATTAGATACAGCATGGACATAATTAATACCATCCCAAGCTACTAGGTGGTCCAATAATTTTGAATTTTGAACCTTCTTTTTACCTCTGGAAAACTGATCAGGAAATCTGGCTAACATCCCAAACAAACAAAATGAATTTAATTGGATGGTCTGCAGCTAGTTTCTGCAGTCCTGTACATACACCAAAACCACATATTCTAACCAAATTAATTATGTTGGGATGTTCAGAATCAGGGGCCCAATAAAAGTGTTTATGGTGATATTTCAGATATTACACTATACTTCATAGTGTTCAGCTTCAAAAAATAAAAATCCTATATCTCTAAACTAAAATATTTTGTTATAATATGTGTCAAAATAAGCATAAAATAGCCCTATTTTGAATGAGTCTTACAATGCTGCAATGACTTAATTTGTTGTTTCTTTTATTTCTGCTTTTCTTCTTAGTTCATTTGCTATTTTTGATGTTTTGTTTGACTAATATGTCATATGCTGAATGTAGTTCGGTCTGTAAGAAAAGGCAGACATCCATACACTGGACATAACCCTGAGGGCATTAGGAAAAATAAACTAGATATCACAGAGCCTTGAAGAAAAAACGAAGCATGCCTTACACCCAAGAAAACAAATGATTTTCAGACACATCCTGCTTGCCATTTGTGGTTACACAAAACAATAATTAAATCATGTG
Source organism: Cynopterus sphinx (assembly GCA_030015415.1). Taxonomy (NCBI): domain Eukaryota; kingdom Metazoa; phylum Chordata; class Mammalia; order Chiroptera; family Pteropodidae; genus Cynopterus; species Cynopterus sphinx. The sequence goes on along the minus strand of CM057391.1, from coordinate 17,770,385 downwards.
CTCCAGGAAACAGGAAGGCGTGGATAAGCAAAATACATGAAAAGCCCCTATAGTCCATGTTTGTTCAGAACATAGATCAGCATTCTTTAGAAGCTCTATTTATTTTATTACAGGAATGAAAACTGAGTTGAAGACACATGTGTTTTGGGGGGTTAATATGATACCTGAAAGCATTTACATACTATATGTCTTCTTCTATACAATTTTACTTTTAAGAAGCATCAGTCAACCTAATATTTTTATAGATGTAAATTAAATCATTTCATCATTTCTAGTTAAAGTCTTCTATTGCTTCATTTTGCTCTTAGGGCAAAATATAAGTAATAGTGGCAGTGGTGGTGGTGGTGGTGGTAATAGCCTTATTAGGCTTAATATAGCTTACAAGGCTGCATCTAGGTCTGTCCCCATCTCTTTCTTCACCTCCTGTCACTCTACCTCAATCCCAATCACTTCACTGGAGCCACAGAAGTCTTATTTAAGCCACTATGAATGATGATCTTTAAGTGCCTTTCATACACCATTCTGGCTGGATTTCTCTTTAAACAGGTAACTCCTGATTACCCTTTAGACTTAATAAATGGCACATCCACCAAGAGACAGCAGCTCACCACCCTTCATTCCCAATTTCAATCATTTTCCAGTGCTCTCTTACATGAGATTACAATTTATTCCTTATTAAACATATTCTTGCATTTCTTTACTGTTTTATTCCTGACTTAACAGTATGTTCCTTAAGGACAGAGAATAATACTTGCTCCCTATATCTAATGACTAAATCATTTATTATTTGGTAAATAAATTAGTGTATTAAGGAACTAATGAAAAACAGATCACATCTTCCTTACTACTCTCAGCACAGTAAACTTTTAGCACAAATTATTCTTCAACATTTGTTGAGTTGGGAAGAAGGGGAGCCGTCTCGTCCACCACCGTCTGCTACTCTAATGTATCTCTGGAGACCTCTACCTCCAAAGCAGATAGGTTCCGTGAAATACTTCAAACTCCTTAAGAAATCAAAAAGGGACTACAACTAGCCTGAAAATAAAGCCCTGAAATTTAGGTGTAAGTATGAGATTTAAGAAATATGCATGTGTATAAAGAGGTGTGGGGGTATCCCTTACCCAGTTAGCTCCTTTTTTTTAGTTGTTAACAACCTTTTCCATGTATTTGGTGAGTCAGAGTTTAGACAGTCAGTTCACCTCTAAAGTATATCTCAATTATCTATCAAAGTATACCCAATCTCTTCTTTTAGTCAATGGGAACCATTTTATTTTTTTCTTTTCATGCCAGTAAAACAGTTCTCCCATTGTTTGCGGAGCAGCTCCACACCTACAGTCCTCTGCCCTACAGGTGCCAGGGTTTCAATAGGTGACTTCATCCTTTTTAAAATGTTCTTTTCAAAGTGAGACAAAAACTACGAGAGGTAAAAATGTTGAAATACTTGGCATTTTGTGTTTGTCTGTAAGTCATGGGCTGAAAATGCCACCAGATAAAGCTGCCCTTATAAGGAGAGAGAAAAATTATACAAAACTAGATAATTTATTTTTGAAGGGGACTTCTTTCTGACCTTAGATATAAACCCTCTGTCAAACTTAAAAATCTGTCTCTTACTTCTTTTACTTCATCTTTTCTTAGAAGAATATTAAGTAGTAGAAATCATAATGAATCAACTAGCACCTGCACTCATGAGTTATATGATCTTAGGCAAACCATGAAACCACAAGAATTCCCTACTTCTATTTACAAAATGAAGGGGAAAGTCATGTCATGTTATTTTAAAAGATTAAGGTACATAGCACTGTCTCTGGCCCATAGAAAGAACTCTGAAATTGCTGGCATTGTGTCTGTTTGAGAGAAAACATTCTGATAAGTCCTAGTATGGTTTAATAGTTTTAGGTAAGCTTAGAAGCCATGATAGATTTAGCAGAAATGAATGATAACTCCCTTTCCAAGGGCAACAGAGACTCTCTAAGTTAATAGGACATATAAATCACAGTTTTAGAAGTTCTACATCATCTCCTACTTAAAAAAAAAAAAAAACACTAATGTTTCCTTAAAGGCAGGTATTACAATTCAGAGGTAGTTGAGAAACAGTGCTATTTTTCTTTTGAATATCTGTATACTTGAAGGATTTCAAAAACCAAAAATCTATAGATAACATCTACCACAAAACAGGTATTTGTGGGTAGGGTTAAACTGCCAGCAACTATAAGGAACCAGACAGTTTAAGAAACTATGCAAGAGAAGGTGGAGGAAAAAAAGGAGCCAACACACACACACACACACACACGCACACACACACACACTCCCCCTCCCCCTCATCTCTGGATAGCTTATCAGGCCATTCTAAAATAGTATCACAATAGAGGAGACACCTTTGTAGGTTCCAATTCAAAGGGTGAAAATAAAGGAGCCACATAAAGCCACATATCACTCTGCTGGGATATCCAGGGGTCTGGGGGTAAAGAACACTCACAGCTAATAAAGGGAAGCACAGATCAAAGCACCAGCCTGAGAAGAAATCTAGATTGACAAAGAGAAGTGCACTATGAATGAAGAAAGGAAAGACCCAGGTAAAGGAGAAGGGCAACAGAGGCAGAAGCTCAGAAAGAACATGGCCATCTCTTTCCATCTGTTCCTGAAAACAACTGACTAAGGAGCACTATGCCATTAAGCCAAAAAATTATTACGTTCCACTCCTTCCTTCTAGAAATAGATAAAACTCTCTTACTTAAAGGGGAGAACATTGAGAGGATCTCAAGAAATCTCATATAAGTTTAATATATGAAATAAAAGGAGGTAAGGAGCGAAATAATGTGGACAACATGCACATAGGCAATACATGCACATTGGAAAGATGATCACAAAACAGATGAAAATGACAACCCAACATTTAATAATAAGCTAAAAATAATTAAGAAATGATAGAGCTATAAAAGTAAGAATTGGAATGAATCAGAAATTGATTAGAACAAGAAAATTGAAAAAAAATACTGTTTTAGAAATGAATAGTAAATTAGAAAGAATATAGAATTACATAAATACAATAGAAAATGCCTAAAGAGAAATTTAAGATTGGAAGTATGAAATTTTTAAAATCAAAAGACATTTAAGAAACCCAAGAGAAAGTACTAGCTATAAAAATGGGCAAAAAACATATAGCCTTCATGAACTAGAAACCTTTGAAAAAGGTTCAGAAGGCAGGAATAAAAGTTATACTTCTTTGAACATAATTTGTTTTGTAGATTTGATTTTGACACAACAAAATTTCATATCTAATTAGAAAACATTTTTTTAAAAAAGCAATGCCTAAAAATAAAATCATAAAAATAAGGCAAATGATTTTGTGTATTCAGTTAGTGGCATAACCATTCAAAAGCACCATTCTGAATGATTTTAAAATACTAAAAAAAATCTTTAAAAAGTTAGTCATTCTTTTATCTGTTGGAATGTGAAAATTTTCTAGGACGGTTTATATTGGATAGAATGGCATTTTATTCTGGACATTATACTCATTCCTTGGTGAGAGTATGTCCTCACATCATTAGGTTTGTCTAGTTAGCTCCTCTTGCCTGTCACTGATTCCAAAATGATTCAGATTTTTCTGATCAACTCTGGCATTTTTCATATAAAATTTCTAGTAGGCTCAAGGACTAAGGACTAGTTTCCTTATAAAATAGATTATGTCTCCACTTATTTGACTAAAGAATAACATTTCACGTGGATGATGATTTTATTGGAAAAATTTGGAATACAATAAGACAAATTTCTGATATTCAGAGAAGACAGACATATATGGTACTGCCTCGCATACCACAGAAAGCTAGGATGGCCATGTCAGTGGGGATTTTCTTTTTCAACTTAGTAACAGGAATAAGTTTGTGGTAAGCAACATCTAAAATAGACCACCTAATGATTCTCATACTTTCCAATAATTCACACTTCATATAATTCCCTACTCTTGAATTTGGGTTGAAAACATTAACTTGCTTCAAATGAACAGATTCTGACAGAAGTGATGGAATTCCTCTTCTAAGATTAGATTACAGAATTACTGTGACTCCCATCCTAAATGCCATGCTGTGAGACAGCAATATAGACAGGTCAACATGGTAGGGGACTGAGGCCTGCCAACAACCACATGATTAAATTTGGGTCCAGAATCCCTTTGCCCATAAAGTCTTCAGCTAAGACTACAGCTCCAGCCTACAGAGACAACTTCATTGTAATCAAATGAAAAACTTTGGCCAAAGGAACCCAGCTAAGCTATGTCTAGAAGCCTGAGCCACACAAACTATGAGCTAATATATGTATTATTTAAAGTCACTACATTTTGAGATAATTGGTTATGCAACAAACGTAGCACAATATATAATCCTCAACTCTGTAATAACAAGTCATGATCATTTATGCATCTGTTTGTTCAACATTTGATAAATGTCCCCACTGTATTAAGGCTGCATTAGACCTCAAATGGGCTTGGAGAGTGTCTCGTAGAACATAATACAAGGATATGTAAATAGACTATATGAAAAGGATAGGCAGAAAAAGCTCCCTAGGGAAAATGGCAGGGTTATCTGGTATGGGTACCCACGAAGGGCGCAGATTTTGATATCACAGGAATGCAAGTGCATTTCCATGTTCCTGTTCTGCCAATTCATAGGGACAGTTTAGACATCCTCCCTGTGCCTCAGTTTTTCTCACCTGGAAAATAATGATGATAGTAATTATTTCAGAAGATTTAGAGCATATGGTATGATACCTCGCACAAAATAGGTGCGAAAAATTGTTGGCTGTCATTATTGCTGTTTTGGTTATTTTTATTGGTAGTATTAGTAATGTGAGAGGTCTTATGAGACATGGCAAGGAATGTCTGTATTAATTCGGGAGCAATGGAAATCCAGGAAACAGATATGTGTGGAGAATGACATGCTAAGATATACAATTTATTCTAACAGCCAGGTGAAAAATGAATGCGCGACTGGAGGCTGGAAGTCAGTTATCAGAGTGTTGTGATAATCCAGACAAGAGCTAGGATAGCGGCAGTAGTGATGGGGATGAGAAAGGGACATATCTGAGGAATATTGAGGGAGAGAACTCAAATGTTTTGGAATTTGATTTACTTTGGGAGTGAGACACAGAATGAGTCAAAGATTATACCAGGTTTAGGGAACTAGGTAAATGACACACATTTTCAGATACTGAAACCTTAGCTGATAGAGGAGGATTGGCTGGAATGAGAATTTGTGAGTGTGAAATATTGCTGACATTTAAGTGTGGTAGTCTAAGGAATTTTTGATTGAATTTATAAAATTAAACAAAGAGCTAGAGAATAATTTTGTCTATAGCAAACAGGATATATACAGCCATCAGCATGGTTTTCTAGAAAACTCCACACAAATAATGTACAGAAACTTACAAATTATAAACAGAATCCTTCAAAAGAAACTGAGAAGAAGCCAAGAATGCAAAGAAGAATCAGAAAAACAAAATGTTACAAAATCCACAGGATGAGATTTCCTCTAGGAGAAAGGATTAGATAAGAGAGTCAAATCCTACAATAAATCAAGGTAAAGACCAATAAATGCCTTGTGGATTGTGTGCAGGGAGGTCACTGAAAACTCACTGAGAGCAGTTCCTATGGAAGCTTACAGTAGAAGTCAGATCACGATGGACTGAGGAATGAGAAGGTAAATTATTCTAAAGAAATTTGGCTTCAGGGTAACCTTGGTTGAGAGAGAACTGTTTGTTTCGTTTTAATTAATGGAAGGAACTGGAATATGTTGCAAAGTTTATGGGAGTAGGGGGAGAGAAGAGGGAGAGGGGGACCAGAGCTCCAGAGAGCATAAATAGTCTTAATGAGAGGATGGCTACAGACCCAAGATTCTTTAGAGGTTTGGTGCCAGGAAGATAGGGATGTACCCATATGGGAGCGTATAATTCCACTCTGAAGGTGAAGACAAGATCACACCTAAAAGTAGAGGGAAAGATGGTAGAGTAAGACCAGTGGTTCTCTATTGAAAGGTTATTTTGCCTCTCTCTAGGTATATTTAGCAAAGTATGGAAAATTTTGGGTTGGTACAGCTAGGGACTGGGGGTAACACTGGCATCTAGTCGGTAGAGGCCAGGGATATTGCTAAACAGAGTAAATGCACAGGGAAGGCCCTCACAATAAAAAAATCATCTAAACCAAATGCCAATAGGGTAGAGGTTAACAAAATCCAGGTCAGACATTTGAGGTTTAAAACATTCACTGCAGAGAATGAAGAGCTGACGATAGAACCATAGCATGGTTGCTTTAAAGCATTCAGTGCCCACTGAAAAATATAGACCAATGTTTTTCAACATCAACAATCTGCACAGCTATATAATTTTCCTCAGAAGTATTAAGATTGAGTAAAGGCTGAGATAAGTGAAAAGTTAAATTAATACATGGACAGAGTTTTACCAAGTGGGTGCATTCAAAGGACAAGAGAATTGAGATATTGATAGAAGATCCATGATCCACTAAAGTGACAGATTATGGAATCTGAGCTAGGTAAGGAACAGTATAAAACGAAACGTAGCTGAAACAACAGAAAAAATAGGAGGCCAGAGTTTCCTGTAAATTTGAAATATGTGCAGTAGGAGTACTTTAGTAAAAGATATGGAATGATAAAATATGGTAGTCAGAAGTTGAGAAATAGCCTTAGTATTTATTTTTTGGTACAGTTAAGATGATGGCAATATCCAGACTGGGCCCAATGGGTAGGTAGATGAAGTACACTGAAAATGAAGTTCACTGCCAGTCAGAAGAATATGAACCTGAGGAGCCAGAAATGTACCAGTGTATATTCCTAAATTCCATGTCTTTTCATCACTAAACTATATATAGGAAAAGCAGCAACAAAAAGTGAGTATTATAATAATAGTGATCGAAGGACTCCTTGCAGGGTCTAATACTAGAAAGACCAATCGAGGAATTAGCTACACAGATTCCAATAGCTAAGAACTCAACAGTTACAGAATAACCTAACTCTCTAAACTCAGAGTTGGTTGATAGCAAGAATCCCAATACTATTCTTTCAGGCCCCATCTTACTGGCTTTTACACTGATCGGCTAAAGAATGAATGAGATTATCCAAGAGTAAACTGGCTATTACTGAGGCAAAAGGGTGCTTCAATGGGTCAGGCAGTGGGAAGATTCCTACCTTCAAATATTCTGCAAGATGCAGCAGTGAAATTGGGGCCCAGAACTTAGGAATAGATTTTGAACAAGTGGACTAAAAACAGAAAGTACAGAACATGTGCTAAAATGTTCAAGGATAGAGGAGGAATGCCCACAAATTCAATGGATAAAAGCAACACAGAGAAGGAAACTATAGTTGAACCTTTATGCCTAAAAGACAGCTGAGATAGCTCTTATATTCTTTTCAGCTTTGGGCTGTTGCTCTAAAGGCTACTGGTAGAATTTAGCGCTGACTATATCAAAACCCCCAGTGTGGCTTGTTAAAAACTAAGATTTCAGGACTGAAGTTTGGGAACTAGTATTACCTGCTAGTTAATACTGTCATGCCTCTGTCTCAACTCACCTTCAAAACTTTGATTATTATAGTCCTTGTTCATTGGAAACTTACTACCAGGCTAATGCACTTCTAAGCATTTTGAATATATTTACTTTATTTAACCTTCCCCAAAATTTACAATGTAGATGTTATTAACATTTTCAATTTAAGATAAGGAAATTAGGCAATAAAGCTGACTTTTGAGCAAAAGCAGTCTGATAACAGAGACTGTCTTCTTTCCAACAATGCTAGCATGATAAATTAGCTAACTAAAATGAACCTTTTCCTTTGGCTTTTAACTATCATTTTATTTTGTATATTGTTAAAAAGTCATCGCATTTTCATCATAAGCTCTGATTGGTGTTAATAGATATTAATGAAAACAAAGAAACTAAATTTAATAAAATCAGCTTGGCAAACTAAATCTTTCAAAACACAAGTTGTAATAAAAATCCATAATGGAAGCATTTGCTGGTAAAAGTTGTAAATATAAACCTCCTCACACTTATTACTACTTTTTCCACTTCCTTAGTCCTAATATTAGGCAAGTTTACCCAGAAAGTTGATCAATTCAGAAAATAAGGAGGAAATACAATAAAATGAACATTCACCTCTTCAATATCATGAAACTCAATATCTGAATACTTACATTTAATTCATTTTTTAGCATCTCTTCAAAATGATGACCCACATGTTCTTCATCTTCTTTTGTGTCCATAACTATGCAAATCTGTTCTGAAATTCTTTCTGAGATAAAAAAAATTTAAAAACAATTTAAGTTTCAAACAGAAAATGGAACAAAGCCCTAGGCTATTATGCTGAAACCTACGTTTACCTGCAGTTCACAACTATTGAACAATAGGGAGGTTTTAGCTTTAGGCCAAGTAGACTGACTTGGACTACACACTGACAGGTCCTTGACTCTTTTAATTCCAAATCCGCAAGTCTATGCATTTTAGACTTTGTGGGTAGCTAACCAGGACATGTGTAAGACAACAGAAAGAAGAGATCCTAGGATACATCTGAAAGGAAATAAATGGAGGTGATAGCTATATAGTTTGCCCATTCGATCCTTCCATGTTTATAAGGAGTGCCCCAGAATCTGATAAAATCCCATCTCCCAGGAAGATCTCCTCTTAAGGCTATGTCTTCTGTGTGCAGCTCATTATGCCACCTGGTGTCCTGGTTAAGTACAGCGTTTTCCTTGGCTTCCCTCTATATTGTCAATTCAATACAATTAAGTTCCTGCCTGCTTAACTATTATAAGTGAAAATAGCCAAATCGATTATCTTCAAATTTGGAAGGCTTATTTGACATGATTTGATTTAAAAACACATGCTATATGACATAGTAATATTCACCTTTGTGTCCTTTCCCAAAAGATGTGCAGTCCTTCACTACAGTAGACAGATCTGAAATACTAAGAAATGGCTAAATTGCTGCCAGCTAAGAAGACGTTGTATGGTATTATGTCATAGATAAGAGAAAAAAATGTAATTTTAAATAGCAATCTCAAATGAAAAGTTAGTTTGATTAAAATTTGACTTAGTTTCTTCTTTTATAGATGACTCTTTATAAAATGCTTAAAAAAAAAAAAAAAAACATTGATCTGCAATAGTTAATGATCCTTCCAAGCAAAGCTGAGGAGGACCGACCATTTAAAATAACACCACCAGTTAATAGTACTATTACTAACTACCTCCCACTTACCAAGAGCTACATGTTATATTAGTGTCATCCTCATGATGACCTGCAAACAATTTTATATGAATCTATATAACAGATTCAAAAACTTGACTTCAGAGAAATTAAGAAACTTGCCCAATATCTTAACATTATGAGTAGTAAAAAAAGGATTCAAATCCAAAGAATTTAGGCTTACAAATACAGTTATTCTACAGCACTAAAATGAAGAGAGGCAAAAGACATTTATTGAATATCAAGCGTTTGCATATAAAAGGCCCTAAAGCCTTCATAGTCATTATCCTATTTGATGCCTCAAAATAAATGTCTGATTAGCTAAACATTATAATTCCTTTTTTTACTCACAAGGATTTTAAAATACAGATCTTTCCAAAGCTTGTATCTTTTCTATCATGCTGCCTACCTTGTAATCATTTCTGTAAAAAGATACAATGTATTCTTACACTCTTGTACCCCACAATTCAAGAAAATTAAATATATATAGATGTGACATGTAATACCTCTGTCACTGAAAATTTTAGTCATTGTGCTCTGTACTTCATGCAAGGTTCTCATAGGTTATTCTGACATATGTTTTACTCCTAAGGGCAAGACTATCCAACAAGAATGATAAAGGAAAATATGAAATTCTGACCCTTACTGTTGTTAGTTCTCTGAATCTCCATATAAGTAATCAACTCTTACAAAATTTCTTTAATTTTTATTTGAAAACATTGATTTTTTTAAATAATGTTGTATGAAGAGCATCTGTAGGAAATAACTAGAAAATGCTTGATTAATAAATTATAATACATTATTCTCTGCAAAAATAAAACATTAAAAAGAAAACTAAAAATAAATACAGTAATTCAAATGAATTGACAGGATACTTCTATTCTGGACACAGAACTGCTATACTTAGCTACATCAAAATAATTTCATTTCTTTAGGACTTGGTTTACTCATTTGTAAGGTTCCTACCAATTTTAAAATGTCTTTAATGCTAAGTAACATGATCCTTATAAATTAAAACATAATTTAGAAGAGAAATGGATGACCTAGATAGTAAGTTTTGTGGAACATTGTTCTGAGAGATACAAACTGATTGACATATCAGATAAATCTTTCTAATAAAAATGAGGTAGGGTCTCACTCTTGAAAGGTTAATAGATTTTGCTGAGGAACTGAAGTGAGGCTTTGAAAGTAATTAAGGGGGATAAGATGAAAAATGCTTTTAATGTATAGAGGTAGGGAGAGTATGGGCATAAATTCAGTGTGGCAGAAGACAAGATAAGTACTTGAAAGCCATGGAATGATTTGGTAGTGAACTATAAAGTAGGACACTTGGTGAAACCAGATCATGTAGGTTCCATGCTGTCTTGGATACTGTAATGTCACAAAAGTTTTAGATCCCAAAATAACTAGCATACAAGCAGTGGTCTGAAAATGAAGTTAATCCAAACATATGCATTATAAAATTAAATGTATAGAGAAATTTAAACTTTGCAATGTCCTAGCAAAAATTCAGACAGTTATATTTTCAAATACACACTCAAAATTATAAAATTAAATTGAAAAGCTTATTAAAAAAGCATATGAGAATAGTAAATGACCTTACATTATGGGATTTTTTAAATGTTTCCTGTTACATGGGAATTGTAAAATGCTTAACTGTGATATTTTAATGAGGATTCATTGAGTTAGTATGTGTAAAGTTATGTAGAGACCTGATACAAGTAAATCTCCAATAAATGTTCAAAAAATAACTTTTTTTGTTGCTTTGGTCCTATACATTCAATAAGAATATAAATTAAGATTCCTTTTGTCTACTCAAAATAAAATCCATTTCTAATTTCAAACTATCCCTTGTGGTCTTAATATTTCAGAGTTTGGTAAACTATCCATATAACCTTTATCCTGCTAAAGAAACCTTTCCAAATTTCGGTTTTACCAAATATACATAGTTATGTGTAATAATGGAATATACATCTTGAGTAATAAACAATCCAATATTTTCATCCATACATTCCTTTAAAACTAAAATAGATACCTTCTAGTTTGTATTGTTCATATCTCAGTTTGCAAATTAAATCTAAGTTAAAGAATTTTACATGATTTCTATTAATAATTACATGAACATGCACTGACAACCTTAACTGGGAATGCTAATGCACTTAAGATCTTCATCAAAAAAAGACAATAGCAATGACTGTACTTGTGCCATCCAGATGGAAGGCCAAAATAAAGAAGCATGTAGCTATAGGAACAGGGCTCAAATAAACTGAACCTCAGTTCACCATTTATCCTATTATCCCCTAACTCACAATGAAAGGAAAAATATATACAGCATTTAAAAGTCTTTTTTTATGAAATATAAAACTCCTTCCAAACATAATATGATTAATCTTTATTATTTCTCAAAGCAAAGTGTTTAACAACTTCCTTGAGGTTAATGATGAAATCAAAACAAAAATAGGAGCCTTTAGAATTCTTAATCTGCTGTTCTAACTATTAATAAAGCATGTCTTAGAAACTTTTAGAGGTTAAAATAAACAAGACAAAAGCACTGAGGAGAACCACAAAACCATGTTACTTTCCAGAATCAAAAAAAAAAACTCTAACACAAGAAACTAATCTTTGTTCTCTCCCCAGAAAAGACCTAAGGATAAATTAGAAAAATACTAAAATTAACATTAAATCATACCTGACTCCGAGTTCTAGTTTTCACACTACCTTCTCTTTTTAAAACAGGTTTTTAAAATTTTCCTAAAAGGACATTTGTGGCACATTATGAAATATTTTGATAACTAAACCATTAGAGTACATCTCCCCAAAATAATTTTTAACATGTACTAATTTAAACTGAATTAACTCTTCAGTTATATACAACATCTGAGTGTCACATAGCTCAGTGTGACTTGAGAGAGAAAATTCAAAACGGAATAAGTCTACAAGTTAGTATTAAAAGCTGTCAGCATTAATAAGTACACATTTTTCAGTTAATATCTCATCTCTATGCATGATCCTTTTACACAATACCTTAATCACCTTTTAAATGGTCAAGGTATTGTGAACAATTGCCAACATAAGAGTTCTCCCTTATCTGCTGGGGATACATTCTAAGACCCCAGTGGATGCCTTAACCACACATAGAACCACACCCTAAATGTACTGTTTTTATCCTATACATACACAACTATAAAATTTCATTTATAAATTAGGCACAGTAAGAGATTTACAACGATAACTAATAATGATAATAATAATAAATAGAACAACTATAGCAACATATTATAATAAAAGTTATGTGAATGTGGTCTCTCTGAAAACTGGTCTGATAACTGAGATGGCTACTAAGTGACTAACAGGAATATAGTATCATACAAAGCATGGATACCCTGGACAAAGAGATACTTCAGGTCTCAGGCCAGATAAAATGGGACAGAAAGGGATTCATCACATTAATCAGAATAAAATACAACACAAAAATTATGAATTCTTTATTTCTGAAATTTTCCACTTAATTATTTCAGACCACAGTTAACTGTGGGTAACTGAAACTATTAATGCAGGAGAACTATTGTAATTAATAATTATACCAAAAATAAATTATGCAAAATTTGATTTTACTTTGTTGGTTGTGATTAATTTTACATGTCTACTGGGTGGAGCCATAGGGTGCCCTGATACTTGACCAAACATAGAATTTGAGCATGTCTGTGAGGGTATTTTTAGATGAAATTAACACTTAAATGGACAGACTAAGTAAAGCAGATTGCCCTCCCTAAAGTGGTGGGCCTTATCCAATCAGTTGAAGACTTGAAATAACAAAAGGTTGACCTTCTCTCAAGTCAAAAAGAATTCTTCTTAACTAAAACATTGATTCTTCCTGGTTCTACAGCAGCCTGTGAGCCTTTATACTTGAACTGGACATTGGTTTTGCAGATTTTGGACTTGCCTGCCACCATAATACATAATCACCTAAGGCAATTCCTGCATGTCTGTGTGTGTGTCCTATTTGTTCTGTTTTTGTGAAAAACCTTGACTAATACACTGACAAATAAACTATAAGCATTCTTCAAAAGATAACTAATAGTCCCCAAGTACTAATCAGAGGATTCTCACATCCTTATATTCCATACAAAGCAATATATAATTACATACAACCCTTTGAGCCTCACACCTTATTCTTCAGCCAGAGCATACATACCACCTACAATTCTTTGGGCTCATGTACATGTTCTCCCTGTCTGCAGTGCCATTGTATGTCCTTCCCTAATTCTCCAATAAAGTCCACCTCAAGCATCATCGGCTTTAATAACTATAGGCAAAATGAGTTTGTACATAGATATATAGATATATTTTGGTGGGGATTGGGGGTCAGAGGAGAAGAAAAATGTAGAGAGGTAAAAAAAATCACCAGCGATACTTTTTGAAACTATAATACTCCACATCTCCAAATCCCCAATTCTAATACCCAAAGATATCTCTTTCAAGCACACATAAGCACACACCCAAGATTCCCCTTACATTCAGAGTAATCCTAAATCACTGTACTCTTGAACCTGACTGTTGCTGAGGAAAGGACCTTTAGTGTAGTTTTAGAAAAGCAATCCACATGTTTCGTGACCATAATAAGTCTATTTACAAAGCTGTTGTTCAAGCAGTACATACCCAAAAGAGCCACGGCACTTCCTTGGACCCAGCAATCGTCCTTACAGTCAGTGCACAATGCTGATTATTCAGGACTCATGTCAGCTTTCTTTTCATTAGTGTATGTGATGGATATGTTTCTACATTAATTTACTTTTAACCTACCTGTATCATTACATTAGAAGTAAGCTCGTATAGGCAGCATATAGTTGTCATATTTTAATATCCATTCTGAAAATATTTATCTTTTAATTGGTGTGCTGAAATCATTTTAATTCTCAATAATATGAAATTTAGGTCAATTATTTTATTATTTATATTCTTGTTTTTTTTCTTATTTCTGTTCCTTTCTCTCCTTCTTTTAGCTTATTTAAACTTTTTAGTATTCATTTTTAATTTACCTCTTGTACTTCTGACTGCATCTTTTAGTAAAGGTTTCTTTTTAAAGTGGTTGGTCTAAGGATTTCAATATACATACATACATAATCTCTCAGAGTATACATAGAATTAAATATTTTATCACAATTATGATGTAACTTCCGGCGCCCTACTGCCTTTATGTCAAAGGTAGTTGTCTACAACATTATAGCTGTCTCATAGACAGAAAATCTCATCAGAAAATGTTACTTTTGCTTTCTTTTTAAAGTGTTTTTAAAAAGTGTTTTATTCTTTAATAATTTTTAAAAATGCATATAAAACTTGATCTGCCAACAAACTGCTGCTTGTCTAAGTAGATCAGATAACTACAGACCAAGAAAAGATAGCGTTCTACTTAGTTTTAGGACAGAAGGACCGCAATTTGTCATCTTTGCTTTCAATCCATAAATAGTTTGAAAAGTAGAGAGAATTATAAGAGTCTATTTTATTTACCAGTTCTGTTGCTCTCCCTTAATTATTAATGTTTTAAATTTTTTTCTGGCATCATTTCTTTTCTGTCTGAAGAACTTTCTTTAGATATTCTTTTAGAGTACATCTGCTGGCAAAGAATTACCTTTGTTTTCCTTCACTTGGGACTGTCTATTTTACCTACATCTCTAAAGGATTTTTTTTTTTTGCAGAATACTGACTACTGAATTAATAGTGTTTGTTTTTAGCGCATTAAAATTCTTGCTCTATTTTCCTCTCGTTTCTACGGTTTCTGTTGAGAAATATAGAAACTATTGTTCACAAGCACTGCATTATTTCTCTCTGACTATTTTCAAGATTTTATCTTTAGTTGTCAGCAGACTGATTATGAAGTCCTGGACAGGGAAATCTTTAGGGTTGTCATGTTTGAGTTACCTGAGCTTCTTCATACTGCCATTTGTGTCTAACCAAATTTGGAAAGTTTTTATCTAGAATTTCTTTAAATGTTTTCTTCTGTACTGCACTTTCTCTTCTGCCTGAGATGACCCATTACTTTCTTACAGATGCTAAGAACTATTCATTTACCCCTGATCCCTTTTCATTCTATAGTTTGAACTGGAAAAAAAAAAAAAAAGAAAAGAAAAGAAAAAACTGACGATTTAATTGACTTGACTTGCACTTTCTCTGACCTCAACATTCTGTTATTAAGCTCATCCAATAAGTTTTTTTGTTGTTGATGTTATCATATTTTTCAATTCTAAAATTCCCATTTGGATCTTATTTATATTGTCTATGCCTTTGGTAAGACTTCCATCTTCCATTTCAATAGTATTTCCCTTTACTTTTTATAGCATTTTTATAATCAGTGCTTTAAAGTATTTGTCAAATAAATCCAACATCTATGTCATCTCAGCATTGATATCTATTGATTATCCCTTCCCATGTGAATTTAGGATTTCCTGGTTCTTTGTATGCCAAGTGATACTGGATCACATCCTGTATGTTTGGGTAATACACCCTCCTACCACAAATCTCTCCAGTACATTCCCATTTTTCTAATGTGCCCCTTTTTGGCACTCCTACCAGAAAACTGGAGCTTTATTTACCCCACTTTGAACACATTTCCTGTGACCACAATGGTGTCCAAGTGAAGCAACAGGAGGTCAGAGAAAAAGAAAACAACAGTGTTCACTCCACTTCTTAAAGCCACAACAATTCCATTCAGAGAGGAATTTTTACTTCTCTCAGAATATTAGGCTTCTCTGGGCCCCCACTGTTGCTACTGTCAGTGCCACTATTGCCACATGATTGTTTAGGAGCTGAAGCATTAAAGTAAAAAAAAAAAAATTTTAAAGATATCTCTACCCTCTCTGAATATTAGGAGACCCCTTTCCTGCTCCTCTGTTTAGAATTAGGGGGCTTCTCTTGGAGCTCTGGATACCCCAAAGCCCACTTCTTGATTTTGCACTACACTGGACCCAGGTCAGGGTATAGCAGGAGAACAAATGGCAAAAGTCACTACCAATCATGTAGTGTTTCAAGTTCAGATCTTATGCATTAATCTTCCTGCTACTATTTACTTTGTATCCTCAAATAGTTGTTCTATATATTCTGTTCAGCTTTTATAGCTCATTCGGTGGAAGAAACAAGGTTTTTTCTTGTTGCATCTAACCCAGAACCAGAACCCTACTCATCTCTTTTTACATATCAAGTATAATAAAAATCTATGCCTAAATAAATATAAAAGAACACATTTAACAAATATTCTAAAGCTTCTAGGTGAAAATAAAATATTACACCGTAGTTTAATTGGCAGCATTTTTCTTTTCTTACTGGTATAAAAATAATATTGCTTTTTACATTAATGGCTGGCACCTTAGAGTTAAGAAACATAATAGAAATTAAGTACCTGTTACATGCTTCCTAATCACACAAGACTGCATTGTAGATGACAGCTGCTTATCTTAACAGAACATTATGCATCTTATACCAAAATAGTAGAGACAATTTAAAACTTTAAATTTAAAAATCAAGTCACACTGTCTCATTTGCATATTAATATTAATCAAGCATGAGTTAAAAATATTTTCCAAGAGAACCCTAAATCAGATGCTTAGAGATTTAGAGCTTAACCAGAAATGCTCAGCTGGTTCACTAGTCTACAGTGTGCTAAAGAGAACACTAAAATACCAAAACCATTTACGTATTCACTGAAGCACATAAGAATATAAAATAGGGGGGATAACTTCTCAGAGGGTCTGTTGTCCTTCTGTACAGGACCCTTTGATGATACCAGATGTGTACTATTAGCTTCAAGTAGAAGTGAGAGAAGACATGCAGCTTCTTTTAGCAGAGGATGCTTCTCTGCCTCTCCCTAGTTCTTTGCTCCTCAAAAAATCGATAGTGGCAGAGAGGCAGAACATTATCAGAATTCCGACCATCTAACTTAGAGGGTACATCAAAAAATTCCTAGAATGATATCAGAACGTCAATGTTTTGAATGTATCACAGCTTTGTCTGTCGAACTCTTTTGAAATTCTCTCAAGTTTCAATCAAGTTGAAAGTACAATGGAGCTTCTTCAGGGCTTTCAAGTCTCCATTTTAATGTGCTCTGCAATCTAAAACTTAGCCACTTTTGATTAGGATACGTGGCTTGGCAAAATACATTCATACGTAGTGAGTTTTCATAAGTATTTAATTCCAGGGTCATTCTAACTTAAAACTTTCACGGGCAACATGAAATGTATAAATCTGAAAGTTTATGAATGAGACCAAAAATTAATTTATAATATGCTCATCTTTTAAAAGTTCCTCTTCTTGCCCTTGATCATTGGATCTCTTATTATATGTAAAGTATACATCTTCCTTCAAAAGTTAGAAAATAAATGCAATTTGGGATCTTCATTTAACTTCATAAAATGGTAATATGTATAATTTCCAATAAGCAAAGCTTCCTCTTCATCTGATAGATGCACTGACACATTGATAAGGAGCAAAGAATATCTACATATATGCCTCCATCAATCGGTTATCAGTAGGGACTCGTGAGTGCTCAGGATGGTGATTATATTTTACAAGAAACTTTAAAATACCATGGGGGAGAGACAAAACTAAAATCCACATTAGTTCAACAAGCAAGTGGGCAAAAATATCCAGAAGTCATTCTTCATTTTTCTTAAAACAATCTGACACCATAACTTTCATCAGGGCTCATTAACCACTATACTGACCTCTTGAGCCAAAATTTTAGTGCTTTTAGGTAAATAAGAAATAACTACCAAATCCAATGGTAATCTTTTCCAAAAGATGTTTCAAGCATTAATCTATGCAAAGTGAGAACAGTTATCTTCTATTCTCCTGTCCAGTTCCTTGAATCAAGCCAATCTTAAGAGTCTACTTTCTGTCTCACATGGATGAGTTAGTATTAAACAGAATAAAAACTGTTGATTCTCAAAATGCCTGATTCTTATCTGTAGAAACATGTCTAAGGTTTCTATGAACACCTTGATAGAGGAAGCTATTTGAACAGGAAGGGGATGGTAGGCCATCAATAAAAGTAAAGTGGCCAACAGTCATGACTACAGGACAAGTGGACAACAGGGACAGTAAACAGAGACACAAGGAAACCATACATACCCACATTAAAAGGTCAAAGTGGACTTCTGAGAGGTTAGATCTACTGTTCACCGTATATGTTTCAACTGGAGGGCAATGGTACACGGGCAGATTTTGTTAAAAGATGTCTATCAGATCTCAACTACATTTTTAAATGAGTCACAGAATACATGATGAAGTTTTCTACTTTACAACTAAAAGGAGCAGACTTGTGACATCTTGTTTCCTGCACATGTTTTTACTTGTAAGTATATTACTATTTTCCAAGTACAGTTTTTTCTTTCTTTTCTAAGTATATATCCTTTCTGAATTAGTTAAGAGAGAAATAAATTTAAAGGAAATGCTAGTGACTCATCGGTAGATTTACAAAATGTATTATTGCTTTGAGTATAATGTCATGTTTAGAGTTTTTGTGTTTTTTCTCTTCCTACCTACATCAGAGTAAAGTATAACTGGCTGTTATCAAGTCTTATTTAGCTCATTGTGACCTTACAAGTTTTTGAACATGACAGCTTTACTTGACAATGTTTGAACTAGCATCTTGCTAATGACAAATTAAAAAAATTATAAATTAAACAAAAAAATGAGCTCAATTTTCTCTATTCTCAATCCAAATATTTAACTTTCTAATTTACATTTTTTTTACAATAAGATTCCAAAGAAACCAAACTGCTATTAAATCGTATTGCAGTATTCCTGTTCTTATTAATTAAAGCTTGACGCAAATGTACTTACAAATTCACGTAAGATACAGTCACAATTCTATTTTCAAGAGAGTGAAGAACAAAAACTATGTTATATACAAAGCAGTTTTGGTATTAATGTGAAAATTTAGAAAATGAAGTATCAAAGTATAAAACCAGACATCAAAAATTATAGTTTCTATGTAAATCTTAGCTGTCACTTTTCATTGTCCAAAAGCATGGTTAATAATATAAATGGCACCATCAGTGGGTATTTAACAAGAAAAATTTCATGAGGATATACCACAGATGCAGAACACTGTCCAGTTACAGATGTAGAAATTCTTATTTAAACTTTTTACTTTTTTCAATGATTGAAAAAATTCAAAAATATTTTTCACTTAAAATGCCATGATTTTAAGTGAAAATATTAAAGGATCACTACAAAAATAAGGCATTAGTTTCTTCATATGTATAAAACATGCACTGTAACATGAGACTTTTTAATTTTTAATAATGCTGAATTAATTTTATTCACATGTGATTTTATGTTATTCCTTTCAGACAAAGCCAATTTAAAAGTATATTTGGCTACTTTCAATGTATTAGCACAAAAGGATTATTCAGTTTGCCTACTGGTATAATTTTTTCTTAAGTATAAAACATTAAAAAAAGTAGGCATATGAGGACTTGTCTCTTGACTGTTCACAAATAATTAACATTAAAAGAAATTACCTATATTACTGGTGTTAAAAATAAAATGTATCTTCAGAATACGGTCTAAATTTCTAAACCAATTGGGGATGTTGTATTTCTGAGAAATCAAAGTCAATTAATTTTCTTTAAAATAAAGTATGTTCTTAACAAATGGAAAAAATTACATAATGACTGGGAAAATACATGAATTTTTATGTGAACATTAATAGTAACTATTTTTAACTAATATTAACTAAAGCCAGTTAAAAATAAAATGATTTTCAATTTTAACTATTTCATTTTTCCACTTTTATATAAACCACCATATGAAAAGAGTCATCATGAGGCTGTTTTATAGCACAAGTTTACTTAAGTTTGAATTATTATAACCAAGAAAAAATAAAATATAAATAAATATATAAATAAATAAATAAATAAATAAATAGTTTAAAAACACTCTTGAACACAAAATTAAATATATTAAAAGACTGTAAGAAGGATAACGGTAGAATATAAATACAATCTTTTATTTAGAAGTTCCACATGGGCTTTTTTTCTTAGATTTTAGAATACTGACACTTTTGGCAGGATATGGTCAGCATATTAAATCAAATGTGGGGCAGGATTATTTGCAAGCCTAGATAAAGCATGTTACTGCTGGTATCTGTTATCACTTTAATGCTGTGTGTAGGTTTGAGCATGCAGAGCAGGCTTGGGTGGGCTCAACCAGCTTGTGTGACAAAAATACAATAGCTCTTTGTTAAGAGGCTGTTTACGAATTTATCATTCAGCTCAGTGTCTTGTGTCAATTAATCACACTACTCCCTAGAAAAGTTTATGTTTTAAATTTCACTCATAGTAGAAGCGTAAAAGGAATAAACATTGAAAAAAATTGACCAAATCCAACTCTCTGCCCCCCCAAAAGAATATTAAGAATGCTTTGTTACATAACAGTAAATTTGGGATTAACTGTACATTTTCTAATGCAGACAACTGTGTAAGAAATAGTTATGAGAATACTACTTTATATATATGTTTATTATTGAATATTTTACTATAAAAAATCCAGATAAATATGCTGATATTAATAATTTGAGTTTAAAAATAAAACTTATTGAACAACAAACATAAAAAAGTTAGATTTTATAAATCACAATTTGGAGATTTTAATAAAAAACTTGCCTGAAGTTAGTTATCTCAAATTTCCCATACTAAAGATGTGTGCTTGCACAAAAATTAAGATGGACCAAAATATACATGCTGTTCCAGTGACAAGTAAATTGGGGAGTACAAACTGCTCTTGCAAGTCATGATGCCAATCAAAAACAAAATGTTTTATAGAGTCTGAAAAAGCTAAGTAAACAAGAAAATAATTACATCATAATATAATTTTGACCAGCAATAACTGATATTCAAGTTTTAAAAAAAACAGCTTAGGAAAGATAGTTTACAGAATGAATACTAAGCATTCATATCACAGCATGAAAAAAAACATTCCATCATAGAAGAGGAAAATCATTATGTCTAGGTAATAACATTTAACTACCAGAATTAACACAAAATGAAAAAATAAAAACTAAACAGTACCCAACCAATCATTTTAAAAGTATTATTCTGATTTTAAATTTTTATTTTTATTCTTTTCCTGGTTATATCTAGAAAGCTGCCATTTCAATATAATATATTTTTCCCCACACTCTCTAGAAGACTATTATGAGCTTAGCGCAGCACTGGCAGAAAATATCTTCGGTCTTGATTGTGTGATTATTCTTCAGGTGGCCAAATAAAAATACTGTTTCAACCCAAGAGAATCAGAGTTGGACAGGCTGAAATATATAAGCCATTTGCTGTACCCACCAGAGAGACATATCAAATCCAGTGTCCACTTCAGTGGTTAGGATGAGAATAGGAAAAAAGAAATATTACACATCTCTACTTTTTAAAAGACTATAAAAAAGAAATGTGATATAGAGATAGATTCACTAGATCCCAATATGTACCTGATAGAAGCAAGTAGCATAGTAAAGTGGGAGGGAAGGGTACCTAGTCCCATTATTTGAGGCCCTTAGATTCTAAGGAAAGAAATATAGCTGCACCCTTTAACATACCACAAAATTAAATTCAACTCAATGTTAGAGGATATGAAGAAAAAAATAATATTCTTCCTTCCGTCAATGAATCACAATCAAAAAGAGGTTCACACCAAGTTATGAGCAATGCCAAAATCCAGAAAGTTCTTAAATTTTTAAAACTGTTTTCATATATAAATCTGGTAGCAAAATCAGTCCTGAACTTGAACTGACTCTACAGTCATTATTCTTGCATTGAATGTAAACTTTTGTGCATCACGTTTCATTATGTGGAAAGGTCCCAAATCTCACTGGTTGTGTGACTTATGATGTAATGCAGAAGCTTTGGAAAATAAAAAGTATTCCAAGGAATTCAGATAGCCTAAGAATTTCAGGTGAAGGAATCTGAACAAACTCTGCTTAAGGAATAAAACAGAATAGCTATATAAAGAGGTAAACAACCTAAGGTAGAAACCTGTAATGAAGAATGTATTTTCTATACTTAAATTAATATTTTCTTAGAACCTTTGATTACCCTATAATATGGAAACAACAAGACAAAATACATCATTGCATTCTTGGAGAAGCAAGAAATAATACACACAAAATGCTTTTAAACAGTGCGTGACCAATAAATGCTATGTAGTGGAAGTGCCTAGAAAAATACTTTAAATATTTATTTAGGAAAAGGCAAATGAGTGAATATGTAGCTTAGTTAGTCAGCTATATGCCATATCACATTTTTGAACTTCGTTTTTAAAAATCCAAGGGTTTTCTTTTTCCCATTCTCAGAAGTATTTCTACTCTCAGGTCTCAGAGGAAGTATTAGTGCAAGTCATGGAGGCAGGAAGGAATCTCAGTTGAGCAACAAGCATTTGGAGCTGATAGAACAGAGTAAGACTTGAAGCTGTTAATGCAATAAAGATATGATTTTGAAAGAAATAAACTATAAGACTGTGAAGAGCAGCCTAGAGGAACATTTCTAGAACTTAATGTACAAACTAATCAGCCAGATTTTTTGTTAAAATGCAAATTTTAATTTAATGTGGTGGGGCCAGACATTCTGCATCCAAATTCTCAGGTCATCACAACATTGCTGGTCTGGAGGCCCACAAGGAGAGCAGGAAGGACCCAGGCCAGAGGTCCCAAAAGTGCACAAGCAGTATCAGACTCAGGAGTTATTAGAAATGCAAATCCTAGAGCACAAGAAACTCTTGGAGACTGATGATCTAAATCAGCCATTATCATTAATCCAGTCTGACAGATTATTTTTCCTGAGAACAAAAGAATACTTTTTAAATACTTTAAAAATAAAAAGAGCATACTAGACCACATGACCTAAATAAGAAAAATGATTTCTCTCTGCAAACAATTTCCAAAACGGTAGCCCCTGCAATTACACTTACAAAGCAGACTTTTACACGACAGGAAGCCTACTCTGATAACATACAGGAAAAAGAGTGTAGAATCCTCAGTTGAACCACTTACCAACTAATCACAAAATAGAACATTTCCATATTACCCAGGTAACAGAGATATGACTTTGTAATAAAACAAAACTGAGTTTTATATTTCCTTGTGTTGAGAATGTAACCCAAACATATTGTTGTTTCACTAACTTCTTCAGTATAACGACTACATATTGCTTGGTTCATATGTAAATATATGTCAACATTTTGATTTATATCTATATGTGGTCTATTTAAATATACAGATAAACAACTTACAGTATATTAATGTTTTGAAACACAATATTCTTAAAGGACAAAAACCTTTAGGATATGGTATATAGAATGTCATGACCAGAGAAAAGATTTAAGTTTTCTAAATGTAAAGCCAACTGATTGTTAAATAGGTTTTCCCAAAATTTTAAACTAAATTGATGCATTAAGGATTCAAATTCAGTATCTTCAACTTCACAGTTTGAATTCATAAATTCATCCCTCAATCAAAACCTGAGCACATAGTTCTGTCCTTAATCTATTTTTGAAGGAGTCAGCTATCAACATTGTAAAGCACCACACTTGCTTCAGGATTGAGGTGGATCCCTCTGATTTTTGCTAGAACTATATATTTAAAACAGCACTACTGTCAGGAGATTTATTTGATGGGCATGCCGGGGGAATGGAGGAGAAAGGAAGGGAAGAGTGATCCGGGTACCTAGCAGTTAAGGCCAAGGTATGCTGTTCAATAACATACAATGAAGGAAACAGTCCTCTCAACAGAAGTCACCCCGCCTAAAATGCCAATAGAGCCCTGGTAAAGAAACCCAGATTTAAGCAATGGAAGCTGCAAAAACAAAGAACAAATGTCCCAGGTACAGCATCATTACATTCCTAGCTCTGTGTTAAGCATAGCAATAAGTATTTGTTATTAAATAAACTACCTCTCTGTAGCTGGAACTTTAAAGTCTAAAGATGAAAAAAATGAGGAAGGGGTTATTACCTGTATAATATCCAAATTACAAACCAAAATTACAGTCATTGTCAGAAAAAAAGGAATTAAAAAATAATCCAGTCCAACTTCTTCATTTTTGTAAAAAAATTTCTCATATTAAAATCTATCTAATGTACTGATATAACTGTGATGGGAGAGGGGGGTCAGTCCTGTTAATAGTAAAAATAAAATATAATACCTTTATAAATTTATTAAAATATCAGTTTTGATGTCTAATAGTGCCAATATCCCATACTTTTCCCAAATTAATAAAGCATTTCCTTTACAAAAAGTAAAACCAATGTGACAGAAATTATAAGTGATATTTCACAAGCAGAAAACAAAATAAAATATAATTATTTTTCAAAAAAGCAAATCACAGACTTCCATGGCCTACAGGCATTTATACTTCTGAGAATTCTGGGATTTAACATGTCATGAGAAATTCTGAACTGGCTTACATTTTTGAAACACAGGAACTGAGAGTCACAAGGCCAAACATACCCTTAATGATCGATTCAGCTGCATACAGATCTCGTTTGTAGGTCACCTAAAGGACAGATAAACCTCATTAGATTTAACAGAGCAGGAAGGAATGCAAAAGCAATAAAATTATGCCCCCAAGGAAATTCTTGATTCTGGAGGAACTATAAACACATAATACTGACGACTTCTAAATTACAACAACATCAGCAAATTCAGAATAATGTATCCTATTTCTACAAATGGTTGAAGATTTATTTTTAAATCAGTAAATAAATGTAGATAATACATGGCAGTATTTACCAAAATCTTATTAATGTAACTGAAATAAAAACAATTTCTCCACTGCAAAGAAAACGTGGTAGTGTTTAAAGTATTAGCTTTATTGTTCAATAAGGTTTTAAGTTAGAAGAAAAGATAACAAAAATCACCAAATTGCATTTTTAGCTGAAATGAGAAAATTCTCAAAGATCAATTCATGTTAAGAAGGGACTTCCTTCTGAATTGAGCATATCTGTATATAGCCAGATAAGGTATAATAAAACCTTGTGAGGTTTTTATTAATATATGGCATTGATAAAAAGACCCTAGAGGGTACCATCATGTACATAAGAATGATCATGATCTTTCCTTAAGAACATGCAGCCTCTGCTCAGATATAATCTGCTCCTTGTAATGTAACCTGACATGGTCCTAAGACAGATACTTCCCAAATTATATCCAGTGAGCTCAGGTATAGAACACACCAGTCGCTTTGCACTGCAGAATTAGTTCTCCTATATCACAGAACTGAAAAATGTAGTAAATAATAAACTCTATTAATAAGTAAGGTCTTAGGAACTCATATTCAAGGGCCCTAATGGTTATGATGTAAATGGTCCAAAACCCACCTTTTGTGAAATACTCACCTACCTTTCCATGACTACAATTTGAACTTTTTCCTCCAAATTATCTCATAATCAAACTTGTACAGAAACTTTGTTCAGTTCAAGTGGCTAAGAGCACTTCTACCAAAAATAGTTTCCCTGGCTATGCCTTTATCCTGTAAGGCAAATCCTCGTCCAAAACTATACCTTACAAAGCGGAATTAAAGTATCAGTTAACTTGTAACACAGATGGAAAGTTGTTCAAGCATTCAATCAATCTATTGAAATCAAATGTGACATTGATACAATATCTCTAAAATCAGTACATGTCAACCAAAACTAGTCCTATAGTTATGATTCTATATGTAATTCTATTATTTGAGGGGGGTGGATAAAAAACAGATATTTAAAGCTTCATGCTATATGCATCTTACTAAATTAAAGAATATATTGATCTTATTCATTCATTCAACTAATATTTATCAAGTAACTGCTATGTTCTAGGCCCCTTTCTAAGTGCTGGAAATACAGCAATGAAAAGAATGAGCAAAACTCCTTAACCTGTGAAAACTACGTTGCAGTGGAGAAATTGTTTTTATAAGAATTGAATAAAATATGTTTTCTTTGGTTGAAAATCAAAAGTTAACTAGATATCTGAAATTAGGATTCAATGTTTGCAATTTAAATTAGAAAATGCTTAATTTACTAGGAAGATGATTAATTACCATAATTCAATTTTTATCTTACCCTGCTGTTTTTGAGTGGTAAGACTACATTCCAAATTAAAATATTATTGTGAAAGTACCTTTTTCTCCCCAAATAAATTTTAATGATCGGTATTTAAAGTTAAAGAAAACTTGGTCTCAAATACTAAAATTTTTTTTCTAGCGTACTTGTTTTTCATTAAAGTCAGTCTTATGAATAAAATACGTTTTTATTACTTAACAGTCCTTTCTCCACTAATATTAAATAATTAACTGTATAAACAGGAAAGACTCTAAATTTCCTATTTTGTCTTTTTATTGTATGCTGTGGATATCTACTATATACTGATTAAAGCTTTTGATTTTTATTAATGCTTTCCTCATAGAGCTTTATTTAATAACTCAACTATAATCCTCAAACACTAATTTAATGAAAATAAACTACAAAATATTTCTGACAAACTTGTATTGTGTTTAAAATAGCCTCATTATTTTCTAAATCAAACATCTTACATACATCAAAGGAAATAGTACTTGAAAATGTAATTCTGCATTGATGAGCTAATTGTTTTTCTGCCAAACTCTTATGGTAATATGGGTTGCCCTTTTTATTTTTAATTATTAACTGTTTAATAATCAGTTTTGAAGTTGATTTTCTTCTGTCTCATGATCAATAGTTTTTCTCTGACAATGCACAACACATTAGGGCAAAGTTATTTTTTTAAATAAGTCAACCCTGTATTGATGCAAGATTGCTTCAATCCTCCGATTTATTTCACACTGTATGCATTAGAGCCTCAGGGGCCACCTGAAGACCAGCGGGAGGTGCTCTGTGTGGCTGAGACTCCAAGCCTCACATCTGCCACTCGCCCAATAAAGCTCAATTTTGTTCCGTTTTCTTTGTGCAGAGTTCTACACACTATTTCACCTGAGTAAGGTGTTTAGCTAATACGCGTGTGTGTGTATGTGTGTATATATATGCTCAGCTATGTCAAGCTGAGTTCCAGAAAACACTGTCACACCTACTTTGTGTTGATCCATCTATGATGACACTCAATATCGTAAATTACACAGATTTTTCAAAGCCAGGTCCAGCTGGCTACCATCTTACATAAGTTAAGTTACACTACACTTGATGTTCTCACATCTTTCATCTTATGAGAAAATGAATATGTAACTTCAATAATTAGAAGCAGAAAAGCTAAATTTTAATGGCATAGAATGTTTTATTAGATACGAATTTAGATTGGGGGTTATTTATTACAGTTATTTCCATTTCATCAATTATATCTTTGTAGAAAATATTCTTTCCTCTAAATTAGATAACTAGATGAAAATCTCTAAAAGAAACAATGCCACCATCACATTGTATTTTTGAGGTTAAAAAGCAAAAATTGAGACTATTTTGTTTCTTTTGATCTTAACAAAGATGATAGAATATTTGAATTTTGCATCAAAAGGAATCCTCAAAAGTCAGCCATTCCAAGATATTGTGATGACTCAAACACCTCAGAAATTCTTCCTTAAAGAAGCATTTTCAGACAATGGGACACAGTTGAATTTTGTAAATAACTGGTTTTAAATCTATTAATCTTTCATGCCTTGAAGATGGTTTTAATATTTAGAAGCAAGAAGTTTGTTCAATTAGGTCTGTATCATGTAGTAAGTGACTATATCTTTAATATATTGGGACAAAAACATGTTACAACTATAATGAAATAGAAGATCTTCCACAGACTAGATGAAATTTCACCAAAGTTAGTATGGATTCCCTAAGGCCTGGCAAGACACCACCACTCAGGGAAAGCATAAGAGCTGATCCCTATTCCTGAAAATCAGTCCTGTACCCTTCTGTGGTTGGTGACTCTTTGGGGAGGGAGTCCATCATCCATGGGGATGTCCTCTGCCCTGCATGGTGATCTGAAAAATTTTGATGTTTCCTCCAAGCCCCACAGAAACTATAGCAAGACGGTTGACATCAATTCCGAATGTTTACTTTTTTATTTATTCCTAGAAAAATAGAGGGGAGTGGATATGCATAGAAAATACAAAATATGGTAGATCAAATACAGATGTCAAATTATAATGTACACCTGTAAATTATCTAATTGTATTAACCAATGTTACCCCAATAAACTGGAAAAATAAAAGAAGGAAGGAAGGAAAAAAGAAAGGAAGGAGGAAGGAAGGAAGGAAGGAAGGAAGGAAGGAAGGAAGGAAGGAAGGAAGGGCTAAAAAAAAAGGAAAGAAAGAAAATAAAATACAAAATAACTCTCCTGGGATTTCTGGTGGTAGGTGAATTAATAATTCTACATGCACTTATAAGAAATTTCTAGTCCTTAGTCATACCACTGTGGAGGGTGAGTCCTCTGACTTCTGAAAGATGGGGAAAGGTATCCTGGCTCTGCATTTCAGAGCCCTTCCTTGTCTTACTGTTTTATCATAGTGAAGTGCCTCTTAAAATGTGTTTTTCACTGTGTCAGATTTCTGAATCATGTTCCAGGTACTTGGCTATGCCACCGGAGTCCAGTACCAGTTTCAGTATAATTGTACTAAATCTTTTCTCAAATTAGAGTAAAAACAAAAGTAGTACTTTTGGGATTATTATAGAATTATAACACTAATTTCAAACTGTAGTTTTCATTGCTTTGGTATAAAAGCAATGGAAAACTCTTTATACATACAAAATGGTAAGACCACAAATTAATAAAACTAGAAGCGAATACTAAAGACAACTAATACAATGTCACCAAAAAAGGCTATATAAGGCTAAGTAAACATCTAGGAAAATATCAAAAAGATAAAGGTAGAAGATGAGACAGGATGCAAAAGAAGGAAAAAGGTAAATTTAAACAACTGTAATATTTGCACTCAAAATAATTTCACCCCAAGAGAAATGTATCAAAAAAGACTGCATAACTGTCATGTGAAAGACTTTTTGCCTAATCCATGGCATTTCATGCCCATTTAGAATCCAAGATCTCATGGAGGTACATCATTATTCAAACATCTTTCATAGAAGTGGAGCTTCCTTTCATCCTCCCGTTTGGAAAATGATACTATGAAGATGATCCCTCTGGGCCTAAGAGTCTGTCTTCCTTTGGCATACGTATTATTAATTTCCTAGAATTTCCATAACAACTCCCAATCGGGTAGCTTAA
This sequence comes from Cynopterus sphinx, assembly GCA_030015415.1. Taxonomy (NCBI): domain Eukaryota; kingdom Metazoa; phylum Chordata; class Mammalia; order Chiroptera; family Pteropodidae; genus Cynopterus; species Cynopterus sphinx. The sequence continues at coordinate 17,740,946 of CM057391.1, read as the reverse complement.
AACAGCAGAAATTTCTTCTGTCATAGTACTAGAGACTAGAAATCTGAAAATCAGGTGTCAACAGAGCCTTGCTCCCTCTGAAGTCTTTAAAAATGAATCCTTCTCAGACTCTTCTGAGTTTCTTTTGATTGCAGGCCATACTTGGCTTTCCCTTGCTTGAAGATGGATCACCCTACTCTCTGTCTCCCATTATTACTCTCTGCCTCCTCATCATTAGCATTCTCCCATCTCTGCCTCCTCATCATTAGCATTCTCCCATTATCTGTGTCTTATCCAATCTCCTATTCTTATATGTTGAATTTAGAACCTACGTTACACCAGTATGATCTCATCTTAACTTGATTAGACCTGCAAAGACTCTGTTTTCAAATAAAATCACATTCACAGGTGCCAGTGGTCAGGACTTTTGGTAAGAACATAATTCAACCCATTCCAGCATGTGTGAAATGATGCAACAGAGGAACAAAGAGAAACACTTAAGCAAATCACTGCCTTGGTGCACTGACATTTACCATACATAATGGGAAGGAGAGGGACACAATGTGAGGACCAATACTGTTTTGCGGGATGAGGCAGTGAAAATGAGATTTCATCAAAAAAATTTTGAAATAAATATGTGAAGATGATGTGGAAAATTCAAAGAGCAATGTGTTATTTCCCTTTTATCTGCAGACCTCAGAATGCTTTACAAGTTTGAAGAAGGCTCAGAATACCCACAAGAAGTAAATAATCACACACCCAAAGATGTCAGTATTATGTCTCCAGAGAGTGTTGACATATTAGTGGCAATAAAACGTCTCAGAATTTCCACTTCATTTTACATAGTCTGCAAATTATGTCTAGCAGACAAAGGAAATTCTATAGAAATGTGTCTGGATCTTTTACAAAACACCTAATTGGTTATTACCAAAATCCTCACAATTATCACCATCTGAGGAATATATAAAAAATGATAAACAAAATGAAAAAAAAATGTTTGCCTCCTCGTTGATGACATCTGGATAATCTTTAAAAAGCAATGATACTGCATGAATTTTCTCCACCAGGCAATAATCCAGGCATGTCAACATTTTGTTATCTTAGGATAATTTAAGAATGTATGAGACAATCGCAGCATGAAGCAAAGCCCATCATGTTACTGTGCAAAATGCCTAATAAACTCATAGTTTCTAAGTCAATGAGGAATATGCTTTTGGATTCATATAATCTTCGCGTAAGAAAGAATCCTTCCTAATAAGATTTAAGTGAATAAAAATATAAAGATATCATCCAAGATTTCAAAAGCAGCAATACTTACTTCAAAATTGTGCAATCACCTTACAATTCTAGTTTAGAATATACTGTCCAAATCATCACTTTCCTAACTGATGAAACAAATGAGAGTCATGCAACAAAATACTCCTGGCTTAAAAAAGCTGTAACAAGATGGGGCTATAATCGCTTCAGTTCTTCCCAAAAAAAAAGAAGTTTGTCATTAGAAGAGTCCAATTCCTCATCGAGAGCAGTGAGGGGACCAGCTACCCACTCCACTGGGACAGAACTGTGTTGATATTCTTTGGACTCAATTAAGTTGTAGCTCCCACCCCAGGGCCTGGAAGGAAATGTTGCTATTGTGGAAACAGTGTTGCATCTTCAATCTAGTTGAGTGTAAGGCAACAGAGGAAATGGTTAAGTACAGAGAACAAGAAAAAAAACTGTGACTGAAACGATCTTATTGGCCAAATGAAGATTGCTTGAATAAATTACATCAAAGTGAATTTTCTTGAAACCCAGCAACAGAAATGATACCATACTTTGATGGCTTAGAAGACCCAGTGAGACTGTTAGCTCCTTTAATATATACATACACACGTGCACGCGCGCGGGCGCGCACGCGCTCACACACACACACACACACACACACACACACACACACCCCTCTTCTCCTGGAAATATTGATTCAGTATGAAACCAAGTATTTTTATACTATTTCTCCAATTTCTAAAGCATCTTAAAAGTATTTGTATTTGCAGAGTATTTCTTTAGGAATGACATAAGCACAGACAAGACCCAGAGCAAAGTACCAACTTCATTACCTTCCAGAGATCAGGTGATCCTTCCACAAGTTTGGCTTTAATGTGACAGTATTTTAGAGCTAATTGTAAACACTCGGTTCCAAATTCCAGGTCATAGTCACTACACTGGGTAGAAAAAAAAAGTTAAGTTAAAATATAATTTTAAATAAAACGAAATCATTTATTTAATAATCAACCACATAAAGAAAAGGAAGGGCCTATAGAATGTGCGGGCTCTTTAATTAATCAAGTAACAAAATAGTTTCCCCATGCCCTTAAAACTAGTATAAAATAAGAATGTTGCAATTATAAGTTTCAAACTTCCTCAATTGTTTCAGGTGTGAGATAAAGATAATATTTTATTTACTTTACTCATAAGCTACCTTTTCAAATTTCTTTCTAATATACCAGAAGGTATGGCTGAGGATTACCAAATCAGAAATTGATTTAACAAATACATGTATTCATAAAACTACAAATCCCATCTTATATTTATATCAATGTATATTTGCAGGTCACAGCTCTTTCTCACTTTAATATTTTAAATATTAATATATCCTTTTTAAAGATTTATGTTTTTATTCTGAATATGGAAATAGTTCAATCTTTAAGTATGAGGAAAAATGTAAAGGTCTATCATTCATTTAGTAAAATATAAATAACAATTTTAAACATTTTAAGCAGAACCATTAAAATGACCAAAAAAATTTAGCTGAGTAATGGTACATGTCTAAATCATGTCCAAGCTTTGTATTAAGCATCAGCATAAAAGAGACATGAACTGTGTCTTCAAGGAATTCAAGTCTAAAAGGGGAGGCTGATCTATAACAAATATTTTATTACAGAATGTGACAAATGCAGGGCTAGAAGAATAACAAGAAGTAGACCAGGAGGTAAACTACTTAATTCTATGTGAGGGCATCGAGGAAGGCCTAGCAGAGAAAATGGTCTCTGATGTCATTTTAAAGACTGAATGATAACTCCCAAGAAACAAACATCCTGGACTGATGGCTTCATGGGTGAATTTTAACAAACATTCAAAGAATTAACATCTATCCTCAAACTATTCCAAAAAAATCAAGAGGATGAAAGGCTTGCAACTTCATTTTAAGAGGCCACAATTACCCTGATTCCAAAGCCAAACAAAGACATTACAAAAGAAAGAAAGAAGAAAGGAAGGAAGGAAGGAAGGAAGGAAGGAAGGAAGGAAGGAAGGAAGGAAGGAAGAAAGAAAGAAAGAAAGAAAGAAAGAAAGAAAGAAAGAAAGAAAGAAAGAAAGAAAGAAAGAAAGAAAGAAAGAAAGAAAGAAAAAGGAAGGAAGGAAGGAAGGAAGGAAGGAAGGAAGGAAGGAAGGAAGGAAGGAAGGAAGGAAGGAAGGAATAAAGAAAGAAAGAAAGAAAGAAAGAAAGAAAGAAAGAAAGAAAGAAAGAAAGAAAGAAAGAAAGAAAGAAAGAAAGAAAGAAAGAAAAAGGAAGGGAGGGAGGGAGGGAGGGAGGGAGGGAGGGAGGGAGAGAGAGAGAGAGAGAGAGAGAGAGAGAGAGAGAGAGAGAGAAAGAAAAAGAAAGAAAGAAAGAAAGAAAGAAAAGAAAGAAAAGAAAGAAAGAAAAGAAAAGGAAAAAAGAAAAGAAAGCAAAACAAAACAAAAAAAAAAGAAAAAGAAAATTATAGGCTGATATCTCTGATGAATACAGATGTAAAAATCCTCAACAAAATATTAGCAAACCAAATTCAGCAATACATTAAGATCATATACCATGATCAAGTGGGATTCATTCATGGAATGAAAGGTTGGCTCAATATCTGTAAATCAATTAACGCAATATACCACATTAACAAAATGAAGGATAAACATCATATGGTTATATCAATAGATGCAGAAAAACATTTGACAAGATCTAGCATTCATTTATAATAAAAACTCTCAGCAACATGGTTAAAGAGGAAACATACCTCAACATAATAAAGGCCATGCATAATAAACCCACAACTAACATACTCAACAGAGAAAAGTTAAAAGCAATTTCCTTAAGATCAGGAACAAGACAAGGATGTCCACTTTCACCACTTTTATGCAACATAATATTGGAAGTACTAGTCACAGGAATCAGACAAGGAAAAGAAATAAAAGTGTCCAACTTGTTAAGAAAGAAATAAGACTGTCATTATTTGCAGATAACATGATGCTATCTAGGAGAACCCTAAGAATTCCAACAGAAAAATATTAAAATTTATAAATGAATTCAGTAAAGTAGAAGGATACAAAATTAATACTCAGAAATCATTTGCATTTCTATACACCAGTAATGAATTATCAGAGAAATTAAGAAAAACAATCCCATTTACAATTTCATCAAAATAAAAATAAAAAACTTAGGAGTAAATTTAACCAATGAGGTAAATGGCCTGTACTCAGAATATTATAAGATGTTGAAAAAAGAAACTGAGGAAGATATGAATACATGGAAGTGTATACCATACTCATGGACAGAAAGAATTAACATTGTTAAAGTGAACACACTACCCAGAGAAATTTATAGAATCAATATGATCTCTAAATACTAATGGTATTTTTCACAGAATTCAAACAAATAATCCTAAAATTTATATGGAACCATAAAAGACCCCAAATAGAAACAGCAATCTTGAGAAAAAAAGAACAAAGTTGGAGGTATCACAATATTTGATACATTTATTTGTGAAGTTAATGAGAGGAAAATAGAACCATCAAATACATGTGGCATCCCAAATTGACCAGAAGAGTCTCCATTTAAGTCTTCTATTCTGATATACTATATCCCATGACATATTTCTTATTTTCATTTTTAATATAGTATTATTAGCAGTAATTACCCTCAGATAAGTTAAGATGAATTTTGGTAAACCTCCACTTTGTACTTCCAGCATCTGCATGGTTTCATCTAGTAGAATGTGATAATATATGTACAATAAACAGGATTTCCTCTTTGGCACATAGTTAAATCCAAATGATGACTCTTTCCAGAGGCAAGATACTGAGCACATGCACTGACAGTCTTAAAACACAAAGCACACACTGAGAGGTATCCATAGGAATAGCTACTTCCTTTCAGTCTCAGATGCTGAGTAAGAATACTTCTCAATGCTGCACACCTGCCAACCATGTGATGATGTATCAGTCAAGATGGTAATGGCCTATAAATTGCACAGTCTTTACAATTCCATCACCAGGGTCAACGGAAAGCATAGAAAATTATGGGTCAGGAATAGATGAAATATACACTGGAAACATAAGCTGAACAATCTTGGCAAAAAAAAAACAGTCTGAATTTGTCATTCATTGTATTGACTAATATTACAACTATTTATGGAGTTTTTGTTAATTTTTTGGCAATAAAACCTTGCTTTCACATTGAGTTCTAAACATGCATGTTTAATGATAAATTAAATTGTGCATTCCTATTTCTTCAGAACAATGATGATGATTTCTATTTTTTCCTAGGATATGGAGAGCTGGGAAAAATTATGCTTGTTTCTGAACAACAACGATGAAAATAAATAAAAAAGATAAACTATAAAAGCACAACTTTTTCTTGAACCCATCAGAACTGAGGTCATAGAATAATTAAGTGCCTTAAATCCAAAAAAAAAAAAAAAAAGCATGCCTTCCCTGAGGAGAGGCAGGATGTCATCACTGGCTCAACAACAGCAGCACACAACAATAAAGGGCTGGATGCCACGCACGAGTGTAAAAAAAATTCAGCTAAAAATTTCAGCAAATAGCTAAGTACTGAGTGGAAGAAACTGAGAGAACATAGAACCTCTGGAAGCCACAATTGCAAGAGGAGTTGATACCACTTTCAGGCTCCTCCTCTTCAGCAACCTGCTACTAGGTGCTCATTAAGTAGAATAATGTTATTTTGAAGGTGACTGTGATTAGACGTATATACTAAACTCAAGGCAATCATGAAACAGACATCTTTAAGGTAAAAGGTCAATAGTGATGAGATATAATCATAAAAAATAAGAAATTAATACAAATGCAGGCAGAAAAAGAGAAAAAGAAGAAATGGAACAAATAGAAACTAACCAGCAGCATGGTAAATTTTAATTAAGAAAGCTAATGAGTGTGCATTTGGACAAAATGTCAACATGTTATTATCCATCTTGAGGGTCACATGATACGCACACACGCACACATGCATACAGATGCTGAGAACTCTATGCCTCTCTAAAGTTAAAACCAAAATAGTGTCAAACTGTGTTCTCCACAGTGAGAAGTCTTGTGGACACTGTTGTCAGAAGTCCCCAAATAAACAGTTCATCCCAGTCATGTGTTATAGCAAAACTCACAGTCAACAGCCACCAAATCCAACCAGTCTCCAACACATAAATATGAACAGAAAGCCTAGATTTAACTGAAACCCCCCCAAAAAAACTCAAACATGAAAGATAAGTTAAAAGGGCAAAAAAAAAAGTATTTTGAAGTAAGTAAAAACTATGTAGTTATAAAAAAAAAAGACTGAATAAGCCCAAAATGAGAAAGTATTTATACTCATAAAATAAGATAGGATAATATTGAAAAGATGGAAAACAGGAAAATAAGAGAGAAAAGGATAATCAATGAAAAACACAAGCCTAATGCATAAAAAAAATCAGAAGGAAAGAACAAAAAAGGGTGGGACAAGAAAAAAAAACATTTTTTAAAATACAGTGATGAAGAACATAAATTTCTAAATTAAAAATTCTGATGAAATTAACTAATAGATGAAAATACACCAAACTGAATTAATGGCAACAACAAAGTCTCTTGTAAAGAAATAGAAATCCAAATTGGTCGACACTTCTTAATAGCAACACAACAACAACAAAAAAATAGAAAAACAATGGAACAGTTTCTTCATAATTCCGAAGGTAATGATTGTCAACATAAAACCATACTCCCAGAAAAAAAGCTATATATCATGTTTGAGGACAGAACATGGAGTTTTACAAACACTGAAGGTCACAACAGAATTTTAATTCCTATGGGATCTTTTTAATTGAGTTTTTTTAATAGACCTTGTGGAGCCAGGTTCAAAGCATAACTGAGCAGGAGGTACTGATATTTCCCATGTAGCCCCTATCCCCACATACTCACAGCTTCACTGATTATCAAAACCTTACACCAGAGTGGTACATTTGTTACAACTGATGAGCCTATGCCAATAAATCATCACTCAAAGCCCACAGTTTACATTAGGGTTCACTCTCTGACTTTTACAGTCTTTCAGTTGTCACAAAGGTATAATGATATACATCCATCATTATGGTACCACATAGAGTGCATTTTCACTCTCTAAAACTTCTGTGTGCTCCTCCTATCCATCCTCCTCCCTGCCCCCATCCCTCGCCAACCACTGAACTTTTTCCTATCTCCATAGTTTGCCTTTTTAGGAAGTCATATACTCAGAATTATACAGTATACCCTGTTCAGATTGGTTTATTTTCCTCAGAATAATGCATTTAAGTTTCCTCCGTGTCTTTCCTATCTTGATGATTTATTTTTTAGCAGTGGATAATATCCTATTGCCTGGATGTACCATAGTTTGTACTCATTCATATACTGAGGGACATTTTTTTTGCTTCCAAGTTTCAGCAATTATAAAAGAAGTGTAGGTTTTGTACGGATATAAGTTTTCAACCTCCTATTCATGAGTAAATACAGAGGAGTGCAATTGATAAATCATACAATATGTTTACTTTTGTAAGAAATTGCCAAAATATCTTCCCAAGTAGATGTATCATTTAGCTTTTCTGCCAGCAATCAGTAAGTGTTCCTCTTACTTCACATCTTCACCAGCATTAGGTGTTGCTGGTGTTCTAAATTTTGGCCATTCTAATAGATATGAGGTGATATCTCATTTTTGTTTTATTTTGCATTTTCCTAACAACATAAGGTAAAACATCTTTTCAAATGCTTATCTGTCATCTATATGTCTGTTTGGGTCTTTTATCCTCTTATTAAATGAGCTGTTCATTTTCCTACTGTTGAATTTTAAGAGTTCCTTGTATAGTCTGGATAACAGTCCCTTATCATATATGTTGTTTGCAAATATATTCTCTCAATTTGTGGCTTGTATTCTCATTCTCTTCAAAGTGTCTTTTTCAGAGTAAAAGTTTTTAATTTTAATGAAGTCCAGCTTTTCAATTTTTCTCATGAATCATGCCCTTTGGTGTTATATCTAAAAAGTTACCGCTATAGCCAAGGTCGTCTAGGTTTTCTCCAGTGTTATCTTCTAGGAATATACTTTTATGTTTTAGACTTAGGTCTATGATTCACTATTTGCATATGGAGTTCCAGTTGTTTCAAGGGCATTTATTGAAAAGACTATCCCTGCTCCATTGTATTGCCTTTGCTTCTTTGACAAAGATTTTGTGGGTCAATTTCTGGGCTCTCTATTCTGTTCCATTGATTTGTCTTTTCTTTCACTAATAGCACACTGTCTCAATTACTATGGCTTTATAGAAAGTCCTTCAGTTGAATAGTCTTAGTCTTCCAACTTTGTTCTCCCCCTCCAATATCGTATTGGCCGCTCTAGGTCTTTTGTCTCTCCATATAGACTAGAGAATTAGTTTACCAAAAGCCACAAGAATTAATGTCTTAAAAATACTATCCATGAAAATGGAATCTCTATTTAGTTCTTTTATTTTACTCATCAGAGTTTTGTAGTTTCTTCATATAGGTTTTTATACATATTTTGTTAGATTTATAACTAAGTATGTCATTTTGGAGGGTACAAATGTAAAAGGTGTTGGGTTTTTAATTTTAAATTCTACCTGTTCATTGCTGGTTTATAGGAAAGCACTGGATTGTTGTATATTAACCTTGAATCCTACAAATTTCTACAATCACTTATTAATTCCAGGAAGGTTTGTTTTTTGTTTTTGTTTTTTTTTTGGTCAGTTACTCCAGATTTTCTACACAGATAATTATGTCATCTGCAAAGAAAATTTCATTATTTCCTTCTCAATCAAAATACTTATTTCCTTTTCTTGTCTTATTCATTAGCTAAGAATTCTAGCTCAATGTTTAAAAGAAATTTTTCTTGTTCCCAATCTTAGTGGGGAAGCTTCTAGCTTCCCATCATTAAGTATAATGTTAGCTGCAGGTTTTTTGTAGAAAAAGTCCCTCTCAAATCCTAGTTTGCTAAGAGTTTTTATCACAAATGGAAGCTGGATTTTGTCAAATACTTTTTCTGCATCTATTGAAATGATCTTGATTTTTCTTCTGCCTGTTATTATGTATTGCAACAATTGATAGTTTTAAATAACTGAGATAAATATCTGAGATAAATCACACTTAAATATCTGAGATAAATATCTGAGATAAATCACACTTGGTTTATAATTCTTTATATACATCATTGGATTCTATTTACTGATACAGAATTTGCTAAATAAAGAATCTTGGGAATTTTTGCATTTACGTTCATGAGATGATGGACACAGGGTTTGTTTTTTGTTTATTGTGGGGTATTTTTGCAATTTTTTTGTCTGGTCTTGGTATTAGGCTGGCATCAGAATGCTCTCTCTGCTTCTATATTCTAAAAGAGATTGTAGACAATTGGTATAATTTCTTCCTTACATGTTTGTTAGAATTCACAAATGAACCCATCTGGGCTTGGAGCTTTCTATTGTGGAGTTATTAACTATTGATTCAATTTCTTTAATAAATATAGCCTTATTCAGATTATCTATTCTTGTGTGAGTTTTGGTAGCTTGTGTCATTCAAAGAATTGGTCTATTTCATTTAGGTTGTTAAATCTGAGGACACAGAATATTTCATAATATTTCTTTATTATCTTCTTAATATCTATGGGTTCCCTAAAAATTTCTCTTATTTCATTTCTGGTATTAATAATCTGTGTTGTCTCTCTTTTCTTCTTAGTGTGGCCTATTGATCTTAATAATCTTTTCAAAGAACCAGCTTTTATTTTTGTTGGTTTTGTCTACTAATTTTGTTTTTCATTTCATTGATTTCTGCTTTTATTATTTTTTCTTCTGTTTACTTTGGAATTAATTTGCTCTATCTCTTTCTAATTTTATAACATGGAATGTTAGATTATTAGTGATATCCTTCTATTCTTATACATACATTCAATATCACGTTTCCTTTCAAGTACTGTTTTTGCTGCATCCTCAAATTTTGATGTTGTTTTCATTTCTCTTTAGTTGAAAATATTTTAAAATTTCTCTTGACATTTATTCTTTGACCAATGCATTATTTATAAGTGTATCATTTAACCTCTAAATATTTGGGGATTTTTCATCTTGTTTCCTGTTATTGATTTCTAAAGTAATTCTATTGTGACCTGAGAGCAGACATTGTATGATTTCTATTCTTTTTAATTTGTTAAGGTGTGTTTCATGGCCCAAAATGTGATCTATCTTGGCATACTTGCAATGAATATGTAGTCTGGCATTGCTGGATGAAGTAATTCATAGATGACAATTATATCCAGTTGATCAATGGTGTTGTTGAGTTCATTTATGTCCTTACTGATTTTCTCCTCGCTGGGTTTGTCCATTTATAATAGATGAGTATTGAAACCTCCAACTATAATAGCAAATTCATTCATTTCTCCCTGCGGTCCCATCAGCTTTGCCTCATGTGTTTTGAGGCACTGTTGTTAAGCACAGAAATGTTAAGGATCTTTATGTCTTCTTGTAGAATTCTTGTAGAATTTATCTATATGCAATATCCCTCTTTATTCCTGCTAACTACTTTCTCTGCGTGTAAAGCAGACATGATAACCACTACACTATGGAGCCATACTCGGTCTTGTTTTTTAACCCACTCTAACAATCTCTGCCTTTTAATTGCTTTATTTAGATTATTGACATTTGAAGTAATTGACACGGATTAATATCTACCATATGTGTTACTGCTTTCTATTTGTGGACCCTTGTTCTTTGTTTCTGTTCTTTATCTGCCTTTTATGGTTTGAATTGAGCATTTTCTTAGTATATCAGTATAGTGGTTACTTTTAGTGGTTATACCATACTTTTTAATATACATTAACCACTAATTCAAGTTTACTTTTTATATCACTACATTACTTCATAGGTCATTCAAGTGTAAGAAAATATTCCTAATTCCTTCCTCCCTTGTAACATTGCTATCATTTATTTCACTTATATGTAAGCATACAAAAGTGCACATACATATACACATATATACACACACATAAGTATACACTAAATATACTGTTGCTGTTATTATTTTGAACAAACTGTTAGCTGTGAGATCAATTAAAAATAAAGAAAACTGAAGTTTTTTCTTTTATCTCCACTTACTTCTTCTCCAATACTTTCTTAGTTTCTAAAGATCTGAGTTTCTGACCCACATCATTTTCCTTCTCTCTGAAGAACTTCTTTTAATGTTTTTGAAAGGCAGTCGTAATGGCAACAAATTTCTTCAATGTTTACCGAGAAAGTCTTATTTCGCTTCTTCATTTTTGGATGGTAATTTTAGAGAATTCTGTAGTTTTTCTCTCTCAACACTGAATATCTCCCTCCACTCTCTCTTCTTGCTTATATGGTTTCTGAGAAGTCCAATGTAATTCTCATCTTTCCTCCTCTGTAGACAAGGTGTTTTTCCTCTGGCTTTTTTCAAGATTATGTTTGACTTTCTGCAGTTTAAATATCACATGTCTAGGTATAGTTTGTTTGGCATTTATTCTTCTAGGTGTTTTCTGAGTTTCCCGGATTTGTGGATTTGGAGTCTGACATTAATTTGAAGAAATTCTCAGTCCTTATTGCCTCAGATATTCTTTTCCTATCTTTTTTTATTCTCCTTCTGGCACTCTCATTATGTGCATGTTATAAGTTTTGTAGCTGTCCCACAGTTCTTGAATATTTTCTTCTGTTTTTTTCCCGTCTTTTTTTCTCAAGGCTTTTGCTTTTCAGTTTTGGAAGTTTCTATTAAGACATCCTCAGGCTCAGAGATTCTATCATCACTGTGTCCAGTCTACTAATGAAACAAAAGGTAATTTTCATGACTGTTAGTATTTTTGGTATCTAGCATTTCTTTTTTATTCCTTCTTAGAATTTCTATCTATCCGATTACATTGCCCAACTTCTGACAATGTACTGGTTGAACTCGAGGTCCATGTGCATAAAATTTAAAATACTCTAGCAGCTTCCTTGACCTTTATCATCACTAGAACAATTGATTTCTATAACAAACCTGGAAACTTGGTTTCACCTCTATCTATAGCTCCTCTGAATTTTTTTTTTATTTCTGTTACTCAGGCTCTGACCAGAACCTCCATCATCATTTCTCTTATTCTTTGCTTGCATTAATGTGGACCTGTTATCTCATTGAGGCATTCAACCTGCAAAACATCCATTTGCTCTTGTTTAGTAAACCTTCATTTCTCAGACAGCCCTTATCAAGTAGGGGACTACATCTGAAGGTGTGAAAAGTTTTATTATGAACACCCTCAACTGCGTTGATCTCTTGTCCATCCACTAGATCTCCTTTATAAACTCCAACTACAAATCAAGTATACAACCTGTATGAAGTAACATAAATATGAAGTAATATAAGAACGTTACTTCATATTTTATCAGTTATAAATGTACAGAGTTTCAAGAAGATAATATCCAAAGCAAGGTTATGAAAAAGTTTACCCTGCTCCCTTCACCCCACATTATCTTCCACAGAGCAATCATATTTCCATCTAAATACACACACAATCTCAGTGGCATGTAGCAGTAAACTGTTCTCACTCGCACTGCTGTGGGATAGCTGCAATGACTCTGCTTGCAACTGCAGGGCTGTGGGTTGGCTGTGGCAGCTCTGATCCATGGATTGCATTCTGCAGACCAAACTGGAGAAGCAGCAACCAACCAGAGTATGCCTTCCTATGGCAATAACAGAAGAACAAGAGTGCGAGCAGAACAGCACAAGCACATTTAAGCCTCTGCCTACAACACGTCTGCCAAAATCCCAAAGCAAGTTAGGAGATGAAATTCAGAATTAAGGAGGAAAGAAATAACTTCACTTGCCAGGAGGCATGGCAAGGGTGCAAAAGTAGAACACTGTGGCAGCAGACTGAAGATCTGGGACAGAACAATTTATCTATTGTACCATATGTCTAAATAACACACTTATGATGTTTCCTCTGGATTTTGAGTTGGCTATCATCTATTGGAAGAAGAATTTGTCTTCTTTTTTCCTAATCTTATCACAATACACACTATCATTTCCCATTCCCCATCCCTTATATATCATAATTTTGGTTGAATCAATATTGAGTATTTACATCATTGACTATGTAAATATACTCACTGCCAAATTATATATTATAATGCCTGTCCTACATAAGTCTTTGTTTTCCCTAGAATTAGAACTTTTAAGTGTTTATTTTTCTATACAAATATGACTCATTCAACAGCACTTAGCTATTTGTCTAGATCTATTCTCAAGATGTTAAGACACATAAAGCATTTTGCCAATTTTTTTTTATTCAAAGGAAGTCACCTTTGGAGTCTTCAGACCTTTTTCAACAAGGACTGGTTGTCCTCTGCTAGCCGTATAGCTATCATCTTAAAAACTACCTGTATCATCTTCCTGGGGATAATCTTCAACTCTCTCCTGTCATGGGTCTCCTGTTTCCCTCATAATTTTCTTGATTTGATTCCCTCATTTTTGTGGAGTAAATCCTCTAGTAGCTTTTCTAAGTAAGGAGCCTAAGGTGAGTTTTTAAAAACTCTTTTTGTTGCATTACTTCTTTGATATCCCCCCCCTATATTTTCTCTTTTATGAAAATTTTGTTATTGAGTATTAACTCTCTTTGATTGGGCATCTAATTTTCTTTGCTTTCCTATATTTTATTTTTTTGTCCTTTGGGAGAGAATTCCTCAAATTTATTTTTAGCCCCAGATCTTTTTTGATTCTTTAAATATTCATTTTTTCTACCATCCTGTATCTGTTTCAGGTTTCGAATAACTTTTATCTCTGTAACAATACTTTTCAACAGTTTTCCTTTCCCTACATATTCACTGCTTCCTCCATATTACTCCTTTCTGTTGCTCTGGTCTATATCTTCCACAGTAAATACATTCTTTACATGGTATGGTGTTACTTCTCAGCTTATATTTAAGAGTGGAAGATTAAAAAGCTATTAAGCAATGAACACAGAGGAGGGTTTTCAGAAGGATGAGCTTTACTATAGGGTGATGAGATATTTACTGGGGAACCCCAGAGGTTAGTGTTTTTAGGTATTTCTTCTTAGATTGAACAGGTTCCTCATTCAAAACTCTTCCAATTTCTATCCAGGAAGGAAAGTCAAGCCACCAGGATACTAGCTAATGAATGTAAAAAGAGACCATGAGCTTCCCCATTCGGCAGTCATGAGGCATGCACATGGTTTGTTAGCCACTGTTTTAGGCAAAGTGCTCATTCTCTTGACTAAATTCAAAATTCTCTCCTATACACAGGGAGTGCTGCACCTGCCTCTGTAGGTGGAGATGGGGTCATATAGTAGAGAAGGTGATTTAAAAATGACTGCTTCTTTAACAATTTTCAGCAAACCACCTCACTTTTTCCCCTTCAATCAATTCCAGAGGTACATGGTACTGCATTTAGGGGAATTTCTACTGTAGACAATTTTCCCTACAACTCTTATAATTCAGCCTTCTGTTATCTACTGAATCGGTTATTATTTATTCACCTGCTTTCCAGCTATTTGTTTGCCCTTGTCCCCTCCCTTAACTCTTATTCTTGTAGCCTTGTTGTTTTTAACCCCTTTCTAGCAGCTTTAATGAGGTTTTTAGTAGTGGGCAAAATTAGACACATGTTCAGTTGGTTATCTTTACCCAGAAATAGGAGTATATACATTCTAATCATGTAAGTAATTCCAACTTTCCTTCCGTAAAAGAGGTTTCAATTGATATTCCCATAAACAATGTATGAGAATGTAGCAGAGTTGTTAACATGAGATAAATAAATAGGACTCAGAGGGACTGAAAATCTTCTGAAAAAAAAATATTTTGTGTATAATGCGGTTATTTTTCTGGGAAGATATTACACAACTTGCAGAGCTTTTATAATACACACAATAAAGTTAGAAACCATTGTTTTATGGTAATTATGTAATGGTTCATGGCTACAAATAATCCCATTACATATCTATCCTTCCAGCTTTAACATCATTCACAGTATTATTTCTGCAAGGCAGCCTGGGAAGTTTGCCCAACAAAGAACAATATATACATTAGAGAAAAACTAAATCAAAGGCATGCATGCACAGGTTTCTCACTCTGCAGTTACAGATTCATGCTCAGAATGTTTCAAGTAGAAACAAAATAGGCTATCTTACAATTAGGTAAACAATGAACACCTGCATTCAATTTATCATCTGAAAATCAAACTTGAAGCATTTTGCATACATTTACATGTTTGAATTATGCAATGTATTTTAGAACTCCATGGGAGACAATTATCCAAGAAGCTTTGTTCTTATAATACATCAGGTCATTTTACGAGTAAATAAATAATCTCAGACTAAGTTTATATAATAATAATGAATTCAACCCTCACTCTTCAGGAAACAAAGTACAAATGATCTGGCTAAGGGTAAGATTTCTTTGGGTGCAAATTTTTAAATAAGTTTACATAGAGTTACAGAGTTACATTTCCCAGGAATTCTAAAACCATGTTTTTAGCCTTTTCCATCGAACTTCACAATCAAATATTGTGAAGCACAATTAAAAACTAAGAGTTTCACTTGGATATTTTACTCCTCTCTTAGGTATCTTCTTTGAAATACTAAACTGATCAAAAGTAAGCAACAAAATCAGAAAAAAATTAAGATATTAGAGAAAAGGCCATTTTTAATTAACATACAAAGAATGGTTATAAGGCTGTTGCCATAATATTAAGAGAATGAGGATCTCCAATAAATTTAGGAAATATAGAGAAGAGAGAATCTAGAGCTAGAAATTACTTCCGTATACACAGAATTGATGATGTTATTACACAGGCTGGAAGATACAGAAACAAAGAGGTCTATCTATTAGGCTAAATGGTATTAGATGTAAGTTACCATTAGGACATCAAATAAAAGTACTCACAGGAATTGTACATATATGCCCAACAGTTATGAAAGAAAGAGGAAAAACAATGATCGGAAAATTTGGGGAACAGTTATCCATTTACTGAGCAAATATTTATGAAAAAATTTCCAGGCAATACTCTAAGCACTGAAAAGGATGAGGAAGACTGGAGGAAAACCATACAAACAAATGTAACACAAGGCCACAGCAATACTGGAGATGTGCTCACAGACTAGAACTGAAGAGAAGCAGCAATGATATCATAAGATCGGCTCTATATTTTTCAGCTGACATGAGATTGGCTCTATATTTTTTAATTATAGGCTATGCAGAATTTAATCTGAGTTCAGTGCAAGCAAAGTTATAACAATCTGCTTTATATTCAAGTCAGACCATTATCTCAATTCCTTTATTGACCAAAAGTACTATTTTAAAACTATCACCTTCCACATAAACAACTTGTCTAGTAGCTCCTTATGACTCACTCCTTATACTAATTTTAGTACCTTCAGCTTTCCCATCAGTTTTCTCATATTTCCCATGATATTTTCAAAACCTCTCTTGCCAGGCTTTCAGTCTAGCTCCCCTACTGTCAAATCCTGACTTAAACATTACCTATGGAATTCTGTGGCTCCTTTACTTCTTAAAAAAACTGTTCTGTACAGTCTACATCCTTAAACTGTGATACAAGTTATAACTAAGAGAGCAAGAGTTAAATCTGCCTGAACACTAAATCACTGAGATGAATATTAACCAAAAAAAAAATATATTCATCAATAAAATGGAATGAAAGACTGATATGTAAAAGAACATGGGTGAATCTCAAAATCATTATGCTTTAATGGAAGAAGCCAGGCATAGAAGACTATGTATCTATGATTCCATTTAAATAATTTTCTAGAAAAGTGAGAACTATAGGGCACAGAAAACACATCAACGGTGGCCGGGGCCTGGGAATGGGGAAAAGAAACTGACATACAATAGAACGAGGTAAAAATGACAGTGTACCACTTGTAAATCTAGGCTTTAAGAAATCTTGTGTTTCCACATTCTTGTACCTCTGTCATCTCCATGAAGAAAGCATGCCTAGATAGACAGCTGGTCAAAGAAGGATGAAAAAACTGGAGCAGAGATGTCCAACGCCTACATATACCTGCAGTGCAAAGCAGAGCTGGCCCAAAGCACAGCTGCACAGCCAAATTCATCCAAGATCAGCAGAGCCACAACTAACCCACAGACCCATGAACATAAACTGATTACCACTGAGCTATTGTCTTCTTGGATAGTTTATTACACACCTTTCGTGTACCAATAGCAAACTCATGTCATTATTGAAAAAGTTCTTTGAAATTAACCTAAAAGTAAGAAGAATTCACTGAATAAATCATCTATAATATAATAAAGTAACGCAGCACAAAAAATATAAACATATGCAAAAATAGAAATGAATCTCAAAATGTGTAAAAAAGCAAGTAATAGAAAAACATAATCAGTATGATTATATTCATAAAAACTTTCAAACCCAAGCTATTTGTAGACACATCTACATGTGTGATAAAACTATAGAGGAAAGCAAGAAAATCATTAACACAAAATTAAAGAAAATAATAGAAGGAAAGAGAACACAATCAGGAACAGGGAAGCAAACAGAAAGAAACACAAATAAAATGTCAGATAACATACTGGCAACCTTCTATCTCATGAACTAGATTGTGAAGATAAACACCTATCATTTGTCTCTAGATCAATCTATCACTTACTGGATTTTGTTAACCAATGTCACCATAAGAAAATTAATTCATTAATTAAAATAAATAAATACTCTACCAAATGGTATATAATACACACTAAGGAATACATTTTATCAAACACACATACACACAAAAGCCTTGCTGGGCAAAGAATGGACTGAATCTGCAAGTCTCTCCCTCGCCAGCAGAGAGCTACATTAGCTGCGGCCCCTGGGCAGGATCAACATAGCACAGACAGTTGCAGAATGGTAAGAAACTATTTAGCAGGATTGTCTGGGGACACTGGGAGGTTAGCCAGGAACACCTGGATTGCAGTGTTCTTCCGTAACAGATAACATCCTATTCTGAGAAACTTAACAAATCTCCTTAGCAACAAGGAAGCTGAGATATTTCATTTGTTGTCAACAATATAAAAAATAAGTGAGTGAACAGAGATCAATGGGTAGGTCACCTTTCTGTTCCTTATCTGTACACTCTATGGGTTACACCAGGGACCAGCAGAGCATGGCACTGGCAAACACCAGCTCTTCTGTATCATTACACATCACTTTGGGCATCAACCTTTGATTTACTTAGACACTTGTGTTCATGATAACTACCCTAGCCCTCTCCACCTCTAGTAGAGATGGAAGCAAATAAATTGTGCACCACTATTAATTCTAATTTCATCTTTCTTGTTATTATCTAAATAGTAAAAGTGCCTAAAATAATGGGAGATTTTGAATTGTTCCTGAATTTATCTGCTTTTGTTTCCATGATTAGGACGTTATCAAATTAGATACTGAACTTGATTTTTTTTTTTTTTTAGGTGAGGTAACCCTTGGTTGACCTCATAGAATGCAAGGACCTTGTCAGTTTACAATCCCTTATTTTTTTATTTTTCACACCTAGAGCACTTGGTCTTCCTAGGTGGTCTCCCACCCAAGTACTAACCAAGCCTGACGCTGCTTAGCTTCCGAGATCAGACGGATTCAGGCTTGTTCAGGGTGGCATGGCCATAGACTGAAATATTTTTAAGTTGAGTAGTGAATTCTTGCCATGCCTTCTTTTTAAAAAAAAAAAAATGCCCCCATCTACAGTTCCTGCTAAGGAAGCATCACCCTTGTTTTATTTCCTGTCTTCCTGTCATTCTCTCCCTCCCCAAACCCATTCCATATGTTCTGCTGACTGATGCTTTGGTGGGGACCTATTCCCAGATCAGCTAATCCAGCAAATGATCAGTGACTTGGATCTGGGTGTACTGGCTGATGAAGAATGCAGAGCAAATCAGATTTTATCTGCAAAGAATCTAAACTAAGACATAATGAAAGAATTTAAAATTTGGTGAAAGAAGTCAGACTTGTGCCCTCATCTTGGAGCTGAAGAGCTATGGCAACTAAAGTTGAAGTGAAACACAAATCATAAACTCGGTAGATGGGGAGGAAAAAAATGAATTAATCATAAAGCAACAAAAACCCTAAAAACAATTCAGGTCTCAAAAATTTACCAGTTACCAACTAATTATATTTTTCCAATAATGTACATGTCTTTCTTGGAAAACTTTGAGTCTTTCTTGCAAACACAAGAGCTAGTCAGGGATGTTCTGTGGACACTGGAAAATTCCAGGAACAATAAGAATTCTCCATAGAGGCAATTATCTCAAAATTCTCCTGAAAGAGTGATGACTCTATAAGTACAAAAGTATCACTTCTGATCATTTGAAAATATGGCGAATTATCCAAAAAACCCATTCCAAGTCAAAATGACAGTTATCACGCTCAATAAACTCTGCAAAAGTGCTAACTAGGTACCCTTCCACAACACATTGGAAGCCTCCAGAATCTCAGCCCATCATGAGCATGAACACTGGGCATCCTTTACCATGTACAGTGGTTTTAGGATATGCTATATTGTCAGACATTCAGAGGATTCCATTTTTCACTTTAAAGTAAACCGTGTAGAATGAAATAAATACATCTATCATACAACCAACATCAAAAAAAAAAACTGGCATGTATTCCTTTTAGGACAATATTTGGGTAATATGTAGTAGAGGTGGCAATACAATAAGTCGTAGTCTGTTCAAAAACTGTTAAAAATTTAATCTTTATACTCAAGCACGCTCTCAAAAAAACCCTTTCATAACAGATTAAAATAGGTTTTAAGTAAAAAAAAAAAAAAGAAAAAAGTTTAATGACAGCACTAAGGATAAAACATAGGACTCCTACCCACCATAGTTCATTGTCATCTGAAAAAAACTGTATTCCCTCTCTGATTATTATTATTTTCTGAGTGTTGACATTTATTCCCTGCTATTTAATGTAAGCAAGAGCACATTCACTCTCCCAAAGGATTATCACGATATTAAACAGACATCTAACAGACACAGGCCTAGATTAAGTACCAAAAAAAAAAAAAAAGGAAAAGGAAACAGCTCTTTGATTAGTTTTCATTATGAAACAAACATCAAGAGTAGGAAACATTGCAGATATTAAGAAAGGAAATCCTCTTAAAATGTGGATGTCATGAGAGCAAGAGAGATCATCAGTCCCACAAAGCCCATCACAGAGGAACTGCTTCTCCAGGGAATCCTCAGATGGGCAGAAAATTTAATAGTCATCAAGTACATATGAGCTAAAATTATCTTAATTTTTAGGCACTTGGACCACAAAAAACAAGCTGAAGCAATATTCCTGGAAAAAAGTGATTAATCTATGTTAAATGTACTTAATTAATTTTGCATGTTATGTTTTGAAGTTAGGAGATTCAAAATATAACTAAAAATAGTTCTTGCTTAATGTTGTGGAGTTTGTTAAATTGTTGTGTGACTTTTTCAGAAAGTATAATGCTTGTGAAAGATCTGAGGGTGATTTCACTGAAGACTAGAAGCTATCTGTCTTATTTTTCTTTTATCTATCTCTTGGTACACAGCAAAAAGGCAAAACAAACTTCTTCACTGATGTAACTCCAAAGTGAACCAAATGCCATCACATTTGCCTCAGCCAGCACCATTTCTGGTTGCTTTGCTGCAGTGTCAAAGAAAAAAACAGGAGTTTGATTCTTGATATCTTTCCAATAAAGTGAAATGAATTGGAGTAAGACTCTCCAGTTCATTTTCTTGTTTTAGCATTGTCTCATTTTTCCTAAAAGAGTAAAAGTATTTCATATTATTCCTTCAATCAACTATCTGAAATAGCAGTTCTTTTACTTTCTTCTGTCCTAAGAGTGGGGAGTATTCCAACTCACTCTAGGTCAAACTCTGATTACCTTCAAACAGATCTCAGCCTTGAGGAAAAACAAGGGAGGGTGGCCGAGACTCAGGATATCAAGACAAGGATCCGTAACGCTTTTCTTCAGAATGCATCTTGTACAGACAGAAAAATAGTAAACAGCAAGGGAATAGCCATTGGAGAGACACGTATGTTCTGCCGAGGGTAAAATACTCCTCTTATACATTCAATTTATTAAAGAAATGTTTCTAAGTTAAAAAGAAGTTTTCATCTTAAAATTAATGCTTATTAAGAAAATGTAAAAATCAATATATAGGTTTATGTCAATACATATAGGTCTACATATAATATAGTCACTATATTTATGTCTACATGTCAGTATAGTCACTAAAGAGGAAGGGGGAGCTCTTCAATTTAGCAATAAAATTGTAACATGCAACACACCGTCACTCCCCCTTGCTAGCACAGAAGGAGAAGCTCACCGCAGCTGACCAAGGTGTGCCCTGTGTCATTAACTTGCTATAAAATGCCAGGCCATCTTCGCCATCACACATTGCCTTCGCCCAAGGCTAAGATAAACTCTGCATAATGTTAGTCTTTTTTCTCAGCCCTCCAAAAACTTCAAAGGCTTAACGAGACTTCTTGATTTAATTTCTCTCATATCCAGTATTTCTTTTAAAGCCACATGTCTATTTATCCTTAGAGGTAGGTGACATTATTGAAACACACCTCCATACACTGTGAAACCTTTAGGGAGAAAACATCTTCCAATATGTCCAGGATAGTATGAACGTTTGTTTGTTGTCTGTTTGTTTGTTTGTTTTTATGGTTTCCTCTCTTGTAGTTTATTCTTTATATTATTTTATTCAGTTTCCTGAAAATTTTAAAAACTCTGCCTTAATTTTTAACCAAAAGATTAAAAGTTAGTCATACAGTTAGTGTTTTTGTTTCTTCAAGTACTCAGAATGGAATTGCTAGATGGTATAGTTGTTATATTTTTAAATTGGAGGGTCACTTCCATTCTGTTTTCCACATCAGCTACACAAATTTACATTCCCAACAATAGGGTTCCCTTTTCTCCATATCTTTGCTAACACTTATTGCTAGTCTTTTTGATAAGCATTCTAAAAGATTTGAGGTGATATCTTATTGTAATTTTGATTTTCACTTCTCTGATCATTAGTGATGCTGAGCATCCTTTCATGTACTGTTTGCCATTGGGAAATCTTTGAAAAAGTGTCTACTCAGATCTCATGCCCATTTTTTAAATTGATTGCTTGGTTTTTCTATTGAGCTGTGAGTTTTTATACATTTTGAATATTAACCCCTTATCAGATACATGATTTACAAATGTTTTCTCCCATTCAGTAGGTTGTCTCTTCATTTTGTTGATAGTTTCCTTCACTGTACAGCAGCTTTTTTACTATGATACAATCCCACTTATTTATTTTTGCTTCTTTTGATTTCCCTTTTGCAGTCAGATTCAAAAAATCATTGTCAAGACCTATGTCAAGGAGCTTATAGCCTATGTTTTTTTCTAGGGATTTTATTATTTCAGGTCTTAATTTTCAAGTATGTAATCCATTTGGAGTTAGTTTTTATATGTGACGTAAAATAGTGTTTTATTCTTTTAAATGTGGTTCTTCAGTTTTTCTAACAACACTTATTAATGAAACTTTTTTTTCCCATTATACATTCTTGACTCTTTCATCATTAATTAATTGGCTATATCTACATGGTTTTATTTCTGAGCTCTCTATTCTGTTCCATTGATCTATGTGTCCATTTTTATTCCAGTATCATACTGTTTTAATCATAATAGCTTTGCAATATAGTTTAAAATCAGAGAATACGATGGCAGCAACTTGGTTCTTCTTTATCAAGATTGCTTTGGCTATTCAGATTTTATACAAATTTTAGAATTTTTTGTTCCATTTCTTTGAAAAATGTCATTGGAATTTTGATAGAGTTTGCATTGAATCTGTAAATTTCTTTGTGTAAATGAATTTTTCATGTTGATTGTCCCAGTCCATAAGCACAGAAGATCTACCCATTTATTTGTGTCATCTTCAATTTGTGTCTTCTTCAATAAATGTCTTGTCATTTTTAATATTTAGGTCTTTCGCCTCCTTGGTTAAATTTATTTCTAGATATTGTACTTTTTTATGTAATTGTAAATGGGATTGTTTTATTTTTCTTCCTGATAATTTATTAGTGTATAGAAACACAACAGAGTTTGTGTATTAATTTTGTATCCTGCAACTTGACAAAATTTATTTATGAGTTGTAACAATTTTTTGATGGAATCTTTAGGGTATACTATATATAACATCATGTCATCTACAAATAGTGAGTTTACATTCTTCCTTTCCAATTTGGATGCCTTTCATTTCTTCTTCTTGACTAATTGCTCTAGCTAGTACTATATTGCACAGAAGTGCTCTAAGTGGGCATCCTTGTCTAATTCTTTATCTTAAAGGAAAGGCTTGAACCTTTTCACCACTGAGTTTGATGTTAGCTGTGGACTTGTCATATATGGTCTATATTAAGTTGAAGTATATTCCTTCTATAATCACTTTGTTGAAAGTTTTTCTAACATAAATAAATGTGGAATTTTGTCAAATGCCTTTTCTGTATCTATTGAGATTATTTTATTATTTTTATCTTTGGTTTTGTTAATGTGATGTATTCACACTGATTTGTGAATGTTGAACCATACCTGCATCCCGGAAATAAATTCCACTAGATTATGGTGTATAATCCTTTCAGTGCACTATTGAATTTGGTTTGATAAAATTTGTTGAAGATTTTTGCATATATGTTAATCAAGGTTTTTGGCCTGTGATTTTCTTTTCTTCTGGCATCCTTGTCTGACGTCAGTATCAGGATAATGATGGCATTATAAAATGAGTTTGAAAGTGGTTCCTCCTCTTCTATTTTTAGAAGAGTTTGAGAATTGTTATTAATTTGTCTTTGAATGTTTGGTGGAATGCAGAAATTTTTAATCTAAGATTGCTTTCAGAGTACAATCAAGCTTTCCGCTGCCCTCAGACTGTATACACACAAGTAATATGTGATTAAGAAAAACAATTAAGATCTACATTTCTTCTGAAGGTAATTAAATTACACATGTGTGGAAAATTTACTTCTTAGAGGTACTACTTTAGATTGTACCCAATCTTTTCTTCTCATCCATAAACTTTATAGCAACAAAACAAAAATACAAATAATTCTATATGTGGATGTATGTGTACACACACCCATACAAAAAGCCATGGCTTCTATGGACAAATTAAGCCTTAATTTCTGTATTTTCATGCAGAATCTCTTTAGTTAATAAAAACAAAAGGCCTAAATAAAATGCAATTCTCATTTGGTTGCAATTACAAAAGACATTTTAAAAAAAGTTCCTAGAAACTATGATGTCAGCCACAAGTAAAAGAAATACTTCATTAAACTCTGGGATAGTCACACAGCCCTCATCGAATACTTCTAATTCATACTTCTAATAACAGGCACTGTACATGGAATTTTACATGGGTTAGCTTATCCAAACTTCCCACTGACCTTTTGAGAAATAATACTTTTAGCCTTATATAATAAAATTAAAATTGATAGGTTGAATAGTCTGCACACATTCACACAGTTAACGAGTGGAAGAATCATGAATCAAACCCAATCAGCCTAATTTTAAAGCCCTATGCCTCTTTATGACTATCATAGTCTCCCTCCTACTTGGCTTCAGTTTGCTAACAATATCATTGTTCTATTTCTAGTCTAAAATTGATAGATGTAAACTATAAAAAAATAAACTAAAGACTCTGTGTTTCCAGATTTGTTGTTGTTGCTGCCTCAGTCAGGATCAACTTAACCAAAAATGCAAAATAAACAAAATGCTATCAAACTCAGATACCACTTTAAGTGATATCTCTACTTTATCTTCCAGAAATAGAGTCAAGAAGCAAGTTGTTACACCAGAATTTTTTTTACTATTTATAATTTATTGATTATAAAAAAAATTAATTGAATTCCATTTATAAAAGAATATCTTACTGAAAAATAATATATTATTGTCAGATGGCATTATAAGTACACAATTTTATAATGACAACATCCTGTTGGGAAAGAAAATATGATGGCAAGAATATTCTTTTAGAAGTAAAACAGAATTTGATAAATTCCTTCATCTGAATCAATAAAGCCATGGTAAGTATAAAAAGTGAAATTTATTTAAAATGCAGCACTCAATGTACATTTAGGCTTTAATGTAATATTATATTGCTTTATACACCACCAGGATGATATAACATAATTCAAAATCTAGTTGAAAATAAAGGGCCTTTAGGCATTCCCCAATCCATAAGGATCAGGTATGCAGAAAGTAGACTAGCCTACTTCTAATGAAAGGAAAAAAGTCTGTGACTTCCTGGTATTCTTAATTCCATTCCATATTTTGTGGTAGGGAACACACAGACTGTGCAAAATGATATAACCCATCTTTATCAGCCTAAGGAGTCTTTAAACACTTAGCCTTTTTCTTTTTTACTTGCAAAATAACTTGGGATTGCTTTAAGGGAAAGGAAAAAGAAAAATCTGGCCAAAATATCTTAGAATTTAGTTATTTTTAGAAATGGAGAATATAAAATTTTCCTTGCAGTTTTCTTATTACCCTAAAGACAATTGTGGCTAAGAAAAGTGTGTGTTTTCAAAAAAGGAATTTAGTGTCATTAAACATATAACTTAATAAGATATTTGCTGAACCTCCTCACTGAACTCCAGCCATCAGAAAATAATGGAGTTAGTCATCCTATTTATTTCTTCTATTTTAAATACATTTATTCCCCTAAGGCATGTATATCAAAAACATACCCAAAAGTGAGACTAAACCCAAAGTTAAAGAAAAAAGATAAAAACCACACAGAGAAAAAGACAGACAATATGCTAATAAAAATGCACTGCTGAACACATTCTCAGCTAAGGAAATAGTCTCTAGTCTTTTCATCCTGGGCTACCAAACCTTTTTAAAAAGATATTTATATAAATAATTATACTTTTTATAGGCAAGCATCACCTAAATGTGTATGAAGCATGTCATTGTTATATGAATTGGTTTAGGAAATGTGACAGGTATTGTAATCAGAATGCAATTATTATCTTGTTTTTGGCACTGAATAGATATTGACCCTGTATAAGTACCTGGACTTCTTAACTACAAAATGAGAATATCACCTACCACTTAATCTGCTTTCCACACAGTGGGTAGTCAATAAACTGGTTTCCCTGTCCCTTTGCGTGAATCGAAAATTCCATGTGAATTTAGCAAAGGAAGTGTATCCTAGGGTAAGGCCAAAGAGGAAACTTTAAATCATGGTTTCAAGTAGCCTAATAGCCTTAAAAAGACAGGTGCACTCCTCCCCAGTCAATCCCCAGTACATGCAGACTCCCAACTCACACAGCAGTCAGATGAAAACGGTTGCTCAGAGTGGAAGCTCAGACACAACAGACACCAAAATGAGAACTGCAATCAAAGCCAAGAGCAAGTAGCACTAAAGCAAGATTGGGATTTATCTCTTATTCAATAAATAATAACTCTAATATTTAATTGCTATGTATAAATTTTAAAGTAAGAAATATATACCTGCGAAGAAATGCAATAAGGCTAGATATGACTTAATTCTATAAGCTACAAGGTCAATTACTACAGGAGCTTTACATACGAAGACCAGTATTTTTGCCATTTGAAATGTACCTTCTGTCCTCCCAACCTCAACTCCACTAAGTCTAAAATCTTGTTCAAAAAGTCTTTCTTCTCTTACACGATTTAAAATATCCTTTTACTGATTCATCTGGCAAATGTCTTTACCACTAAAACTCCTCATATATTTGAACTGCATCATTACATCAGTTCTGTCTGTTTGAGTTGCGTTACCTCATGCCTATTTAAGCTCATGTAATCAACCAAATGAACATTGAATATTTTTAATCTCTGCTCAGTTTTGTTCAAATAATTACTGCCTTACCCAGCCCTTCACCTATCTGAGAATCATAAAATCTGAACTCGGGGAATTTTAGATCATATAGTCCAAATCCTCCATTTATAGGTGTGAATATAAGCCCAGAGAAATTAGACTGTGCCTATATTCCTCAAAGTCAATGAGCTAAAAATAAAATAAGGGCATTTTGGACTCCCAATGTCATCATTATTTCTGACCCATTCTATCACAGAGAAACAGGCTTGTGGAAGGGAGGTTTAATGTTAGAATGACAGAGTGGCAGGGTAGGCAGACCCAGCACAGGGAAAACCCACCAGAATAGGGGCTTGAGCAGGCCCCTGCTAGAGGTGTCATTTCAGTCAGCATTACAGCCTAAAGAAATATATATGTGTATGTTATGATGACCTCAAGGTACTACAACACATTACTGCTTTATATATAATAGTATTAAAAGATGAAATAATTTGACCAGTTACATTGGTAATAATGCCTTGTGGGTTTGACAACTTATGTACACACTAAATAACAAAATACAATTGGAATAAGAAAGAATTACACAGAAAATAAAATCTAGGTTACTTCCAAATCTATATCAAAATCATGAAACTTAAAAAAAATTTTATATAATTAATTACAAGTATTTACATGTGAAAACTTTACTAGGGACTGAACAAATTGAATCAAAGAACAATGGAATTATTCATAATGTGTAACTTTTATTAATTTTCTACTATTTCTAAGTATTTCTTTCTCAACAACCCAGCAAAGATTATATTTTTTCCCCTCCACGGACAAAAATACCAAGGCTCAAAGAAGCGAATACAGAAAGTTACTAAACAATGAGTACGTTGCAGAAACCAGCAGAAACTCAGCTACTTGCTTCCACAATTCTTGCTCTTCCAACACGATGATTGTGATAGATTACAAATAACCACAAATTCCTGTGGGGGTGTCCGTTTTCCTTCTCTTTAAATACACAGGACCAATAACTGCTCCGACCTGCAGAGCATGACAGAAGTGATGGCATACCAGGTCTAGCCCAGGCTATAACTAGACTGCCAGTTTCCACCTTGGCCTCTTCAACCCAGACTATCTTCAAGCTCACTAATCTTTTCTTCAATTCACTATTCATCACAGCCAATAGAGTCACATTTTTTTCCAGGATATTATATTTTTCAGTTCCCATATTTCCATTTGATTTTTCTTTTTTCACCTTTCCATATCTGTCTTGATAATACTCATCTCTCATCCATTATACCAACCTTTTTTATAGATCCTTCAACATATCTGTCAAACTTATTTTAAAATCCTACACTGCCAATCCCAACAACTGGGTCTTTCTCTATTGACCAGTATTTTCTTAACATAAGTCACTTTTACCTGTTTTAATATTTAATAGTTTTGAAATATATATATAACACTGTATATAACATGTTATAAAAATTATAGATTCTGTTATTTTCCATGGTGTTTCCTTGGAAGTGCTACTCCTAAAATGTGGTCCTTCTAGAATATTGATGAAAGGCAGAGGTGTTTACCAATTTCCTTTAACATGGCAAGAGTCAAACTCTAAACACTGTCTCCCCTGGGGCAAGCAGCTGCTAAAGCTTCTGCTCATCTCATCAGATTTCCAGTTGGTTTTCCCCTGGGTCCCATGTATGCACAGTTCAGGAGTCAGTAAACGCTTAGGGATATTTTATATCAGGCGTCACTCCTCTGCAGTGCCCTATAATCTGGAATATCTCTCTCAATTCCTAACATTCCTGGCAGCCCCACAGTCCATACTCTGGATTCTCAGGACAAAAAAAAAAAAAAAAAAAAACAAGTTAATAGCTTTCTGCCTTGCCACGACAGAGACTGAGAACTGACCTTGATATTAAAAAAAAAAAAAAAAAAAAAAAAAACTACATGCATTATTTAGCATTCAGTCCAGAGTTGTAAACTACACAATAAATTAAACGAGGAAGATTTAATTTACAGTATTATTAACTACGTACCATGGTTTAACTAGTAAGAATAAATAAAACAGAATTCTAAAAAATATGCTAAATCTGAGGGAACATACCCAAGGAAGAAACTGGGAAAGACGGAGTGCCCTCTCTCTAAGGCTGAGATTCAGACCTCACTGGAAAAGGTATGACTGCAGCCTGCGTAATGGTGGAGAAGTTAGTGGCTTGACCTGGGCCAGAAATGGTGCATAGTCAGCACACCCAGGCTGTATGTTAGGAACCACGGGGAACTGGCAAGCTGGGCACCTCCCACTGGATGGCCAGGAGCCTGTGGCTGATGAACAGAGAATTGCAGGCAGGGACTTACAAGCCGGAGGCCTACTGCTGGAATGCCAAGAAACCAAGGTTGGCAGGCACAGAACTGCAGTCCAGGACGGGCAAGCAGGGAAACCTCCACCAGGTGTCAGCAGGCAAATGCTGGCAGGTAAAGAGGATGGCAGGCCAGAACTGGCATCAAACACTTGCTAAAATGTGAATGGAATTTAGTGCCAAAGACACTGGCCTCAAACACTTATTAAAAAAAAAAAAAAAAAAAAAAAAAAAAAAAAAAAAAACTTCCTCTGGAAGTGTCCCTTTAGCACCCTCAACTGATAATGCTTAAAATTTCTTGGCAAAGGAAAGATGTCCAATGAATCCAGCAAGGCCCTGAAAAGTGGATTGAGAGCTCAGTAGAGAATATCGTATAAATGTGCATCTTACCCACTGTGACTTCCTTCTTTAAAAGGTAGAATCTTTCTAATTTTTTCCCACTTTTGGTCACTCTGCACTGAATCAAGTTTATTCAAAAGCATGTGAAAATATCTCCTTTAATTGTTCAGATAATGGTAAATTACATCTCTAGATGACATTCTGAAATATCAAACTTTCAAAGATATTAATGCCTGCAAGTAATAATGTCCATAAAATAACAACAAACTTTGAAATCATGTGTAGGTAAATGATTCAAATGTTATTTGTTAAAAGTCCATTTGAACACATGTCGAAGGGCACGTAGTTAGAAGGGTTGGATCCTGCAGAACTATTTCAAATCTAATTGTTCTCAACAAGAAGTATAGTTCCTAAACATGCCAACTTTAAGGTTAGTCGATAGTAAATCATTTTATACCATTACACACAACTTTTCAATGTTCTAGGCAGCAGACCAATAAGACAAAATCCTGCCAGAACCACTTAAAAGCAAAACTTTCCTTCTAATTCTTTTGGCAATACTTTGTGAAACATCCAAGAAGAAAGCTATATTATAAACTCAAACAACTTTGGCACCAAACATGATGTAAATTTATTACTTCTTGAGAGACATGTGTAACTTATATAAAAATGTATTATATTTTAAACAAGGTAAAAAAAAAAAGTGGTCTAGCAATGGTTGCTTGTACAACATATAAGTGGACACAGCATGGAGACACACACCACGGATGAATCAGATGATGTATCAGTCTGGGCCTGGAGCCATGGTAAGTGATGTATAATAAGAGGCTATAGGGATTAGAACATACACCATTGTGTTACTGGGAAAGATGCAGTTGGAAGGGCAAGTTGAAAGATCAGAGAACACATCACTGACTAGTCTTTCACACCAGACAAGTAAATCAGACAAGTGCCTCCAACCACCAAAAAGAAACCTTGAGGTGAGAGTCATGAAGAAGTCTGTGGGAAACAGTTACATCTGTGTAGCTAGCTACTGCCTCAATGGGTCCCCAACTCATTACGTGATAACAAAGAAGAGCTACCAGTCAGAAAGACAAGCTAAATGGTGTAGCGAGATGGCAAGGACAGGTTGGAACATTCCCCCCCCCCCCCCGCCGGCATTTCTTTTCTGTTGGTTGTCCCATCTGACAGCAGAAAGACAATAAGAAAAAAGGGCATCTGCTTCATGTCAGCCTTCTAAATCTCACTCATATTGCTTTTTTGCCAATCTAACCGAGAAAAATACGTTCCCAATTTGACCAAACTGACACAGCGACACCCAACACAGACGAATACCACATAATTCAGATATACACAGAAAAGGAATTTCATTAATTCATCCACTTAACATAAGACATAGTAGGTAAGAAGCGTGTGAGTAAAGTTAAAATCCATATTCATTCATGATAAGGTATATCCTCAATATAGCTCACCATACTTTCTCCTTCATTCTGCAATTTTTCTAAAGTAAAAGAGCCTCAAATCTGAGTTGAAGTTTTTGGATCTGCCTAGGAAATCAGTTTTGTTTGAGCCATAAACTGCTAAAGCTACCACTCTGAGGCTAATGCATACGTTAAATAAATTAACATAAAAAAATCAAAGGACTGAAATTAAAATTTATTTTGTCAATTCTGGAGGAACAGAATTTCTTATAGCACTCAAGTAAATAAAAAAGGTTTTCATTTCAAACCTTATTTCTTCCCCCTTGCTGGTACACATAACAGTTCATGATGTGATCATGAATTGCTTAGTAATTAATGGCTCTGTGATCCCTGGAGGAGGAGAAATGAGAGGATTTCCTGGGTACTAGTGTCTGGAATTTGATGGTCAGAGTCCACCTGTGTAATTTCTCAAACTACCTAATAATTCCTACTTCTTCCGACCATTCACTAGAAGTCAGGACCTGCTTTGAGGTGTGGAGTCCTGAAGTAAAAGATTAAGAAGAGGAAATACTGTCGTCTCTCAGTTTATTTCTATCTTAAAGCAGCTTTTCTTGCCAAATGCTGTAACAAAGAGATCAGGATTTTAGAAGACAAAACAAAAAGCTCCAAGGCCCTTTGACTACTGCTTATGTTAGAATAAGTATTTCCATTGTCTGCCTCTTCCCATGCATTCCATTCCCCCACCTTTAACTTTCTTACCAGAAAGCACAAACATAGAAAAGATTTCCAGTAATCTCCCAGACTGAAAATTTTTTTCCCAGGATCTTATTTTTCCAATTCAATGTCATGAACTCAGAAGAAACCACAGGAAGAAAGTAACAATCCTATTATTTTTTTATATCCTCTCTATAGTATGATCCATGTTCTCTGCCTCATCTTGTGTCTGTCTTCTGTTGTACTTATAGGCACTTGTAATTGAACTGCGTCCCCACTGTAGTTTTAAATTGTTTTCTAACACAGATAAAGACAGATGTTTGTGTCTTACTAAGATATGGTTCCCAAAGAACAAGTGTGAACTAGAGTAAGAGTATGGAATATATCAGTAGTATTGTTTTCTAAGGTTTCTGCAGTAAGTCTGGTTTTATATTCTGTTATCATACATAAGGAAAAGAGATTCATAGCCTTATGTAAGAACATTCCATACTTTAAACTATAAAAAGTCAGTATAGTTTTTTAAAATTCTTACAATAACATATATTAAACATCTACTAGATTTGAGGCACTAAGCTAAACAATGAAGACAAAAAGAAGAATAAGAGGGAAATACGTTTAGAGTCTGTGACACCAAAGAGTGCATTATGGCTACAAATAACCAAAATGATCTTGAAAAAGATCAAAAAGTTGAAGGTCACATACCTCCAGATTTCAAAATTTAACCGCAAAACTACAGTAATCAAATCATTGTGGTTCTGGCATAAGGACAGACATATAGACCCAGAGAATAGATAGCCCAGAAATAAACTCCTATGTATATGGATGGTCAATTTTTCACAAGAGTTTAGAGAACATTCAGTGAAAAAAGATGGCCTTTTCAACAAATGGCACTTAGAAAACTGAATAGGAAAGTGTCAAAAATAAAAATGAAGTTGAGGTTTTACCTAATCCCATAAACAAAAACTAAGTCAAAATGAAACGAAGACCTAAATGTAAACACTAAAATTATAAACTCTCAGAATAAAACAGGGGAAATCGTGACATTTGTTTTGGCAATGCTGTCTTAGATATGACACCAAATCACAGGCAACAAATTTTTTTAAAATAGATAAATTAGACAACATAAAAACGAAAGGCTTTCACACATCAGAGGACACTATTGACAAAGTAAAAAGGTAATCCATGAAATGGAAAAAATAATTGCAACTTATGTATCTGAAAAAGGGTTAATATCCAAAATACATAAAAAACTACAACAACAATAACAAAAACAATAAATTTTTAAATGGGCAATAGACATGCCTCCAAAGAAGATACATAAATGGCCAATTTGTACACAAATAGCCTCCTTCCTACAGATACAACATTTTTTATTAAAAACATAATATGCCAATAAATTTGAAAATATCTATAAGACAGATAAATTGGCACAAGGAGAAAAAGAAAACCTTGATAATTCTATAACCATTATGGAGACTGAAATGGTATTTAACAACAATCAGAAAGCTGCTCCTTAATGAAAGAAATTTATACACGAATAAATGAAAAGATTTCCCACATAATGGGTGTAAAGATTTAATGTGTTCAAATGTCTACGCTTCTCAAAGCAATGTGTATATTCAATGTTCTCCCCATGAAAATCCTAATGGCATTTGTTATAAAAATAGAATAAGCAATCTTAAAATTCACAATGAACCACAAAAGACCTAACATATCCAAAATGATTTAAAGAAATAAGAAAATCGGAGGTATCACACTGCCTGATTTCAAATTATATTACAAAATTGCAGTAATCAAACAGTGTGGTACTAGAGTAAAGACGGAAAAAAACCAATGGAATAGAATAGAGACTAGAGATACCCACACATATATGATCCACTGATTTTTGACTAGAGTCCTCTTCAACGAAACATGTTGGCAAAACTGGATATCCATATGCAAACTAATGGAATTGAACCCCTATCTTACATCACACACAAAATAAATTCAAAGTGAATTAAAGACTCAAACATAGGACCTGAAACTATAAAACGCCTAGAAGAAAAGCTTCTGAATATTGCGTTTAGTGGTGACTTCTTGGATATGATACCAAAAGCATAAACAAAAAATTACAGATAAGTAACACTGCAAATGAAAATCTGCATAGCAAACGAAACAATCTACAAAATGAAAAATAAACTGAGGAATGGGATAAAATGTTTGTAAACCATGTATCTAATAAGGATTTTTTTCAATTGAGGTGCAATTGACACATAACATAATGTGAGTTTCGGGTATACATCATTATATAATATTTGTATACATTGTAAAATAATCAAATTAAGTATAGTTAACATACGTCACCTTACATAGGTATAAAAAAATTTTCATGTGATGAGAACTTTTGATGAACTTTTAATGTAAGAAACCCCTACAACTTAATAGGAAAACAAACAACCCAATTTAAAAATGGGCAAAGTACTCCTCTGCTCATTTCTCCAAAGATGATACACAGACAGGGAACTGCAGCTCAAAACCAGGAGATATCACCTTATGCCAGTTAGGATAGCTATTATCTAAATTAATTAATTAGTTAATCAATTAATTAATTAATTAAAATTTAAGCGTGGTCAAGATGTGGAGAAACTGGAACACTTCTACACTGTTTGTAGAAATTTAAAACAGCACAGCTACTATGGAAATCAGTATGGAGCTTCCTAAAAAATTTAAAAACAGAAGGGAGAAAAAGGCTATTCTAATCCTATCCCCCTGAAAAGAATCTAAACTTAAGACAGTTTTACTAGAAAGTTCTATCAGAATTTCAAGAATACTATATTTCTTATAGAAATTGTTCCAGAAAATTAAAAAGAAGAAAAATGACATTTTATAAGATTAACACAGTCTTATGTTGAAAATCAAATAAGGATATCACAAGAAATAGAGGACAATTTCATTACAAACACAGGAAAAAAATTATCAGGTAGCTAAATCCAAGAACATAAAAAACTATATCAAATAGAGTTTATCTGAATCTACCATGTTCATTTACCATATTATTTGACTATAAGAGAAAAATTATATGACCTCATTAGATAAAGAAAAACAAGATTTCAAAAAGGATAATATTTACTTGAGATCTTTTAAAAGTAACCTTTCCGAAAAAGAGTTAAAGATTAATTTAACTTAAAGGCTTTCTATCAAAAAAAAACCTACAGCAAACATTATACTTAAGAAATTATAGCCCCTTTGTGATGAAATCCAGAAAACATTACTTTTCCTGTTCTACAATATGATACCAGAGGTCCTAGCCAAAAGTAACAATGAAAGAAAAATAATGATTCAAAAGAAAAAGACAAATTTCTCATTTTTTTTGCATATAATATGATCATTTATGTAAAACAGACGAATTCAAGTACAAACTTAAAACCAGAGTTTCATGAATTTAACTGTTATAAGCTCAATCTACCAAAGGGGGTTTGAGGGAACATAATTTATAATAGCAAATATAAATTAGGAAGTACAATACAAAAGAGTTTATATATATATGTGTATATACAACACATAATAAAGTAAAAATCCTTCAAATATATAAAAAAAGATCTGAATGAGTCATACGATGTTCATAAATGGGACAACTTACTATTTAAAGATGTCAACTTGATCCCTAAATCAATTTATAATTTTAAAACATTACAATAAAAGCTTCCAGTTGGCAGGAACTTAACAGATTTCAAAATTAAAAAATGCAATAAAGGCCAATAAATAGCATGTCAGTCACATCTTATGGCCAGCTTCAGAATCTCTTGGTCTCTTACTCACTCCCTATGCCACCAAAGTGACTAACCACACGTGGGCCCACTTAGTCCTACAGACCACAAGCCAGATTCTCTGGCTTTTCCATGTAGTTACCTCTGGACATAGGTACAGCACTAGGGTATAAGTCATGAGATCTGACTTCCCTTGGAGCTGAATGGACTCGGTGATACAACCAAAGTTCACTCCTCATGGGAGTAACTTTCACCAAGAGAGAGATGACAGATGAAGTGTGTCTCTTGGAGAGTCTATGGGAAGAAAAAATACAGTTTTGTATAAACCTATCAGGATATGTCCCATGTGATGACCAGCTGGCTATATTTGTTTGTGATGTAGTAGTCAGATTAGTAAGACTAACATGACAGCTCTTTATGACTCACTAAGTTTTATCTTTAAATCCCTCGTTTCTCTTTTGCACTAATTTTTCTTCATTTTCCTCCATTTTAACTCACTATACCCCCCCTCCCACTGCTGATGGTCTTTTCATTCTTGTCCCTTTCTCTATTCTTTATTTGTTAAAAAATGATTTGTGCCTTCCTCCTTCCCCTTCCTACTGATCTTTTTCAAAACCCCATGTAGAATGTGTGATTTCTTGAGACAATTCTGAGGCTCCTCTTCAAGTCTGGTCTGGTTCCATCTACACACTCATTGAAGTCCCCCTCCTTCATCACACTGGGGATGAGGAGGGAGATGAAACGGGTAACTAAATGCTGTAAAAACTACAATATAACTTCTGAAATTGTTAACACCTGTGAATATAAAGACCTTCATAAAATTCAGTTTTGACTGGTTTGTCAACCCAGCATTTAAAACCCAATATATTAGCACTCAGTACAAGATATAAATTTTATTTCTTCTAATGCATGTAGGATAGGAGCAGGATATATATTACAAAAGAAAATTCCTGTTATATTCTTTACATATTATGGTTATGATATTGTACCTGGAGACTTGTGGCAGAAATCTTTAAAAATCAAAAGTTTTGTTTTGATTGTGTTTTTTAAGGATGTTTTTATGCTTTCAAGATAAACAGGCACTTAAAAAATACTCATAGTGCAGACTAAGAAGCTGTAACATAAATATTAAATATCTCCACAGTAAAATTCTAGGATATCAAACCAAAAGGTACATAATTAACACCCCAGAGAATTCTTCCACTGGTTGAGTCCTGCTGTGTCTTTAATGCATGTGCATTTTCATGAAAACTTAATTAACAAGTTACCTTCTAAAATTCTGAGAATCTAAAACCTTGAATGTTAAACATGAGGCCAGGTCTCTAAACAATAAAGTCGAGAATACCATCTGTGACCACCAAACCAATTTACTTAAGAAATGGATTTATGTAATTTGAAAAGCTTCCTTGTACAAAAATGTCTTATTTTTCCTAAAACTTATTTATCCTGTCTTAAAAATAAGAATCTTCTGGACCAATCTTTGGGGTTTTCCCTTAGTTCTTAGAGACCATGTAAATTTCACTACTAAACTTTTTATTCCTTAATTTAGCAATCTTTTCCTTTAGCAACTTCATAATGAGTCATTAAAAATTCACAAGGAATAAAATAAAAATTTTAGATGACCTTAAGCAACGAAAGAAAAACCAATTATGAAATACCTAATTAGAGAGAAAAGCCCAAAACCAATTAAAAACAATGCTTCCGTATATATGCATCTTAAGTATCTATCATACCCACAGATTTTTAATGATTTTAAATTAATATTAACCCAGACATAGACATTAGTAACATTTCAGTAGCCAAATGTATAGCTAATATTCTATTTTGCTTGTGTACTCACACACTCATACATTTAGATCTATAAGGATAATCAATATATATATATAGTTATTAATATACCTTTGTGTCATTGTTATATCATTAATATAACATCCTATCATAAGCATTTTCATGCCAAAAAAATTTACAGAAACTCAACTTTAAATGACCCTCTAAAATTTCCACTAATAAATGTCACTAATTGATCTCTAGAACTATAGGCTTCATAGATATTTACATTTAGAAAAATGCTGCCATCACCAACTTTATACAGATCTTTGCCCATCCTTCAAATAATTTTTCAGATGACTTTCTTAAAGGTTTTAGGAAGAAACTGTAAATACATACATATGTACATATATATTACCCCCATGCAAATGTAAGCTATGAACTCTTCCAGGAGCTAGAGATAAGAAGACGTCCCTGATCTCATGGAACCGACATACTATTTACAGGGAGAGACAAATACCAAAAATATGTAAATGTCAAGTAGTGATATCTAATAAGAAAAACTAAAGCAAAATAAAGGAATACATGATAGAAGATGCTATTTTGTGTAAGATTACCAAGGTAGGTTTCTCTGAAGAAGTGACATTTGCACAGTGACCTATGTGAAGTGTAGAAACAAACAGTGTATTAAGCAAAAGTGGCCTAAGTAGATGGAAGAACTAGTACATAGGCCTTTTTTCCATATATATGTATACATGCACACTCTTATAAATTCATTCCACTGAACAAGTATGTACTTGGTATTAATATGCCAGGCAAGTTGCTAAGAATAAGACAGAAACCTTCCCTTCCTCACAGGGCTGAGTCTAGCAGGAGAGTCAGATATTTCATAAATGTCTTCTCAAGTAATCATAATTTTGATGCTAGGTAGAAAAAAAGAAGGCACTAGAAATCTTGTAGTGAACTTGTCTAACCTAGTCAGGGAGGGCAAGGAGGAATTGGGAGACAGGACAGGCTTTTCTGAGCAAGCAGTAATTTACCTAACATCTAAACGACATGTAGCAAGATAGGAAGAAAGTAAAGTTCCAGAAAGGAAGAAAATAAATAAGGTGCCCCTAGCTAGAGCATATAGAACAGGAGGGTGAGTGAGGTGAGACGGAAGAAACAGCAGCAAAAGTAAAAACAATCCAGCAGGTCAACACACAGCAGACCACCTTAACATCCATAACCTCCTAGCATCACCTGAGGAAGAAAAGTCATCCGTGACCTTAAACTGCAGACCTCCTACCTTTTTTTGACCATAGTCCACGTGACTTTGGCTCAGATTAAGATGCTTCTTTGACACACTGATTCAATTTCATATGACCTTAGTGACAACAGCCCAATTCCTGTTTAACTCTCAGGAGATGGTAAACAGTAATATGTGTTTTCTCCATGAGTTCCACAGAGGCAAGTTACACCCTTGAAGCCATCTGTTAACTGGGTGGGCCCTCAGCTGGCATCTGGGAAACTGGCTCTTGGAGTACTCCCAGTGAACAGTTCACTGATAAGGGTGATTCACAGAGTCCAGACTGTTCACATAAACAATATGGTTTATGTTAAATATCTGCTTTCCTTCTGGGAAGCTGGAATTTTATGGGCTAGGTAGAAGATATCTATATGACGAACTTCAATAAACACCCTGACACCAAGTCTCTAACAGGCTTCCGTGGGGAGAAACATCACACACGTGCTGCTGCATTTGTGTTGCTGGTAGGAAGGCAGCTTTGCAGTGGGTCATCTTTGGGTGAGGAAGAGAACAGAGGAAGGATTCCTCCAGACTCTGTTTGTGTCTCTGTCTCATATGATCCAGCTATAATCAATTACTTCATGTAACTGATTTTAACCACAAGTACATACTGAGTTCTTCTAGCACCTCTCCAAATACAGGGGTTATACTGGGGATACCCACACACAGCAGCTTTTTCAAAAGCCCAGAACTCTTACCTGCTGATATGCTTCATAGATCACGTCAAATAGAAAAGCCTGTGGCATTTCACTTGCTCTATGCCTGGCACGTTCCAACGAGTGGTCTAAGCAACCATCAGCAGATGGACTGATGACAGTAGATACAAGAGGTCGAACTGCCCCTGCTGCCTGAATAACGAACAAACAAAAAAAGACAAATAACAAATTTATTTTACCCAGAGAATATTTTAAAGTAAAATTCCGAACTCTGTATCTCATTTTAGAAAGCAGATCTTATTCATGCCTCCAGCAAGCTACCTAAAGAAAACATCTGAACAAGTGTAAATTTGATTCACAAATCAAAACATTTCATGTCAATATAGTTAGCAATAATGTAATGGCTCGGTGTAAGCCAGAAGAGAGAAAGAACAATCAGGAGGATTGTTTCATAAACAAAATAAACGTCTAACCAATGTGCTGCATAACTGAAACTAATAAT
Source organism: Cynopterus sphinx (assembly GCA_030015415.1). Taxonomy (NCBI): domain Eukaryota; kingdom Metazoa; phylum Chordata; class Mammalia; order Chiroptera; family Pteropodidae; genus Cynopterus; species Cynopterus sphinx. Next base: position 17,701,106 of record CM057391.1, on the reverse strand, counting down.
AAAATTAAATTTAAAAAAAGTCAATCTCATAATATTACAATTCCCTTATTCTAAGAGGTAGAAGTTTTTTCTTAATTATAGGTTCAAAATCCTTTTCATCACAGGCCACTGTACTCAAAAACTACAAAAAGGATACAAAGATACAATTGGGTATTCCCTGAAGATCAGAGAGAGGAAAAAAAAGACTATTATGAAAGAACTGAAATGGATTATACATGAATTACTAATTAGTGTGCCTTCAAAAGGTTTAATTTACACATTAGATCATTAAGGAAACAGACATAGTCCCTAAGATCCCTAAAATAAAACTCAGCAACAACCCAAGTAACAATAAACTTATGTCTTGCTCTAAATCTTGTTAAAAACAGTTTCCCTCAAACATACCCTCAATGCGATGCTCCTGCACGCAAAACATCCATTAATATCAGCTGCTCTGATGAAAATTCTGTCTCATGAACAGATGCACCTAAACTTTATAAAATGATACACCTTCATATCAAACAATCTTCCTCTTTATCTTTAATACAGTCTCACTATAATACAGTCTTGAAGGTCATTACCAGACAGTTGCCTTGGTGAAGAAGTCTTAAGATATAGTTTCTATAGTAGGCAGTTAACTAAACCTCCTTTTATTGATACCAAAACGTCCTTTCTTTCATATAATTGCAAATTAGGGATTACAACACATGAAGCTAACAATAAATACATATTTGGTCTTGAGACCAACATCTGAGCAAGATAGATAGTCCATGAATTAGTTTACAAAAGCTGAGAGATTGGCTAAAAATCAAAGCTAATATATGAGCCAAGTAGACAGTTTACAAACTGTGTCACCATTTCCAGTGACTCAAGCAAAAATTTGGAGCCTCAGCATAAAAGCAAAAATGAGGCAACAGCCAGGGGTGACACAGAGGGAGTAATGTCCAAGTAAGCGAAAAGTAAGTAAGGACCAAGACCAACTGGTCAAGCCTAAAACATATCAGAAGGGGTTAGAAGACAGGAAAGAAACATACGTATACACACACACACTGCTTTTTAAGAAAAAAATTACATTTACATTGCAACTACTTATATGCAATTTTATGCCAGGCCACAAAGTAAAAATTTATAAGAGAATGTGAGACATAGAAAATGTCAGTGTGAGGAGCTATACATATTTTCTCCCAGGAAAACACTATAACTAGCAAAAAGTATTTAAAAAAAAAAAAACATTTAAAAGCCTCTGAAAATTGTCCTAAGGGCATTCAGCACATTAGAAAACATTTATTCTAGAAAATCTGCTGTATCTTGGTAAAAACAGAGAGTCCATGGTACTTGAGTCAAGATCTGTTCCTTTCCTCAATCCACTGCCTAGTTTGGTGTGACTGACATTCCTTTCAAATAGGTATGGCCAAATGTAGGGGGGCAGTGGAGTCCCCCCCTTTCCTCCTACCTCCCACTGGAAGAAGCAGAATGCTAGCATTTCCCATCCCACTCAGTTCTACAGAGGCTAAATCACAGGTTGGAGACTCCCTTCCACCACCTATAGGGTAAAGATCACCCCAAGGAATGGTAAGCAGAGACTAGTGGTGCCTGGATCATCCTCACCCTGGATCAGACCTAGTGCAGTGGTTCTACACCAGGGGAGGCAAAAGGAGAAGATGAGGGTCTTGGAATGTGCCCATGCAGCACCCTGTTCATATAACAGTTCATGTAACTCTGACAAAAACAAGACATCAAGCCCACCCACAACTCCAAAGTCACGGTGCAGTGATTTTTCACAAGGCAAGACATAGGCTCTAAGGACACAGAGCTGTGAAACAATCCCCAAAGGAACTCATTTTATTTGGAAAAGAGAGTGAGTAAGTTTAAGCTCAAGAGCATTCTCAAAAGAAATGGATATTATCATGGTAAGAAGAGGGAGCTGGATACAAATAGCTGAATTGTAGGCCAGCTAGGTTACCAGAGACGATGAGGGAAAGAAGACAATTAACAAGAGCCCCCTAAAAGCAGAGCAAACTTCAAATACTAGCCTCAAAAACCAACACTGTAGAGGGACCAGAACTTATCTGGATGGAACTGTAGTACAATTTATGCCTCAGGAGTTGTGCCCTCCATCCTCTCCCGAAAGAGCAATTAGCCAGCATAAAATGGAGCTTATCAGGTGGATGTGATATCAACAGGGCAGTCAATATAACAGAGATTTTAAAAAGATAGTCAAAGAGAACCCTGCTAAAACCACTGTCACCCCAGGGTGACTATCACATGCCCTCTGAGAAGTAACATCAGAGGCTTCACCCAACAGAGGAAAAAGACTTCAATAAAATAGACTTGTGAAGTTACAAACAGCAGCAAGTCCTCGGGAGGTGGAAAGGAGATAATCAGTATCTGAATCTTATAAAATGCAATATCTAAACTATCCAATTTACCAAAAGGTTGAGAGTCACTGAAACAGAAATGTGTGAACTATATGTATAAAGAAAGCAGTCAACAGAACTTCCTGTGAGCTCAGATGTCACACTTAGATAAAGACTTCAAGTCACCTATTATAAATATAATCAAAGAATTAAAGGAAATCATGATTAAACAGGTAAAGTATAATGACAATATCATCAATATTAAGACATTTTAAAAAGCTACATAGAAATTGTAGAGTTGAAAAGTATAATAACTAAAATGAACAATTCACTACAGGGCTCAGCAATGGACAAGAAAGAATCTATGGATTTAAAATTAGACCAATAGAGGGAATGTAATACAATGAAGAGAAAAAAAGGATGAAGAAAAATGAACAGAGTCTCAGAGAAATATAGGGCACCATTAGGCATATTAACCAGAAGGAGTACTGGAAGTAACAGCAATAATTTTTATAATAGGAGTACCAAAAAAAGAGGCAAGAGAAAGGAGTATAAAAAACTGTTCAAAGAAATTATCACAATATTTCCCAAAGTTAAGGATAACATGAATCCTCACACTCAAGGGATTCAATAAGCTCCAAGTAGAGTAAACAAACAAGAAAATCATATCTAGACACATCATAGTAAAAATGCTAAGAGCAAAAAGCAAGGAAAACATTTTGAAAGCAGCAAGAGAAATGCTTTATCTTTAATGAGAGAACACCAATAAGACTGACAACTGATTCTAATCAGAAACAATTAAGGTTAGAAGCCAGGGGAATGATATAGTAACTGCTGAAAGAAAAAAACTGTGAAAGATTTTAAGTCCAGCAAAGCTAGCATTCAAATATGAGACCAAAATAAATACTCATGGAAGACAAAAATTGAGAGAATTCTTTACTGGTAGATTCACCCTACAGGGAAAAAAAACTAAAAATCTTCAAGCTGAAAGCAAGCAACCCCTTGTAGTAATCCAAATCCACATGAAAAAACAAAGAGCAGCAGTAAAGGTAGTATGTAACCATAAAAAACAAAAACAGTATAAATGTATATTTCTCATGTGTTATACTAATGGGTCTAAAAGGCAATTTATGAAACAATAAATGCATAATTTAATTTATCAGCCTATACAACATTGAAATGTAATATATTTGACAAAAACAGCACAAAGGAGCAGATAAAAGTGTTAGAATAAGGAAATGATACCTGATAGTAACTTGAATCTATAGTAACAAATGAAGAAAACTAAAAAGTTTAAACAAGAAATATAACGAACTATAAATATAGTATATACTTGTTGTCCTCTCACCTTTTAAAATGACAAAATAAGAGAAAGTTTTGGGTTTCTAACATACACAGAGGTAACACACAAAACAATAATAGCACAAAAAAGGAAAGAAGGAATAGAGCTGTATAGGAATAACATTTCTGTATCTCACTGGAATTAAGGTCGCATAAATCTGAAGTAAATTATGTTGAAATGTGTACTGTGAGCCCAACACCAACCACTAAGAAAAAGAAATCAAAGTGAGAATATAATTTGAGAAATTAAAGTTGCAGTAGAAAATATTCACTTAATGCAAAAGAAAGCAGTAACAAAGAAATGTGAGAAACTGGGAGATGTGACTCCAACTCTATCAATAATACAATTAAATGTGAATGTTAAACAATCCAATCAAAAGTCAGATTGTCAAACTGGATTCAAAAGCCCAACTGTATCTAGTCTACAGGAGACACATATTTGAGATTCAAAGACACAAATAAATTGAATGTAAAAGGATGAAAAAGAATACATCATGCAAACAGCAACCATAAGAAAGCTGGAGTAGCTATACTAACATTAGGAGGGGAAAAGACACAAAAAAAATGTTGGTAGAGATAAAGAGAGCCATTTTATAATAAAACAGGGTCAATTCAACTAGAAAGTATAACAATTATAAATATATTCATCTAATAACAGACCCCCAAAATACATGAAGCAAAAATTGGTAGAATTGAAGGGGGAAACAAATCCAACAGTAAAAGTTGGAGATATCAACAACCCATTTTCAATAATGGGTAGAACAACTAGGCAGAAGATAACCAGAGAAATAAAAGACTTGAAAAATCCTATAAACCAACTAACCTTAACCATTATATATTGGAACATTCTAACAGTAGAATACATGTTCTTTTCAAGTGCATACAGAAAATTCTCCAGGACAGACCATATGCTATACCATAAAGACTCAATAAGTTTTATGGGATTGAAATCATACTAAGTATGTTCTATAATCACAATAGAGTGAAATTAGAAATTGACAGAAAGAAATGTGGAAATTTCATAAATATGTCAAAAATGAACAACTCACTACTAAGTAACAAGTGAGTCAAAAAAGAAATCACTGGGGAAGTGAAAAAGACTTTGATGCATGAAAACATAGATGACTTCATAGGTTAATTATACCAAAAAGCTCAGATGGCTTCATAGGTTAATTATACCAAAAAGGATTTGTTTTTGTTTTTTTTAATGCCAATTCCTCACACTATTCTAAAAAAAAATAGGAAAGAACACTTCCCAATCATTTTGTAAGACCAAGATTATCCTAATACCAAAATTAGACAAAGACATAACAAAAAAAAAGTAAAATTATAGACCAATATCCCTGATGAATACAGGTGCAAAGATCTTCAACAAAATACCTACAAAACATATTTGGAAAAATATAAAAAGTATCATTCACCATGACCAACTGGAATGTATCCCAGGTATGCCAAATGGTTGAACATACCAAAATTGATTTAACATACTACATTGATAGAATAAAAGACAAAACATAAACATCTCAATAGATGCAGAAAAACCATGTGACCACATCCAATGCTCCTTCATGAAAACAAACAGACAATAAATTAGGAACAGAGGAGAACTTGCTTAACCTGATAAGGAACATCAATAAAAAAAACTCACAGCTAAAATCATGCTTAATGGTGAAAGTCTGAATGTTTTCCCTTAACATGAAGACATAAGAAGGATGTCCACTGTCACCACTTGCATTAAACACTGTACTAGAAGTTCTAATCAGTGCAATTAGGCAAAAATATTTAATAAAAGGCATCAAAAAATGAAAACTACCTCTATTTTCAGATGATGTGATCATGTATATAGAAAATCCTAATGCATCCACTAAAAATTATTAGAACGAACAAAAAGTTCAGCAAGAATGCAAAAGACAAGTTCATTGTATAAAAATCAATTGTATGTCTGGTAGAACAATCAAAAATAAAATAAAATAATTCATTACAATAGTGTCAAGAAGAATAAATATTTAGGGACATATTTAACAAAAATGATGCAAAACTTATATGCTAAAAACTACAAAAAAATTTCCCAGCTCCTATGTAAGGGAAAGCATCTATACCCACTTAGAGAAACCTATTCCTCTTCTCTGTAGCAATTTTCTTTCTCTTCTGCCTCACCATTTTTTATTGCTCTCCTGAATTGCCTCCATTAGTATGCAACCATTCTGTGACATCTCCTACTATTAAATCAGTCCCCTGATCACACATCTTTCTCCAGCTAGTACCAAATTTTTCCATTCAATAAAAACTGAAAATAATTCAGCATCATCTGGTAAAGGTGATAAATTTTATATAACTGCATATACTTTGACTCTAGAGAAATCTTTGTATATGTATACCAGAAGAGGTGTGTAATAATGTTTATGCTAGCAATATTTGCATTAAAAAAAACTAAACAAAACAAATGTCCACCTGTAAACATGATTTGTAATATATAATATATAAAGTATTGATTGTGAATGAACTGTAATACATTTCTTCAACTACATTGTGCAAAAAATTTGTCAAGATATTTTCAAATGTTAAGAATTAAAAAATCATACAAACATGTCAATTGTATATCAATGACACCTCTAAAAAACTTATTTAAAAAATCACACAAACATGGCATGTTACATTATAGGAGTATATGCTATAAAACAGAAGAGAAAAGCAAGAGAACAGCAAAAAAAACAAAGTTCAGGGTAATGTTTATCCATCTGAGAGGAGTAAATAAGATCAGGGCAGGGACACAGTTTCAAAGTGAATGGTAAGGTTTGATTTATTATACTAGGTGATAGATCCAGAGGTGTCCAAAGTTCTCTGCATGTTTTCAGTATTTTTAAAAAGAAAATTTCTAAAATGTGTATGCATGAACTCTCATTTTTGATTTGTGAAAACAAACTTCTCAAGAGCAGAAATCATCTGTTTTTTGAGATGTCATTATAGCAGGAAGAGTAAATCCCAAGAATAAGTAGGTTCTTGTCTATGAAAGGCAAAAGTTCAGTTAGAAAATAGTACAATATGAAGACAATTGAGAGCAGAAGATGACTACCAGCTTCCAGGGTCTTACTAAACAAAAGGCCCATGAAAACGGTCACAAGTGAAAAGCACTCTTTTACTGACCCTTCTTTTCTCTAACTACCATTCACCCATCTATCTGGTATAAACAGATATAGAAAAAGGAGGCTGATGCTAGTAGACGTGTACCATAGCTACTTCCATGGTAAGGGATATTCGTTCAGAAATAAACATGCAGTGAGTCCTCACTTATGTGATCTATTCTGAAATTCAAAGCATCAAAATTACAATGCAAGTATGGACAAAGTCGCTTAGTTGCCTCCCACATACAGCAATCTGGGAAGTTTGTTATATGAAGCATGAAAATGAAGTAATCAAATGCACTGTCTCCTTGGGAATTAGCATAATAGGGCCTGAATGGAAGCTTAACAGCTCAGCACCACAGTGATTACTTGCCTCTCAAGCTAATCTATCAAAGAAATTCCACATGTCAATGCATGGGAATCATCGTAGATACAAATCATACAATGTGGAGTAACAAACCCACCTCTACTGTTTATTTTTAAAAGCAAAATTGAACAATACATACTATCCATCCACACAGCAGGCGCTAACATGCACTCCTCCTCAAGCATCTGCATTCAAGCTAATTATGACAACGCACAACAGAAATCCTCCGACCTTGTAATTACAATTTCAGTTAGCTGAGTTGTCTTTATTAAAAGACTACTTTAAAAAATTTTATGGAATTACATCTTCAAAGCTAATCATTAACAATTATGAGATTTTGAATTTTTTTTATAACTGAATACTTCCAATACTTTTTTGACAAATTAAAAGAACCTATTATTTATTCAATATATAAACATAGGTATTTTAGAAAAACCTCCATCCCAGTTACGGTATCACTACAAAGCACCCCTAAAGTAATTATGCAGCAAAAAAAAAGAAATAAGGAGTCCTCTATTTAATATACTAAACTTTAATTCCTGGAATTTAAATTAGTACTATTTACATTAAATTTAATATAATGAGGTATATTACGCTTGGATATACAATAAACTTTATTTCATTTTAATCCCCAGATATACACATCATGCCTTGATCTACACCTTCTTCAACTTTATTTGAAGGTAATTCATAGAACAGACATACAGGGGTAGGTAGTTTCAAGTAATGAAGCAAAACAAAATTTTTCACACAGTATCTTCTCCAGCATCACAAACAAATCAAGTTTCACCTCATTCCTTGGCAATAAGGGAATAGCTCAGCACCTGCCGTGGGCATTTAAATCTTTATCAAAGTAAGACTGAAATGTCCCACTAAATGAGAATTCACTGCTTCCTCACAAATAAAACGGCTTCATTAGAGATAGCACTTAAATCAATACCAAAGTGTCTCTCTAATAGATAATGACACAGGATTCACTGACCCAGGAGAGATCATCACCTGAACTCCACCCAGGATTAAGCTCACCTTCAGTGTACTTGCTCATGATCAAAACTGCCCTACACAGATATAGTACAAGTGATTATTAACCATGGTCGCTTCCACCTAATGCCAAATTTCCAAATACAGAGTCAAATATATACCAAGTGATTTTCCATCTCTATTTTAAAACATACCCAGAATATACTGCAAAAGCTGTAAAACTGAATTGTGGGAAAGTATATTCTTCCTGATGCACTCATTAAATTTAAGAGAACTTCCAATATGCTATTATTAATCATTAATAAATATAGTCATACTGCAAAATCCCAAAAGATTACATACAAACACATCAACACACACCTGTCAAAGTTTCTGGTCATTATGTATATTTCAGTGTTTCTTTTGAAATGACTCAAAAGATTTTCTAAATAAAAACACTAGTAAATGCTTAATGAAAAAAATGTATATTCTTCCAACACAAAAAGTGATGCCTACATAATCCTTTGATTTTAAGTCTTCTGTAAGACTACCACTATTAAAGTTATTTAACTGTTCTAGAAACAAACTACCAGTCATTTTTAAATGGACATTATACCCAATTGCTCACTAAATTATAAAGACAATTATTTATCTTCAGAAAAGGAATAAGGTGGTGATCATTTCAGAATATATGTAAGTCAATTCATTATGCTATACACCTTAAACTTAATTACTACTGCATGCCACTTATATCTCAATAAAATGAGGAAATAAGAAAAGAAATAAAGATAAGTCCATCTGTAGTATTCTGATTAATTATGCTCTAACTCTGTAAATTTATTATCTATATCACTGGTGTAGGGGAAGTTGGAGTGGAAGTAGGGGTGTGAACAGGGATGCTGCTAACCATCACACAAGACACAGGACAGCCTCCCAAAACAAAGACTTGTCTTACCCAAAATGTCAGTCCTGCAAAGCTTGAGAGAGAAACCCTGTGCCATAACAATATTCAAATACAGAAAAAAACAAGGTGTGGAACCTTCTCTCACAAGCAATAATCTCTATTGCTTTAAATATTGGGAAAAAAACAACCCATATAAGAGATTAGTGTAGTGGACCTTAATGTTTAATGAAATATGCAGTAAGATGTACCATGAATCGGGCTCAAAAGGTCTCAGACAATTAGAACTCTTAGATAAATTCAATTTTCATGGGTAGGTCTGTAGGTGGCAACAAAGTTAGTGTCTAAACTGTAATCTCCCCTTGTGGCTCACACACTATCCATTTAGTCAGGTCCAGTCACCCAGGTTCCCTGAACATTGTTAACCAACTGCACTTTCCTCTCCATCTTGACTGACTTAGATAGGCCATCATCACTCAGCTGGATCATTACTGTGATTCCTGAACTAATTTAATTTCCCTAAAACTCTTCCTGTAATTCATCTACCAAACCAGGGACAATCATCTTTCTAAAATTCAAATCTGATCATATTATTCACTGCTGGAAATTAATAGCTCCCTCCTACCTATAGGATAAAAGTAAAGGAAAGAGATCTTGGAAGATTGATGGATTCCAACCTACACATGATTCCACACTAAAAACACCAAATTAAGTGATTCTGTTCATTTGAATATAAAAGGTCTGAAATTTAGACATGAGACAGAGATTTGGGAAATAATAACGTGTCTGTAAGAGTTAAAATGGTTGCATACAAATGCATTGTACCAAATTATATTTAAATACTGAAAGATATAAAACCAAAAACATAAGAAAAAGACCAATCATATTTTTTAAAAAGACGAAATAGAACTCCTAGATATTAAAAAATTATTAAAATTTTTAAAATCTTTAAACATAACATTTGGTAGAGATAAAGAATTAATGAAATAGAACAATTAAATTACCTAAAAAGCAGGCAACAAAAAGAGACAGAAAATTAAAAAAAAAGTTAGGAGACATGAAGACAGGATCAGAAAGTCAATCATATATAGAGTGATCCGTAAGAAGAGAGAAAAGCTGTGTGGTAGTAAATAAAGCAGAGTCAATAATCAATAAGATAATGGTTGACAATTTTTCAGAATTTATAAAAATACATAAATCATAAAATTCATAAAGGACAATAAATCCAAAGCAAGGAGGAAAATCTATATCTAGATGTATCACAGAGATACTGTATAATATCTATGAAAAATAAATTATAAGATATCTTATGTTAACCAGAGAGAAAAGGCAAATTCCTTTCGAGGGATACAATTAGACTGGTTAACAGAACTTGAAAGTTGAATAAAAGCCAGGAGGTAATGACAGTATATTTTCAAAGTACTTGGGGAAAAAAAATAGCTGTAGTCTTAGAATTTTATACCCAGACAAACTATTACCAAGAGTAAAGGTGAATAACATTAAAAGGATTTTACTACTGATCCTACTGAGGTCACCTTACCTCTGTGGAACCCAAAACTGGTGTATACACAGAGAGAGAGAAACTGGGTTCTGGTGATACATTCAAGTTCTTGTATGCAGATACCTCTAATGCCAGCATTAATTTCAGACATCTTTTCTCGTAGGTTAACACATCTTCATCTATTTGGTTTTGCTTTTAACCAATGTGAAATTTAAAATATCAAAGTTATCTTTAACATGTATACCCCCCTGATGGGCTGTCACACTGTCTAACTTACTTAGAAAATGATTCATCTAAAAGGGCCTTTTGGTAGAGATTGAAAATTAAAGACTAAGAAAACAAGAAAATAAGTCAAAGTCTATGGGGCACAATTTTAGAGAACAAAGGAGAATGGTTCAAAAGAATACATGGAAAACAAATCATGAAGTAGCTCTGACTAAGCAAATGCATCACTCTTTTCTTGCCTTGGGATAGCATTTGATTCAGGCAAATCTTATGCAATTTACTGCCCAGAGGTTATAAAAGATGCCAATACTTCCCACTAATGTAAGAACTTCAACTACTAGTGCAAGTCTCAATTAATTGCATTTATGTTTTTATAATTAGAACAGTATGAGAGTTGGCAGGAAGTGGTGCCTGGATTTCCTGAGGCTACTGGGTCACTATCCTAACCATTGTAGGGAAATTCTGACTAAGCAAAAAATATTACTGAGTGTTTCCAATGGATATCTATGTATTGTTTAGAGCAGACCCTTCCAGATTAGCTCGGTCTTGTCTTTCCTTGCCTTTGAGCTCTTTTACAACTTCTCAGAAGTTACAGCAACTGATAACAGTACAAAAGTATTCTTGACTATAAACATGCAACTATTTTCTGACTAATGGAGGTCCAGTTAATGCCTTCCTCCCTTGGAAAAGCAGTTTTGTCTATTTGTGAATACATCTCAACATTCCTTTATACCATACAAATTTGTGCTTTCTGGATTATATCTGTCTTGCTCCCTCATTAATGAGTTCAGTAAAATTCCTAATAGATGCTCATGTTGTACCTATAGGAAACTCTTGACTTTATACCTTTTTGAAAATTATACTTTAACATCATCAAAAACAATGCAATATTTTTAGAAGAGACCAGATTTCTGAAGCTGAATTCAAAACAAATTTTTTTGCTTAAAAACCAGCTTCTTAATAAAATCAAAAATTTTCACAGCTTGCATTAATATTTGTTAGTTTTATTTAAGATGCATATTATGATTAAATAATATAAACTACTTTCTGATTAACAAAGTTAAAATTGGAAAGACTCCAAAAGGAATTCCAATAAATCTACAAACCTAAAACACTAATTGCTATACATTTTAATGTTTTATTAAGCCATCTGTTAAACAACATTCTTAGCATATTAAGTAGAGCAACATAAAAGGCCTCTTTTGTTTTTTTCAGATACATTACCAAAAGAATCACTTTATGGACCATCTCTCAGAAATAATCTCTCTCAAATATAATACTCAACAATAAAAAAATCCCAAATGTATAAAAATTTTATAGTGAGCTTGAGTGATATTTTCCAAAGGTAACATAGGCAAAGAGCTATATTTTTCTGTGTATTTAATATGCATTGAATTTCTAACCATCTGTCCAAATTATGTAGTCTCCTCTAGAAACTCTCAAATTTGTAAAATTTTACTCAGATTCCTAAAAGTTATAAATCCTCTGTTCCTTCAGTCCTCCTCACCACCCTTATAACTGACCTATTCCTTCTACCACAATGAAGGAACCTGGAGAAGAGGAAAGGGGTCACAGGAAAAACAAGAACCACAAGAAAGTATTTTGGTTATTCATGTTCCTGGACCACAGCTTTCACTACATCAAAATACTATTTAGAAGTGATGCTAATGATGAGAAATCAAATATTTCATTTAATCTATGGAATTCTTATTCAGGTCTAAATTTAAGTGAACTCATGTTGTAAAAAATGAGATTAAATTAGGGACAATTTTCTATGACTACATGACCTAAATACATATAGTTAACTTAGGAGAAGTCATAGACTGTCTTTCCCAGATGCATACTTTAACACTTCCTGGCCTCCAGATGGCTAGGAGGCTTAGATGATTTCTTCCATCTACAACCCTTGGAGGAAACTCTAGTACTTAGATGTTATCATTCATCTTTAAATAATACCATTTTTAAGTGCTTAGAACTCTATTAAAATAGTTAACATATATTTTCTATCCTAAAACTTTACAAGTATTAGCATCTATATTTTTACAAGTAAGGAAGACAAGCCCAAAGAGATCAAGAAAGTTGAACATATTACACCGCTAATATGATTTTAAAACTGAAAATTGTGACTAAGTCTGTCAGATTCCACAGATTATTTCTATTATATCAAGTCTATGCAATAATTTTTTTTCACTAAGTCTCAAATTTAGACTGCAAACTTAAGTTTAATATTTACTACCTTATTTATAGAATTTTATCTGGTAATATTAGGGGGAAAAAACAGATGTTCTAGAGATTACAATAGGTCCCTTACAATTCTCTGCTTATTTTGATGAAATAAAAGTGAAAACAGAATTCTGTCATCTTAAGATGATTCACTTTAAAGACTGCAAAAACCTTGCCTGGCTCTTTTGACAGAAAGTAAACTACTTCTGAAAAATAAAACAAAACAAAACTAAAGTAAAAACACAAAACTTGACTGCAATATGCCAGATTTTTGTTAATTTTATATATATGCAATGTATGTATGTATCTTAGACTTCTACATGATTTTTTAGACGTTTTTAAATAACTGCATATTTCATTTCATTCCCTTAAAGTCCATTCATATCTATACAATAATGACATTATTACTACATTCTCCTCCAAATAATTCACATCATGATGATAAATGACTATACCAAAGATAAATTCCAGAACAGTCTATAAGACTATAAACTTCCTAAAACAAATTACCCTAACATCTTTACATCATCATGTCCATTTTAAATACTTTGACATTTAATTCCCTCAAAATTCAGCAAATGAACAACTCTATAGTGTTTGCCTCTTCTATGCATTCTCAGGAGTACAAATACTTACCCCATGTTCCTTAGCAGCTGTGACAACTTTAAGGAGAATGTCTTCCTCAAAAAAAGGCCTCACAGCATCGTGGATAATCACTACTTCTGGCTTGGAGAGCTGAGTGTCCCGCTGACCCTCTGCCAGTGCTTTCAGTCCATTGAATATTGACCTGTGGCGGGTCACTCCAGCTTCAACTAGCGAAATGCGTTTGTGCTGGTACCTCTGAATAATACCCTTCATTGCGTCCATATTCTCTTCCGTGACGGCCACAACAATGTCCTTTATCCAACATACTCTAAAAGGAAAGTATGCACACATTTCACATAAACTGATTCTTACACAACTAAGGTTAAGCTAATAATAGAAAATTGAATTTTTAGGTAAGTACTGATATGTCTTCATAAAGAGATTAAAAACCGACTGATTAACTAAATCAGTCATTCATTTTTATCGACTCTAGTAAAGAGGCTGATAAAAAAATCAGTGAATATGTCACACTACAGATAGAAACACATAGATGTATAGTATTTTGCAATATATTGTGTTCAATATAGACTGCATATGCTATATAGATAGATACTGGAGATTTGTAACTTAACAGTTAAATTTGAATAATTATGATATTAATCTGTAGACTGAGAAAAAAAGACTATAACAGGAATATGCTTTTAAATTGATTTTTCCAAATAATTTTTTTCATAGAATAGGAACAATTCAAAGCACGTTTAAATTCCAAAAGTTTTGTCTCTTTAGGGAAGTCCATTGAATTGGCACAAACCTGGATCTCTAACCCAAATTGCCTACATCAAGTGAAATACTGTATCTCAAATAGGAAAACTCTAATGATTAAATTTGTATAAATATAAAGCAGGATCTAATAAAATGAGAAAAACTCACAATTTAATGAAATATAAAATTAAATCAATCTGTTGAGTCAGATACAAAACACAAAACGTTTTTTCTGTTGTAAAACATTATTTTAAATAATGACGTACTGACATACATTGAGTGGTGACCATATTAAAGAAGTCTGGTGGCCTCTCGAATACCAGTGCTAACTCAGAGTTCTGTCACTGTAAATTCCACATTCCCCAGCCCGCAGGCCAGACCAGGAAAACTCTGTCTGACCCATTATATCAACCCTGAATAAAGGTCACTTTAATAGTTAATGGCATTCTTAGCCTATGAGATCTTATATGTTCATGCTAGACAGTTAAAAGTCTTAAACATATTTTTAAAGAGATGGAAGAGAGGTCATAAAATTACTAAATAGTAAAATTAACTCTCTGCTTTATTAAAAAATTGAAAAACACCTTTGGGTTGCATGGTTGCTTTACTCGATAATTATCAATCTCCTACTTTCTGTTATTGAACAAAGCCTTCCTAACACCCAAACCCTATTCTGCCTATAGCTATAACAATACTACACTGATGAACAAAACCAAGAGGTACTTTATAAGCACACTGTCTTTTCACTTTAAGTCTATTCCTTTAACAAATATTTATTGGACACCAAATTAATGCTTGGCATTAAGTATACAATAGAAATAGTCACTGCCTTCACAGAGCTCACAGATCAAACAAATAAGAACACCAATAAACAATTGCAAGCTGTAATCAAATGCTGTGAAGGAGATGTCCAAGCTCCAGGACTGCATGCAATAGAATATTTGACGAGCAGAGAAAAGTCTAAGATGACGCTGACTAAGGAAGCAGAGTTTGCTGCATGATCCAAGTGGTGAGTTGCAGAAAAATAAGAAAAGAGATTTGGAGGGAGGGAGACTGGGCTGATATGAGCAAAGACCATAAAAAGGTCCTGATGGGATGGAAGGACATGGAGTTCTATGAGCAAGGGGGAGACAAGCCCATGAAAAAGCAGGAGGCCCAGGCAGCACCAGGCTAAGTCAGGCCCTGAGAACCTCCCAGACTGTGTTATAGATTTAAGTCTGTAATTCTAAAAACAATAGGAAGTCACAGAAAAGCTTTATGCAGAAGTCATTTACACTAAAAAAAAAATTAAGAATATTCACCTCCATCAATGTTTTAGACACTGTTCTATGACATAATGGTAGCAGAATAACCCCTCCCCGTAAAGATGTCCATCTCCTAATTCTCAAAACCTGTGAATATGTAACTTAAAATGCCAAAAGAACTTTGCAGATGTAATTAAGATCTCGAGATGGAGAGATGATCCTGGACTCTCTGGGTGGGTCCGATGAAATCACAAGAATCCTTATAAGTGAAAGAGAGAGGCAGTCGAGCCAAAGGAGGAGATGTGATAACAGAAGCAGCAGTCACAGTGACACACAACCGCAAGTCCAGGAATATGGGTGACCTTGTAGAATCTAGAAGATGCCAAGTAAATGGATTGTCCCTAGAGCCTCTGGAGGAACACAGCACTGCCGACACCTTTATCTTAGCCCAGTGGGACAGATCTTGGACTTCTGACCTCCAGAAGTGTAAGATAATAAATGTATGTTGCTTAAGCCACTCAATGGAAATTTTTATAGGAGCAATAGAAAGTAACTTAACAGTATAAATTTTACTCTGGCTGCAAGATCAAGAATAGAAAGGGGAGAGAGAGAAAGGATGCAGACAGACCAGGTAGGAGGCTGCTGCTGACATCTCTGCAAAACAGTGATGGAGTTTCTAGATTGGATTTAAGAGGTAAATTATAAGTAATCTACATCAGTCAGTAAGACTGGCAAAATAAGTCAATTATCACGTAACATAAATAATAGCTAGTATCAATTAAGCACTGCGTCTTAAGCATTAGCAATATTCTAACTCATGTAATCCTCACAATATACTATCTCCCATCATATGGAAAACAAATCAGAAAGATATCTGATATAGGTACATTACACCTTATTCTCCAATGCCAAAAAAATACTTGAAAAAAATGTTTTTACCATTTTTCATCAAGACAATACAACATCCCATCTTCTAGAATGTAGGCTACTTCTCCCTGTACCACTTGGTCTCTTGCATGCCCTTCTTACTCCACAGACCACATTCTCTCTCACCCCCACATTTTGCTTGTGCTATTTCCTTTGCCTTTCAACACTATCCTCTATCCCTATCACTCTGCCATCCCCACCCACGCCAGGCTGAGTGTTACTTTTTCTTCAATTCAGGTATGGCCTCCCTCAGGAAGCTTTACCTGTCGTTTGGGGTAAGGCATCCCTGCTCTTGGCTTCCAGATAAGACTCTTATCACTACAGTCTTATCAAGCATCATGCTGTATTCTGTTTCATTTCCCAGGCGCCTCAGTAAGCTGTTAATTCATAGAAAGCAAAGACAACAACACCCCAGGACTTAGCAGTTCCTAAACTTTCAATGATATTAATAGAAATCGCAGCTAAGACATATGAATTGTTTGCTAGGTGCCATCACTATGTAGAGCATTTGCCTGCGATATCACAATACCAACATCAGCTCTAGGAAAGGAGTCACTCATAATCTCCACTTTACAGAGAATATAGAAGTAGAGACCCACTTTTGCTCAACACAGAGCAGTCATTCAAATACCTGTTCAATGAGTTAATGAATTGATGAATAAACTCCTAAAGGTAAATCCCAATTTTATTGGAATGCCTTAAAATAATTATAATTACCTATGTTCCATCATACAGAAAGCAGTCAAAATAGATGTAAACAATTATAAACAGATAAATGTGTGGCTTTAGACTATTTCACACAACTGTATGAAGCTCTAAATAGAAAAGTGCTTTAAACCAGTTTCTCAAACTGCAGATTGCATTCAGTACCTATCACTGTGTTATAAAATTAATTTAGTAAGTTTAGGCTAGAATTTTTGGGTAAATAAAATAGAAGTTAATAGAAAAATTAGAATGCATAGCAAATAGTAAAGATAGGTTGTTTTCATAAAATGCAAATATGTGTGCATTTACATATATAAATATGTGTTTGTCATTGAGTAATGATACAAAGCGTAATTCTTATAACAGGTCACAATAAAAAAAAGTATAGAAAACATCATTTTAGGCCATTCTTAAGAGATAAGGGGCTTATTCGTGCTCTTTTGTTCAGCAACTAAGCATATACTCAGTACTTTTAAGCCTTTATAAGTATTACTTGTATTTCAGAGGGTTTATTCACATTCTTTTCTAGTTAAAGAATTAAAAGCCTTTTACAGTATTAAAATTTAATAATGTAGAATCATGAAACCGAGAAAGACCTTAAGTATCTCACACAGTGCCTACTGAACAAATATTAGCTGAATAAATGGATCTGGCTGACCTCCTTTGCTAAGTGCAAGTCCACACTGAACCCCCTGTAGCCGGATTTTATCAAGTTCTCCTGAGTATTTCCTTCCTGGCACATTCCACAAACAAATACAAACCTAACCTCAAGCTCCATTACACCTGTGGACATTTTAAGGAAGAAATATAATAGCTCAGATGTTATTTTCTCCAAGAATAACATAAATGTTTACAGGAGTACTCTGCTCAGATAGGTCAGTTGAAAACAGGAGATTTAAACAAATGTTTTTAAGAAGCAGATGAAAAATCAGGCCCCTTTAACACTTCTAAAGTGCTCTCACTGAGGCTGCAAAGTTTGGCCCCAAGGGACAGTGGCACCTGCAGCTCACTGCCATGACAGTCTTTATGGAAAATTGGCTTCTAACATACTTGGGCGCAAATCTGTGGATTTCAATTTCTCTGTACCCACCATGATATTTTAGCAGCAAAATACTGAATTTGTGTAGAAAGGCTGGCTCTTGATTACCACCAAGACTTTCAGTTGTCGAGCCCTGCCTACCTGTCTTGGTCTTATCTCTTGTACTGAAGCAGTGCCATGGGCCATTGGGAACTTCACACAAATCTTGAATCATATGATCTGTACAAAACATAGTTCTATTGTACAAAATATGGGCCTATTCTTTCTCTTGACTTAGACTTGACATTTTCATTAATGAAGCATTAAGACAAGTTTTTTTAGAGCCGAATTCATATATCTGAGCAATCAATCTATTAAAAGCATCCTAAATGCTTTTCTACTTTTGAATCCCTGATTTAATTAATCACTAAAATCTGTCAATTCTGTCTTCTAAATATTTTTCCTGTCTTCCCTATGCCATTGCTACTTTCAGCTTAATTCAAGCAATCCACATTGCTCATTTGGATTAACCATTATGAATTTCTATTCTATCTTGTTCAAATGAAATTAGCAGTGGTTTTCAGAAATACAGGACAGAACAAGTTTTTAAAGTACACAAGAAAAAAAAATGAAAGACAAGGATGAACAGAAAATCATATAATCCATAAGTTAATGAAAGACATACTATGGAATCTTATACACTTACTAAAAAAGGACTTCCATTGATTTTCCAAGTAATAAGACAAGAAGCAACCCAATCTCAATGATAAAATACAGAGTTTTCATAACACATATAACGGACAACACAGATTTTTTTTCAAATTTATCTGGAGTTATCAGACTGAAGAATGCTAACTCACTTTAACCAAACTAAAAAGGGATTGAATCATATATTAGAAAGCCAATAGTTTAATATACAATGATATACATTACTAGCACAAGGTCTGGAATGCTTTTTATGCTTTTTATCTGTGGGATAGCATATTTCTTCCCTATAAAAGATTTGTATGAGAAGCCAATTATAATAAAATTGTTGATGAGCATGAAACCATATCAAAGAACAAGTTATTTTAAACAGTGTCCTCCACCTAACAGAACTGTAGTTACCTCAGGAGCCACTGGGGAGGCTGTGCCAGACCTTGTTCAAATTTATTGTCAGAAGAATTCCCACCCCCACCCAGCCCACCACCACCACCCATTTCCACTACCCCCCACACACCCTAAGCCTTACCCCTATCCCCCCCCACCATCAATAATTTGAATAAGCACTGCCAACATTTGCATCTCTAACTTACTTTCATCATGGTTAACATTTTAATCTATTTAGCTATTCCAGGTTGTCTAACCTTCCTTAAAGACACTTTCTTTCCTTAGATATTTGAAGCCAGAAATTATATTACTAGCAGGAATTTTTACTTCCAAATTCTGATCTGAGAAGACATTTTGTAAACAGTAAAATTTAGATGTTTGAGTGGGTCAATTGTGAGTAAATTTTACAATTTCACTGTCAGAGCTTTATGTCCCTGCTAATAATACCACTTTCACATGATTTCTTAAAGCACCATTTCCTTTTATAAACTCAGGTCACAAAGAAATTGTTATGTGAAAAATTAATACCCTTGATCTGTTTTTGTTAGTAAAATAAGAAAAATCAAAGGTCTCCAAATTATATAACCTATGGTTCAATAATTTATATTGCAATTCCTTCTAAAAATAAAATAAAACTTTCAAACTCCTAGAAACTTTAGTCAACTTCTAAAGGCCCTTGTTCTCAGGACAACCTAGAAATTAGTTATACTTGATTCTTTTAGTTATACCTATAATGCATAGATCTGAACTACAAGAATACAGTATGTATATGAACATTTATAAACATGTACACCTATACTTATACATGTCTATAGGTATGTACACATATGGTTAACTGTAATAAATATATCTCCACACAACTGATTTTGATAAGACTTTGAGCCTCCACTTGTCCAGATAGAGCCTTTAGCCAACACATTTCAGATTTGTGAGGATTCAGAATTTCTTTTGAATCTCATTTAATCTGACAAACAGTTATCTGAGAAATGACAATGGCATGTATGTAGAACTTGGCTAAACTAAAAAATGTGGTAGTTTTCCAATTTTGCCAGCAGGAAAACACACACACCAAAAAAAACAAACAAACAAAATAAAACAAAAAACAAACACAATTTGAAGTCCCAGTCAATTCACAAGATAGATTTTACCTCAATGTCTCAACGCCTTCCCCAACTTCTCAATTATAAACGGACATGTGTTTTAAATGTACCATGTTGTTTGACCAAAAAAAAGAAAGAAAGAAAGAAAATCCAAAATGCAGTCTGGCTCTTAATTCCTCTTTTGCCATGGGGCCTCTCAATCAGCCATTAGCTATGCTGCTTCTGAATCAAAGAACAAGCCACCAGGGGGTCTGACAAATCTGAGAGCCTAACTGTTCATTTTGAAGGTTTCAACCAGTGGTCCTTCCAGCTTTGTGTACCCCACCTCCAGAACTACCCTGTACCTAAGATTCCTGAATCTAAGGTCCTTGCTTCTCACAACTGTTCTGAGGGTTTCTGTTTCCACTTTCCTGAGCCTGTTAAATCTGATTGGTTAGCACTCCTCTCTCTCCTATCTCTCTTCCAGAGTTTTGTTGATATCTTTTATCTGCTCTCCCTCTTCTTGTATTCATTTTTCCTTGTGTGGCTACACATTTTTAATCCCTTTAGGTGGGAAAACGAAGGAGTGGAAATAAACACACATTTAAATGCATTGTTTGAAAGCAAGACTTGTCATGTTTTGTTACATTTCCCTAACTCGATTCAGAAATTTGGGGCCAAACTTCAGGAGAACGCCTCTTTTCTCTCCTAAGCCCTAAAGTTCATTGTATATTGGTTCAAAATTCCAAAAGTTAAATCACCCTATAAGGGTTATTTATCAATAAATATCTTTAATTTCTTAGTCAAGAAAAAACTAAGGAATAAAGATTACTCACAACAACTTCTCAATCCTCTATATGTGAGAAAGCAAAAGATTGAGCAAGGGAAATCCTACCTATGAAAGCCAAACAAAATAAGCTTTGAAGTCAAATTCACACATTCATAGCTCTTAAAGGGCAAGGAAAGTTGACCGCCTCAGTATAACCCCTATGACTGACAGTGGTGACATCCAGTTACATCTTTTCTTTTTGAGACACTGAAAGCTGTGCTTTAATAAGTAGTAAGCACACATGATTTCTCCACAGAGCAAAAATTAAGAATTTACAAGACATTTTTCCATTCCTTACTTGAATTTGCATAATTTATCTTTCAAGATGAAATAACCGAGGCCTTTTGGCACTATGCTGTAGGAAAACCATAAGCAGTCTATAGAACCCATCTTCTCCCAAAAGAGAATGGCTTTCATTTGGCAAATGGCTAAGAAGCACCCATACACACACTCCTGTAATGCAAGGTTTCCATGGATTTCCTGAGACATGCCCAAAACATAATATTCTTCAGGCACTGTAATATGATAAAAATGAACCTTGACATATTTCAAAATGGAGGTTTTGATTAGTTACTATTAGGATTTTACGACTGCTGTTATCAATTAAGTAAAAATGGAAAACAAGTGTCTTGTTTTCCATAAACAAGGCCTTCCCAGAAAATTCTTATACTTTAAGTGATTTTTTTTTTCAGGATCTACCTATCTCAGGTTGCGTCAGAAGTTCAGACACAAAACTGCAAATTAACACATAAGTTTTGATAGGGAAGAAAGTTCAACGTAAAAATGACTATACTCCCCTGCATCTCATTACAAAGATCCTAGTGGCCAGGAGTCATTGTGTTCCATAAGATTGTTGCATAAATGAGCTATGTTGTCACAATGTCTATGACACGAGAATATGATAGGTACACGATTCGTACAGTGGTTTCAGGGAACCCCCTATTAACTACCCAGAGAAATGGAAGGCTACAGAAGCAAGAGAAGCAGCACCCTGAACTGTTTCAATGTTTGTATGTGTTTCAGGTATAACCACGGGCCAGACACCCAAATCAAGGGTGATTTTCCAAATGACAACATTCATAAAGTAAAATAACCGTATGCTAAGCAACTTGGGCCCTTTGGCTTCTGGAGTGTGTGAAAGCCCTGGGGGAGGGGGGCTCTTTTCTGGGTAACATGCTATCATCCTTTGACTAGAACCTCACTAGCTTCCTTCTCCTCAGGCCTCCTGCAAAGGCTAAGCTAAAGGATGCCATCTATCTTGAAACGCAGGGGATTCATTCAATGTAAGGTTTAACATACTATCACAGGCCCACGAAGGAAGGCCCACTAGCTTCAAAAAGTTTAAATACCTCAGTAACAGGTATGGGGACCTTTATAATCCCTGCTTCTGCCCCTCCAGCCTCACCCCACCTTCCATCACATTACCAGGTGTTAAGACAAGATGAAGTTAATGCAATCACACACACCCCACCTTTTTCATTTCCTTAAGCTCCTCACTACAGCTCCCCAGGTCCTCCTCTTCCCCTTCCCTCTCCCTCCTTCATTCCCCCAACTAACCAATTCACTTTCCTAACACGTAAGGGCCTGTGTCGGCCTAAACTTCAGAACCCAGCACCCTTCAATCCGTCTCCACCACTGAAAGGCTGGGGATTCAATTCTGCTCCTCGGTGCACCTTGGGCACCGAGTACTCAGCAGTGTGTCTCGTATGCGGTGCTCAGCTAATGTCTGTGAACGGACAGGGAGAAGGAAAGGGTAGAGAAGGACCCACGACACCGATGTGCAAGGGAAAGCCATGAACCACGTGGATGCGGGGAGTGAGACTGCGCAAGCGCGGGGGGGAGAGGGAGGGAGAGGGAGAGAGGAGGAGGAGGGGGGAGAAAGGAAGAAGGAGGAGGGGGAGGGAGGGAGAGGGGATACACGAAAGACAAACACGAGGTGAGCCCAGGGGGAGCTCCGCGAGGTGTGTGTGCGGGGCTGGGAGAGCCCGGCGGGGGCGAGGAGCCTCCTAACGCTGCTTCTCGTCGAGCGGCCCCGCAGGGGCTGCCGTGAGAACCTGTTCCTTAGTCCCCGCCGCGGGGACCCGGGCCCCGCAGAGGGCCCCGCGCGCCGGCCCCGGCGCCCGCCCCTGCGCCCCAGGGCCCGAGCGGCCCCCTCCGCGGAGGGCGGGAGCGCGCGGCGCGGGCGCCGGGGGAGGCGGGGAGCGAGGGGCCGGGCGGGGCGCGCCGGGCGCCGCGTTTACCTCTCCAGGGCCTGCAGGGTGTAGCTGATGAGCGGCCTGTCCAGGAGCGGGCAGAACTGCTTCGGGGTGGGGACGCCCATCCTCTCCCCGCGCCCGCCCGCGGGCAGCACGGCCGCCACGGCCGGGGCCGCGGGGAGACGCCCCGGCGCCGCGGGCTCCATGGCGGCGCGACCCCTCCCCTCCCCCTCCGCTGTCGCCCCGGCGCGGGCGGGGCGCGCGGGGTGCGGGGCGGACGAGGCCGGGGGCCGCCCCGGCTGCCGATCTCCCCTCCAGGCGCGTCCGCGGCCTCCGCGCCGCGCCCAGCGCCCCCGGCAGGGCTGTTCCCCGGCCTCGTCGCTTCGCCTCCCGCAGGCCCAAGCCCGCGCCGCAGGTGGAAGTGCCAGCCGGCCCCCCATCCCTACCTCAGGGTCCCCTTACACCTGGAAGCGTGAGGTCCAGGACTCCCTGCCCCCCACCCACACCCACACCCCCACTCCCGGAGGAAATTTGGAAGAGAATTAAAATTCAAGTCACATGACGGGACAGAGAAATGTGCACCTCGATGATCTCTCATTGAAGCCCCGGAGGCCTCCTGGTTCCACCTTGGGAAGAGAAAGACGGATGGGCAAATGTGATGAAACATCCATAAGCCAGACTGCTGAGGTTCCCAGGTTTGCAAGTGGAAACCTCCTGGGGTAATGCACAAGGACTGACAGCGACCTGTCCCAGCCTCAGACCGGGGTCTGGTGGGTCTGCTGTGTGGCCTGACATTTGGGATGGTTGTAAAGATCCCCCAGGTGATTCTAATGAGCAGGATCGTTTTGGAACCACAGAACCAAAGCAATTATACTAATAATTGTTGAACAATGGCACATTATCTCATTTAATCCCCGGGTGACCCACAGCTATTATTGTTTCTTTATTACGAAGGAGGAAACAGGTTTTCATGCTTAAGTAACCTGTGTGAGATTGCACACCTAACGGCAAAGCTGTCTGAAGGCACTTGCAGAGAAGTACAGAGTTGAATTCCGGTCCTGAAGCATCCCTTGCCCTCATTTAGTGCTGTCCTTGCTGGCAATGGTTACCATGAAAATGTAGTGAAGTGTGTGGAGTGTCAGGGCATGGTGCATTAATGTCCCGGAATGTCAATTCCATGAGAGTAGGGGCCTTTGTTTTTTTGGTTTGGGTTGTGTGCTCAGGTCCTGGAGTATAACAGAAGCTTAACAAATATTTATTCAATGAACTACTGATTTAATAAATTAATGTGAATTGAAGTATATATAATTAAATATTTCCTATTTTGTATTTATCAGTCTTCACCCATCAATAGTTAACATAAAGTTCATAAAAGGGGAATCTTGAGTGCTGAAAATATTATCAGTTTATATATTCTAATTCAGTATTTTGACCCATTTTTCCCAGTTTAGATTAAAGCATACAAAATTAAAATATAAATTTGCTTCTCCTATCTTCTTTTTGTTTAATCTTATTATTGCAAGAACTTTCACTTTGGTTATTATCACTGACATTTAATTTCATTCTAGTTGATTGTCAGGTCACTGATTCCTAATTCAAAAGTAGCCATCATAATACACTTGACTTTGTAGCACCACTACCACACCTGTATCTGGCCTATACTATGCACTCGTTATCTATTGACTAACCAGATTCATAAATGAATGAGTCTATCCAGAAGAGCAGAAAGACAAATCAGCTAATTGTTTCTATTAATATTAATCAGATAATACTTTTTATCATAAGCGCCACAGGTGGAAGTGTCAGCCCTCCTCACATACCTCAGGGTACCCTTAAACTTAGAAGCTGTGAACAGGCAGTGGAGGTTCAGGACTCCCTCCCCTCACCTCTCATTGAAGAAATTTGGAAGAGGTTTAAGATCAAGTCACACAATGGGACAGAGAAATGTGCACCTCGATTATCTTTCATTACGCTCCAGAGGCTTCCTGGTTCCACCTCGGGTAGAGAAAGATGGATGGGCAAATGTTATGAAATATCAGTAAGTCAGTATTTTTACCCATTTTAATCAAACAGTAGAGTTCAAAGCTAGTGTTCATTTTCTTAGTCTTAAAAAAAAAGCACAACAAAGGTCTTAATTGCTATATAATCATTATATACCATTCAACTTTGACATGTTTTAACCAAAATCTTATTTTATTGATTTATTTTTGTACTTAGAGCAAATATATTAATTTTGCTCTGTTCACTATGAATCTTTAGATCTTATATACTATGTATTAACAGTGTTTAACAGACAGGCTTGTATAGAAAAAAAGAATTAACTGTTCATTTGTATATCACAGTATGAGAAGGAACAATTTTTTCTGCCTTTTCATATAGATATAAATAATTAGTTCCCTATCGTGCATATTTGGGGTAAAAGATGTAGTTTCCAGGTTACTTCATACCAAGTTATAGCAGCCACATTATAAAAATATCTTCTCTACGACAGGCATTTAAAATGCGTGCTGTGAGGAGGATACCTCATTGTCCAGGCCCTGCTTACCTGAAAGCTGCTGCAGTACAAAGATCCTGGAACCACTAGCATTAGCCAGTGAAAAAGGTAAGAATTTTTGCCAAGTCGGACTCTCAGATATCTACCTACAGTTTGGTGGAAACAGAGTGGTAAGAGTTTCTTTTTATTTTTCCCCTTTATTAAATTTAGATTAGCAGGAGAAAATATCTGTGAAACTAATTTCTTGGGTTTAGTGACTCTTGGTTACTTTTTATAAGTACTCGTGAGTTTTGTTGATTCTGTCTCTCTCCACCTCTGTCTTGTGTCTCTCCTTTCAACTTGTTCCATGTCCTGGGAACTTAGCCTTAATGACCAGTGAGAACATTTTCTCTCTAGCCTTCACCATCCAGTGGGTGCACTTCCTGGGGTCCACTTGCTTTCTGTCCAGCCACACCAAGCTCTCAAGAAGGGAGTTTTCTATGTCTAGCCATTCCTGCCCAGACATGGTAAAAACAGGATCCTGTATTTACCTTTCTTTTCTGCCAGTTGGAGGATGCACATGCTTCTGGAGGGCCTCAGAGTGAGTAGACTACGGATGCAAGCTTAGGGAATCAGAATGGGAGGAAAACACATGATTCCCCATGCTTTGGAGTGGCTGTTTCTTATTCTGGGAGTTAACTTGTATCTGTGAGGGTTGCATCCTTTAGCATTCTTCTTTGGGAGTGCCTCTTGCATTTATACATTCTTACTGATTTGAGTCATTATTAAGATCCTACTAGTCAAGGCCAGACAGTAGATCCTTTGAATTGGAAAAACTTCTAAATTGAAAAGAAAATATTTTTTAGAGAGCTCACATATTGTTATTAACAGCTAGTTGTTAAGATACCCTTAATAAGATGGAAGGACAGAAATTAGAATGAAAAAGTCCGCTCAGACCCTTTCCTATTTGCCTTCAGACATTTGCAGGTATTATAAAAAATCAGGACATTGGAAATACAATTGTCCTATTCTTAAGGAAATAAAAGGGAAAAATGGCAAATCTTGCTGAACACAACTTAAAAATTTTATGTCTAAAAGTTTGTCTTGGTAACTGTCAACTTGGAAGCTGTAAAATATGGCCAGACAACAGTGTGGGCTAAACTCAATTGACAGTTGGGTCCTACCAATCTGCTGCCAGCCCTCAAGGAAATTATAACTTAAAATTACAATGTCAATTATGAGAAGCATTCCAATTAGGTAAGGCCATTTAAAAGTGAACTTAAAAGCAAGGGCTTCCAAATCAAATATATAGAATAATATACCTATATTTAATTGGTATGCAAGAGCCTCCAAAAGACTTCAAAAAAAATTCTAAAATAGCTTCATTGAAAGATTTGTTGCAAAATCTAATGCAAAATGAAAGAGATAAAATAAAGGACTGTAAGTTTGACATTACTCCTTATAAGGAATTGGGCTCCAATATCATTTATTCCCTGGTCTATGAAGCATAATTAGAGAACTTCTTAAACCCCAGGAGGATCCTCAAGTCTTTTGTAAATAGATTACCTCCTGAGCCCAGTGAGAAAGGGAAACAAAATTTCACATTGTCTCCTCCTTCCCAAATCCAAGCGAGCAATTATTGATTCTTTCTTTCCCAGAGATAGCCGTTACCTGTGTCCTAAGGGTTTCCCTTGGCTTTCTGCCTGCCTAGGACATGTAAGCTGTCATTTCTTTCTTTTGTCTATCATAGGGAATGACTCTGGAAGTTAAGAACCTTTTCACCCATTTGTGAGTTCATTTGAGTCCATGATACTGTTTAAAACCGCCAGAAATATTTACTTTTGTCCTGGCTGAAACCTGACGGGTATTTGAAAATATTTAATAACTCTATGATAAAAACAATTTGGCCAAATTGGAAGCTGGATTTCAGAGACTGATAGGAACTTAAGGCGGGGAGGGGCACCTCCTCTTAAGCTAAAATGAAACTATGTACCCAGAGGGAAAGGAGCAAATTAGAGGTGATGTAGTTAGACAGGTAGATCAACTTATGGTGTCACTTAAGTTATAACCGATTCTTTGGGAAATTGAGAGCATGTGTTCTTATCTTACAAATCTTGGCAAAACCAGAAATACAGTCTAGAAGTAGTTCAAAGCTATCCTCAATCACTAAGACTGAAGGAAAAAATAGGAAATGAGGGATTTTTTGAAAGCACAAACTGTTGTTCTGGTTCCAAGACTGCCTTCTCTTCACAATATTAACAAGAAAAAAGCTTTAGTCATCTGAGCAGATAAACTTATTACCTGTCTCATGGCTAAAAATTTTAATGAAGGGTAAGAGATCTCTGTTTGCATCTGTCTGTATGTATGCATGTTGGTGGGTGTGTGTGTGTGTGTGTGTGTGTGTGTGTGTGTGTGTGTGTGTGTGTATCTCCAGATGGTATTGCTAATTTGTAAAAGAGCTCCATTTAATTCGCTTAAACAAATGCTTCTATTTTAAAAACTCATAAACATAGTAGAAACTAACCAAATGCATTTCAGGTTCACGTAGTCTGGAGAAATATTTGGTGTCAGCTAATTAAGTTTGTTGGTTTAATTAAAACAAGCATATCTTCACAGAGTTTGTATCATCAAGTATAATACTTCTATTTTATCTAGGCTTATTAGTCAGATGAGTTTATGTTATCTCTGTTGCAAAATTTGTCAGCAAGTCAAATAACTTGGTATGATGAAATTTTCACAGGTAATCTAAACAATTGTTAAGAACAAGTGAATTAAATAGATGTAAACAGAAAAAAAAAGTTTTTAAGGTGAGTTCTTTGGTAATAATTATATTTTATGTGTACTTAAAAATGATTTCCTAAATCTCTTTGATAACTTGAAACTTTTAAAGTTTTGCTACATTAAATTAAATGATAGAAATTGATTGACTATTTAGGTCATCTCCAAATAAGATAAAATAATTAAATATTGATTACTGAACATAGGTTTATCTACATTTGGCTTCTTATTACTTTTGACTTCCTATTACAGAGAAGCTAAAGCTATTCGGGTTTGTTAGTAAACAAGCCTTTTGCCTCATTGAAAGACTATTTTGTGAAAAGCAAATATTTCTATAAATTATAGAATATTTATAATTTATTAAGCTCAAAAATACTGTGTAACAGACAATTCACAATTGCTTACTTCTTCGTTTTCATTAGGAATTAAGATTTCTGAGTTAAAAATTCTAATTAATATGGGAGGAAATAATACGTTTTCAGTAATGGAAGGTATAAGGTATAGAAATACATTTTGAGCTAATTAAAAGAAAATGGTTCTAAAATAAGTTGGTTATTTCTGAATGTGTAAGAGAATAAGAGACAAACAGGAACAAGGGGAGAGTCATTGAAGGTTTGTGAAAAGAAATATTGAGAAAGAAATTTTATGTGTGATCAAGCTGGATAAGATTGAATGCATTTATTAGAAGGGTTTTTTTTTTAAATAAGCTTTAGTATCAATAGTGTATATTCTTAATATTCTTTCATCTGCTAAAAGGACAAAGTTTTCTTGTACTATTGGTCTGCTCCTTATGACTGTGAAATTTTTCTTACAAGAAAGCAAGGGTTCTGTGTTTTATCAAAACAGTTTTCTGTGCTATATGTCATCTTAATCAGGTCCTTGATTGCTTTAGAAACCTACATTTTCTCAATAGTACGAGCTATCCTTCTGTATTTAAAATGCGCTTACTGACTTTCATGCAAAGGCAACAACAACAAAAATCTATGGATATGTGACCTGACATTACAAAGGGACAGCTGTGATTAAGTTAAAGCTCTTGAGCTAGGGAGAGTACTCTGTATTACCCAGGTAGATTCAATATAATCCCAAAGGTCCTTAGAAGAGGGAGGTACAAATTAGAGAAGGAAATGTGAGGATAGAAGCAGGGTTCTGAGTGATACAGAGCTATGAGCCAAGGGATTAGGAAGCTTCTAGAAGCTGAATAAGGCAAGGAAACAGATTTTCATTTAGAAATTCCAGAACATAGTCCTTCAACCCATTTTCAGACTTCTGACATCCAGAATACTAAGATAATAAACATGTACCTTTTTAAGCCACTAAATTTATTGTAATTTTGACAACAATAGGAAACTAGTACAGCTTCATCCTCAGGAAGAGCTTCAAATTTACATGTTGACTATGATCTCTAAATGAAGTTGTACAATGTTAGAACTGCACTCACTGTGTGACTGAGGAGAGAAAACACCATTCATTAAATGTAAGCCCCATAAGTAGATCCTCAGTGCACCATGATTTTTTTAGTAAACCCTTTAATTATCTTGTGAATAATAAAACATATTCTATTGTACTATGAATGTCTACAGCATAGTTCTGTTAAATGTATACTACAATTTTATAACCTCCTTTTGGCATGTCTTTACTTTTTAATGCATATAGAAGTGCCTATTAAATGGAAGTGGCTCTCATCTTAATATCCAAAAAGGCTTAAAACTTCCTTTTCTGTTTGTTTCTGCATGTCAGTGTACCTTGGAAGACTTATCTTAGGGATTATATTAGTAGTAGTAGTAGTAGTAGTAGTAGTAGTAGTAGTAGTAGTAGTAATAGTAGTAGTAAAGAATTTTAGATCAAGTTGGGTTCATTTTTCTAGTGTTAATTCAAGTATGTCAGCCACCTCCCCTCATTCCCAAACACACTTATAGTTTTTAATAGCATTTCTAGAGGTTAGTTGGGGTGTTGCTCACAAATGCTAATGAATAGCTCAATGGTTTACCCTTTAACTTCTTTGAAATCTGAGCCAAAAAAAATATTGTTCTATCATGGCCAAACCTGAATTTCTTTCAACCTATGAATTCTAATTCTGATTTTGCCATTATGTACCTTACGTAAATGATACAGTCTATTAGCCTCTGACCTTTAGCTCATTTTTATACCTAAGAAATATGGCACTCCAAATTGAGGTCTTTCTGTAGATAATTCAAACCAAACAGCACATGACAAGATTTTTATCTTTCATTTTTCTTAGTATTTCTTACAAAGTTAATTATCAACTGTCTTAACGGTCTACTTTGTTTTCTCTGTATACTAACAAGGGAAACAACGGTGGCTATTTAGCCTTAGGACTGAATGATAAATTTGACATCATTCATGCTACCGAAGATTAATTTTTCATAAAACCACTTTGGAACATGTTAATATATATGATATTATTTACCCACATTTTATAATATAATTATTTACATACAAATCATCAAAGAAGGACAACAGTTAAAAAAAAAAAAAAAGGAATATTTGCAATCCTGCAAAGAAAGATACTGGTAGCACCTACTCCTATCCATTTGAATTGCAACTCGTTACAAGAAAAAGAAAAACAACTAAGCTTTAAAAGGTAAGCTTTCAGAGAATTCAAAGTCGTGTCTGTTATCTGAAGAATAAGAGAAGAATGTGGACATTTGAACATAGCATTACGACCACAATCACTGCTGCCAGCATCCCCCTGCCAAGCATAGAATTAATATAGGAGGAGAACTGTCCACTAGAGTCTGAATAGGGATCGTCATTGCTTTATAATGCCTTATCCAGGAGGGTACCAAATCTGGATCATAAATATATCAAAAGGGACCATGGTGTGCTGGAGGTACAGAGAGACAAAAGTAGTATGGATGAAGGGAAAGAGAGAAGACTGAGACACTAACAATACAGTTTCTTCAGTGATATGAGAACATGAGAATATAAACAAGCTTTTAATTTGTGTGTTTTTTAAGTGTTTTTTTGCTCTCTAGCATGGGGCACTTACTGGGCTAGCCAAAATTAAAAAGAGGAGGAAGGGAAGGGGAGGGGAGAAGTAGGAGGAATGGAGTGGGAGGGCTGGAGGAGGAAGAAAAGGAGAAGGCAAAAAAACAGTTTGGGCAGATGCTGTATAATCTGGTTAGGAGAAAAATAAACTGGTCTGGACAAGAAGCACTTAGTGATGACAGAAAGACAATGTTTCGTGTAGAAGTAAATTATGGCAGACTGCAAAGAGGAAGAAATGAGGTCACTGTGTTTTTATGCTGTATGTGAACAGAAATAAGTTAAATAGAAATTAAGTACTTCCATTTGTGACCATGGCTACCACTAATTGGCTTAAGACATAAGTAAAAAAAAGAAAATTAATGAATAAATGAAAGAATGTTAAACATGCCAATGAATATAAACCTAAATGCATGAAAATCAATTTACACTTCGCCTGCAAAAAAATCAGAATACTTTATTCTCCCCACCCAAAAAGTTGGTTTGAATTTAAGTTTGCACTGACCCTCCT
This sequence comes from Cynopterus sphinx, assembly GCA_030015415.1. Taxonomy (NCBI): domain Eukaryota; kingdom Metazoa; phylum Chordata; class Mammalia; order Chiroptera; family Pteropodidae; genus Cynopterus; species Cynopterus sphinx. The sequence goes on along the minus strand of CM057391.1, from coordinate 17,668,926 downwards.
CACCCCAGCTTCATATTTCTTCTACGTCTGTGAGTCTTTTATTCTTCGAAAGAACCCAAGACCTTTACAAAAGATTAATAAGTAAATGAAGAAGACCTCTTTTTATCAAATCTTTCCTTAATTATTCTCTCTGAATTGTATAAAAATCTGCTACAGTACAATAACAAAACTGTGTATAAAACTAACCAACACTGGTCCTGAGCAAATTTCAAATTTCATTATGTTTGTCTTTGGCCCGCCTGACTTTTTGCGTTCCTAGCCCATTTTTTTTCTCCACTATCTCCTGAATTGCATATCTCAGTATCAGCTCTGCTGCCAGGAGTTCACCTGTGGACTTAACCCTGCCAGTTCTCCTGATCAGGACAGGCAGCTCCATGATGTATGAGGACTGCATGTTGAGTTTGTCTCCTTGCCTAGAATTGCCTCACCATTCATGGATGTACCCACCTCCTAGCAACCTTCTCTCTGAACTCAACTCCTATTGACCCATGTATTATGATTGGCTTCTGCTTGGAGTTTCACATCTTTTTGGCATATGTAGAATAGAACCCCTGTTGGACTGTCTGGGCTTGAGTCATCAGAGAGCTAATCTCTGACTAAGTGGCTAAATAACTTCTTTGAAAGAATTAATCACATAAAAACAAATGTTACCCCTTGACTGGCTTTAAGTGTCAGTCCTATGAATTCTGATGCCTGGGTCTCCCTGGCGTGTTCTATAACCTGACCTTGACGGACTTCCCATGCTCACCGGATGCTGCTACTAAGATTTGGGACTGTTCAAGTTATGACACTAAGGCCCTACTGCCCCTGCTAAACCTGGCTCTCAAAGTGATAAAATCCAACCATCTCATTTATTCTGGGGAATACCAACTAACAGTTGTTTTAGAGATTTCCATTTTAGTAAATATCAGAATCATAATCTAAAGGAATAATAGTCTAAACCTGGAAATTCTCAAGGCTTAGAAATAATATCAATAAGTCAAGAAATATACCTTACACATGAGGCCGATGAGAGTTTTAAGAACAATTTACTTACTATCCTTTATTTTTGAATGGATGGCCAAAGATAAGTGTGCTGTGTGATTGCTAAATCAGATTAAGGTGTGGAGAATAAGAACTGTATTGTTTTACAACTTTTCTTCAGTTGTCTGTTGCTATATAACAAACCATTCCAAAGCTTAGTTAAAGAACACTATTTTGTTGCTCATAATTCTGTGGATCAGGAATTTTGGAAGGGCTGAATGAAGCAGCTCATATCTCTGTTTGGGGTCAACTAGGGTAGTTCAACTGGAGCTAGAGGAGGATCCAACATGGAACTCATTCATGGGTCTGGAGCCTTCGTGCTGGCCATTGGCTGGGACATCTCAGTTCTCATCCACATGGTCTTTCTCCAGCAAGATAGCCTATTCTTTATATAGTGGCTGGACTGTAAAAAAGCAAAAGTGGATTCTATCAGGCCTCTAAATTCTGTGACCAGAACTGACATAGCATTGCTTCTATCTCATTATATTGGTCAAAAGAAATCAGAAGTCCATCCCAAGTTCAAGAGGAGGAGATATGGCTCCATGCCTTGATGCAAAGAATAGTGTGCATTACAGGGAATGGAAGAATTATTACTAGCCATCTTTGCAGACAGTCTTCTACAGACACAGTCATTCATTTTCAGGATTCTCATGTCTTTAAATCAGATTAGCAACATCTACTCAAAAGATACAGACTCCATATATCCCTGGCCACAGCAGAGCAGAGGATTCAAAGAGTTATTCCCTGGCCTTCTCCCAAGAGAGGAAGAAGTCAAAGAAAAGCAGTGTGATCTATATGGCTCTATCTGTTCTCCAGAATCCTTTGTTTCTACAGGTTATTTACTGAGCTGTCAATAACTGTCCAAAATCCTCTCTTTACTATTATAAAATCCAAAACTAGAGTTGAAATATTAGCAAAGTGAGTATATACCTAAGATATTGTTTCTGTTACTAAAGATCCTATTGTTATACAGTCTAAGTGATAGACCAAGGACTGATCTCCAAGATGTGGCAGACTTTTTGGTTTGTAAGTAAAGCCTTTGTCAGAATCAGACTGTTTGGGCTAGCACTTGGTTAGAGAATGAAATGGTGGTGATGAGGGTTTTCATTACTTTTTGATTGCAATCACAAATGTTAACTTGTATTTAACTTTTATCGGAGTTAAAACTATTTTGCAAGATGGCCTTAATTTAAAATTCAACAAAATGAAAAATATGGGGAATATTTGCAATAACAGAAATAATAAGCACAATTCCTTTGAAAGTCTATGAAAATGCAAAAGATAGCTTCTATCACCCCCAAACTGAAAATTGTAAGCTCTGAGTATTACAATTTGTTGTGGCCATTTATTCTAAAAAAAGGAACCACATATGCAAATGGTGTGGCCTTTTTTCTCCATGTATGGTTACAAATTCAGCCAACCTGGGATTTCTTAATATTAAGCCTACACTATCTTGGAAAGGGAGCCAAAGGGCCCAGTGTCCACTAGAGATGCACAAACTTGTTTCAAGTGAGTGAGTGACTGTTATCAGCTTTTGATAAACAACACCTGCTGGCAACACTGGGAGAGAAATAATGTATTTTGCCTAATTTCTTCCATATAGTCACAGGGTTCTGCTTCAACAATTTCTTTTGTCTAAATTAGGCCTCTCTTCTGAAATCATATATGCCACATCTGAATTGTAAATTGCTTCTTCATGTCTTTGGAGTGAAAGTTGATTGAGTCCTATCTTGTGTGAGACCTCTCCAGGTCCAAATCCTCTGAAGAGCATAAGTTAATGTGTCAAACCAAAAAAATAGTGAAAGAAGCTGTCAACAGATAAGGAAAATCAGATAGAGTTGGAGAGGGAATGTGATTTGACTTTTACCATTGCTAGTATATTCCAAGTTCTGATTCCATTGCAGGTGGATCTAACAGCAACTAAAACAGAAGCAGCTTTACCCTGATAAGCTGCAGATTGGGAGGAAAAAATTAGGTCCAGGTCCTTCTTGGCACATAACATAGATTAGTAGTTTTCAGTGAGGCTAGACATCGAAATCACCTGTGGGGTTTCCAGAGGTGCATATGCTGCATCAGAATCCAAGGCAAGAGCTTGAAAGTGATTATTCTGATGAGAGCCTCTGTTGGTGGTCACTATACTAGGTCATACACAAAGGTGAAAAAATGGCCTAGTTTTGTAAGTCATCAGGGTGAATAGAGGGCCTTATTGCATAAGGAGTTGAGCACTAATCAAGGAATAGGTCTACTTTTACTCTGTGGTAACATAGACTTGTTGAATAATTATAGCTAATTGCATGTTTTCCATGTCAGACACAGTATTATGTGCTTATATGAATAATTCTTTCAGATCCACAACTGCTTTTGTGAGACAAAGATTATCATTGCTCCCTTTTACCAGTGTGGAACCTGAAATTAGTGACTTGCCAGAGGAAGTGACAGGCTGTGATGCCAGGTTTGTCTGAACTATACTGGCCTCTGAAGGACAGGATAGCGTTTCCAGCCTGTTTTCGGTATTCCTCATAGGTTCAGCTCTTTCACGCTGATTAGTCTTGACAAAATATTAAAATAAACTATTCTTCAGGCAACAGTGAGCAATATCTCCTACAGCAAACTGTCCTAGTCAAAATGAGATGAGCTAAGTAAAGAAGGTTTTGAAAACTATAATATGCCTTAGAAATTAAGATTTCTTTTTATCTTCAATGTCAGCTCATACATCATTACCCTCTAGCATAATTTGTTTCTTCAAATATTGCTGCTACTTCATTTTATTACCTGAATTCAATGTTTTCTATTATTTCAAAACTTTCTACTTCAAAATTTTCTGACATAAGCCACCATGATTCTTCTTGAATAGATGCATAATATAAATAAATTGAAATTGAGCCCACTATCAATGATGAAATATTCCCAGAAATTACATACTGACTCAATTTTTAATGGTCTTTGTTGTTGGATTTTGAAAAAGCTTTTTGAACATCTTAAATATGTCCACTTGGTAAAAAACAGAGACCTCTAACAAAAATCATACTTTCATGTCCTCAATAACTTGTTCTAGCTTAATACTCAGGGACCAAAGTCACCATGTTGCAAAATTCCTGAAGAACCATTTCATAAACTTTGCTACCTGAAGTTGGGTATTGCTAAGGTACAGACAAAACTTTTATTTATTATCTCATTATTTGTTGTTAACTAATTTTAGAAGTATTGGATTTTAGTGTATGTGTTAGGTTTGGGATTTTAAAAAATGATTCTGTTGCCTAAGTTACATGTTTTGGATTCTTCAAAGAAAGGATTAATTAAATTTTGCTTATTTTTCTTCCTGGTAAAAACTATCCATTGAGCTAACTTCTAAAAAAATTGAATTTCAATATTACCATAAATTTGAAGTGGAAAATGTTTTTCCATGAATGAGGAATTTGTGAAAATTGTTAAAAAATAATTAAAATGATTCTCAACTAAAGAGTTTATTGTGGGAGGGAAAGTGATCTCTTCTTCATGAATGGAAACTAAATGTTTTCATAAAAGTGGTGTAGTTATTACGACAGTGCAAATTATAATAATAGTTGGGAATTGAACAAAATGTTACTAAATTTCAAAGGCTCCCCTTTTAATTCAGTTTTACGAGATTGTCGCTTGAATGAAATAATGTCTAAGTATTTCTCCTTTGTGTGCTTGTGTGGTAGTAGTTATTTGTTTGAAATTTTCCTGTTATAATCGTTAGCATTCAAACTTTTTGACTGTCACGTTATCAAAAAGTTGAAAAATGCAATCCAGAAACAAACTGGTCAAAGGAAATATGAAAAACTAGCATCTCCCTAGTGTTTGTTAGAGACATTTATGCCTGGAATCGCAAGAGCTGATTTTTTTAGATTGCTGATTATTCACTCTTATGGCTTAACAAACACCCAGAACTCAATGCAAGTACCACTTCCACTGTACCACGCACCCTCATTGACTGTTCCCCTTTTCATAGTTGTTTAGAATTCATTGTCTATTACACCAGTGATCTCCAAAGAAAGGTATGTGTACCCTCAAGAGTCTGCAACGCAGTCCATTATAGCATAGAAAGTTTATGTTAAAATTTCTGTTTGTTTTGCTTTCCTTTTGCATCCGTTTTAAAATTTAATTTTTCTGAGTTTTGTAATGTGTTAATATTAGTATAGTAGCATATATATACTATTTTTAAATATTTAAAATGTATATTGCTAGTGCATGCTCAAAATTTTTTTAATGACAGATATGCACATCCAACAAAATTTAAAGCCAATGTTCTATAGTTCTTTACTTATTTTAACATTTAAGTAATGACTGAATCTTCCTGGGCTCCTAGTATCTTTATGATCTTAGGTGAGTTGTGAAATCTATGTACAAAATAGAACTAATAATGATACATTGCAAAAGATGTAGTGATGTATCATTTTTGTGAGATGAATTTTGTAAGAGATAAAGTGCTGTTCAAATGTGTGTGAACACTTTGGGAGCAGACAATAGTTCATTTGTGTACACCCAGAATTTTTCTCAGTGGCTGGCAAATAGAATATGTTCAATAAATATATGAATGAATGAATGAACGAATGAGGTTCATATATCATTAGCATTCTTGTGAGAAAGAACAAGATATGATGGAAAATATAAATGGTCATAAATAAGAACCAAGTTAAGTCTTGCTGTATCCTTGGCCCTGTGATTTTGAAAAAGTCATTCATCTTTGCTGAGCTTAGTTTCTTCTATAAATTAAGCATAATAATATCATTCTCCTACCCTACCTCGTAAGGTTGTTTTCAGAATAAATTTTTGTGAATTATATATATGAAAGTTTATCATGAACTCTAAAGAAAACTCTATGCTAACATCGGTGATTATTTCTTATGTTTCTATCATCTTCTCCTAGTAAAATGTACTTAACTGAAAGGAAAGATTCCTCCCTGCTTTATACTTTAGTTACATTCCCTCTTATGCCTAATGCAATGCTTTACCCATAATGAGTTCTTGAAAAACAGAAGAAAGGAAGGTAGAAAATAGGGAGGGAGAGAGGGAAGAAGAAAGAAAAGAAAAACTTTTTAAGGAATGGTGGCCTTTTATTTTCAAACTTGCCCATGCTTTTGAGCAAAAAGGTGGTGGTGTTTGAGGGGTTCCAACCAGTACCAGCTTGTGTTCCCCCAAGCACTTTCTATCAGTAAAAAGGCAAAGCATGTACTAAAGAGAGTGCTTGATTTATACCTGTCTAGGCAATCAACCTGCCACCCACAGAAGTGTTGGAAGTTTGGCAGTTAATCAGCAAGGCATTTTTGGTGCTCTATTCTCTATTGATAATCCTTTGAGTTTGTTCCATAGTGGGGTTTCTTAGTCATTTTGTCCCATAATGAAAACTCTGTGGATAAGGACTTAGTCTATACCTCCACAGCATCACCAGTGCCACAACAGTGCCCGGGTGCTCAATAAATACTTGGTGGATTAATAAATTAAATAACTCATGGAAATGAAGAATATGTGTACTCAATTAAAAATTTGAAGTAATTATCCAGTCATTGATTTGATTTAATTCAGTAAAAGTTTTCCCCAATTTCTGTTTTTATAGAAAAAATTGAAAAAACTAGAGTTTGTGAATTTTTTAGTTTTTCATCTTCCTCTCATATTCAAATTACATTACCATTCCTCTTTTATGTTTATGTGTATGCATGTTTGTTTTAAATATATATAAATAATGGCCATCCTTTTTATTAAAACCCAGCCCTATCTAAACAATTTTTATGAGGACCATATTTTATTTTTGAGAGAAAGAAAAAATAATCGCCATGTTTGAACATAAACACATCCATTCTCAAGGATATGCCTTTCTTTGGACTAATTATACCTTTTTCCAAATTTATAACCCAAGGAATCATTTTTCACACAAACCAGAGAGGTTATAAAATGTATTTTAGAATTTAACCATTCTATCATTATATTTATTTTCAAAAGTTGAATTATGAACTCAAACATTAGAAAATAGTCACATTGTTGGTATTATTTAAATGTGCTTTTCCTAAGATTCAAAATTTAGATGTAATTTTTCTCACTCTTCTAAATAGAACTTTTCTAAAGCAGTTGAATATTATCTCTATAAAGTTTATGGAGTAGTAATACTGAGGGACTCAAAATTGTATCTAGTTGCTCAATTGACCAATTAAGTCTCTTTCTCTTTTCTCACCCTACCCACCTTTTGGTGAGTCAATTAAAGAGGAATGAACTAGCCAAAAGGGAAGGAGTGAGGGATGAGAAGAGGCAAAGTCCTGGATAAAAAGAACTACATGATTAAATCCAGACTAATTAAGAGTTGACTTAAATGACCCTTTTGAAACAAAACTTCAAACTGTTGTCTCCTAACCAGACTGGAAAATTCAATTTGCAAGATCAGTTGATTCTCTTGCAGATGCTTTAACCCGACAGTGAGCAACATGTAGTGGTCTGGTTACTGAGGCAAGAAATTGGTAGCACAGAGCAAGTGGAGATGAATCTTTTCCTAATCAATCAGGGTTACATTTCCTAGAGGTCGCTTAACCTGTTACACATTAACAGCATGTTTTAAACACATTTTGTGCTTTTTAAAATTGATATAATTATAGAAAATTTTTCTGCTCACAACTTAATTACAGGAAAAAATGACAATGAATCCTTATCTATTGACTCATGTCCATATCCTAGGATCCCAGGGATATTTCATAGTAGATTGGCATAATTCAACTTCTTTTGGATGGATGACTAAATTGAGCTCAAGTAGAACTAACTTAGAGTTTAATCTATAAATATTCATTTACTACAATACATTGAGATTCTTTTTAAGTGACAGATTCTACTCTATTAAATATATGCAATAAATTTTCCAGATGCCTAATAATATAGCCAAGAAAAAAATGCTTTGGAAGATTGAAAAAAAGATTCATGCAATATCTGGATCTAAGCTAGCAATAAACAATTAATCCATCTAAATTATGTCTGCCCATAATGAAACCAAAGTACCAGCTTCCCAGATGTTCTTAATGTCACCCATCCCATTGTAAGTCTCCAAATGCTGACAGTACCTCCTTTGGGGCAGGGGAAATGTAAAAGAGAACATATGCTAGCGGAATGGGATAATGCAACCATAGGCATGTTGGGCAGAATAATTATAATTCTTAAAGCAAGAATATTCAAAGAACATTGCATAATTGTACATTGCTGAAAAATCACAATGATCAACTGACCAGTCTACAACATCTTCCACTAGAGATGGGGCATCTCCTTTTCAACAAGTACCCTTGGTACTGGAAGACAAGTGGCAGTTGTGAATTGCCAAATGTTCTGCATATGTTGACTGTCAAACAAGGATCATTTTTTTTCAGTGTGTGTTTCTTGTTATGGATACTTGATTTATATTTGCTGGACTCTCTTTACTTCCTCATTGCACTTATTGCCATTTATCTGTTTTCTTATTTGCTTATTTGTCTCCCATTCTAAAACTGTATACTAACCATGGCCACTTGTATTAAGAAGAGAGATAGTTTTTTTAATCAATTTATAATTCATGCAGATGGTTCATATATAATTAGAGGTCAATAAATTTTCACAAGTTGAACACAACTGTATAACAAGTGTCCACGTTAAGAAATAGATTAGCAGAGACTAGCAGCATCACAGAATATCCTGCATTCTAAATTGTTAAATTCCAGTGGTAAACATTTCCTGACTTCTGAAAGCCAAGATTTCTTTTGCCTGTGCTTGGACTTAATATAAATAAGAAATTACAGCATGTATTGTTGTATGCCTGGCCTCTTTGGTTCAACATAAGATTCATATTTTTATGAGATTCATAAAAATTCTGTTAGTGAGATTTGTATTGTGTGTAGTTGTTGCCCTGCAGTGTCACTTATGAGAAGATGCCATAATTTATCCATTCTATTGCTGATTTGTATTTGGGTAGTTTCTTGTTGGAACTATTCCAAATAATGCTGCTATAAACATATATTCACGATAAATCTATGTCTTTTGATGCATGTATGTACATATCTCTGTGGTATATATACCTAGCAGTGTAATTGTCAGGTCATTCCAAACTAGTTAAACTAGTTTCAACTTTTACCATTAGTGTGTGAGGAATGTTATCTGGTTTGTTCACCACTGTATCTCCTGCATATGTCACAGTGCTTAGCTCCTAGTGGGTACTCAAAAACTTTTTGGCTAAATCTAATTGATATGTGTTAGAAATATCTAAATGACTATTAGCATTTCATTTATTTTTTTCAAGTTTGTAAAAAATGAAAACAATTTCTAGCCCACTTCATAATTTTGCCAAAAAGCATTCCTAGATAAGCAGTTCCTGAAAATGAGACTTCACCATTCAATGCTGTTTTCTAGCACAAATAGCTGACTCAATGGAATAAACAGTATCAATTTGACAACATAACAGAGTATGGATATGTCAGCACTGAAAGACATTTTAGTCTCAACTTTCTCAACTCCCTTTAAACAGTTGAGGACACAGAGGCCTAAAGAAATCAAATTAGGTGGCCTAGGATTATAAAAGCATTTTTGAGATTCATAACTGCATTTTTTTTTTCTCTTTTAAACTTTGAGTTGAATGATTATTTCATTTGTGTAATGTGTTTTGCCAAGAACAGAACAGAGTTTTGTATTGGTATAACATTCATATTTTTACTGTGACCACCCGCAAAAAAATTTCATTACTATTTAAATTGCTTAGATTTTATGTTTGGGATAAGATTTGCCCTTTTTTTACATGATATGATCAGAATGAGTTCTCAAGTTGGGTGGTTTTTTGGATGGAGATTTTATTTTGTTCATTTCTTTTTACCAAAAGCATCTAATGAATAAGACCAGGATTTTTATTGTTGTTGAAGGATAATAAGGCTTTCTTTCATCTAAGGAATAGGTACTTTATAGAGAATACAATAAAAATTGAGAGAAATTTAATTCAATATTTAATATGTTTCTACTCAGTGATTGTCAATACTTTGAGGAGGGTTAAATCATTTGTGTTTCAAGGTCTGGGACATAGACTAGATTTGGATAAAGATATGTGTAGTAGATTCTACTAATGACTTCAGATCTTTAACCCACTATTTGACTTTAAATTCAGCCATGTGACTTTCTTTGGGAAATGGATAGTTACGGAACACAAGTCACCAAAAGCTTGAAAAGTACCTGTGCTACTAGGCTTTCTCTCTTAAGCCTCACCTGTGACCGTGAGGCAACTTGTCAGTAATTAAGAGGCTAATCCAAGTTAAAGGTATAAAGAGTCTTTAAAACAGGACTGCAATTAGGCATATGAGTTTAGAAGTCACACTTTGTCCTAACAACAAGTAAAAAGCTAAACAAACTGAAAAATCAACAACTCTCCTTAGATCTGTCTGAGAAATGAGGCCACAGGGTAAACAGCTGGCCCCAAAATGACTTTTATAATGTCATGTAGATCAGGAATTCACCTTTGGGATTCTTTCCATCTATCTAAACGTATTACTAAGACATTTTATGTGCCATGTTTTGTCTTTCCAGAAATATTCTAGACTCTGATGTGAGAATAAACTATTTACTTATTTAGACCATTGCTAGGGCCTATTAAATCTCAGGTCTCATAATGACAACTTTTTAAAGAAATAAAACAATGTAAGAGATAAAGCGAAAGGCTGTCTAAGCTCTCTTAAGTTTCATGAAGTTAAAAAACATGCTAACATTGATAACTTTTTGGAAATGGCCTGAAAACAATTTACTGTAAACATCCTTAAAAGGAGCTTAGGACCAAGAAAGAGGGAATAAAACTGTCATAATATAACTGCCTGCCTCAACTAACCCTATTCTGATATAGAAAACCATATCGAAGAAAGCATGCATCAGTTAGACTTGAACAAAACCTATTTTGTTTCATCTACATTGTTGAAATTTTTCTGTTTTATTAGACAATGATTCTTTGTGTAAAGGATAGTGTATGTACACTGTAATTAGTCATCTGTCTGAGCCTCAAAAACCTGCTTGGGATGCTGATTTTTACCTCCATAAAGAACTGAATTACAGTACCAAGAAATATGATAGAGAATTGCGAGTGTGACATTGAGTTGAAATAATGAGCTTAAAAAGAGTCAGAAAAAAAAAAAACTCTTTAAGGAAAACACCGTCCTCTTCATGGAATGGACTTCCATAAATCCATGACAAATACTGGATCTAATCTTTGAATTGCCATTCCCAGCAAACCTCACAAATGTTTTATTTTTCTGAATTCATTTACAGCTGTCTATTGAGTAATCATCTGCTACAAAAGGGATCCCAGACACCTGGAAATTGGGGATTATACAAGGCCCACCATCAACAGTACGTGTGGCTTTAGCTACGCTTCCTTACCATAACGTGGGTGACATTTCCCAAGGTAGGAAGAATAAGACATGGCACTTCTGACCATCTTGCTATTTAAGGGTCTTAATAGCCTCTTCCTGTCTCATAGCAACAGTTAATCCCAACTCCCTCTAAGGGATTCTCTGTTTTGGAAAAACAAGAGAAATTCTTTCTCATCAGAAGGTAACAACCTATTATGCAAGAGCTATGCAAATGGTATATATAAAACATGTTTTACTTTTCCCAGAAATTTCAGTCCAATCGAAAAAAAAAATGACGTACACAAAACTTAGTGTTATTAAACCGTTGATTATGTGGTTCAGGTTATAGCAGCAACAAATGAGATAGGCATCTAATAAAATTATTTCTGTTTCCATTTCAAAGAGTTTTATTGTTAATCCAATGTTTAATAGAAACAGCTTACTAACCAGAGCTGTTTTAACTTGTACGTAACAGTAGTTTCACCTATGGAAAGCAAACACAAAACAGGAGAGAAAAAGGGGATTAACAACTAACTACTATTTTTAAATCATCAAGTCATACCTTATTTCTATAAGAATTATATAGAATAATAAAAGTAATGAAATTTTTTCATCTACATATATGAAAATTCTACTGTTTCTAGTGTGCTTACCTTTTCTAATATAAAAAATACATGGAGATTTCATATTCATATCAAATACAGACATTAATCAGGAATGTAATGTATCTAAAGGATATAAAAGAAATTTGCCAAGCATATTAAGAGTATACTGGTATAAAAAGTTTCATCATTTTTTATGCCAGTAAACTATGTTGAAAGAATCTTTAGCAACAAAGCCTCTATTTATACTTCTAAATACCTTGTTGAGAGGCCAAGGATACAATATACTTTCAGGTACAACAGCATATTTTCCTGGAATTTTGCCATTGCTTTTTTAGAAGGGTGTTAAATACATTATTTCTATGTATATTACTGTCTTCTGGATTCCAACCCCCATAAAATTATATTGGCATATAGAAGAAAATGTATATGACAAAGAACTTAGTAAATAAGGGAAAGATTAATCAGGTGGTGATTTCAAAGGAGACTATAATTTGTAATGCACAATTACCGATAATAGAGTAAGAATAGAGAATTGAGAAATGTGCAAGAAATACTTTGAAGTATAGTTTAAATAAGCAGTATAAAATATTGGCACAAGTTTTCCAAAATTATATGATATTTATTATATTCAGAGAATATAGTCAAGTCTACCTGTTCTTCTTTCGTATTATTATTTTTTTAAGCTTTATTGATCCATGGGAGTACAGGAAGAAAATTTGCATTTAATTTTATCATTTTATCCTATTCCTATTTCTAAGTGTTTCATAATGTGTATAATGCATTAATATGGTTATTTGTAATACATAAGTAAATTGTGTATTTGGGAAAGGTACTCAAACATTTTTTCTCATGAAGAACATGTTCAAAAAATGTAGAGAATCACTTTAGAAAATTATCAGCATAATTATAAAAGCCAAATTATAAAAAGAAAAAAAAAACAGAATAAAGCAATTGTCTGAACATTTAGGGTTAGATCGGCATACTATATTGGAATTATGAAAAAAGAGGAATGAAGTAAGTGAAAAACTACTCTCTTCCTTTTGTTGAAGAAATGAATGAGGGTGGATGAGCCCTGATATGACATATGGATAAAGTAAGCAAATAAATAGTAGTCAAGGCTAAGTATAGAGGCAAAGGAGAATGTGTGAAATAATTTCCTACATTGTTTTTTGTGTCGCAGAAACACGTGAAATAATTGGGAAATGAAATGATGACATAGCCACGTAAAGCAAACTTAGGATGATTCAAAAAGTAATGTATAAATAAGGGGTATAGCAAAAGCAAGAGAGAGAGCGATCTCCCTATTTCAAAACTACTAAAGTATCAAAGCTTTTTATTTTTATTTAACATTAAATAAGATCGGTCCAATATATCTTCCAAAGATGTTTTTGTCATCTCCTTTGCATTCTCTTTCCTTGCTAACTTTTTCTTTTCTGTCTTTCTCTCTGTCCCACCCTGATCTACTTTCTAGACTAAGGGCTTAGAAAAGATGGAGTCTCAAACCTCAAGCCTACATTCTCTTCCATCCAACTCTCTGGTCTCATCTTAAGAAATATAATAACGTTAATAATAACAGTAACAAGTCACTATGAGCCCTTACATTCAGGAACTCTTCTAAGGTTGATATAGTTAGCCCATTTTACAGGTGAGGAAATTGAGGTGCATATTGCTTAAAGTAGTCAGCTATTAAGGGCAAGACCAGAATTCAAACCCAGGTATCTCGGCTCCAGTACCCATAACCTTGACTGCTTTGTAATACTACCTAACAATATGCCAGATAAAATACAAGTGAAATTTGAATAGATTCCTCATTTATTCTTTTTTTGTGTATCCCCATTCCTAGGATTCCAACATTTTAGAGCATTTATTTGGATCAAATACCAAATTACCACTACTGGATTAAACCCAACATATGGCCTTTTCAAGTGTAAGGGAGTGGAATAAGAGAAAAAGGGAACTAGTCAGTTACAGATGTTATTTTTATGTATTCAGATGTAGGTGAAGAAGGAATTGTTAAATTGGCAGTGCTTCTTATCCTTTGTACATCTGAAGACTGTGCTCAGCAGTATAACCACTAAGCAAAGCCTGGCACAGCTGTTCATTCTTTCTCCTCATCTTTTATCTATGTAGTGCTTTCCCCTTAAAGTGAGTCTTTGAAATTCTGAAAGCTGAGTGCTTCGTTTCCCATCATTCCGCACCTAAGCCAAGTTTCAAAATTGGCTTTGATGTGTATTTAAAGTGTCTTGGCATCTTGCTGTCATCATTCCCTGGATCCGTCCCACTCTGTGAAACTGTGATATGATCATCACTGTCCCAAGTAAGGATACCAGCTGCATAGGGAACCATGATAGTGTCCATGGGTTATATTGATGACTGCTAGAGAGAATGCAAATGGGTAAGGGTAACATATTTTGAAATCATGTTGGAGTTTATGTAGCTACCCTTCTTTTACTCTATAGGTTTTAAACCTTAGGGTTTTAGTTCTGAAGTTTCATTCTTGCCACAAATTACAATAGCAGCCAAGCTTAAACATGTCAGATTCAAATGCTTTTTTTCTAAGGTTGAGGAATAAGCTTAACATAGTTCATAGTATTTGTATTCTAGATAATTTTTTGGAGGGTGAGCATTATAGTATTTGGTGAGTCATTCTCATTTAATTTGTGATGAATTTTTTAAATTAGATGTTTTTTTTCTTCCAAGCAGTATGCTAGTTTAAAGCTTGAATGGCTTTCATGAAATGAATGCCCAAATAGAAACTGATTTGTAGGAAATTCACCTATGATTGCACATTTTAATGATATGGTGGTTATTAAAACATGTAACAAAAATAATAGCAAAAACAAACACCCAATACCTATTCCCCACTCTATCCATAAAATGTAAATAAGTGAAATTTTCTGTCTTTAATAAACATGCCCCTGTTTTTTCATATGCTACATGAGATATTGCTCAAAAAATATTATCTCAGTTTTTGTGTCCTTTTGGTTTTCAATAGGTTGATTTGTTTCTTGAGGTACATGGAACCTAATCTTAAAGTGAAGCATCCGAAGCTCTCAGAATTTCTTTCTAATATTTCTTTTAGATTCTCATCTCAAGTATAAAACAATGAAATGGGAAGATTAATGTTGAAAGGGACCTTGAAGAGCATCTTAATATCTATACTTTATAAATTAAAAAGGAGAGCGATTCTGTGATAATTCAATGGCTCTTCAATGCAGTACATGGTTCCAAATATTGTGAAGAAAATTGTGCACAAGGGGATTGGGCCAGGCAACTTATATTTGGCTCTCCATGTCCGACCTTACTCTTCATCCTGCCCTTTGCCCCAGGCTTATCAATGTGGATTAGATTCATCAGTTCCTAATCCCATGGCCTCCAATAGAGTCACCCAGTGGAGATCCCTGGCAGGAGATCAATCAGAAGGAGGAAGGATCCAGAAGAATGACAAGGGTATTTATTCCCTGGCTCACTGACTTTTTTGGTTCCTCTGATTGACTCCTCAGATTGACCATTTCCACTGCTCTCAAAATATGCCTTTACCTTCCAGGCTCAGATAACCTCATCCTTCTCTCTTTTCTTAGGGTCTGTGGTTACAACATGGTTGCTGTTGCTGGCCCTGGGTTCCTGTACTGTGACCTATGCTTTCCCTGTACCCCACCCAGACATTTATAATTGGGGTAAATAAATTCTCCTTAACCAGTTCTGAGTGTGTTGTTTGTTTCCTTTTGGGACGTTAACTAATACAGAGATGTCAACTCAACTCTCAGGAAGTTTACAATTTAGCTATATTTCCCAGGGCTATTTAGAAGTAGCAGACTTGAGATTAAAATTAAGGTCTCCTAACTCCTGACTGAGAGATCCTTTAAGTACCCCCATATGACCCATAACCCAGATTAAACTGACCCAATAAATGGGCAGGTATATATACTTCGTCACATACAGAATTTTTTAATCTACTGATAGTATTAAAAGTTAGGAAAATTCATGTAAAACATTTGGATATTTTGGTGAAATTTTGCTGCTATGTGTGGGCGCAGATTTGAATCTGCCCTCTTTTATGTGCAACTTTTTTACTATAGTCTACACCATTTTCCCTTGCCATACTCCCAACTTGTTGGTCCTAGCAGGCGATGAGATTGTAAACTTTATTTCAATGTGTTTTCTCTTTCAGAGATGTTAGTATTGAGAGAAATAATAAAAAATAAAATGTTAAATAATGATCTTCCAGTGGTAGAAAATTAGGTATCAGTAGTTACAAAAAAAAAGCTGGAGAGAGGGTTTGTTTGTTTGTTGTTTGCACCAGGAAATGAGAGCAGTAGAACTTCTGATAGCCTGGAAATTACACAGTGTTTGAAGATGCCTATTCCGGGCAGCCGTCCCAAGAGACTGTGGCTTTTCAGAACTCATTCCAGAGCTATGTTATGGTGTTGCTTGTGTGTCCTTACAAGCCTTTTTCCCCTGTCATCAGCCTTTTCCAGGTCTTCATTTCAACCCAGCATACTCTGGTATTGTGGTCATCTTCCCATTGAACGTGCTTAGCGTTAATACTGGTAACGAAAGAGATAATAAAACACAATGGAAAATCCTGAACCCGGAATGTCCAGGAACCACACCTATTTCAGTTTAGTAATATTACTCAATCATAAATGTCTTAATCCCAAAAGAACACAGTGATCAAAAAAGAGCCTTGTTCCAACTCTGACATCTGTTGGAAGCATTTTCTTGGATTTTCCCCCTACCCCCACTATTATATGATCATCTAATTATTATATGCCCCTCTCAAGAGCGAATTAGTTAAATGACATTTTCCAGAAGTATATAATTATTTTAAAATATCTAAATATTACAAGAAATATTTACAAGAAACATATACAAGAAATATTTAGTGTCTTAGATGAACAAATCTCTACATATTTTCTTTGCTTGTTTGCTGAAGTTGTCTACAGCTATTTCCTTTATTCATGCAATCATCAGCAATAAAGTGTTTTTACTTAATATGTGAAAACTATAGGAACTTTTACGTTTAATAGCGATGTTTAGAAGACTGAAAAAAGCAACTTACAAATACAAAAATATTTAAATAATTAAACAGAAATTTCTTTATAAAATTTCTTACAACTTTATACATGAAGATAGGTTCTTTTGTGCAAGTTAGTGCTAAGATTATGTCTCCTTAAAAATAAACGCAAAATAATTTTTTCCAGTATATTTTTATTTTTTTAATTTTTAAAACTAAAGTAAGTAGACATACAATATCATATTAGTTTTAGGTATACATCATGGAGATTCTATATTCCTTATGACATGATCACCATGTTAGGTCTAGTAATCATCTGTTATCACACAAACTTATTGCGATATTCTTGACTATATTCCCAGTGCTATATATTCTATCCACGTAACTTATTTATTTTATAACTAGAAGTTTATACCTCTTCTTCCTTTCACCCTTTTTACCCCACACTCCTATCTGGAAACCATCAGCTTTTCTTCTGCATCTATGAGTCTGTTTCTGCTTTGTTTGTTTATTTTGTCCTTTAGATTCCACATATGAGACCATATGGTATTGTCTTGCTCTGTCTGACTTATTTATTACCTTCCAGGTTTATCCATGTTGTCACAAATGCTAAGATTTCATTCTTTTTTATGGTCAAGTAATATGCCATTGTACATGTGTATCACCTCTTCTTATCATCTGTTGATGGGTACTTAGGTTGCTCCCATATGTTTGCTTTTGTAAATAATGCCAGAATGAATATAGGGGCCATATATCTTTTCTAATTAATGTTTTGGATTTCTTCAGATAACACCCAGAAGTGGAATTGCTGGGTCGTATAATTTTAATTTTGTGAGGAAACCATTCTGTTTTCCATAGTGGCTGCACCAATTTACAGTCCCACCAATGGTGCTTCAGAGTTCTCTTTTCTCTACAACCTTACTCACACTTGTCATTTGTTGATTTATTGATGATGGCCACACTGACAGGTATAAGGTAATATCACATTGTGGTTTTAATTTGCATTTCTCTGATGATTAGTGATGTTGAGCATCTTTCATATGTCTGTTGGCCATCTGTATGTATTCTTTGGAAAAATGTCTCTTTAGGTCCTCTGTTTTTTATTGGAATGTTTGTTCTTTTGTATTAGAGTTGTATGAGTTCCTTATATTTTGGATATCAACCCCTTGTTGGATGTATCATTTGAGAATATCATCTCTCATTCAGTAGGTTGTCTTTTTATTTTGTTAATAGTTTCCTCTGCTGTGCAAAGTTTTTAGTTTGATATACTTCCATTTGTTTATCTTTGCCTTTGTTACCATTGCCCAGGAAGATTAATCCAAAAAATATTGCTAAGATCAATGTTAAAGAGTTTACTACCTATGTTTTCTCCTAGGAGTTTCATGATTTCGTGTCTTACATTTAAGTCTTTAATCTTTTTGAATTTATCTTTGTAAATGGTGTAATAAAGTGGTCCAGTTTCATTTGTTTTGCATGTATCTGTCCAGTTTCTACTATGCTTTTATTGTTCATAATAGTCTACCTTAAATTTTTGTGTCAATATTAACATTCCCTTCTGAAATATATAATTTCCTATTTTATGTCTTGATAGTACAATTTAGGTAATGGATCATTTCAGTGATGCCTTATGAAGCTTGTTCAAAAATGAGATTTTTTGTAATTTTGCATTTAGCAGTAGGACATTTGTTATTTTCTTAATTAGATCTCCATTTGTTCACTTGTATTCTTAGAACCTAACAGACACAGATTGTATTTTCAACACTAGTAAATGAATGAATAAATTAATGAATGAATTTCAAATGTCATAAAATAGTTTGACTAGAAATATCACTATCCCACTTATATGACAATATGTATGATTTTCAAAATGAGAACTTTCAACAAAAGCATAACATCATTACTTTTTAATAAAACCCAATTCTCGTTATAGGTTATAGCTGGTTTTTATATTATTTTCTATAGAAAGGAGTAGGTAATAGAAATGGTTTTCTTTTATGGAGAAAACTTCTAATACCTTTTCACTGGTCCTTAACATCTTCCTGGTATTTCCTCAAGTTTGGACAAAATTTGGGAAATGCCCTGTAATAGGCTACAGTCTTCCTGGAGATGGGTCTTTAATTTTATCATATTGTCTTCCTTGACTACATATTGGTTATTATTGAATATGGGCATTTCATAATAAATCTGACCAAAATCTTGATCTAAGAATTTCACAATTAAGAAAACTGAAAATATTATCAGAAGTAGATAGTGCATTGGTCAAATCTGCCTTGGTAGGAGTTAGTGTGACAAAACATGGCCATATTGTTTGGGATAACAAAACATAAATATTTCAGTCTGGAAGACACATTAGTCACTATCTAGTTCAATTCCCTTATTTTATGGATCATGTAATTGAGCCTTAGGAAGTATAAGACACCAGTGTAAGTTCACCCAACTAATTAGTAGCAACTCAGTCTAAACTATAGCTTAATTCTTGTTTCCAAGTTTGCAGGTCTTGAAGTCACTTGTATAAAATTACTACATTAAAAAAATTGCAAGTAAGTCAAATTAAAAACTTTAATATTACTTTTTTATGTCAAACTAAGTCACAGATTAACTGTAATTTTTTTTTTTAAATTAGTATACAAAGTGGACAAAAAGAATCAACTCTTAGGAAAGATAATGTCAACAAACAGGCAAAATGGCAACTCTTCATTAGGTCATTAAATGCATTTGACATTTTTTGTCCTTGGTTTGTAATAAGGAAATCTGTAGCAAGAAAGAGTTGGTTTATTTGTTGTTTTGTTGTTGCTTAAACTTTCTAAGCTTGAGGAAGTAAAAAGAACAAACCACACACACACACAAAGGAAATATTTTATAATATGTCAATCACAAATGAAAAGTAAGAGAGCAAACAAGAGAAACAAATATGCAGAAAGTTCCACTTAATAAAAATTGTCAACTACTTAACATAAAACCCAGTGCTGATTAAAAATTGTAAAT
The DNA here is from genome assembly GCA_030015415.1 of Cynopterus sphinx. Lineage (NCBI taxonomy): Eukaryota > Metazoa > Chordata > Mammalia > Chiroptera > Pteropodidae > Cynopterus > Cynopterus sphinx. The sequence goes on along the minus strand of CM057391.1, from coordinate 17,648,953 downwards.
GATTGTTAAAATGTCCTGGTTACTGGACTGCTGGGATGATTGTTTCACTTTGTCCTAGAACAACAAATTTAGGTTAACACCTCAATGACTAAAAGAACTCAAACGATCATTCAGTGAAAACTTGCCAATATTATAACATGCAAGATTTTTAAATTTATGTAAATTTAATGACAATAAATTTCAGAAAAAGAAATATATTCCTACTGAAAAATATGATGCTTTTGTTTTAATAATAAGTTATCAAACTCTTGTTCAGCTTTAATAATTACGAACTTCGGCTGGATAAGTCTGTATCACAGACAACGTCACTTTAGACATTCTTTCTCATATTAAAGCACCTAGTCCCACCACTAAAAAATGAAATCAATAATACAAGGTAACCTTGGTTTGCAGTTACTAAAATTCAATAGAAAATATTTAAATTCCTTTCTAAATCTCCCAAACTGTTTCATTCTTTATCTGTAACAGAAAATAAATCCTTCAGTAGGTCTGCCAATGCAGATGATAAACTATCACTGTCTAATTTACACTGAAAATAATTATTCAGTCAGCTTGGCATTAATTCAATTTAATCAGTTCTTAAATCCTGAAATTGAAACATCTTCCCACTGGGATTTCTACAGTAGTTGTTACCCTATAGCTCTTCCAGACAATTTACAAAATATATAGGCAAAGGCAGCAGATGACATGTTATCTTAAGAAGTCAGGAATTATGGGCAAATCAATAAAATAGAAAATGATACTGACAAGAAGAAATTTGGGGGGACATCCATTCTTGTATGTGTCTTTTGTGGCTATACCGAAGATTTCTAGTGGTCAAATGTCTACTTACTTCTCAAATGCAGACTTACTTCAATTCAACCTAGAGTTGTATTTAATAGGCTCCATTGAAACCAAGATGGAAGTCATCTCTATCTGTCCTTAAGAGAAGGAGACATTCTAACAAGAGAATGTGCTCTAGCACCAAGGGTCCTAAGACATTTTCCCACTGAATTTCTTCAGAGTTTCAGCAAAGATTCCATTAAAGATTTGATATGCATTTCATTTTTTTGTTGGAACCATATGACTGTAAGAAGCATAGAAATGCTTAATTTAGGATGTGCAGTGAATTGCCAAATTTAATGTGAGAAACATTTTCAAGAGTTAAGTAATCCAAATGATACTTTAATTCCAAAAATAATGAATTAGATTTTGAATTAGTTTCATGGTGATTGCAAAAAATAAAAAATATTGCAACATACTAAATTTAAATCTTCAAAGGCTTTAATTTTAGTCAGCAATTTGGAAATTCTCTGATTTTGCTTCAGCAAAATATTATTCTTACCACTCATAACTTCCAAGTGTAACTATTCTACTATCTGTTAAAGTAAATAGCATGCTAAATAGGTAAATTGTTTCATAATAAAAAGAAATCATTCTAGTAGAATATGGTGAAGAATACAGCAAAATCTAGTAAAACCTTACTAGTTTGATATAGGGTTATAATGGATTAAGGTTTAGCTTTTTCATTAAAAAGCTTTTTTTGCTTTTCAAAATAACATGGCTAACAAACTATTGTCAATTAGTAGTTATTTGCAACTAGCTAAGTGAGTAAATATAAATGATTTGTAATATTATTTTTTGTTAATAGATATTTCTAAAGGCTCCATGTCCATGTTTAGCTTATGTACAGCACACTATATGTATTATTTATTTTTATACACACTATTAATTTTTCTTGTTATTTGTATGTACCTATATTCTTATATATCTATAAATATCAATGTCTATCTGACTATATCTATTATCTATCAAGACACTTGAAAAAGTCTTTTATTCATAGTGGTCAAAATAAATTTTATAAATTCTTTATAAATATTATAAATATGAACTAGAGGTCAGACTGCTAAAATTATCACAGTTCACCATTTTGAAATGATAGTTACTAAGTGACAACAATACAATTATGCAGAGTTTAATCAGATTGGAACATGTGAGTTAACTGAAAAAGGAAATATATGACCAACAAGTCAGATGCAAGTTTATTTTAGCATTTTCAGATAATAACTACAAAGCTGCTCTTGCTGTTGACTTTTAATTTTTACTTCACTGAGTGCCTGATTGATTTTTTTTCTAGGCCCTTCTTATTGATGTTGACCTTTTCCTGTTATTTGATATTAAATGCCATGCAATAAATGCATCACCAATATAATGTGGCCTGAAATAGATCAGTACATTGAATGTGACCATGAGAAATAGTTCTAATTCTTGACTTAGCAGAGACTAAACAGGGCTTATTTATATGCTTTTTTTATTCCATTTTATTTTTTTCCTAGTAAATTCATTTACTAATAAACTATTAGCAATCAGTGATGATTTTAGCATTTTATTATTACCAGAACTTTTGTTTCAATGTTTTATTAGCAAAAGACAACAGTGGGTCTTCTTGATGGTGAAAAGCTATTGTCAGGTCAAATCGTTTTTATGCCTCAGATCTTAGGACACACTAATTTTTAGATCATCTCTAAGACCTTCTGTAAAAGGTGCTATCATATTGAGAAGAAATAGATGACTAAAATGTCTTTAGTTTTCTATGTTATATAAATACCCCATATTAAGCAATAATGAACAAGTAAAATAGACATGGAAAAATAAATTTTTGGCATATTCAGCCATAATTACTATAAATATCCCATGTATTCATATGATGATATAATATGAAATAGTTTAAGATCTTAGTTATTAAGGCTGGAAGATAAATCAGTAGTTGACTAAATTGTTACTTTATTTGATGGTACAAATAATTAGCATTATTATAAAATCTAGTGGGTTTTTTTGTCTTTATATATGTTGAGATTCTCCTACCTCTTATAATTAAGGTACAGTATTAATGTTATTTAACTTAGTATGCTATAGGTAAGATACATGTGACTTTTAGACTCATAATGACAAAAAAACAATCTACTACAAAAATGTACTAAGAACACCTTCATGCTCAGGATCCAAAATGAGAAAACCCAGAAGATCTTATCAATACATAACCAAGCCTCTTTGGTTTTCTTCATTTGAGTGATGGGCGCAATCATTTAATTAAATTGACACATCAATCATTTAAATGTATAATCCGGTTCAAGACTGTAATTATGTTGCTTAATATGACAACAGCCAAATTTGAAAAACACTGAACAATTAGTTTTTGTTTTCTTAGTTGTTTTTATTTTATTTTTGATATGGGGTCCATGCAATAATATTCAAAGTTCCCCAAAATATGACAGTGATTTTTTTCAGTTTCTTTCCTAAACCAAGCTATACTGTGGAATCACCTGGAAAACTTGAAAAACTGCCAATCCCTGAATTCTACCCCCAGAAATTATGATGTAATTTGGATGGCAGCCTGGGCATTTGGTCTTATAAGATCTCTCACAGGTGATTATAATGGGCAGCAGACTTGTCATCTTCAAGTGTATACAAAAATGATATTCTTAATACAGCTCATTGCTAAATTGCCACCCAACCTTTTTAATCATCTTATTTACTGGAGAGATGGTCTGCCTTTCTCTTTCCTCTCGTACTATAGAACTTTCTGGCAATATTAGAATGTGCTTTATCAAAAAAATCAATTACTATGATACATGTATTCTGTAATTTTCATAAACATGTATATTTTTATACATGTTAGAGGCAAGGACAATAACTTTTAATAGTGTTTATTCTTTAAAAAAGAAACTGGTATAATTGAAGGTCAAACCACCTTCTGATTGCACTGATTAAACAAAATATTTTATATTTTAGTTTTACAAAGCACCTTATTGATTTAAAAAGATCCATACTATTGATAAAGTTTATGACCAAACATATATGTAATAAGAAGACTAAAATATTTATTTTACATATCTACAACAGATATTCTTATATTTCTAGATCAACCACAAATCATACAGGAAAATATTTAGGTACATGAAAAAGCCTCATAACATTAAAAAAAATTGACATTTTGAAAAAATCACATGTGAAAGCTCATTAAATAATAACATTGACAAATAAATAGTTAATCAGTTTTACTTATTAGCTGCTGCCATGCATTTCTGGCATTCCATTCCAAGCAAAGTTCAGCATGCAGGGTATAATTTCATACAATGAGACTGTAAAAAGCTACAGGGCTTATTTTTGAAGTGAAATGTCACAAGTCTTTCACTCTTACAAAGGAAGATCACTCGTGGCTGCTAAACTGTACCTATGAAGATTACCCAAAAAGCACCTTTCTGAAGTGTTATTGGAAAGATTCATGGCAACAATTTTAACTTTTCAGTTTTGAAGGGGTTTTGTTGGGGGAGATTGGTTAGGAGGTGAAGGGTAACTGAGAAGCCCTTTTCTGTTTTAAAAAGTAATGATTCAACATACAGTATGTATATAGTATCACCAGTCTTTCAAAAACATGGAGAATTAAACTAAAGGATGCGTGGAATTTAAATGCAAATTGCACTCATGGATATGTATACATTTTGAAAAACTTGAAAAGGAAAGCTATTCCCAAAGAAGGTCCTGATACTTAGGACAGCTTGCTGGATTTGATCAAAGCAGAAAGTGTATATTTTCAAGTAAGAAAATAGCAATGGCAGGCAGGAGTCTTCCAAGCTATCAAATCTGTAAAGCAGATGGTTACTAGTCAGTACAGTTTTTGAGAGGTCTGAGTTCTAACTCATGCTGTGCTTGCTGGATTTGCTGGCTCTTTTCCTCTCTCTGTGATGCTGGACTGGCTTGGCAGGCGACATGCTCTCGAAGTTATGACTCGACTCATTGTGCTGCCGAGTGTACCTCTTACACTTGCAGGCAGTGACCATGGTGATCTTGTAGGTGCGAGTGCTGCCATCCTGGCACTGCAGCTGGATTCTCTGGGTACGTGTCTTGTCATTGACACACCTCCACTCCTGGGAGCTCCTCCTGCTCCAGTACTTTGCTCCATAGCCTCCACCAATCCAGTTGGGGAGCACAGGCAGGGGCAAGCACTCACCAGCACATACCAGCTCCTTCAGAGGACTGATGCTGGTGCACTGACCATCAGAAATATATTTGGTGGAACGCAGTTCCCGGCAACCCACCTGAACCCGAGCTGAGGAAACAAAAAAGAAAGTGCATCAGAGGCAAAAAGCGAAAGGACATTGTTTTTTTTTCAAGTAATCTGCAATAAGAAAAATAACATGCAAATGATAGCAAATGGTCAAATAGAAAGTGAACCCCTATTTTATTTTCACAGTGCAGAAATCTGCCTAGATGGTTGTAGAGACACTTTCATGAAAATTATCAGCTTACATGACTACAACTATTTTTGGAATGAAGTAAATTAGGCTTGATTTTTCTTTTTCATGTATGACATTAGCTAATGCTTACTGGAGTATTTGAAAATCCCATTTTCTTAGTTTTACTCCCCAGTAAAGGTTAAGCAGCTCTTAACATTTGTGTGTATATATTCATTCATCAGTGGTCTAAAAAAGAGTATATCTTAACATTCTTTTTCTCATAGGTCATTTTTATTAATGTCTGCAAGTGCTCTTAATTAGGTTTTCATAAAAAATCTGTTGAGAAAAATGAGGGAAAGTATTTAAATATTGTGTATAATACATAAGCTGTCTGTAATATTTTGTTTTATTTATAAAATCTAGCTGTAAAAAATCATACATACATATCTGTACAAAGTCTGGCATTTTGCATATCAAACTTAATAACTACATTTTAAACATAAATTCCCAAACTATATCTTAAAAACACAAAGATTAAAATGTTTGAAATGCAAAATGTCACTGCCACTCAAAACATAAAGAATATAAAAGCCCCTAAATCAGGAACGTATGGTTGCCATAACAACTTGGCTACATTTCCATGAATTTTATGGCAGAAAAATGCCTAACATGTCTGATTTACAACTGCAAAAGGAACCACGGTGTTCATTTTCTGAATATTGGTCATGGCAAACTTTTTGTTTAGTTATTGAATTTGATAAGTATGTTTTCTAATTGGTTGTTGCTTGTTATATGCCTTATGTAACAAGAAAAACTCATATTTGAGTTTTTTTTCTATTAATGCTTTGTTATCTAAACTTGAGAAGAATTGCTTATAACAAGCTTGAAAAGAAAGCAAGTCTTGTTAGCCAGGGGGAAAAAATGTTTAAAAGTATAACTGCTAAAATTTAAAAAATTAAAACTCAGGGACATTGAAGTGGTCTTGCATAGAATAGTGAAAGCTAATTTGAAGTAGATAATGAATTAGGAGTTTTACTTCATCTCTATGCCCCGGTACTTCTGAGGTGAGAGATATAACCTAAAGAGATATGATAGCTGTGAAAAATGGGTGTTTATACACATATCCATATAGCTGTGGAGTGTGGGATTAAAATTCAAGGTTGAACTAGCTGGCTGGTCAGTGCGTTCCCCTGCCTGATTCTGTTCCAGCTCACCTTCCTGCAGCTGGTTTAGGAATGCACCTGGAAACAGCCAGAGACAATGTTGACTTGTCTAGCTTTTTGTTCTTGTATGTATAGAGCACAGGCATTTTTGCAGTGACAGTTCATTGACAATGAATACCCACCACATTGCTCAGTAATCTCATAATAAGCAGATATTTCCTGTGTACATAAAAGCAACCATCTTCATGAAAGTGAAAACACCTTGGTTTTCTTAGAAAGACATCAGCAGTCATAGGTCAAAACTACTTTTTGCAATTGAATAGATTTGAGGAAGAGGAGCAAAAGATTTGTGTAAGATTTTCTGTGCCCTGTTTCTCTGTTCTTTTAAGGGAAAGGGGTGAAGCAAAAGGAAAAGAAGTTTGAATCCCTCTATCCTAGTGGTCAATAAGTGTATCGATTAAGCAAACAGAAAAGGGGGAAAAATGCTCCCTATACAATATTTTATCACACTGTTATTATTTTAATCTTTACAGTTATAACAGTTGCCCAATCTTTCACAGAAATACACAGTTACTTAAATTTTGGTCTGATTAATAAGGAATTAGCTCAGAAAAATATGATTCTTCAGCATTTTCAGTTTTATCCTTCTTTTACATTGTTCATCATCAAAACTTAAACCATTTCACTACTTTAGAAATTCACGGTGAAAGAAAGCTTTTTATTCCTCTCGTGATTTCTTATACATTCTTTGGTTAGTTACCTTTATGTACTTTACCAGAATTGCACATGTCCTGAAATAAACAGAAAATGACCTGAATTTATACTATCCAGAACAACACTTTTTAAAAATTCTCCATGTGCATGATTTAAAGAAGCAACTGTTTAATTCCTGGAAACATTTTCTCTTTGGATGTTTGATAAAACTTAAGTCTGTGCCTGCATTATCAAATCACTGTTTTAGTTATGTTAACTTTATAGGGAAGAATGCCAGTACACACATGCATCAGATTACTCCAAGTTTGTTTAGCAAAATATATATAGTTCAGGTTAGTTAGCAATGAAACAATTCTACAAGAATGTGAGCTAATGCTACCAAAAACTAAAAGACAAAATTCATACAAGTAAAACACACTTACTGTTCCGATCCAGTCCAGTGTTACTGAAATGCCTTCCTCCATTTCTGGCTTGATTCATCGTGCTGTTGCTGCTGGAGTGTGCTGGAACAGGTTTAACCACATGTGAATAAAGGATTTCTGTGGCATCATTTTTAAAAGCCAAACAGCTTTTCATTAGGATGCATGCAAGAGGAATGAGATAGAAATGAATGGCAGGAGGAAGCATGGTGAGTAGAGGATTTGCTTGTCTGGAGAGCTGGTTAATTCCTTTCCCTCTGCTTCTGCACTGTAACTGTGAAATTCCTCCTCAAGGTCCCCTTTATATATCCCTGAGGTTTGGCGTTCATTCAGGTGTAAAGTTGTGTAGAGCTTCAGAGTGAAAACACAGAGAAGGGGTGGGATCCCTACATGACCCTGCAAAAGAATTTTACCAATGGAAAAAGACTACAGAAAAGGAGGAGCTTGGTATACAAATTGCCTGAAATTTCAGAGTTGAACTTCATTAGCTGTCTGTGAGCTAAAAGCCAAGCACATTCTATAGCAACTACAGACTCCCTGTTTTTTTTATTCTCCCTCTCTCTTGCCATTTCCTTTCCTGAATCTAGATTGCATTCAGGTTTAATTTCAATGAAAATATGCTGCCATTCACTTAAAAAGATTTACATATCCACAGTTGTTCTGCATTCCCTTCAGATTTTAGAGTATTTGGGTTAAGAAGGGGGTCCATCCCAGGTAATCAGAGGAATTCATGCAAGTTTAAATATTATAGGACTTGCATGAAGCACCTAGTTTAAACATATTTTGTTTGTCAAGAAACAAACCAGTAGATTCTTTTTCTTTAAAGTGTGAGGCAGTGAGTTAGAATCTGCCCCCTGGACACACTTAAATAATAGAGCTTTGATCTGCATCAACTTCTGTGCTGCTAGGTAAATTATTGCCAGGGGTTCTCTGCAGAGAATAATGCGCATAGCTCTGTCTGCATTAAAGTAGCTAATATCAATTTTCTTCTTAAAAATATGTCATAAGCATTAACACATATAGCATCATTTAACATGAAAGAAAGTCATTTTTGACAGATTATTGTTTAGCAAATTTAAAAAAATTTTTGCTAGTGTTCTACCTGTATTTCCTAAACATTTGACTCTGCTGCCCATGTAAGAAACATTGTACTTTTATGAACTTCTTTATCCACACTGGGAACAGATGTTCCAATTATTAATACTAGGCCACTCATCCTCATTTTTAAAAAAAAATCATGACATTCCATCTGATTTATGGGACATATTGATTGAAAAAATTATATATTCTGAGTCATCTTTCCAATTTTATATCCATTTTTGTCCTTTTGTGACTACTAAAAATGACCTCACAGCATGGATATTTTGTAGCTCTCTTCTTTATAAACCTTTGTCTGTTATACATACTATTCATATCTGTCTGTCTGTCTGTCTATCTAGGTTTCTCCACAGGGATACTATTGATATTTTGGAATAGATAATTCTTTGTTATGGGGCACAGCTCTGTGTGTTTTGCAGCATACCCGGCTTCTACCCACTAGATGCCAGTAGCAACCTCCTTCCCCCTCCACCCCAGTTATAACCATTAATATAGACATTGCTAAATGTCTCCATGAGCTAAAATCACCTCCAGATGAGAACTACTAAGTATCTATTTTACTACAAAATTAAAGTAAAATTAAGAACAAAAGACTAGTTAATAATACTAAGGAATTATTGTTCTTTTATTTAAGAGTAAAATGGTACTGTGGTTTTGTTTAAAAACAGTGACTGCTTCTCATATAGAGATATGTACCAGACTATTTCTGTATAAAATGATATTATGTTTGGAATAAATTTTAAAAATAACATGGGGACAGGTGGTTAGAATTGAGAGTGGGCAAGATTGGTTATGGGTTGTTGGTTATTGGGGCTAGATGACAGATGTTCTGTTGTTTACTCTGTGTAGTTCAAACTTCTACATAATCCAAAATTTAAAAACTAACGTAAAAAATTGATTTTACTGTATACATACATATTGCCTAATACTGTTCAGATCTCTATCTGAAGCTTATATGTAGCCATTTATTCTAACATTATTCCTAGAAAATAACACATTAGTTTATTAGATGCATATGGATCTTACATGTCAGGCATCCTTCTAAAATACTATGAAGAATTTCTTACCGTGCTTATCATGGAAATGAACATGAATTACATGAAATATGTTAATATTAACCATTAACCAATAGATCCAATACCTAACGGAAGTAAGAGGGTTGAAATAACCCAATATCTTCCCTATTACTATTCCTCTTTTTGTACCAGGAGGAGACATTTTAATTTGCAGTTTAATTATAAGGTTAGGTTAATCAGATTGACCAAAATAACTCATAATTGTTAAATCTGCTCTGCATCTAATATTCTATAGGTTCAACCTTAGGATATCACCTTGGGCAGAAGCAAAATTAGGAATGAAGGTAATGTAGTTGGTACATGTGGAGAGGAACAATGCTGAGTTCTTAGGCCCAATATATCTGGCAGGACCAAATTAGAAACCACTTTGATAAAATAGAAACAATCATAAATTTAATATTTAACAGATTCTGACCAGTTTAAAACTACTTCATTAAGAATCATCACAAACTATAATACTCTGATAAGATTAGGGGTACAGATGTTTAATACTATACTTGTTTAAAGAAGTATTCCCCTCAGCAAACTGTGTTCTTGCTCATCTCTAGGCCTCTGTGTATACATATTTCTCCTCTTTGAGGCAGCTTTCTCCCACTCCTTCCTCATTCCCTTCTTCATTGCCTAATACTTATTTTTCTTTCAAGTCTCATTTTTGATGGCACTAGGATTAAGAAAACTTCCCTTGCCTTCTACTTCCTCAGATCTGGAGTCACACCCCATCCATAGGTAGCAGAGTGACTAGTTGCCTGATGGCTTACAGTATCTTATGATAGAGAACTATTTTATTCTATGAATATTGTTGAATAAGTAGATAAGTTAATTATTTAAGGAATATATAAAAAACTATCCTCATGTATAAAAATATTGATTAATATTTTTGTAGGCAATTGTTAATATGGCCCCTGATAATTATCTCCTCATGGATTCACACCTTTGAAGCAATCTTCTCCCCTTGAGTATGGGGTTGGACTTAGCGACTAACTTTTAATAAATATAATAAAGTTCTGAGATGTGACTTCTGTGATTGGGTTACCAATAGACTATGACCTCATTCTAGTTTGCCTGATCTAGTTCTCTCACTTGCTTTGGTAGAAGTCAGCTGCCATGATGCAAACTTTCCTATGAAGAGGCCCAAGTGGCTAAGAACTGATGTCTCTCACCAACAAGGAATTGAGGCCTCAGTCAAAAAACTCATGAGGATCTGAATGCTGTCAAGAAGCACATGAGTGAATCTGAAAGCCAATCTTCCCACAGTCAGTCTTTCAGATGAGACTGCTTATGCCCTAATTTCAACCTTATGATACACTTTAAGCCATAGGCACCCACAGGAATGATGAGATAATACTATTTTAACTAAATTTTGGGGTCATTTGTTACACAGGTAATTAATATAATAACATCTATTTACAAATGAAGATATAGTAATTAAGACAGCAATTTTTTGAATAATGCTAGAGTCTTGAAAACATCAGATGTAGAACCATTAAATATGGTGATTGTGCAAATTTGTTCCTTGGACAAGATTTGAAACCTGTTTTTCAGTCCTTAGCTAAGTCAATCAGTGTGTCATAATATTAATAACCAAATAATGATATTAAAATTACTACTATTGGTCAGATATGCAAAAGCTGGAAATTTATTTTAGCACTACAACTCATATTGTCTATTATGCAACTCCTGGCACCAGAATTAGAAAATCTGAATTCGAATCTTATTTCTAACATTTATAATCTTTATGAAGTTGCATATATTTCCTGAAACTAAGTCAGTTCCTTTATCTGTAAAACATAACCAAAATCACCTACCTCACAGAAGAATAAAGTATATGAAAGTGTCAGTGCAAAGCATGGCCCAGAAGAAATGTGGAAAAAATAATCATTGAATATGAGTCTAAAAGTAGTGTTTCTCAGAGTCTTTGAATTCATAAAATGAGTTTGTAAATATTAGTCTCAAACAAATACAATTACCCTATTAAAGGTGGAGAAGAAAAAAGTTGAGAGAAAAACGATTGTTTAACCTGATTAAATATAAAATAATGTGTAAATTCCATTAAAAAAATAATCTGATTGTTTTTCATCTTTGAGAGAAAGAATCAGAATACTGGGGAAAAAATATAAACAAAATGTGTTTATTGAATGCAACAGTGAGCTATATCTGGTTCTCTATGGGTTTAAACTATTTTCAAAGAGTTCCAGTTAATAAGGTAGAACTTGGTAACTGGAAAAGAAATTAATCATCATTGATTTAGAAGGAAAAAAAATTATTTTGAATTTTCATACATAAAAATCCTTAAAAAGAAGGTAGACTAACATTTTTGATTCATTTCATGTCAACATGTGTTGGGCCCAGTATTTGCCAAAGCTGTAGTCCAAGAACTGCAAAGCTGAATGGGACCTGGGGCCTGCCCTCTTCCCTTTACCAAACACTCTGCTTAGAATCTCTCTAACGGTACTCTTTGACCTCGATACTCCCTCTCTTACCACCTTCATTAGTTGTCTCTTTATTATTTTTTAACAGTTTTTGATTTTATGGGTAGAATAAATGTCCCTTTTATTATGATCTGCCTTAACATAACATTAATCTAAATAACACTGTTTATAATGCTCTATGTAACCTGATACAAAACCCAAGTGGAAATTTCAAATTCATTTGACATATTTCTAGATAGAGCTTCTCAGTCTCAGCACTGTTAACATCTCAGGCCAGATAATTGTTATGGGAGATGTCCTGTACGTTACAGAACATTTAGCAACACCCCTGAGTTCTATCCACTAGATGTCAATAGCACCTCCTTCCCCCAGTTGTGGCAAGTAAATGTCCCTGGGTGCGCAAAATTGTCCTGGTTTTAGAAACTACTGGTTTAGGCAAATTCTCCAGTAAACTTTCTAAAGCTGCCAGGAAAGCTGCTGTGAAGGAAAACCTCACTTGCAAGCTCAAGGGAGCAGGTTAGGACAATGGGGACAGGACCTTCATCTGATTACCCAAACTAGGGAGAGTAGTCAGTTGTGCTTTCTGCTGACATTTGCTACCTTGTGTGATAGAAATTGATGTCCTTGCTGTATATATTCTGTCCGCACACGTCTCTAAACCAAATTGGACCAAAGCCGGTGGCGTATCCTGCCCCCAGTGGTGGGTGGGAGCTGGAATTTGTTTTGTTCCACAAGCCTGATAGTTGTGCTAAACCATGTTTTACCTGGGAGCCTGTTAGATCTGCAAATTCTGGGCCTGACCCCAGACCTGAGGCAATCCCTTGGGGTGGATCCTAGGAACATGTGTTTTAACAGTCTCTTCACATCCTTCTTATGCTAGGGAACGTTTGAGATGCACTGTACTAGAATACACATATGCCCTCCTGTGGCCTGTCCCCAAAGTTTCCATTACAATTGCCTAATCTGTTTAACTGGAATTCTGCTCCAGATTCTTTCAGTTTGCACAATCACATAGACGCCTTGCCCTAAAGCTCAGCCCAAGTGGCCAAAACCTGAACCAATTTTCTTTTCCTGCATATATTTTTCTGTAGGGAACTAGATGCCCTCAGTGTCCCCTAGTGACTGATTAACGCTTTGTTCCACAGCAAAAGCCAAAACAATTATTACCTACAGGGATATTGTCATTCATTAGGAATTTAGGAGGCCATATCTGGTTCTCTCAGATATCAGTGTTGACCCAGATTTAGCAAAATACTCTGATCACTGTGGTTTTGATTATTGTCCACCAGCCTCAGGATCATCCCACAGCCAAGTCAGACTCTCAGCCTTGGCAACACATAGTCTTGCTTCACTCTTTCCTGAAGAGTCTCTTAATCAAGTACCAGCAGGCTTCATCTCCAAGCCTAACTTGGTAATGACCTTATATCTATCACCAGTAGAGACTTGACAGTTTACGGTTCCCTGATATGTCAGAAAACTGGAGAACAAAAAGAATTGAGCAGAGGATTTGGACCAACAGTGCTAAAGTCTTTTCTGGAAAGTTAAGATATTGCAGAAATTTTTATTTTTAATTCTTCTATTTTTAGTGAAGTACTTTGCTTCTAAGTTACGTACAGATGGAAGATGGGGGGATCCCACAGCAACCACACAGCTGGAATGAAGGGACTGTGATAAGGAACATAGAAAACAAGTTTGACTACATTGATCAGTAAATTGGAGCAGATCATTGACTATAATTCTGCTTTGTACGTTTCAGAAATTTGTACACAATTTCAACATGTGGGAGAGCCACTAAAGGATATTTATGTGTGTATGTGTGTGTTTATTTTTTATTTTCATAAAGTGAAACGCCATGTAACTTATATCCAGATAAAGAGATAGAAAATTTCCAGTATCCAGAAGTTCCCTTCCTGTCCTTTTTTAGTAACCATTTCCTTTCTTTTCCCTAAAACAAACAAACAAACAAACAAAAGCAGTGTTCTGGTTTTTGATGCCAGTTTTTAGTTTTGCCTTAGAATTTTATATAGAAAATACTTTTTTCATTGTTGTGTACTATTGCATTGCATGGACACCCACAATTTATTTCTCCAGCATAGACTGGATTAATTCCAGCTTTTAGCTGTTAAGAATAATGCCACCATAAATATTCTTGTACCTGTTTTTTGATGCATATGGGCATATATTTTTGTTGGATATATGCCTACTTCTGAAATGGATAGGATGTAGGATATGTGCATGTTCAACCTGAGTGAATAATACCAAAGAGTTTTCCAAAGTAATTCTATTAGATGAAATTTCCAGTAGCCTGACAGATTTTTAAATAGGAGAAGGACAAGATCAACACCATGTTTCAGGCCAGTGGATCTAACTGCAATGTGTGAGATGATTTAGGTGTGGTTATCCTGGAACACAGGAAATGGGGACATTATTGCAAAAGTTCAGGTGGAAAATAGTAAGATCCTGCACATGAAGGGGAGAGAAAAGTCTAGGACAGAGCTTAAAGGTACAGTTGGTTGGTTGGCAGGTGATTAAAAATGAAGGTATAGGTGAAAATAAAGTTTTAAAGATGGGTGACTAGAGAGACTGAGGTGTCAGAAGGACTAAGGTTGACCAAGTTTAGAATTCAGTAATGAGTTTAGGCTGAGGTTAGACACTGGTGGGAATCCAAGAGAATGTATCTAAGAGACAACTGGAAACAGAGCTCAAGAAATCTGTCTAGCGACTAATAGCAATTTCACAACCATCCTTTCTTTTGACATTATAGTGATAGGACTTAGTTTAGAAAACTTTTGTGAAGTAGCACTAAGCCTTTTTTTACATACCTACTGTCATCTAATTGTGCCACAAGATTTTTAAAATATAACTCCCTACTTTCAGTAATTCTCTAGTATGAACTATTGTGTAAATATATTTGTACAAATTTTAAAAATGTAAGCCTTACATTTTATGTGAAACCGTAAATAATAAACATCTCCCAACATCTCTCTTCTTTTATTACCCATGTAATCACTGGCTTAGTTCAAGTTGTCATCTTTATTTGTCTGAATTGCCATCATAACTTCTTAACTGATCTCTTGCCTTCCATTCTCATCACTTTAAAATGCATTCTCCACAGTGAGAAACAGAATGATCTTTTAAAAAATGAACATTTCATTTTAAAATGTCAGTCGTTTCTTCTACTTGCAGAACGAGCAAACACTTTCATGAGCCAGCTACCCTCATTTCTTGCCACTTTCCTACTTATATTTTATGCTTCTGTAGTCATTTTTTATGCTCACCATTTGAATTAATACCTTTATGCCTTTATTCCTGTAAAGGTTCTTTCCATAATTCAAAATTCTGCTCTTTGAAGTCATTCTTCAATATATAGCCTTAATTAGTCAAACAATGAGAAACAAGGAAAAAGACATTTGGGGAAAAAAGGAGCTTTTCTGAACATGTGGGAGAAGGATCTCTGAGAATTTTGTACTACAATTTGAAATAATATAAAGACAAGTAGTTTAATGTCCATAAAATCATATGATTTATATTTCCAGCCCTTACATATGAAAAAATTAATTTAAGATCAATAAAATAATTTAAAATGCAATAAAATAAAGCATTAAAACAATCGAGGAAAAATATATGCAGATTTTCAGGATAGACAATTTGGGAAGCTCTCAAGAGAATGCTGATTTTAATTTTCAGATTTTCTGAACAAGTACCCTTCTTAATGCTTTCAGGCATTAACAAGAAAATTAACATGATTTCTTAATAATACTTAAGCTTATTAAAAATGTATTGAACAAATACAAAAATGATTATATTATGGTAAAGATCCACATCATCAGACAGCTACCTTCTTAAAAAACTCAGGTTATAAAATTTAAAAAATAACATGCGTTTATTAAAGTGTTAATTGTACAGTAAATAGAAGTGTAAAATTCACCTCTTTTCATCCCTCCTCCAACCTATTCTCCAGAAATAATCACAATTAAGAGTTTTGTGATGTTTTTCAACATTCTCTGCATTTACAAGCACATTTAGGTATATGAGTATATGTGTGTGCATGCACATATATATTTTTTAATTTTTTCATACAGACTGGACAAAATTACATTTTGTTTTTAATGATCTATCTTAGACATTTTCCTATGTCAGAATGTACTGATTTACCTCATTCTTTTCAATTTTTTCATTGGAGGGGGTTGTATGAATGTGACACAAACTATTTAACCAGTTCTTTATTAATGGATTTTTAGATTGTATTTAAACTCTTTCCTAAATGTGGCAGGATATTTGTTTTGAACAATTATGTTTGAAAGCCCCTGTTCTCTCCTTTTCCTTCATTTGGGTAGTTGAAGAGAGGGTAGAATTGGAAGTAAAAGAGTAAGATTGGGTCTGAGTGCTTCATCAAAGGCCAGAAGCCAAGCCCTACACCCTGACAGTGTCCCAGACAGGCCGCTATAGCTGTAAAAAGGCATGATAAGTGCATTTGCTAAAGATTCCAGTAGGATATGAAATTCCAGGGCTTCTAACCCTAAAGGGACCTGGTAGATCAGAAATGGATACCTCAGTTGTAACCAGCGGGGAGTGAACCTCCCCAATAGGTTCATTCCTGAAGGAACCTCCCCAGTACCTTGGACTTAAGAAAGAAACTGCAATGCCTTGATGAGGGGCATAGGAAGGAAGGAAAGGAAAATGCGGGTCAGGGTTCTAAATGAAACCGATTTAAAATTAGAAGGAAATGGACTGTATATTTTTTGTACTCTAAACTTCCAGACCAGAATTTATATCATCTTTATCAATGTTTGCAATTTCCAAGATACCAAGATATTTCTATATCTCAATGTATTTAAAGTTATTCTTTAATTTTGGAGGCTTTTTATCCATAAGAGGATAATTCCTTTTCATTGCTCAAGGAGAAAATTCCTATTGGAAATGGTGTTCTTTTATCTTGCCATAGTTACATGTGGAATTCTGTGATACCCATTTATTTTTTTAAAATACAATTTCAACAAAAATAAACCATACATTTTCTATAGGTTCAGGTTGTTAAGGATTTATTATATCACTTTGATTCCACACTGATATCAAACATAGTTTGAAACACATAATATGAAGAGACAAGATTTAATAATTTATTTTGAAGAGAAAAAATTCATTTATGGAAAAGCCATGCCTGCATTGTGATCATTAGTTTTTGTTTGCCATTGCTTTTACCTTCAATTGGTACTTTTGCAATCTTTATTGAAGGCTTTAGTCTGGCTTAAGGTTGGCAAAAGATTAAGTCAATTAAACATCTCAAGGAAACAATTTAACCATTATTCTCTGATTAAATAACATTGATTAAAACTGCTTTCAACGAAGAACGACAAAGAGGGTCCTTAAAATGTCTTATGGCTTAGAATTTTATTATGTCAGCTAACAGTTTAGATTGTCTTCAGGCCTAATTCTCCAGCATGTTTATATAGCACTTTGGGGCCGCTGGCCCAAGTGTTTGGGGAGGCAAGACTCCACTGACAAACAGCCAAAGAAGAACTTAAAACAGACTGGAGAAAGTTCAACCCTGCCAGGACATTGCAAGCTGTTTAGTGACCATCTAAATGTTCTGCTAGTTTTGTTGCCATACTTGGTAGTCCTGGGAATCTGGCTAGCCTCAGAAGTTGAACAAAACAAAATACAACTGTGCACAGCCACGCCCTAGGGTGACTGTCTCCAAATACCATACAAGTCCCAGGCTGAAGCACTTGAAAGGCTTGAATCCCTACAGATCAAATCTTCATAAGATTGAGCCTTTAAAGACAACCCTTAAGCACATAAATGTTGTCATTTACAGCACTGTTTCAGTGCTATTTTCCCTTTCCAATTATATAGGTGGCTAATGCACATGATAATTACAGTTCCTTAAAATTTATTCACTCTCAAGCAGATCAGCTCAGAAATGTTGGCACAGTTTCAGGGTTCCTTAACAACTGCTTGCCAAACCACTCTTTGATCCAGTGAAATCATCATATGATTCAAAACAAGGCCTACAGCCTTTCAAGAATTTGCGTCTTTAAATCCTCATCTTTATCACCCAACCTCCCATGTTCGAACTAAAAACTGATATTTCCTTATTGATGCCAAAAGAATGTTTTTCTTTTCCCTGTGGGATTTTTAATATACTTTCTTTGTTCCCCATTATTTATTCACTACTTTAACTAACATATTGATTGCTTGTTATATACTAAAGATTGTGGCTTGCCCTGCAGTGACAGAACTAAGCTACTTCCCCTAAATTCACTGCATAAGGTGGAAACAGTCAGTCAGTTAAAAAGATAATTACAACATAGAGCTGTAAGTCAGGGCAGGTAGAATAGGGGAAAAAGAAGCGGGGCTCAAAGCCACTAGCGGACATCAGAATGATGCCCAGTGGAGATGAATTCTGAATAGACCCTGAAGGATAAATAGACACAGATGATAAGAGCAAGTGTGCAGGGGTGTCCTAGATGGAAGAAACAGCACGTGCACTCAGGTCTGGCAGTGAGAGAAAGCACGGAAAATTTTAGAAGCTACATATGTTTTGATAGCCTTAAAATGCTTCCCATGAAGTAACTAAAAAAATAGTAGGAGAAATAAACCCTGGAAAAAGGTGAAAAACCATATTTCGCCCTTTTAAAGAGTTTGAATTTTCTTCTAAATTCACTGTGGACACTTAGAAGAATTTTGAACACATAAGCGACATGGTCATCTTGAGATTTTGCATAGATAATTTAGAGGAATTGTAGAGGAAAGTTAAGTCCAAAAATCCTTAGCACTGGGTGAGCATATGTCAAATCAAATGGGGGACAAAGGAGAAAAATCTGGCAACAGGAGACTGTTGTGCAAAAAGCTAAGGGTTGAACCATCACTTCTGCGTGGCAGGATGGTAGTAAAGAAAAAAAAACTAAAGAAGAAATGTGAAAAAGGACAGGGAAGAAAGAAAAACAAGAGGACTGGAGAGCTGGAGGGAGAAGAAATTAAGAAGAAGGGAGAGGAGGTGATTTGGAAGCAATCTTTTTGCTGCCCAAATCATCACTCTCCCATCAGAGGTGAAATGGGCTGGAGGACAGAGTTAGGATATTTCCAGAGCATTCTATTTCTTCAAAAAGATACAAATTATTTTCTTTCTTTATAAAAAAGTACACTCTATTGAGGAATGGTTGACTTATAAAAAGCCATATATATGTAACGTATTCAACTTGATGAGTTTGAGTACACACCTGTGAAACCATCAGCACATTCAAGACTATATACACTTATCTATAGCCTCCAAGTTTCCTCCTGCCTCCTTTTTTTAAAAGTTTTTGACAAATTATTTTTTATTCGCCTTGTTCATCCAAATGATGTTGCATCAGTTACTCGTGTTAATTTGTCTTGTTCTGAAACAAATTCAATGAAATTCATGGAATTTTTATAAATCTTCCACTATTATGAATTGAATACCATATCCAACTTATTTGGTTAAAAAATTCCTTAGTGTCTCTTTTTCAATCATGTGTGTTTTAAACCAACAAATGTTATCAGCTCTTTCCTCAAATTTTATTCAGAGTCCAATCACTTCACACCATCTCAACTATTGCCTTAATCCGAGCCACCACCTTCTCTCACTTAAACAATTATAGAGCTTCTGAACTCATATCTACTAGCGTCCAGTGGGCACCACTGCTTTGCTCATAACTCTCTAGTCACTTCCCGACACCTTGCAATGATCTAGAGACTCTGAGAGATCTGGTTCCTTGCTACCTATTTATCCTCACCTCCTCCAACTTTTCCATCTTCTCAATCTGACCCAGATACTCTGAGCTCCTTCCTGAATCTAGTTTCCACTATTGTCCCAGGGCCTTTACACTGGCCCTAGAGTAAACTGTCCCTCTGCTCAGAGCATTGCTCCCCAGATTTGCTCAAAAGCCACCATCACGGAAAGATTTTCATAATCATCTTGAATTAAAATAGCCCTCATCACCATTCATGATTTACTTTGCTCACCATTTTTGTCTCCCACCCGTACCACCAGAATGTAAGCTCCTGAAGGGGAGGGACTTTATTTTGTCCACCCTTGGCTCCCACACGCCTAGAATATACCTGAGACAAAGTTGGTGCTACATATTTCTTGACTAAGTTGATGAATGAATGTATAATTGTCCCCTTAATAGCACTATTATCTTTGCTTGGTGTGCCACGAAGTAACCATTATTATTTACAAGACAGTTGCCACAGAGAGCTCAGTCCCCTCTCTTTACAGATAGATATTCCATCACTGTCAGGATCCTAGAGGGTAAACATCGTTTGTTTGGAAATAATAATGGAAATTATTCAGCAGTGGTTTCAGGCCAAATGTTAGTAAACTAAACCAGAACTTAAAATCTTTTCAGAATTCCCAAGTAATCTAGGAATGGGCCAAAGTTCTGTTCCACTGAAAATGGTAACTTTTCAAAGGAAATAACATCTTTGTGATGGGACAACTCAGAAATATTTAAGAAATAAGTAAATTTAAAAATCATCCTTACACACTGAGAGAGAACAACTGTTATCATGTAGGCTCATTACTAATAATTTTATTGATATGATATTGAATTAATAGTAGAAAGAGTTTAACTGAACTCTTTAACATATTTACTCTCTATCCAATATTTTGTCCATGTAATCCATTTATTTTTGTCCTTTAGTCAAGTTTTATAGTTTTCTTTATATCTGAACATTTCTTAACTTTAATAATAGGTATTTTAGATTTTAGTCAGCCGTGGAAATGAGATTTTTTTCTTACATCAGTTTTCTAAATGTTTATTGAATAGTTATAAAATCTGATAATTGATTTGATAATGACCACAGTACTAATACTCTAACATTTTTTGTTGATTATCTCAATATTTTTGGTAATCCTATCATCTACCAATAATAACTTTTCTTCTTCTCTCTTAAATGTTAAAAATTTTTGTTTCCATCATATATTGTTATTTATTCTTCTGGCTAAAACTCTGTCCCAATGTTAGCTTATAGCAGTGAGTCTTATAGTACCCCTGACTTCACATGGAAAGTTCTAATATTTCATCTTTAACATTTATGTCTGTACTTGTGTATCAAATAGACACTTTTCAATCATCTCTAATTCATTGTTTAAATATACTGAAGCAAACATCTTTATGTATATTTGTATTTTTATTATTTCCTTAGAATGATCCCATGATGTTTGATACATGATGCCAACTTGTTTCCAGAGCTCTGTATACAAACTCGACCTGCAGTGTGTTAAGTCCCATTCTTATCAACATTTTGTATTGCCAGTTTTTGAGATCCCAGAAATTTAATTAATTAAAAAATGCTCCATATTTTAATTTCTTTACTCATTATTGTATTTGTTTCTTTTTACATTTATTCATTGGCCATTTGTTTTATTCTGCACAGTATTTATCCCATGTTTTTATGTAGTTGTGAGTTCTGAAACTATAATACAGAAAATGGTTTCTTGATTGTTGTATGTCCTCATTGTTTCATCTCCAAGATTGTTAATTAATAGAACCATTTTTCATGTTTACATTAGATTTTTTCTTTATTTGCTTTTTTATTCTTTTTATTTATTTGTAAGATATTAACCTATAGAGTTATTAATGCTTTATCATAAATAGAAAGTATGCTTTTAGTTTGATTTGCCATTTGATTATGCTGGTGGTTTTATTTGTCTGTTGTACTGAGCAGCTCTTCTTGTGTCCACTTCAAGTCTTCTAGCCTCACCTCGTAATCCAGCCATTGTTGCAGGGTCCACTTCCTGCTGGCTTTACTAAGCTAC
The DNA here is from genome assembly GCA_030015415.1 of Cynopterus sphinx. Classification (NCBI taxonomy): domain Eukaryota; kingdom Metazoa; phylum Chordata; class Mammalia; order Chiroptera; family Pteropodidae; genus Cynopterus; species Cynopterus sphinx. The sequence continues at coordinate 17,627,051 of CM057391.1, read as the reverse complement.
CTTCAGGGGCAACTTGAGAGCATTTGCCTGAAGACCTTGTCTCAAACCACTTGCTTCCTGCTGTGGGCTGTCTCTGACTTCATGGTAGGAGACTCTTTATAACCTCACTTGTACTCATTTTTACAAACTGAAAATGTTGGCAAATCAACACTCTGTGGTTACTGCTACCTTTGACTAATAAGGTCAGTGGATGGGGGAAGGGGCAATGGTGCCTCTTCCTTATGTCTTCAAGTGGATATTCTGAGTCTTCTCAGGACATCCCTGGGGATAGAGTAAGCCAATGCCCAGAGGGTGGCCAACCGGATAATGTATCCGCGTATTGACTTTTTCTGCTAATCTGTTTCCCTCCTCCGATAACTCACTCCTGCTGACTGAGATCACATTCTCAAATAAACAACCCACACACAGATTTTTGTATTAAGTCTGCTTTGAGGCTTAGTCATACATGCTTTTTACATGTAAGGTTTATCTATGTGTGTGGGCATGGGTATATATAATCAGGTATATAATTCATTTATTTTAATATTGTTTCTGACTATACCTTTATGCTTGTAAGGGCTTCTAACACTAGGGTCATATAAATGTATATATACATTTTAGTTCTTTATAATTCATTTTCTCATAAAAATTTTTTGAGATAGGATTTAAGGTAGTGATCTTTGTTATTTTTACAAAATAATTTTTAAATAAATAAATTTTTAAATAAAGTCTACCAAAAATATAATCTTTCTTGCTGTTTACAGAGAGTTATAGATGAACAAGAAGAGACTAATCTTCGTATTCCTGCTCTTCTTCACACATATTATAATTATATCCACAGGCAGGAGCAGATGCATTATATGTGGATGCTTTTTGTTGGTTTCCTAACTGGACTCATAGGTAGATACTGGTGACACTACACATAGAGGCTTGTCACAGCAGAGTAAACAGCCAACATGAGTAAACAGCTTTACCATGAGTCTCAAATATCTAGGTGTTTATATCCTTATGTTGAAAGAATTTACATCAACAATCTAATTGCTTCCATTTATGGACACTTTTATTAACACTAATTTTTTTTTTTTTAACAAACCTAGCTATCAGTGAAACCACAGCCACATGAGGGTGGGCTCTAAGAACAGATAGTACCCTGGTATTCAAGAATGATATCATGGCCTTAATCTTCCATGTATCTCAAAACAAAACAAAAACAAAATTTTGCCTCACAATTATGTACTAAATATTTACGTATACAAGAAGTTGTTTTTCGTGTTTAGAGCTGTGTCACTGAGCTTTCAGTTTATTTCTATGACAGTACTACCAGGCCTTACTGAGGCATTTAAAATATGTTTTAATAACTGACAGAGCAAATCCTATGTCGTTATTCTTTTGCAAAAATTTGTTGACTCTTCTTGTTTGCTCATTCTTCCTGTTGAACTTTAAAATCACTTTGTCTAGTTCTCACAAAATGAGGCAGACACAGAGATACGTCACCCACATGCCCTTTCAAGGAAAGGTTTGCTGCCCAGCGATGAGGACTGTATAGACAACTTCCAGCTGTCAGCTTCATCAGGGTCTAGCTCTTCTGGGGCCACATCCATTGGATAACTGGGAGAAGTGATAATAAAAAATATCAGTCATCTCAGCTGGCGTGGGATGACTCCATGAGGCAACCAGCTCCCAGAACGTTGGCTGAGGCTTTGCTGCATCTGCATCTCAGTTCTTCTTCCATTTTCAATCCTGTTACTTTCTCCTTCTTTTCTCAAACATCAATCACTGATGAATGTCTTATACTATGATTTCCATCTCAACCTCTTTCTCTGGAGAACTCAACCTGCAACAAATTTGATTGCAATAATACAAAATCTATTAATTAATTGGGAAAAACTGTCTCTCAACACTCAGTTTTACGTTTGGAAACATGATTTCTCTAAATTTATTCAAGTCTTCCTACATATTCCTTACAAACCTATCTTCACATAGGATTTATAGGGTTTTTTTAGGTTTTTTCTTGTTCTCTTGTATCTGTTGCTCTTACTTATTTATTATAAATAGAAGTCTTTTATTATATCTTCTTTATGATCCATAATGTTATTAATTAATTTATGAATAATGTTATATTTACTCAATCATTTTTAATTGTAGCTCTCCTGATTTCACTTACAAAGTATGAATATTTAAAACGTTATCTACATTTTTTCCACACACACATATACACAAAGGCAGTCCCTAACCTACAATAGTTTGATTTACCATTTTCCAACTTTATAATAGTGTGGAAGCAATATGCATAATATAATAAATTACATGAAATATTCAACGCTTTAATATAAAATAGGCTTTGCATTAAATGATTTTGCCTACTTGGAGGCTAATGTAATTGTAGAGAATGTTTAAGGTAGGATAGGCTAGGTTATGACATTCAGCAGTTTAGGTGCATTAAATATATATATTTGACTTACAATATTTTCAACTTAAGATGGTTTTACCGGGATGTAACCCCATTGTAAGTTCAGAAGCATCTGTGTGTATAAAAACTTCATGAATAATTCTAAGTGCATATTACTTATATAGTATTTAAACAAAAATAAGTATATGAAATAAAAAGTTAAATTTCACCTTCACCTCACTCCCTTCCAAATGCTTGCCCTTCTCCAGAAGTAACTGCTATTAACAATTTTCCATATATTCTTACAACGTGCTTTCTATTAATTTAAACATTCATATATATACATAGACCCTCACATGAATTTGCATTAATGCAAACAGACTATATATACAATTATTTTTTATTCTGGTTAGTCTAATGGGTTTATATTTTATTCATTATTTTGGAACTTACTTTTCTTAACAATGTCTTTATGTGTTTCCGTGTTGGTATAGAAAATAAGCTGTAAGCTCTGTAGGACCCCCTGATTAGCACCCAAGCCCCCTGAAAGGCCAGAGGTGACCTGGGCTGGGACTTAGAGCTGAGGAAAATCAGAGCTCCAAAACCAAGTAGAGAATTGAGGCAAATTACTTCATAAGATAGAGTTTTAAATATTATAACTAATACTCGTATTTCTGACTTCATTTAACATTTTGTTATAGGATTCAGAATGTAAGGCTTTACTTTTACAGTGTTGAAATAAAACGAACAAAATGAAGATTAATATTTCAACAAAAGAATAGCCAAGATATTCTTCACATAATTTCTTTGAGTAATGCATCTGATAGAATGAAAAATGTTACACACCAAAATTAACCTGTCTTCAAAGTTAAAGAATAAATTTTTCTTGAAAGAATCATACAAATTTAAAATGGAAAAAAATGAGTTTGAAAATGAGAAAGAAAACAGGACAACCTATCATGATGAATTTATATATTTAATCCTGATTAATTGAATGGGCATTTTATTGATACTAGTTCAGGTCATCAGTATATATTCAGGGTGTATGTTGATGACAGGTCACTAGAGAATGTCCTTGTGAACTTAGTGACAAAGTACATCTCTCTATTAAGTTGACTTTATAGGATAACACAAATGGCTTAGGCTCCTGAACAATTTTCCTATAGGGATTTTTTCTTTTTAGTTCTGGGTCATGATCATGCAACATGTTATACCAGATGACTTTTGTCCTTTGATTCTTTGCACTTAACAGGACAATGATGAATTTGTACACAGGTTTCTTCTGCTTAAGTCTCATGCAGCCTATATGTGTGTTTCCTTATGTATATGCATTTTCGGACACTAGCATTTACTTTTTTAGAATATCCAGACAGTAAAATATATGCCCTTCTCAGATAAAAATAAAATCTTCCAAGCAATAGCCCAGCCAGATTATGCTAAATGTAATAATTTGCACAGTATGCATGTCCACCCCAGTTCTTTAACCCCATTTGCATATGACATTTACTGACCCATGAGCATTCCTGTAGACACATGATGTGTGGGAGTTCAGTAAGGCTCAAGGAAAGTACAAAATAAACACATTGAAGTCTCCTGCAAAGCAATAGGAGAGGGGGTTGGAGGCATCGTAACTCTGAGAGGCCACACTTTCCCACTTGAACTAGAATTTGCTTCCAACACAGGAAAAAAAAAAGGATTGCCATTCTAAGAAACACGAACAACTAAAGAACCCAATTGTAGTTTTTCTTACTCTTTTTATTCTGCTGTAGTAGCCCATCTTGCATGGGAAACGATTACATAGTAGGAAAGGAAGTCAGGGTAATCCGTATCTCCCTTTCTTTTCAATTCCTCCTTACACATCAGTATGCCCCAAGTAGAGACTGTTGGTAGAAATAAAAATAGTTGAGTTAGTTTTGTGCAGTGTTTCTATGTTTCTGGTAAAATGAAACATGTGCATGTACAAACTATGACACACGAATTATGGTAATTTCAGTAGTTCTGCATGTAAGTTAAGTGGTTTTATATTTGCATTGTAGACTGCCATTGTACAACAGAAAGGTGAATGAAAAATTCATACTAAAATATTCAAATTTTAGTTTTTGTTGACTTAGAACAACACGAAATAGCAAATAAAAAACATCATGCCAAGTTGTGAGACTGCAGGAAAAAAAACAAGAGCTCTATATTTTAATGTCTTTAGTGAAAATTTGCCTACTTTCTGAACATGTGGCCCTATGTTTCCATTTTGCACTAGTACCCACAGTTTTTGTCGGTTCTATGTGAGCTCCAGAGTGTGTGTCCCTCAGCAACCTCCATAATATGAATTAGGCATTGTCCTTTTTATGTCATTTTCAAGTGTGATTCACTGTCCCTCCTACATCCAGAATCTGGGAGCCACCTGGTTTCCTTTAAGATTCCTCTTCTCTTTAATCTAGCTGGGGTGGGTTCTATTCTTTGTGGCTAAGCACACCAACTGATAATAATAGTAATAGTAGTAGTAATAATATTAATAGTGATAGATTCTTACTCAATGCCCAGCACATATTCTCATAATAGTGAGCTAAACACCATTCTCTATGTGATACAGAGGAGAAAATCTAGGGTTAAAAATCAAGTAAGTTGGCTGAGTTTCACTGTTTAATATTTCTAAGGGCCAGGACTCAGACCCAAGCAGTCTGACTCCAACCCTGTGTGGAGCCACATTTATATTACCATTTGTCCTTTTAAATATTGTTGTTCCCTATGGCAAGAATTTGATTAAGTTCTAAACAGGCACTGTGCCACCTAAACAAATAGCCATTGTTAGAATCCAGGACAGTAAGTGTTTGAATCAAGTCTTGTTGCTGAAAACATTATTCTTATGCAAGATCCAATAAACTGTCTTTTCTAAGAACCATGTTGGTGGTGATCAAAATGTTCAAATGGCTTTTATGTGCCTAGAATTTGTTGTCTCTGGATTTTATTTCCTCTGATTTTATAAGATTTTAGCAGGATACGATTAGACTGATTAGGAAAGGCAGACAAAGTGAGAAATTTGGATGGCTTTAAGTATAAATATTCACTTCTTTTTTTCGTTTATCAGAGGAGTTAAAATAGCTTTCTCAGCAAATTGTTTTCATAATGCTCGTGTTATTATCGTTCTTGCTGATGTTCACGTAGACATTCTTGCAGGAAACAAAATTTGGGAATCACAATTGATTCTTGGAAGGTTCCGCACAAATAAATGAGGGACTAAAAAGGTTGAGATTGATGGAATGCAGGAGCTTTAACAATACCTACCTGTATGAAATATATTGTGCCAGGAATCCTTCAGTATGTGATAATTAAATCACTCAAACTTAGAACAGATGTCATTTCAGTTTTTAGATGTTTTCAATTTTTGCTGAGACAAGGTAACAGACATGCTGCTTTTTTAAAAAAAAAAATGTTGCAACTTACTGTAAAAAGGTAGCATGTAATGTGGGCTAAATTCTGCAAGTTAAAACACTACAAACCACAAAGGTAAGGATAACAGGACAATTTTTTTTTTAACCAACTATGGGTGGGATGGTGTCTTTATGATTTATTCTAAAATAACAAAACAGTTTGAAACAATGAGGTGTTTCTCTGTGCTTTATGAATATATATAGATCCAGTTCATGACAGAACAAGTCATCGGCCGCCTCTGCCAAACAGTCAAACAGGGATGATTGATTGTTTTATGCAGAACCTTGCACACTCTAAAAGTACTTGAAATCTGTGGTTGACAAAATGCTAAACACTGCCAAAAATGAATGTAACTCTTAACAAGTATCATAATATTTATACTGATGACCAGAAGTACTTGAAAACTAATAATTACAAACTTCCCAAATCCACTGCAGATATTCTTATACAAACTATGTTTTTATTACTTCTTTAAACAAAACTTTTATTGCCTTTAGAGCAATATACTAGGAAACAGATTTGATTAGCTTTAGTTACTCACTTCATATACACTACTGGGTTACTGATTTCAACATAAAAATTTTTTTTACCGTAAATTAATAGGAGCAAGTGGTTTATTTTGTTTATAGTCAAATAAGCAAAATGTCCCTTCATAAAATGTAAATTGCCCAATTTTTTATTTACTTAGAATCGAAATTTATATCTTTGTGTAATTAGGGAATCATTTATTGCTGCAAACTAATATTTCAGATTTCTGGGTACTTGAAATTATTTGAGGGAAAGGGGTTGCTTATACTTGTCTCTATCCATAAAAATGTTATCTTAATTCAGATTTCCCCAACAAGGATCCCAAGACTTAGATTTACTTGAAGGGCAATCACAGGGAGTGGGAGTGCAGGAGCAGGAAGAGAGAAGAAAGGAAGGAGAGGCCAGTACAGGCGTGCATGGTGGGCATGGGGGACAGTGGGGGCTGACTGTGATGCAGGTCAGACCGCCGGTAAATGAGAGAAGCAAGGAAAAAGGATGGTCAAAGAGCCTTAGACTGCAGTGCAGTTTTAAGAGCTGTCAGGGCTATTAGGGAGTCGTCCTTCTAGGAGTCCTGCACCCTGTATTAGCGACCCTGCCACGCTCGGTCACTGACCAGGAACAGCTCATGGGAAGTGTGGTCTCAGTGCAGACAAGTATGGATGTCACATGAAGGGAGCTACATGGTAAAAATAAAAGTTCAATTAATATTACTGATTGTTGAATGATCATTAAAAGCCAGTGTGGATGGAAAAAAAATATGACATGTGTCCATATAAAATCATCTTGTTTTCTACATTATTCTTCACTCCACATGTCTGAGGAAGAACATTACATCGCCCTCCCATTGCCAAAGAAACTGAGAGGACATAAGAGGTGATGGATGTGTTAACTAACATTACCGTGGTGATTGTTTCACCATATATCTACGTATATCAAATCGTGTGCTACACCTTAACATTACACATGGTGTATGTTAATTATATCAGTAAAACTGAAAAAAACTTTTTTAAAGAAACTTAGAGCAACTGGGTCACCAGGACTGATTATTCTACTCTTTCTAAGTGATAAACGCCTGCAGTTGTGGATGCACACCTCTGTTTGTTGTGTCATCTATTGCTGCCTAACAAATCACCTCTAAAGCTTAGTGGTTTAAATAATAGTAAGCATTTATTACATCTCAAGTTTTTGCTGGTCAAGAACTCAGGAAGGGCTCTCATGGTCAGCTCTCACTTAGAGTCTCTTATTTAGTTGCAGTCAGATAGTAGCTGGTCCTGCAGCCATCTGAAGGCTTCTCTAGGTCTGACGGTTCTGTTTCCAAGGTGGGCCACTCATTTGACTCGCAAGCTGATGTTGGCTGCTGGTCGCAGACCTCCGATCCTCCTCCCAGGGTTGTCAGAATGTCCTCACAGCATAGCACTGGCTTGCTAAGGAGCAAATGATTTAAGAGACAAAGGTGGAAGGTGTAGTGACTTACATGAGCTAGCATCAGATGTTCCACGCCATCGCCTCCACACCACTGCTCGCACAGGGCTAGCACACAAGGGTGTGAATATCGGCAGCTAGGCAGCATTAGGGGCCTTCTTGAAGCTAATGCATATATTGAAATCTCCTGCTTTTTGAATATATGTGTCCACAAGAAATCATATTGTAATAAAAGTGCTTATAGTACTAGAAAATATAGACAAGAACCATCTTTCTGCACAGCTAAACTAAGCCTTAGTTTTTCATTTGTAGACACAGGCAAATACAACCTATCATGTTCTATCCTTTTAGGAAGGGCCTAAAGCAAGGATGTAAGTGGGCAGCTCTCAAGCAGAATTCACCCCAAAGTCATATTAGGCTTGGCCCACACTGCATAAATGAATATGTAATTAAATTCTCTTAGAGGAGCACTGGTTCTCCACTTTGCCACCACTTCCTACAGGCTTACATCCTACAAGTTATATATTACCAGCTTGACCCCTAAAGGCCCCTGCAATCCCTACCTTTAGTGAATGGAAACTGTAAGTGTAGAGAAAACAAGGCCAAGGGTGAAAGAGGGATACAGAGTGCCTGAAGCCAATTCACTCAGCTGTCCTCCTTCCCTGCAGAGTATATTGTAAGAACAAATAAGAGTCTTGGCAGTATTATGAAAGTTTAACATAGTCAGGAGACTGGTGTTCTTGAGAAGGAAGTCTGTTAAATACTAAAGTAAGAAAGTGGAAACTCCTCAGGAGGTCTTTGGAAATAGGAAAGATTCTAATCTGTCTGGAAGAATTTAGGTGTGGTTTTTCTTGGGGGTAAATGGATTGGTTTGTATAACTCTCAAAGTTTCTTCTATGATTTTTTGACCCCTTTCTCTGACTTTTTAAAAAGTCATTTCCCTCCTTTCACCCTCCCCACACACAAAGGCCCCTAGGGAGCCGAGTACTCATGACTCTATCATGAAGCTCAGTGATCTCCTCTTCTGGGAAATGGGGGACCACCCAGGCAAGCAACGATAAGGCTGCTGCCTAAAATCTGCATATTTGGCTTGCTGTAAATTGTCTGTCATTTTATTCTTCCATTTGTATAATTCTTTCAATGTCTGGTCATTACTATTATTAATTTTAAAAATCTATCATTTTTCATCATTTTTTCCAAAAAGTGTCACATGCAAAAAATCCTGATCTTTAATATATCCAATAATATGTATATATTTAAGTTCAACACTTTTAAGTGAAGGAAAAAGTGGTCTGTAATATCAGCTTTATCCAAGCCTCGTCATTTTCAATGTGTGTGTTCTCATGTGAAGAAATCCAATGCTTCCAACATATTCTTTGAATGTTATGTTTTCTTTTCTAAACAAACAATGTGATGATCAATTTCAACCTTATGCCCCAGCTTCTATACAAGTGTGTTTTCCATTAAAGTTCATCATAATGTCTCCAAATCTGTTTCTCAAACAAATCAAGATTCTTTTATCCCTACATAGCTAAATAATCTTGATTTAATTTGAGAAAAATGTCACATATCACAGGTCAACAGAAATTATAGATGTCAAAGTGCCACTGTTAAAAAATGTTATTGAACTAATGGAGAGATATAATATACATAATCTTTTATACTCAAAATCTAGAAACTTTTTAACTCCTTTTTTTCTCTGTCTGGTGCTGTAACTTTTAATGTGTTCACTCAGTGAGTCTTTTTTTCACCAGCTTTATTGAGTTATAATTGACAACTAAAGTTGTAAGATATTTAATACAGATGTCATTATGATTCGATATAAATATAAACTTTGAAAGAGTTCTCCCCACTAAGTTAATTAACATATCCATTACCTCACCTATTTACTTTTTTTTTTCCTGGGTGAAAGAAAAAAAATACTATCTTATGGTCATTCTTCTATTTTTAATTTTTTGAGGAACCTCCATACTGTTGTCCATAGTGGCTGCATCAATTTATATTCCTTCAGTAGTGCCCAAGGCTTCTTTTCTTCATATCCTCGCTGGCATTTGTTATCTTTGTCTTTTTGATGGTAGCCATTCCAGTGAGGTGGTATCTCATTGTGGTTTTGATTTCCATTTCCCTGATGATTAGTGACATCGAGCACCTTTTCGTGTTAGCCCTCCGTCTGTCTTTTTTGGACAGTTCTTTGGCCCATGTTTAATTGGATTGTGTGGGGGTTTTCTTTGCTATTGAGTGTATGAGTTCTTTATATATTTTGGGTATTAACCTCTTATTGTATGCATGATTTGTAACCATTTTCTCCAATTTGATAGATTGCCTTTTCATTTTGTTCATGGTTCCTATTGCTATGCAGAAGCTTTTTAGTTTGATATATTCCATTTATTTATCTCAGTGAGTTTTAATTTTTAAAATCTAGCTTCTTTATTTTATCAGTTGTAAAAAATTTCAAAGTTATAGCAAAGTTCAAAGAATTTAACCATAAACACCTATTTATCCACAAACTCTTACTATAACCTCACCATAAATCTTTTACCATATACCCAGACCCATTTTGATGAATATAAAACAACTATCTTTCCCTCCTCCCCATAGTGTGACACACGGGTCACCTTGAGAATTTCTGCTGTGTCATCTGTGTGTCCCCACCAGACAAGTAAATTTGGAAAACCTTTATATTCTGTGATTTGAATCATAGTAATAGTAGATTTTAAAAATAGTGATGACTACAATAGATGATTGAACATGTGAAAATCCATGAGTTTATAACAAAACTTGAACAAAACTTCATTGGTCATCCTTGGAGATTTCTAATACCAATCCACTGTTCTGAAAATGAATCAATTAATTGAAAAAAAATAAAGCATTTTTTTTTCTGTATAGACTGTATTTCTGGATAAATCATTGATGAGAGGAAGTGATTTATAGAATTATAGCTAATAAATGTAGAGAGTCTGCAGCCCTTAATGAAATAAAAGAACTAGAGAAACATTAAAGGCTGCTAAACCTTTAAGTAAAAGGTGGATAGGGAATGTTATAATGGCATAATCAGGCTGGAAACTCCTAATTCACTCATTAATCTTAGTATCACCAAAGGTAGGACAGAAGACTTTGTAGGTTTCCTGAAAGATGTAATAAGTATTCTTCTATAGTGCCATCTAGAAAATATTCCTCCTAGGGGGAAAAATTATATATACTGGAATCCAAATCAACCTCTGATTACCTCTAACTCCCAATTTACAGAAAAATACAGGAGATAGAAGCACAATATAAATAGTACCATGAGGAAGCAAGCAAACAGATGCAGAAGAAAGGGCGTTATCATTATATGGGGCCAGTTAGCTGGTTCATTCCACAACTAAGGGATATTAAAGTGGGGGAAGTTGGTAGTGGAAGTAGATTAAAGAGACATAAGAAACACATTAACTAAATAAGAATTGTGGACCTTGCTTGGATCCTGCATGAAAGAAATCAGTGGTAAAATACATTTTTAAGACAATTGAGGAAACTTGCACATGGAATCAATTTTTGATGATATAAAGCAATTACTAAAATTTTTATTTTAAATAACATTATGGTTATATTTAAATTTTATAAAGTCCTTATTTCTTATAGTTATATACCAAAAGTGAAATGATATGCTACTTGGGATTTGTTTTGAAATACTCTAGAAAAAAATACATAGAAAGATAAAGCAAGATTAGCACGATATTTTTCCAACATATACATATATTTGATTTTTTTATTAAAAGAAGTTTAAAAAGAATAGAAAATATGTCATTGGGAGTGGTGATGATAAAGGAAGACACATGAGAATGAATAGAGGGGACAACAGTTCATTAGCTTTAAAATATGTTATACTTAAAAAATTAAGTCAGAACATAGGAATATTTTGAAAAATTATGTTGAGGTCATCACATTGTATGTAAGGAAGGTATCTTTTAATAGCACATTAAGTATTTAATAATCTATTTTGTAATAAATGTAAACCCAGTAAGGAATTTTACATTGAACAATAACAAAATTAGCCCTGTTTTGAGAAAAATAATTTATCTTTAAATAATTTTGAAATTAACCAGTATGAAGTCACTTGAGCACAACTTTTAAAAAGAGCAAAATTTTTAGTTGTTAACCTTAAAAATATACAATGATCTTATAATCATGAAAAGACATTTTTTAAAAACTATTCCCACCTCCAGAGATTCCTGAGATGTTCTGTCCTCCCTTCCAGCCCCCCGCCCCGGCTTTAAGTTGAGAGTCTCTGTTTAATGGGGGGCAGGGGGAGGATAAAGAAAAAAGAAAAATAGCAGACAGAGGAACAGAGAAGGGTGAGAAACAGGCAGAAGAAACAGGTCGAATACCACCAACTTTACAACCTGAAACCTGGCCACTTCCCCACTACCTGATACAGAAAGAGAGTGGCAAGGGAATCGTGCCCAGACAGATTTCTGCCCGAGTCTGCCTTTAGCTGGAACAGATGCAACAAGGAGATAGTATATTGGATCCAAATCAAGGGGATCAAGTTGAGGAAACAATGAAATTCTCAAGTAGAATTTGTAGACTTTGGTTTGGAAAGCGTTGAGCCACTCTGCCAGCCTCCTTAGATAGCCAGGAGCTTCCCTAAACAGAGAGGGCTCAATGACTCAGTTCTTGGGAACTCTAAACAAAGCTTCACCTGGTAAGTCACAGAAAGGAGTCCCTGAGAGACCTGACTGCAGCTTCACGCTCCGCAGGGGGTCTCGTGGAGGCAGCAGGGAAAGAAGGTCACATAGTTTAGGATTCAAGATTAGAGAATAGACACCAGTGGCAATAAAGGCTGGTGATGGAAAAATGGAATAAATGAGGAGGGGCTGGGGTGAGAACTGTCTGCAGCTGGTCTGGTGGTAGCAGTGGTTGTGATAGGCAGGAGGCCTAAGGTATGCAGAAGGCAAAGGGAAAAATCAGAAAAGAAGAGAACGTGGGGGTAAAAATCAGATGTTAGGAGGAGAAAGGAAAAGAATGCTGAACCAGCCTACAGAGTGCCTTTATGCAACTTTAATGTATAACACATTGACACACCTAACACACCCTGAAGAGGCAATATTGAGGTACAATGTTTTGGTGAACTCAGGTTACCTTCTCCTTAAGATGAGCCTATTTATGTAGCATTCAACTGCTTGGGTATTTTTCTCATAAACGAACAATATTGTTTGTCTAAATAAACCGTAAGATAACCATCATGTACTATTCAAGAAGAATAAATGTGGAAGCAATTTCACTAGAAGTCTGTTTTTAATCGACAACTAAGAAACTTCCATAGTTAAGTGATTCACCTACTGTACTGGAATGATGCTGTCACCATTTCCTCAGATTGCCCCAGAAGCCTTACCCCAATTCAGATCAAGTACAAACCTGTCATAAACTATGCCCAGTATCACATATTTAACCACAAACAGCCAAGTCGGCCTTAAGATAAAAAGGAAGAAAGCAAAGAAGGTGGCCTTGGCCTCTGAGATATTGATCTCAATAAATAGAGTAACATTTGTACTAAATGTCTTAATCATTTATATTCCCCTGAATTTTCCCTAAATTAATCTATAAATTTAATGAAAAACAGTCAAAATTCCAGTTGAACTTGTTTCTCCATAAAATTATTCCCATTTTAATTTCAACCGATTCCTAACTTTCATAAGTCACAAATTTTACTCAAAAAGTCTTCACTATTTGCTGAACAGCCAGATTGGTTCAGGAAAATGCTCAATCCCCCTGAAACCTAGTGGTGAATTTGCCAAGAAATAAACACCATGTGAACAGAACTGCCATGCTATCTTAGGAGGAGCCCTGGGGCCCTGTTCCCTCCTACACTGGGTTCAGGCCTGAGGACCTCCCCCTTTCCTAGGACCCAGGCCTCACCCAAGACCCTCAGGACCTGAGACTAGTTAGAGATAGCTGCCCGAGTGGCCAGACGGTGTCTTCCCTCTAATCCTGGGCCCAGGGTCCAGGCTGCATGGGAACATGATTGGCCATCATGCAGTTTGAGTCCAACAGGTAAGGCCATTTTACTCATATGATGACAGGAAATGCCATACGATGACTGGCATAAAATAGAAGCCATTATGACAGAAGGGTTTCAAGTCTCCTGGCTTTACCCAGTTGGCCCAGCATTCTGGATATTGGGCCTCACTCATGGTCCAAAAGGAAACATGCCTCTCAAATGGGATGACACAGTTTCAAGGACTGTGGACTGGCAGATTAACCCTGGCCACTCAGCTCCTCGGGCCAAGAACTGATTCTCATTCCTGCATGCACCTCCAGCATCAGCGTCTTTCCTACAACATGATGGAGGTTCTTGAACTTCTTCTGAAGGGAGTTAAACAGAAACCAGGTCAGGACGTTCTGAGTAGACCATTCATGATTGAGGGCTAGATCAGTCCCCAGAGGAAGGGATCCCTGGGTCTCTTGGACCCCTCTGAGCTTTTCCTTCTAGGGAGGGACTCTCCTTGGACCACAGCTCTATCCAGTATTTACCTGGAGTGAGCTAGGAGGCAGAGGACGCCTGTTAAACTTGAAAATGTGAGGGACCCAAGTGAGTACCACTGGCCTGGGTATGCCTGACCTTGCCCAGCAGCTCGCCTGGGCAGCTGCCTTTCCTGCATGTTGCTGAGATAAGGGAGGCCCAGCCTCTGGTCTTTAGGATCCAACCCCATCTTCCCAAGCATTCCTCTCTCTCAGCTGGTCTGTCTGACCTTCTTCTCTTTCTGTACTGTCAACTTTCTTCCATTCTCTAAGATTTCTTATCTCAAATCCCAAATTCTACTCTCCTCACCAGACTGACACTGTGGACAATTTGCCTGGAATCTTTCCAGTCCTGTTTCGGGCATTCATAGGTTTATGTGAACACTCTCTTTCTAATCTATAGGTGGTCTCGACTCAGTTTTTACAGAAAACATTGTCTGATCAGTTAAACATCTTTCCTTGTCAGTAAATGTGACTCTTATCACATTATTCTTTAACAGCTGTTTAATTTCCACAGGACACATTGATAAGGATTGATAAATCCTTTCTCCTTTATAAGGATTGATAAATCCTTTCTCCTTTATACTTATTCCTTAGATTTCTTCTGTTAAAGATAATGCTACGGTCGTGTGTTTATTTCTCTCAGATCAGCACCCACTAATGTGTAAAGGGCTTGGGGGAGGGGGGTTCTGCCTCTTTCTCTTACCAGCTGTATGACCCTGGACTAGTCACTTAACTCTTGGTGCCTCAGTCTTGTCATCTGCAAAATGAGCCTGCTGTGGAAATCTAGTAGCTAATTCAGCAACATGAAAGGTTTATGTCACTCTAAATTGCCTTCTGGTGGCATGAGTGATTCAGTGGTGGTAGGGACTGATCAGAAATACCATGACATTAACTCTTGTGAAGCTCCAATTCTATTTTAAATGTATTTCTTACTAAACAGGGCTAGATTCTTATTTTTACATTTTCACTTCGTAAGTATCACTACACAGTTTTAAAAGTTGAAATGTCATTTGAAATTGCTATTCTCTGGGTCTGTAACTTGAAATACTGCTGATGGGATGGAAGAATAGTTATATAAGTATATTTTTTCATTTATGAAACCACACTTACTAGCTGTGTGTACCATAGCAGCAATGTGCATATACCATCACAGCTTTCTGTTCTGACGACTCCCCTTGTTTGTATGTCAATGGAAAAAAATCTCATAGCTTTTTTTTTTTTTTACTTTGTACATAGCTATTTGTGTATCGACTTGCTCCTTTATTAAATAGACTGTTATAAAAGTTGCATCTGAGCAAGGTTTTAACTCGTGATGGAACAGACCATTACTGGGAAAGCAATCAGTCTCAATGGCGTAAAGGAGGGCATGAGTGTCAGGGCCTGAGTGGATGCAGAAGGGGTCCATGTTTGGAGTGGCATGTACTGGGGAATCAGGGCCTCAGCACTTTGCCAGAGCAGCCCATGGGGGTTACAGGTGGGAGGACAACTGGGTGTAATGTCAGAATTCAAGCAGATAAGGGGCATGTCCTCATGGAAGGAGAGCATCCAAGCAGGAGGACAGGCAAACAAGTGTGGGCCATTGGCCTTCTGAGCGAGGGAGCATCCACCTGGCAGGGCAGCCTAGCGCAGCACGTCAGAGTGGATGTGGCTGTCTACCAGTTGTAGCAATATGAGTTTCCTTGCTACTGGTGGTTTTAGGGGCCTATGACCATCTGGCCATGGATACATGAAGGGAAGCATTCAGGGTAAGGTTTCAGGAAAGATTTCCCTCTAGTAAGAAGGTGGCAATGGAAGGTAGGCCCTCTCCTTCCTCTCAACACTGACGTCAGAGTGTGAAACCTGGAACTGCTACCGCTTTCCTGTGGTGGGAGAAGGCACCCTGAAAAGAAAGCCAACTTGAAGAAATGTAGGATTTTAAACCAGCAGAGTTTTCAAGCTCTGGCCCTGGCCCTGTGGAGACTAAAACTGCTCTCCCTCTGGATTCTTGTTAGTGAAAGCAAGACATTTCTTTACTGTTTAAACAAGAAGAGTTTAGTGTCCTGATATTATAATAAAAAATATCCTAACTGATAACAGTACTTTTACTCCAAAGCACCTATCATTGCCGATTAGTCTGCTAGTAATTCTGCATATGATGAATCAGAGGGACATATACTCTGGATTATTGAGGGCAGCAACCAAGATCATTTACAGATAAGTAATATATGAGCCAGGGCTTAGAAGCTGCCCTAGGAAAGTCCAGACTTTATGGTTTCCCAATGTGTCTCTCCTATGTAGAACTTCACAAAGAGCCTCAGGGTCATTCCACAGTTAGTTTCTTAAATGTTCTTAATTAATACAAAATGTGGATTTATGTTACCATAACTATGCAGTTGAGGTGTGATTCATATCTAAGTAACAAAATGAAGTGAATTAAAAAATAGTTTATTCAAATAAGAGTAGTATATGAAAAAAATGAGGTGGAGAAAAAATAGCTGTAGGGTAGGAAGAAGTTAAGCTATGGGAACTGTAATATTTCTTAGCAAAGAAACTGTCAAGTTTACCAATCCAATAATGTTCTTGGTAAATTTTCTTGTCAAGGTACTTCCGACATGCAATCCCTGAACCTTTAGAGAAAACAAAACCAAAAAAATACCAAGAGATCATGTCAAAGAACAGAATAATTTTGATAGCAGAAATAATTTTCGGCATGGGCCACACCAAGATAAACAAATATAGGAGCAAACATGTAATACTTTTGAGTCATTAATTTGTAAATGACAAAGATCGGAAATAAGGGATTTTCTTCACCCAAAAGGCATCCTAGTTACTAAAGCTATGATACAAAATACAACAAAAGTCAACAGAAGGAAATTGAAAAGGAATGTATGTAATTACACCAAAGACAGGATGCATGACATTTTTCACCACCTAATATTACAATAGGTAGGTGGATTAACTAACTACACAAAGTGACTTGGAAAATATAGAAAAGATCATTTGAAATAATATTGTGTAAAGGACTCAACTGACTTCCTTTTGTCAAATGGTACTCACACTTTAGTGACAGTATTTTAAAAATTTATGAGCAAAAGTAGGAATGTGGTAAAATAGTTTTGAGACCACCTGCATTTAGCATACATTAAATTACACAACACACTTTTAGTAAATGCTCTTTTTATAACATTCATTCCAGTTACTGACAGAAATGCAAACAGGATTATATTTAGTTCATTCACAAAAGGCAGCTGTACTTCAAGCTCTTGGTAGCTGTCTAATAATTTTAATGTAAAGTTTGAGAGAGTGGGAGAGAGAGAGGGAACTCTACCAGAAAGAATTTCAGATTTTCCTATTAGTTCTTGATTTGGAAGTAGGGGGACAGACAGGGAGATCAATAGGCACAGGCTCTGGGTAAGTGTTGTAAAATTGGGGTTAGAGTGGACTGGATGTCAACTCAAGAAATGACATGTATATTTGAAAATGCCATGATATTATGGGATATACCCTCAAGATAATTTTAGCACATCAACTGACTTGATCAGACTGTTGATTTATAGTAGAGAAATCAAATGCAAACCAGTTTAAACCAAAAGGGAAGTATATTATTGACTTGTATAGCCAAATTGCAGTTTCACAAATTGCAAGTATGAAGTTAGCTGGAACCAAGACTCCAATACCATTAGACTTGATATTCTTTTGCTCTGTATGTTAGTTTTATTTCTTTCTACTGTTCTATATAGGAAGAAACATGGCTGATGGCAGCTTCTAGAGTCATACACTAACAGCTTAGTGATAAGATAGTAAAAGAAAGATTCTGATAGGCCTGCTTGTGTGATTGACAAGTAGATGTGGCTGGGGTTGTAAGGTCCAGATAAGTTTAGGTCCTCACCTATTCTAATCCAGACCCTATTCTAAGTCACTGGCTCTTTAACCAAAATTCTCATTATGTGGATAAGGTAGAAAAAAGGATACCTTGTTAGATAAGTTCTAATTAGCATTAACTAGAGAAGGAGTAAACAATCTGTAGGAAATCAATAGCTTATAAAGACAACCTAGAAAATGGGATAAAGTATTTGCAAAGCACATATCTGGCAAAGGTTTAGTATTCAGAATATATAAAGAACTCTTACAGCTCAACAACCAAAACACAAACAAAATAATTTTAAAATGGGCAAAAGTTGTAACCAGCTATTTCTCCAAGAAAGATACACAAATAGCCAACAAGTACGTGAAAAGATGCTCAGTCATTAGTCATTAGGTGAAAGGGACTTAGTTTTTTTCTAGACTTAGCTTTCCTCTAAACCCTCCTTCAGTGAAAGGTAAAAATGCCTTCAGCTGCTGTAACCCCTTGCTGAAAGGAAAAAAAAAAAACCAATCAACCCCTACCTAACCTCACACCACCCTAGATACAACCGATCAGGTAGGGACAAGTCTGGAATTCCTGTGCTTGCTAGGTATAAATACCCGCTTCCCCAGAGTTCAGGCCTCTCCTTCTAACACTGCTGCATCAGTGTCGGTCCAGAGTCCGGACTCGAGTCTGAATAAAAACCCTCATGTGATTGCATCGGTGTTGGCTCCTAGGTGGTCTTCTGGGATTCGGAACTTTGGGCACAACATAGGGAAATGCAAATTGAAATCATAAAGAGTGTTGGAAATAAGTAGAGAAATTTAACCCTTCATACATTGCAGTGAAGGTAAAATGGAGCAGTCACTGTAGAAAACAATTCGGTGGCTCCTCAAAAAATTAAAATATAATTACCATATGACCCGGTAACTCAAATCTTATGCATATACCTAAAAGTATTGAAAACAAGTGTTCAAACAAAGATCTTCTAAGTAAATGCACATAGCAGCACTATTCTCAGTAGCCGGAAGGTAGAAACAACCCAAGGGTTCATCACGGATGAATAAATAAACAAAATGTGGCATATCCATACAATGGAATATTATTCAGCCTTAAAAAGAAGTAGCTGGTACATGCTAAAGCATGTATGAGCCTCAAAAACATTCCACTGAGTTCACTCAGCAGAAGCTAGACATAAAAGGTCACATACTGTACGGTTCCATTTATACAAAATATCCAGAACAGGTAAACCCATAGACATGGAACGCAGATTAATGATTATCAGGGGCTGGGGGAAGGGATGAAAGGGGAACAAATGGGGTGATGAAAGTGTTTTAGAGCTAGGTAAAGGTAATGTGTGCAAAACATTGTCAGTGTACTAAAAGCCACTGAATTGTTCAATTTACAAAGATCATCAGCACATAAACTTTAAGACCCTCTCATTTTCTGGACAGAAAAAGTATAGGCCTTCAAAAAGAATTTTAGTGCTTTTAAACATAAACACTACTTAATGGGTAATATTTTAATTTCTTAATACTTGATCTGCGTAGATGTAATTTCTAAGTGATGTCTTCCTTATCCTACTCCAAAATGTGCCTTTCATATCTTCAGTTTTTATCTCAAACTTCTATTAGCTTTCTATACCTGTTTTATACTCTCTCATCCTTAAAGGAATACGTAAGTCACATAATTATATACTTACTACATAAAAGGCTACTGATTAATCAGTTCAAATAAAGGCAACCAAATACCATTGGTTTCACAAATACTGAAGTAACTGTTATTCCAAATGACCATATACAACTTTTCTTTCATTTTTTTCCTTCTCTTCACTCCTTTCCCTTGTTGTCTCATTTATTCAAACTCATGAATGTCATTGAAAGAAACCCTAATCAAACTAGTAGAAATAAAAAGTGAAATTTGAGGGGGAAATGTAGAAAAGGCAGAACCCCAGTAGTGATTGGAGATAGTAACTCTAAGTCCTAAGGTCTTCTCTCTTTTTATCTCCTAATTCTATGACTCTGTGTGATGGCTTTGTGCTCTCAGCCAGGCTCCTTTACACCCCTGGAAACATGCCCAGCAGCACTCAGTTAATATCATCGTGTGTTTTAATCACCAGCTCTTCACCCTGTTGGTAAGGAAGGAATTCTCACCATAGGCTTATGGGGATGATTGAATTCGTGACACCTCACGTTGGAGAGATGAGATTGGCAACAGTTTATTAGTCACGTATAGTCACAGCTTGGTAAAGGAAGACACTGCACGCCATCCAGGACCCCATAAAGATTACATTCTGGAAGAGAGTGAACATCCAGCGGCTTTTGGAGGGAATAGCCAGGAGCAGTGGGAGGCAGGCTTTGTAGTAATAAGAGGGTGGAGTGCCTTGGTTCTTACACAAGGATGTGCTTGGATTGTTTGAATAATTCTGTGGGCTGGCAGGGAATTTAAACCTGTTACTCCAGGATAAGCATCAATTATATTTGGTCTGTTCAATAAGGAAGGGTGATTATCTGGGGGAAGCACAGTAGGGAGGGGAATGTGTAGTTAGGGTGTTTGAGGCCTTCCCAGTTTCAGATATTAAGGCGGCAGGAAGTTATAATTTTACACCTTGAATCACACAGCTTCATCACAAGGAATGGACCTCTCCTTTCCCCTTAGTTTAAATTTGAAACATCTAGGAGGAATTATTCTGCTTACTATGGCATGGATCAGATGCCTACCCTTAATGCTAGGAGTTTAGAGAGAGATTATCAGTGATTATCAGCCTCACTGGGGCACAGAATTGGGGATAAAATAGTACCCCCAAAGAAGCACATCTGCTTTCAAAACATGAGGGTGATCAAAAGGCTACACAATTCCTAATCACGATGCGTGTCTTTCCTTTGCCTCTCTTCTTCCTTTCTCTCTCACTTGTTTCTCTGTGGTTCTTCTCTTTTCTCTTCTCTCTCTGTCCTCTCCCCTCTTCTCTCCACCCCTCTTCTCTTTTTAGTCCTTTTTTTTTCTTTCTCCTCCTCCTTCTCCTTTTTGTCCTCTTCTTTATCTCTCACACTCTTTTCCTTATCCCCCACCATTTTTAATAGTATATTCTTGCAAAAGCCATCCACAGCCATCACCTACACAAGTGATTGGGATCTGTTGGCTTTAAACTTGATTTCTGCTTCTTATCTGCATTATCCAGATTGCTAGGTAAAGGGTAAAGAATTGGGCAGAGCCTAAATTAGCTACTAGTCCATCTTTTCTACCCAATTTTATAAAAAATTTCCAAGCTTCTTAGAAAATGTATTCTAATTGTAAAAATAAATTTTCTCTCTTTATTATAAGCTAAAATAGATTCATGAAACAAAAATTATTTTTAAAACTTTAGAAACATTAAACTTGCAATGCTAAACTCCTCAATGCCTTTGTACTTTTTCTAAGAACGACTTCTTTGGAACTACTTTCCCACATCTAGTGCCTCTAATTAAAATTATTATTGACTCTTTCTCTCCTATTTGCTTTGTGTGAAAAGGTGGTAATGAAAATATCATTAGTAAAAACTTGCCAGCTGAATAAGGGCCATAAAAAGCACATGCAGTTGATATGGTCAATAAGATAGTGCAGAATTATTTACGAAGATAATTGAAACACTTCAAGCTCTAAGCTAGTAATAGTAACATCCTTAATAAACCATTGAATGCCAGCCAGTATCAAGCAGAACCAAATGCAATTAAATTCTGCTTAAAGTAATGGGTACCCATACTATTTGCTTCCTAATTCCCATTCCTTGGAGAGTATCTTGTTCATAACCCCTACTTCCTGGCAGAGTGTGTGGTTTATGGTGGAGCCTCAGTCACTTTCAGTGCCTGAAATGACTGACAGAATGAATGAATAAGTGAAGGATATCAAGTCATCTAAAACAGCTTCCTCATGCACTGAGAAGAGCACTTTAAATGGCTTGATGGCCACACCTGGTACCCCAGGCTTCCCGGAGTTAGTTTAGGAGTCTCTCCCTCCTTGCCACTGTAGTATGTAGATAAGAGCAACGAAGAATCTATCCCCAAAAATCCTGGATACCAGTACTAACAGTGATCTCCTGCAAAACTAATCAAGGCACAAAAGGAAAATGATTTCCAAGCTTAGCCCTCATTCTAAAATTTCCCTTAAAAATTATACGGCTGTGAAAAAGAAAATCTCAGCAGTTTCAGATGTTCAAGTAAGAATGAATCTCGGAGAAACCCGTATGATGATAGAAGTGACACTGAGCCCCAAGGTAACACCTCAGATTGTACAAAATAACAGTGCTTTACGCTGTCCCATTGTTTTTTTTTTCGTATATAGCCCATTTGAAAAAATTTTCATCAGATGATGAGAAAAATATATATTGATTTGGTAATAGTATTTATTCTAGGAAATAATTTTTTAAATTTTTATTTATTTGATATTTGTATGGTGACATTGATTAACGAGATCCAATATGTTTCAGCTGTCCCCTTTAACAGTAAGGCATATATACATTTACACTGTGTGTTCACTTCCCATAGTTAGATTTCTTTCTGTCACCATATATTTGACCCCTTTACCTCTTCTACCTCCCCCTTCCCCCAGCCCCTTACCCCCTGGTAACCACTAGCCATGTCCATGAGTCTCTGTTTGTTTGTCCTGTTCATCTGTTGCTTTTAGGTTTATATCCCACGTGTAAGTAATATCATGTGATTTTCAACTTTTTCTGTCTGGCTTATTTTGCTTAGCATGGTTATCTCGAGGTCCATCCATGTCACAAATGGCAATATTTCATCTCTTCTCATGGCTGAGTAATAGTTGGAAATGATTTTTAAAATCAACACTCAACTTAGATTAAGTTGTTTATTTAACATCTTTTTAAAGTTATCCTCCAACTAAATTATTTTCTATTATGATAAGAATTAAATTTATTTTTACATTTAAACATGTGCTTGCATGTAGATAACATTCCAAGAATAAACCTATCTTTCCACGTTTAAATATTAATCTGGAAATTGTCAGGATGGGAATTTTGTCAAATTTTTACTATTGTGGTGACAGAAACAGGAATTCCATTGAGAAGAAACTGAGTATGACCCAAGAAATGTACCTTTTTGGTCTTCTGTGTATTTTTAATTTAAATTTATAAAATATAATATGCATATTATATGCTCTAGAAGTGATATCCCATTCTTCTGTCATATTATGTTCATTGGATGTGTGTTCACAAGTCCAAGGGGAGGGGACTTATTACACAAGTATATGAAAACCAAGAGATAGGAATCACTGAGGGCATTGTAGAGTATGCATACTGTGTGTGTGTGTTTGTGTGTCTGTGTGTATGTTTGTGAATATTCACATACATATATGCATCACATATATTTATGTGGATACACATACATATACCCACACATTCATGAGAGATAATTTATGCCTCCAATGCCTTATATATCATCATATGTATGATAAAATGAAGCATTCCTGCTAGTATAACAAGACTTCTCTGCCAACTTAGGATAAGCTTCTCTCTATCAATAACTCATCAAGTCTAAATTGAGCAAGGTAAGGAAAGAATTATTAATTTCAATGACATCACGCAATAAAATACCATAATAAAAAAATAATTTCTATGGCTTGTATGACTTTTCCACAGAGTATCATCCCTAATTTTAGGTGCTGGGCCATCTCTCTTAGGCTTCTCGATTTAGAGGGTCCTGCTGAGTTCATCCTCTGGACCCACTCCCTGCCACTCTCACCCACACCAAAGGACAAGTAAATAGACCCACCTGGATTTCTCTCCCCCTCTATACCTAGGATCCTATTGGGCATGTGCTCCCCTAGGCCCAAGGGATAGTCAAAGTGTAGCTGTTTGGGGAATGAACAGAACTTAGATATGGGGGACATTTTTTCTTGAGAGAATATGTAAAAGCATATTGAAGCAAACACAGATTTGGAATTGAAAAATATATTATTTGGTTAAGCTGGGGTTCTGTCTAGAGGTTTCTAGATGTTCCAGACAGTATAGGACTGTTTCCAAACCTGAACCACTTTCTGTTCCTATACAGTTAATTTGAGAGATTGTGTGCAAATTTTGAGAGAAAACAAGGCATATAAGAAAGAGGTGGAAATGGAACTTTCTTGAGAGTTTAGAAATACTACTTATGTCAAAAGGCTATTGCATTTCTGAGTATTTACCCAAAGAAACCAGAACAATAATTTGTAAAGATCTATACACTCCAATATTCATGGCAGCACAATTTACAATAGCCAAGACATGGAAGCAACCTAAATCGCCATCAACAGATAGTTGAATAAAGAAGTTATGTTTCATATATACAATGGAATATTACGCAACCATTAAAAAAGAAAGCCTACCATTCACAACAACATGGATAGACTTAGAAGTTATTATGCTGAGTGAAATAAGTCAGACAGAGAAAGATAGATGCCATATGATTTTACTTATATGTGGTTTCTAAGGAACAAAAAGAACAAACTAATCAAAAACAGACTCACAAACATAGTGGACAATTTGGTGACAGACAGAAGGGAAGGAGATTGGGAGGCTGGGAGACTGGATGAAAGAAGTTAAAGAAGTACAAATTAGTAGTTGATAGTTGGGCATGGGGAGCATGGAAGAGGGAATGCTGTTAGCATTAATATGATGGCTAAATGGAGGGTAAGGGGAGGAAGGGAGCAATTGGAGGGATCATTTTATGAAAATTATAAATGTCTAACTAATGTACTGTGTACTTGAAACTAATTTAAATGAATAAATTTATTTATCTTTAAAAAATATTACTTGTGGACAGTGTTCCTTCAGAACTGTGATAACGAAATGTGCCATGGCCTTGGAGAGAGACAGATGCTTTCCCTGTTAGGTCAAAACCCACCACCACTCTGATAACTCAAAAAAATGGCAGGACTTAGAGCAACAAGTGATGGCCTCCTGGGCATGGACCCTAAAGGTCAGTGATGGGGTACCATGGAGGCAGGGAAATGACGTCTGACAGACTGAAGGGCATCAGGCATTCTCTAGGGAGAAGAAAGCAAAGGAAGACAACTTTGCAAGATGCTACAAGGTACTTGAGGTAACCCATTTGTGACTTCAAGAAATATCTGGGAAACTCTTTACAGATCTAGCTTATAGAGCTTCAGTTATTAGCATTTGCACGTTAAAAGTTAAGCAATATTTATAAGACTAATTCACAGGAAAAATACAAATGACCAATAAGACACTCAACTTCACTAAATAAATTCAAATGAAAACACTGAGATAAAAATGTTTCTCTAATTAGATTGGCAAGATTCAACAAGATTGATACCATCCTGTAGAGAAAAAGACACTCTTATATATGACTCATTAATACTCATAAAGCTAATGGAATACTAACCCAGGAGCATAGAAGCACAAAAGCATTTATTACAGCATTGTTTATCATAGCAAAAACGATGGACAATATATTCATTAATAGAGTTATGAGTAAATAAACCATAGGATACATTACAATAGAACATAATGAAACAATTCAATTCAATAACTGGCTTTATAAGATGGGGCTTTATGAGATGGTAAAAAAAAATATGAAAGCTGAAGAACAAATTATATAAATGCATTTTATTAAAAAAAAAAAAAACCTACACAAACAGAAACAAAAGCCACACAAGCAGAAGCCACTATTTCATAGATGGTGGCAGAGATATGAGACTCATGTTAGAGGCTAAAGAAAGAAAGTTTATTATTCACAGTAATAGAATAGGCAGAGTATCCATATTTATACCAATTACTTCAGCCAGAATTCCCAGAGGGCAAAGCAAAGCAGTCCAGGTGATGTGAACAGTGGGTGGTGTTATGAGCGAGGAATCCTGAGCTTAGGGAACCCAAATCTTTTATATTGGGAAGTAAGTCTGCCTAACCTTATCTTTATTATAAGGGAAGGAGAGGTTATATTTATTATGCTATACAATGATAAATAAACACAGAAACAGCCCACCCTTTGCCCTAGAGAAGGACAATGTCTGAACCTTCCAAGCCTGTTCTTGCCACAAATATCTTTTAAAATGTAGTCCTGAAAAAGGCAGTCAGTGTCTCTTCTCTTAAGATGTGCAGTAACATGAAAGACTCATGGAGAATTCCATGAATTCCCAACATTCTGTTGCCATTTTTATTTTGTGTAAACAGACAAAAATGGTAACTGTCAATTAAAATGGTATGTTATTTTACTTAAACTAATAACAATGAAAATGTTGATGCTCTGGTCATCAGATATCATAAAAAAATTGTCTTTTCTACATATAAGAAAATGATCTAATTGGTGGCTGATAGAGTGCTCATTTATACTCATTCTACACAGTAGAAAATGGCTGATATTTATTTTATCTAATTAATATTTTTTACTTACTTAGAAAAATAACAGCCAGACTGACCATTGGAATTGTTTAAGATAAAATTAGGAAGAGTTTTTTTTAACTGTGTAGCTTTAATGATAGCAATTATGTGTGTAATTTTTGTCTCACACATTTTTCACTGGCAAATTGTTCTTTAAAAAAACAATTACATGTCAACAGTTCAACAAGAATCTTTCTGTCTGTAAACAATATATGTTACCTTTCTAGGAAAGTTTAATTAAATAATAGATTTTTAACTAAACTTTCAACTTCTTAATTTTATTGTTAAAGAAATGGAGGACCAGAGACATTAAATGACACAGTGGCCAACAACTAGTTAATGTCATAGCTGAGACTAAACCGCACATGCCCTGACTTGGAGCACAGGCTCTTTCTGCTTATCCAAATCCACATACATGATATGATAGAACTTTCAAACTGGGGTATGCATAACCCTGCAGGCAATGGCAGCATGCCAGGGAGGCAAAGCCACAGGATAAACACAGGGTGTCTTGCTTCAATCTAAATATTACTCAAAGATTTGAGAGGACCTAGAGAACCACTTTATTTTTATATTAAAACAAGATTGATTGTAAATTTATTTTACATGAATTTTTAAAATTTCAGGTTGGATCCCTCAGGCTGGATTCCTGAAACTTTAATCCTACCACATGGAGGTAAAAATTCTCTCTGTTCACTCTGCTAGGGAAGCTTCTTTTGTAAAAGTTTTTACCACCAATGTGAGGATTTCTAAGAAGGATCTTTCATCCAAGAAGTGCCTTCAGTAACCTCCATTGTTCACATCCCATTATTAAATTTGCATTATTTTAGTTCTCGTGATCAGTTAAATTGCAAATTTTTTCTTGAAGAGAGAACATATTAAGACCTTGCAATAAATGAGTTTCTGAGTTATTTTTCTTAGAATAGAACTGTTCTTTTTTTTTTTTATTTACTTTTTTCTCTTAATGTACGGTAAAAAAGTTTAAACAATAAGTCAAGGATAAATTTTTTTTTAATGTGATTTTAGTAAAAAGTATCTAGTTAATAGTTTATTCCTGTAAAATGCTCTCTAAAAGTATTTTGCAAATGGTTCTAAAACTCGTATTTGTGCAATATATAATATTGGCCAAGGTAGTATACATTTGCATGTTTCCATGTAGCATTTTTATGCATGATATCTGAAAAGCTATAAAATATATTAACAGAAAAAATGGGAGATAAAAGTTCAGTAAATTATTTTATAAATTTTCTCAATGGACTGTTATTCTCATTTGATTTTTTATTTATGAGATAAAAATCATTTAAACAATAGTTCAGATGATTATTCTCTCCACAATAATTTAGAGGACTTTTACCTACCCACTTCCTCCAGCCCCAAATTCTTTTTAGAAGAACTTAAATTGGAGTGTGTTTGAGTTCTCCATTGACACATTTTTAATGCTTTATTCCAACGCCTGACTCGTTTTTTAAAATACTATATTTAATTCCTAGATTTCAAGTTCAAACTTGGAGCCAAGAAACCAGCTTGTTCAAATTGAATTAACATTTATTGAATGTGGTGTTAGTCCCTGATTGAAGATAGTGATGGCAGATACACAATCCTGTCTCCAAAATTTCCCAAGCTAGAGAAGAACCAAATTCATGTAAATAAGATTATAAAATAGTCTAGGCTAGCCCGATCCGTCTGATCTCAGAAGCTAAGCAGGGTCAGGCCTGGGTAGTACTTGGATGGAAGACCACTTAAGAAGACCAGGTGCTGTAGGCCTAAAAAATAAGGGTTGTAAACTGACAAGGTCCTTGCAATCTGTCAGGTCAACCAAGGGTCGGGTGGCCTAAAAAAAAAAAAAAAAAAAAAAGTCTAGGCTACAGTTTCCAATAGAACTTGATAAGATGTCAATTTAAAAAAAATAAGTATCTTCGAGATTGGCAGAAACTAGCCAAAAGTGGTTCATCTTACTCATTTTCTGCCAGAGGAAAGACTTCTCAGCCGCTGAATCCATATGCACTTCCTCTTGGCCAGTAAGGTCAGCAAAGTGCTCCTGGAACCTGTTGGTGCCTTGATACTGCCATCCCCATCTACCTCTCAGGACTGAGTTTCCGGTAAGGCAAGTGAGGCACTGGCCTTAGTGCAAAAATGTAAGGGGGCACCAATAGCTCAGCAAAGTAAATCTTAATGCAATAGAGTGATTTTTTTTTTTTTTTAGAAAAGCAAAAGTAATGCAAAACATCGATGAACAAAATATCAAAATTTTAAATAAAGATCAGGAGAACTGATTTTTTTTCCTTTTGCCTCAAGCTGCACTGATTCCACAGGACACTGCTCCACCCCTTAATCCCCCCAAACCCCCCTCACACACACACACAGACGTGGCCAGTGGTCACCAGAAACATGTAATTTTCCAAAATCTAAATTTTCTGGTATTCCTATATCAAATCAATAAAATTATTATTATTGGGTGCCTCCCCTGACCGACTGTGGCATAGCTGACCACCCTCTCTCCAGCATCCACAACAGCACCGCCAGCAGCCGACACGAGCCTGTACGAGGAACCACGTGGCGGGCGCTGCAAGGGCCACACCGCGCAAACGTCACAGAAGTCAGGCTTCGGCTCGAAATCTTTCCTGGTTTGGATTGGCTTTTAGTCAACGAGATTGTGGTAACTGTTGGTAACAAGACAATGAGCGGTGGGCCAGGCTGGGTCACGTCCAGGTGCCCCCGGCCGCCCCGGTGTCCTGATGACCGGGGACCTGAAGCACCTGCCCCGCTCGGTCCGAAACAATGCAAGCCCAGCAAGGGCTGCGGGGACCGCCCTGGAGATCAGCCGCAGGGTAAGAGGCGCCCCCTTCCCAGACCGAGACCCCCTCCTGTCCCTGCCCGAAAGCCCCAGCTTGCCCGAAGCTGCCCCTGGGGTACCCCCTGGAGGGGGTGAAGCAATGGGGGGCTTCGGACCTCCACTGGAGGTAGATGTGTAGTCTCCTCACTAGGGGTTGGGGGCTGGCACTGATGCCCTATTAGACTTATACTGACATCTTCCCATTTACCACCCACCACGCATGTAACTCTGGCAGCTTAGAAATTAGGTAACAAAGCCATCAGTTTGGATCATGACTCTCCACCATATGGTTTCATATCTAGCAATCTATCATATTATTTTACAGGTATATAAGATAAAGTATATAAATACGTAACATATTTATAAATGTAAAACCCCTAAATGTTCCTCTAAAGTGTGAATTGACACGTTGAGGAGGGAAGGCTCTCTGCTGAATAATCCAAGCAGAGTTGACGGCTGTTAAGATAATGGCTTAAGTAATACCTGAGTGGGGGGAAAAAACGTCAAAATTATGCAACATAGGAGCTAGCAGTGTTCGGGAGTTCTCAGACGTGTCTGGAAAGGTGTGGGACGACATCATGAATCAAGGCTGAGAGTTCTGTAATGAAAGTTATTCGCAATAAGCCCCAAGTCACCTATGCTGCATATGTATTGCGTGAAGGTATAGGAATTTATTATTACAGTACGTAAATTACCAAAGAGAAGGCATTTTCTTCTATAGATCTGAATACAGGCTCCATTCTTTTGGGATTGAACAAGCCCGCAATTTCCAAACTTTATTTTCCTGTTTTATCTAGATCCTAAGGCATCAGGCCATGGAGGGAGCTGCTGTCTGTCTTCTCTGTGCTAGAACTATGCACACCCCAGCTCTGTGTTGGGTACTTCTTATTTTCTTGTTTTGTTAACCAGCTCATTTGAAATCTGACTTTTCCGCCCTCATCAGGTTACAGAAATTGCTCCTTAAATTCAATACTTTTTCTGGGTAATATCCTCTACCACGGTACACAGCACTGCAGATGCAAATTCTACCTTCTAGAAATGCACCCTCCCAGCTTCCACTGTTTCTCCTCCTAACTTTGTAACCATCCCTCTCCTGGCCCCTTATCCAGCCTGGTGCCTTCATTCTCTTTCTAAATGTAGATACTTCACAATAATCTTCCCTGGGCCGCACTCACTCCTTTGCGCTGACCTGACTCACCAGGATGTAGTTCGCACCCTGACATCTTAGGTAAGGGCAGCTCGCCTACCTGCAGCTTCCTTGCCTTGACCTGTATGTTGCCCCAGCACCTCAATTTCAGCCTTTCTAGGCTGAATTCACCCTTCCTTCCACTCACCTTTCTCATCATCATGTCATCACATTATCATCACCTGTGACTCCGCTTGCTCTTTTTCTCTGCCTCTAGTTACTTGCCAGTTCCAATCAGTTCTCTCTGTACCCCCCTGTCATCTCTGTTCGCTGCTCATTCCCACTTGCCACTACCCCGGGGCAGGCTCATCAGCTCTCACCTTGATTTTCCATTGCCAGCTTTGCTTCCTGTCTGCACTTCTCTCAGCACCCCTGGCTATCGTACATGTCACTGCAAGTCATCCCCCTGAGGCCGAGCTTTGCTGCATCTTTCCTCCAGTTTAAAAATACTCTAATTTCTCTATTGCCCAGAATTGAGTCTCATGATTTTTAAATAACTCGATATTGGATATTGTTTAAAAGCATTGATGTAGTTGCCATGGGGAAAATCAGAACTTTGTTGGGCTTACACTGATTTAACCATGAAGTTAGTGTGTGTGTGTGTGTGTGTGTGTGTGTGTGTGTGTGTACATATATACGTATATATATAATATCTATGTGTGTATGTGTATATATAATAAAATCCAATTAATTTCATATTACAGGTTACATAAACTATGTGATTTTAAGTTAGGGTTCTCAGGCCTGTAAAAGTCTTGTTTGTGGCTTAAGTGCACATTTCAGCCTAAATTTTAAAGTTAGCACAAATCCACCTTTCTTAATTTATTTCTCACTGTTGACTGACATGTGCTTTTCACTGAAGCCAGACTGTACAGCCCTGCACTCCTCGAATTTTCTTCCCCCACTTCTTCTCTTTTGTGAATGTTCTCTCTTTTAACTAAAATGTGCATCTGTCAATATTCTATTTCCAATTTCTCCTCACCCTTTCAAGCCCAGTACAACTGTCAGTCCTGCACTGGAATCTCAGAGTTCCCAAATTGATAGTAATTTCTTCTTCCTCTGAATTCACCAGAAGATATGTTCTTTTGTCATAGCTCGAAACACGTACAACCTTTTTTTACATCCGTGTATGTCCCTTACTCCTCCTACTAAAAGGTGTGCTTGTAGAGATCAGTCACCTTACCTGATTCACTGTTACATTAACTAGCTAGTCACAAAGTATAGCCTGAGCTAAGCACGCAGTAATTTGTCATTCAATAAATGGCTGAATTATCTGTTTGCACCTATTATTTTTAAAATGTACATCTTAAAGGACACTGTTAGGTGCAACTGTTATGGAAAATAGTATGGCAATTCCTCAAAAAATTAAACATAGAATTAACACACGATGCAGCAATTCCCCTTCTGACTACATGCTAATAAAGCTAAAGCAAGGACTCAAAAAGATATTTGTACACCCATGTTCATAGCAGCATTGTTTACAAGAGCCTAAAAGGTGAAAAAAAACCCCAAGCATCCATGGAAAAAATGGACAAAGTGTGGTACATATACAATAGAATATTATTCAGCCTTTAAAAGGAAGAAAATTCTGACACACTACAACATAGATGATTCTTGAGGATTTTATGCTAAGTGTAATAAACCAGTCACAAAAGGACAAATGCTATATGATTTCATTTATTTGAGGTACTCAGAGTCATCAAATCTATAGAGACAAAAAGTGGAAGAGTGGTTGTCAGGGGCTGAGGAGGGGGAAAATGGGGAGTTAGTGTTTGGTGGGCACAGAGTTTCATTTAGGAAGATGAAAATTTCTAGAAATGGATGGTGGTGGTGATTGCACAACACTGCGAATGTGCTCAGTGCCACAGAAATGTATAGTTAAAACAGTAAATTCTATATTCTGTATATTTTACCACAATAAAAGAAATAGTTCAGGGAAAGAATTCTTGTTGTGCTCCTTTAGATGAAAGGAATATGCTGCTATTGAAGTCCGTGTTGATTGGGAACTGGAACTGCTCCACCTCGGATTCACTGAAACTTGAAACTTCTTGGCACATTTTCGTGTTCTTTGGAACTTTGACATTAATACTTGTTACCAGCTTCATACGAAATTTTTGTTTGAAAAGAAAAATGCCATCATAAAAAGCTGTGTAAATAATTATACCAACAATTTACATGCTATGCTGATAGTTTCAATGTCCCTTTTTATCTCATAATTTTCAAAATTTGATTTAAATCCTTAAATGTTCAGTCCATGACTAAAATTTTCAAAATGTGTTTTAATTTCTGGTTAGTAAATTAATATTTAATTGTAAAATATTCAAACATTATTAAAAAGCATATTGCTTAGAAAGTGAAAGTCCCCTATGATCTCAAGTGATAACTGTTGTTAACAATGTATATATTTTATATGCATATAAATGTCATTGGTGACAAAAATATTGTCACACTTATACATATGATACTGTCAATAGCATTTTTTACTTAAAAATGTATTTCTGATCTCATTATAACTATCCATCTCTATATTTTAAGCTACTGCAAAAAAGTATTTTATTGCGAAGTTACATCTCAATTCAACCCATTTTCCAATTAATGTGGCATATTTCACAACTACAGACGTGTGCTGAAATGAAATGATATTCATATTGTGTGTGTGTGAGTGTGCGTGTGTGTGTGTGTGTACTGCTGTGCTTCTGACTCGTAGGTGTGGAATGGTGGGATCAAGTTAAAAGCACATTTATAATTTTAATAAATAACTGCAAGATTTTTATTTTACTTTGGCTGGGCTTTAACATCCCAAACACTTTGGCAAAGTTGACCACACATGGGAGAAACTGATAGTTTAGATGTTTCAGTTAAAATGTCTAGATGCAGATGTCCAAGCCCGATCCATTGGATTTTTCCAAACCCCAGATTCAGCTTGCTTGTCAAGGTAACAAAATACCCTGATGGATTTGCATGTATCTGGAGCCAATGAATTCTTCAAGTCTCAAGATTCAGCTTGTGCAACAGAGTAACAAAGAAAGTTTGGGACTATAAATTAGCAACTGCTCTCCATCCCTAGGATATCTACCTCTGTCATTTTAAATATTTGCTCATTCTATTAAATCTAACTCTTCTTTAAAAAGTCCTCTACTAAATAACAAAACCATTGTCAAAATTTCATAAATCATTTACTGACATTACAACCTTACTACCCTCAACAAATCCTCGCCAAATTAGGTGATTGTTTTGACTCTGATAATTACAATGTTTGTCAGATTCCAGAAGTGCAAAGATTATACATTTCACTTTTGTTGTGTCTTGTTAGCTTTACTCTTTCATGGCAAATTATAGATCAGCTTCAATTTTTCCATATGGTCTTAGGCCATATGGTATACAAATATTATTTTGTAATTTAGCAAAGGACCTCAAAAGGAAAAGCAAAACATTTAAATAGCTGTTGTTGAGTTTGTATTTTTAAAATGACATCTATAAGAATAAAAATTGCTTCTTCTTCACTAAAAATTCCCATGGTAAAAATATGACAGTAACTCATGAAAAATTTATTGAAAGTTTACAGGTACCAAGCACCTATATGATACATTATCATCCACCTTCAACCTTGACACTGAGAGTCTTCTATAAATGTGGAAAACATACCAAATATGAATTCTCTGTGTTTGAAAGAACATTTAAGAATATTTAAAGACTTAATTACCTCATAGAAAATCTAAAACTTGTTCTTGATGTACATAAACACATATGCATTTTTTTCTTTTTGATTAAAAATTATTTACACATCTGTGCCCAGGATTAGGAATAATAAAATTCAACCACAAAAAAATGATTAAATAATATATAATTGTAGTGCTGGAACTTATCAGTTTAGAGTGGTTGCCTCCATATTCTGCTTTCCTTTGATCTTGTAGACGTTATTGTTATTGACTGGAAATGTCTCAGTATATTTGCTCAGTGGAATGTGCTTTGACAGATTAATTATATGTTATCAGGCAGTTGAAGATCAACTAAAGATATGTGGCCACAAGAGGGATGCTGATGTCTTTGAGCTGTTTCTTTCTAAGAAGTAAGTGTATTTTATGCAAGAAATAGAAGGCATCACTACACACACACACACACACACACACACACACACAGTATTTCGTAGATTCAAATGTTCTTTTCTAGTGACCCCTCCCAGGGACTGGATGAACAAGTACCACATTCTGATTACTTTATCACTCATAGGAGTCACAGTCTCCACTGGAGAGGCAGCACATTGGAATGGATAAGAGCAAAGATTATGGAGCCAAGTTAAATTTGAATTCCAGCTCTATCTCTTCCAGCTGGGTGACCTTGGGCATGTAATAAACCTTCCTGTTAAGGCTGTCAGATTTATCAAATAAAAATAGAGAATGTCCAGTTACATGTGAATTTCAGAAAAAAAAATGAAGATAAATTTTTTAGTATAATTATGCCCCCCACCACATTGGGACATTTGTTGTTTCTCTGAAATTCTCAACCTGGGTATCATGTATTTTTTCTGGGAACCCCATTGCCTGCATATGTACAACTATGCTATCTGCTTCACAGAGTTCTTGTGAGGATTAGGTGAGTTCATAGAAGGTAGGGGAGGGCCTGGATGCAGTAAACACTCAATGAGCTTTAGTGCAGTTGATATTATTACTATGATTAGTGATGATAATGACTCATTAAACCCCTATACTATAATAGCAACAGTCCCTATTATAGTATAATCCCTAGCTAACAACCCCTATACTAATTTTACTGGTAAATAGAAAAACCTCTTCCTTATATAACATCCCCTTTGATTCCACTCCAACTCCCCAAGGTGGCAGACAGCAAAATGGGTTCTTCCTCTACAGAAAAGTCACTGTGCCTGAGACAGAACTCAGGTGGGAGAGGAAGAGGAGGTTATGGGTTGGATTGGACTCTGACACCACAGTTTTTACCAACCAACAAGTGATACCTGTGCAGTCACAACTTGTATTTTAATAGCAATGACCCTATTCCTATTCTTTTTTCTCCCTTCATGCTTTTTAATTTCTATGAATTCTGTGAATTATTTTCAAATAGGATTGATATATTTCTACTCATATGTAATCTGTGGCAATCAGTTATTTTTTAAATAAAATGTCTTACTGTGTCAATGAAGTTAATCACTTTACCTCTGTTGATTGAAGGACACCCCTTATTAGTAAATATATTTCTTTTGTTATATATAAGTACTTTTTAGTTATTAATACAGAGAAATATATTTATCTTTGTAATGGCCCTGAATCTCTTAGTAGTAAGGAAATAAATAGCTGACCAATTTAAGATTTTTAAATATATATATTTCAGAATGGAACAGGTATGGTAGATAATTCTGACACACTTAAGGTCATAGATAGATATAGTTTTACAATAAATATTTCATGTAGTCAAAAGATCACATCTCAGAATTTCATGATTTTAACAACTATATGCTATTTATCTAAAGGGTACATGGATAACAAGAAGAAAAGACTTAAAACACTAGAAAAAAATATTGATTTTCTGACAGTAGGGCTTCTCAACTAATAGACAACACATTATATATCCTAAGTATATAAAATTACCATTTAACCCATCTGGGTACAAAAAAAGTGTTTTGCAATCCAGATACCAATAAACTGGGTTATTTTCCTAAGCTTCCATTGTCCTTGGAAAATGGAAATCATGTTACCAATGACTCCTTGAATAATTACTGAGAACATATACCGTGACAACGGTGTTGACAAATTATTGTCAGCATAAGTTATTGCCATCATTAGGAGTAGAATTTCTTCTCCTTTTCTTCCACTTGCCTCACCTTAAAAAGTAAGTCTGTTATTGATTTAGGACAGGTTTATGTTCAAAATCAACCCCTCTGACATGAGTTATAGTCCCTTAAAAGTGGATCACTTTATTACATTATCTAAAAGCTAAACCTTCAGCATCAATACTACTTGTATAAGAAAATTAATGATAGTAATGTGACACGGTTGAAATTTAAAGTATTTATATATTAAAATAACTTTTCAAGCAAATCCTCCAAGTGGGGCTTGCATTTCTCTGCTATCTTGTAATGATTGTTTTATGTCTTATGGGGACAAATGAAGTTAAAATACTATTATAGTTGCCCAATGCAATAGTGAAGGCATACGAGGGTCCACCCCAAGGTTAAATATAAATGTGAAAGGATGTTGCCACAAATGAGTTAATATAGGTAATATTAATTAACATTAATATTTTTAAAGTGCTTAGAAAAGTGCCTGGCATGCAGAGTGAGCTCTGTAAGTATTTGATAAATAGACATATATGTCTACATACCCGCCTGGGCCCATAATTTTTGTCCTGAGAAATAAAAGGGACCTAAATACTACAGCCCATAGCAGTCCAAAAGCCCACTATCCTCAGAGGCTTTGCCCTCTTTGCTGACAGCTCCTCCTCCCTGCCCCACATCTGTCTCTTTGCTGAGTAGCTGCTTGAGCAACAAAGCTCAGGACCCCTTGGAGAGCTAGAGTCCTGCTCAGTTCAAGAAGGAAGGGCAATATTTTGACTCCATATTTAACAAACGGGAAGAGAGAATAAAACACTTTACTCAGTCTCTGTCTCTTGATGTTCTGTGATCTCTGTGTAGTAACTTAGTCTAGCCAAGCCTGGGACAACCCCAGAGACCCCGACAGATGCCATTGAAGCAGAAGCTAATAACATTTTCCAACTTCACCTGTAAGTCCAGCGTCTTCTTGTACTTACCTTTTCCCCTCTACCTTATCCCCAGTAAAATGTATTTTTTAATTGAGGTCCCAACAAATTCAGTGATAATAAGGTGTAAATTTCTACTAGTATGATAAAATGCTCTCCTTTAAGTATCTGTTTTAACTGGCTGACAAAACCTTAATCCACGTGAATGAAATTTTAATGCTAGAATTTCAGAAATTAGCACATAAATGTGCCAACAGTTTTGAATGGACAAAGAGAGAAGTTTTTTCAGTTACTCCAAAGTCATACTATCTATCCTGCCTTATTCATGAATGAATTAATTGTTGCTAATATTCACTTTCTTTTTCCTTTTCAGGGAACTGACAGATGTCATTGATCTTTCCAGGTTTAAAAAACTAAAATACTTATGGCTACATCATAATAAGGTAGTATCATATAGTATCTTTAAAAGGCTCTGTAATTAAATTACTATCTTTATCATGTTTTTAATAGAGCTAACCTTTAAAGGTATTAATATTTCATACCCCTAATTTAAATTTAGGTAGGAAACATTGTATGTATATATGTGTATATCCTGAAAAGCACAATTTGTAAGATAGTACCACACTGCAACTTTACTTTTCTCTCCCACATTCTGTCAAAGCTGCTTCCTAGGCTCATGGAACAAAAAACTAGGGCCGTTTCACGACCTTTTTTCATCTCTCATGTAATTCAAAATCTCACAGCCCATCTGAGTTATTGTCATGGTTCCAAAATGAGAATGTCCAGAAAAATATATGAATCGACTTTCCATCTGTATTCATAAGTGAGACATCCCCCCTTCCATTCCTCCTATATCCAACTGCAGTTGGCCACCTCCTTTCTTTATTAGCTAGGAAGGTGTGGTTTTCCTCCCCTCACCTCCACCCCATCCTTCTCCAAGTTGGTTAGGAATGGGGAGAAGTGGAGGGAAGGAAAAGCCAGGGAGAAACAGTGTTCTAATTTGCACCGTCTGGTGCTAACAGATGTTCAGAGTTGTCACTTTTCTCATCATGGGATTTTCAGAAGCCCCCTCCTAGATTGCTCCAACTCTAATTCCTCTTTGTTGGCCACCTCTGACCTCTCCTCACATTTTGTCCAGTAGTACTTACAACTGAAGTCACCTGGACTTGGCAAACTACCCTCGTGGGCAGGAGTCCTCATAAAGTGCCCCAGACCAACACTCCCTTGGTGGTACTGCATTCAGTCAGAGGCCATGGGGGTTGGTTACCTCCTAGTTGCTACCCAAGCTCATCTGGCTACTCAAGAAGTGCCAGGCACTAAGCCCAACTGCAGGGAACACCCTTCAAGGTCACTGAGTATAGCCCTTGAAGTTTCTCCTAGAGGCTCAGGTTTAGGAGGCAGTGTCCTTGCACTGCCTCCCCAACAGTGGTTGCCTGAGTGGGTCTCCAAGCTCTGTCCAAGTCCTAGAGCAGGACTGAATTAAAATGCAGATGCAAATAATCTTTATAGTTAGCCAGTAAGCTACTCTTGACTTTCAAAAATTTGACTTTCCAACAGCTAATATTTTGTTCATTATAAATCAATTATCCAGTCTTAGTATTTTAGACTTTCAAACACCAGCTGATTAAAAAAAAAAAAAAACTCTTTGGTGTTTTCAGCAATATGCTTTGTCAAGCAATAGTCCAGATTCAACGTGTTGAATCTTTAAGCCATGTTTATGAAAGTATCTCAATCTTACTTTGCATTTTCAGTCTTTTTTTTTTAACCAAATCAGCGGAAAATGGAAAATGAAAGTGCTTCTTGTATTATGTGTAAGCGTAAGTCTCATAAGCTTGAAATAATTTCTGGGAGAACAAACACAAATACCTCCGAGGCCCAGCCAGCCGGCGATTGCAATGGAAAGTGCATGCACCACTTAAGGGCAGAGAAGTTCAAAACTCTTTTAAATACTGCCAAAAATTATCTTGGGTCACAGTGTGCAGCCCCTGATTAGAAAAAGATGGAAATCATAAGACATGGCAAAAGTGACTAATCTTTGTTTTTCATGTGTACTCGTGGTGATCAGTGGTGTTCAGTTTTGAAGGAAAAAGCATGTATGAATGTTGGCAATGTGTCTAAAGAAAGAGATATAATTAGGGATTTTATATGTATATTTTTTTCATTCTGGTAGTGGACACCATTCCACTTCTAATCAGTCATTGAATGTTCACCCAGTTGACTGACAGATACATTGTTTGCGTACTTAGGGACTGAATATGCTGTCACCTCTTCTGCTTTCTTTGTTTTATAAGGGGGAGTTGGTGGGAAAAGGATGCAACAAGAGGCAGAATCCTCTTTTTGTAGTTGTTTTTTTATGTTCAACAAGCTAACTATATTATTACAAAACTACCACCACTTAACTTTGTTCTTTAAAACATAGACTTATTTAGTCCGCATAACATTGGAAAGGTGTCATACCCAAAATAAATTTTCAGTGGTCATAGAGTAAGTAGATAAACTGATGTGAGTTTTCCTATTGATCAATAATTGACTGGTTGCTAAGTTGCTTGATCATTCACACGCCATGAAAGGTTAAATTCTTAACCATGATCCAAAACTCTTATGGGCATCTTAGCTATGATAGTACTTCATCAAAATTTATATGTAAAATTTTGATTACTAGTTTTCATTAAAATCTAGATTGGACTAGGTTGACAACTAAGAAGTTATCACACTGATATAGAAATGATATGGAGAATGGTGGCAAAAACATCAACATGGACATAGGAATATAAATATTTAGAATGTTTTGTTAAAGATGATCTTAAATTAGTAAATATCTAAGACTATCCTCTATTTAGGAACAGCTAAGGCACAACGTAATAAGATAAAATGAAAACAACTTTTTTTGTTTATTCATTTATTCAATTAATAGTTTCGTTGAAGTGTGTGTATTGTACCTTATTGGTTGTCCACTCCATATCCATTCTGCTTTTACCTATGCAGGAAAATTTGGTTACATACTTCTCTTTACTCGGGTGGGTGATCCCATCCCAGTTTAAGGAAGTAGGTTCTATAGCAATTAAGATAATCTCATCCTCCTTGTGAATGGCTAGTCAGTGAATGGGCACCTGACCGAGACGTGGTAAGAGACATAAGAGACACCTGCAGTGAGGCTCCTGTGAGAGGTTTTCTTATTCCTAAAAGAGAGCTCCAGAAAAAATGTCCCTTGTCTCCTCTGGATATTTTCTTGCCTTGATATGAAGCCAAGAAACACTCTACCAACTTTAGGATGGATCCGACACTTAGGCAAAAACAGAGCCCAGAGGATCACTGAGAGGATCACCGAGGCTCTCACAACCTCTGGACTTCTTGGTATGTGAGATAATAAATTTCCTAATTTATGTGCCAGTTTGAGTGGAGCTCAGAAAGTACTTGGAGCCAGTTCAACCTATCTGATACAGTTTAGGCTAATGATAATAAATGTGGTGGTACCTGGTCTAGTGATAAAATTAGGAAGGGCAGAGAAAGTGGCTGTGCTCCTAGCCAGGACCATGCCTTTGTAAACTGCCTGAAATGGAGAGAAAGTGGTGGTCTTGGGAGGCAATGAAAGTAGTTTGGTGTGTTTGGAGCCTTGCATGCTGGAAAGGTGAGTACTTCTCCCCTCTATTATCCAGTGCGTGATAAAACTGGAACTTCGTTTCTGACCCTGGACTAGCAAATTAAATAGGTACAAATTGTTTCCAACGACCTCAAATATCTCAACTTTCTTACGTTTTCTCAGAAGACTCATTCTCTCATCATGTACTCTGAGGGCTTGTTTTCTCCTCTTACTGCATAGATATTCGCTACTTTTGCATCATCTCCCTTTATGGGTCTCTCCTTTTTCTAATTTTGCCTGATGTAATTAGTGGGAAGCAGCTGCTCTGAGGTTCGTATTAACTGAGATCTTCTAAAGACTCCTCTTTGAAGTCTAAACTAGGGAATTTTTGTTTCAAAGTTCATACTTTACCACTTTTTATGAGAATTTGAGTCTGCTCAGACAAGTGATCTAAGTGATGTGTCCTTTATACTACAATTAAATTGTGTTTGGGCTCATTACCTCAAAATATTTCTTCTACAGATATTTAATAATAAGCTTATAATATTGGTACCACAATGATAGTATTCTTCTGTTTCTGGAAGTACTAGCAGTATTTCGATATATTTCATTTGTCTCCGATTAGAATAATCATTTAATGAAAAATCTGTATAATGCCTCACCAAGCAACTTCCCAAAATGGAATCTGAGTTCCTGCCATGCAGCAAAAATCAAACAGGTGACAAATTTTACAAACTGACAAACTGGCAAAGTCATTGTTTATAAAACTCATCATCTGAAAAATAACTGAAATACTTATTTATAATAACACTTTCCACACTAGCTGACTAGAGAATGGTCAGATTGAAAAAAAACAAAATTAAGAAAGCTCCTGTGCAGTGAAGAATGGCATTCTCCTATGCCATTAAGATATTTTGTTTCTTATCTCCCAGACATATTGAAATTTCGGCATCTGAAAATTTGATAAATAGCACAAATGTATATATTTTAGGAAAGAATATTGGTGTATAAGATTAGTAGGCAACAATTTTAAAATTGAAATAAAAATGTTATTTTTAACATGCTGTTTTAAGTATTTGTAAAGAATTCTCTGAACAACAATATGTTTTTTAGGTAGCTTCACAACAAGCTTTGTATCATAAAATTTCACTTGGTTCCCTCCGTTAGATTTGGGTATACATATTTTATTTATTTGCTTATACATACTCTGCCTTGTTTCAAAAAAAACTAATTTACTGCAGCACAAACCCCATGTATAACATTAGAGCTATTAAAGATTAAAATGAACTAGAGTTCATTCCATATAATCTGGGCTCTTGTGTGTTTCTCCTACCTCAGGGCAACATTAATTATATACCTCATGTCAACTTTGTTGAAAGAGTCAGATTTTGCAAAATACTTAAAACCTCCTCAAAAAAGTAAATCAACATAAATAACCTAAAGAAGACTTCAGTGCACAGTTGTGAAATTCATAGATATGTACACTATATATCTAGTTATGCCTTCAAATTACTTATTTAAGAAATGTAACCTATTTTTGGAAAAAAACATATACAAAATTTCAGTAATATGGAATAAAGATAAGAAAACATGAGAATGAAAGTCTGTTTACATTGGATAAAAATATTTTTAATATATCTTCAAAGTAAGGTTTTTAAAGTATTATGCATATTTTAAACTATGATACACATGAATGCATTGTTTTTATTTATTGGAAAGAAACATCATAAAAATGAATTTAGGAATCTTAGTCTATTGCAATGCTACCCTGAACGAGCCCTATCCCATCTGATCTCAGAAGCTAAGCAGGGTCGATCCTGGTTAGTACTTAAATGGGAGACCACCTAAGAAGACCAGGTGCTGTAGGCGTAAAAAAAAATTTTAAATAGGGGGTTGTCAACTGAAAAGGTCCTTGCAACCTGTGAGGTCAACTGGGTTGCCTAAAAAAAAAAATTAGAAATCTTGGAAATATATTGAATTTGTTTATTTTTTCTCCTATATAATTTAATGTACATTATAAAAATTCTTTCTAATACTTAGTTTTATGTAAATTTAGGTAGTTTTGTGATTTCAATATTCAAATATGCAATAATATGCCTTTTTATGTAACACGTAATTATAGAATTGTTCAGAATTTCATCACATTGTTTAACCACTGATCTATGGGTCTGTGCTTCTAGGTTTTTAACTTTCGTGACACTGACTTTTAAACTGGATGATTCTTGGTTGTGGGGCCTGTTCTGTGCACTTTGGGGTATTTAGCAGTATCCCTGGCTTCTACCCATTACATGCCGGAAAATTTCCCTCCAGAAGTGACAACTTAAAATATTTCTAGACATTGTCAAATGTCCCTTGTGGGGCAATATTGACCCTCCCCTCCTCCTGAGACATGGGGACCTATAAGAACCTAAGTCAAAACATGTCATTCCTCTGCTGGAAACCTCCAGTGATTTCCTGTTACTTTCAGTAAAACTCTAACACTAATTTACAGGGCCTACACAGATAGGCCCTGATTACCTGTCTGAATTCATTGCCCACCTTCTCTTCCTGGCTCACTTTGATCAGCCATACCAGGCACTGTGTCGGTCCCTGA
The DNA here is from genome assembly GCA_030015415.1 of Cynopterus sphinx. Taxonomy (NCBI): domain Eukaryota; kingdom Metazoa; phylum Chordata; class Mammalia; order Chiroptera; family Pteropodidae; genus Cynopterus; species Cynopterus sphinx. The sequence continues at coordinate 17,583,712 of CM057391.1, read as the reverse complement.
CCTATTCACTGGCTAGTCCCCCAGTGCTCCTCCTACAGATATCCCAGTGACATGCCCCCTCCCCTTCATCAAAATTTTGTTCTGATGTTACTTCCTCTGCGAGGCCTACCCTGACCAACCTGTTTTAAATATAATACCACCTCCCTGCTGGCACTGCCAATTTCCATGCTTCCTTTTCCTTATCTCTTAACTGATGCCATAATTTATAATTAACTATTGTGCATATTGTTTATTTTCTCTTTCCCTGTTAGAAAAAAAGTGATAGATATTTTTGAGTATTTTGTTCACAGCTATATCCCCAGAACTTAGTACAGTATCTAACACATAGTAGCTGCTCAACAAATACTTGCTAAATAGAGAAATGAGAAAATAAAACTCCTAATGCTTTCTGACAAATTGAACTTTTCTTTGTGTAGGTGCTAGTTAAGATAATAGAAGTTCACTTAACAGAAGCATGCTTTGCCTGAGCTAAACAGAAAAATAATATATGGAAAAGATATTGGGTAGATATTAGGTAGCTTAAGAATCAAGTATAGAAAATTCTCAGGATCAAAGTGAGCCATGGTCAAAACCATGTCTAGAACTGGTTTCCACAAATAGTGTTGACTTGCCAATCAACAACAGAATCATTTGTATGTGCCAAGCCTTGAGCTAAGAGATGATTTGTGAAATTTCATGTTAAATGAAATCCTATGGCAATCCTTAGAATCAATAGTGTAGATTTTTAATGGATAATTTTAATAACCTTTGACAAAATACTTGGAGTATCAAGACAATCAGTATGCCTTCTAACTCTTCTTCTAGATCTAGAATTCAACAACTTGCTACATTGCAATGTCTATTATGTTCTGTGAATTTTACCATGGAACTGTCTCTCAATTCCCTCCACTTTTCTTTTCTCTCACTGCTGTTATTCTACTCTGGAACAGCATATATTCTTCTCAATTAGAGTAGCACCCTTCCCATTCATCTCCTGCCATTATCTTTACTATTTCTTCTAAGCTATGTTCTTACCTACCATTTTCTTTGTAAAATAAAACTAGGCAATAACACCCTTCTCCTCAAAATCTTTTAATAGCACCCTAAGATCCTCATGATCTGGCTTTGTGTCTTTCCACTTTACTCCCCCACTCCTCCCACCCCAACAAACTGTGTAATCTTAAAATACCAATAATCATGGTCCAAGGGTGTTAATTCTCTTGGAAAAACTAGGATTCTACAAACAAGATGAAGCTGTTGAGTTCACTACTGTTCTTTTTGTGTTAGTGAGTAATGCAAGAGAAATTAAAACGGCTAATTCGTAATGTTCTGCTAATGTGTGTCATGCAGGTAACTGAAAAGGAGAGGGAAAAAAAGTCATTTCCAGAGAAAAGGGTGTTCTTTTTCTCTGCTGATATCAGGTGTGTCTATCATTAGATCAGGGAGTGGTGAGGAGAAGGATGGAAGGTAGTAAGTTACTGTCAGGAGGCCAGTAGGAAAAGGAGAAAAGATTAGGAAATCAGCTGGGAAACACTCCCCAGGACCTTGAATGGTTTCTCCTAACTAGGGGAAACACGGCTTCTCTCATGACTTAACAAAAGCTGTGGTGAAATTTTCGGGGTCCTCCTACATGAGTGCTGACATCATTTGGTGAAGATGAATCTGTGAAATGATGAGATGAGCAGCACATGTGCTGTTTATGGTTTCATAATTGTAAATGTTGCAAATATAAGAAAAAAGTAAAGTTATTAAAGAAACAAGTTTTCAACCTTTATAATTCTAAAACAGTTTTTCTGAGATGTGAGAGGATTTAAGTAAAATTTCCAGTAAACCCCCATTAATTCAGGTAGGTTGGCATCTTTCTATCTGATCAATCCATCAAAGGCCAAAATGGTTCTATTTAACTGATAACAATAGTTTTCATGATAAGCTTTAATCGAAAAATAAAATTAATTTACAATCATGAGCATGTATTTCTGTAGATATAAAGTACTGAGCACTTGAATCTTCTTCCTGCTAGAGCCTGTATTAAGTAGTAAGTTCTCATTCTTCTAACTTACCTGCTACTTTAAAACATACCTGCCCTACTGCTATGAACACTACCATGTCTCATCCTTGCAACCCAAATAAATCTATTGCAATTTATCGAGGTAATAGTCAACATTTAAAAAGTAATGATGGAGTTTTCCTTACAAATCTGACATAAGTTTGTAGTTAAATACCCCATAGCATGTATATAGTACTTAGTGGTTCATAAAAGGAATTTTCAAGAGTGCTTGTTTGCAACACTGAGACAATAACAGCTCTCATCTGCATTGTCCTGAGGTATGATTTCAAAACTAAGACACGTTAACGTTATAGCACTGGTTATCTGCATAGAAGGGATGTGGAGGGCCATTTCCTTGAGGAAGAATGGCCCCACAGGACTTAATTTTACCTGTGGTGTTCCAATGTGTTACAACAATAATGTATTTGGGAATTATTAATGTTTTAAAAATACATTTATAATAACAAAAACACTGTCACAGGAAAAGAGTGCTTTTGACTATTTCCAATTCATACACACTTAATTTATAATCTAATCTTAAAAGTAAGATGCAACTTCAACATACCATTAGAGAATGAGGAGGTGGGAAGGAAAAAATACAGGAGAAATATGGTTCGTCTCCTTAAGGAAGACACAAAACTAGTGATCAAGTGATTAATCATACAAGTCAGATCAGGTGTTGGGGTGGTCAAGAAAATAGAGGTTCACGGGCACAGGGGTTATCAGGAAAGGTCTTATTTAAAAAGATGAGCTGTGGGCTAACTACCAGGATTATGCTGTGCCTCGCCCTCTCCTTACAGGATGGTGGCTGGCTGAGCTGTCAGCCCTGGGCCTGACCTGGCAGAGTTGCCTCCTATGTCTATTCAGATTACGGAGTTCTTGGCTAAACTGAGGAGATCTGTTTACCAGAAGGACAATGAGCTGCAGAAGAGGAGGTGGTTCATAGACTGGATGGGGGATAAAGAAAAAGAGTTCAGAATTAGACTGTTATTCAAGAGATCCTACTCAAAGTATTGGAACAGTGGCAGTTCAGAAAAATAAAAAGTGGGTCAAAACAGTGAGAAGGCAGTAGCGAGATGCAAGTAGGTAACAAAGGGATTTCAACAAATCCCTGGAGCAGTGGAACATCCCGCGCAGCCTGCTCAGGCATGGACATAGATGCCTTGCTGGCCTAGGGCTGACCCTTAGGAATCATCAGAAACATACCAGGAAGAAAGTCATGCAGGCAAAGAGAAATCGTGACTCATACACAGATGCAGAAGTGGCCTCGGCATCATCTAAGGAGAGAGTATTGGCACATAATATAGGTACTTAATAGTATGTAATGGTGAATGAGTGGATGTGTTGAAACTGAATCCCATGAGCTGACATGGAGCAGAACTGTGTGAAACGCTGCTAGAACAGAAGGTCTAGGCCCTGTTACAGAGGCTTTGAAAACCATGCAAGGGAGTTTGGTAGAGAGGTTTATGTAAACTTAGCTAAAAACATCCTTTTAATCACACTGTCATCAAAGACAATCCAGATATAAACTCAGCCCAGACCAAAGGTCACAAATAATAATAACAGCAAACATCAAACTTCTATGATCTTATTATAATTATATATATGAAGATACATATGTTTGCTATAGAAAGTAAATTGTTCTTTATCACTAATTTTCAGCTCCAGGGAATAACATTCCTCACTAGAAACTATTGTCTGACAGAACTATATCTAAACAACAATGCAATATTTGAAATAGAAGGTATGTCATAAATTTTCTCTGTTGATTGAATAAATTTTCAGTTAAGTAATAACTTTGAACTATGCAATTGCTAATGGCATGCAAAAATCTGTTTTAACATCTCTGTTGAAAATACGTGATGGAATCTATTATTTTTTAATGTTCTTATGTACATTTCATTTTTAAAAATGTGCTTTTGATTACAGTTTTAATGCAAGCCTGTCTTGTGTGTCATTCAAAAAGTAAAAGAATCTTTTTTAACACAGATATTTTGTCATTCTGCTGCACAGTTGAATACAAACTGGATATAGTGGAAGCAAATTTTAATATTTGGGAGCATTCACAAATATAATAACTTTATTAATAGTCTTAATGTTTATACTAGCTATAATTTTTACCAGCAAATTCATGTTTTTACTCTGAATTAATTTTATAAATTCAACAATCTCTAAATTGACAATTTTAAACCAAGTATAAAACTACATGATCTACTATGGTCATGAAATATGAAGAGGTACATACAGCACAAAATGTTTTTCTTCAAAATATCATAAATTTTAAGATCTATTATGATTTTATGTACCCCGAAGAAAGAAAATCTTGCCAATTGAACTATGCTATGTCTATTGGAAAGATACAAGCCACTTTCACTTATGTTGAAAATGTGGGAAAATATGCAATTTAGAATCAACAAAAATGATATGAATATTTGGATTTATATCGTGTAAAGAAAATATTTAGTTAAACACTTTGAGGGGAGGTATTGAATTGAATAATTATTCCCTTGATTGGCATTATAAATCTAAGCAACGCTGGCAAAACAAAACAAAACAAAAAAGAAGAGTAAAGAAAATAGCCCTTCTAAAATCAAACAAAAAAATCATTACTACAGAAAAGAAAAATGTAAAATGATAACACTGGAAAGAAGCTGACTCTACATTCCTAATCACACTTAGTTAATTAAATACTTATGCTTTGTTCTATTCTTAATGATAAATCATAATATTGTTGGTAATAACTCCCTTTACCAGCTGTAATGTTTTCTTTGCTTTTGTTTAGTGTGTTTATTTATCATTAAGTTTTTAAAATCTCATAAAATTTGTTTTTAGGCCTGCACTATTTGCCTTCATTGCATATACTCCTGCTACACCACAATGAGTTAACAAACATCGCTGCAACAGTGAAGGAATTAAAGGGAATGCTAAACCTGAAGACCCTAAGTATTAATTTGCTCTTTTATATGGCCATAAGTTAAAACAGTAAAAACACAGGATTTTTTTTTCATTTTTAAAATTTAAATTAGATCAAAACTTATAAGTAAAATATTTCGATATTTCTGAAAACAATACTAGATCTTATCTTTTTTAATATTTTTGAAAGAACAGGAAGCAAACAATTTTGTGAAATGATTAGGCATGCCAAATTAGGTATGTCAAATGAAAATGACAAAGTGACAAAAGATGATTTATGTATTTAAATCTGTGGTTTGGGTTTTACCTTAAAAGTAAGTTTTAGCCATGTTATGTGATTCCATTTATATGGCATGTCCCAAATAGGCACATCTATCAGGACAGCAATACTGAGAGGTAACTGTTTTTAAATAAATTAGTGTTTTTCCAGGGCTGGGGGGGTGAGGGGACTGGGGAGTAATAGCTAAAGAATAAGGGGTATGATTTTCTCTTTAGGGTGATGAAAATATTCTAAAATTGGCTGTGGTGATGGTTGCCCAAAACTGTGAATATATTTAAAAAATAAATTGTTTACTTAAAATGGGTGAATTGTGTGGTTATATGAATTATATTAATAAAGCTGACAACAAAAAAAATGAAATAAGTTTTTATTTAAGTTTTCATTTGGTTGAAGAGAAAACCATTCTTGAATATTAAATCACAACCAGCAAGGAACTGGCCTCAGTATTGAAGAAAGTATGAAATATATAGGAAAAAATAAATAATACATAGTTCCTACTCTCAGTAAGTTTAGAGTATTGAAGGTTAAATAAACCTATACACAATTGCAATATAGGACAAGTGGTTCTAGGTGTAACAGAGAAAAGATGCTCAGATCAACAAGTGGGTTTTTAACCTTTAGAGTCTGGAGATTTCTTTATATAATGTCACAAAATAGATGGCTTTTTAAAATTTCCTATTCGTTTTCTATTCATTTCTCAGAATTGCTTGAGACTGTTTTGAACATGTGTAAATTGGTGTTGGTGATGGAGGTTCTAATCAAATCAATACATTAAGAGTAATTAAAGTTTCACATATTTTCAGTGTTAATTAATTAGATATATTGTATTTAGGAGAAATGATTGATGTGTTACAGGTGGATTCTTTAAACCCAACCAAAATGTTAATATTACACCAAATTCATGGCAAATCCATGTGTATTATTAAGACGTGATAAGGTCTGTGAAAGACTCAGGATTAGCTTGCATATTTGATTTATCTGGCCCTTCTGTGCTGAACAGACGCTTTTATGATTAAAAGGCCGATTATACTGGATCCAGAATTCTTATCTGCATTTTTCTATAAAATGAATTATTAGCTACCTCTCAGGATTGCTTGAAATATTAAAAAATATATATTTATTTATTTTAAAAATAAATTTTAAAAATATATTTTTTAAAAAAGCATTTCTTAATGCTATTTTGAAGTAGCAACAAAAATTGTTTTATTATTATGTAAATAGATAATGAATTAAGATGCACACAGTCTAGAAATTCTTCTGAGTAGAAAATAGATTAAAAAATATAACTGACATTTTAAATAATCATTATAACATATCTTAATATCTTTCCTGTTGAGAAAATGCTTTCATACAATATGCTCATTTAAATTTTCACAGCAATCTTATGACAAGATTAGAATTATTCCCTCTTTAATGGTACAAATGTAAAGCTCAGAGCTTTAACCAAACTACTAAAGAGTGTTGTTGAAACTTAAACTCATGCCTGCTTCTTTCAGTTATCATTTATTCATTCATTCAATAAATATTTATCATATATTCATTATGTGACAGTCTACTAGGTGCTGACACAAAAGTCAACAGGAAAGTCTCTGGACCTTTATGGAACTTGCAGTTTTATAACTCTCAGGCCAAATATTTCTTAGCTGAAGGGGCTTGATGCAAACAAAACTAATTAGATAACTTGCTAAATGTAAGAACTCAGTATTTCAAGCAAACTTATTTTACAATATAAAATTTAACGGTTAGCAATCAAATTCACCCCGATCATAGTCAACAGAATTATGTGCCTGACCCAGAAATGAAGGAAGTCTGAAATCTACCCCATGTCCCCACTTGTCTGTCAAGTATGTATGTGAACACAGAATCCTGTCAACCCTGAGTGCTGTGAAGGAGTGCCTTTTCTGGTTTCCTGAAACTAGAAAGGGCTGTTAGGTCAACCTAGTAGTTTAATATCCATATTATTACCTGTCACAACAGTTTAAGTGACCTCATAGTGATGTAATTCAAGTTATATAATTGTTCCAACTGAGAATCTTGTGGGATCATTTTTGAAATGCAGAACACGCTGTGTCAAATTACCAAAAAAAAAAAAAAGCGTTTTCTGAAAATTTAGAGAAATATGCACATTTTGAAACTTTGCTCCTTTAGGTTAAAGAAATTGTATAGAAAAATGTTTGCATTTGCTAGACTACAAATAGTACAGTAATGTCCTCAGATTAAATCTCTATGACCCTCATCTGCAATCACAGATTAGATTCAGCTCATTAACTAAAATGAGAAGTTCATGTATTTTGAAATGTTAAAATTTTTCTTTTCAAGTTGTAAAACCATGTAAAATGCTGAAGTGTTATTATTATTCCACTTCAGTTACAAGTTCTTCAGAGGGTGCGAAAACTGCCTGGAGGTAAACCTCTAATCCATTTTAGCATTGCACCCTTCACTGGCATTTATGAGGAGAATTGCCAAGAGATGGCCCAGGAGACACATAGCTGGAAGCTGCAGGGAGGCCTAAAACCATCTGCAGAGTGTGAGGTCCTGGAAAGGAGAATTCCTGACTTCCAGGCTAAGTCAGGAGGGCCCCACCTCTCCTCTCCAGGCGGTCTACCTTTCCACACCCTCCTCAGCTCCATTTTCCTCCGCCCTTCCCTCCTCCAAACTCTACATCAGGATCTACATGTGTCTAGTCCTGGCTGATGACCTTCACTGACCTTCAGTCTCCTTGCCTCTTTCCCAGAACAGAGAGGAAAAACACCACCAGTACCAACAGCAACGAAATACTTAACACTTTCCTGCTTCTCAAAGTTTAGTCTCCTCATTTCTGCCAAATTTTCTTTGTTTCATTAAGCTCCTCTATGGAGAACTATACCTAAACTTCTTCTACATTGTTTAATTTTTAAGACTTGCTCCTGGCAGAGCTATAAGGATTCAGCACTGGAGATCAGGAGTGTCCCTTTCAAGAGAGGGTCTCCATATTCTATAGGTTCTGCTCTTAAATGTGTTTTACCCTTCCTCATTGGGCTGCAGTTCACTGCAGACTGCAAATAACCAGAGAATGAAGAGGGATACAAAGAAATCTGGGTAGGACTATGATCTCAATGGCTCTTCATTTGAACCTCTTTACCTGAAATGCCCTTCTAAGTGGGATTACCTCTCTGAGACAACAAAAGAGAACAATCGACCCAAATAAAAAGAGCCAGCTAAGTCTTTCACTGCTGTTTGTCCAGAAAAAGAATATTCTGACCCCTCTATTCTCTTCATCCCCTGCTTCAGTCCAAGTTTGCCTTTTAAAAATCAGAAATGATTTTAGTTAAAGTGAGGTGGTGATAATAATGGAGATCCTGATCTTCCTAAGTAATCTTTAGCCAGAACCTCGAAATCTTTGCGTCTGATCACTGACATCTGAACTTCCTTCCCCAAGCTGTTCTGTACAGGCACAGAATATAATTACTAAAGCTTCTCTCTATCATTTTCCAGATCTATTAAAATGGATATATTGGCACATTATTAATTACATCAATATTCTTCAAAGGTGATCTCAAAAACATTGGGATTCATTTAAGTGATTTTAAATTTTGCTTTGAAGTTTTATAAAACAAATTAACTGGAGCCAATTATTTAGATGACTATATTTTTTCCCCTCCTGTTTCAATAATAAGTAGATTCACACGTGATTCATGTAACTCAAGCTCGTACAGCGAGCTAGTAGAGACATTTTGATATATTATTGGGTAAATGTAAATTGCTTAGGCACAGAATCCCAAATTAAGATAAGCAAGACAGTGCTGGCGCCACTGCGGTGTACTCTTTAAGTAGCCTAGAGGGAAGGTGGATTAAATAGTATTAACCTATTGAAAGTGAAAGTATAAGCAATTTTACTTCATAGTTTCTAAAGGAATGTACCCATACATCATGGAACACTTTCAGAACTTTCAGACACAGGAAACCAGTTTCATATCTTAGAAACTTAATTTATAGTAATTTTAGTAGCATCAATCCAAAACTCATAAATCCAAAATGTGAGATGCTTAGTAGTATGGAAGGGGGAAAAAAGACAGTTAAAAATAAGATTTCTTCCTTCTAAAATTTAAGAGTAAAGAAGAAAGTGAATGATAAACATGAAATGCCTTTCAAACTATTTAATTCTATTTTTTAAGTTAATTTAGGCAGAGGCTGGGCTTAAGAGCCGAGTTTTCAGATTAGCTGTCACTTAAATTTTACTTTACAATGAAATGAATATTGAACCATAATAAGCACATGGGGTTTTTAGTATTGAGACATCTTCTTAATAACTAATATAATAGTAGTGAATTCCAATCTGGTGTTCTGTTTAGCTGAAGCTAGAAGTTGTTTAATTTACATAAAGATGTTAACTAAGCATTAGGAGAAAAAGTGAAGAAAAGCAATGACATAGTAATGTTCTCAGAGTGGAAAGAGAATGTGAAGGGCATACCAAAAATAAATGGACTGAAAGATGTTGGTACATTTTCCATTAATATATGCAGCGGCACTCTACTCCCAGCTGCTATAACGTATGATAGGGTTGTGAGGTGTCAGATGTGATTCTCCAAGATAGTAACCACAGAGCAGACTCTTGCACTAAAGAATCTGTGACTTATTCTCCTTCCTAAACTCTCATTACAAACAATTGTGTTTGCTTTTGTATCCTTACTGGGTGTCCTTTTTTCTTTCTGGCTCAAACTACAATGCCTGATCCCTGCGGATATTTTTAAATCTGTCCTTATTACTAGTTTAATATGCATTTGTTCTATTCTGTCTTATAGTTACAATTATGTGTAACTGCTTTAAAAATTCTTTCTCTTTTAAGATTAAAATTCAAACCAGTTTTGCCCTCACTTAAGAAATCTTGAAAAATATCCATTTCTTTTTTCCTCTCATTTCCCCTAATACATACATATTTCCTTTCTTTTAAATTTCTTTGTTGCTCTTGGCTCTCTACATTTTCTTTTATGCTTTTCTTTTGTTCATGATTCATCAGGTGTCTTCCACTGCCTGCTGCAAATCCCTCCAAACTTATGTTTTCCACAGGGAATAACTATATGTAATGAGTTTATTAGTCAGAAAATTTTCTGCTTATACAATAAATATCAGAATTTTTTATTACCTAGAGGGAAAACATCCAGATGATTAACTTTTTCAGTTTTTATCTAATAGTTTCTTGTCTTTTAAGCCTCCGTCTTCTTTAGGTTGCAAACTGATTTTTATAAATATTAATCATGTTTTTTCCTAGGTTTCTAATGCTTAATATTTTCATGCTTTTATCAAGCCTTTTTGTATTTCAGTCGAATGCTGCAGCGCTACTCTTAAATTTAACATGTGCAGTAAAAAGAGCCTCATTGTTGAGAGTAGTCGTACAATAGCTGGAGCTCTTTCTGCTACTGCCATCTAGTGGTTCTCCTCACTAGATATATTTTCCAGAAATGGCATGTAGGCAAAATCCAAAAGTAAAAGATAGCTAACTGGAAATCATAAAATTTTTTTTTTTCCACATTGTATTGGAAAAAAAAACATATTTAATATTATAAAAGGAGGAACAAGGAAAATATACTACCTTTTCTGTGAAAATAAAACCTTTACAACCTCCAGTTGAATGTTTTTTTAAATGTCCTACATGCTGATGTCTAAGGGATGTGACATCAGAAGTGCCAGGATCTCTTCTAAATTCTACGTGCCTCCCACCTGCAGCCACTGTATTCGCCAGCGTGGTTCCTCAGGTATTCCTGGCCAGAGGCAGACATCAACAGCTACTCAGCTCTGCTCCTGCTGAGATCTGAAACTGCTGCTGACATATACATAATGATGTGAAGTGGAGGAAGAAAACTATATGAGAACAATATACCACATCTCCATTCATCTCCACACAGGCAACCTTTAACCGCTGGAAGAAGAGAACAAGTGGACAAATAACTTTAATAAAGACAAGCATCAAGACCCCCATAGAACTGACATGTAGTTAGTTCTTTCTTTACTGATTAACTTAGGGCATGTTAAACCTTTTCTCTTTTGTGGCAGATTCTGGTTAATGATCTGTCCCCGGCACTTAGCACAGTTCCTAATAGATAGCAAGATTCAGAAAATATTTGTTGAATGAATGAATTTAACAGGAAAAGTGCTGCCCTGAATAACAAAAGGTTTGCTTGATCTGTGAAGCGGAGTTTTACATGTCTTTGTTTTTTATATCAATCATGCAATTTTCTATATTTATCGAGTGATAAGTGAAACTAATTTTGAAATCTGACATCTTAATTTGAATTCTTTCTTTGCAGGTCTTTACCAAAATCCTTTCTGCCAATACAACTTGTACCGTTTATATATAATCTACCACCTTCCAGGAGTAGAGTTTCTTGACAGAAATCGTAAGACCTCTTTCTTGTAGAGAAATATTTGAGACAGTCTTATAACTCAGTGGTTTCAAATTGCTGAATATCCTTGAACCTAATTTTCTTAAGAAATGAAACTTTTTAATTTATTTTTGAAATTTTCCTTCCTTTTGCAATTTTTGCCTCTTGACCACTGTACTGGAAAGGCCATCTTAACCAAGCATGAGAATCAATCAGTCTTCTTTCTGGTCCTGATATTGACATTAATGTGTTGAATGCCAAATCATTTACCCCCTGCTATCTTGGTTTCTTATTTCAAAAAGGAGAGAGTTGGACTAAATTTCTTAAGGTCTATTTAAGTTCTAAAAATCATATTCTTTGAAATTCTGTAAATGTATTAAAATTTATATCATCGGTGGTAACTTTTTAATGACTACCTCTTTAGACACTATAAATAAGCTAGCATGTCTGATTCACATAAGCCACAAAAATGATCAACTTCAATGCATTACATTTTATATTTTTGGAGGTCTGTGCCTCCAAAGTGCTTTATTTACTCATCTTTCTATCTCTAGGTTTAAACATTCTAAATAATTTATTATTGAGTACCTTTTTAATGAGGATATATCAAAACCTTATGTTCTTACCTCTTCTTCCTCATAGCCTTGAGGAAATGAGGGATATATCATAATTGTAATTTTATTCATCCCTGTTGATGTGTTAGAAAGAGTCTGGGAGGCATTAGAATTGATCTGTGCCTGTGACCTAAGGGTCATATATTGAACACTTGCAAGATTATGGAAGTAACTGTGATAGCCCTTCACAAATTAGTTTTGACAGGATGTTCACATATAACATAAGTCAAGTAAATATATTTTTGAATTTGTTCAATTCTGTTTTGAATGACTGCATATCTATTTATAATGCTATCCAATAACATTTCTTTTTGCATTTATTAGAAGTTACAGAAAAAGAAAGAAGATCAATGATTACCATTTTTAACCATAAAAAGGCTCATATTATTCAATCAATATCATTTGGAAGAAAAGTAGATGCCTCGTGGAATCCTAGATCACCAATTAAGCAAAAACCAGCCCTAAAAGTACCTTCAGGTATTTTGAAAAAAGCAAAAAATGAGATTAAAACTTCTCAAACTTTTGGGTAATTTGATAGTCATAACTGTAATTTAAAATAAGCTAAATACCAGTCTATGGCTATGCTACCCGGAACATGCCCGATCCCGTCCAATCTCTGAAGCTAAGCAGGGTCAGGCCTGGTTAGTACTTGGATGGGAGACCACTTAAGGAGACCAGGTGCTGTAGGCATAAAAAATAAATAAGAAATTGTAAGCTGACAAGGTCTTTGCAATCTGTGATGTCAACTAAGAGTTGCCTTGCCTAAATATATATATATATACTTAAATATATATATATAACAAGCTAAGTACCTACATAGTGAAGTAAATATTTTCTAATTTTATTAATCTAAAGAGATATGTAATTTTTTTTATTTTTATATATTAAATTTGATGAGGTAATGTGATAATAATGAGATATTACACTGAAATCTTTATCCCAGTATCTAGCACAGTATAAAGGGATCAATAAATAAGCTACAGTTGTTATTATACCACTATCACTGAACAATTTCACCAATTAAATTCATAGTTTTTGATACTATGGACAAAGTATTAAGAAAAAATAAAGATTATCTGCAATTTCTCCACCTAGAAAAAAGCATTGTTAGTATTTTGGTCATTATATGCAAATGTAATTTAAATATCTTCAGATGTTTTATTAGTTAAAATTAATTTCTTATATATAACTAGAATCCAGCTATAGTGACCTAAGCAAATAGAGATTTACTTTTCTCATGTAGTGAAGAGTACAAAGGTAGGGTGCCCAGGGTTAGTGTAAAGTTCATTGACATCATCAAGGGTTCGAGGATACATCTGTTTTTCTGTTCTACTATTCTTAGTGTGCTTTATGGTTACAAGGTGGCTGCTGAACCCCCAGGCATCACAAAGAAGGATTGAAAACAAGATACAAAGAAAAAAGCCTTTTCCTCATGAATATGCAAACATACATTTGAAAATGAAAATACATTTAAGAATAGATTTCCTAGAAACAAAAAAATGTTTTAAACTGGAAAAGTTTTGAAGAAATTACCCAGAATATAATATAGAGAGAGCAAGAGATAGAAAATATTAATCAGCTGTTGATACAAGGAGACATTAGAAAGATAAAGTTCAATATAAGTTTAGTAATCCTAAAGGAAAAAGGTAGAGAAACTGGCCAAAATGTAATCTTTTAAGTAATAATGGCTGGGAATTTTTCAATTTCCATAGATAATAGGAATCCTTAGATTCACCAGTCAAAATTAATCCAAAGACATAAAAGATAACAACAAAAATAAACATCCATGCCAAAAGCAAAGTGATCTTAAAATAGTCAGGGAGAAAATGTTAACTTACCTACAAAAGAATATTATATAGATTCACAACAAACTCTCCAACTGCAATGTTGGAAGTCAGAAGACAGTGATCTGATAATGTTAAAATGCTAAAGAAAAGTAATAGTCAACCAAAAATTCTACAATCAATTAAGTTATTGTTCAAGAATGAGCAAGAGAAAAAAAAGAGCACAAATCAAGACTTTTCCCTCAATTTTTGATTATGAAATTTTCTACATAGGAAAAGGTGAAGGAATATTAAACACCTGTATATACCCATGTGTTCAAAAATAATATTCTGCCATATTCACCAACCCTCCATATGAGGCTTTGCCTTATGTGAACTGGAAACATAAAAATATTGCCAAACCATTTAAATACTTCAGTAGCAAACATCATGATGTTTCACTCCTAAGTAATTTAGCCTGTAAATTTAAAAATGATGCTCTCCTATGTAGCCATAATGCCATTATCACACTTAAGAAAATAACATCATCTATATTCAAATTTGAATATATTGAATATATCATCTATATTCAAATTTTCCCAGTCGTTCCAAGATGGCTCTCATAGCTGCTTTTTCAAACCACAATCCAGTCTGATTCATAATTGCATTTGGTTGCTATGGCTCTTTAATATCTTTTAATTTAGAATAAATTCCCCAATTGTTTCCATGATATTTTGAAAGGACCAGGTCGGTTATATTGTAGAATGCCTCAGTTTGGATGATTGTTTCCACAAAGTGTCATTTCACTTGTTTCTTTATCCCTATTTGTCCTGTGGAATAGAAGTAATATCTGTAAGACATGTTCTGGGTAAAAAAGGGTATAGAGCCGTGGCACTCAAAGTGTAGTCCCCAAACTAGCAGCAACAATATCACATAGAAATTTGTTACAAATGCAAAATTCTCATCCCAAACAAGATCCACTAAATTCAAATCTTAAAGGTAGGACCAAGGAAGTTATGTTTTAACAAGACTTTCAGGAGATTCTGTCCATCTTCCAGTTAGAAAACAACCAGCACAGAGGTAAGAGCACAGGTTGGGATTGGATTCCTCAGACAGAACACTGGCTCTGCTACTAAGTTCAAGCTTTAATTTGAACATTTGCTTCACCTTTCTTTTTTAAATAGGGATAATCTCTACCTCTGGTTGTTATGACATATTTTCACCATTAAAAAAAAAAAAGTCATGGAGTAATATAATACGGAGTAATGGCAAAATTGAAATTTTGTCAGAAAACAAATGCCAGTATGTATGTGTGTGAATATGCGTGTGTATGCACATAGCAGGCTGGATGCACATATACAAAACTCTTAATTGTGATATTTCTGATAAGAGAAATTGGAAAGTCAAAGGGAGATTTTACTATTTTCTTGTTTATACGCATTGTTTACATACCGTAGAATAGCAAAACGTGTACCTTTTGTAATTAAAAATGTAGAGAAAGAATGTCTGCAGTGATCAGAAAGGACATGGGAGATGGGTCAGCCACTTGCGACGGGAAAGATGCCATCGTTCTCTTTAGGCAGAGGCTGTGTGCTCCCCGCTGCTTGTGGACTGGCAAGAACTCACATGTGGGCTTTGGTGGCCCAACAGGTGCTGGTACATTCCATCTCTAGCCTGGCAGTAGGCCTTCTGGAGAGGAATAAACAAAGAAATGACTGTCTCTGGAAGATACTATAAGAAATTCAAGCTTTGAGAACTAGCCTTTGAGTTTCAAAGCTAGGGAAGATATAGATTCTTGTGATCTAGGATTTGATTTTCCGATTTTTTGAAGTTAATGCCAAGAATCCAAATAGTTTAAACTGCTCTAAATATTTCTCCCCATTTGGCCTACTATTCCATTTATAAATACATATGCCTATTTGAAAAACAGGATCAGTTTCTGTACATGAGAGTATCTTAATTTTAAAAATTCCCACTTGGATTCTCCTGGTAACTAAATTGATTAAGCATTCTGTTCTGAGTTTTGAGATGTGTATTATATTAAAGAATTGGCCTCAAATCCTAAGACAAATCTAAGGCACTATAAGAGAAATTTCACTTTGGGGTTAAGTATCAAGGCTTTGTGATGGGTTGAACTATTTCTCTAAATGCTTATTCGAAAAGCAGAGAGCTATGCTCTAGACCTTTCCTTTACAGTGTTGTTCCACTGTTTTAAAAAGTTAAATAAACATTTGAAAAATACTAATTTAGAAATGTATTTTTTTTAGATTTTGCATTTGCGAATAATGTAGACAAGTAAGTGCTTTTTTAAATATTTATTACTTTTATTATCAGATGTATTTCATAATACATCTGGTGTTGATACCCTAAATACAATAGGTGTTGATACCCTAAATCATTCTCATTTCCCAAAATAGATTTTAATGAGTTAAAAAATGACTAACTCTTCAATAGATATGAAAAATTGCTATGTCTTTCTGTAATAAATGTGTTCAGGCTATGTATTCATACTAGACATATCTAGGTTTTTAATATTATTATAACCTAAAATAAATGAGTGATTTGATACATAAAAGAAACTTAAGAATTATTAGCTATTGCAAATGAGAGTCTTTACCTTCCTTGTTTACTGTTTCCCTAAATATACCCAGTGAGAGCAATTATTAACATTTTATATTCACTGGAATTTTTACTTTCAAAATCAAATCCTTCATTAAACTATGAAAAACATTTCAAATTTATGAATATTAATGAATTAAAAAAATGTTTCTATTTAAATTTTACACTTAGGAATTTTTTCTTTGGATTCAGTGTTGAAAAATATTATCCCAAGCACATTAATAAAACATGCATAATGTAGAAAATAATAACTTTCCAATAAAATGTATGTGATACTAATATGCATAATATCTATAAAAATTTTAACATTTAACACTGGTTTAAAACATGAATACATGAATGTGTGAGACCTAAACTGTAATAGCTGATCCTAAATATGGTCAAAAACTCTCATTAAAATAAACAATATATACAATAAAAAGTTACTTATCCTGAAAGCCATTTGTTGGTAGAGCTCAAAAGTTATTTGTTTGTGGGTACTAGACTGCCTACAGATAACATAGAAGATGGAATCGATTCATTTAAATTAAAAATTAACTTTGGTCTAATTGATTTTTTTTTGACATAATTGCCATTTTTACAGAACTGTGTTTGATGATCCAGAAGATGCTGTTTTTGTAAGGTCCTTGAAGAGATCAGTAATGGCTATTACCTTTCTGAACTGGGACACAGTTCCAACACAAGAGGAAAAATACCTCAAGGAGGAAAAAAAAGACATAGAACCTGCTCAAATGCTCACAGTTACAATAAGATAACCCCTCTAGAAATTTTAGTGGTTTTCAGCTGTATATTAAACTTCTCTGCGATTCAACAGATATGTATTTATTGTTATTTGAAACATTTAAATATAAACAGAAACGCCAATAATGAAAAGTAGTTCCTACAGTTTATGTTAAGTTTTTGTTGAAGTAAAATATGTATATAGAAATGTACACAAATCATAAGTGCTCAGGGCAAATTTTCAAACAATGAACAGTCATGCAACTGGTATCCTCCATCAAGAAACAAAATATTACCAGCACTCTAAAAGCTTCCTCATTCTTGTCACCATTCCTATTACTCATCACTACTCACCCTTCAAAAGTCACCCATGTTCTGATTTCAAAACCATACATTAATCAGGTCTATTTTCAAAAGGCCTATCAATGGAATCATAGGTTAAATTATTTTTTGGCTTCTTTTACTCAGCATTGTGAAATTCACCCACGTTGTTGTTAGTAGCAGTAATCTGTTATTCTCATTGCCATATAGTACTCCCCCTATCTGATGGTGCTTAGAACCATCACACTATAACACAGACACTGTAAAAGTAGAGCTGAAATCAAATCAGGCAAGAGATAAAATGTCACTGAGAATCTGTAATCTCCTTTTACCTGTGGGCACTTATGATTCTGTACACAGCCAGAATCTAAAATTCAGGTATGGTCCCTGGCAGAGAAGGTTGCAGCTGAGAGTAAGAAAAAAGTGTTTGGCATTGATGTGGGTGAGTGGCTGATATCATGGCAAAGTGATGACGTGTGGCTTCCAAGATTGTCATTAAAAAAAAATTGAAATGCTCTCTTGCTCTCTTGCCTGGATCACTTATTCTGCAGGAAGCCAGCTGCCATATCATGCAGAACTTGAGCAGTCCTCTGGAGAGGTGCACGTGGTAAAGAACAAGAGGCCTCCCTCCAAAAGCCAGTGAGGAACCGAGTCGTTCTGCCAACAACCATGTGAGTTGCAAGCACATCCTCCAGACCCAATTAAAGCTCAGATGACTGTAGCCCTGGCTGAAAGCTTCATGGCACCTTCCTGAGAAAGTCCAAGCCAGAACCTCCCAGCTAAGCTGCTCCTTTATTTCTGGCCTGCAGAAACTATGAGATAATGCTTATTGATGCTTCGAGCTGATAAATTTTGGGTTAACTGGTTACACTGTAATAGTAAGTGATACAATAACCCAGCATAATCCACAGTGCTAGAAGTATTTGTTGTGTGTAAGGACGCCTTGTGAAGTCTCTGGCAAGCTCTGAGAGGAGAGTCACAGCCCAGTCTTTAAGAGTTCTGGAATAAGGCCACACCATCCACAGCAGCAAACTCATCATGTTCAATTAGCAGTTCTTGGCATGCTACTGCATCCGTTCTAGAACCGAGAGTCTGACCATTGATCGTTAAGTAACAGTTACATCAAAGCTACACATCATGACCCAACTATATCAGGTCCAGCAAGCAATAATGTTGGGTGGGTGTGGCAACAATCCACTTCACGATGGAAATGCTATATTTGGGTTCAAGTTTAAGCTGGTCCATGAGTTGCATAAGAAGTATTAATTTTTCATTAGAGTAGAATAAGTTCAGAATTAGGTGTTGTAATCTCCAGGTTAACCACTTAAAGAGTAGTCAAAGAATGTGTAATCTGGTATTTTTAAGCCTATAATCACTGAAAAAGATGAATAATTTATTTTAGTTATAAAAATATGGCTAGAAAATTTTACTTAATCTCCTTTTTAGAGAACTAATGGAAATGTTTCATTTGTATGATGAAAAAAAAATTGCTTTAAAATGTAACCCTCAATACTGAATGTTAATATTCAATAATGAAGGGCTGTGACTGAAAATCCACCTTTGGGGAGAAATACAAAATAGAGAAGACATTATCCTTACTTAAGTAACCCAAAACTCTACCAAAATAGAACACACACTTGAGAAGGTGCTTTTAATTTCTTTGTTTTAAACAACAGAGACCCATTCAAGCTGGCTCAAGTGAAAGCATATTTATTCCACGATCCAAAGGGGATTTTTTTGAAATTCAAGAATTTATTTAATGAGTCCACTATATTATTATAAATATCATATAGAAAAAAAATACAGTATCAACAATTTTAAAAAGCACGTTTACAGCTGGAGTATAGTTTGTACTGAGCTATCATCTCTCTCTACACATGGTCCCATAACATATCTAACGTCACTAATTTAACAGGAGATGATGGTTAGGACTGGCTGCCACATGCGTAGCTACAGAAAAGTTATTTGGCCTAGGAAGTCTTAGTCACAACACAAATATGCAAAAAACAACTAAGTTAACTGGCCTACACATATAGGAAAAATAATCCTTTCGATAATAAACGATCTCAGACTTCCAGCCTCCAAGACTGTGCGAAATAAGTTTGTTGTATAAACCACCCTAGTCTATGGTAATTTCTTATAGCCGCCCAAACCAGGTCACCTGGGCTCTTCAGAGGAACAGAATCAACAGGATATATACATAGAGAGAGCAATTTTTTTTTTTTTTTAAGGAATTGGCTCATGCCACTATGGGGGCTGGCAAGTCCAAAATTTATAGGGCAGGCCAGGGCAGACTGGAAGTTCAGGCATGTGTTGATGTTTCAGTCTTGAGTCCGAAAATCATAGGACAGGACTGCAGACTGGCAGGCATTTGTTTGTTGGGGCTTATTTTTGTCTGTAGCTGTTGGTGTTTCCATGTTGCTGGATTCTTCAGCTCCAAGACTAGGATATATGAAGCAAAGTGAAAACCCAGAGAACAAACCAAGTGTCATTTAGTAGATCCTGAGGTCCCCAGCAAGTCTGTCTTCTTCATCTGTTTTATATATGATATCCAGGGATTTTAGTTTTACTTAGGCAGAGGAATAGGAAAAAGTATATCTATTTCCTCTTTCCAGAAAGAGAAGTGTATTTTGTAAACGTAGCTGAATTTGTTTCCTTTTGTGACTTATGGGGTTATTATCATATTTAGGAAGACCTCTTTCATGCCAAAATTGTTAAGAATTCTCTTATGGTTTCTGGGATTTTTTTTTTTTTTCACATTTAAATTATATCCACTTGAAATCATCCTGGGATTAAGTAGTTTTATATGAATTTATCAATTGACTAGCAATATGGCCCTGAAGTGGCCAATTATGTACTTACCTTAATTATTCTAGCTAAGTTATGATCACCATTTAAAAAGATGCCTTCATCTATTCATAAAACTAGAACTTTGTCTTTAAAAGTAATAGAAACTAAGTTAGAGCTACCTTTTGGGGGGGGAAAAATACCTCCTGTATATCTACTGAAGAAATTCTTATAAGAAATAATTTGCTTTCTACTAAATTAAGACATAGCTTTTTGTCTATGCAAATGATGCTTTAATAGTACATAACATATTGGAATAGGAAAACTATTATAATCCTTTAGGTCCTATTTTTGTTTGAGAAAAATTTCTTTATGGCATTTTGAAAATAATTCAAAATGGTAAAAAAAATAATTGGGATGACTACCTGTTTTGATAGTAGCATTATGGAAACATCTGTTTTAGGTTATTTATGACAAAGGAAGGAACTAACTATAATCAGAACCAACCTCATTTTCTCTTAAACTCTATTTTATGTCTGTCTCTTCTCTGAAATACATTTGTGGAAAATTTTCACAGTGACATGGTTTATACCTGTAGTTCTCTTTGGCCAATGTAAAAATTCCTACTTATGTCATTTATAGCTGTTAGCGAGTTCTGATTCATATCAACATCCATTTCAATGAAAGGAAAATTACCTCTGCCATCTCTCTTGATTTTCCTATTTCCTTCTGCTTTTTTTTTTTGGTTAACTCTCTATGGTATCCAAAGATAGGGAACATAATAACACAGAATGATAGAACACAAACAAAAAAAAAAACATTAAAAATCAGGAACTCAGATTAAAAAAAACATATTTGTAGGCAAGGACAGCCTGGGAGGATTATTTTAGTATCCAAAGATCAATGTGTATCTGTGTGTAAATGAAATACCTTGACGAATGAAGGGTGGCTTGTCATGATTGACAAGTTCAGACACAATCTGCTTGCTGAATTCACAACCAGTTATATCCCTTGAAATTGAATTTACTCTCATGAGGCATTCCATAAGCATAATGATACAGGGTATGCAAGAGATATATATAAGTTTGGGGCTGGGAGAAAAAAAACTGAGTGTAACGAAAAAAGAGAACCAGCAAGATAGAAGAATTTAATCTGTGAAGTGAGGTGAGAATTTTTGTCATATTGATTTGCAATTATACATATTAAAATGTTTACTTTGTTCTCCAATATTTGCTGTTTCATATTTGTTGAGTTTTCTAACACTTCTCTAATATTTGTCAGCCCCTGACAGCAACAAACTATGAAACAAGATGTGAGTTGGTTATATTAATAGGCATAATTTATTTTACAATGAACAGAAACACAGCACTATCTTCAGCTATCACATTCTAGCTCTGTTTAAATACTGCACACTCTAAAGACCGATGCCAGAACATTCTATAAATGACAGTTATTCTGAACTGGAAGGGTCACATGAAAAGCTTACAGGAAGATAAAATTCAGCCTTTCAAGTGGAATATGGCACATGAATTAGTTTTATAATTGTGGAAATAGTATCTTTAGCCATTGTTTAATCAAAAATTTTATGATACATTTTTTTAATGCACATGCTGAGATAACTCTGGTAATGCCAGAAATTTGACATTTCTAAAGGTATAAATATTATAGATGAAACATTACTACAGCAACTATATAAAGTTCAGACTGCTCAAGATAATTTCTATAGAAAACTATAATTAGCTGAACTACGACACAGGCCTTTTAACATACAGCCTTTCTTCATTCTGTTACATTCTAATAAGCAGAACTTCACTACTGTCAATGCTATTTACATGCATTTTATTCACATATAAGTTATGGTTCTTTTAACTACCTACATCTGTGGCTACAAAAGTTTTCTTTCCTTAAACTCTTCTCTGTCCTGTACCTGATCTGCTTCCTTTGTTCCCTAGAGCCTGGATTTCTTCTTGAAGGGGATTTATTTGCCTTTGAGAACAATTGCTAGAAAGCTGGCCTCAGGAGGGAAATAGAAATGTTTCTCCTATATTTTGGGAAAAAAAAAAATTTTCCCCCTAGGACTATCTGTCCAATTATAGAACAGAAACCAGTAGAAAATTAGGGCACAGTAGATAGAACTTTGCTGGAAAGCTCTATTCTATGGAATCTTGCCATGGCGCCATGTAGGTGTCACAAGGCAATGGGGACACAGTCACAAGAGTTTTCCAGCTATCTGGCAAGGCGAGCAGCATCCATGCTGGCACTGGCTGTTCTTCACTCCTCCGATACCTGCAGGCCTGCAGTAGCATCCTGTGAGCATTCCGACCCAGCATCAGACTGAAGAGACTCTTTCTCCCCTTCTGCTGAATCCTTAGGACCAGAATCCTCTTGGGAGATTTCTGTTTCAGCCTCTGACTTCTCTTCATTAACACGATTAGAACTGACATCAAGTTTGCCATCTGACAAAAAGGAAAAAAGTCATTTTGTTCTTATCATGTGCCAGACACTAAGCCAAGTTCCTTACATGTATTATTTAATCCTCATAACAACCAAGGAGGTAAATTATTATCTCTATTATCATTATCAGTATTTTACAAATGGGGAAACTGAGAAAAGAGGCATTTGGTAACTTGCTCAAAGCTTCCTAGCTTGTAAAGCAACAGAACTGGCATGCGGATTCAGGTGTCTGCCTCCAAAACCACTGTGGGGGATCTGACAAAATCAGCATTCGAATACAGCTTTGCCAAGAATTAGCTTGATGTTTGTGGGTAGGTAACTGCTGGTAAGAAGTTTTTTTTACCAACAAAGTGGGGGATAATAAAGCCTATGCTATGTTTGTGGCAAGTAAAGGTGTCTATACCTCCACCGGTAGCCCTATTCTCTCACATGGCTTGTATAGGACATGATAAGCTGTTATTCACTGCTCAACACACAGGACACAAATTTTGCCCTAAAAACAAGTGAAAACATGGCAGTCAGAAAGCCCGATTATCCTCTTAACAATTTATTTATACAAATTAAATTTAATTTTTTACAAGTTATTCAATCCCACTAATAGTGTTTCTCAACTAAGTGGTAAAGGGGACACAGTCCCTTGAGGGGTGAAAGTGGAAGTGCTCAGTATCAAAGTCACCTGTGCAACATTTTCCATCTACAATATGCGAATCATTGCTGAAGCAGCTCACTGTTTCTGATGAAAACGAGTCATATACCTCATGAGGGAGAAGAAAAATACTATGGAATTCACTGCCCTGACACTAGTAGAAATTTAATCTGTGCACTCACAGATCTGCAATTGAATTTGTAATTCATAAATCTGCTCTGTAATTTCACCTGCAGTTTCATAATTAAGAAAGTTAAAAGGTTCCAACCCTAAAATCTTCGGGTAGCCATGAGGGGACAGTTAATTATTCCCACAATTTAGAGACTTTAAAACCTTTTATGAGTAGAATATAACTAAATATTCACTGAGGGTCCCACCACTGCAGAACAGTCTCAAGAGTCAGAAAGCAGAATGTGGAATAAACTACATCCCTCAGACTTTTATGTCTTTTGCTTTCCAGTGACATCTAGGCTGACCACATTCTATACATTATCCCAAGGATTCAAAATAGTGACATATTTAAGTGTGATCCTTATGTTGGTCACCCCCAAGCTTCCTTGGTCTCCAGAGACTCAGTACCTGAATGCCCTGTGTTAATATCATCTATCTTCCTCTCCCCCTAAGAAGCAGAATGAGCTCAGTTTTTATATACGTACTGTTCTCCTCTTCTCTCTTTTTGGCAGCCTCCAACTGTTGTTTCTCATAAATGTCCTTGAGATTCTTACACATTTTCTTATGTGCAAACCAGTGTGTTTTCTGGCAGTTTTGATCACAATATATTACCTGAAAACAATTACAGGTTTATTTTCAACTGCTGGGATTCCAGGACTTCCCAATTATGACATTAAACCAAGAACTATGCTGTAAAAATGTTGTTTTCTGTATTTAAAAATCATGATGTGTGTATGTCTATTGGTTTACATTTGTAATTTTTAGCTTACACTTTATAACAATGGATATATAACAAATGGTCTATCAAAGATTCTAACAAATGATTTATCTAAGAATCTACTATTTGCAGAATGGGTACAGTACAATGAGGAAGAAGGTAACATTATTATCTCAGAGGAAGCTAGGGTTGAGAAAGAGCAGGATGGGGCAGTACATAGGGAGGCAGACACTAACAACATAATTATGTCCCAGTACAGGATTTAACACCAACGGGAGCACAGAGAAAGCAGTGACTCACTCTCGCTGGAGAAGTCAGTAGACAAAGAGATGGATAAGAAGCATTCCAAGTACAGAGGAATATCTTGTACAAAACTTCAGGAATAGCAAAATGAATGATATACTAAAGGACAGCAACCAGTTTTTGTAAATGGAGCTTAGATTTCTGCAAGATTATATACCAAGCACTGTGCTAGCCCTTATACAAAAGGGTGTCACAGACTATTACTGGCCCCAATTCTTTACCCTTCCCTGCATCCATACACTTTCCCGTGTGACCACAAAATATTTTTCACTAAAGGGGAGGAGAATTAACTTTAAATTTGGCCAAAGAAATGAGATGGCATGACAATTTCAGGAGTCCTCATGTGTTCTTGCTCACAGATACTTCTGCCATCAGGCATGAGAACATGCTTAGCCAGGCCTGCTAGTCCAAGGAGGATGAGACACACACAGAACAA
The DNA here is from genome assembly GCA_030015415.1 of Cynopterus sphinx. Lineage (NCBI taxonomy): Eukaryota > Metazoa > Chordata > Mammalia > Chiroptera > Pteropodidae > Cynopterus > Cynopterus sphinx. The sequence continues at coordinate 17,558,582 of CM057391.1, read as the reverse complement.
AGTGCCCTGGCTGAGCCCAGCCGACCACAAACGCAGGAGAAATAATGACTGTTGTTGTAAATACTTAATAATGGAGTGTTTTTATATGCAGCAATATGCTCTTTACAAAGATAATTCTAGCAGAAGTGGATAGTGTAGTCCAGAGCTTAAAAGTTGGTGAGAGTCAGAAAGGAATTACAGTTCTATAAGGAAGTTGAAGAGATTGTAGTTAAAGTCAAGGTCAGAGAATTTACGAGTGTATGTTTATGAACTGTCCAATGCTAGGTTCTCATATCTGGATCAGCCTCCATCCCTAATGAATAATCTTTCTCTCATTTTCCCATAGTCATTCATTTATTCATATCCTTTTTTTCTTTGGGGTGGTCAGCATAGCTGTTGAGGCAGCCTGGGTGTCTGGCATAAGACAGGGCACAGAACTACAGTGATACTATAGTTCTTTTCCAAATTATTTCAAATTACTTTTACGTATTAGATACAATATTTTATATCTAATGTATTAGGATTCATTAGAAAACTAATGTCAATCACTATATTTAAAGACTATTATAACTTGATTATAAACTGGATGAAATCTAAACCTGGTATCTATGAACTTCAAAGAGCTGCTTTCTTACCATTTTGCATACTGAGCATCTTTTACTTGCTCCTTTTTCTCCGCAGGTGGTGCAAAATTCAACATCCATAAAACCCACCTGACCAGTGATGGCTTGGGTAAGTACAGAGAATGCAGTAGGATCAGAACCCTAGAGCAGGAATAAAGAGGAGAAAAAACACTCTGAAATCACCATGAAAATACTGAGATGACACTCCATGAACAATGCTGCCTAGAAGTAGACATGCAAGAGACAAAATCATTAAGACCTGAGATCACACAGACTTTATCTACAACAAAATGATAAATACCCTTTCAAGTATACCTTTTTTCTACACAGAGTATATGGGAGGTAAGTCATTGCTCCAAATACTGAAAAAGAAAAAACAGGCCCTATTTTAGAATAAAAGTATTTTTCAATTAAGATTATTCAATAAACCCACAAGGATTTCAGTTATAGGACAATGAACTTAGAGAGGAATTTTCTTAGAACATTGTTTTACATTGTTCTGAATACTCAAAATAGTCAAACGAAATATTCGAAAGATTTAAGAAGTATTTTAAAGGTAGCACTGATTTTGAAATTGTCGTGCTCCTCCTGAAAACAAATAATGACTGGATTTCCTTTGCTTTAAAGTGCTAAGAATTCTCTTTTGGAATAAAGAGAGTAAACAGTAAGGGAAAAAAAATAGTTGAAATGAAACCTCAGATACTAGATTTAAGTAAATAACTTCACCAGGAATGCAGGTCTATGGTAGTTGTGCTCAAACAATGGTATGCCTCAGAGAATTTGTTAAAAGTTAACATCAATCCCACCAACCCACACTTTCTAAATTAGAACCTCTAAGGATATGGTTGATGTGCTTGCACTATCACAGGTAATTCTGAAATATACCAAAACTTGGGGAATTACTGGTACTTGATGCTACACTAAACACTTATTAATCTATATAATCTTTTTGCCTTTAGAGTACTGGATTAGGCAACAGCCTAGTCTACAAATCATGAGGATGATATAATCAAGAGAGTATAATCTACTCAACAGATTTACAATTACATTTCTATGTTCAAATTTTTTTTTTTCACCAGCGACTGAGACAAGTTCAAAATTGTCCCCAAAATAGAACTTTTGTGGGAGTCTGGACACAATAACATTCTCACAGATGTAACTGAAGACAGTATAAAAACTAGAAGATGTTTTGCTAGAAGCATGGCTGTTAATGTGAACTACTGCTTCAGAAAAAAAATTGATGGCACAGCTGAGTAAGTAACCACAAGGAACCTTTCTTACCACTATTTGATGACAAGCACTCTTTCTTGCTATATAAAATCTTGTCATCTACTCTCTTAAATAACAATCTGTTTAGGTACTAAAGTCCCACCATGAAAGGCTATCTGTGAGACTCATAACCATGAGCTTTCCAAGTAAAGTTTTAAAGAGAGCAGAATATATGTCTTAAAAAAAACCTTTTTAAAGACAGAAAGTTTTCTAAAATCCATTAAATACTTTTATTTTTATTAATAATCCTTTTCTCAATGACTCCAATCACTAGGATAAATTACCATTATACTCCATAAACTCTAACTACATTATTCTATGATATAGGACTAAGATCACGAATTGTTGCCCCCTACACTGACCTGCCTTGACCTTTTTTTTAGTACTCTGGGCTACTACTTTTAGTTTTTGTTTCCCCCCTTGAAGGCAGAATGTCAACTATACCACTTGTTAGTGCTGGAAATACCCCATAGCAGCTACTGCTAGTTGTTTCTCTGATAGCCATTTCCCTAACTTCCTTACTAATAGAATTCTGTTCAGTACAGCAGTGTTTAGACCAACCAAAAATACTCATTTCCTCAGATGCTTGTGCAGCTAAGAGGGTTCATGTGGCACAGGCAGCGGGTTTCTGGGACAACTTATATTTTTCAGCTAGAGACCCCTTCCCTTTCTTGCCTGCCAGGGATAGGAATGTGCGCTTGGAGGAAGAGCATCAGATGACTTGCAAGCATGAGGTCAAAAGCATGCATGTGAAAATCTAAATGGCTGAAGAATACTGAGTGGAAAATGTTTGGGTCCCCAATCTATTTTTGAGCCACTGTGCCAGATATGGTCTGCCTACCTTTAGGCTTCTGAGTATAAGTAAATAAACAAACTCAGATTTATTTAATTCCTGGTTCACTGGAGTTTGATATGTACAGCCAAAACACATTCATAACTGATAATCTACCCTCATAATTTGCTAACTTTAATCTTCCAAAAGCTTAACCACCAAATAGTCAAGTATATTAAAAAGGGTAAAGCATCTCTACGGAAAATTATCAAGCACTTTCATGTAGAGACAATGCATGAACTTCATGAGATCACTGTCTGCTCGGGTCTTTCTTATTTCATGGTTCTGAATAAGTGAAGTCTTAATTTATAAAGGAGCATGTGGAACCCATTTCAAATCTTGATTTTTCCCACTGACAATGATATAACAGCCTAGAGAAGGGAGAGAAACGACATTGCCAGAGGAAGGAAAGAATCCATAGTCCTAGTGTCAGGATCAATTTCTTGCCTAATAGATAAAAGCAAATAAAGAATTTGATTGAAATGTATAAAAGCATGACTGGTGTAGAGAAGGTGAACAGAAATCTATACAAAATAGTGAAAGCAGAGAGTGTCTTATGAAATACTACTTAAATAAATGACAAAAAGGCAAAAAGTAATTTAAAGAATAAAGTTAAAATTTACTTCCCATAGCTGTAAAGTATAAATAGATTTTTTATTTAGAGAAGAAAAATCTTTTAAAAAGAGGCAAGTAAGGAAGCATATAAGAAGCTGGGACGTGCTTTGAGATTGTTTATTAGACATACAATAAGCCTTCTTATTACTTCACACCTACATAGACTGGAAATCATCAACCTAGACAATCAATTTGTGCTTCCATTGAGTGTGGGACTTTGAACTGTTTTTTTTGCAAACTACAAGTGAATATGTGTGTGTCTGTATTACATAGCAGATGTGTACCCGTCTTTACAGGTTTCCAAGAGGTATTTAAAATGTAAGTTTTCACTGTAACTATCTATGTTCCAAGAAAGGGATATACTGTTTATTAAACCACAAGCTATACAAATGGGAGAAAAGGATCAAAGAAAGGAAATGGATAAACAGAAACAGGGTTAAGGGGCAGACCTATCTCCACGTTTATTCCTGAAAATTTTCTAAAGTAAATAATTATTGGTTTATTAAATAATTACTTAATACTAAAGGGAACTTGCCTTTAATTGTGTAAAATACAGTAATTATGTCTTACTGATAGAGTTAACTTAGTTATTTATTAAGAGCCTTACAATTTCAACAGGAGCAATGCTTCGCACCAGCTGCTGGAGGAGTGTAGCTTCACAGTAAGGAAATTTTCTGATACTTTCTCTAATGATCTTTTCTTGATATATCGGAAAGCCATCAGAAGGTCGGCCTTTTAACAAGCTGAAAGATATTTTTTAAAAAGTAATTGGAGTTGAATTACTAAGCATTTCCTCCGCACTGAACCTATAAAGTTTTGGCAGTTTTCTTCTTTGCTACTTATGATTTTCAGTGTCTCTTCAAATCACCATGATAGACTCAATTCAAACTCCACTCTAGGCAAGGCCATATCAGGTTTAGGGGCTTGGTGAGTTATTTATAAAAGTGACTCCTGCCATAAAACACACTGAACACTGTTAATCAGATTAGCCAGTTACTTATTACCCTGTCAGTTATCTGTACAAAGAATGAATACCCTCATCAAGTCATGCCCTTCTGCTTTAGTTCACTTTTCTCAGTAAAACTATAAGAGAATTCGATCCCTGATGGTCAGAGAACAGGTAAAACAGCTCTCCCAGGTAGAGTAATGGAAATACACTGAGTGTCATTATGGGTCCAGAGCAGCAACCTATGGCATCGCATACCTATCTTCATATCCAGCCTTAGGCTACTTTCTAGTAGTATGATCTTATGAATGCTATTTGACCTCTCTCAACCTTAGATTCCTCACTTGTAATTGGAATAACAAAAGTACTGTTGTAAAGAGCACAGAATGAAATAATCTCTTGGTCTAAGTATAAAATTGTCCCTGTTTCTTACAGACTAAATGTGATTCCAATAAGAACAACTGCTGCTTAAGCTTTAAATCTAACACAAGGCTTCATATAATAAAACAGCATCCATTTGAGTATATTTTATACATGACATGGTAAAAACAATACCTTTTGATCAGAGTGTCCAGTTTATTCTCTCCATCTTTTAAGAAGTTAATACATTTCTGAAAGATACAGCTGATGTAATGCATTTTCATAGCCAATACTTCATTCATGTCTCTTTGCTTCATACATTTCTCGCAAATCAAATCCATCACCTTGTAGCATTTATTCAGAGCAGCTTCTTCTGCCAGCAGAGGATTCTCATTTATAAGCATCACGATCTAGAAGAAATTCTAGTGAGCTTAGAAATCCTGTGGGACTCTTCCATGTAAAAATTAGGTAATCAATTTTAGTGGGTTTCAAAAGATTACCAAATAAAGTCTTTTCCACAGTCATATGTTTACTATGTTAATTCAAATCAGAATGCAAATTACCACTGATCAAAGTTATAAAATCAATATAGAAAAAGATCCTGATATTCTGGAATCTCTTGAAATCTTTGTCAAAGTTATCATATAATCTGTCATCTAGCTAAACCATGGCATTAGCATGCCACATGGAGTCACAGCTTTAGTGTCTCTGATAAAAGCACTTTTGCTAAAAGAAAGATGGCATATTTGCATACCCTTTCTATATAGAATCAAATTAACAAAGTAATGTTAATTAGTTAACATTACTGAGCTTTAGAATTTCATGGCTAAAAAATTTTTTAAGAAGAGGCATTAAGGAAGAATATAAGAAGATGGGGCATACTCATTAATTTGTATTAGTTTGTATTAATTACAAGAAAAGAGAATTTTACAGAAGGCAGTCTAAAAATAAAAAGTGTATTATTTTCTGACTAATTACATTTCTCTGCGGAAATTTTCCTAATATATTCAAATCATCTATAGTAATAAAAATAGGTCAAAGAGGAAAGCAAAAATAGCTTTAAATTGAGGAATATTAGAGTTATTAAATCTTATATAAGTCCCATACTTCCCATATATGCACAAATTAAGCTCAAATTTAGTGTAATGAAGTTTTTTTTTTTTTCTGGCTTTGTTATAGGGTAGATTACTTGCAGTAAGTTGCACTGGGTATCTTTAAAAATTCCTAGTGACATAACAGTAATGTAAACATGTGTAACATGGGCACCTCTGTATATACAGAGCAGAAATTCAGTCAGTATTTGTTAACCTATGTGTTACAGCTAAATAACTGTCCTGGGTAATTAAATGCTAGAGAAGAACAGGTAGCAGATTTCATGAATTAGATCCTTTTCTTTAGACATGAAGAGAGATAATTTGTTGAGTAAAACCCAGGGCCTAGCCTCCTACTTGGAAATTTAATGTAAAATGTTCTTGTGAAACTAAAATATGATTTTCAACTTATTTTTGACACTACTAGATTTATACATAACCTACTTAAATTTTACTTAAAATATAGCACTCAATAAATTATTAGAGTTCATGAATTAAGTACCATTAGAATCCTTGTTGGTCAGTTTGCTGACAACTTTCCCTACCACAACATATATCAAAAATTAACTTGTGGCAGAGAAGACTCATTAATTACCAGTTAATATTTCTGTGTTAACCACAATCTTTGAAGCTGTTTGCTCAATATTTTTGTATACAACATTTATAATCAAAGCATAAGGTCTCAAACTTACAAGTAGGAATTCTTCAAAAATTCTCAAACAACCCGGATTAATAATTTTTTTTGTTTGCTAAGGCAGTAGTCTTTATTTTATAATATATAGCACTATATACAAAGAAAAACGATGTATAACCACAGCCCTACCATGAGCTTACTGAAATATTTACACAGCTACACACAAAGTAACATGAAACTGGTTTCCTTACTTTAATCTCTGCAGTATTACAGTAATACATTTTAAAGAAAATCCTTCTTTTTAATTATTGAGGAATAAATACATTCCAATAGGCATAAAGGCCATATACATCTCCCAAAATGTGGCTACCTTAGAATATGTTTATATAGTAACATTTGAATTCTTTTTATTTTTTAATTGCATTTTTAAAAATTACCAGAATAATTATAGATTTAAAAATCATGTTAATAATAAAAAATGGGATTACTTGCACACATTTGCCTCCTAACCACTTAAAGACCCTGCTCAACTCTGCTGTCATTTTTTTCTGTGACTCTGGTTTATTCCTTCATAACCTCTGTATTCTGGGCATCAGCACAATTCCCTAAGTCCCTGTTGAAAATAAACAACCTCATTGCTATAGCAGCCACTTAACCTTGACGCAAATGTAGCTGTGTTAGGTGCACTGCATTGAAAAGATGAACTGTGTATAGAGAAGCATTTCTATGTGGATTCTAAAAGGTTTTTAACTCTATAGAAAGGCTGGTAATTACATTTTGTTAATGCTCTCTATGAAAACTATGCTGGCTTAAGAAGGAGTAAAGCAATGAAAATGGGCCACCACAAAAGCAACTGGGCAGCTTTTATGTGAAATGTGGACCAAAAAAATAAGGTTTTCAAGTGAATAGACTATTTATACCTACAAAAAGCAAGGTCTGGTCTGAAGGAGGGTACTAAAATAACAGAACAGTCTCTCTTATAAGAACAAGTGCTCTAAAAAAATACAATGTAAGCTATTTCAGTCTATATACCTTTTAATGTATTGCCTGTATAAATATGCCCTTAATGTAACTTAATCAAAATACATGCCTTTAAAGATAATTGGAGGTCAATAATTCTTAGGACATTTAACCCTGAGAGACTAGGTTCCACGTAAACATCAAAAATTACTCCACAGATTCAATTACTACAATAATTGAGATTTCAATAGATTTCAAGGAATGGAAACAGATACAAAAGATGGTGAACCAGAAAATGTGGGGAACGTCTTCAAATCATTCTAAACCAGAATATTCTATAATGCTCAGGCTGAAGAGGAACAACAAGGGCTTCGTAAAACCACATACATTCTCTACATTTAGAAATATTGTAACCTTGGGAAAAATCCTGACTTCTCACCCTAGCCTGTCCCACCCCTAAGGGGAAGAGAGCCACAGAGAGGAAGTTGCTGCTATTTACAGTTCTCTCTTTCCCTGTTTTCTGGGTGGGCAAGACCAGATATAGAAGAGGCTAAATTATCACTTAAAGGTTAAATTCCAAGTCACATAAAATCTCTGCTAGAAATACAAACATGATTCACAGCAGAATTTCTCTTTTGCCCTCTTAGTATCACAAATGTTGCCCCTAGCTATTTTTTTCAGAATGTAAAGTAAAACCTTTGAGTTTTGAAAAATAAAAACAGAATAGACTTTACTTGTCTGTCTTATGGGACACCTCACTTGCCATCTCTATCAATGGTCCAGAAAATTAATGTGGATGAAAGGCCACATGACAGTTATTTTTTGTTGGTTTCTTTCTTGAGCTTCAAAGACTATATACAAAGGTAGGTATTAATAAACTAATAAGATTACATGTAGTTTATAACTTATATCTTCAAATGAGTGTTAGCCATCAAAAGAGTTAGTTTATGAGAACTGTCCACTTGTTTTAATGGTATTCAGTATACTCAACATTACAGCACACATGAGTTTTCTATAATGTCTCACTAAAAAATTATGTTCCTTTGAATTTTTAAAAAATTATTTTATAAACAAACAAAATGGTTGTATAGAAAATGCAAAGAAAATAGCAGTGAAAATAATTTAAAATAGTTATTGGCATTTCCCAGTTAAGCCATTTGAACTTCCAGGTTGGTTTGCAAAGTTTGAAAATCTTTGTGAGTTGACTAATTATTAGAAGAACTGTTTTACTTAAAGGCATAAAATAGCTACTTGCATTAAAAAAAATATGTTGATGACTGCATTTCAGAACATTTCTTGGAGGATAATTACTATAGTGTGTGCTATTGATGCTCCACCCGGGTCTGCTTTACCAGGCCTGTCCATCAGGTCCCAGTTGCTGAAGTGTTGGGTGCTATGTGCTCAGAAGTACCTTTTTCCCTAGGGAATTGCCTACATTCAAAGAGTCACCTGACTTGGCACTAGCTGGGAGGCTATCCTTTGCCTTTGGGGATAGGCTTCAGCCAGTGACACGTGAGCACCTGGCTCCCTTGCCTGTCTGGAGCCATTAATGGTCCAGAACTCCCTATGAGATGAAGTGGAAGCTAGGCTTCAGCTAAACCTACCTCTTTGCCTAACTTTTCTCTCTACTCTGCATCCTTCTCTTCTAGGTGTTGGCTGAGAACACTCCTTCACTGGACCAACTGAACAAGAGAGCCCACTGCAAGCTCTGCATCTACAAACCCAACTCAAGACAATTGTGACCCTGTATCAGAGAGGTTTAAACTCAGAATATTTAAATAAAAAGCAAATATAATAACCACACTACCTTGACAGGATGAAGGTTTGTTGTGGTGATAATTTTGTGCAGTGGGCCTGCCAACTTTGGGGGCAGTTTTGGCTCCTTATCCAGTCCCTGGGGTTTAGTGTAATAATCCAGTCTCTCTCGAGGGAAGAAATTGTTGATTACAGTCACACAATCATGTTGACCTTTTAACAGAAAAATAGGAAATTTGTTATTTTATTCAAAATAAGACATTTTCCAATTTTTTTATTATGCTGCTCTGTTTTCTTGTGAGGTAAACATGCATTAACATCTTTAATTTTCAGGAAGAAAGAGTACAGGAAGAAGAGGAAAAGAGATGTTCTGGGGAACATCTGTGAAGTCAAGGAATAATCTCTTTGAAACAAAGAATGCATATGTATGAAGATTATATGATTAAAAGAGCAGTGTTTAACTTATAATTTACCCTAAATATTTTATAAACATTGCTTAGTTGCTTGTAATTTAAATGTTTCTTCTTCCACCCCTACACAAATGATGGTCATGATTCCCTAATCACATCTGGCTTTCTTTGCACAGAATTTAAATTCATTCTAGAACTTTTTTTATTATCATTATTATTCATATTAGACAACTAATCACCCTTCTCCTTGAATTTGAGAAAAGCTTGACCTCCATATGAAATAAATTAGAGAAAAACCTTTTGCTCCCATAAGCCTGGGATCCACTTTATAGCTTCTCTTAGATCTAGTACCTCTTCCCTGAGCCATGTCTAGTCATAAAAATGGTTCTATAAAAGCCAAACCTTCCATGGCGGAGCTGGTGGTCTACATGTGTGTTGCTGGTGCCTACCTTTCCCCAGGTCCCTCTCCGCTACCTCTCTGGAGCAATGAAGTGGCCAGTTGGGCCAGCAGGCAGAACTTGTGGGGCACATTTGCAGGCAGAGGCTCTTCTGAGATTCTTCCTCCTCTCTCTCTGCCTGATGAGGGCTGAGGGCCCAGCAGCAAAGTGTCCTGGGAAGCCTAGATGCCTGGGCTCCCAGAATATGGTCTGCCCTAGGCAGCCTGCGTGGCTCCTGCCCTCTTATGCACAGTCCTGGAAGAGTCTGCTTACTCCTGCAGACAATAGGTGATGTGCAAAAGGACTGCATTGCAGGCTGGGTGAACCCCAGACTTGGGGCTGACAGACGGCTCTGCTTGTCCAGGAATACCTAGAGAACAAGTTCAATGACTTCCTGTTTGTTGTCTCAGCTGAGGGCAAAATATCTACTGGTTTGTTGACCCTGGGCCCACAGGTATAGAAATGGTGCCACTTCCCTTCTCTGCTCCATGACCCCATCAGCTTTACTTGACTGCCCAGGAGATACAGAGCAAAGTACCCAAGGGGAATCCAGCATCTTGGAAGACTATGCAATGTCTCCAGTAGATGGCTACTTCAGTGAAAAGTATACTGATAAGATTAACCACAAGCATCACCAAACCATAACCACAAACATTGAACAAGAACAAATTAAGCTGAGTAATTAACGTATGTAAACAGATTTTCATGGATTGAAGAGTCAAGGATAAACTGGAATTGAAATAAGCTTCCACTATGAAAAATGAAAATTTATAAAGGAATATAAATCAAAATCTCATCTGTAAAACCAGGATTTAGAAAACTGTGGCATCATTTCTATATATGATGGTGAGAAAAGAACAGTGATACAAGGACCATGAAACTAGCCAAGATATGACTCACATTGCAGAGAGATAGACAGTTTGGGTTACAGTGGGTGTGGAACAATATACAACTTACATACCATCTAAGAAGGTCCTGTCACTAAAACAAATAAGAACAGAGACTCAAGATGGAGCATGAAGGAGAGGAAATAATGGAGAACAACAGCCCTTGGCAGCTAAGGTGATTCGGATGTGTGGAGACAGCATGACTGAGAAATTACACTGCTGATCATGAGAATTACCAAAAGAGAAGTAACACACCGTAACACACCAATATTTACAACATTTTGGTACTTTTGGTATTTTTAATACTAAGCTCTCAGCAAAGTCCACAACTAGTGGTAGTGACAGAGGGGGAAAAGAAAGGCCTGTTGCCTAACAAAGTAAAAACAGAGGGTGAGGAAAAATAAATGAGTTATAAGGATTTCCTCTTGCTGTAGTGGCTAAATGGGCCAATTCAGTACCTTGGGGGATAGGGCAGAGGGTACAGTTTTGTTCTCATTTTTAGATGATAACTGAGCAATACGGGTTTAATTAGGAGTGTTGTGAAAAGGAAAGAAAGCACTAGTGATATAAAAAAGTATTCTTGATTTTCCACGTTAATAAAAGGAGAAATAATATATACTCTAACATGACCAGACCAACCACATTAAGGAAAAACACACAAACACACAACCACCAAAATAAAAAGTAAAAAAAATGAGGTAAAAGAGGAAGAATGCAACAAAGTTTATCAGTAATAATATGAAATATATATACAAACTGAAAACCTATTAAAAGAGAAAGACTATTTTGGGGATTATAAAACAGAACCCACTTATATGTTTAGGTGTAGTAGTACTTACACTACTAAATTGAAATGATAAAATATTGAAAATAAAGAGGTGAGCAAAGAGATTATTGACAAAACAAAAAAGGAATTAGGAATGGCCATATCAGAAAAAGAACTAAAAATTAAGACAAAGAATGGCATTATGCAATGATAAAACCAATCACCATGTCATAATAAAAAGTGAAAAGCTAAAAATATTTTCACTAAAAACAAGAAAAAAACAGATTACAATTATCATTATTATTATTTCTTTCTTTGAAGGCTGAAGCTAATTCGAATAGAAAATAAAATTAAATAACTTTATAACCCAGGAGACTCTTATAAAAAAATGACAAGAAAAAAATCAATAGCTTTCTCTTTATTACCTGTAACCAGCTAGAAATGACAGAGTGTAGAAACAGCGGTGGGATTTATCTTTACAATATGGAAAATAAGTACCAATTACTTTGAAATAAATTTTAAAAGAAGGTATTTTAGTTAAATAAATTTTAAAAGAAAGTTTGACATGAAGGAATCTAATAAATACTATTGAAGGACCAAAAATAAGTTTGTTTTTTTTTAAAAGCCATAAAAGAATACTACATAATTAAATGGTAAGTTTTAACATCACACAGATGTTAATTCCGGCAACTCATTACATAACCGTTTAACAAAAGACCAACAAGAACTGAAAAGGATTTGGGGAAAGAAGAAATTGCATTCAAAGAGGAATAACTGAGAGGATACTTGCTTTATTTTAAAATCAATGTGATCAAAACAATATGGTATTAATATAGAAAGTGACAAACATCTGTGGAAGAGAATATTGGATCCAGAAATAGATACCAATACATAAAAAAGTTTAACTTACTACAAAAGTGTCATTTCAATTCAGTGGGAAAATGCTGAGTGGCTTAATAAATGATGCTATCAAGATTAACTAAACATCCAGGGGGAAAAAAACTCTAAAATAATGTTAGAAGTACAAAAGAAAAAGTTTTTTAACTTGAAGGACATTTAGGAGAATATTGAACTCATAGTCAAGAAGACCTCTTTCAGCAAGACAAGAAACATAAAAGCTATATAAAAGGAAAACTAGGACCACTTAAAAATAAACTTTCTATGGCAGAAGTTCCCATAAAGTCAAAAGAAAAGCAAGACTGGCATAAAGTATTTGAGACACATTTGATAAACAAAGGATTGGTATGCATAATATACCTAAACCTCTTCAACTAATTGCATAACCATTTAAAGAAAATGAGTAATGAATAAGAGCAGGCATCCACATAAGAGAAAATATAAATGACCAGAACAGACCTTAATTTCATTAATACTATAAAAGTAAATTCACAATATAGCATCTTCTCAACTATCATGGTGGCAAAAATGAAAGTGAAAACACCCAGTTGTGATGAGGACCTTAATGTGAATGTGAATTGCTATGCCCTTGTGGAGAGCAATCTGGACTTGCTTTAAAATTAAAAATACACACCCTGTGTCTCAGCCACTCTTCTTCTCTGAGTATATATTACAGATATTAATGTACTACCATGTAAAAATATAAGATCAAGGATCATTATTACATTATTTGTAGTGAAGTAATTACAAAAAAAAAAACTGCAAAATCTAGCAATAGGGGAGCTCTACGTGAACTGTGGTACATCTATGTCCTGGTATATTAGGCAGCTGTTAGAATAACTGGATTTATTTTTAACTGCTGAGATGGGAGGGACTTCACAGCATACTGGTGAGTGAAGAAAACAAGTAACAAAGAATATATTTGTATGATCACATTTTTCAAAGATAACAAAAATCTTGCACAAGTGCGAGTGTATGTAAACACATATATATACATGCATACACACACACATACTAATATATGCTGTTCTACTTGAGGGGAATAAAGAAAGAGTTTTTAAAAAGACTATATTGAAAAAGAAAATGTCAAGTCACAGGGTGTAATTTTCTGTCTATGAAATTTGTCTAAACAGATTAAAATACAATGAAAACATTACTCTTATTTTAGGATGAGATTGTGGGCAATTTACACTTTAGATTTTTATTAATATGGCTGTGTTAAGAAAAAAAGAGCATCATATTAATGGCTGAAGGAGTAGGTTCCTCTAATTTCAGCCCTGTGATCTGGGGAGTTATCTAACCTGTCTGAGCTGTTTGTTATTTCATGGACGTAATGAAAACTTGCACTCAGAACTTCAGATTATCTTATTCTCCATCTTCATGGAACAGATCAGGAAACAGAGGCCCATGGAGGTGAAGGGATTTGCCTATGACCTTGTGACTTACTAGCAGTAGAAATGAATTAAAATGAGTCTCAAGATTGCTAGTTTAGTGTTCCTTTCTCACTGTACTGACAACCTTCAAAATTAATTAGTTTAGAGATGAGTTGGGGACAACTGGAAAGCCCCTAACTATGGGAGATAAATATTTCTCTGAAGTCTGCACAGTAATGCCATACCTTTCTCAAATCCTCCTGAAAATGAATTAAAATAAGAATACTTGCTCTCACAGAGCTGTCATAAAGTGACTCAGTGACTGTTTGACTTAATCAACAGTAGCTACTAGTAGATAATTTGATAGTAAAATTTGACAAAATATACAATTACCATTCCCTACAGCTGACTAATTCCCACTCTGTCTCAACTTAAATGTAATTTCTCTCAATACCCCCTTGGAAGAGCATAGGAGATCCCTCTCTTTGATTTATTTCTATGGAACTTTTAAGTCAACCCTTGAAGTATATTTTCACAATACTCGTCTTGTTCACCACTATAACCAAAGCACCTAGAATGATGCTTGGTATATAGGTTGTGAACATTAAGTATTTGTTTAATAAATTATTGGTCCCCACAAGGCTACTTACTGAACTCCCAAGAAGTCAGATACGTATAGCTTTGCTTTTCTATCAGTGGACTCCACTAATTGCCAATTCAGTGAGGCCAAAATACCAATGAGCAAATATTCACTCCCACTCTCACGCCAAGATATTTTAGGCACATAGTAAATATTTGTGGTTGATGAGGATGATGATAAAGCAGCTGTATTATATATTGTTATTAATGCTCCTTCCTATGAATTATATTATTGTTGTAATTATTATTTAAAAAGTAATTGATGGCATTTATTTAGTGCTACATATAAAGCTCCTTAAGTCTATCTCATTAAATTTTTCAATAACCACGTAAACATGTTATAATGAGGAAACCAAAATTCAGAATCATTAAGTAACTTACTATTGAGTAGTAGCACAGCCAGAATTTAAACCCGGGGCTATTGACTCCACAGGTCATATTCTTAAACATTAAGTTAAGTCACTTCCCTAAAAGAAATAAAATATACTCCATCAAAGCATTTGATTTCAACTAACATAGTCCCACCATTCCTTGAACCTCACAGAGTGGAAATTCAAAATAGCTTGTCCATTTTCTCCAGCATTCCATTGGGTATTCCATTAAATTAGACAAAACCTAGCTTGTTTGTTTTTTAAATAAACATGAAGTATTTGTTGTCTGAGAAGCCAAGTGGTATTTTTTCCATGGAGAAAATCTGATATATAAGCTCATGTAAAACTGCCATAAAAACTCACCCACAAAGGCAGCCATCTGAGCTGCTGTTCTTCCTACAGAGTTGACAACATCTGTCTCAGCACCAGCTTCCAGTATTACCCACGTGATGTCTTTATTCCCTAGGGTTAAAAGAGAACACTTTTGTTAATATTAAGGAATGCACAATTTGAATAACCTCTTCAGAATGATCTCTACACTTTTTTCTAAGTTTTAGGTGTCAGCTGATGAATATTTTCATTTTTCTCTAAAATATACATCATAATTATAGTATAGAGTAAAATGCTAAAAGAACCCGCACAAAAATTAAACTTTTCTGAAAAACACATCAAGCAATACAAAAAATTGAGTATCGCTTTTTTAAAATAAAACAAAATACATTTTTCCTAATGATAATGCCTACTACAAAGTCAAAACAAAAAATATATACATTAAAGCAAAGACAGAAAAGATAAAATGAGAAGAAGTCTCCACTTAATATCTACTAACCCATCTCATCTCTCTCATCTACAGACCCTGGAATAAATATAACAGCTGGGGGGACTATCTTTCTGCCCTTTTCTCTCTCTACACACCCATTTGCATTCTATCACCAATGAAATCATTGCAGATATTAGCTATTATAAACTATACTGAGAAAGCAGCATTTCCATTAATTTTTGCAATTTGAACTACAATTTCCTTAGGAACAGTTCCTGGAAAACACTGCGGGATCAAAAGTTGTGCATATCTTAAATGCATTTTGGCAGGTTGTCTTCTAGCAAGGTTGGGCTGATGGACCCAGAATAGTGTAAAGAAGTTCCTATGCCAATGCTGGGCACTATCATTCTTTCTTAACCACTGCCAAAATGGTAAGGGAAAAATGATCATTTACTGTTCTAATTTGCATTTCTCTACCAGTGAAAGTGTTTTATATGTTTATTAGCCACTTTTATTTCTTTGTTTTCTAATCAATTTTCTGTTTAATTTTCTACTGCTGTATTTTCAATTTCTAATTGATTTACAAGAACTTTTCATGTATATTAATACGACCTTTTAAGATATGTAATAAATATTTTCCTTAGTTTTTCATTTGTATTTTAACTCTATAAGTGGTATATTCTATATATAAAATTTTAAAATTACATGTAATCAAACTAATCAATGCTGTTGTTTTTGAATTCTATATTTTATATTGCACTTAGAAATTCCTTCCATGATTATAAAAATACAGATTATTGCTTTTAAAGTATATTATATTACATCTTCATTTTCTTTAAAAAATGGCAACAATTATAGATAACACCTCTTAATTTTAGATAGTTTTCTTCCAATTTTCTTTATTCAGCAATCATAAGCAACATGAGTCAGAGTAAATTTCTAAATGGATTGTCCAATTTAGTACATTAAGTATCAGTGAAGCAAACATATACCTTCCTCCATCAGAGCATCGGTTTTCTTAAGAAAACAAGTTTTCATGTTACTTCAATATATAAAGATACAGAACATCAAAAGACTTAACTTGAAAGAATAGATCCAGCTTCTTAATTCTACACATAATATATTATCAGTAAAAAGAATCAGTTGATTTAAATAAGTATAAAAAGGCATCAAATTAACTATGAAACATTTCATAATAACAAGTTTTCAAAAACCACAATTCTACCATTCTTTTCCATTATAATTGACCTTAAAATTACAATTAAAATGTTATTTAATTTAAAAATATATATGTACTTATAACAATTTGTACTGGAGACTTGTAATAAAATGTTAAAATAAATGCTAAAACTTCACCAGAAAGTGCAGCAAACATGAGGGCTGTGTATCCATGCTCATGTTGATGACAATTTACATCAGCTCCATGTCGCAAAAGTAATTTGCACATATCAAGTTTTCCTTTATATGCAGCATGCATCAGAGGAGTCATCCCACTCTTTAATAGAAAAAAAAAAAATATTAATTTTACTTATTTGCCTTTTCCCCTACCTATGCACAATTCCTGCAATTAAATTAAAAACATAAACATGAATGAATAAAATCATCTTATAATCTGTATTTTTATATTTACTTCCCTACTTTGATCTTCCTTGAACTGCTGAGGGAAAAAGATGGTCTTATTACCTGATTTTTTTTTTTTTTAACAGATTAGCAAAGAGAATTAGATAACCTCATGTCACTAGTCAAATGGCCAAGGCAGAGACCAGAATCTAGATAACCAGGACTCTCATCTCCACCTCACACACATAGTTCCTCAGGAAAAACTAAGCAGACAAATGCACTTAAAAAAAAAAATCTAAGGAAAAACCTCAAACAAATAGAATGTCTACCAAGGGGAAAATTAAAAAGTTATGATATATCCCTAACAGGGAATGGTATGAAACTATTGACTGAATTCATCTGTATCTACTGAACTGGAGAAATTTCCATGAATTGCTGGCAATGAGAAAAACAAGATACAAGAAACGTATATTATAGTGGTTTCATTTTTAAAACAATGATCTCCCAAACCACATTTGTATTCTGATCATATATATCATTTGGTCATATATATGATTGTATAAATATGGAGAAATGGTTGGTAGTCTTTATATTAGGCTCCTAAGTTTAAACTCATAAGTTTTGTGCACATCCAATGAAACATCCAACCTTACATGTACTGGGTACCTAATATTATTTGCTAGATAAAAGAACTGTTCCCTATTAATAAATTTTCTCAGTAATCCAGGAGAAACTCTATAGTGTTGGAATTTCAAAGCTGTTTTGGATGAAAACCTCTCTAAAACATATAGTCTCCTATGAGTAAATCTTAGAATACTAACATAATTTGAATTGCCCTTAATGATTCCAGACTATCATTATGAACATAAACCACCAATATTCTAAAAGAATGCTAGAATGATGTGGGAATTATAGGGAGACTGGGACCTTTCAGGTTTGTTGTATAAGAGGCAACTGAATGAGAGTAGTCAAAGTTTCTTGAAAGTAATAATGGAAAAAATGATAAGATGATTATAACTTTAAGACTCCTCTAGTTCAGTGTGTCTACAAGAATAGGGTATTTGAATGCTAGGGGCGGCCTGGGCGGGTGTGGATAATCAGAATCTCATTGTACAGAGACAGTTTTAAGGAAGTAGAACTGAACTGTATGGTCATTACCTTTTGAATGAGGCAAAAAATATATTCCAAGCATAATCAGGGTGATAGACCCTAAAAGATGATATCATCTGTACATAAGAAGCTAGTATATAGTCTTGAGGAAAAGGAAGGACACGGTACAGGTGGATAGTCAATCACTCATCAATCCCATCCTACAATGAGAGGTTGTCTAGCTCAGAGTAAATAATCCCAAGACTATAAAACTGTCCTATAATTTAAAAATAATTTTTAAGGCAGCTTCCAATACAATATAATATGCTTAAGAGCAAAGGAGATGTACAAAGTTTTTGGATCTTACATTATAAACTGCCCTCATTTTTTTATGTCTACTTGTGTTTCAACTGTCATCTGTGTTAATCATGTCAGCCCATTTATCTGTCTGCCTGATTCCTGATACTCCCTTTCCTCTCATTAAAAAAAAAAAATAAAATTCTTTCATTTTTCTCTTTGGAGTTTCTTGTTTGCCAGCTGTCTTCTTAGTAGGAATTGATGTTCAGAGCCAACCAATGAGAGAGTTTCCAAAGAAGGAATAAGCTACCCAAATCCTGTCATTTGCTATGCAATTTCTGAACCTTTTTAACATAAAGTATATTTTTCCCCATATCAATTTTTTGATAAATGTTGTTTTCAGTTCTAGTGAGTAGGCAATTTCTACTTCTGTTTCTTCTTTTACCCAAGAATTATTTCGAATTAAAAAAAAAAAAAATTCAGGCTACATGTTTTATTATTTAGATCATTTTTTAATTTTTAATGTATTTTACTGCATTTCATGAATTTATTTGAAGTTAGCTAAAATTTCCTTTATAAAATAGTATAATATATTCACTAATATTTTAATCAATGTTCCATGTAAAAAAACGATCTACTATTTTACTGTCTTATGTACAGTACTCAGAGTGTTAATTAGGTTATTCAAATTTTCTGTCCCCTGAATTATTTTTTTCTACTTAATCCATTAGTTTCTAAAACATGCTATTGTGGTCTTACAAATTTCTCCTTTTAATTCTAACTTTTTCTTGTAAACATTAAAGCTTATAAGCTTATAAGTGAAGGTTTAAGGCTGGTATGCTCTCGGTAGATTATTAATCCATTAGAAACAATCTTGATCTATTATTATTATTTTTTTGCTTGAAACTTTAATTTTGTCTGATATTAATTTTGCTACCCATGACTGGGTAAAGAGTTAACAAAACCCACTCCTCTTCTGTATGAGAAATTGAAGTTCAGTTAGCTTTCTAGCATTAGAACTGTGCTGTAAAATAGAATAGCCACAGGCCATACAGAGTTAATGGCTAATATTGAACAGCTAAGTATAGACATTACCATCAGAAAGTGTTCCAGAAAATTGAGTTTAGGTAAAGTTAACTTTCCCCAGAAGTAGAATTGCTGGATAATCAGAATGTGACACCAATTTAAACCTAAACCATTAGCATATAAAGTCCAATGTTTCCCTCACTTCACAAGAAATGACATAATTTTGGTTTAATTTGCACTTATTTGGTTACTATAACATGTCCTAACATGATTATTTGCCTTTGTGACCAATTTGCTTACATCTGGTTTAGATATTAATATAAGCTGAGCATTAATGCTAGAAAACAACTCATTAGATTTTTATATTATTAGATTTATATTATATCATCCATTCTCATAGGAAGTAAAACACTCCATTAAACTTTTTAAAATTTTACCTCATCCAAACAGTTGACACGAACATTCTTGCTACCTAATAGTGTTCTAGCTTCTTGGACAGTACCTTAAAAAAAGGAAAAAAGGAAAAGTAAGGTTATTTATCATAAGAATAAAAAAAAAGTCTAACATCAAAGAAATACATTTTAAAGGGTTATCTGTAAAACTAAGACTACTCAGGTTAGGTTGTTAAGAAATAAAGTATCAATCACATACTATTCTACAAAGTAATAATCCAGAAGAACAGATTTACAGAAACTAAAATAGCTCCATCTTATTTTTATTTCCACTGACTTCAGAGTATATTAAATTGTCCACATTTTCCTTTTGGCAGTAATATAATAACCACAAAGCATAATACACTTAATACTGAAACAAATCTTAAAGGGCATCTAGTCCAACCTATCATTTAAAGCTTACATTCCAGTCAATATAATAATTGAAGTTCAAAATACAATCAGTATTTATATACTTTGTCACCACTAGGTCCCACGAATTGATGGGGTACTTAAAACAGAATTCTTGGTTTGGAAATGCTTAGGTAAACATATCTTTAAAGTCTGGTACTATATAAAAAGTGCCCTATGGTCAGCGTCTCATACTGTAAAGTCCTCTAAGGTAATCTTGAAAGTCAGCTCTCTGTAAATTGGGAAATGAACTATAATTTGGGCATAACTGCCAGGTTTTTCCAGTCTTCTGTAAGACATACTGACAGAAGCAAGTAGTTGCAGGAGAGAATGTTGCTATTACCATTAATAAGAGTTGGCCACACATTCTGCCAAAAATTTCTGGTTTGACAGGGAAGAGAACAATGAAATCGGATGTTCTCAGGGAAAAAGGATGAGATAAGCCTCTCCTTTGAAAGGACATAAAAGAATAGGAGCATCCCCCAACTCGTAGTTATTTCTTCTCTTTAAATTTAGAATTATACAAGAATGTGCTAAATGCTGCTAGTCTTCCAGTTAAAAGTGGAATGCAGAATAAAAATAAACATGCTTCTCTCTCCCTGATCTGTTTCTTAGGCAAGTCATCTTGTCCCTCACCATCCTGGAATAGATAGAGAAATTTCTCCTAGGATGACAGAGAAATAGCTCTGCTGGGGAAATGTCAAGTGAATGATCTAGAAATCCCTGGATTATGACAATAGCTATTAAACAGCACATTTTCTGACTCAGTACTGCACCTGAGAGCAGTTGGTACCACTGGCTAAATGACTATGGAACGGGAGGTGAAAGCCTTCAAGGATGTAGGCAGCATGGAACTTTATCCATCCCTGTGGCTTCTTCTCAGAGGCTTTCTCAAACATCTTTAGAGAGAAATTAAAGAACAAACACTCCTCCACCCCAATTTCACCTGAGGAAGATGCTTAGCTGAATCCCATTATCCTCAAAGGAATAAGTTTATTTTCCATCTGATCAGGAGATGTTTAAGCAGTAAAGGGAGAATACTATAGGGATTATGAGCATGTCAAGGCCTGCTAACATGTTAGGTTAGGGGAGGATGAAGATTATAATCAAACAATTGGTTCACTTTAGACAAAAGGCCTATAATTCTATAAAATATCTAGTCCAATGGCCAATAATCCAAGTTAAATCTGTCCTATCAAAGAACAATAATAAAAAAAAAAAAAGATACAGCGTGCACACACATACTACTGTATACCAGGTTATTTTGAAATGCAGCGGCCAGGATGAGAAATTTTTTCTGAAACACTTTGGGCTTCTAGAGAATGAAGATAGATTTTGGACAATGGATGAGAAAATATTCAAAAGAAAAATGTGTGATGATTTCTAACTTGGTGTTCCTAATGTTATACCACTAGTAAAACACACACACACACACACACACACACACACACACAAAAACATAGTCTAGAAGAGCACAGAAATGTGAAACATGTAGCTCACACTAAAAGATTTTTACTTTCTGTCATTCCTTACTGCCCACTGTAAGCTCTCAAACAATATTTTGCAATTAAGTTTAAAAGATCTTTACTCCTAGAATTATGTTAAATCAGATTTAAGGAACTCTAAAGATGGGGGATACAGTACTCTAAGGGGGATGTGAGATGAGCCAACGATTATCTTGAATGAAGACAAAAATTAACAGATATAGCAGATGAAAGTAATATTAATTGCTTTGTCTTCCTTTTGAGGATTTCTGAAGTTGCTCAACCAAAGAAGATACCTCCCTCATTGGGGTGGATTGATTTATCTGGAGAGAGGAGCATTTTAGCAAAGAACTGATGATACTAATAGTGATGTTCTCACTGTTAACTGCCCTCTCTTCTACCACACTACAGGACTACTATGCAACTGAACAAGTCCCATGAAATGAAACCCTTCGTTTTCTCATCTGTGAAGCAGACCCAGTAGTATCCATCCCATAGTGTTCTGAAGAGAAGGGTTTGTCCTAATGCAGGGCCCAGAGAATACCTTCAGTGCATATTAGATGCTCTCGTTATTTTATATTCAGAGCAGCACAATGTAATTGTTACATTTCTAATGTCTACACTGGGACCATAGATTTCTTACTGAAGACAAGAGATGTAGTAAAAACAAACAAAAAGGGAGAAACAAAAATCTTTTGATATTTCTGTTTCCAGCAGTCCTTCAGATAACCATAAGATGTGGGTGTATATAATGGTTTCAAATATTTAGTGGGATCCACAAAAAGGAATGTTTTAAAAAATCTAAATCCAAATTAAATATTTAAAATACTATTTGTCTTGTTAGTTGCTATAACGTGTATGTTAAGTAAAATCATGTATAAAGTAATTAACATGTCTAAATTTTAAATAATAATATACAGATTTAGACTTAATTATAGATATATAAGTATATTTTAAAAGTAGAGACTTCTAATTATAACATATTTTGAAAAAACTAAATTAGTTTAAATATAGTTTCTCAAAGTTCCTACTTCTATTTTCAGACTTTGTAACAAAATGACCTAAAAATCAGAATACCTATAAGAGCTGTTGTTTTGTACATGAAGACAATGAAGCACATAGAGGTCTCACAATCTGTCCAGTTAACTATATAATTGTTAAAATTTTTCTTTGATCTCTATAATTATCAGTAGACCGGGGTCTTTCTAAACCATAAAGGTTCTAGAAATAGTTACACAGGAACTTAGAGCAGGATCTTCTTTTAAAAGCACAAATTTGGAAACAATTGAAATGTCCATCAAAGTGAACAGTTAAGCAAATAGGTGTATATCTGAACAAGAAAATTAAAAAAAAAAAAAAAGGTAATAGGAAACAACTATTGATACAACATAAATAAACCTTAAAATCATAATGCTTAATGAAAGAAGCCATGGCAAAGAAAAAAAATTATTTACTGTAGGATTCCACTTAAAGAAAATTCTAGAACAGAACAATCTGATCAGTAGAGACAGAAATCTATCAGTGGTTGCCTGGAGACAGTGGTGGAAAGAGTGATGGGTCATAAAAAGGTATGAAGAACCTTTTGGGGCTGATGGAACTGTTCATTATCTGGATTCTAGTGATAGTTTCATGGATGTATACTTATGTTAAAACTGATTTTTAAAAAAGTGTACACTGTCAATGTGCACCATTTATCATACTTAGTTATACCTCAATGAAGTTGACAGAATAAACCTCATTATCCAACCCTGTTTCATAGCTCCTTTTACACAAATAATGAAAATTTAAAAAGTAAGTATATTGATTTCTTGTTAAGTCAGTGACAGTGATTCCAGGGATCTCAAGTACTAAACAAGGTAAATAATGGAAAATCTTCTAGTTTGTATCCTTAAAAAAAGGTTTAATTTATCTTGAAACAGTGCTTCCTCAGTGCTAAAGGAAAAGATATCAGAATTTAGAAGAATGGGTCAATCTACAAGTAACATAAACCAGTCAAATGCACTTCAATCGTTTCAATTTTCCCTTCTTTAATGTTGCAAAATGGATGCTGTCATTAACTCTGGGTATGTAAGAAACAGCTCCTCAGTTTCGCCTGTAGTTTCTTCTTGGCATTCTAACAAATATATAATCCGTAGAATACTTGGCATGTGAATTTACTTAGACAATGAAATTGTCCTAAAAATATCCAGAAACAATGTGTGGTATTTTCTGAACTTAAGTCCCACTTACAATCAGCTTAACCTCTGGAGGGCAGTGACTGGCAGAAGGGAGAAACTCATACACTGGCTGAGTTTACCTCAGATTGGCCAAGATGACAAGTCACGCTTGGCTGAAAATTTATTCTTAGTTCTAAGTACTAGTACTAACTAATGAAGTGCTTCTCAAAGTTAAGAAATGTACAAAAAGGGGTTAAAAATTAAGAATCCCCACTCCCTTAAAAAAAAATGCTTCTTATGAGTACTTTATGACCTTCATTCTACTATCAACCAAATATGATTTTATAAATTAAATGCACTCAAAACTACAAAATCAGTAATATTTAAAATTAAAATTAACTTGACAGATGACAATGTTTTGCTGAAATTAAACTGCCTCTCAAAGTGAATATAGTATGAACTGCTCTGGGGCTGGTTTCATTGTTTGTTTAGTTTTCAAGTCCAGCATATTTCTAGGACTATGAGCCACATGATATCTCTGCTACACCATGTATTACCTATGTGACATTGGGCAAGTTATCTAATTTCTCAGTTCCTTGGTTTTCTTGTCTATAAAGTGGAGATTATCTATTTACCATAGTAAGTCTAAGTGTAAAGAGAAAAAAAAAATCAAATTTGAACTCAACAAGTGCTTACACAAATAGTATTTTAAATGCTTTACATATAACAACTCATTTCATCCTCAGGATTTTGTTGTGAAGTCATTACCATTGTTCAAGTGGAGAACCTGAAGCTAAGAAACATTAACTTGCCCGAGGCCACATCACCAGCAAAAGACTGAGGCAGGATTCCAAACCAGATCTGCATGGCTAACCACATTCCATAATGTCATAGCTGAAAAATAATTCCCAGCTCATCGATTGCTAAGAGTCATACCTGGCTCATAATAACATTAGATAAAGGTTGACTATAGTTGTTATTTTCTCACATCTCCCATTCCTTTTCTCGAGTATAATGATGTCCCAGGGATGGTCACTTGACAAGAATGTATCACACATACTAAATCCATCACAGTTCTTTTTTCAGTGGCATGGACCAAAAGAATCAGTGAGGCAGTTTCTGTGTACTGATGGTGCAACTTGATGCAGGATGTGCACCCAGAAACACTTCAGCACTAACCTGATTAAATTCACATTAATTCTTTTATCTAATCTTTAAAATAAAAACTGGTGAACACATAAGAATACATCCAAGGATTCCCCATCACTACCACCACCACCTGCCCCTTTCAGAGACCCACCTTATAAAACTGCTCACTTGTTTAGACTTTTATTAGAACGTGATAGCTCTGGACTGATTAAAAACAGAATTTGCATCTCTCCTGGTTTGAGGTGCTCCTTTATCTTCTTTTTGCCCAGCACAGTACCTGGCACATAGTTGGACTCATATGTCTGCTGAATTAAATCCCTGAGCCACCAAAGGCAGGGAGAAATTACCCAAAGACAGGCAGAACAGAAAGGCTGCAGTGCCAAATAGGTCAGTGAGAACCGTGCAGAACAAACAAAATCACCAACTTCAAATACCACATTATCAGGCAAAAGACACTTATGATACATGTAGCTGTGACTGATGTCAGATGGGGTGGGCTCAGCTCGCCAGCACCTGTTGAGTTCAAATCCGATTTTTTCTTTCTCTTTACACTTAAGACTTTCCTTGTCAGTACGAAGTTTGCCTTACTCCCTGGGGGTCCAGATTTCAGCCTGGCCATTCAGAAAGAAGGAAGACTGGAAACTGGGGAGCCTTTCCGTTGTAGTGCCTGGCCTCTCTGCCATTTGAGGACAGACGTGGCTTCTCATTCTTGAGCCTGTAACGACTACCTTAACGATACCCGCGGTCCCACGCATCCCCATCCCCGAGAGTGACTCTGCAGACGGAGCCATGTAGCCACGTTGATGTCACTTGCCCGGGTAATGGGACTTAGCGGGGAACTCCTCCGGGTTGTCTACTTCGGGACTGAAGGGAAAACATGGCTTCTGGGCTGGTCCCAGGGGCCTGCGTCTCCCTCCCGACGACCCGGAGCGGCGGAAGCGGGACACGCGCTGGGAGAGTGGAAGGGAAAAAGCGGGAAGAGCGCGATTCAAAGGTCACTCGGAGCGCTGAGGGGTGCACGCCCGGCCAAACGCTCCCCGCTCCTCTGATGGCTTCTGGAAGAAAGCTTCAATGTGGCCAATTACAGAACTTATTTGTGTCCTAATAAAGAACGCTTCTCCTTAGTCGCTTCCTCCACCCCCCAAACGGGGGGCGGGGACAGCCCAGGAATCCAGATCTTTCGGCCTCCGGAAGTCGAATGGGCCGGTCAGACACCCGTCTGAGAGCCTGAAACTGACTACCAGGTCCCTGTTGCCAAGCCGGACCGGGGGGCAAACACCGCCCGGGGAGTGCTGAACGCACGTCCTGGGACCCGCACCCCGGGGGGCGCCCGTTATGATCCGAGATGGGGCCTAAAAAATGTGCACCTTTCCCAAAAGCTGATTTCGAGAACGACTTCGGCAACCGCCGCTCCCTTCTCAGCAGCGCTTCCCCCTCCGCTCCTCTCCGCCCACGCAGCCGGTCGCGGACCACAGGGAGACACGGCGTTGCCGGTCCCGCGCTGCCGACCACGCAGCTCCGCAGCCCAGGGTCGGCGGGGCCGGGGGGCGCCCCCATCCCCACCCCCTGCCCCCACCCGCAGCGCCTCCGGCGCAGCCCAGCACCCACACCTTTTCCGATGACTTCCAGCAGCTCCTTTTCCTCCTGGGTCAGTTCGCCTTGCTTTACGTGAACCATGGCTCCCGCCAGCTTGAAGGGTTACTCTGTTTCTGGGGAAGTATTACGAAGAAACGGGCTGTCCAGATTAGGGGCGCCGGGCGCAGTGGGGCAAGCTCCAGGCCAGGACACGGAGTTGCCACGCGCGGAAGCATCCGGAACCCCCCCCACCCGCTCTCCCGCAGCCCGGGCAGCAGCCGGCGAGCTCGAGCGAACCGGGGGTCCCCGCGGGCCCCGCCCCCGCTGCAGGCCCCGCCCCCACACCTCATTGGTTCAGCCAGGAAGGCGGAGCTTCAGGAGGCGGGAGCCGAAGACTCCCATTGGAGCAGCCTGGGAAGGAAGAAACAAACGGAGAAAACCGGGGGGGGGAATGGTAAAAATTAAATATCTCTCACGTGTTCCACACCGCCACCCTGCCCGGTTCAGATATTCAGGGACACGCAATATTTAAACTCCATGTCTGTAAGTTCCGTGTCCGGCGGTGGCTGCTTCAGGCGTGCAGAGGTCATCGGCCCTCGCGACTCCCCCTTCCTCCCACCCCCCGCACTTCCCCAGGAATAACGCGCCCCGGCCGAGGGCGGGCTGCGGGGCGGGGCGGGGCGGCGCGGGGGGCGTGGCTGCGCCGGGCGCCGTGTGTCGATGTCAATGTGTCTGTCCTTCACTCCTCCATTGTCTGCCGCCGCCGCCGCCGCTGCTCTTGCTGCTGCCGCTGCCGCTGCCGGAATCGCCGCAGCTCCCTGCCTCGCGCGTCGCCGCTACCTTCTCGGACAGGTGAGAAGCAACCCCGGTGGGGCCAGAGGAGCAAGAAGGGCTGCGGGAACCGCGGTGGTCGTCCCCAGTGGGGGCTTCCACGCCGGCCGGAGCTGGCCGAGAGGAAGCATGTGCTTCTGCTGGGGCAGCTTCCTGCCTCTCGGCGAGGAAGCACCCCCTCGCCCCCATGAACCGCACAGAGACCGCGCGTCTCAGTGCCTCGGAGCGAGGACCCGCCACCCGCCACGTTTGGCCGCCCCGTGAGACCCCGGGACTGCGAGCGGGTGGGCGCCCGCCATGCGGTGGGAGGTGGCGGTGCACATCGTGCCGCGCGTGGCCCCCGCCAGATGCGTTTCCCGGCGAGGCCGGGGTTGAGGCTCTCAAGCTAGGGGTGGGTGGGGAGGAAGGAGGTAGTTATCTTTTGGCAGCCCTCCCCCCGTAAACCACCACCGCTACGTGCACACACTGCTTGTCATCTCTTCTGGCCTCTGTGGAAGCTGTTGGAGGAAAACCGGATCTGATTCGCTCCACGGTGCCTGTGAAGGATATTTGGAAGCAATTTACACTTGCACTAATACTCCGCTCATGAGGGACTGCCTAGTGGGAGCGGGTAGGAAGGGCCTGTCCACTCTGCTGGAGTTCTGAGTCTCTTTGTAACTCTGATCTTGAGATTTATGGAGATAGGGAGGGGAGAGAGAGGGGGCGGAGATTAAATTGGTCTTGCTGTCTATATATAGCCTTAGATTAGCCTCTTAATCCATTCTTCATTCACCTGCAATCATGTACCCTCTGAGCTTCGGCTGTAGGTAGCTAGGGGGTAAATACAGGTGTGTACCCTCCTGTGGCTGGGAAACAAGACTTGCTTGCTAATATGAAGTCAGTCGTCCCTCCTTGGTGCACATCGGTTAACACGTACAGCATCAGTGAAAGCCGTTTTAGAAATTAGTGTGTACATTTTACTGTTGTTTCTCTACAGCTCCTATTCATGTTTCTTCAAAAACCCATCTGCTTCAAAGAGAAATATTTGAATAATTAGATTGTTATGTTAAGCATCCCCACCACCACTCCCCACAGTGCTGCTGTACATAAAGTGAAATGCATTTTTCATTTTTTTTGAAGCATTCACCAACACTTCTGAAATCCTGGAAGATGTTCATCATTATTTCCTGCCTTTAAATTTTTTTTTCCCTGAAACCCCAGCTGCTTTCTTCTCAGTCTGCTTCATCTTTATAGGCTGAGGCAGCTCTGACCCAGAATATCTCATAAAAATGAGTTGAAATTATTCATCTCAACATGTAACAAAGAAACTTTTGTTTGATAATGCTTTAATGATGTGGCTGTTCAAACAACATGTAGTAAGGCTTTTGAGAGTGACCAATTTTTTGTAACATGTAAAATGCTGTTACTGCCACAGTCTCAATTGATATAAAACATAGTATCGTGCAGAAGAACCTACCTAAGAAAACCCACCTAAGAAAATGTTTGCAGAGTAACCTCTCCTAGCATATGACTTAACATCTTACAGCAATGCATGGCCAGAATTGGGTACTTCATTGCCAGTATTTCCATCTCTTGTGCCAAATTGGGGACATGGTTACTTGAAGGTCACACCTGTTTGTCTCACTGAGGTTGTCAGTTAGTGGAGGATAGCAACTTATTGTTATTTCTTGGTGCTGTATGGCACCTAGTTGGTCCTCAGTGAATACATGACTTCAATAAATTAAGTCAATGACATTTAAAGACAAACTAACATCTACCCAGAAATGTGGATAAATATGTTAAGTTTAAATTTCTAGAAATAGATATGTAGTAGATAGTGTTCATCAGATAGATTATATAAATCATTTTGTACAGTGTAAATATTTAATGTAGAGAGAAGATTAGCTAATGAGAATACCTTAAACTAGATCAAGGAACTTTTCTTGTACCAAGAATACATCCACATCAAAGAAATTTTGTTGATAATAAAGTAGCTTCTACTTACTGAGTATTTAGTCTGTGCCAGATATGCTACGAGACATTTTGTATAGGATTATTTTAATTATTTTATAGCAACTCAGGAATTAGCCAGTATTATCCCTATTTCTGCAAGTAAGAAAACAGAAACTAAAATGTTAATCAGTTTGCCCACAATCCACAGTTAGGAAGTGTCAGAGCCGGAAATGGAACCTAGATCTGTTTCCAAAACCTTTTCTCTTTTCCCAATTTTCTGCCCATGTACCTGACAGTAAGGGGGAAGTTATATATTATTTTAACTCACTAATAATCATGTGGTTCGACATGCCAAAGGGACAGAAGTCTTTCTCCTCTCCCCAATCCCTTATCCATACCCTACAACCAGTGGTATCTGTTTCTCTTATATCTTTCCTGAGAGATATTTTATGTGTTTATATGTATATTTCTACTTTTTTTACAGAAATGGGAACATCCACACTGTATAATAGAATTTGTATGATCCACACTGTATAATAGAATTTGTATGATGCTTAGGTTTTCTGTTTCTTTCTTCACCTTCTTAAAAATAATGAATTCTGAAATGTCAGAAATTCTTATGTGTCCCCTCATCTCTTTTATACTACTGTCACCCTAGACCTCTCCTGGCCTATTGTAATGGATTCCTAAGGAGCCTGTTACTTACCTCGCTCCATCTAGCTAATTCAAGCCACTACAAGTTCAATAAACACTGAGCACCCATCATCCAGACAAGAGTGAGACATATTCTGTCAAGACAGAACTGATTCACAGTACATGTCAATGTCTCTTCTCTGGCCACAGAATAGAGGCTCAGTTCTGGGCCTGGAAGCCTCCAACTTCTGGTCCCAGCAGATATTCCCACTCAGCCAGCCCCTCCCACACACTCTGCTGTAAGGTCACCATAGTGCTGGTCCCCTAACATGCCAGTAATTTCCACCCATTTGTTCTTGCTTTTCTCTTCCTGGAACGACCTCCCTTCCCTCCTCTCTGAGTCTCCTTCCCAGATCTGAAGGACTGCTCAATTTTCAAAATGCTGCTTACATGTAACCTCTTCTCTCCAGCTTTCATGAAAACCTCTCCCACCCCATTTAATGAGGGGAGTACAGACACTGGTAAACACATTTTAGTAATGTCCTTCAGCTAAGGAGATAAATAAAATCTTCAGACAGGAGTTGCTGGTACAATTATCAACATCCTCTACAATTCTCTCCTATCTTCCTATGACCTCTAGTGCCCTCCACACATGTGACATTTTTGCTTCTTCATTGGAGCCCCATGAAAATAACTACAGCAGACCCCTTTTTCATGATATTCTATTAGAACTATTATTAATCTACTGACCCCTTCTCCTTCTAGACCATAAATTAACTAGGATTAATATACCTTTGTTTATCAAGATTGTAACCCATTGTCTTATATCTACTGTATGTATGCTCAGTACATGCTGAGTGGAACTCAGTTTGATCTCTAAGTTATTTTAGGTGGATTTGTTTCTCTACTTAACTAATTCTTCCTAGCACTGTTAGGTGATAGTGGCAGAATCACATAACCAAGAGCAGAAGATCTTTAAATGTTTTCATCTCAAGCTGTTTGACATTCTGATAAATGCTATCAACCAAGAAAAAGCCTCATGTGCACAAGTTACAGATTTTACATACCATTCTCGATTTTCCACATTAACGCCCCTGACCTCCAGCTCTCTGCTTTCAGGAAATGCTGTTTCCTTTTTATTGCAGAATAGCTTATTTTTGAGTATTCTAGCTTTCAACATAATGCCTTCCTTGACATTGATTTTCTTTTCTTAGATTTAGGTCCATTTCTAGACTAGGAGGATATTTGATAGGATTAAGGAATTTTGTTTTCTTTTAGGTGTGAAAACAAAATTGTAGTTATATTTTTAAAAGACCCTCATCTTTCAGAGATATGTATTGAATTATTTAAGGAGGGAGCAATAGGACCTGACATTTGCTGCAATATAATTCACTGACAGTGGAGAATAGGTACTGAGTAAATAGAAATGAGACAAAGTTGACTGTTGTTAAGAATTGAAGCTGGGCAATGAGAACGTTGACTACATTGTACTGTTCTACTTCTGGATATGGTTGAAATGTTCTATAATGAAGTTTTTAAAGTAAAATTTGGAAATATTACAGCCTGTAAGAAAATTTTTAACACAACATAAGAAAGTAATTTTAGTACAAATGCTTTTTCTCTGTACTTGGCATTTAGCTTATGCAATTATTCATTTAATTGTTAAAACAGTTACACCTAAATCTGCAAGAGACTGTTTTGTGAACAATGAACTTCCATAAACTGTTCTCATCACATTTTAACTTCTCCACAAAACTGAAAGGTAGGTGGCATTACGCAATGCTGTGTCACAGGCTTATGAATATCTTACTGGCAGCTCGCAAATCTTCATCTTTTTAGGAAACTGACCAAGTAATTTGCAGACAAGTCTGAACAGGGTTGCAAATACATTTAGTTTAACTAAGAAAATCACAATGCGAATGAAGTGGAGATGCTGATTTTCTTCTATGTCTCAAAACGGTCCTGGGCAAGCAACATCAGCACTATAAGCATAAGGACATTGATGTACAAAATCAGGACCAGACTCAGAGTCGCTGTGCCTAATTGGTTCTCACTTGGGGTTTGCTTAACTAACTGTTTTCAGCACTGACTTCCTGGGGTTTTGCAGCTTTATAGCTTATGTTTCTTGGGGTTTAAGTTTTCTTTATTATGTTTCAGACTTATTAAATGTTAATGTTTCCAAAGGCCAGCAATGTAAAATAAAAATTTTTTTTTGGTCATTTATAACATGTCTCCCCAGACTTTATTAAAGTGTTTCTAAGTACAAAGCCAAGTCTTCACAATGTCTAAGGACAGTGTAGCCAGTCCAGTGTCACTGCCAGGTAATGTTGAAGCACATGTTAGTATATATCCAACTCAGATTTGTGTTTATATTAGATATGTCACTGTGGAATTTAAAACTCCAGGCCAGTGCCTCTAATCTCTGAGTATAATAAAACCGTTCCAGTAATTAAAAATAGAGAGCTATTTTTGCATCAGAAGGAAAATGTAACATTTACCTTCCCATGAATAGATTTAAGCTAGAAAATTGGAGTTTTTAATCTCTTGCCATTTAGTTATCTATTGTGGGATTATTTTAAAGCCTGCAGACAAAGTAGCCCTTAAAACTATATTCATCAATCTCTTGAGTAAAATTAAAATCTCTTCCTGGTCTGTTGATTTGTAGAGTAAAGCAGTCCCATTAAGAAGCCTCTTCTGACCTGGTAGGAAATGATTATGGATGGGCCCTGGGAGACAGTCAAGTACAGCCATAGACATGGGGATTGGAGTGAGAAAACCAAGGCTCCAACCTCCAGGGTCAGATTTATTTTCCAAGGCAATCTCTCTTGCTTTCATTTTCTTCAGTTATAAAACAGGGATGTTAACCTTATTTACAGAGAGACTTTGAGGACTCTTGAGGATACCCTGTGGATTAGAAAATATTATATAAAACATAAATTATTATCTTTAGGTCCAATTCTGCCTATTTTTACAGTTGGGAGATATATGAATAACATAATTATAGGCCTAGTTGATAAATCATTTCAAAGTAAAATTGTATAGACATTAGTGTTTGCCATAAGCTTCTTACATTTTGAAAGTAAAAATTATTTTTAAAATTAAAGAGAGACTTTCATAAAAAGATTCTGGTAATTATGTAATTATATCTCAGGATTAACATTTTTTTTTTTTTACATCAATAAGAAACTTGGTGTACATCTTTAGTGTTCAGTGAATCGCAAAGAATAAGACATGATCTTTGTCCTCTAGAGGCTCATACTATCCTCCAGGAGGCTGGCCAGCTCCCGAAACAATAGGGACTAAGCTCTACTCCCTTAGCTCAGCCCACACATGAGACACCTTCGAGGACTTACCCTTTACATGCTTAAGTAGCTGTCTGGCTCCTGCCAATCTTTCAGCTCTAACTCCAACAATATTGTCACTCTTCTACCCACCTCACTTCCTGCTCCTGGAATGCCCTCCTCCACCCCTTTCTGCATATCCAATTTTACTCAAATCCTCAGCTCAAATGATCCCTGCTCCACAGAGCCTTCTCCAGTCCCCAGCCAGAGTGGGACAGACAGAAGGGCGGAGCTCAGTGGGAGGTCTCATTCCTGGAGACTGGTGAATTAGAACAGGCAAGCCAGAAAATTGAGAGCATTACAGGGAGAACACCCCCCAAGAAAACTATAAAATATTATAACAAATAGTTTAAAAGAAAACATTGGTTATAATTTTATGGCCAACCATACTGGAACTAGAAATGATTTAATTTAAAGGCATGTTTTCCTCAATGTCCACTTTTTAAAATCAACAATATGGTAGGTTATGTTTAAAGAACTCTTTGATGGTATGTTTATGCTCTATAGTAATTTGTAAAATGTGACATCACGAATTCAAGACTCAGTTGCAAATTATAGAACAATATCTCCAGAATTGGTGATAGCAGGAAATTTGGTAATGGACATTTTTTAAAAAGGAAGAGAAAATTACATACTTATTAGAATACTTAGCCCTGTAATACAAAATGATTTGAAATTATCCAAAATAGCTAGGATATAAATAGCCAAAACAGCTAGAAAATAAAATGAGAAGGAATTTCTTTGTGGAGTTTATTTTACACATGAAATGTCTGAATATCTGATCCTGATCTATATATAGAATCTGATCTATACCTTAAAGGAATGTTAGGATTTGTTATTCTCTCAATTTGACTTTTTTCCAGTTGGACTGTTTTTGTTTTGTTTTGTTTTGTTTTTTGTTTTGTTTTGTTCTTTTGCTACTTTTATGGATGAATGCAATAAAGACATTGCTGAAGCAGTTAAACCTTAGAGATATGACTCCAGGATTTAATAATCAGATTACAGTGAATCATTTTAATGCAGGGTTATAACTATCATTAGGGGTTCCCACAGTATTTTTTCTTTGTGTCTATTAGAGAAAAAACACATGATGATTTAGAATAATTTCTAATTTTTTAAATATAAAATCTACCATTATTAACAGGATATACACAAGACTATTTTTCATTCTCAGCTCACTGATGGCTATACTGAGGCCATGGGTCTCTTTAGCAAGTATCTTTTAGGCAGTTAAATGCCCAGTGGAGTGGTCTGGCCTGTTCTAAGTTTGGCCTGTGTTGAGTGAAGAATGTTAAAAAATGTTCCAGTCATTATATTTATAAACTATCTACTTTGAAAATAAAGGTTTAGGTAATTCTCTGAAGGAACCGTTCTTTTTAGTAAATGCCAAGAGACAATGCTAAATTCTTTTTTTGATTTTTGATATCAGATGTATCTTTTGTTTGGTTTATGTCAACAAGAAAGAAAACAATGTAATGATTCCATGTAAGGAAGAATAATACTCCACCTTAATATTTAAACTCTAATCCTTTGGCTATCCTTAATTCTCTTAATTATAGAAATATTTTATTAGGAAAACAATAATTACTTAAATCTGGGAAAGATTTAAAATTATGTTTCCACTTTTCATATTTCAACTTACTTTTACATTGGGTAAAGAAAGACTTAAAAATAATTGTTAGGTGTCCTGCTACTTTTGAGACTTTAAAATAAATCTCAAGAAAACCACCAGGCAGAGGTAAGTAATAATAAGGAATACTGACTCTTAGCACTATAGGGGACATATCATAAGCCACTATGGGCTGTGCATTTTATGATATTCTACTGTCCTCCTCTTCATATATTCACACAAAGGACTTTAATAGTTTTTAAACTAACCTTGATGGCTTCCTGGATTTGTGATTATTTCTAAGGAAAAAAAACAATATGACATGTTCTTTTTTCTCAGTATACAAGGTAATAGAATGGGGTTATTGTAAACAGGAAAGAGAACCTCAAGTTGATGGTACAGAGGAAACTGCTGGCTAGAGGAAAGGGATGCAGCATTGGTATTTAGAGTGTGAAGATTGTGTTTTTGTTAGAGTTGAGCCTCAGCAGGAAACAATTTGATAACTGGCTCCTGTAGTTCTAGAAACCATGGTGCCATAAATTTCCTACTATTAACATGTCCCTAAGAGGCAGGATTTTTGTTAAATCCTCTCACTAAAGACTTTTTTCTTTTTTTTTAAAGAAATCCACATAGAAATCTTTTGCATTTTGGGGGAAATGAATGCTAATCCAGTTTAAGTGCTGAACTAGACTTTGAAATTAACATTTATACTTTTTTATATATATTTAATTCTAAACCATAAAATCTGAGGCAGATAATAAAAAAGTTGCCTTTAAGAGTCATATAAATAATTTCCCAAGACGTTGCACCAACTTTGGTAAGCAACTGGGAAAGGGCACTGAGTAGAGACTGAGATAATCAGATTCTGGCCATGACTATTCCAGGCATGTAAGCCCCTGATGGATAGGGACTTTTCGTTGTTGGTGTCTGCTGTATCATTAATGTTAGAATGCAGTGCATGACTTTAGGCAAGTGGTGTGACATCTCAGAGACATACTGGAGTGTTAGATGAGGCTCTGGGTTTAGGGCCATTGTTTTCAATCATGGATAACAATTAAAAGTGTAAAAGCAAAAAACATTTAATTATTAAAACATAAACACAATTGCAGCGCAATGCATGTGATGTACTTTAACATACTAGAGACCAGTAAATCTTATTAATTCACACTGCCAGACTTTTTGTGCAGTACTTGGATCAAACCTCCTCTTGCTAGAAAGTGAGCACCATGCAACTTGTCTGATTAGTCCCTGCTGCATCCCTATTAAGTAGGACCAGATGTGTATTTAGTAAATGAATACAAATGAATGATTCTCTATATGTTTGAACCTTTTTTAAAAAGTATACTTGAGAGAGTTTATAGTGTTCTGCTGTTTTGGGTTTTCTGTTTGATAATTGGTTTGTTTGTTTGTTTTCTCTTTTCTCTTTTAATTTGCAATGTGTGATCTACTCCTATAAAATTGCATTGGAGTACAACCCCATATCATCCGCGTCTCGTTAAATCCAAGGCTTGGCTTTGGTATTTATCCAGTTCATGCTCCCCTCGTTGCGCAATAGGCATGTGTATGATAAGTAACTTTTTTGTATATACAACTCTTCACATAAAACTTCATCTGTTAGACAGGCTTTGGCAGGTTCCTTCCTGGAGGATGGAAGATGGGGAGAGGTGGGACTTGGTCGTGAGAACTCAGAGATGAAGAAATGTTTGGACGCCTGCCTACCACCTTTGAGCATCTTGAAGGTCCATTACTGTGGTTTCAAAGCAATTGCTCCAAAGAAAGTATCTCACTAATTAGCAGTCTAGGGTGTTATTTTTTCCCAGAAGATTCTATTTTCCTATCCTGCTTGATTAAAATGCTAAGAGAGAAACACACTTCACTCCTCCTTGCTGTAATAACTTGTCTTCTGACTTCCCATTTGAATTAGTAGTCATAAACACTTCCATCAGTTTTGTGTCTGCAACAAAATCAGCCTGAATAAACTGAAACTTTCTCTCTGGGCTTTGACACCACTCCCTGCAGATTTTTTTTAAAAACTATCTTTTTAGAGCGGTTTTAGTTTCATAGCAAAATTAAGAGGAATGTACAGAGATTTCCCATATACCATGTGTCCATATGTATACATCCACGCCTCCGTTATCGTCCCCCACTGCCCACCAAGCGTGATACGTTTGTTGCAATTGATGAGGATTGTTTCATAGCACATGATTATGCGCTTTTATGCTGTTTGACATCAGGGTATTAGTACTTTAGAGTTTAAATGAACCAATTGAAATAATATAGAGAGACTATCTTGGTTTTTCTAAGCTTAAAACTACAGTATGATTCAAGGTTATTTTTTTCTCTTCAGGAAAGATTTCTGATTTTCCTACAGTGATGCATTAGAACACATGGCTTTTAAAATAAATATACTAGAGGATGTCATTGAATAAAATCACATAACTGTAAGTTCTAATGCAAGTTTTTTTGAAGTTGTACTTGGGTATAGTATTAGAAAAGATTATAGAATTGGATTGACAATTTTTTTCTGTATATGTGTGCCAAAAAAAAGAAGAAAGGAAGATTATACCATTAAAATGTGTATAGTGACCATTATTGAAAATTAGAATTACAGATACTTTTTTAATCTCTCAGTTTTTCCCTATATTTTCAACATTGTGCAAGATGAACTGATTTCATAATCAGTGATCTTTAAGAAATTATTTTCTCTATAATAAATATTCATTATTTACATCATCAAATAATCAGGTAGTATGTATTATATTAAATGTATGATCATATATTAATGAGATAAACAGAATGGGTAACATAAAACCACATCTTGGTAGATATGGACCTTCCAAATCATCACCTTGTAGGATTGAATATTTACTCTGTTAATAATTGAGTTGACCAATAAATACTTTAAACTGCTCTTTGAAAGTATATTCATTGCCTCTGAACACTATGTAAAATAAAGTTCAGAAAAAGCATTATTCGTCTTAATTTATAGCTATCCTGCATTTTAGGAAGAAATTGTTTGATTAGCAAATCCTGGGATACGTTTTTTAATCAGTAAGTTACCAGGTAAATTTTGTACTTACGCATTTTGCTTCAATAAATATTTTTTAAATATATAGAAAAATGATGGCCTTTTTTATTTAAAAATTTTTTAAACCTTTTCTGTTCAGGAATCATATCTTTGCCTTTAGGTATTTGTTTTGGATTAGTAGAAGTTAGAACTTCTTATCTTTATAAAACTTGAGTTTTGTTTTATATACCCACACATTTTTTTTCATTGTCGACTTTATTCTTTTCCTGATTGTGATCTTTAATAATATTCAGTTTTACTTGATATACTATTTTGTATACTTATGAATCGCTCCTCAGTCAGGACTGACATGTAGGAAAATATGTCCATGGCAAGAGTGATACAGGCGGTGCAGGGCGTGGTTGAGCAGTTCACAGCTCGCTTATGCCAGGGATGTTCTCTTGTCTAGGAATACAGCAGAATAAAGAGCCCCCTCTTCTGACGTAACAGTCAGGGCATTTTTAAAAACTTTTAAGTATCTTATCCACAGGACAATCAAATACAAAGAATATATTAACCAGAGTAATGTATTATAAGCACCTTGAGATTAAGAGTTAAGGGGGTGTGTGTGTGTGTGTGTGTGTGTGTGTGTGTGTGTGTGTGTGTGTGTGTGTGTTTTCCTTGTGAATGTAGTCAATGCAGTAGGGTTATTTCCTTTTTTGCAGTTAAGCAAATCCTGAAGGATTTGAAGTTAATGACATCTCTCTCCATGGTAAGGTTTATTTCTAAGCGGTCCCAGAAAATACAAAACTTCTGTGTTGGTCAGATTCTTGGGCTTTTTCAGCTCCCCTAATTGTTCTCCTTGCACATGTTCATTCCCTAAAATTGTGTGGCTTCCAAAGTTTGCCCTTGCTCTCTGTGGTTCTCCACATACATACTCACTTTTATTTCTGAGCTATGTGAGAGCAGGTTGCGTACACTTTGCCCCTTTACTTATCCTTTATTATTTCACTGTGTATTCTAAGAGTATGATACTTCTTTTATAGAACCATAGTATAATAATAAAATTTAATAAATTTACTATAGATGCCATGCTCATTACTGTTGTCTACACTGCAGTTTTATCAATTATCCCAATAATGTTTTATATATATGTATATGTATTTGTATGTAACCCCCCAAATCCTCCTTACCCCCAAGTGTAGCATCCACTCTCGGTTTGCATACTGTGTTTAGTAATGTCCTTTTGGTTCTCCTTTAATCTGCAACAATTTTTTGGTGTTTTAAAAAATAAATTTAAAGGCATTGACATTTTTGAAGAATACAAGCCAGTTGTTTTGGAGAATGTCCCTAGATATGTATTTGTTTCCTCATGATTAAATTCAGGTCACAGGTTTTTGTTTGGAATGGCACATAAACAACATCCTGCCCTAAGTGTAAAACATCTGGAGACATGGGATGGCTGTTGTCTCTTGGCTAAGGTAGCTTGTTTCTCCACTATGTAGTTACTGTTTTTCCTATCATAATTTATGTGAAGATGCTTTAAGGTTATGTAAACATCCCATTGATCATCAAGCACCCCTGCATTTGTACGCATACATTGATGACTCTTGTGTGAATCAGTTTTTGGTACAGTGTTTGAAAATGGTGATTTTCTTACTGTTTCCTTCTCTGTTTGTCAATTGGCAGTCTGCTGAAAGAAACTTTCCTTTCTGCCCAATTACTTCCCTTTCCCTTATGACTGATAAATTTGCTTTTGATCTTTTTTTAAAGCAGTCTGTGTTTTCAAGCACAAGATGTCTCAGCATCATAGTGAATCTTCTCTGCTTCAACCTCAGAATCAGCCATTTATGCAAGAAACATTGGTTTCTTCTAGTAGGAATGATATTTAGATCCTGTAACATACTTATTATGTAAAATATTATTACTTATGACTTTTGAAATTGGTTTGAGCTTCAAGAAGAGGCTAAAGATTTTTTTATTTAAACATATATAATGTTCTAATTATAAAACTTACGTATACTTTTATTATAGAAAATACGAACATTTAAAATGAGAGGAATAAAATGTCCCTTGAACCTGCTGCTCATGTTGACCAGTAGTGTATTTTATGTCCTATCACGTATATATGAAATTGATTTTTTTTGTTTCTACTTAGCATCACTGTTTTCTCAAGTCAGAAAAATTAAACAATTGTCTTTTTCATAAGCCAGACAGAAATAATGGAAAATTACATGATATCACTTATATGTGGGATATAAACCAAAAAGCAACAAATGAACAGGACAAACGGAGACTTATGGACATGGATTATAGACTAGTGGTTACTAGCTAAGTAGG
Source organism: Cynopterus sphinx (assembly GCA_030015415.1). Lineage (NCBI taxonomy): Eukaryota > Metazoa > Chordata > Mammalia > Chiroptera > Pteropodidae > Cynopterus > Cynopterus sphinx. Next base: position 17,518,107 of record CM057391.1, on the reverse strand, counting down.
GGAGGAAGGTAGAGGTAGATGGGATAAAGGGGAATAGGGGAAGAGTGAAGAGGGTAAAGGGGATTGAATATATGGTAGTGGAAGGAAACTGGACTTTGGGTGGTAAACAATAGAATATACAGATGTCAAATTATAATGTATACCTGAAAATTATATAATTGTATTAACCAATGTAACCCTAATAAATTTAATATTTTAAAAAATTTGTTTATTTTCAGTCTTATTGCATTTTAAAGTTCCTTTTTTCCTTGTCTTTTTATTCTTACTACTGTGATATCAGGAAGTAGGAACGTGTTTACTGATGCTCAGCTTCCTCTGTTCTACCTTCTTCAAATCCTAGATTGTTGCCTATTTTCTGCCTTCCCTTTGAATATCAGAGGATATAAAACTATCAGTGTGAAAGTACATCAATTAGTATCAAAGACCGTAGGAAGCATTTATTTTGTATACTAATTATACTTTGGATTTTAGCTATGACAAGATACTCAGTGATAAATTTGTGTTCTCTAAACTTAGCATCAATGTTTGGCAAACAGACCAGTCATTCAAAAAAAAATCTGTCTGGTTGCTGCTCCGGTATGTTTAGACCTGTGCATATGATTTTTAATTCTCGAGAGCAGTGACCATGCCTCATTTTGTTCACCATTGTTTCCTCTTTAGTGCAGAGTTTTCCCACTTGGCATTAAAATTTTGGACCAGGTAATCCTTTGTTGTGTGTGTTGAAGGGGGGCAGGAGCTGCCCTGTGCATAGCATCATTTCTGGCCTCTACACATTAGATTTTAATAGCACCCCCCTCTGCCACAGCATGACAATCAAAAATGGCTCCAAACATTGCCAAATGTTCCCTCGGGAACAAAATAACCCTTAAGTGAGACCACTGTATTAGTACAATGCCTGGCATACAATAAGCAGTCCCAAAATACTTGACAGATTAATAAATATACTGAAATGACCTGGACAGTTTCTTGTTATATGCCATCATTTCCTCTAAATTCTCAGAATTTACAGTTTGAAATATCGTAGGTATGCAGTCTTAACAAAACCCTGTTGTAGACAGAAGTTTTAAGGGTCTTATTTAGAATAGAGGTTTTCTGGCATTTTGCTATTAAAATTCCCTAAATCATTATATTTGAGGGATAGGTTTTCCAAAAGCCAAAGTATAGTTTATGTGTTCGTGTCTTTCAAAGTATTGAGAGCATAGAATGACATCAGCAAGATGAGATCATCTGGTGAGTTGTTGGGGAAAGGGAGGGATCTGAAGGGATTCCATCTGGGGGAAGTGGAAGGGCCCAGAGAAGGGAATCTGTATGCCCAAGGGCAAGGATCCCCAAGCCCAGGGCCAGAGACCAGTACTGGTTTGTGGTCTGGTAGGGACTGGGCTGCACGGCAGGAGATGAGCAGCAGGCAGAGAGCAGAGCAGTGCTCCCCAGCCCTATCATCATCACCTCAGCTCCTCCTCAGATCATCAGGCTTTAGATTCTCATAGGAGCACCGGTTCCTGGTTCTGAAAAGGTTGGGGACCACAGCCCTAGGGGACTCCTATTGCTATGATGAGATTGTACATTAATACTTAGAATGTAACCTGTGGAACCTTCTATTTTTATTAAAAGGGAAGCAAAAAAATCAGCATTCAGAAATAAGATAGCTATGTTAATAAATTCAATACAGTTTTGGAAATGTTATAATGAAAATTTTATTGTGACTCCTTTATATCTCAAGGAAAATTTAGATGGACATAGTTGACACTTAATGCTGTTTTTACACAGTACAATTCCTTTGAGCTTTGATCATTCCCTTATAAGGTAGTTGCTTCGCACAATTTATGTTTCCACTATTAATGTCTCACTGGAAAATAAGCTGTAAATTTTTGAGGAGAGAACTGTTGTTATGTTTCGTGCTTAAGAAAGATTATTGGTCTTTTATGTCAATAGAGATAAGAATGAAGGGGATATGAATTTAATAGTAATATTTGTATATTAAAGAAATGAACATTTGATTTTATTTAGAAACATTTTTCTTATATTAGGCTGTCCTTTTAAATTTTTAATGTTTTTTTCAATCATTGTAAATGCTAACAAATACATAGAATTTGCTAGGAGACATAAGTAGCTTTTTGTAGAGACTAAGTGATTTTGATTATAGAGAGGTTGCTACAAAATCATGATAAAGATATTAAACAAGCTAATGTAATTCTGGGCAACAAATTATATGGTGATATTCTAGGCATATATTTAGTTTATTGCTATAAAGTGTTAATAACTTAAACTTTTAGAAAGCAATTTAATTATTTTTGCTTCTTTTGAGAGAATGGTGGTGCTACAGTGTTATTATCAACCCAAAAGATTCCTGGATGTGACAATTTTCCGTAAAGGATTTTATGATGTTTGTTTTTGCAGTTTTAGCTTTAATGGAAAGGAGAATAATTTATAATTATGGGCATTTTTTTCTTTTTTATGTAAATTATTTTGCTCATTTGTAGTATAGAGTAAAAGATAACTCTTAAAGGCTTGCAAGTATACACAAAGTATTTCATGAGTATGTTGCAGTGGTGGCCAAATTATATTATGAGTTTGTGTGCTAGTGTTATATCTGTGAAACACTTTATCTTTGTGGGATGCTATTGATACCCAATAGTTATTATTATCTTAGGACCAAAAGACTTTTTTCCCTATTGTCTTAAATAATATTGACTCCACACAGGAGTTTCGCTTTATGGTTTGGTCCTTTTTCTTTTCTTTCCTGCTATAGCCACGTGGTTTTGAAACTTGGGCAAAGTGTTCCTCAAAGCTACTTGATTTGAAAAATATTAAATAATTCTTTTTTATCAAATTAAAGTGTGTTGGGCCATAAGGAATGCTTTAAAACCAGGTTGCTGAACATGATAGTCACTAGCCACAGTGGCTATTTCAATTTTAATTTTAAGTAATGAAAATTAAAGGAAGCTAAATATTTAATTCCTCAGTCACACTAGGTACATTTCAGAGGCTTGATAGCCACATGTATCTAGTAGCTTCCATATTAGACAACACAGATACAGAATTTTTTTGTCATTACAGACAGCTCTAGAATGAGCGCTGGCCAACTATGACATAGAGGCCCAATTTCATCCACCACTTGTTTGTAAATAAAGTTTTATTGTAATACAACTACCATCATTTGTTTCCATATTGTCACTGGCTACTCTCAGTCTACAACAGAATCGAGTGGTTGGAACAGAGGCCATGTTGGCTCACAGAGCCTAAAACATTTTTTCCTATTCCTCTATAGAAAAAGATATATACTCACTTTAGAGTATTCGTATTCATAAAGTTCGGGGTGTTTGAATAGCATAGTTATTATCTGTATAGCATGGATTTGTACTACAACATGTTATGTAAGGCAGTTTATCATAGTTCAAAGATGAGCCAGACCAGAAGAATAGTCTAGAATAGAGTATCAGGCCAGTCCTCTAAATTACTAGTTGAGAACATTCACTTCTAGAGACAGCTAGAAGGTAAGTCCTTCTCTCATCAGATTCTTTTCAAAAAGAGAATTAAAGACAACACATAAAAATGGTCAATCTACTCAAGGTGAGCTGAGCAACTGGCAAAATTGGTACATGGTTGGCATGAGGCCCATCCAAGCTGCCAGCCTATGGTCATACTTGGGCCCAGAGTCTGATTGGGAGTAAGTGATGGAATCTGCAGAGAACGCAAGGACAGTTAGAAGATAACAGTGAAATGGGGTGGAAGTTATCTAATATGTTAGACCTAAAAATCTTTCAATTAAACCTTTTATTTTTATTTAAATAGAAATTTATTTTAAAATGTTTATTTTATTAATAGAATTTTGGTTTCTGATTTTTAATTGTCTCATTCTAGCATATTTATGGTCTTTTATCTTGTGGAATATCCAAGGAATTTAGTCTCTTAGATTACGTGAAATACTGTAATCCATTTTATTTTAGCATTTTGCATGACACTTTTTAAAATGTTTTAAACCATGGAGCTTTTCCATTTTGGTGAAACATGAACTCATTTTGTCTATATGTGTTTGGCTTATAGTTTTTTTAATGAAAGCCAAATCATGAAGTATAGATTGTACCCCCAGACAAATTTGTCTTTGAGGAGGCTGCCAAATACTGATTTTAAAAAAATATATATGTATTTTTAATTAGTTGATTTCAAGTTGTAAATGGTAGTGCAGTCTGATGAAAGTAAGCTTTTGACATTGGCCTAATCCACACTGTCTTTGCTGCTCTTTGTTACTTTCCCAGGTTTACGCTAGCACAGTTTTTTATTGAAAGTGCCCTTGCTTTTCTTTGGCCAGGACTTCTGTGAGTTCCTTATAAAGGCTGACCCTCACTGGAGCAGATTATAATGTAGCAGTGAGAACTAAATTTAGAGGGAGGCAAACCTATGCTCTAAATAGTAACAGCTTAAAGGATAGAGACTTTAGGTAAACACAGTATCTTCATTTAGTCTTTCATTACTAATAGGTGAGTCCCTGTGTGTGCGTTTTAATTTTTGATGTTTTGTGTGTACATCAAAATCTTAGCATAGTTTTTTTTTTAATGTTTACTTGTTATTGTGTGATTTCCAACACAGTATATTGAGGGTGTGAAAATAAGCCATCATAAGCTATGAAGAAACAAAATTTTTAGAACCGAAGAAAGCATAAACAGAGCTAATGATTTTTATTTTAAAATAGAGTAATTCTCTCATAGGTAGGCTGTGTTTAGTGGTAATTCTTTACTAGCAGAAAAAATAAAAACAAAGTGCAAAGGTAATGGGGGAATCCTGTGTATTTATATTCTAGACCCTAAAATAAAACTTTTAGAAAGATCTCACACTTTAAAATTTCTTTTTATTTCAAAATAAAAATATCTTTGGCAAAGAGTAACTCCTTCCTTGCATGTTTGCCTACTAGAGAAGTTTCAGGCTGCTTGTGCTGTTTTTTATGTTTGTTTTTGTATCTTGGTGTGAGACCTAAATTCTTTAGCAGGTATTCTTCATCACTAACTGAACGAAACATTTTAAATAGTATTTATTGTGTTTTGGGAGGTCTGACAATAATAAGAATATTCCAGCATTGTCCTTCGATGAAATATTTGCTGATCTAGACTAAATCTGTTGAAAAGGCCAACAAGGAAATTTTTGATTAAACCTTTGTAGTACATATATTGCATTAGAACTTCTATTTCCAACATCTATCAAATAAAATGAGATTTCATTGATTAAGTTCACTGCATTTATAACTATTTGAATATGTAGCTGCTGCTCCATACACATATAGCAGTCAGTCACTTTCTGTACCTTTGTTTTAGGACTCTACTACTATTGTTTCACTTATTTCACTGTATGGTAAATTTGAGGATTTTATCCCCATAGGCTCTGTGCTTTTTGAGGGAATGGAGTCTGGCTTAGTCACCTTTATATCTCAAAGCACAATGTAGTAAGTTCACATTACTTTATAGGATTGTTAAAAATTCTCTCCACTTAAACCATAAAATAAATTACTTTTGAGGTTTATTACTTTATTTTTAATTAGTTTCATTTAAATATTATGATTAAAGTTTTCAATGGTAAACAAATTGCTCTGTATGTGACTAGGAGTTTCATGGGACAGGAAGAAAGATTTGTAATAAATTGAACAATAATTTTTCTATGTTCTTAAGATTTTATTTTTAATTTTGAGATATAATTAAATAATTACTTGACTACTGCAAATTTTTTGATTGTTAAATGATGTAAGTAATGGAGAAAATCTAGAAAATTTTTTAAGCCATAAATTTTAAAACCTTTGAAAGGTTAAATAATTTGCTTGACTATCTTAAGTATTTGTTCTTCATGAATTAGGCAATCTGGACATATTTTTAGATTATAATATTTATGCCAGCAAATTTATTCTCAATTTGTAAAATGTCTTAGGGAGCAGGTATTTCACTTTTTTCAAAGATAATTTATTATATTTTTAATTGTATACAATATCCAGTAGAAGAATATAAAATATCCAAATCTCCACCCTCTGAGGTAAATAGAGGAAAAACCTGCTAACAGTTTCTTGTATCTTTCTGAAATTTTGTTTGCTTGGAAAAGTAGATATTACATATACCCCCTTTTTAACTTAAAAATTGTTTTATACCCTCTTATTCTACTTGCTTTTTTTCCATTAATAATACACCTTGATCATCTTTTCCTATCAGTGCCACAGCTTATTTGACAATTATTTATTAAATGCTTACTCTTTATTCAGTGTTGTTTTAGGCCTAAAGACGCAGTATTGGGTAAAACCTACAAAGTCCCTACCCCCATGGAGTTTACACTCTCATGGGGGGCAATAGGCCATGAGAAAACAGTAATGAAATGGGTACTGCCAAGTGCTATGAAGGGTAATAAAGCTAGATAAGGAGAGAGAGAGAGACCAGAGAAAAGGCGCCCCATTATTTGGGGTGGTCAGGGAAGGTCTCTTTGAAAAGGAGGCATTTGAGTGGGTACAAAGAGTGAGCCAGGTGAATGGCTGGGGAAAGATTCTTCCTAGGAGAGAGGTGACCTTTGGCACATTGGAGGAAGAGAGGGCAGTGTGGCTGGAGCACCGTGAGGGATGTGAAGAGAGGTGGATACAGGAAAACAATCAGATAGGAGGCCAGGGCAGATATGCAGTACATTCAGATCTAACTCAGTCTTTAAAGCTTCATAATGTTCCATTTGATAGCTTGTTATAACTTATTCAACCAGACTCATGTTTATGTGTGATTAACTTTTATTTTTAATCTATATTGCAACTCAACCCTTTTATGCGCACATGCACACATGCATGCACACACACGAATACAGGTATATATGTGTGGATAAGTATAGAATAACTACAGAATAAATTCCTAGTAATGGAATTGCTGGACCACAGGTTATGCACATGTAAATAGTTATAAATATTTATCGAATGCTTCCCCAATGTAGTGCATGGAGTTATGGAGTTTATCCTCTATGCCAAAATTTATCTCTTTGGTTGTTTTCTATATCTCTTGTCAACACTAGATATTATTAAACTTTAAAACTCTTTCTAGTTCAATAGTCAACATTATGTCACATTTTTAAAAAGTATATTCAGCGTGGATGAAGTTGAACATATACTTATTAGCCATATGTTTTATATAAACTGCTTATTTGAAACATATTATCTTTATTTTCTTTGCTTTCAGAAATTTTATGAATAAGCATCAGAAGCCAGTGCTAACAGGCCAGCGGTTCAAAACTCGGAAAAGGGGTAGGTTGTGTGAATATGAGTGTGTGTGTGTGCTTAAAGTTATAATCAAAATACAAAGTTGGGGAAGAATTAGAATTATCCTTGTTCCCACCTAACCTCACTAATTCTACTGTTTTGAAAGCTGGATGTAGACTCAAAAGTTCTGTGATCAAGCCTCAGAACTGCCAGTTGCTTAGGTATTTGATTTTGGACAAGTTATTTGACTTGTCTAAGCTTTGTGTCATCTTACAAGATGAGGATAATTATATCTGTGCCTTACTGTCAGTGAGGCTATGAAGGCAATTGATAAACTTTCCAAGTTTTGACATCTGCATGTGGTGTTTGTTTTCTTTGTTGTTTTTAAGAGAATGTTGAGAGAAAGGATGGTAAAACTAAAAGTATTAGGGAAAGGGTTTTTACCTTTTCAGAACTTAAGGAGTTAGCTTAAATCTACTTCCCTAAATATCTTTAAAACCCAGGATATTTTTAAAAATTTTATTTTATTAGTTTTAAGTAAACAATAGATTGGTTAGACATTTACATAGTTTATGAAATGATTATCCTGATTGCTCTTTCTCTCCTCTGGTTTTCCACCTAGACATTACATTAATGCTAACTGCATTCCCTATGCCGTGCTCCCCATCACTGTGACCTATCAACTACTAATTTGTACTTCTTTAAGTCTTCACCCCTTTTTCCCAGCCTCTAAACCCCCCTCCACTCTGGCCGTCACCAGATTGTCCTCTATATTTGTGGGTCTGTTTTTGATTAGTTTGTTCTTTCTATTTCTTAGATTCCACATATAAGTGAAATCATATGGTATTTATCTTTCTCTGTCTGATTTATTTCCCTCAGCATAATAATCTCTAAGTCTATCCATGTCATTGTCAATGGTAGGATTTTTTTTAATGGCTGAGTAATATTCCATTGTATTTATGAACCATAACTTCTTTGTCTAATCGTCTGTTGGTGGGTGTTTAGGTCGCTTCCATATCTTGACTATTGTAAATAGTACTGCCATGAACATAAGGATGCATAGATCTTTACAAATTATTGTTTTAGTTTTCTTTGGGTAAGTACCGCAAAGTGCAATTGCTGGATCAAAAGGTAAGTGCATTTTTAATTTTATGAGGAACCTTCAGACTCTTTTCCATAATGACTGTACAAATTTGCAATCCCACCAACAGTGTATAAGAATTCTCTTTTCTCCATATCCTCATCAACACTTGCTCTTTGATTTATTAATGATAGCCATTGTGACAGGTGTGAGGTGATAACTCATTGTGGTTTTAATGTGCATTTCTCTGATGATTAGTGACCTTGAGCATCTTTTCGTGTCTCCTGGCCGTCGAAACTCAGGCTATTTCTAAGTGTCTTTTATGGTGGAAAGAGTAGTGATAGACCTAGTTTGAGTATAACTGGTAAAATTTCTATTGATGTGAGGGACTTCTTTTTATGTTATGTTCATCTTACATCCCTTCTGTGTAAAGATTATTTTTTAAATGTTTATGTTTAATCAGTTTTGCATAATTATAGAGATCCTCTTGGATTTGAGAATAGTTGAGCCAATACTTAGTGGAGAATATTTTTAAATTTGTATGAAACTTTTTGAAGGCCTCATTGTTGATAAGGAAATGTAATGCCATGTAATGGTCATCAAGTTCTAAATTGTTGAATTGATAACCCATATTATATGCCTTTGGCATTTCCAGTTGAGATATTAAGGCAGCACCTGCAGCTGATGTTCCCTTGCAGTGCTGTGTCTGGGGAAGTAGCGAGTCTACTCATATAGAAAGAAAAAAGTCTCAATATGATAGATCATTTGGATTAGAAGAGTTTATGAGTCACTAGATAGCAGTAATGCTGAAGTTAATTGCTCATGCTGCCTGCTGGAAAGCTTCACATTTCCAGTAAAAAATGAAAATGTAAAAATATGAAAGTAATGAAATGGTTATTTCATGCAGTATTTCTGTTTTGTGCTTCTCTTATTTGTTTATTTTTTTTAATCCCCTCTCATCCCCATAAGCTGTCTAAATACAAGGATAGCATGAGTTGCTACCCTCTATTTAGTCCTCTTGCAAAGTGCATCCCCACTGAAGTCTGGAATCTCATACCAAAACAAGATTCTATGACCAGCATGGATTCATTGTCTTATTTTTTAAAGCAGTCACGGGGAAAAAGTGACTATAAAAAAAATCACCATTGATGATTTGAAAAGCACTTAATCAGAAAGGAATGATATAGTTTAGAAACCCAATTACTGTTAAGGCATGGTTGGGCCTGGTAATGTGATAATATTTAGTATATGCCCAACCGTGAGGTGCAAAAAGGTTTACTGTCACCTGCCTGCTGAGGGAATGTGTTAATCTCAGACCTGGATCTCCACCTCTAGCAGCTTTATTAATAGTGTGACGCTGATTCATGGTAACTGAGCTCCAAAGCCAAGAGTGGGTCCAAGATGTGTTGCACAACAGCAGATGTGATTTGTCAAGTAAAGTGGCCTTACAGTCAGCTTTCAGTTTTGAACCAGAAAGGTCTTCTCTAATTCTGAGATGGTTTGCCTCTGATTCATTTGGTGAGCAAGTTTATGCCTGTGTCTTATCGCTGTTAGACCATTCAGAAAAAGCTACCCAAAAATCTATATCATTTCTATAATTCAGATCTGTTGGAGATTTGAGGAGCACTTGATCCATTCTGTGCCTGACTGCAGTCTGGGAAAAAAAAAAAATGAAGTCAACCTCATTTTCTGCTCTTAGTCATAGTGAATTGACTCCTGATGATTTGTGGTGCTTTGGCTTTTCTTTTGCTCTTATGATGGAGCCGACTTAGATAAATGGTTGGCATTTTTGTAAAGCTGAGGGGAAAAAAATGAGGATATTTCAAGGTCATCTGTCTTCTATTTGAAACTGTTTCCTAGCAAAGCAAATGTTCTTCCATGCACAAGTTAGTACAAAAATGAATTTTATATTGCTTAACATTAAAATTTAACATTATGGTAGAACATATCATGCAGAACTCTATTCAGACTGTCTTTATCTTTATGAAATATGCACATCTTATTTATGATATCTCCTTCAAAGGAAGTATATTTTCTAGTGTGGCTTGTGGAAATCTGAAGGGATGAAAAATTGTCCCCTGATCCATTGTTATACTTAGCTAAATGAAATATTTAATAATTGAAATGACTTCCTGTAAATTTTGTAGGAAAATTGGATTAACATTAGTGACAATATGAGGGGGAAAAAAAAACTACAGGCATTCAGAGTGACCATTAACTCAGAATTCTCTCTGAGACTTTAGATCTGTGCTAGAAGTTTTAAGTCACTCTTAGCTTTACAGTAACTGGTGCTAGCTAATCAAGTAAAGCTTTAAATGTTTAAATATATATGTAATATGTGTGTGTGTGTAGTTAGAAAAACCAGGGTAGTTCTTATTCACTTACTATATGCTTCAGTGACCATCAGAGGGGAATGTAGGTTATGTTATTTGTCACTTAACAGGTTGGAAAAATGCTGCATTAACCAGTTACCATAGTTCCTAGAGAAAGCAATATGTTTAGATAACTTATAGGAATATTCGAGTGTCAGAAATAGGCTCATTTCTCTCTGTAAGTATAAGGGCTGTTATGACTAACTCTTCAGTGTCACACTTGTGATTCTCCAACAGTGTTAATTTGAGACCATAATTATATACGTCCCATTGCAAGGGAGGATTGGCCTGCCAAATGGAAACCCAAGGAAGGAATGGCATATTTTCCTTAGGATTCTGTTGGTATTTCTGCTAGAATGTCCTCAGATGAAATAAAAATTACACATGCAATTGTTTCCGCTGGAAAAAAACCTTTGGGTGAAATGTTGTCTTGTTTCCCCAAACTTCCATCAGAGTTCTTGACATTTTCTTGTACAGGAATTTGGGATTCCTCTGGATGGACACTTATCTTAGCAAATGGGATTTTTGTTTTTCAGCCTGTAAAAGAATTATTAATTCCATCATACCCCAGTGATCATTTGCACCTTTAAGATTCCCAAACTGTAAGTGGTCCTTTTGACCTCATGCGTTATTTCTCACTGTTAAGGTACCTGGCCACGGGATGCTATCTTCCTCCTTTCACTTTTCTCTTCCTTAGCAAATCTTTTGGGAAGTGTACTTGCAGATGAAGGTCTTTTTACGAATAGAAGTTTTTCAGTTGTCTCTTACAGTCTGGGTTTTACCTTATTTACCAACTGTTATGTTCCAGTGCTTTGAAATTATAATTTTCAAATCATTTAAGTCTATCCTGCCATTCAAGTCAACATCCAAGCATATTATAGTACCATTAGGGATTGCCGGGATTGATTTTGGAAGCTGGTCACAAGACTTTATAAATAGTTGTGGTCTTTACTTCTCATGTTCTCGTATTATAGGAAAAGGACACTTTTTCCCCATGGGAAAGGAGAATCACCCTTCGGCTAGGCACGGAGTGGAGGATATGGTTTCCTTTCCTTGCCAGTGTATTTCTTCTGCCCAGAGTCAGTTACCCACTTCTCCAGCTCCTCATAATCTATTCCTCTAGAGTTTACATTCTACGTCTCCCCTTCTACAACACAACAAGACCCTAATTATATTTTTTCTATAGTCAACATTTGCATGTTCTTGGCTGCATAATGTTTTGCTTATGGCATCAAAAGGACTTTTATCTCTTGTCCATGACGAATAGTGTTGAAGTAAATTTACAGCTGTCTTTACGGTATCTTATGCTGCACGACTCCAACTGGTACTGGAATGTCAGTCCTTCTGGTTCTGATGCTGTGGTGTTAACTCAACACATCTCTTCCATGAAAACACTGTAAGTAGTTCGTCTATAGAAACCAGACTGGTGTTGTCTGGCTTTTAAGTGTAGGTTTTAATTGTATCAAAGTCATGCAGGCTCTCATTGTTTAAATAGTCAAACAGTTCTGCAAGACATGTTTTAACAACAAGTTTGCCCTCCAGAGGAACTCTTTCTATAATTTAACTGCTTCTTTTAACTTTTACATTCTTGTATCCAAATAGCATTCTTACAGTGCTATTTCTGTTGTAGGTATTATGTGTGTACTTCCTACTGGGGAAGTTGAGGATTTGGTTTTTACTGTCCCCACCCACGTGCAAAGCTCTCCTTCTCTATCCTTTCATTATATTACAGTTTTAGCTAGACCATTGTTTAGGGCTTAAATTATTGAGACTTAGTATGTGCTATTCATAGCTGAACTATTATTTGATTACTTGTCTTTTTCTAAATATCATTTTATCTTTAGATTTAAGAAGTTTAACAATTATTTTTGCTTTGTTTTCTGCCTTAAAACCCTTAAAACTAGTCAGCTCTAACTTCTCCCTTTGTTATCTAAATCTCTTAATACAAACACTAGGAATCTAACAATATAAAATTAAAGGAATTCTTATATCACATTGTATTATCATTGAAAAACACTCCCAGTCCCTTTGCTGTCCAGGCCACCTGTACAGCTGTCAACATGAAATGCTTAAACTGCTTTTTTTTTTAACCACTGTCCTAGAGAAGTGCCCCTCTCTTGTTTTTTTATTTGTTTTTGTTTTTGCTTTTTCCTGGGATCTCATGACTTAATAAAATTATGAGATTACATTATTCTGTCATTCTAATGGAGTATCTACTTCAGTAGCTTTAAAAAAATAGATGAGAAACATAATTTTCAAGTCCTTGAATATCTCAAAATATGTATATTCTGCTCTTATGCTTGATTAATAGCTTGATTAATTTGAATTCTAGTTTGAAAATAGTTTTCCCTCTGAATTTCGAAGAAATTTCTTCTAGTTTATGGTATTGTTGAGCAATTCAATATCATTATGTTTATTGATACTTAATATATGATTTGTTCTTTTTTCTCTGAAACTTCAGGTAGTTGCTTGTTCCCAGTATTCTGAGATATCACAATAATGGATGCACCTTGTTGTGGATCCACTTTCAATCCTTGTGCTGGATACCCAGGCAGCCCTTTATTGGGAAACATTGCATCCTTTAATTCTGTAAAACCTTCTTAAAATGTTTAAGTAATTTCCTTTCTTTTTTTTTCCAACTATCTTTTTATTATACTGATTATTTGGACATTTGACTGATCTGCCTTTTTTCTTATCTTTTTGCTCCTATTTTCTATGTCAATTCTTCTGTTGACTTTTAACTTTTTCTATTGTATTTTTCATTTCCAAGAACACTTTTCTATTCATAAAATGTTTTTTATAGAATTCTTTTCTTATCCTTTTCTCTCCCTCCTTATTTTATACAGTTGTGATATTCACTTCTCTCTCTGAAGATATATGTGATAGGAATTTTTTACAATTTTTGGTTCATCCTTTACTCCTCTCCCCACATTTAGCTTCATTCTCATAAAAGGAAAAAAAAAGTGAAGTGCTGTGAATTTATTTAAATCATTTACCTTTAACATAGTCATTTTTTTTTTTTAAAATGCCTCATCTGTCCTCTAGATTGTCATCTTTACTTATTTTCAACAGTATATGATCCTTAACTTTCTTCAGGATTGGGCTTCAAACTGGCCTTCATCAAGAGGTCTCTCTATAGTCCACTGAAAATAGAAACCTATATAATGTCTATATTTCGGAATCCTCTAAAGTCCTTTCGGGAGATATACAAAATCAAAACTATTTTCAAAATAATGCTAAGATATTATTTGACCCTTTCACACATTCTCTCATGAGTTTACAGTTAAGTTTTTCAGAGGCTACGGGATGTGTAATATCATAACACATTGCATGCAGCACATAGGGAAATCCATCTGTCTGCTATTAAGCCAGGCATTAGAGAGATTTGCAAAACTGCAAAAGAAAAACAAAATGTAAAACAGCACCTCACTTCTAACCAATTTTTTTTTATTTAATAAATCTTTTTAAATTTTTTGTTATACATACTTTCTATAAAGTATGTGTCCATAGATATAATTAACTTCTTTGGAATCCTCAGCACCTTTTAAAGGTGTCAAGTGTTGAGAACATCTGTTCTGAAGCTGTATGTATATGCACATGTAGGGCATGGTAGATATTTAATATATAATAACCCAGAATAATTTATCTTGTAAAAAGAAGTGTCCCTCTAAGGAATAACAAGTGCTGGTGATGACGTGGAATAAAGGGAACCCTGTGCACTGTTGATAGAAATGTAAATTGGTACAGCTACTACAGAAAACAGTATGAAGGTTTCTCAAAAAATTGCAAATAGAACTACCACAGGATCTAGCAATTCCACTTCTCAGTATTTATCCTAAGAAAACAAAAACATTAACTCAAAAAGATGCATGCATCCTTATGTTTATTGCAACATTATTTACTATAGCTAAAGTATGGAAGCAACCTAAGTGTCCATCTATACATGAATGTATAAAGAAGATGTACATATATGCAGTGGAATATTACTTGGCTATAAAAAGAAGGAAATCCTGCCCTTTGTGACAACATGGATGAACTTTGAAGGCATTATGCTAAGTGATATGTCAGACAGAGAAAGGCAAACATTGTATGTTCTCACTTATGTGTGGAATCTTTAAAAAAACTCATAGATGCAGAGAAAAGATTGGTGAGTGCTAGAGGCAGGGGGTAGGAGATGGGCAAAATGGGGGAAAGTAGTCAAAAGGTACAAACTTCCAGTTATTAAACAAATAAGTCTAGGGATATAATGTGCAGCGTGGTGATTGTGTTTAATAATACTGTATTGTATGTTTGAAAGTTACTGAGAGAGTAGATCTTAAAAGTTCTCATCCCAAGGAAAAAATTGTAACTATGTGTGTAATGGATGTTAACTATACATATTGAATCCTTATGTTATATGCCTGAAACTAATATAATATTATATGTCAATTATATCTCAATAAAAAATAAAAAAGAGATGTCCTTTATTTCCCCCTCCCAATTTTTATTATATTTTTTATATATTCTCTTTTATTTTTAGGTGATTCTCCTTGGATTGTATTTTTTCTATATTAAATAAAAAAAAATTAAGTTTTGAATGTTATACTCTATATCTTTTCTCTAATGTTTAGTTAGTGGATTACATTGGCCTATGCTATAAATGACACAAATGATCAGTCATCAGTTTTTATTTTTAATGTTACAGTTAACATGTTTTTGTGGCCCCTTTAAACAAATAATTTGCTTGAATGAATATTTAAATAAGGGGTTTTAGAACATGGAAATCTAATAGAAAAACTTAATCGTCCTTCTTTTAAATAATTACACTATCAAATATAGAACAGTGAACAAAGGAAATCTGTGGTTGCATTTGGGAATATGATATGTAAATAAAGGAATAATTTTATAATTTTTTACTTTAGATGAAAAAGAGAAATTCGAACCCACAGTCTTCAGGGATACACTTGTCCAGGGGCTTAATGAAGCTGGTGATGACCTTGAAGCTGTAGCCAAGTTTCTGGACTCTACAGGATCAAGATTAGATTATCGTCGCTATGCAGACACACTCTTCGATATCCTGGTGGCTGGCAGTATGCTTGGTAAGCCATGCATTATAGCATCTTCTTGTAGAATGTTTACTTTTAATTCTATTGAAATAGTTTCTCATGAGGTAGAATCTTTATAAGTTTACATGTATGAGAATTGATTAAATATACAGTGGAAGTCTCTACAATTGTTACCTAG
The DNA here is from genome assembly GCA_030015415.1 of Cynopterus sphinx. Classification (NCBI taxonomy): domain Eukaryota; kingdom Metazoa; phylum Chordata; class Mammalia; order Chiroptera; family Pteropodidae; genus Cynopterus; species Cynopterus sphinx. The sequence goes on along the minus strand of CM057391.1, from coordinate 17,502,230 downwards.
ATTATAATTTGGAATGGTAGTAATGTGTGTGTGAAATAATTATTAAGAGAGGCATAGAATTGAGCATTTTTGTTGACATTGCAACAGTTGGCTGCTTTGCTTTAGCTAGAAGCCAACTTTCCCATGTGTCTCTAAATGTTTCTGGGGCTTTTAACATAGGAGGGGTAATTTCTACAGTAGAGTATAACTTCATATATGTTAATTAGATCCCTTCAGTATTTTTTATTAACCCCCAAATGTCATGGCAACTTTTCTTTTGAACCTCACTCTTTTTTGGATACAGCGAAATTCAACTGTCCACACATTTAAAATTAAGTACCACTGTTTCATTAAATGTCATTTCACCCGTAAATAATAAAAAGTCTAAGAAATATAGTTTAGATCCAGTTTAAATTTTTTTTTTGTCATTGTGAGTCTATAGCTGAAAGGATTAAAGATATAAGGTTGGAAATCTTTAAAGATAAGTAAAAAGCAAAATTAAAACTGTCTTATAGAGGCATCAGGGAGGAGGTCTTCAATATACTATTTAAGTGACACAGTATGTCGATCTAAATGTTTATTAGTTATCATAACCATCCATTTTTTCATTCAAAGTTATTCTTAGAATTTAGTTTTCATAATCCCTGTGATAACCATAAATCACTAGAAATGGTCGAATCCATTAAGCCAGTGATTTTTTAACTTCCTAGGAGACATTTGCAAATGTGTGGAAGTGTTTTTGTTGCTACATAGACTTAAGAGGTAGAGGCCAGGTGTGACATCTACTTTGCTTTGCAAAGGGCTTGCAATACAATGAAAAGTTGCCCTTCCCATTGTGCTATAAGTGCCTTTCGTTGAGAACACTGCTTAAGCCAGTCTACTTTAAGACAAGTGTGTACATTTCTTCATTGTTGAAGTAGAACCACCCTTTAATACCTCCCTCTGTGCTCTTATATTTATTTTAGTACATGGCCCCATTTAGCACCCTTTTAATCTGTTCTGCTTTTCACTACATATCCAATTAATTTTGTTGTTATTGTTAATAATGACCTCACATTATCACTGTAGATAATTCAAGGCCAAGTACAAAAGCTATAGGTGGTGTGATTGAACCGCAACACCCAGAGATAACCATTGTTAATATTTTAGCTAATTCCCTTCTGTTTACCTAAATATACAAACTTTTGAGGAGATGATATTATACAAGTATGACAATTATATAATGTTATTTTGTATTTATTCTGCAATTTGTTGTTGGCTTTTGTGCTTAAGAGTATTACCTTAGATGATTCTGGAGAGAATTAAAACTATTTTGAAGGATATTTAAGTTTCAAGTATTAACTGTTATAAACAACAATGTAATCATATTTGTGCTTTCATTTGATTATATCTTTATGTATCTAGCAAGTGATTAATGAATTCAAGGGTGAGATATGTATATCTGACTATATCAATCTGAGAGAAAACCAGCCCTCCAAAGGAATATTCTAATTAGCATTTTATCAAAAAATCGTATGTTCTTGTTTACCTAGACGTTTAGCAAAACTTGGTACTCTCAATTTTGTCCTTTTTTTGGTGGGGGGTGGGGATGGGATCTTTGTCAATTAGGTAATAAATATTTTTATTTAAAAGTTTTAAATTAATAGTGAAATTAAACATTTTCTGATATGATTATTGGCCTTTTGTATCTCATTAATTATGATATACTTTTATTGATGCACTGGTAAATTCCATGCAAGAATAGTCTTTCATGAATTTTAGTTCTTCCTAAAGTCACATGTGGCTTAGTCAGTTATATGGGCATTTTTAGTTCTTAGTGCCCTCCTGGCAGCACCGTTGACCCTTCTGTCATTCTTGAAATGTTTTCCTTTAGTCTCTTTCATGAGACCGTTTAGACTTTCTCCAACATCTGGATGTCACTTCTTATATGACTCCTGAGTTTTCATACTGACTCCCCCCACATATGTAGTAAATTACCTGTACAATTTGCATTGATTATCTGAAGGCTTTATTTATCATCTGTAAAATGGTAATCAGTAAACTTATACCTGCAGCAAAGAATCCACTCCTTCACTCCACATCCACACATCTAAGAAGAGGGTAGGACAAAACCTTTGGTACAGCTATGCAACCCCAGATGTTTATTAGGTCAGACCTGTGATGTAATGAATGAAGCCAGTCAAATACTTTGTTTATTTACCAACTATGTGAGATTTTTTTACTTTATACCCACAAAAAAATATTTATTCTTAAAACAAAGTTATTTTGGTATTTCAGTTGTGCACTTCAAAGAGTAGATACATGAAACATTGTACTATTTTTTTACTTCTACTTTGAGAAATACAGTCTCACCCAAAATTTTAGAATGGCAGGTAATGTTTGGTTCCAATATCAGAGAAAAATTTTTTTTAATGTAGCAATGTTAATATGTAACAAATATTTTGTTTTATAAAAGAATGTAATTTTTAAAACTTCTTAAGAGAAAGACTATAGTTTCAAAATCAGACTTTCCAGTTCTGTAACTTCTGTCAGATTGGAATTGTTAGCCCAGAGTTTTTAGAAGATTATTGTCTTAATAAAATTTTGTTCCAGGTTGTTGAATTTATTACAAAGAGCTAATTAAGTATTATGCATAAATTAATTGAATGAAAATAGGCTCCTGAAGGAGCTGACATTTATAAAAGCTAATTTGCTTATAAAACTATATGCTGGAGTCTGGAAAAGGTTGGCTATGTGTAGACCTTTTCATTAAAGATTTGAAATCACAAGTTAAGTCAAGGTAGTTATACACTTAAAGTGGTTGGCACAAATATGTACTTTATAATATTTTTTGAGTATATGAAAGATATTAATCTAACTTGGCTCATTCAAACTTTTCATCCTAATTACAATGAAGTATAATCAGAAAACAGAAATACCTGCCGTTCTGATTCTGTTCTTCTAATCATCCAATGTTTTAATGTCCATGACTATAACTTAAAAGAGAACCTTTAAATGTGGGAAGCTGAATCATAGAAAAATGGCATTATTTTGTTTTAGTCTATTCCATGATACTACATAGGCCATGGGGAAAAAATATGGGAAAATAAACTACACTCTGTCCTAGCCAATGCAGCTACTAGGTGACCAAATACAAATGGCTGGGGGTCAGAGTGTATGTATACAGTCCAAGCTTGCATGGATAACTTGGTTGGTCGAGGAGGGAACACTTTTAATACATACTCCAGTAGAGACCAACAAAATCTGTAAGAGCTACTAGGTCTGATCAATCCCAGTGCGGTGAACTAGAGTCCAATAAAACATTATCACGCCTGAAAAGCGAACCATGCCCTGATGTAGGAAATATCAGGAGCTGCTGAACTGAGAATGATTGAACTAAGTTTACTGAATAAATGTTATTGTTTAACTTTCATGATAATAATATATTTTGGAAAGAGCAAGACTCACAGTGACAAGATCTAGTGAAGGCAAGGATGTAGAACAACAATCTCGTACGCTATGGTGGGAGCATAAAATGGAACAACCAATTTGCATTATATTAGAAACATAAATACGTAACATCATATCTATACCTCATGTGCACATCATTGTATAAAATTTGGTTACTCTTAGATTTTGTATCTGCTTTTTTTTTTTTTCTTGATGTGCAGGAATTAACCTGTAAATGCTCTTTCCTCATTTCAGTATTGTCCTAACTGTAATTACCTTTCTCTTTTCAGCCCCTGGAGGGACACGCATAGATGATGGTGACAAGACCAAGATGACCAACCACTGTGTGTTTTCAGCAAATGAAGATCATGAAACCATCCGAAATTATGCTCAGGTAGAGCCTGTTGTTGAGAGGTTATGTTAGAAGAGAAGCATCTGAACAGGATTTAGGGATACAGAAATTCTACTGGGTCACTTCATAAATAGGAATGTTAAGTAGCTCTTAAACATATGAAAAGATATTTGACTGCATTCAGAATAAGATAATGGACATTAAAACACCAAGGTAGAGTTTTGTTTGTTTGTTTGTTTTTACCTCTTACCTATAAGGAATGTGAGGAATCAGATACTCACATAATTTCTGGTGGGAGTATAAATTGTTCCAACCTGTAGAGAGAACAGTTTTGCACTGTCTTTCAAAACTAAAATTACACATTCCCTTTGACTTTGCAATTCCACTTCTAGGACTTCATCCTGCAGATAAGTATACAGTGTTAGTTATAGTGTCGCTTATAATAACTCAAGGGATAAAAAAAATATATAAAAGTCAATCAGTAAAGTATTAAGTAAAGTTTGGTAATTCATATTAATAGACTATCATTAACTGTTAAAAAGAAAGAGGCAAGAAATATGTGATGTAGAAAATCTATAAAGGATTCAGATCTAGATTAAATAAAAAACTGCAAATCAATAAGAAAAGAACAGATAACAGGTGAGGAAAAGACAAACATTTCAAAGAGGAGGAAGCACAATTTCCCCACAAAACACATGAAAGCATGTTGAAACTCATTAGTAATGAAGGAAATTTCAAATAAAATCATGAACTATCTTTTTGCATTCATTAGATGGGTAAAAATTAAGAAGTCTTTAGGCTCTAGCGAAGGTCAGGAAGTGGCGAGAATGCAAAATGAGACATTAACTTTTAAAGCTGATCACATATATAACATGACTAGCCAGTTTAGGACTAGTTGTTCCTAGTCTGATTCTATCATGAACACTTCTTAAAAGTCGGTTGTTATTCCCAGCTGCACTTTGAGGGCAAGTCTGAGGTCAACAAGTCAAGTTATGCACATTTTAGTATATTCGGGAAAAAGGACATAGGACTGGCAACTAAGTAGTTGAATTTTGAAAGCCAGAAATTGTCTTTGCATTCGTTGTTAAAAAGAGTAAAGTATGCTAAGCCAACCAACTTAGGATATGTGGCCATTTAAGATTTAAACTTCAAAAAATTCTTCCAATTATGTGATAGTTTAGAAAAAATATTTCCTCCCTCTTTTATATATAAAACATATGTAACAACAGATAAAACAAAGGAAATCTTTTAAAATGGACCAAAAGATTAAACACTTGAAATTGAGTGGGCAGGTTCTTACCTGTCCTATAAATCTTTGCTTCCTCTCTGCATGTAAATGACCACAAACCCCTTGAGCAGTTGTGTGCTGGAGCAAATATAGGGGATTCAAAAGCTGGCCTTGTAGTTCCCACTCACCTATTGGTATATCAGATCAGAACAGTTCATTAAGGATCAGAATTTCCGAGTTCTGTTCCTGCTCTGATACTTAATAGCAGTTCCAGGATCTGCCAAATAATGATTTTAATGCTTGCCTTTCCTTCCTTGTAGAATTTTTGTTAGGATTAAGTTAACACAAGAACAAGGTGTATTGTTTGCTATTTGAATTCCACTGGAAAAGAAAGATAAGAAGACCTGGAAGAAAAAAATCAGTACTCATTAATTTCATGTCTTGGTTATTATTCTTTCCCCATAAGGGACAGCACTATAATTTTTACTTTTAGACTCGATCTTGATTATATTAAGAAATAAACACTGGAAGTTTTAGATGAGATCTAATTTAGATTAGATCATGTAGATATCAGAGAAAGGAATTACATTCAGAAATCCTTTCCACAGTTATTAAAATAATCAACATTTATAAAATCCCTGTTTAAATATGTACATCATATTAGTCTGTTTGGGCTGCTGTAACAAAATACAACAGATTGAGTAGCTCAAATAGCAGAACTTTATTTCTCACAGTTCTGGAGGCACCAAGATCAAGGTGCCTGCTGATTTGCTTTCTGGTGAGGGCTATCTTCCTTGTTCTTCTTATAAAGCCATCAGTCCTGTCACATGTGAGCCACAACTTTATGACCTCGTTTAACACCTCCTAAAGTTCCTGCCTCCAAATGCACAATAATTGCAATAAGGAGTTAGAGCTTCAATCTGTGAATTGGGGAGAACACAACACACTCCATAACAAGCATTCCACTTAAAAGCCAGTCCAGAATTCTACAGATGCAGTTGTAAACCCTGTTTGAGAGTTCTAACTGGGTTGTGGGGACCGGTAATCCATTGCCATTAAGTTATATCAATTTTTGCTCACCTGCTAAAATTATTATTGTGTCTACATGGCTATAATCTCACCTGAACTCTGATCTCCTCTCCGTCAAGTCCATTTTATGTATTATAGCTCCAGCTCCTTTCATTTCAGTTATTTTCAATCTCTGCATTTTACAGTTTTTAAATTATATTTATTTTCATCAGTTATTTTTGGCTTTTAACCTGTTATATTCTTGAATGAATTATTTTATTCTATATGACATTTGATGCCATTTTTTCCCCTAAGTCATGATAATTTTTTTGAAATGATTATAGTTTTCATATCATAGTATGAGCATGTTTAACTACAATTTTTTTTTATTGTAGATTCATGTTGTTGCTTGGCTGAGTTTCTACACCTCTTTCTATTACCTTTTTAAATTGTTTACATAATATTAAATGATTTTCTTTTATGCTTAGGTCTTCAATAAACTCATCAGGAGATACAAGTATTTGGAAAAGGCATTTGAGGATGAAATGAAAAAGGTAAAAATTCAGATGTAATGCCTTATCTGTTTAAAGTGATGAAGTAGGGGTGACAAAAATTTTGCATATACAGAAATCATCCATAAGTACCATGGACATAGTAAGTTTTTAATAAATGTTTGTTGAGTAAATGAATGAATGAGTATAACAGGTCATTAGCTAAGGGCTATAGGAAGAAATAATGATTAGCCTATACTTTTTTTCATTCATATTTAATTTTTAATTTAATAAAATATCTGAACTTTCAGAGCTTAAAATAAAAAGTGGAGATTCCAAATATGTAAGAAAAATAAATATATCAAGAGAGGGATCAAAATAAGGTGATTTAATTAGTTGAAGCACATGGGAAAGCATGGTACAATAGCTAATACTCAGTATAATACATTGCATAATACAGTTTAGCAAAGTGGATAAAGGCACATCTTTGGAATAATATATAGGTGTATATCTCAGTGGTTTTTCTCATCTGTAGAATAGCTAAAATAAGGTAACATACTTCATGGCTGTTGTGGGAATAAATGATATAATTTATAAGGTACCTAACATAATAACTGACCTCTATTAGTGAAATAAACAGCTTTTATTAAAGATCTCTTTTCAGTAATTGCAACATGGTGTCTCCTTTAATTTGTAGTTGCTCTGTGTTTATATATAGCACTCACTACATTAACTTCTTACAAATTTGTATGTTTGTCATTGTTTCCAATTTTAGATATCTGCTTAAGTTATAACCCCAGGAAATAAAGCAGCTATAACATCTACTTTGCTATTTTCTTACTTGCTTCCCCCTCTTCAAAGTGGTTCCATGTAAAAAAAATTTTTTTAATTAAAAAATAGCATTTTTTCAGAAAAAAATTCACATTTTTTATGACACAACTTTGTATTTCTAAAAATCCTTCAGCAAGGATACATAAAACTGTTTGTAGAAAGGTATTCATCACAGCATTGAGAAATTACCTAAATGTGCACTGATAGGAGAATGCTTAATTAAATTATGGTCCATTCATACAGTGGAATACTATGCAGTCTGTTAAAGAATGAGATATAACCACATGAATTAATTAGGGAAAATGTTCATGATAAATTGTTAAATGAAAGAGCAAGGTGCAGAGCAACCATTTGGTAGTAGTTCAACCTAAAGCAAGTTACTTAATTTTTTTTGTGCCTCAGTTTTCTGTAAAATGAGGGTCAAGGCTGTTGGTATTAATACACATAAAGTTTTCAGAAGATCATCTGGTCTACACAACAAGTTCTAGCTATTATCATTATATAATTCCGTGAAAACAATCTGTGTTTATACTTATAGTTATTGGTATTACATAGGCATACATGAGTGCATTTAAAAATCTGGAAGGACACACATCAAATGTAATGTTAATTCTAAAGGAGTAAGATTAGTAAAGTGGCTTTTCACATTTTTATGTTATTCTATATTGTTAGATTTTATTCTAGCATGTATTATTTTTTTATATGAAAAATTTTAATGGAAAAAATAGTGGTCCATTTCATTATATTGTAGGTAGTTAGATAATAACAACTACTTGATTAAATAGAGGAATGGATATGATGAAAAAATGCTGTAAAGCTTTCAAATAAATTAAACATCTTACTGCTTTGTCTAATAACATCACTCATGTTTTTTACTTCTCTTAGCTCATTTTAACCAGGACAACTTCCTTAACTATTTCATTCATGTGATGAATATGCTTTCAAGGATGATTTATTTTTCACAGTCTATCAATTTTTTTATTAGTTTCAAGTGTACATACAGTATATTGGTTAGACATTTAAACAGTGTATGAAACAATCCCCCAGATTACCCTCTGGCTCTACATGTAGCCATTACCTCATGCTGTCTGTATTCCCAATGCCATGCTCCTCATTCCTATGACTCTATCAATTACTAATTTGTACTTCTTTAACCCTTTACTGCATCCTCTCATTCTCCTCACCCCTCTCCCCTCTGGCCTTCACCTGATTGTCCTGAATATTTGTGGGTCTCTTTTTGATTCATTTGTTTTCTGTTCCTTAGATTCCACATATTAGTGAAATTATAAAGTATTTATCTTTCTCTGTCTAACTTATTTCTCTCAGCATTATCACCTGTAGATCCATCCATGTCATTGAAAATGATAGGATTTTATTTTTTTATTATTACTAAGTAATATTCCACATATATATATACGTGTGTGTGTGTGTGTGTGCGTGTGTATAAATAAATAAACCACAACTTCTTTATCCAATCGTCTATTGATGAGCATTTAGCTTGCTTCCATATCTTGGCTATTGTAAATAGTGCTGCCACAAACATAGGGATGCATAGGTCTTTATGAATTATTGCTTTTGTTTTCTTTGGGTAAGTACTGGGTCAAAAGATAGGTCCATTTTTAAGTTTTTGAGGAACCTCCAGACTGTTTTTTATAGTGGCTGCACCAATTTGCAGTCTCACCAATAGTGTATGAGGGTTTCCAGCATATTCACTTTTTAAGGAAAGTGCTGCTGCAGTACGTGTGCTGTCTGATTTTAATGTTGATTAATGGAATTGAGTGATGTGAATGTTAATTTTAAAAGAATGATCTAATTTTTGCACCATTTTGTAATAATTGAATATTTTTCATGATTGAGTATATGAATGTCTTTAAATAAATAGAATTACAATTTTTAATTTGAAGCCATTTTTCATTATTCACTTGAATCTTGTTCATTTTTATACTAGGAGAGAAAGGTCAGACTGATATAAAGTATCTATGGTTTTCTTTTTTTTAAGTGTACATGGTTTGGTCAGTTCTTTTACTCTACCCTATTCCTGATGCTTCCTGTAGCAAAACCATTGATGCTTTCATTTCTTCACTCCTATTTTCTTATAGTCTTTAGAAGATGACTTTATTTTAATTCACTGAGACTTGAATAAGTATAAATTGGGAGGGTAGTGGACTAGTCTGATTTCAGTTCTGCCACTTACTCACAATATAAATATTTAAAGAGTCACATAACCATTCTGTAATGTAAGAATCCTTTAGCTGTTGGGGATAGTAAATTAATATCACCATACCCACCACACAGAATTAATGGAATTTCACTGGCACTAACACACATAAGCCTGTATTAATGCCAGTATCTTCATTAGTGCAAAGTAATGAGAAAGTCAGCAGGGCCCCAATGGTGATATTGAGCCCTGGGGATCTCAGTAACATGCCTAAGGACTGATGAAATAGAGAAAATAGCAATGGAATCTAGTCAGAGCACTAGGTGGTGGAGGATTAGGAAAGAGGAGAGAACATTCCACATGACTCAGTATTCTTAGAATTCAGAAGGAAAGTGGCATCTAATTCCCTTTGCTTTGGTTTCCCAACTTTTCTGGGGTTGCTTTTTCAGTCTCCTCTCCAAAATTGCTCTTTCCAATTCACATCAGAGGCCTTTTCTGTGTTAGGAACATTCATTACCTCATATCCCCCATTACTTCATCACCAGGGCTGGTGGTAAACCGGCATGATCCAAGAAACACCAATTTCGAATCTTATTATTTTAAAAAGAGCATCAGAAACTTAGAAAACCCCTATCTCACTCAACAGTCTTGTTTTAAAGAGTGTTACATGGTTTGAACTCAGAAAAGTATATGCTGGATGTCAATACTTACTGACACGTTCCTGTTTTTCATTTATTTGTTTTGCTATAATAAACCCAAAGAAAGCAGGTAGTGATGTTTTTCAGAAAACATGCTCATTTTGTAATATTTACTCATGTAATATACAATATCACATGTAAATTTTCTTTGAACCTATTCACACTGTTCTATAATATCTCTTTTCTGTCCCATGAGTAGTGTTATCTGTAGCAATATGCAAGTGAACTTGGAAGAAAGTCATTTTCAGTAGCATCCAGTTTATAATCAAACATTTGCATGTGTTTCCAATGAATAATAGCTATGCTCTGCATATGACCTACCAGCCGGGTACCATCTATCCACGGATGTACATTCTGTTTGTTATTTGCCTACGTTAGTCCTTTGCTTTATAGACATGGTTTCTTTTGTTTGACCCACAGCTTCTCCTCTTCCTTAAAGCCTTTTCCGAAACAGAGCAGACAAAGCTGGCGATGCTGTCAGGCATCCTGCTGGGCAACGGCACCCTTCCTGCCGCCATCCTCACCAGTCTCTTCACCGACAGCTTAGTCAAAGAAGGTGATCACTCCCGCGTTTTCTTACCTATAGGATGCAAAAAGTAAAGCCACAGATAGAAAAATACAAATATCTCCTTTTATTTAGGGTCCACCCATTCCCCACATGAGAGAGAGTGAGAGAGGGTGTGTGTGTGGGTCTTCAAACAATTAGAGAATGGGACATGTTTATTGTAGGAAATTAGGAGAAAGATATGTGCACCTATACAAGGACAAATAAAGACTAATGAACTAGAATTTTTGGTGTAACACTCAATGCCTAGGTCCAACACCCTGATGTTAAACTGGTCCAAACAGTTTCTCTCTTACATGCTACTGGCGTATTCTGTTGGGACAGGGCTTCATTGTGCAGTACTCATTTGTGCTTTGTGAGACAGTTAACCTTTTTGCCCTCGACCACAAAATGCCAGCCTGTGCAGCCGCCTCTGTTTAGTTTGACAACCAAAGATGCCCCTACACGTCCCCAACACCCCCCCAAACTGTTGCTCATTTCCCTGGTTAGGGTCACTCTTCTAAACTGTTAGGTTACGCCTTGAATCTTGTGCTCAAATGTTCATTTAGAACACATTTTCTAGACATTTATATTTGTTTTAAAAGTCCAGATGGGTGCATTAGAGTTCTGCTTCAATTTTAAAGCATTAAGAGTTTGATAGGCATACATACAATTACTTGGTTATAGATTAGAATAAAACAAAAGTGGGCTCTTGTAGGAGGATAATGATAATGATATTCAAGTTATAATAAAACACCAAACAAAGAGTTATTTTCTTTTTAAAAATAAAAGAGCTTTTGTGAAAACATCTGTTTCTTCTTAGAACTTAAAGTTTTTCTCCTATAAACATGAAATCTCAGCCTCATTCATGCCTACAGTGAAAAGGGTTATAGTTTTCTGAGAAAAAGAATTGTGAATTCAGAGTCAAGTGATGTTATTTAGAGATTATAGTTTTCAGCTTAAAATAGCTCAGATTTATGACAGTTAAGACTCTGTAATTGCTAATAATGTTTTGTTAATATTATAACATTTTAAAGTAGTTTCCTAAAGAGAATTCATGCTACTTCACAAGTCTTATTTATGTTATTAGCCACTTTACACTAGAAAAACAAGGTAAAATATACGCTGTAATTATTAATTACATCAGATTATTTTAGCTTTCATAACAGAATAATTGCCTTTTTGGTTGTATTAAAAACCTAACCGAAATATATAACTTCTTTTGAAATGTATCAAAAAATTAAATTATTATATGGTTAGATGGACAGACATGTGATAAAGCAAATAAAGCAAAATAACAGCTGTGGAATCTAAATGTTAAATATATGAGTTTTACTTTTCAATTTTTTTAACTTTGCATATGTTTGAAAATGTTTATAGTAAAACATTAGGGAGGTTGGGAAGAAGAAAAATCCTTTTTTATGGCAAGTGACATACTGCCTATCATATGATTTTTCTTTATACTCCACTATCTTTAAAAACAAAGGATTAAACGCTTGCTTTCTAAATAGGAAAGGATTAAGATATTACACCTTTTACCCAACCTCCTGCCCAACAAATGACTAAGGGAGACATCCCTCTCAATGGAATCTCCAGTACAAAGAAATTCATTAAACCTTTCCCCCGAGATCCACTTTTAATGTGAAATAATAAGTTCAAGCCTAGATTTTGACTTCTAGTTTCAAGCATACTTTCTCTTACAATACAAATTATAACATTTGTTATTTTTAATTTTATCTAATTATATAAATTAATATTAAATTTTATATTGACTTAAAGAATTAATGATACTGTTAAATTCATGACAAGTGAATGAATAACAAAATTCTTCAGCTTACAACACATTTTCATTGTCATAGCCAAAAATTTTATGTAGTTCCTCTGCTATTCAAATGAAGAAAATTGGGGAAAGTTGGTGTCAGTATAAATGACATAACAGTCTGTTTGCCTGCACATTAATTGGCAGACACGACTCAAATTAGTATATAAGAATGCTTATTTCTTAGGTAACAATAAATATAAAAGGGTAGACTTTAGCGTGAATGGCAATATCATTCAGGATGCAGGTATTTTCCTCCATGTTTTTCCCATTACCATTCACAACATTAATTTCACTCCAGGGATGATGTCCCTGGTCATAAAAAAAGTCAGCTGGTGCGATTCTGGCACTGGCTTCCTCATTCAGGTTTAGCAGATATAGGATATATAGGATCATTTATCTTGCCTTTCAGCTAAATGGCTGAAATTGGCCACAGGACCAGTTCCTACACGGGAGTAGTTGCCAGTGGGATGCCATGGTCAGATGAGCTTAAGCTGAGGTCACTAATTGTAGCAGAAGGAGATGGTGCCAAAACTTAGACTAATTAAAAATTACCTGGCCTGAGCAAAATAGGAGTTCTCTTAGGAAAGAGGGAATGGGAATAGACACTGCTTAGGCCACTAACAACAGTAAAGCTTTCAGTTCAGAAAAATCAGTGTTAATATTTCAACAACACCTTAACTCATTAAATAAGTGGAACGCTAATTTAGAGTTTGAACTGTTCACAGAAGAGCTGTCTACGAGTTATTGGATTATTTATATTTGGAAAGAAATTTTTGTGTAAATATGGATATGTAATAGAGGTTTCCTAATTAACATAGCTATTTTAAAAAATCTCTTTAAAAAACATCCAGAAAAGAATTCAACTTGAAATAGCATTGATATTTTTATAACTAAACTCATTAATACTTTTAAATGCTTCTGACAAAAGTGAAAATACGAACTAAGTGATGGGTATTCATCTATAGCTTTTTATTTATATCTGCCATTGTTAATGTTCTTTTACTGGCATCATTTATCAGCAAATTAGTTGACATGTTGACATTTCAGTTTTATTCTCATGATATATTTGTTGTACCTCAGGAACACTGTTTTAGACATGAAATATTGGTGAACCACAGGGTGAAATAGAGGCAAAAACACTAGAAAATACTTGGCTTTAAATCTGTTTTTGACCAAGGTGAAAATAAATTTATGGTTATACTGGATTAGAATTAAGAAGTCCAACTTTTAAAAGTATTGTTACTTTTTGAAAGTATTCAAAGATGAAAATTTTTTCTTATGAGAAATGCATATCATAGTGCCTAGAGACCTATCCATTTTTCCTTTGTTCCAAATCAAGGCTTTGAGTTATTTACTCATCTCAGGAATTCTAGTGGGAACTGGGACCTTGTGCATCATCACAAGTGTTTTTACTTATAAAAGGAACAAAACTCCCTCTCACTCTCTTTCTTTCTTTCTTTCTTTTTTTTTTCTTTTTTTTTCTCAACAGGCATTGCAGCCTCATTTGCTGTCAAGCTTTTTAAAGCATGGATGGCAGAAAAAGATGCCAACTCTGTTACCTCTTCTTTGAGAAAAGCCAACTTAGACAAGAGGCTGCTTGTAAGTGTCATCTGGACAAAGGGGATTGTGTGCTTCATGCTTCTGTCATGGCTTTGTCAATGCCTGTAGTATATGATGTGACTAAAATGCTTGGGTCTGTTGGAGTGGTGCATTGTTCCTCTTACTTCTATATTTTTGGTGGATAGAAACTAATTCTATTTTAATCTTGTATAAATAAATGGAATGATAGTCATATGGAATACAGAAACTTTCAAATTTGGAAATTTGTCGACATAGTGTTGACATTTACCAGAATTAACACTTTCCTTTTTAGCTAGTAACTATAGACATTTAAGTTTACATGTGGTAAGGTCACCAATCCCACCTAATTAGACATCTGGGATATCTTGGGTCATAGTTGGATGATACTTATCTCAAATACATGTTATTTTCTTAATGAAATAAAAGTTTAAACAGAATTCCTTGTTTATACCAAGATTCCTTGGAAAAACAATTATTTAAGAAAGCAAACAAGTTAATTATAATTAGTTTGAAGTTATCACAGTTATCCATTATCACAATTGCTTGATTATATTTTACTTCTCTATCTTTGTATTTCTAAAAGAAAATCAAGAAAAATATATTGTCCTCGTAATTTCTATCTGCTTTTTCTAATTTCTTTCTGCTAGAAGGAATAGCTATGCAGATGACAGTGATTTCTCCAAGTGAAATTGCTTTTACAATTTTAGGATAAAGTCTAAAATTAGAAGATACCTCTGCCATCTTCTCTTTACCTGGTCTCTTATTTGGTTTTCACTTCCAATGTGTTCCAACATTCAATGACTTAAGATTTCTTTGTCTCTTGAAGTTTACCTTAAAATAGCCCTATTTGTGTTTCTAACAGTCCTTAGAATATGATAAAGGAGAGAAAATAAGAATTCTAGATTCTAGTTAATTTCTGCCACCGGTAATAATTTTCATTCAGCATGTACCTCTGAGTGCCTGCTTTGTGCCAGGCATAGTCCTAGAAGCTGTGGAGTGAGTAGAGAACAGGATAGAAAAGTTCTGTCCTCATGGAAACCTACTCCCTAGTGACTTAGGTGGATCCCTTACATAGAAAGAAAGCCATCAGAGACAAGTTTATAAGATGCTGAGCAAGTGGAAGTTCATGTGAAGGAACATATTTATGTCCCTGAGTCTGTAGATTAGCTTAATCTTGGCTAGGCTCCCCTAAGATCTATGTGCCTTTTTATTCAGGGACCCACACTAAAGGGGCAGCCCCCATCTGGGCCATTCTGTCCTCATGGACAGGAACACAGGAGACTGAAGAGAACCCCTCCAGTACGTTACAAGCTCACTTTCTTTTGGCTAAAAGAAGTCTGACTGAGAAGCCTGACCTGGGGTGGGAAAATTTAATCCAATCACAGTCTTCTGTCCCCATGCAGGAAGACACAGCAAGAAGAGGCTTCTCTTAGTACTCTCGAAAGGAGAGAGGGGAATGATTGAGAATAAAGATACAGTCTTTTACAACTTGCCACAAAAGACTGCGATGTTTCTTAAAGCATGATTCCTTAAAGACACCAACAAGCAGAGCTTGATTAACTTAATTCAATCACTTCATAAAAATTTTTTCTTATATATTTTTTTTTTTGAAAAACACGTATCATTTAGCATTTCTTTCTACGTTTCTATGTTTACACTTATTTGGGGTGAAAGAAGCATAGGTTGCAGTTTATAGTAGAAACACTGTAAGCTCCATGAGGACCAGGTATCAATCCACAAGGACCACGCCTGCTTGAAATGTGCTGACTCAACAAGTGAATGAGGAACTAGAGAGTCAATTCCACTGTCAAGAAAACTTGTTTCATTAACAAACAGTAAAATTCTCTTTGGGTCTATGCTAGTATGTTTTAGAAAAATAATATACTCTCTGAGTTTAGCAATTGTCCACTTTAATGATATAGAAGAAAAAAGAATTTATAGCCACTCAGAGAAAAGAGGAGATGTGAAACATCATTCTCCCATCACCAGAGAAAGGAACGATGGTCAGATTATTGGCCAAAAACTTTTCTAGAGCTGGGGACAGTGAAAGGAATCAGACAGACTGACCCTGACCTTCATGGGGCTTGCATTCTATTACTGGGAAGCAGGTAATAAACCAATTCAAATATGTAATATAATAAAAAATGAAAATGTTATGAGAAAAAAAATAAACAGGGAAGAGCTAATTTTGTTAGGAAAGACCTTACAGATAAGGTGAATTTTACACCAAGACTTGAAGGAAATGGGGAAGCGAGTTATATAGATATCTCCAGGAAGAAGAGTATTCTAGGCACAGAGAACAGAATATGCAAAGGCCTTGAGGCCTGGCATGTTGGGGACTGCAGAGGAGAGTATTTGGTAAGAGCTACAGTATAGGACATGAGCTCAGAGAAGTAGCAAGGTCCCTGTCATCTTGGGACTTTGATTTTTATTCTGAGTAAGATGGGCTTTTGGCTCTGCAGAATTGTGCTTATGTGATTTAGGGTCCTAACAGGGTCACTCTGGCTGTTGCATTGAGAATATAGACACAAACAAGGGCAAAAGCAGAAAGACCTTAATTGAGGGGTAAAGTAGTAGAGGTTTGTACCGGGCTAGGGTTTTTCTAACACATGCAAACCATGCTCCAAACCAATAAATGTCATGATATGATTTAGACAAAGTTCGCCTCAGTTTGGTCTGAATGATAATTTAGTGTGTTATATAACATTCATGAGGACTTTGGGTGTCGTTCATAAATAAACCATGAGTAATGTGTTTGATGATATATTGCTCTGAACATAATTTTAGATCAAATTTTACAGTCACAGTCTTTCTAAACACAATATTAAATGCCAGCACAGAGTAATGGAATAAGTGTTGACTTTGAGATCACCTAGCTCTATCCTTAAGTATTTCTGGCTGCACAGTTTGGGTCAAGCTGCTTAACCTTGCTGGGATTTAATCATTTATACAAATTTCTACATCGCACCATTATGAGCAAAGGGCCAACCACATCCTGATTTATAGAAGAAACTCAAAACTAAATTGGTTCCCTGCACCCTAAATTTGAAAAACTTCTTGAATGTTAGTACAAATGTCAGTGACAGAATTTCAGTGTGGTGTGAGATGTTTGCTTTAACATAAATGTGTGTTTGGTACTACTCCCACCAGCTCTGTTCTGACATTTTGAAATTCATGACTCAACAAGAGAAATTATGGGATGAAGATATAAGAATATCAAAAATTGAGTCATGACTTAAAAGCCATCTGGCTATATCCCTGTACATGGCGACAAAGCCAGCTCTTTCTGAGATTTTTATTGGAGCCACAAAGCCATCGACCATTGACTATATATATATGTATGTGGATATGTATATATACATACATATATATATCTACACATATATATACATACATACATATATGTATATGTGTACACACACACATATACACACACACATATATGCAAATCTAACCAACATAAAGGTTTAGATCTACATTTTAGACTGCAACAGTTTAAAAAAATGTGAGAGCTTTGAAAATTGTTTTAATTCCTTAGTTGGCTGTTGAAGTCACACAGGATTAGAACATGACTAAGTGTTACTTAGACTCTGCCAAGCTGTGTAAGGTAAAATGGAAATGAAGTAAAAATATAAGAGTAGCCATGGTGTATTGCTCTTTTTAAAATTTCCAACAAAATTATGCAGTGAACCTAAGCATTGGTAGAGAGGATTTAGATCTTGCCATGAACTTAATTGAGAGCCACCATCATTAACAGAGATAACAAAATTCTCTTCAGCTCCCGAGCTAGTATTTTAGAATAGCATTTTCTCAGAATGTGAATAGAGGTCCTTGAGATGACAGTAGTCAATATTGTTTCTCTACTGTTATTTCAGGTCCCTTGAGCATTATTAAAACTGACTTCTGTTTATTAACTCATAGTTAAGGAAACAATGTGATTATCTAATTTTAAATTAGATACAACAGTTTAAAACACTCCAAATATTCAAAGTTATCTTACTTGCATTTAGTTTAGCAAATTTAGTTGTGTATTTATACCTGCTATACTTTGATTAAAGTAAAAGTAAGTAATGGCTTAAAATGAGTGAATCTAGTCTACAGCCATGCCACCCTAAACAAGCCCGATCCAGTCTGATCTAGGAAACTAAGCAGGATTGGGCCAGGTCAGTACTTGAATGGGAGACCACCCAAGAAGAACAGGTGCATTAGGCATAAAAAATTAAAAATAAAGGATTATAAGTTTACAAGGTCCTTGCAATCTGAAGTCAACCAAGCATTGCCTCGCCTTAAAAAAAAAAATTTTTTAATAAATAAATAAAATGAGTGAATCTAGTTTACCTAAGTTGCTTAGAATTTTTTCCCCTTAATAAAACTGTCTGGTTTTAGAAGTTGCTTAGCACATGCCTAAGAAATATGCCTGAGATAATTTATTCTTTTGAAAATTAGTCCTTATTCTTTTCTTCTAAATGTGAGATATTCTAAGTGCTATTTTAATAGTAAAATTGTGTCCTTTACACTTGCTGAAATTTGAATAGCTTTGTCGTATAACAGTCTTACTTTTCCCTCTCAGGAACTCTTTCCAGTTAACAGACAGAGTGTGGATCATTTTGCTAAATACTTCACAGACGCAGGACTAAAGGAGCTTTCCGATTTCCTGCGAGTCCAGCAGTCCCTGGGCACCAGGAAGGAACTGCAGAAAGAGCTCCAGGAGCGTCTGTCTCAGGAATGTCCGATCAAGGAGGTGAGACACCGTGGGCTGACATCACTGTAAAACACACTAATGGCAGGAATAACATAGATCATGTAGCACAAACTTTGCCTTCCTTAAGCAGACCTACCTTTCTGAGCCTTATGCGCTTGCCCATACCATTGAAATTAATTCGATTTCAAAGTATTGCTTCATAACCCTCTTAAATCTTTCCAAAATTAATGGTTATTTCCACACAAATAACCTATTTTACAAGGCTGCCATGATTATCAAAATATTCCTTCTGTCAAATAGACTTACCAACCACTATCAGTATACCTCATTAAATGGTAATCTTTCCATTTTGCTGCCCATGATATAACATGTTTAGCATTTCGTTGTATTTCAAATCAACACTGGGTATTTTGTGTCACTGGGTATGACTGTGTATGGTTATTGCTTTTTTTAATTTGAAGAAAAAAAAGGTTGATGATTGTGAATTCATAGCATGGGAAAAGATCAGCTGGACCAGTGGCTTTTTTTATTTTGGTTTGGTTTGGTTTGGTTTGGGTTTTAAAGCAAGGCAACCCTTGGTTGACCTCACAGATTGCAAGGACCTTGTCAGTTTACAATCCCTTATTTTTTTATTTTTTACGCCAACAGCACCTGGTCTTCATAGGCGATCTCCCATCCAAGTTCTAACCAGGCGGGACCCTACTTAGCTTCCAAGATCAGAAGGGATCAGGCTTGTTCAGGGTGGCACAGCCATAGACAGAACCAATGGCTTATTTGATCTCACTCACAATAGCTATGTAGCCCCATTAAGTAAATACTACATTTTTATATAGCTATTTATAAATATACTTTATATAGCTATAGTTTATATGGCTATGACTCCATTTTTTTTTAATTCATACCTGGAGAAAACTTCCTATTTGAACTTAAAACACTTTTACATGCTAATCCAAGAATTAAGTAAAAAGAGTCCTTTCTTTTTGCTGCTTAATCCTAAATTCCTAACCCTCACCACCCCACATGCTGTAAGTCCTGCAAGGTATCTCATATGGCTCAAGACTGGAGAGGTCCAGAATGAAACTATCCAGGAGATGGAGGTGTTAGAACACTAAATAGTCCTAAGTCTAATGGCATTAAGGTCAGTAGTATATTCAATAATGTGTCCCAAAGCGAGAACCTGAACGCGATTTTCCATGGATAAAAAGCAAAACCAAAAAAAACATTGTGGTGATTTTAGTTGCATGATGTCACCTTTCTTTGTAGCATCTTCTAGCCAGCCCTGGGACTGGGACCTTCTAGTTCCTGTGTTCTCAGAGCCTGCTGACACCTCTGAAACATAGGTCAGTCAGCAAGAAAAAAAGTAATCTATTTTCACTAAAAAAAGGAAAGGTAGAGAAAGAAAGCTAGCTGTCTTACTCACAAAGTAGTATACTTGAGATATATTTGTGATTTTATTTCAAAAGGAAAAAGATTTTTCCAAACAAGCTTGATATACAATTAACTTAGGCAAACCTATATTCCAGACTATGAGATTTGAGAGTATATTTGCATATTTAAACATAATTCTAAGGGGAAAATAACCTGCTGAATGTTGCAGCATTGATGTGTTATATAAAAGTTGCTTTTGCACTTTACAATTTATTTACAAATTTTCACTGAGATGGGGCATGAAGATCATCAAAAGTAATAATTAAAGGGTGAATCATGAAGAATGGACTTGTATAAACCCAAGACATTCTCTATTAAGAGGTTTAAAGTTAAGATCCCAGACAAAAATTAACAGCTCTGTATCTTTTTTAAACCCCAAGAGCATCAAGCTGGTTCAAGTAAATCCTGCTCTGCTGGATCCACAGAGGTCTCTTCATGGGAAAGAATAAATCCTAAAAGACAAAGATTTTCTCTTATTTCCTACTGGCCAGAGTTAAGCCTATTAATTTTTGGACCAAAAATAAACATGCTTTGTGAAAAAAAATCATTGTGTTTTTCACCCCTCTGTTAATCTGAGAATAGGTACCATAAAGGGAGGGTATGATTAGAATACTTATCTGCCCCAAACTTTTCATTAAGCAGGATGCTGAGAGGGGAACGCTCCATTTGCCTGTTGTCATTTTCTGACCCCTTTTTCCATTTAATTTAGGTGGTGCTCTATGTGAAAGAAGAAATGAAGAGGAACGACCTTCCAGAAACAGCAGTGATTGGGCTTCTGTGGACCTGTATCATGAACGCTGTTGAATGGAACAAGAAGGAGGAACTCGTGGCAGAGCAGGCTCTTAAGCACCTGAAGGTAGAGTCTCAATAGGGCCGATCCCGGCTGCAGGCCAACTGCAGCTCTTAACATGTGACATTGGGGTTCCAGCCGCGATCTGTCCAGACACAGGCCAGGCATATATTTCCTAATTTTTTTTTGTTCCAAATTTGCCACTCTCTGAAATGTTTTTAATATAAGAGCCTATGAAACATCTAATTATAAGTTCTTACTAAAAACAGAAAATTTACAGAGTAGTCATGTATTCAGCATTTAAAGTTGAAGAGAAATGTCATCTAACTATTGTTTTTCTTTCTGTTCTGTGTGACAAATTTTTAGTGAATGTTTTTGTCTAAGTAAACTACGATTTGACATTAAAATTTGAAAAGTATCTGAGTGGTGGAAGAAATCAACTGATTGTGTAAATTGTGTATTTTTATGCACAGATAAATATGTTTTTGCTTCTAATCATTGAATTCTCCCTATAATAATATATTAAGACAAGTGGAAGACTTGGGTCCTGTCTTAGAATGTAAACTCTATTATAAAGGCAAAGAGAACAACCCAAACAAAACCATAAAGATGACCTGAGATGGGGACTGGATGTCTGCAGGAGAACCTCACTCTTCATCTCATTTTCACAACATCCAATACATGGATGCACACCAGTTATCTTTACTGTGGTCAGAATTTCATATTTGCTCTCTTTCTTAGTGGTACACTGAGCGAAATCTGATAAATTCCAAGATAAAAAATTCATTTTGATCAAACTCAATAGAATGAGAAGGTAATCTGAAAAGTGAAAGTTTTCTAAGCAAATCCCCAGGTTACTGTTTGCATCACATGTTTTGTCAGCCCCGGACCTCCCAGGAAAGTTAACAGTTTTTGCCTCCCACTTCTCTTCCAGCAATATGCTCCCCTGCTGGCTGTGTTCAGCTCCCAAGGCCAGTCAGAGCTGATCCTCCTCCAGAAGGTTCAGGAATACTGTTACGACAACATCCATTTCATGAAAGCCTTTCAGAAGATCGTGGTTCTCTTTTACAAAGGTATTCAACCATGTGCCTCTGCCTCTGTTGCTATGCTTTGTTGCAGCTCTTTGAGGGGGAGAACAGGGGGCGAGGCAGAGGGCCGCATGGGGTTCACGCTATTCTTTTCAAGATTCAGTGAGGCAGCCATATCCTGTATAGAAAGAAGATGCAAATGCCATGTTTGCCAGGCCTCAGGCACCAGTTAGGCCCCGGGGCACTTCCCGTTCATGGAACTTACCAGAAAACTGATGATGAACTGGTTATTATTTGAGCAGGGAGGGCAGAAAAAGAATGTAATTACATCAAGTAATTAGGTCTGTTTTTGAATTATAAGGATTAGCTCTAATAACAGTGATTATCAAAATGCTACAGAAAGTTATGTTCGGACCTCTTTGGGTTCCATAAAGCTGACTTTAAAATTACTGAAATAATTGGGCTTTTTAACTTTGTGTTTTAGTTACTTGTTCCAGCTGTTCTTCTGTTTTCCAAGGAAATGACTATTTTGAGATTTTCACATTTACTGTCTTTTCATTGTATTTATAAAGATGAGGTCGCCGTGACAACTGGCACTGCCTTTAATAAATGAATGCTATTAGTGTTTTAATTGATCTCAATCCTATATCTAAGCATATAAAAAATGATCCTAGACAATTCTTTGGTCTGGGTTTATGCAGTTTTACAAAAGAGAAAAAGGAACACTTCAGATATAATATATTTTGAATGTTATAAAATGCTTATTAGACATTGCTACAATCTTAAATGCCATAATATCAGAAAAACAAAAGTATAAATTAATACCAGCCAAATCTTTCTTCTTCTTTCAATGCATTCTTAAATTTGTTTATATTGAGTGATAATTTGGCAATGAAGTATAAAACTTTTACGTTATTCCTCAATAGCCATTTTTTAAATGTTTAATAGCATTTTACAAAGAGTTTTAATCAACATCCAAATTCTTCAGTTGCATACATGTTGCCCACAAATTTGGGTGATATATTTTTATTTTTATAGAACCAAGTTATCTATCACAATTTTTATATCAGTAGGAGGATACAATGATTGCCAGGTCCTATTTGAAATCCAGTAATTGATGTTTTTCTCTGGCCAGATCTGAATTAGGTCCTCTTGGACGTGGTCATGAGATAGCAATGTCCTAAAACTAGGGCTTCACTGATACCCAAGGTGACTCATCAGAACCAAGCCTGCAGGTCGAATTGTAGACCCATCTATGGTACCCAGCTGCCAAGAAAGAGAATCAGGGCCCTCCCACTAGTCGTCATGCTGTCCACACTACCCACTGCTGGCTCTATTCTCAATCTGGTAGAGAGAGACCTATGGGCTAGGTTTCACATTTGCTTTGTGGGTAGTCAATAGTTTCCACTACAGAGAAGCAAACTGTTTATAAACTAGTGGCCTAGGCACACAATTTTTTTTCTTGTCATTTAATTCCTAACCCAACCAGTATCTCTTACCAAATTTTTTCTTTAACCAAGACACAGTTGTTTGAGCCATATCTGAAGAAGTACCTCATTTCATTATCATATTTAATTCACAAAGAATTAACAAACAACTTTCTATCAGTAATGGCATCTAGCTTGCATATTGTTAGTACACACAGACCTAGGGGAAAACTCCAAGACTGAAAATCTGCCTCTTTAAAGCAGAAGGCAGAGAGAGACCAAAAAAAAGGGGATGAGCAACTCTAGTATGGCAACTAAGGGTTTATTAAGGGAGACTTCCACAGGAGTCATGTCTTAGGTGGCTATAAGGTGAAGTGGGTATACTCCATGCCACTTGACAGGCACCAAAGAGTTATATGTGGAGGGGAGGGAGGCATACACCCAGATAATAGTATGTGAACATGACCACATATGGTAAATTATATGCCTGACCACATCAGGACAATGGCCTGCTCCAAGAATCAGCATATCGAAGGATGCTTTTATGTCAGGATGAACCCCTAAGAGAGGTTGGTGATAAGCAATCTCCGTTCTCACCCGGGTCCACCTCACAAGACAGAGAGTGGTCACAGAACAGTCACAAAATAGTCTCTCTTCCCCGTACGTGAACTATTAAAATTCTTCAAGATTCTCATATTTACTATTAATGCCAGCATCCTTCCCAATTATACTCCTGATAAAAACTACTGAGAGCTTGCAAAAATGGCTGCTTTTAGTGATTTCCTATTCTTCAGCCTTAATTGCTAAGGAAAGGTGACCTGGAATTATAAATTAACCAAGGAGTAAAAAGAAGAGGAATTAGCTCTGCCTTAGACTATTGATTAAGTAGGTGATTAGCTTTTAAGCAATCTAAAGTTAGCAAGTTCCTTGGCAGGTTATGAGCAGGCCCCAGGGAACACAGAAGGTAAGTGTCAACATCAGTTTTATTCTGGCTTTGTTATTTTTGGAAATGAAATCAGGAAACTTTTTTTAAAAAAAATGAAAACCTAAAATATATCACTGAGATATTTAAACTAAATGTCATTCTTTATGTAATTTCATAATTTCCCACAAAATTATGCATGCAGTCTGTTTTCCTGCATAAAATAATTACATGTTTTCTTTCAAGAACATGAAACCCCTGAAGAACGATTGTTCCATACCCATGCCACTATTAAAAGAGTTACTGTGTTTACTTTCTTATCTTTTTTGAATAGTCATTTTTACTCTGACCTTATTTCATTCAACAGACATTTGTGCACCAGGACACATATATTTTCTGTTTTTATAAGGATTCGAATGCTTTTGTTATATATTTTATATGTCTAGAAAGACCTGGTGAACAGTGTATTTTAAAACACTCCTTTCTCAAATCTAATGTGCATGTGAAGCACCTAGAGAGCTTGTTATGTTAAAGCACAGATTTCCTGGTGACCATTGGTCCAGGATCACTATCTAAAAAGTATTTAAATACCAGAAGAGAAAAATTCCATGCACTATAGCTTCGTGTTTATGATTATACTTATCATTAATCTCATGTACTCATACACATTTTATAAATAACAAATATCAAATTGTGTCTTGATTGCCTCTTTTATCTAATGAAGTGGATTCCTTTTATTATAAGGAACATTTTTGCTTTAATACAGGTTTTAAAATAATGGAAATTCATTCTCTTTTTTCATTTTTATCTCTCACTTTATATACATACACACACACACCTTTCTCATATTTCCAGATCATAAGGACAACAGAAAATTGAGGATGCTATTATCCATGTCCCCTTTGATAAACCTAGTTACTTAAATGAATGCTATTATTGAAAGACTTTAAAGTATTTTCTATAAGTAACGTGGAATAAAAGTGAATAAACTATAAATAATTCTTTTTAGCAATGAAAGAAAAAAGTGGTGGTTGGTCATTTAGTGAAGATGCACTTTCTATTTTAGAATCTTGATTTTAGTATTTCTAAGGCAGGAAAGAAAATACTAAATTCACTGTTAATTTTAAAATATCATATTATTCACTTTTAAAAATAATTTCTCTTTCTGTCTTTCTTTCTCCTGAAGCTAAGTACTATATTTGGGGCATGTAGGTCTAAAAATATATAAAAGTACTTTCTCAAGTACTGTCAGTATCTCTGTCATGGGTTTTATTATCTGCAGAAGTTTCTTAGGTTAAATTCTGTCTGTCATGCAAATTTTTCTAAAATAAATTTCTTATTCTCATTTAAAAAAAGGTGAGTGGCCTTCTCACCGTACATATATTCTCAGCCTTCTTAAAATATTTTGACTTTGTCCCTTTGTGACATCTTTAATTAAAATACTGAATTTCCTGTTCCAAGTGACATAGTTTTCAACTTAAATATCTGAATAACTAATGTTATATAAAGCTTTGCAATTCTCACACCACCTTTACAATGTCTCTTTGATCTTCATGAAGACCTAAATTTTAAATTATAACTCTACCAATTGAGAAATACTTGTTTTTTCTCAAGTGAATGAATTTGTCTCATTTACATTTCTTGAGTTCATACTAGATGAGAATTCTTACATTGCATGCTAGAAATTAAATGAACAAAGTAGTCCCTGACTTCCTGAATTTCAGAGTGTTGAAGAAAACCAAGAATCACTGTGAATGTGTCAATGGCGAACGGCTCACAGAGTGATGAGTAGTAGGATGGCAGTGAAAGGGCACTTAACTCATAGCTGAAACTAAATTTGGAGGGGAAAGACAAGGCTCTCCAGGGATGCAAGTATTTTACCAGAGATGATGAAGAAATTGGCCAGATAGAAAAGGAAAAATGTATTTTAATCCAGGAGTACACTATGTGCCTTGGAGGATGTCTTCCTTTTTTAGTTACTTTTGCTGATATATATTCTAACAAACACTTTATAGTCTCCCAATTTTAATGAACTCTTCTCGTTTTTCTTTAGAGGAAAAAAAATCTGTCTTTCATTCCTCAAAAAGGAGTTTCTTCCTTTTAAAATTAGACTTTTTACTAATCAAAAGTTGATTTTTTTTTTCAAATTTTTTGATGCTTTGCTTCATAAGTGGCCCTGTGTGGTTGCTTCTGTCCCTTCCTTATTATTTATTCCCAAATACTAGAAATTTGGTTTTGTATCAGGTATTTATTACTAAATTAGGGTCTTCTAAGAATTCAACTTTGATCAGTTTTGTCTGATTTTCAGTGGATAGTACATCTAGTTAAGTTTTAGTTACCGTTTAGTGTCCTTTTCACAAGAACTGTCATTGACAAGTGTTTCAGTTGTGTGGCTTCTTTCAGCCTCTGGGGGGCAGTAAAACACGGGCATGAGCTCTGAATCTCAGCCAAACTGAGTCTAAATCAGCTTTCCAACATGTACATTGTATCATATACAATTCATTAAGGTAAGGAGAAAAAATAGACTGTCTCTTTATATGTAAGCCTCATTTTTTTTTCATTTTATGACATTAATAGCAATAGTTCTGTAGAACATATAATTTATAAACCAAAAAATTGTCTGATGGGGAAGCAATTGGGGAATTAGTGATGTAAATCAAAAGAATCTTAAAGATGGTGTAAAGAGATCTCAATTATGTAAAAGAGACTTAAATTATGTGTTTAAGCTAATTAGCATTCTTAGAAAATCTCTATAAAGCAGACTTGCACTGTTACAAGTCACTTCCTTAGACTGTAAACTGCCTGCTCCTCATCTACAAAAACTGAGTTTTGAAGGCAAGTGGGTGGAGAAGTTGTTTCATCATTGTGAGTACAGAACGTGGAGCTGTAAACAGAAGAGGCTAGAAGCTAAGAGTAATTCTGCAGAACTCCTGTTTAAACCTTTTCTGTCCAGTCCTTATAAATGAATAAATCCAGACTTCCTCTTTCCTTTGCAAAATGCAGTATATTGAATGATAAAAACAAATAAAAACCTTGTATTTTCTAATACCAATTGTGTGCATTTTTAACCATTTCAATCTTTCTGTTGAAGCCAAGAGCCAATTAATTTTTTTAAAAAAAGTTTTGTTATAAAAAGGTCATGATGTTTGAAATGAAAACTATCAAATCATTTCTCTCATTTCCTAAGTTAAAATTATGTTTTAACTGCAAATATGTCAGTAGAGTGATTTATCAGGATTTGTAATGGATTGGGTAGGCATTGGGGACAGCAATAAATTTGTTTTACTGGTTTTTTACATCTCATTTCCCACTCCAGAATTTCAAGATAACCCATTAGAACACTGGCTATGTTTGCTATTATTCATATTTCCCTTCCTATTCTTAACATTAAATAATCTAAGTTAGTGGTAACTTAATGGTATCAAAGCATATTTGCAGAAAATAGAGTTTTAGGTAATCAATAGTTAATTGATAATACTTTTGTTAGACACCTATAGGAAACCTATCTAATATGTCTGTTTTTCTCTTAATGGATTACAAGAGAAACATTACTCTTGCAATTCAGATTATGATGCTGTAGGGAACTAAGCTAGTGATTTAGCAATAGAGTTAAGTGTAGAACTTCGGGTTATGTGTGCATTGATTCCATACACCCAGGAAGGTCATTTTTATATCTAATTGTTAATATCATTATTGCATTCTATCTACATTTTTTTTCATTTGCCCTTCTTTTTTCCTAAAATTGTAAATCCTCTTAAATGTCCAGTCATTTGAGGTTGCTGCTTAATCGAGATGTGTTTGAAGTTGGCAGGACACAGAGTGTTCTAAAATGCTGGAATTGCTGATTCATTTGCAAAATTACAAAACAACCTAGATTCATACCGGAAAAGTAGGACTGTAAGAGATTTGTAAGCCCCAGTGTGACTTGCATATACACTTGCATTATTTCATGCCTAATGAGCTGTATATCATCAATATCACTATTTACTAAGCTAACTGCTAAAATATGCCACTGCTCTATATGGAAATGAGCTTGGGTCCTAGCTTCTGTTTCAGGTATGAATTTCTTTTATAACAGAGCTTTTAGTGTTAAAAGTGATTGCTTTCTATTAAACTCTAAGCCATGGAATTCCCTTAAAATGTCACATTTATGTAGTAACTTTAAAATCTTTGACTTGAAATTGCAGCCGATGTGCTGAGTGAAGAAGCAATTTTGAAGTGGTACAAAGAAGCACACGTGGCCAAAGGCAAAAGTGTATTTCTTGACCAGATGAAGAAATTTGTTGAGTGGTTACAAAATGCAGAAGAAGGTACGATTTTGTTTAACAACTTCGGTGGCTGTTTAACAAATACTTTCTCATTATAATTCCAGATATCTACATGTTTCACAGATTTTTCTTGCTTTCCAAAAATTAAAGTTCTTAAAGTGTCTTCCATATTACTTACATCTTAGCCTTTCTTTCTTAAACCAAGGCAATGAAAATTTCTACAAGGCAAAAAAACAAAAACAAAAAAAAAACCTCTTTTAAATTATCCACCCTAATGGAGAACTAAAAGAAATAATTAGCAGATCTAAAAGAGAAAAAAATACATTTGCCTTAATCACACTTGGGATTGTATCAATTTTCATAAGCACCGTTAACAGTTAACTTATATTTAAATGGCAACAGAAAGCGGAAGAATAATGGTGAGAGTGAATGCAACTAAGAATGAAAAATTTATTTTAGGTGATTCAAAGAATAAAATAGTGTTTTCTCTAAAAGTATTAATGAGCATGTTGCACTTTTAGAAAGGCAAAATTTATTTCAAAGCAAAGAGAGCTAAAGTTTGCTATCTCCCCCTGTCTGTGACGATCTTACCTGGTAAAGGATGCCCAGGACAAAAATGTCTTTTGGGTGGCAGAGGCGGGGAGTGGATTAGAAACTCTTTCGTGACCTTATTTAAGAGAGAAAAAAAAAAAACATTAAAGTCTTTGCTTGCTTTCTTCTCTCCTAGAATCCGAATCAGAAGGTGAGGAAAATTAGATGACTCGAGAAGCACAATACCGAGGGTTACTACACAATACTTTGATTGGGAATGCTGAACCATTGGAGAAGAGAAACTTGGCTTCTGTTTTACAAAGGATTAAAAATAGGATAGGGTTCCCTTGTGCAGAGGGGGGAAAAGTGATTTTTGTTTTTGTTTTGTTTTTAATGGAGCCCTGAGGCATCAGCTATTACACTTGGGACTCTACCTCTCACTCACTGTATGCTAACTTAAAGCCATTCAACAAGGAGTCAAGTAGGAATCTGAAAGTAAATACTCAACAGACTCCTCTTTTTTAGCTGTATTTTTCAGGTACTGTGTGGTGAACGCCCCACTGGTGTCTATTATAGGGCCACTTTGGTAGTTGTGTATCTGCTCGTGTATGTGATTTGACAAACCAGTTTTTTAAAATAAATGGCTTTATAAAAACCTGGGTCTATATTCTCAGAGTTTTTATTTCTTCCTACACAGATGACATTTCAGCATTATGCTTTATTATTTTTTTCCTATTTAAATTCTGAATCACTACTTCTTTTGTCATCTGTGAAAACAATGCTTCCCCTTTAAGCTTCATAAGTAATAAATTTCAGTTATCTTCATAGTGAAATAGAAATTGACCCAAAATTACATGTGCATTTGCCCTAATACCATGAAATGATAATATTAAGAATAATTATTAGATATGCAAATACATAGTTCCCCACTTCATGTTTTCCTCAGCTCTATTTCTTCCCTATTTAGGGAAGAGAGACTTTGTGTATGTACATGCATAGATCTTTGTTTACATTTATTTACAGCTAGGTGGTTTTATTCTTTAAATTATCCTATTCACAATAGTAGCAATGTCAAACATATTACTGTTCAGGAAAGCTCAGTTTTATTATACGTCTTCCTTACTCTTCAAAAATGTAAGGACTGCCCTGTTGCAATGGTTATCTCCAAGACAAACATTTATCTAAGTAAGAGGGGTAAAAAGGAGGGTAATTGGAAATTATGTTCACAAAGATAAGATGTTTTCTAGTTTCCTATTTGTCTTCAGGAGAAAAAAGGAAAATTTTCCCTACAACTTGACCACATACCTAAATCTTTAACATGATGGATTTCTTCCATTTTTTAAATACTAAGTCTTTGATAAATGCCATTCTTCTGTGCAGTGAGAGCACTGTCGAGTCCTCTGGCCCAACAATGGACAGCGAAATGTTAATTAGAATATATTTTTGAAAAATTATAGGTGAGAATGTCAATTTCATTACACAGAAAATAAGGACAGACAACTGTGACCAAGAATGGTTGGAAGCCATAGAATAAAGAGCTGTATGGGACCTTGAAGTGCTTGGCCTACCCTTGTATGTGTTTTTGCATTCTTTCCTAAAATGTTTCTATTCTGTAATGCTCCTGTTTCATACTGGTTTTCCTTTCAGTTTGACTTTTTACAATTGCCCTTCTCCTATCTTATAAAATCTCACTCACTCATCTCTACATGGTACACTGTCCTTGAGATGAAAACCACATGGTACCAAAGAAAGGGGCACTTCTAGAATGTGTTGCTCTTACAGGATAGTCCCTTGAGAGGAGAGCAAGAACCTGAAAGAAAAGATGTCTGATTTCTTCCAGGCCATCAATTCAAGGCAAGTCTCCATTACCTATGTACCCTTCCTCTTATCTTAAAAATTAGAATGGTAAAGTTAAGTTGGTAGTCACATCATAGAGTGTATATTAACGTATTTGTTTGAATTGAAAAAATTAGAAATTTTAATTCAAAAATAAATTTGGCCAACTGCTTAGACAAGTGCCAACTGTTAATGAGGATCTGTGGTAGACATTTCATGAATTAAATCTGCATCTCTAATATTTTGACAGAAATACATTTAAAGGTAAAATATTGAAAATTACATTCAATTTGAGATAAGAAGTTATATCTGCTTTTATATTTTATGTTTATATTAGTTTTAGGTGCCAATATATTAAGAGGGGTTTTTTTCCCTCTTCATTTTAGGGGACTATGAGTAAAAAGTAGGCAGGTCACTTCATTAGAGCACATTTGACTTTGCCCCACTATTTTTAAGATGGCCAAAAAGACCTAGAAAAAGCACAGAGTTGTCCAAGGTTGTAGAATTAGTGACCAAGATGGAACTAAATTTCCCATCCTTAAAGTCACACCTATGCTTTTTTTTTCTATATTCTGTCAAATTGTTTATGATGAGAATATAAGTTTCTACTGTTTAAGTAAAAGTGTTTTTAAAACTAACACTTCTATTGAGTAAACAGCTGAAAAATCTATAAACTATAGAAATTATAGAATACTAAATATTTAATATTTTCTAACAGGACATTTTTTTCTCAAACAGAACTTGAGATAGTGATTTTAAGGTAAGCAAGCATAAGGATAGGAATTGAAGGAGTCTGAAAAGCAAGGACTTGAATAAATTCTTAAACCAAAGCCTTGTCTTTCTCTGAAAGACAAGTATCTCTGTTTTCTTCTTAAAAATAAAACCTGTCTCAATTTAGCAGGTTTAAACAACAAACATCTATTAAGTAGTGGTTTCTGTGGGTCAGGAATTCAGGAGCAGTTTAGCAAGGTGGTTTTAGCTCAAGGTCTCTTGTGAGGATGCAATCAAGCTGTTTGCTGGAATTGCAGTCATCCAAAGGTGTATAGGATCTGCTGATAGTGGTGACTTGTGGGCCTCATTTCCTGATGACTTTTAGCCAGAGACCTCAGTTTCTCACCACAGGGTCCTCTATTTATGCTACCTGACTGTCTTTATGTCCTAACCAGTGGCTTTTCCCAGAATAAGTGGTCTTGAAAGAGGAAGCCCAAGAATTAAGCTGTCTTTAAGTAACCTTATATTGGAAGTGATAAAACATTCCTTTGCCACATTCTATAGGTTACACTCACCATTCCTGATACAATGTAGATGAGGACTACATGAGGTGTGAATACTAGGAGATGGGGATAATTGAGGGCCATCTCAGGAGGCTGGCTACACAATAGTGTGTGTGTGTGTGTACACACACATACACATACTAAAATAGTTCCTGGGGAAATTAAAAATCTTCACCTAATGTTTAAACAATGAAGGCCCTAAAAGAAAATCTAGAGGAAAACTTTATATGGTGACATGGGAAAACTATAACACAAAAGCAAAAAAAATTTTTTGATTTTATAAAAAAAATTTTTTCCTTATTGAAAGATACATACATGAATGATAAACATCAAATGCACGTGGAATCAGAGGAGCTTTAACAGATTAAGGGAAAATATTTTGCTAAGAATAACATAGAATTAACCATACAATATAAAGAGCATATAAATAAAAAAAAATAAAAATGCAAAAAATTGAAGAGTCAATTTAAATGGGCAATTAATACGGAAAAATGCTCAACCTGTTAATCAGATATATGTGAAGCAGTGAGATAAAACTCATTGGGTTGAGGGAAAGAATGCTAAAACCAATAATCAATGGTTGTGTGGGGAAAAAATGGCTCATTTTGTAAATGGTCTTCAGAGTTAAAATTCGGCAATAAATATTAACACTTTCAAAGTGCATATTCTTTGACTCAGCATTTCCATTTCTGAAATCATTCCACAAGTATAACTACATACATGCAATGATCACTATTAATGATAAAACTGGGATGGACTAAGACAACCGGTAAATCTAAAACGTCTATGAATGGGGGCTAGTTAAATTATAATAAGTTTATATTGGACAAATATGTGGACTCAAAAGGATGAACATACTATATCATTAAGGGAAAAATACAAGTTGAAAGAATATTCTTTCCATTAATGAAAACTATGTGTGTATATAATATACACTTGTAAATACACAGTACACCTGTGTAGCCAGCAATCAAATGAACACAGTAAACATTAGCAGTCAGAAACCCCCTACCTCCCTCTTCCAACCTCTGCCTCCTAAAGGTTAATCATTATCCCGAGTCCTAACACATTCAATTTCTCTGTATTTGAAATGAATACATACAGTTTTTTCTTTATGCTTCTTTTATTCAACATCCTGGCACCTCATTTTGTTGTCTTTGTGTTTAGTTCCTTTCTGGTATGTGATTAAGTAGGCACAGTTGATCTACCAAAAATAATACCCTGCTCTTTCAGCCAAAAACACATGAAACATGAGAACATTATTTTTTTTAATGAGCCAAAATGTTGCACTATTCTCTTTTGGCCCAGTGAATAATTCCTAGGCACATATCTGTTTTTCAGAGATAATTTGAGAACACATGCATTTCTTCACAGATTTCATTTCAAAAAAGAATCATCTCCTGCCTCCTCCTTAAATGGGCAACATAGATTTTTTTAATTAAATCATAAATTACTGTGCCTTCGACTGTACTTCTACCCACATTTTGCTTTAGCTGCTGTGTAAGTGGAGGAGTGCAGAGATGCACTTAGAAATGGTTGGCTTGATCTTGGAGGCACCATTCTGCCATTAATTAGCTGTTTACCTAATTGGCATGTATTTACTTTGCTTAATTGTAAAACAAGGGCCTGAGCAAGATCAGTCCTTAAACTGGGACTTCACAGTTCACAGCACCCAGTTAGCTATAGGCAAGACTGTTTTCACCAGATTTTCAGTTGTCTGTGACCCAAGAAAGGTAAAATATAATTAGGCTAGATTGCTGGTTCCCAAACCCCAGCATGCATCAGAATCACTCAAAGCATTTAAAAATGATTGTTGGTTGAACCTCCCTACTGAGTCTCTGCCTCAGTGGGTCTGGGCCGAGGTCTAAGGACAAGTTCCCTGGGAGATGGCTGATCTTTCTGCACTACACAGAACCACTGGGCCAGATAAGTACTAAGGGCCATTCCTGTGCAGACTTTTCTGCAGTCCATTATGTCTTCAGAAATGGAGGTAGGTTGTGTGTTTCTCATATGTGTATTTTCAATTGCCATTCAGCACAATGCATTGCTTGGCAAGAACGTGTTCAATAAATGAATGAAAAATGAGCAAATATGCATTAAGAGGTCCTTTTAAAGGGTCGATCATAAATTCACCTAATATGTTCCTATACCTTCTTTAAAGTTCAGCATTAGGACCACAGCCTGATTGCTACTTAGTAAGGATTTAGATTAATGCTCTAAATAGAAATGCATCCAATCTATTGTGTCATTCTCTGAAACAGAGCCAATAAAGTGTGGACCAGTAATTTATAAAATGATCCCGTGTTTGTTTCCAAAAGAAGCAAAAATAATTTTCTCGTAAAGACTGCCCAGTATGGCTCTGTAACAGCAATTTGTGAGTATTGATCACACAATGTTGACCTGCTGTAATCCCTTTAGCCACACCCCTCCCCACACACACATGCCACCCACCCTCTTCCATCCTAGAGCAAGTCTAAGAAAGGTAAAATATCTCTGGTCTAGGTCAGTCTTACTCAAACTTTGCTGTGACTGGAATTAACTTGGAAGGCTTAGGAACTGTAAATTGTTGACAAAAGCTCCAGAGTTTCTGACAGCAGGCCTACTGGGGTGGGACATGAGGATTTGCATTTCCCAAGTCAAGTCGCTGCTGGTCTAGTGACCACACATTGAGAGCCACTGGGATCTACTAAGATCCTTTAGTAACAGGTATGTTGAAGCAACCCAGCTCCACAAACAGGACCTTGATTTAGACTAGCTTGAAAGCTATTGATGCATTCATTGGGAATGGAATATCGAAAAGAAAAGCTGTTGACTGTCTGTGATTTCTTCCCTAGCTTTCTCAAATTCCTATCTCTGAAATCCTAAAGTATTCTGAAGAGATGCAAGGGGGTTTGAAAGATCTCAATTCAGACAGCCTTGACTATTTAAAATGGAAAAAATATTTTTTGAAAAAATCCTGGAACCTTTCTCAACATTCTCTTTCCTCCTTTAAAAGGAAAACCCAATGATTTTCCAAGTGTAGACCCCAGACCAGCCATGTCAGCATCACCCGGGAGCTAGCTGGAAATGCAAATTGTCAGGATCCACCACGGAGCTGCTAAATAGAAACTCTGGGGGTAGAACCGCAATCCATTTTTAACAAGCCTTCTGGGTGATTATGATGCGTGCTCAGGTTCAGGAACCACTGGCCTAAACTTTAGCTTTCAGACTGGCTTGGAACAATTTCTGAAAAGACATAAGAGTTGGAGGACAATTAGAACAGAGGCAAGACCAGGCTTTGGGGACAGTGAGATGGTAGGTCTCACTTTTTTGGGAAGCTGATCAGAAACCAGACAATATCTCTGGGGCAGGATGGCATCATGGCACTTTATTGTTTTTACCTGAAATAAGGAGAGAGAATGTTGATGCCCTTGTAGCTATATGACTTGGCTATAGAAGGAGCTGGTATATAATAACTCCTTCAAGTGTGCGGGAATACCTTCTGAAAAGTCTTCTCCTAAAAGCTGGTTTTCCTCAATTTTTTATCTTCGTATTTAACAATGAAATGAAAATATATTTGAGAGATTTTTTTCCTCCTTTCCAGCATGCTCATCAACAAGTACAGCAGCAGGTATCTGTGGCAATGAGCAGCAGCTTTTCTAAATACGATGGAATCTAGAATATGAGCATTCTCAACATATCTCAAAATAGATTTCTGGCTGATAGAGAAGAACAGAGAGGCAACAGAGGAGTAAAGATTTAATTTTATGTACATGTATATACATAAAATTTGTAGGGTTTTATTTAGGCTAACTAGCTTGTAAAAAAAGATTTCAGAAGTCTGATGTAGTATTAGTGCTGGGGATAAAACAGCAAATGAAATATCTGATCATTTACCTTTTATGGCCAAACTATACAGCTTTCCATGGCCTTTTGAAAAGCTATTTACTTCAGCCATATGTCCTCTACCTGTTTTACATCACTGCATGTGAATACTAAGTGACTTCTGATATATTATGAACAATGACAACTCACAGATTATAAGTACTTTTTTTTGAATTTCCAGGTATTCAGATTTTTCTAACATATTGCTTCCTAGTTTAATTTCTTTGTGGTCAGAGAACATACATAGATGATTTCAAAGCTTTTATGTTTATTGAGACTCATTTTATAGCTCAGCATATGATCTATCCTGGTGAATGTACTGTATGTGCTTGAAAATAATGTGTATTCTGCAGTCATTGGGTGGAGTGTTATAGAAACATCAATGAGGTCATGATGATTGGTAGTGTTCAGAGATTCTGTCTTTAATGATTTTTTTGTTGTTGTTCAGGAGTTGTGTCATTTGCTGAGAAAGGGGTATTAAAATCTTCAACTCAGATTATAGAATGTCCACCTCGCTATTTAATGTGACCAATTTTGCTTCGTGTATCTGGAAGCTCTGTTATTAGATACATACACATTTATGATACTTATGTCTTTCTCATGAATTGGCCAATTTTTCATTATGAAATACCTTTCTTCGTCTTGAAGTTTACTTTAGGCATACTGGTTGTGTGGCCTATCATTTTTTATTCATGTACTTTCAACCTGTAAAGTATGATTCCTGAATATAGCACATAACTGATTCTTGCTTTTTAAAAAAAAATTCATCCTGATAATCTCTGCTTTTTAAATGATGTGTTTGGTCATTATTGATGTAGTTGGATTTAAGTCTACAATTTTATAATTTTTTTTAACCTGTCCCTGTGTTTATTTCTCTGTCTCTCCTGCCCCTTTTTTTTTAATTAATTGAATGTTTTTTAGAATTCCATTTTATTTCTTATTTATTTATTTATTTATTTATTTATCATGTATACCTTTGTTCTTTATTTTTTTTATTAAGGTATAGTTGGCATTATCACATGTAAAGCTTAATGATTCAATATTTGTATATATTGCAAAATGATCATGACAATAAATCTAGTTAACATTTGTCACCATACGTAGTTACAGGATTTATTTTATTTCTTTTGATGTGAACTTTTAAGATATTCTCTCAGCAATCTTCAAATATATAATAAAGTATTATTAACTATAGTTGCCATTATGTCCCCAGGAATAAAATTATTTATTTTATTACAGGAAATTTGTAATACTTTTGGCTCCCTTCACCTATTTTACCAACCTCTAGCTTCCCACCTCTGTAAACCACTGATCTGTTCTAGTTATACCTCTTTATGTTACCTTTTCTAGTGGTTGCTCTAGAGAGTACAATGGACAATTTTACGTTATCAATCTAGAGATAATATTGTAATATTTTGCATAAAATATAAGGACCCTGTTATTGTGTAGATCTATTTACTCTCTCTCTCATCCTTTGTGTAATACTTGTAATATATATTACATCTACAAACGTTATACATTCCAGGATATGATATTAGTGCTTTTTGTTTTTAACATTTCTATGTGTTGTTTTAAATTAAACATGTTTTATATTTATTCATTTTTTACAATTTCTAGTGCTCTTCTTCTCTCCTAAAGATCTGTGTTTTCATCCAGTACTATTTCTCTTAATTATGAAACAAAAACAAAGACAAAAATTCCTATTTTTAGAATCTCTAGTGGTGTGGATCTGCTGACAAATTAATTTACTTTTATTGGAAACATCTTTAACTTGCTTTTATTAAAGGATTTTTTCAGTGGATATAGTGATCTGGGTTTGCAGCTTTATATTTTAGCACGTTTTAAATTTTATTCCACTGTATTTCATCCTCTGTTTTTTCTGATGAGAGGTTAAGAGTGGGGAATTTAAATTATTGTTCTGCAACTGTCCCTATGCTTAAAGCTGTAGATAGTCTATATACTTTTTTAAAAGATGTGGGGGTTAGGGGAGACACAGTCACCCAGGGCTCTCCTCTTCCTCTAAGTGTCAACTCCTCCCATTCTTTGCTCTCCCACTGTTTCTGCCTAATTATTCATTACTCTCCAGTACCTTTAGGTGATTTTTCTTCCTCTTTTGTTGAAAGTTTTTAGTTGTTATTTATGAAGAGTTTGTCTTATAGAAACTACTCTGCCATTACCAGAAGCAACACCTGGAGCAATGAATTCTTTTAGGAATCTTATTGACCAGCCCATCTTTCTAGCTTGTGGGTACAGCCACACAATCCCCACACCTATTTGTGTTCATGTATGTATTTATTAGATGTAAGCTTT
The DNA here is from genome assembly GCA_030015415.1 of Cynopterus sphinx. Classification (NCBI taxonomy): domain Eukaryota; kingdom Metazoa; phylum Chordata; class Mammalia; order Chiroptera; family Pteropodidae; genus Cynopterus; species Cynopterus sphinx. The sequence goes on along the minus strand of CM057391.1, from coordinate 17,463,729 downwards.
TTTTCAACTCTGCTACATTCATATTAAATCCTGGAAAAAAAATCTATAGTTTCCACATCTGGTGTGCTAGCTTTAGGAACAATTTCTTATGTTGTTGTTAATGGCTTAAAGTGGAGTTTAATTTGCCTTAAAAGTCAAGAGAGCTCTAAGAGATAACAAAGGAGAGACTGTGTCTGCTGTGAACTTGACATCTGACTCTACCACATTCAAACAATAGTTGACATTTTATATCCTACCAAGATCCTGGTCAGAGATATGTATGAAAGTCAGTTAACTCATGTTCAACTTGTTTGCTCACAGCCCCAAGAGAAAGTTGTTGTTCCAGAAATCCTCCTTTGCCTTAAGTTACTGTCTCTATCAGGTATTAGTTACCTTGGCAACAATGTGGAAAACCTTGATGTTTTAGAAAAATCATTGCAGGTTCCATAGGAAAGAATTTCCAATAAGACTTAATCAAGAAGACAGCTATGTTCACTACTATAAAAACTTAATCAGGGACTGGAAATTTATGCTGTCGTGGGGAAGAGAGAATTCCTTTAGGTAATAACTTATCACAAAATTAATATTGCACAGTAAATGAACATCAATATTACACAGTGGAGGGGGCCGGTTATCAGGCCTCTGGTTGTTTTGCATTCTTAAAAGCACCCTTAAAACCTATCGTACTTTGTTATGTTCTAGTTGATAGGAAAAACACAAAATTACAAATATTGGCACATTTCCTGGTAGTTTTAGTGTCACCTCTACTGGCAACTTGTTCAAGCACTTAAAGGTAATGACAATAAACCACTTTAGAAATAAATTGTGGGTTTCATTACATTGCATAACTTATTCAGTGATTCAGTGTTTTAATTATAGCATGATATCAAGATATAAGGAGACCAAAATCTGTATTAATCAGAGTTCTACCAGAACTAGTAAAATACACACACACACACACACACACACACACACACACACACACATTTACACTGTTTTGCATGGAATCCACATGGAATAAAAAATTTATTACTTGATATAATAATACATATTAAATATAAGTATATTAATATATATAATAAAATATAATAAAATTGTATTATTATTATTATCTCATTGTAACGTGCTGCAAATATTATCAATTCAGTTTCTCTTCAGATCAAATGATACCCCTCCCAAACTATCAAGGAATTCTCTAAAATGAATATTATAACCTTTTTGTTCTTATAATAGTTTTTGAAGAACTAAATTTGTTTATGTTCAATATCTGAAGTAACATAGTTTGGGAGACAAATGTATCATATTGGAATTTAAGAGACCATAGTCTCCAAAGATATTTCTTAATTTAAAACTAGTAGACCATAATCTCTCTAGTCTTCAATTTTTATCATTTTTTTTTTTTACTTTATTAGCATTTATTTGGTGTTAAATTTACTCCCAGGCCATAGTTTTTGTTTCTTCGGTTTCTTCTGGGATTTTTCTTCTGTGCAAACTCCTCTTCTGGTTTAGGGACAGTCTGTTCCTTTTAAGTGAGGATCGTCTCAGTGGGGCAGAGAGAGCTCAAGCAGGGGTTCATCTGGCCATGAGCGCTGTCAGGTATGAGAGGCATCTCAGGAGATTTGTTCCTCTGGATGTGCTCAGTGACCAGAGACTCTGCATCTAAACCCTCAAGTTCCGCATCACTCTCTGCATTTTTAAGCATGTGCAGCAACAATTTAGCATTCTTTTTGGGCCACCGACCCTGAGTCCAGCCCCATCGTTTATTTAGCCTGGGCACACCTACCAACTCTGCCATCGTACAGTGGAATGGTACACAATGTTTCTGTAAAGTGACATCCTTCAGATGCTTGGTGGCTTTTTGGATATGTGTGCCCTCGGGGGCCTGGGCTGTTTCATGAGTGTTCCTAAAGTAAACACAAAGATTTGAACCTCTTGATTTCCAAGATTTTGTGGTGTTTTCTGGGTCAAGTGAATAGTAAACCATTTTCAGAGGTTGCCTCACCGCACTTAAGGGGAAAGTCTAGTCTTCATTTTTATCTTCTTTTGACTTGGGTTTCTTCTCCCGCAGATCAGGTAGTTAGACATGATGACCTCAAAGAGTACATACCTTTCTTAGTGTCTATGGTTGCATAATTCTACAATAGGACCTGAAACTTGGAGATGACTTCTTTGAATCCTTTCTGTATGCTCTCAAGAAGCCCTGGAAAAAAGGTAGAGAGAGAATGAAAAGATTTAAAGATTTACCACAAATCCCAATTTCTGAAATGCTTAATAAAATTTGTGAAAGCCACTGATTTGTTTTTCTACTGCCCTTTGGTTAAAAACAAACATTTAAGTCAAATGTTAATTCCTAAAGTTGTATTAGTTAGGTAGAGCCCAAAGGTTTGTCCATTCCCCCCACACTGTGTGTGTATTAAAAAAGTCATTTTCCACATACAATAACCAATGATGTTTCAAGCAAATTAACTCCCCAGAGATTTTAATGATTTACTCATTGTTTTAGATGTGGGGAAAATATTCTTGTTCCTAAAATCATGCTGAAAATAAATATTCTAATAGGAAAAATATTTGCGAGTAACTACATGAATACAGTCAGTGCCTCTGAAGATTGAGCTGCAAATATGTTAGAAATGTGGGCATTCAGGAAAGTTTCATAGAACCTATGAAAGAATATGCTACTTCTAAAAAAAGAGAACACAAAGCCCTCTGACAAGAACTTGCCAAATAATGGGATGAAGGTAATTCATGTCAGATAGTTACAGCTCAACAGCACAATTCCCATATGAAATGTCTGTGCCGTTGTTGATATCAGAGCCCCTTACTAACATCTCATTTTTGTGCTGGGAACCATTCTTCCTTTATTGACATACTCTCACAATGGAAAAATAAAGAGCAAAGGGAAATCAGGATGTAGAGAATTAAAGGGACAGGAAACGGAAAATTGGGGCTGACATAATGAACTTCCTGTTCAGTGACTCACTTTTTGTTCATCTCAGGAGTTGGCCTTAGAACACAACAGGGGACTATTTAAAAAAAAAAATGATAGCCCATTCTCCAGGAAATATGGAGTAGCTTTGATAACTCACTGTAGGTTTCTGTTTTATCAACTCAGGTAATAAACTTGCAATGTCCAACAATAGCCAACTAAGAAATAAGTGGCCTGCTAGTGTCTTTGGAAGAAAGCTATTCTCACCACTTCACCACCAATGCTGCATGTATTTGTGTCTGTTTTGAATGAATTGGGTTTTCTTTCTCCTTTTACTTTATAAACACTGAAAAAGAAATTTAAAAAGTAAAACACATAATGCTAAAGATCTAATTTTTAAAACTTGATTGAAGTGTTTCGAGGTAGTAATTAGCCCAGAATTGCAATATATGGAGTGAACTAAATGTAACTTCATGCCTTGCCTTTTTGAAAATTTGATTTCTTACAGGCCATATCAGTAAGATTTTAGCTGAAAATGCTGGAGGGCATGAACACACACACACACACACACACACACACACACACACAACCCAGCTCTGAGGTTATTATTATCTTGGAAGATAAACAAGGGATAAGATGAAAAAGAAATCACAGAATCCAGCCCAGGAGAATGAAGGTGGATGAGTAATATCCGTAATTCAACGTGGAAGCAGAAGCAAGTCATAAGACAACCTGGGTTCTCAACTAGACAGGGGAGAGGGTAATCAGAAAAAAACCTCATATCAATATTTAATTAAGGAAAATAAAAGTATTGCAGTTGAGAAACATTTTTCATATCAATTTGGCCTGATAGTTCTATTGTCAAAACAATAAAAGATGAGTGTATTCTACTTAAATTTATAGGAAACCCAAAACAGATTAAGCAAAGGTAAAGAACAGTTAAAACTTACTGAATAGAGTCATTAATTGGGCCTATGGACTGGCGTTTCCTTAAATCTTCCTCTAGATTGTCTATCTTATTTAAAATTAATGTGTTAATGTGTTACAGTGAATAGCCTTTTAATCTATATCTTAGATAATCACACTTAGGAGCATGTAGCTGTTTATCCTAAGGCAGCTTAGGCAACACCATTCACCTAGGGTTCTGACCAAGTTCTAGGTCAGTAACTCGAGGCATTGGCTTGAGCTGTGTCAGTCACAAGGGCACAGAAGAGCACCCCCACAGGCAACACTGTGCGTGCAGATCCCACCAAAGACAGGCGGGGAAGCTGCTTACAGACCATTCCTTGTGTGAGTTTCCTGTCGGCACTGTAACAAATCACAAACATAGTGGCCTAAAACCACACAGATTAACTATCTTACCCTTTCTGGATGTCAGAGTCTAAAGCAGGTCAGCAGAGCTGTGTTCCTTGTGTAGACCTTATGGAAGAATCCAGGGAATTTCCTTTTTCAGTTTCTAGAGAATTCCTCCACCCTTGGCTTATGGCCACTTCTTCCACCTTCGAAGCCTGCAGCAAGGCCTCTGCTTTTCTCTGCTGCCTGCTGTCTCTCTGTTGTGATTATGTTGTGATTCCATTCCACCTGGATAAACCAGGATAATCTCCCCATTTCAAAATCCTCAGTTTAATCACATCTACAAAATCTTTTGCCATGTAAAGTAATGTATCCACAGGTTTGGAGATTAGGACATGGGTATCTTTTTTTTTTTTTTTTTGGTAGGGGAAACATTATTCAATAGTCAAAATGCCAATCGGAATGTAAAGAAGCTGGGCTATAATGCTTGTCCACAATAAATTGGTATAAGAGGAAAAGGAAATTATTAGCCCAGGGTACTTTAACTTCCCCTTGGTTAAGTTTAAAGAAAAGAACTCAATAGACCAAGAGTCGTAAAGCGAAATCTGGAAGGAAATTCAAAGCACTAAGTTGGTAATTACTACACGCATATTTGGAAAGATAAGGAAGAAAGATAAAGAACAGAATATCTAGCCTTTATTTACTGTGAAAAGTAAATTTAATCTACATTAAATTTATTCCTTATTATCTAAAGTGACTACCTTAATCTGCTTACTAAAAGAAGGGAAATTTCTCCTAATATTTCAATGTTTAAATTTGTTTTTATATTGATATTTTATATTTGCTTTATTTGATATGCTCTAAGCACTGTTGAACTTAGAACTATTTTGTTTTATGGAAAGCAATGTTTGTGGAAATATTTGATTTGGAGAATTATGTTTGTTCACTTAAAGTAATAAATAATGTTTATATAATGTTAAATAGTATTAAGTATATTCACATTGCTGTACAACCAATGGCCAGAACTTTATTTCATAAAACTGAAACTCCATGTGTATGAACCACTAACTGCCCTTTATCCCCTTCCCCCAGCCCCTGGCAGTCAACCTTCTACTTTCTAATTCTATGAATTCAACTGCTCTAGATACTTCATATTAATGGAATCATATAGTATTTGCCTTTTCGTGACTGGGCTTATTTCACTTAGCATAATGTCCTCAAGGTTCATTCATGTAGCATGTCAGAATTTCTTTTCTTCTTTCCTCAAGGTGTCAGGGACAAGCAGTGAGTACCCATGACTCTCATTTTACTCATCATTTTGGGGGGCCACAAGTATGCCCTTAAAGTCCTTTTGCTTCAGGAGCCCATGAGGCAACCTCACAGGGCTGAGCGGCACCAGATAAAGGCCTCCAACATCCCCAGAGCCTTTCTGGTCCCCAAGGAGTTGCAGATGTCCTATTGCATTATATAACCAAGTTTTCTTTCTTTTGGTGTGATTATTACTTACTTTAAAAATCTGTATTATCAATCTAACGGTTCTCCCGCAAGCTGGTAAAACTTTTAGAGCTTCCAATTTTTCTGGACTTTTAAGTGAATATACAGAATACTGCCAGCATATTTTTGGCTTTTGACCTCATCAGAGATGGGATTACCTGGCAGCTTTCTCTAAAGACTAATGGATACAAAAACAAAAGAAATGAAAGAAAGCCAAATAGTATTTTGAATTTACCTTGAAATGTTGTGTGCCAGTGGGCCCAAATCTGCAGAATGTTACTTGCTAGTTCTTTCTAAATCATTTGAATATCCCGAGTGGTACATCAATAATTAAATAGTGACTTTTAATTAAGGCTCTGTAGTAAAAGCTGCTTTATGCAAAATTAAATGCTTTTTAATAGCTAATTTAAAAATCACTTTTAAACACTGCAAGGACCATACCAGGAAACTGAGCAAATTGCTGATTCGATTTGGCTAAGTGTTCTCAGATGATATTTAAGATTCTGTTTCTTTTTGTAAATGTATGTTCCTTTCTGTCCACCAAGCTTGGAATTTTATTTCAATATTGCCAATATTTCTCATTGAAAAGAAGATATCAAGTGAGAAAACATAGACCATGTAATATATTAAATAACATTTTATATTAATGTGAAAAAATAATATAGCCAATAAATGTTTGAAAGCTAACTACTGTTTTATATCCTTATCTAAGGTTTATAGATAGTGAAGTCATGAATTGAATTGAGCTGTATCCCCTTCAAATTTATACATTGATGTCTTAAACCTCAATACCACTAATGTGACCTTTATCTGGAAATAAGATCATTGCAGATACAATTAGTTAAGATGAGGTCATTCTGAAGTAGGATGGGCTCCTAATCCAACATGACTGGTGGCTTTTTGAAAAAGGGAAACTTGGACACAGAGAGACAAAAAGAGGGGAAAACTATGTGAAGATAAGGGTAGAGATCAGGATGATCCAGCAGAAGCCAAGGAACACCAATGGTTGTCAGTGAACGACCAGAAGCTGAAAGAGTGACATGGAACAGACTCTTGCACAGCTCCCAGCAAGAACCAACACTATTGACACAATGACTTTAGACTTCCAGTTTCTGTGATAATGAGATAATACATTTCTATATTCGAAGCCACCCAGTTAGTGGTCCTTTGTCAGGACAGCTCTAGCCAAATGTTATGGACTGAATGTTTGTGGCCCCCCAAATTCATATGTGGAAATCCTAACTTCCAATGTGATGGTTTTTGGAAGTAGGCCTTGGAGAGGTCATTAGGTTTAGAATATGGTCCCCATGATGGGATTAGTGTCCTTATAGAAAGAGACACCAAGAACTTTTTGGCTGTCTCTGCCCTTTGAGGTCACAGAAGAAATCTGTAAGCCAGCAAGAGAGTTCTCACTAGAGCCCAACCAGGGTGACACCCCGATCTTGGGCTTCCCATGCTCCTAACTGGTAAAAAATAAACATCTATATTTTAAGCCACTCAGTTAATTATATTTTGTTATAGTAGCCTGAGCTGACTTAGGCACCAACTAATATATTAGACAACCCACATGGGACTACAAGCTGAATATAAAGCACAAACACCTCTGCTGGTTGTCTGAAAGCAAGTGAACATAAAAACATTTATTTTAATATTTGAGATAATTATGATTAAATGTAAAATTTGTGAGCATCCTAAAATTGATTATAAATTGCTTTCTGAGACAGACAAATAACAAATACTATTAAATATGCAATGTAATACTGTTCTAAAGTGCTTCAGTCCTGGGAATCTTGCCACACTCAGAACTAATTTAAACATTTGCCAAATTAAAACACATAGTACTCAAATCAGTGCACAGGCTTCTGTAAATGTGACTAGGCAAATACAATTGTCATTTCATTAATTATATGTAATTCCCTAAGGCTAAATAATCAATTTTCTTTTCATCTTTAAAACAAAAGGGTAGAGTAGAGCTATTATTAATCTGTAGGATAGAGTTATTATTAATCTGATCAGCTTAGCAAAACTATTACTTACCCAAATTTTTACAGATAACAAGTCTGACTTCTAGGAATGGGTACTTAAATAAACACTATACTCCCCTCAAAGGAAATAAATGAAATTCAAAATACAAATTCTAATAAGTTTAATTTACAAGTCTATAATTATTTTAATAACAAACTTAAAAGTGGAAATTATCCTTGGAATTTACCACCTCCAAAAGTTAAGGGTGGCTCTTTGAAGTATGTGATTATATTAAAGTATGTTGAAATATATATTTCAGAGAGATTTTTTTTTCTTGAGTAGACAACTAAAGGAAAATTTTAAACTCACTTTTTTGTGGATTCTTAGACCCTTAATTAGAATCTGTTCTTAAATTTTTTCCTCTATTATTTTGAGAATTATATATAATAAAACTAAATGTGTTTAAGTATAAATTGCTATTTATTATGACAGATACAATAGAATATGTCATTTTAATATAAAGTTCTCTAATCTTATGTTCTGTTTAAAATCTGTTGTTTTCCCCCTTCAGCTATTTTGAAACATTCTACTCTTCTTTATCTGATGTTTTACCACAATGATAATTTTATACAGATGTTCCCTAAGCCTTCCTTTATCATTATAGTTCCTACTACAAAAGTTTATTAATTTCTCACAAAGTTGCTATCACAAATGAATAAGATGAAAGTTATTTCATAATACAAGTTATCTCATATGTAAGATTATGCAAGTTGCTTAGCTTCTCACAAAATTATAATCATAATTATGTAAGATACATATATATTCTTAGCACATTGTCATGCACATAGTAAGCACTCACTACATATTAGTTGTTAATAATAACAACAAAATAAAAGCCTTTTAATAATGCTTACAGAGATTTATGTTATAATAGTGGATCATCTTGTAGACATTAATAATAGTTAATTTAATATGATTCTTAATAAGAATAAGAAATAATTTTTTCCTATAGTCAATAAATTAAAACAAAAAATATACTTTCTTTTTTGGCTTTATACCTGTATACTTTTATACTTTTACTTATTTATCAGTAGGGATGTTCCAGAAAGTTACACCACAAGACCCAGATGGCTTATGGTGACCTTGGAGAAAAAATGGTGCCTGGACTTTTGTTGCACCTGGTGCCTCATTCTCTAGACCTTCGGGACCAGAAAATTGGACTCCAAAGTGAGGTGACTCTATTGATTCACTGCCCTGAGACTGCTTCCTGTGCAATATTTACTACGGAGAGGTACTAAATAGCTTGAAATGTGCAGCGTCTCATGCAGATGACTAAGCTCATGATATCAGATGCCTAGAAGGATTAGTGTTCTGGATACTTGTGCTGGATGATGCCTTCAGTAGTCCCCAGAAATTTCCTCAGTGCGTTCTGGGCCTAGTTAATTGTGTCAATGCCAAGTGGCTAAAGCCAGAAATATAGGACATTGTATCTATGTTGTCCTCCTTCATAGTTCTAGGCACTAGGTCCTACATTTTTTTTTTTTTGGACTAATTGCCATAACAAGTAGATTGCTTTTGATGGGTACTTAGATGATTGGATGATTGCACCCCTCCCCCTCAAAATAGTAGATTGCTCTTTGATGATTTTAATATCTGGCATATATTCTTGGGCCAGGATAAGACTGGCAGAAGCAGTTTATATTTTTGGTGAGTAGCCTCTGAGGCAGAAATGATTCAACTATTCAAATTAAATAGAAACTTTAATTAAATAGCTAATATAATACTGAAGGATCTTTAAAAATATCTATGTGGTGAAAGAAAAGATGATTCTGGATGGAAGGGCTCCTCATGAAGAGAGATTTATTGATGTTTCCTGGCCCAGATGTTAGTGATTGGAAATCTCCGGTTTGACTGGTGTCAGTGGGTGACCCAGGTGGTATTCTAAGCTGTTGTGTCTCCCCCACTGCTCATGTCCCATGATCTACATCACATCCTGCATGCCAGACCTCTGCTTTAGAATAATGCCACAACAGGAAACAACCAGGATCCCTTGGCAAAGCAAGAGCATACTTCATGGAGGAAGACAATCTATCAAGCACTAAGTGGGTCAAAGGGCACAGGATATTAGGAAATCCCCGTGCTATACCTACCCAGTTAGGATCCTATCTAAAGTTTCCCATAATATTTATTTCCTCATCCTCAGCTTCTCTTGTGAGGGCCAAGCAGGGCCTCATGAGTGCTCATCAATCTCCCAGAGTCAAAAGAATCTCATGGAGAGAGGAAGCTCCTGTTTCAATCATTCGTTCAACGGGTATTTAGTGTTTGAGGACTGTGACACGTGATATGTGGTGGGCATTTTGCACTAACAGGACAGACCTAGTTTGTGACTTTGTGGAACTTACATTCAACTAGGAAAGAAAAATATATAAATACACAAATAAATGTTTAATTGCAATTATTGAAAATGTTTTGAAGGGACAATACAGTGTTTCAGAGCAATTATGAAGTGGACCTAATTTAGAATGAGGGTAATATGTAATGTGAGAACTAAAGGGTATATTGAATTTAGTCAGGCCAAAATGACATGGCAGTGGTGTGAGAGGCTGGAGTGGGGAGTAGGTTGGGAGAGAAATAATGTGAAGATGGACCGTTCACTCAGAATGACTTCTCCTGAGATTTGCTGTGGCCTAGAAACAAAAAAAGAAAAAGGTCAGTGAAGACTCGGAAGCCCGGTGAATGAGGGGAGGGGAGTGGGAAGCGAGACTGCAGAGAAGGCCCCTGCCTAGTAGGTCAAATGAAACAAACTGGTTTTCATCCTTAGAGCAAAAGGAAAACTTTGTTTTCCTTCAGCTTTATTGAGTTATAATTGACGTACACTATTGCATAAGTTTAAAGTGTGTAACATGTTAATTTGATACATTTTTATATTGTAAAATGATTATCACCATAGCATTAGCTGATACCTCCATAGTTTTACATAATTGCCATTTCTTTTTTTTTGTGGTGAGAACATTTAAGATCTATTCTCTTTTAGCAACGTTCAAGTATACAATACAGTATTTTTAGCTACAATCACCATTCTGTACATTAGATCCCAAGAGCATGTTAATTTTATAGCTGGAAGTCTGTCCCCTTTCACCAATATCTGCCTCTTCCCCTGCCACCCTCCCCAACCTCCCAGACTTTGGTAACCACCAATCTAAGAAAGACCTTGAAAGCTCTTCAGCAAGAGTGTGTCATAAACAGATTTATGTGGAGCGTGAATTGCCCAAGACCATTCTAGGGAAGATTGGGGACTGTGAAGGCAGTGGAAATAAAGATAAGTGGACAGATGTTCTAACAGTAAAATTGCCAGATTTTGATGACTGAATGTGAGGACTGTGTCAGGTACCTGAGGTGTCAGGAGGTTTTTCATATGAGTCAAGGGGATGATGTGTATTTGCAGTGATGGAGGTATCTGGGGGGAGAACACTGAAGAAGAATGAAGTTGGATTTGGGGAAAGTGAGTGTAAAAATCAAGAGTTTAAGTTGAAAGTAAAACAATACATGAAGTTACATGAAGTTACCAGTGTGTAAATCAGAAGAGAGCTGGTCACGTAGATAGTATTTAATACAACAGGAGACCAGCAGATCAGTTAGGGCAGAGATACTCAGTTCTGGATTATCATTAAAATTATCCGGAGAGAGGTGTTTGTGTATGCTTAATATGTTCAGAACCCTCTCTAAAGCAACTGCATCAAAATATGCAGGAGTGAGGCCCAGAAATTAGTATTTTAAAAAACTACCTCGGATGATTCTCATGAGAGACCAAGATTAAGAATTACAGGCTAAAATGAGAAATAAGCTAAAATTAAATTTTCACCTAGTCTTCAAATTTTATCTTGTTTTTGTGAATTTTAGTACTCACGTCACTTAACTGATGATTATCTTCACTTCTTCACAGACCATTCCTTTTGACTATATTTTCCCTATACTCACAGATCTACTTAGACAATAAATGACTCTGGAAGACATTACTAAACAAAAAGAATAGTGAAAAACAACAATGTTATCATAATACTGTCAAAAATATCTTTTCAAATGCAAACATATCAGATGATTATGTACCATTTACTCAGACCTGTCAGGACTTCGCCCGTCATCTCTGTTCTTCTGTCATTGCCATCATCAGTGCAACCAAAAGAATCACCTAATCAGCCACATTCCCTAATAAATAGTTACCGTTCTAAAGAAAAATTTGTACAAGAAAATAAGTTTGAAAAATACACAGATCGTTTTACTATTTTTTTTAATGTAATAACATTGTTTATATAATATACAAATCTCAAATTACAGGTACTTTAATGCTATGGATTTATATCCCCGCCCTCAACTCTTTTATAGACCAATCACAGTGTGGTCATTCAGGAACACTATCGACACCCAGGAGTCCCCCTCTCACCCTTTCCTAGTCACCATCTCCACACACACCTCCCCACGTTCATGTCTATCTTGACCTTTATGGTTACTAATCCCTCACTTTCATTTGTAGTTTTACTCTTTAACTTTCATCGCTAAATAGTCATTAGAATTTATGTTTCTGAGCTTTCTATAAATGGAATCATACAATATAACATTCTTGTATTTCTGGTTTCTTTTACTCAGATCCTCATGTTGTGGCCAGTATAGAATAGACCGAACCAGTGATGCTCTCAAAGGCTGTTTATTAGCTGCCGGCTGTCCTTGCTAGGAGCAGCTCTGAAATGTAGAGGTATAGGGTTTTTAAGCCCCAAATCCCATTCTTCATTCTGTCTGAACACAAAAGTCTATTTTTCTTCTATTCACTACCTGTCAACCCACTGGTCAGGTGTGCAAGCAGGGGGTACAGAAGCAGAAAGCTTGTTAGAATGTTATGTTTCCATAGTTAGTAGCCTGTGTTCCTATGGCGATAGTCAAACAGTAATTTCTAGCAAGTAATTAATTTTCAAACAGTAATTCTGCAACCAACACATTGCTGTTACACTCATTTGTAAGACACATTCATATATTGAGGTAGCTTTATTTTGTTCATTTTTTGGCTTAGGATAGGTTTCCATCATGTGACACATACCATGATTTAGTGATCCATTTCTAGTATTAATGGATATCTGAGTTGTTTCCAGATTGAACGATTTCCAGTGCACCAGGAGCTACATTAGGACTCTATCAATCTCGATTTTAGAACTCATAAACTCTTTATAGGGAAAGGCAGAAAGATATCTTTTTATAAAATTTAAGAACACATAGTCACCCTTATAAATTCCAGGTTTTCTTCCATTTTCTCAAACATAATGACAACTTATTTAAATAAACTCAGTTGACCACTCTAATTGTGCCTTTCCCTATTCATGCTGATATATTTGTATTAATTAAGGCAATATTATTAGCTTTCAGATACAAAAATACAATGTATTTACTGAAGTAGCCATGGAACTAAATTCATACAACACATAATAATCTATAGTACTCAACATGAAAACAGATTCAGGCCTCATACTCAAAATAAGGTAGATTTCCAGAAAGTGTTTTTAGGTGTGATGTAACATTAAATATACAATCAATTCACTTTAAATTGTAATCTCATTTGTGCATTGTTAATACAGTGAATAAAGAAAAATTAGAATAGAGGATGTGGAGAAAGAGGTGGAGTAAGAGAATTATCCTGTTATTAAGCTGATTGTCACCCCTCATTAAAGTCAGCTGATCAGTGATCAGGTTGGATTTGTCAGGCCATCCAGCTGGATTTGCCCCGGTAGGCCCTGTTAGGCTATTATAATGCTGTAATAGCTGAATATGTCACTAAAAATAGTCACAGAAATTTAGAACTGAGATTTTAGTGCCATATCATTTGACAAGGTAGTCATACATATGCATATGTTTTAGTACTGTTGGCGTCATATGCAGGGGGGGAAAAAGCTGGTAAAAGCAAGAAAAAACTTCAAGTTTAATTTGTAATTGGAAGAAAAACATTTTCTGAAATTGAATTATGATCTGACGTTCTTTGGCATGAATAGTGAAACATCCTGCGTTGCAAAAGGGAGACTGAATATTACTGTAGGAGGGAAGAAAATGTGCATTTAATTGCTAAAGTTTGGCAAAACATCAAAAAGGATAACATGGAGAAAACAAAGCAAGAGATGGACTTGGAAAGAGAGAGGTGGCTTATTGATCAGCTTTTTTTGTCATATTCTTGGCCAAGAAACACCCTTCCCATGATTCATGGAATCCAAAAGATTGCAAATCATTGCAAAGGAGTTTCTACAGTTCTTTCTTTTACTTGCCCAGGAGACAGAAGAGTATTTGAAGAATAATGGACAGAAAAATTCTATAATCAAAAAAATTATCTATTTGTCATTAGAAATCCTTTAACCGAATCAACTTTAGTTAAAACCACTGACAAACATTTTTAAAACTGGCATTTAATTTATTTCATAATAATACTTTATTGGCTAAGGAAATATATGGGGGTTTGGCTATAGCAAGGTATATTGTAGGGGAAGCAATTTAAAATTTGCCATATCACTGATATTTTATGTGAATATAAATTGTGCATGAACAATTTTATCCTTATCTAATTTCACATTCACATTTCTGAGATGTCTAGAAAAATCTTTTGGCAGGGATGTCAACAGTGCTATACAATGGCTTAGGAGTAATTTTGCCTAAGATTTGTTGAACAAAATCAAATCTTTGTGTTGAATTATTAAAAAAGGAAATGTTGAGCTTAAACTAGAATGATATAAAAAAAAATTTTAAGCTAACATCAAGCTAAACCTAAGCCACGAAAAACTTTTAAATAAAAATTGTTAAAATCTGAAATGGATTACACAGATGAAGTTAGATAATTTCCTTCCCTGATAAAATGATGAGGACTAAAAAAGTAAAAGATAGTTTGAAATGCAACTACAGAAATGCAGCATTTTTAGGGCATAAAGGAAACGTTTAGTTAGAATTATTTTTCAAGAAAACACTCTTCTCAGATCTGTTGTGGGGAATGTAATTGAAGCTAGTCCTAATGTCATACTCTGACATCCACCATTGCGTTTATACAGATGTTTCCAGCCAGTGACTGAGTGGAGCAGGGATACTAAGGCAGGCTCGTCATAAAGAGGTGTGTGGGATTTCTCTGATATCTGGTTTTGGCTCAGATGCCCTGCTGGCCTTGTCAAATTTTCTTAAAACCCTACTGCAATCCAAGACCTTCTACCCTCCCTCTCACGCTTCCTCCTTTTATCATTCCCTTCCTTCCCACTGCCCTTCACAGAGGTCAGACCTGAATTGCGTTTTACTTCTCCTAGCTCCTTTCCTATTTCCCCTCACAGATGTCTCTCTCAATAAATCCCTGTACATCTAAGGAAGTCTTGATATTTGCTTCTCAGAAGGCCTGGAGTAATGCACAAAGATTTTTCTGGCCTTGGCTTGAAAGAATCTTTAAAATAAAGGAGAAGGAGAAATGGCTACATAATCTCCTCAATTGTTAGAAATTTATTTCATGTTAAAGATTTATTCTGGGACTAAGAAATTCTATGTAAACTGATTAGATTTAGATTTTCTTTGTTATTCCTATTTAAAAGTGATTTAAAAACAGTTTACTTAGAAGATCCAATTTTAAAAATAAATTTTAATTATCCATTCTATTGCTTTTATGAACAAAGACAGATTTATTGTATAAATAAATCCACTTAACAAAATAGTCTCTTAGCTTAGTCTCCATGTAACTGAGAACTAGAGTCAAATGTCCTATTCTTTTTTTCTTACATTAAAAAAAGCCAATTTTTCAGCAAAGGGGAAATATGGAGGCATAATATGAAAAAGGGACATTGTGGTAGCTTTTATTTTCCAAAGATATAATATCTCACATCCTATGTGTTCTTCCTCAATATGGCTTGTAACTCTCACATGGAAAGGTGATTTCCGTGCTCCCCTCACCTTGAGTTTGGGAGGGCTTCTCTTCCTTGGATCAGTAGAGAATGGAGGAGTTGATCATTCTTGGATTCGTGAGTTGATATTTCTTACTAACTTTAGAAAATTTCTTACTGTTATTTCTTCATGTATTTCTTTTGCACCATTTTCTTTCTCTTTTTCTTCTGGAACTCCAGTCACCCACACTACTTGATTTTATCCCACAGCTATCAGATGCTCTAATCCATTTTTTTTCACTCTTTTTATCTTTGTGTTTTGGTTTGAACAATCACTATTGACCTATTCTAGAATTCATCTTTTTCTTTCATTGTGTCCAGTCTGTAGAAATCACTTTTTAAAAATTTCTATTTCTCATTGCTTTATTTTTCCAATAATTTTTTCTTTCTGCTGAATTTTCTATACTTTTCTACATATTTTCCAATAAATCATTTTGCATATTTATCATATTGTGTTTTTAGGACCTGTCTGATAATTCTAACATTTGGATCATCCCTGATTCTGCTACTATTGACCATTTCTTCTTTTGACTATATATTTTCTTGTTCATCCAAGTCTTTCATTACCTTTTGATGTGTGTCAGATGGTGTATAAAAAAATTGAGGCTGAAACAAAAAATATTTATCCACAGAAAATAGTACATACATTATTCTGTCAGTCTGTTACTGTAGGTGCCTAAATCAGTCTAAACTGTAGTTGTGCTAGGTCAGGATTTGTTACTGGTTTAGTTAGATTCAATTCAGCACGGGTTTCAAATATTTTTGAGGGTACTATCAAGACTTTTCTTCTAAGAGAAGAGGTGCGCTTAGAGATCTCTGTGCTTCATTGCCCATCACCAGCTTTCTGAGTCTTGGGAGATTTCTGTGCTTTTATAACCTGGCTGTTACCTTTTGCTTGCTGGGGAATATTCTTTGATCTCTAGTATGTCTTTGGCTTTCAGTCATGTCCCGTGACATCTCTATCTTGTTGTTTTATCCCAACCTTAGAGGGCTCTTAGAGTATACCATGGAGAGGTTTTCGTCTTCTGCTACTCCCTTACTTTGGCAGGAATTACTTTGGGTAAAGCCCAGATTAGGTAAAGACCCAGATCGCTTTGTAGGAATTTTTCTTATCTTCCTGTCCTGATTCCAGCTTTTAGCTACTGTCTTGTACTTGGGAAAGGCCTGTGTGCCTTGATATAGTATGAGAGGAAGCTGACCACAGCTGGTGGGTCTTATAACATCTGTACTAAGGGAAGACCTGAGAATTAGAGCTAGCAAGTAGTTCTAGACTCGCCCTGTGGCTGGGGCTCCTTATGTAACAGAGTAGAATGCTTGGTCTCCTGACTCCATCTTGTTTAAGCGTGGTTTGTTCCCACAGCCTTCAGGCCAATAGTTTCTGCTTAGTCTTGCATATAGACACATGCTAATTATTAGAAGAATTCTGCTTGCATCTTGAGGAGATAAGGGAAGTATGAATTGTTTATCAAAGAACCTTGTGACTGGATTCACAAGCAAGGCTTCCTTGTACCCCGGCTGGCCCTCCTGCAGATGTCTGTGGGGTCAATCACCTGTGCCCTCTCCAATTTCCCTTTCCCTTGATATAAAAGAAATCTGAACTCTGTGATTTCTTAGGATAGATTTGAGGTACCACTAGGGCTCCCATCTTCTCAGTTGGCACCTTCTTGATCAATAAACTTTTCCCTAAAATCTGAGATTTTTAGTTTTGACTTTTTGAAGCTTTGGGCACATTAACTTTGAACAAGCAACATTTGGATTATAAACTGTCACACTAATCTACACACAGGCATTGAGATAATTGAGATGATTAAATGATCAACTAGTTTCTATTTGTCCCTCTCTATAACAGTCTTCCTTCTACAGTCAATCCACAAGAGATAAAAGCAACTATGAGCTTTTTCTAAGAATGTCTTATTATTTCCTAGATTTTAGTTTCTTTAGATGTCTTTGGGGCCTCAGTTCTCTTAAAGGTTTTTACAAAACTCCCTCCCTCCCTCCCTCCCTCCCATCCTTCCCTTCCATCTATCCATCCATCCTTCCTCCCTTCCTTCCTTCACTCAAACAAGGACAGATTTCATTTCGAGATCTTAATCGACAGGGTGCCACGTCATCCGCCGGGGTCGAGAACTGGGCAGTGCCGTCACGGCTGTCCGGGCCAGCGCCGATCCCCGCGGGGCCCCACCCTCCTCCTCACCTGCTCCCCAGGAGCTGCCTGCGGGGCCCAGTCACACGCTCTGGCCTCGGGCTCCCCCCCGCCCCCCCGGGGCCGCCCCGCCCCTCCCGGGTCCCGACTGGCTGAGCGCGTTCATTTGCATATTTCTACCTTTGTTCCCCGCGGGCGGCCAATCAGCGCGCGGGGCGGGGCGTGGGCGCGGGGCGGGGCTCGGGCTCCCGCGGCGGCGCCCGCAGGTTCCCGGGCGAGCAGGAGCCGCAGCGGGCGCGGCGCGCACAGCGGCCCGGACGCCCCGACCCCCGCCGGCATCCGCGCCCCTGCCCCCCCCTTCGGCCAGGCTCCGAAGGCAGAGGACAAAGAAGGCTGCGTGTGGGAAGGGTCCGCTGGAGCCAGATCTACCTGCAGTTGGAAACGACAGGCTCCAAGATGGTTTGCGGGGGCTTTGCGTGTTCCAAAAACTGCCTCTGCGCGCTCAACCTGCTCTACACCGTGAGTATATGCCGAGCCTGTGCCCGTCCATCCTGGGGGGAAGGAGGGGGGCTCTGCACCTGCTCCGGGGCTCCTTGGCGTCCCTGCCGGGCCAGCGACCCTCTCACTGCCTCCCGCGCCCCCTTCGCGTCTCCCCGCGCTGCGCGCGCCCCGGGCCTCGCCCTCCGTCCGCCCTGGCCCCCGGGATGGGGCCGGCGCCTGTCGCAGCCGCATCCTTTCCCTTCATTGTGAAGCTGCCGTCTTTCTGGCTCGCTGGCTGGCCGCGTCTCGGCCCCATCGACTCCACCCCGCCCCCTCACCCACCGCCTTGTTTTTTCTCCCAGTTCTGTGACCAGACCATCCCACTTTTTTTTTTTTTTTTTTTTTTCCCCCGCTTCTGCAACTCCCGAACCCATCTGGGACGGGTTTGGAGGCGGGAGAGCCGCCTCGGGTCGGAAGACTCGTTTTTGCAAAAAGAACGTGGTGATCTGAAACCGACAAGGAGGCATGTGGACGGTGGACAACTAGGTCAGCGCTACGTGCCCCTGTGATTTTAATTGAGGCCACAGAGTAGGTTCACAGGATATCCGCACCTTCCGAACTTTGTTTCGTGTTTACATAAAGGGATGTCCTTTTTTTTTTTTTTTAGCTATCTTTGTTCAGACTGTATGCCTTTCCCATATGTCTCCCTGCCTCTTGTCAATATCCTCACTCCATTTTAAGCGAAATCTCCCAGTAAACACGCGAGCCTCCACCCAAGTCATTTCTTTCCCTGCCACCCAACGTGGGCCTTTTAGTTTTAACGTTGCAGGCTGGTCTTTGTGATTTTAAAGACGCTATTCTGGGTGAACCAGAGAATGGGAAAGCGAGTTGCCCTTTATTGATTGCCTACCACGTCCCAGGTTTTACATACGTGATTTTCATTCGTCACACTGGCAACCATCCGAGACAAGGGGCATTGTCTAAATTTTATCCATAAGATAACAGACCAAAGAGACCAAGAAGGGTCTTAATAAATTGACATAGCTGGTAGCTAGCGGATGAGTCAGGAGTAGATGGTCCCAGGCTGTGAAATCCAGATCCTTCCACAGGCTCTACCAGACCAAAGAATCTCCCTTCTTCTGTCATCATTCCTCCATCATATAGTCTTGCCTCCTTCTATAAATACACCTGGCGTTTTACAGCACCCACCCTGAAAACAAACCCAGCTCCCCTGCTAGCGAGGCCATCTGTGCAAGCTTAGGTTACATCTTTGGAATGGAGAAGCTGCCCTGTGGTTGGGAACAGGAGAGAGAGGCTGGGTCACTTTACCATTCCTGATCCTTTGTATGTGAACAGGGTTGCAAAGCTTTGAAGGCAAGACAGAAGCTGGAATAAAGTATGCTTTTTTTGCTTAGTTGGAAATCTAATCAACATGGTTACAAACGATAGACTTGAGGGAAACAATGCTAGAACACCTGGTGATACAGCTCCTTGTAATCGGAGATCATCGCAAGTTTCAGATCAAAATCCACGTTTACCTTGAAGCATGTTTATCACATTGATTATTAAGTAAATGCTGACCAATTCTTCAAGTATTTCCTTTTATTAGCATAAATGATCTGCTTAGAACTTCAGATTCTCCATTTTGTGCCCTGTCTTTTGGCCCACCACAGTGATTTAGTCACCTGTACACCAGACGCTTAACCTTGTAGTGTCTGCTTACACGCAGTAGGTCTACTTTGCATACTTACATGACTTAGAGGTCTGTCTGTATAGATTAATGTGAAATGTGTATATTTTTTTAAAAAAAGGAATATATTTTTAAATCTAGTTTTGTTGCCTTCAAGGTATATCATTTCTAGTTGTATTGACTGTATCAGGAAAGCAAGGGGAAAGGTTTTTCTAAAGGAACATCTTAAGACTTTTATATCTATTCTAAATTTTTGACCTTAAAAGTGTATACTGTTTTAATAACTGTGCAGTAAAACTTAATTGGAAATTCATAGGATTATAAACTCTTTCAAATCCTGCACCTTTTAGACAAAAGAATCTTTAAATGAATTTGTTCTTACACAGTGTGAACAAGCTAAAATAATTTCAGCAGTTTAAATTGGATATGAACAAAAAGTAAAAGTTGGACCAGGATTTTAAAAAGATGCTGAAATGTTCCACAGCTATTATTTAGATTCTGCATTTTTCCTGATTGCTCTCAACATTTTTTTCTGCCCCAACCCCCATCTCTCAGCATTTTAAGATTAAAAATGAAAGTGGTTGGGGCGGGGTCGAGATGGAAGACTTGGGAGACATTTCTTTTTAAGGCAAGAACAAGAGCACCTTTCATAGGTTCTAATCCCACCTGAGTCACTGACTTTAAAATGTGCTCCAAGTCTCATGATTAGGTTTGAGGTCATTTAGTGTTTACCAAAATCAGGGTTGCATATGGAGTGGCAGTGGTAAAGGCCACAGCCTGCTTTAAGCGTCATCTCTTTTGTGTTGATGCATTTTCTGGAGGAACTTAGGACTCTATCAGCCAAACTGTCTTATGCTCAAGTGGCCTACTAATGAGCCTGTTATTAGAGCAAAAATTCTGATCAGTCTAGAAAGCATTTCCCTAAAATAGGTCAGAAGGAACGTCCACCAGGCTTATCATGGACATTTGATCACTAACCAAAATTGCAGTTAATTTTTGTTGTTGTTTATGGTTTGCTTGTTGTAATAGGATCTAGTAGTAAGCAACTTTAAGTGTAGTGAATATAAACAGTTGATAGGTATGGGACTCCTCACGCACCTTCATGGTGTCATAAGAAAGAATGACTTGATTCTGAATGTCCCACTTTTAAAGAAACTAAACAGTTTCTTCACTCTATAAATATTTATTGAGTGCCTACTATGTGCTAAGCACTATTCTCAGTCTGGGAATACAACACTGAAACTGGGCTTTCAAATTAATATTTTGTAAAGCCTCTTTTATTTACTGTCTTTCTAAGTATGATCTCAAGAGTTTTATTTAGTCAATAAACATTCGCCTACTGGGTGCACTCTGCTGAGAAATAATAAAACACATACAAATACCTATTCTGAGAAGAGAGGATCTACTTGAGATTCATGGAGTAGGACAATTAAATGCTATGTAAAAAAGGGACTGACTTTAGGTACCAACATTTAGGAGAAATGTTTCCTGGTCACAGAAGTCAGGGGACTGAAAGTATGATTGGATTGGGGAAATGTAGAAATAATGTGGGTGTTTTTTACATTTTATAGTATAGAATACAAATTAAAACTACTCTGGGAAAATCGCTTATTTTATCTTTAATAGTTATGTTAAAATAATTTTGATTGAAAATGTTTTGACAAAGTGAAAAACTTTAAAATTATACTTAGTGATTTGTGGGGAATTTTAGGAAACATGAAATAAATGATATATTCCAATATGTAACATTTTGAGGATATATAATATATCTCCTTGTGCTTCTTAAGCAAAGAAAAAAAGACTTGGGAATTGCACTGTTGATATGTGTGTGTGTGTGTGTGTGTGTGTGTGTGTGTGTGTACACACATAAATAGTTTTAATTAGAATGTAAGAACCAGTCTATGGCCATGCTACCCTGAACAATCTCAATCCCGTTTGATCTTGGAAGCTAAGCAGGGTCGGTCCTGATTACTACTTGGATAGGGAACCACCTAGGAAGAACAGGTGCTGTAGGTATAAAAAATAAAAAAAAATAAGGGATTGTAAGCTGACAAGATCCTTGCAATCTGTGAGGTCAACCAAAGGTTGCCTCGCCTAAAAAATAAATAAATAAAATAAAAAAAAATAGAATGTAAGAACCAGAAAATAAGTTAAAATATGGTCTTAAAATGAGAAGGATAATTTCAGAAGTTTCAATTTTGTGTCTTTTCCATATTCTTCTAAAATTTTTCCAAGTTTGTTTTTAGTGATTTTTTTTTCTTCACTTTTCCCCGTCTATTTTTGAGTGCTTTGGGGAAAATCTCTAGCATCAAAAATTATATTGATTTATATTTATTCGAAGACATACATTTTAATATCTCTGAAATTTGGTTGTCTTAAAATTGGTAAAACATACTGTTTTTATCTGAAAAATATCTTTATATACTATGAGGAGAAAGCACTGGATTTGAGAAGAAAACTCAAGTTTCAGTACTAACTCTACAGCTTGGAATGTAACTTTGGGCCAACAGTTTATTTGAGCTTCAGTTTTTTAATTTATTTTTATTTTTTTTATTTATAAACTGGTGGTGATACTTTCTACTCTTCATGGGGTTGTGGTGAGGATGAAATGAGAAAATGTGGATAAATGCTTTGGATGCAAAAAGACTTGGAAAAAAATGTTGTTACAGCTTCAAGTAGAAAAAGTTGAACTATTTTAAATTTCTGAATTATAAACCTGCATGTTATAATGAAGAAATTCTCAAAATATTGGGATTATTAACAGTTACAAAGCACGTGTTAACTCAGGCAGGCCCTATGGAGTTTATACTCTGAAGAGAGAAGTACTATTCTTCCAGTTGTAAGAAAAAATGCAACTGAGATGCAATAAATATAAATTTGGAATGATTTACCTGAATTTTTTTTTTGAGTCCTGTTCTGGTAGACTGCTCTAATTTTGTTTAGTCCTACCTCCAAAGTAAATGAAAAGTGCTAGTACTTAAGCCAAAGAAAAATCTTGTTGCAATTGGTTTTGTATTTTTGCACTTTTTACCATTTTTTAAAATTGTCATCATTTTTCAAATTATTCTTGTTTGATATTTTAGTGTGTGGGTAGTTTTATGTTTCCTCTCTGCTCTTGTTCAAACTTGAATGAATTAAAAAAATAATTCTTTTTTATAGAACCTGGAATATTCACATGATTTTGTTGATATTTATAGAAAGTCTTTGGGCTAACTGTAAAATTTCCCAACCTTTGATTTAAAAACCCAGTAACAAAAGTGTGCCATTTATGCCATTTCTCACTTGAAACAAGGCTATCAACTTTCACAAAGTTTAATTACATAAATGTGAGGAATTTACAAAGAAAAATTAAATTTTGGACAAATTATATTTCATCTCATATTTGAAAAATGAAATTTGAACATCCCAGTGACTTAACTTTATATACAGTTTTAGGTCATTTAAAAGGGGGCCATCATTACTTCAAACATATGTGAGTTACTGGTGAGAAAAGGCTAGGTTGAATTCCTCTTCCTCTTCTATTACATTTCACCTGAATTCATCCTATAATAAGTATTGATTGAGCATTGACAGCAGTGAACGAAACCAAAAACAAGACATCCTGCCTTCATGGATCTTACATTTATGTGGCGGGGTGGGGAGATAAATGATAAGCAAATAAGTACAATTATACATCATATTAGAAGGTAAAAAAAAATGATGTGGAGAAAAATGGAATAAGACGAAAGAGGAGTGGTAGGGCAGTGGAGTATGTAGAGGAGAAAAAGTACGTAATTTTATATGTGGTGGTCAAGATTAGCCTGGAGAAGATGATGGACAAATATCTGGGAAAGGCATTTAAAGAAGAGGGAATGACCTTTGATACGATCCTGAAGGAGGTGTAGTCCTGATTTATGCAAGGGGCAGAATGAGCAACGTGTGGAGTGATAGAAAATGAGTCAGAGAAGTTCTGGGACCCAGATTATGATGTGTCTTCAGAGTACTGTGAGGACTTGAGTTACATTACACTGAGTGAAATGGGAGCTGTTGGTGCCTTTGGGCCTGATTGTCATTTAAAAGGTTGTCTGGCCACTGAATTGAGAATAGATAATAAATAGATGGCAAAAGTGGAAGCCATGAAATCAGAGATTTAAGGCTATTGCAGTAATTTAGGCAAGAGGTGATGGAAGCATGGACCAGTATGATAACATTGGAAGTAAGAGAAATCGTCGGATTTTGGTTGTATTTTGAAGGTGAGGCCGACATAATTTCCTGATGGGGTATGAGAGAAAGAGATGAATTATAAATTACTCATGATTTATGGTCTAATCAACTGATAGGATGGATTTGCTATTAATGGGAGCGGGGAAGACTGTGGGTAGAGCAGGCTTTGGGAGGAAAATAAAGGGGTTCAGTACGAGTTGGGATGCCAGTCATATACCCAAGCAGAGATGTCAGGCAGCAGTTGGATTAACAACAATGGAATTCAGGAGAGAAGACGAGCTGGAGGTTTCAATTTGGGAAGCCATCAACATCGAGAATAGTGTTTACAGTTGAGACTGGATGAAATCAGTGCTAGGGTAGATGGAGAAGGGCAGTTGTCCATGGATTGAATGAAGAACTGTCTTAAAATAGAGTTTCGGGAGACATAGAGGAGCCAGCAAAGGAACGTGATAAGAAAGAGCCAGTCAGGTGGGGAGGAGAAGACCTGGTACATTTTCGTGTCCTCAAAGCCAAGTGCAAATCGTTTTAAGGAGATAGAATTGAATATGTGTTAATTGCTGCTAAGTAAGATGAGGACTAAGACTTGACACTTGAATTGACTAATGGAGAAGTCATTGAAAATGGCAATTACCTTTTTATTTTTCATACTATGGACTACATGCCCTTCAACAGTAAGGATTTGCTTTCCTGAGTGTCCGCAGAGCCCTGGCATATGGTTGGCATTTAGTTAACTGAGTGAAGGAACCAGTGCAGGGCTGCTCTGCCCATTACTCTACTTCTTGTCTCCCAGACTGCTTCAAAGAGGGAAGGGACAGGGTGGGTTGGAAGTTTGTGGGCAGGTGTGGGTGCCATCTCAAACTAGTTATCCTTGGAAAGTGACAAGTCAAGATTCCTTACATTTGATTCCATCTGTATAATTTCTTCTCAGGGGATATCATATGCTATTTATTTTGTGCCTAATAAGTATAAAATCTGGCAACATGGAGAACAAAGAAGAAAGATGTGACAAACACACTTTAGGCTTCTTATGTCATTTGAAAAATGAAAATGAAACAAATAACAGGTCTTGGCTTCAATACTAAATGTCTGGATATTTGGCAATATCTAGATTTATTTATAGAATTTTCTAATTTCCATCCAGATGTTTGGCATCATAGAAACACATGCTTGATCATGCTTGAATTGTTCTTCAGTTTTTCACATTAGGCAGAAGTTCAGAGAGAGAGTTCAAGTGCAGTTCCTCATCATGAATGTTGATACATATAGAGGGCAGATCATGTGGGGCCTTTGTTTTCTTTATACATCTGTGGATGCTGTGTGACATTTTGGTGGTGTAGTCCTAAATCTTATTCCCGTTTTAGATTTCTTACCCTCCAGCACCGCCACCACTACTTCTTTCATATTGACAAAACATTTTTAAATAATTTAACTGCAGAGTCGAATCCAGTTTTTCAAATGTCCTACATTCTTCTTTCATCCTCAAAGTGATTCAGTTACTCTGGTAGAATTGAGATGCTCAGAAAAAAATGTAGCTGTTGTAGAAATAATTCAAGTCTTTCTTTGCATCTTGTTTTGAAATTTGGTGGATATTTGATGAAAGAATGGAAATCTTTTTTATAGGTTATATAGAAAAAGAATAATCTAGAATAGCCTTAGGATGGATTTCTTACCCCCGAATATTGTATAGATTAAGGAATAAGCATCTGTTGGTCCTTAAAGCATAATGAGCAATATCGTGAGCTCTTTCATTTGGCAGTATACTTTGAGTACCTCTTCTGTACCAGGCTCTTAGCCAGATGCTAAGAATGTCAGGTCAACATGTACCTTGACTATATGACACTTAAAGTGTAAAGGGCTCATTAGAAGAATTCAAAGTATGGCTGGAGGTAGGAAAGTATGGCTGATGAATTACCTCCCAAGGTAGTTTAGGCCCTCCACATCCTTGGATTTGCCAGCCTGGGATTTAGACTATTCTAAGATTAGAAACTAAAGATAGCTAGCATGGATGGGTCTGACCTGATCTTACTGGCTTAATAAAAAAGACCATCAAAGACCGCTCTGTTAGGATTAGAGTCCGGCTGCAGTTAGAAACTCAGCTACTGCTGTCTAAACCCTAAGCTTTAGTGTCTTCATGTTGCAACATGAAATGTCCCAAAGTAGGTAGTCCAGGTGCCCAAGTCAAGCATGTCGTCAAGGTCCCAGTTGCCCTGTCATCCTAGGAATGTGACTTTCTTCCTTGTCACCAAATTATATTTGTAATTCTGGCCTCATGATTTGTGCCATACCAGAAGAAAGATGATGCTGTAAAATGCTTTCCCTTGTAAAGCTGTCTTTTTTTTTGGGGGGGGGGCAATTTAATTCAGGTATTGACATACATAAGCTGCACATTAAAGTACAACCTCTACTTCCAATCTACAAGTAACCACTGACCTGTTCAGCAGTAAAATTTAGGCTGGAGTTAAGTTTGGTAAGCTAAGAGAGGGTATTTGCAGAAGGATGGCCTAGGACATTTCTCTGGCTCATCGATTCCCTTGCTGTTTTATCTTTAGAGTAAGGTGTAGAGAGCTCTTTTCAGCTAAGAGGGAGTGCTCCTATTTTAAGAAAAAGGAACCCTCATACATTGCTGGTGAGACTGCAAATTGGTGCAGCCACAACAGAAAACAGTATGAAGGTTCCTCAAAAAACTAAGGATTGATCTAGCATATGATCCAGCAGTCCCTCTACTGGGTATTTACCCCAAAGACTTGGAAACTCATATCCGAAAAGATAAGCGTACCAATGTTCATAACAGCATTATTTGCAGTGGCCAGGACATGGAAGCAACCAAAGTGTCCTACGATAGATGACTGGCTAAAGAAGCTGTGGTACATATATACAGTGGAATATTACTCAGCCGTAAGAAGAGATGAAATACTGCCATTTGCGACAACGTGGATGGACCTCCAGATTATCATGCTAAGTGAAATAAGCCAGACAGAAAAAGCTGAAAATCACATGTTATCACTTACATGTGGGATATAAACCTAAAAGCAACAAATAAACAGGACACACAGACTCGTAGACATGGACTGTAGGCTGGTGGTTACCAGAGGACTGTAGAATAAAGGTTACTAGTGGGATGGGGAGGAAGCGGGAGGTAGATGGAGTAAAGGAGGTCAAATATAGGGTTTAGGGGGAGGGTGAAGTAGGTAAAGAGGATCAAATATATGGTAGCTGAAGGAAACTGGACTTTGGGTGGTAAACACACAATAGAATAAATAGATGTCAAATGATAATGTACACCTGAAAATTATATAATTGTATTAACCAATGTTACCCCAATAAACTTAATTAAAAAAAGGAAAATGTATGCAATGAAACAAAAATTGGAATTTAAGACTAAACCTTGCCTTGGGGGCTAATGTTTTTGACCTGTTTTTTCATTTGATAAATAAATTATATGCTCACTCAAAAAAACTAATAAATAAAAATAAAAGTCCCATTGACAAGGGGAGGATTTAGAGTTAGTCTAGGTACAAAAGTGGTCACAGTGGTGAAGGTAGACAAATTTGCAGGTGTTCAAAATTTCTGATAAGCTCTTGCAAGATGGAGCTCATACTAACCGGAACTATTCATAGGTTATAGATGAGCTTAAAAAAATGTAAGATAATACAAACTCTTAAAAGAAATATAATTGGGACATCCAGTAGTTGGCAACTCCTTCGAAAAGGCTAGTGTAGCAGTTCAATAGTTCGCCACCCACTGAAGCTGGATTATGAAGAGCATTATGCACAATGCATTTTTTTCTTTGTTCTGTAATGGTTTTGCTTGTATCAGTCCAAAAGGTGCATAAATACATATTTATTAGTTTCAAAAGATTTTGTTTGTTAGAGTGATCTCAAAGATAAAGGCTCTTCATCCTTTTTTGTTTCTCTACTCTAGGCAAGGTACTGTGTGCCTGTGTGTGAATGTAGGCATATGTAACAAAATTTCTAGGTTAGGTAAAAGAAAAATAAAAAGCACAAAATGAATATAATAGTTGAATTATGGAAAAGTTGTATGAGTTAGAGGACTTCATTCTTTTATACATGATTGTGCAGCCAGGTCTCATAGGGAGTAAGCTAAAGAGATGCTATTCAAGTGCATCTCGGTCTGGCTACAAAGCAAAAACTATAATTTTGTATGCATTATAATATTGTCTTTACTATTGTATCTCAGTGTTTAAAATTACTTAGATATATTGTTGGTCACTATGATATATAAACCTACAGCAAGAAAAAAATTTACCAAGCATAAAGTTTGCCAAAGTTTTCCACCTCTGTGTCATTGGGCATGTCATTTTGCTACTCTAATTTATCACCTATAAAATGTAGTGACTAGATTAAGGTCACTGGCCATTGCTTTGTGTCTTGGTGTTCTGTGAGTCTGTGCTCTCCTGTGAGCCTTTGTTGAGAATTGCTCTGTCTCTTCCACTAGCACCACCTGTTTAGAATCTACCCAGATGTGTACTATTAGTTTTGCCTCCACCACCTTCTTTCAGGATTTGCTTGTGGAAACAATGCCAGTAGTAGACACTTTTGTAATCTTGATTTGATGTGCTTATAGCTCTTGCAATCTCTCTCATTGAATCGTACACTTGAAACCTATATAATTTTATTAAACAGTGTTACCCCCAAAAATTAAAAAAAAAAAAGTGCAACAGCAGAAAATAAGATAAAAGCTCTTTTTATATGATTCTCTTTTCTTTGTTGTAAAGAGCAAACAGGAAAGGTTGGTACTTCCTGTTCATAAAAACATTGCTTTCAACGAGTTAACAGATCCATAATCTGTTTTTATCAGAATTCTGTCTCAAAGGAAGGAAACTATTTGTAATAGGTCTAAATTTACTTTCTTTTACAATTGGTCTCATGAGCACACTATTGTTGTTATTGAACAAAAGATTCTTGCAGTTCCTTTGTCTACCAAGTTCTAGTGACAAAGGCTTTTAAATTATACAGAATTCTGTTGGAATCTAGAATTTTTAGATCTCTAGTTTATAATCCCATTCTATTTATTATAATCCCATTCTCTTCAGAATTACAAACCAACTATACATAATTATCACTACTCAGAAATAGTTTCATTATTATCTTTAAAGGTTCCTTTTTAGTAAAAGTTAAAGAAACACTGATAATCAAATCTATGTAGAGGCATATCATAAACTTTCAGGTGTTATTTTTAATTTAAAAAGTGAATTATG
Organism: Cynopterus sphinx; assembly: GCA_030015415.1. Lineage (NCBI taxonomy): Eukaryota > Metazoa > Chordata > Mammalia > Chiroptera > Pteropodidae > Cynopterus > Cynopterus sphinx. The sequence continues at coordinate 17,434,401 of CM057391.1, read as the reverse complement.
GCTACTTGTGGGAGGTTGTCATAATATGTTAGAAACACCAGTCACACACAAGAACATAAGAAAACATGTTATGTTCAATTTTTTAATTTAAAAACACCTAGTATTTGGGGAGTTATCAGAAAATTGATTAGTTCAGGTAAATTTATGTGTGGACAGTTTCACTGTTGTAATAATTAAAAATTTGTTTTGTATTGGAGAATTAAATTTATCTTCTACCTTACAGATAAGAATGTACATTTGTATGCACGTGTGTGCTTGGGAGTTGGGTATGAGAAGGGGCCATGGGTGGTGGTTTGTTTCACACTTAGGACTACCCAGGTGTGATGGACCTAGAACTTTGCTTTCTGTTATAAACAAGTAGAGACTCAACAAATTATTGCCTACTGACTTCAGACATGTACCATGCTCATTTGCAAGCCTTCTTTTCCTTAAATGGGTGCAAATTATAGAAGACAATGTGGGCAGTACTTGAAAATGCACAGATAAGAATAATGTGAAATATCTGAGATACAAATGAGAAGATCTTGATTTAAATAGCTATTTTGAGGAATAGTGAAAAGAAAGTTTGGATGAGAAGAGCTGGTCCAATTTACAGAGTGGAAGAATTTAGAATTAGTGCGCCAAGAAGAAAGGGGCTGTTGCATTTTGAAGGGTAGTTTTAGTCAGGAAATAGTTCATATGCACGGAAAATAATATGGTAGATTCTTGTGAACCTAACAGCCTGATTTCACAGATGCCAGCGTTTTGCCATGTCTCTTTTTAAGAAGTTGAGTTAGAGGCCCACTTTCCATCCCCTTTTCTATTTTTCCCCTCTTGAAAATAGTCACTATCCTAAAATCAATGTTTGTCATTTCCATGCATGTTTATTTTATAATAATTTTACCTATTAATCAACCAGAAGGAATATACAGTATTATTTTTTGTGTTGTAAAATTTATATAAATAATATGTTTTATCAATATTTGTATACTTTTATTTCTCATATTTGAAATTTATCAACTTTATAGAAATAGATCAAACTTATTTTTATTCTACTATGTGATCACACCAGTTTATGAATCCCCTAGTCATGGTATTTGAGGTTGTTTTCAATTTTTTACTAGTACAAAGGCTGCAGCAAAAGCTTGAAATATGTCTAATTAGGGACATGGTAATTCTCTTGGGTATCAACCGAGAAACAAATTGCTGGTTTAGTAAGAGATACGTATCTTTGATTTTTCTAGGTGCTGCCAAATTTTTCTGTAAAGTGGCTACAACAATTTATACTTCTACTAGAATGTAATGTCTAGATTTTCCACACTTGATGTCATCAGCCTTAATTATTGCCAGTCAGGTACTTGTGAGATGGTATATTATTGTTCTAATTTTTATTTTCCAGATGTATAATGAGGTTTAACATCTTTCGTGTGTTGATTGGCCTTTTGAATTTTTCAGTGAATTGCCTCTTAAATTTCTTTTGACTACTTTTTAGTGTGCTTTTTGTCTGTTTAAATTGATTTGTAGGTGTTCTTTAGCATATATGTGTGCTGGAAATACCTTCTAGGCCTATGTCTATCCTACATTTGTCTGGTGGTTTTTATTGTATAGAATTAAAAATTTTTAATGTGAGGTATAGAGAGGTAGATAAGAACTCAGACTCTGCAGCCCGACAGCCTGGATTCACAGCCCAGTCCTCTTCCTTCCTTGCTGTGTAACTTTGGGCAAATTACTTAATGTCTCTGTGCATAACTTTTCTCATCTGGAAAATGGAGGCAATAGCATTCTCTACCTCTTAGGGTTGTTGAGATGATTAGTTAATAAATGTAAAGCACTAAGAATAAAGAATACTTCCTTGAACAGTAAGTGCCATATTAGAATATTGTTTGTGCCTTTTGGGGTTCTTGTTTAAGAGATTCTTCTTTAACAACAAAGTTGAAATAGTTTTCTGTATTTTTTCCTAAAAGTTTAGTTTTTCTTTCTGTATTTAGTGTTTAAGTCTATGGTGTGAGGTAGGGACTACTGCTATCCTTTTTCAGAATGAGATGGTAATGGTCACAGGGCTGTTAATTAAAGCCTAATCTTTCTCTACTGATTTAGAATTTTGTCTCTTTCCAAGCTCACACTTTTGGCTTATTTAGATCTGTGTCAGTTATTTGGTTTTAATTACTGAACCGTTACAATAAGTTCTGATATTCGTTTGGATGATTTTTAACTTTTTTAGTCCTTTTACTTTTTGATATATTTAATTTTACTAATGTCAAAAACAAATCACATTCAAAAGAGGTAGAATCAGACTCAGATTTCGGAGAGCGTGGTGAAAGCATAACAAAGACAGTTTGAGACAGATGCAACCACTGACAAAGGTTGATTTGTTGCCGGGAGCATTCCTTGTCCATGGAGGTGGTGAAAGAACAGCAGACATAGGCCTTTGATCTTGAGAATGCTTCGAGCTCTTTAGTGACATTTATTCCTCCATATGAATTAATGGATCATTGTTTAAAGTTCCACCCAAAACCTTATTGAGACTTTGACTAGAAATTTAATTTGTAGGCTACATTGGAGGCTGATTAATGCTTTATTATAATGAGTATTCCCACCTGTGAACATGTTTATCATTTCATTTGAGTCTTTATTTTGTGTTCAATTCATTTCACAGTTTTCTCCCTGAAGATTTTATAATACTATTGTTAGATTTATTTATACATACCTTATATTTGGGGGACCTACTACAAATTGCATCCTAAAAAAGGAATTAAAGTTTATTTTTTTGGTTTTGTTTTTCTCTGTTTAGCCTTTTTTCAAGTCTGCATTTTAAAATTCTTTTTTTTTTAATGACTTGAAATAGATTAATTTTAGTCTCATTCAGTTAATTTTATTACCTCAGGTTCTCGGGAGTGCTAATTTTCTTTTGCTGTATCTTTTTTTTGCATCCTTTTTGGTCGATTTTTTTTTTCTTTTTTTTGTGATTTTTTGATTAACAACAGAGTTTTTATTTTTTTCTTTGGAAATGGTGTGAAAGCTGGGATCTGGAAATGTTCCTCTTGAGTCATTTTGGATTTGCTTCTATGAATCTAATGCCATCACTGCCTGTGATCAGCTTTTATGCAAATTGCTATACTTGAAGATTGCTGCATTCCTTGGTAGTGTACAGTTTTAAACTCCAGACATAGTCATGTTAGGCTTGGTGTTTCTTTTTCTTGCACAGTGCTTTTTGTAGAGACTCAAAACATCTTTGCTGTCTTTCTGGGTGAGGTGGTGTAGTTTTTCTGTGAAACCCCTTACTGAAAATACAGCCTTCTGGAGGTCTTAGCTATGCAAGGCTCAGTTCCACTTTCCAATTCTGCCTGGCTTAAAACTGAAGTTCTTCCCCTTGAAGGGATTTTTCTGATCTAGAAATTCTTTCGCACCCTCTCTTGGCCCCCTGTAGCACCAGTTGTATGCATTTAGTTCTGACTTTTAGTTCTCCCTTCCTTCCTGGCATGTAGGAATTTTGCATAATTTCTCTGTGCTCAGCTTTATTTAAATAAAGTATTACAGCTTTTTAAAATATTTTTAAGTGTTTGTAGCAGGAAGGATTCTGTGGTAACTCAGTTGTCCATGTTCCCAGAATCCTCTGTGATTGGCTGAATAAGACCCCTACCCCACAAAAGTGCACATCCAATCCTTGATTGCCTATGAATACATTACCTCATATAGCAAAAGGGACTTTGAAGATGTGATTAGATTATGCATATTGAGATGTGCCAATTATTCTGAATCACCTGGAGGAGACCTATATTTATCATAAAACTCCTGGTGAGGAGGATGTAGGAGAGTTCACTCAGAGAAAGAGATCTGCTTTGGGAAGTAGGTTATAGTCTGGGAGATTTGAAGATGTTACAGCACTGGCTTTGAAGATGGAAGAGGTGTCTTCAGGCCAAGGCATGCAAGTAGCTTCTAGAAGTTGGAAAATGCAAAGAAATGATTCTCTCGCAGAGCTTGCAGAAGGAATGTAACCTTCCTGACACTGTGAGTTTAGCCTAATGAGACCCATGATGGACTTCTAACCTCCAGAATTACAAGAGAATAAATCCTTGTTGTTTTAAGCCCTTAAGCTTGTGGTAACTTCATAAAACAGCAATAGGAAACTGATACTATCTTCAATGTTTTTGGAGAAGAGGTAGCTGGTATTAGTGTTGGGGATGGACTGAAAATTGTATTAGAGACTCAACAGAGTGAACTTGGTGAGCAATACTCTTGACAGAGTTATGTAAAAGGGTGTTGCTTCTTCCCCTACCTAGGGGGGAAAAATCAGAGCAGAGAGGTACTTGTGAATGTTTTAGATAATATTTTTAATAATAGCATAATACCTAGTCTGAGATCTGAGACTTCCTCATAGAAGTAATAAAGTGCCCTCTTTTAGTTGTAGATATTATTTTTCAAAGGGTAAAAGATTCTCATTATTAACGAAACTCTAAGTTGGTAGCTGAGAGAGCAGAGGACAGTTTCTCCTTTTGCTGAAATGCTGCTGTCGTGCCTATTGGGTGTGGTTTGCTGGGAGGGAGCTGTCAGGATACCCGAATAAGTCCCTATAACTGACTTGTCCAGCGGCCTCCTGCCCTACAAATTTCAGACTTGCTATCCCTCACAATTGCATGAGCCAGTTTTTTAAAATAAATCTCTCTTTCTCTAAGTATGTATTCTATTGGTTCTGTTTCTTTGGAGAACACTGGCAAACAACAAGTCACTGTGATGTGTAGAAAGCGTAGACTGTCTTCAGTGTTTAGGTACCACGACGAGGTGAGGATGCTAAGCTAAGCATAGCCCTCTCACCTGACCGAGGTGAGGCCTGTTCCTCCATCATCTCGCCCTTCTTTCTTTACACCTCCTCAGTCTTCTGACTTGTACACCTCATTTGTGTACAATTTGGCTACCACGAAGTTGGAAATAAACTCACTTGTCATGGGCAGAGGACTTATTCTCATTCCAAGGTTGTTTGAAGTTGTGAGGAGATTGTGAGTGAGATAAAAATGAGGCAGAAGCCAATGGACCTGTTGATAAGAAGCAGTTAAGAAAATGAGAGGGACTATGCATATTTCTTGGTAGCAAAATTCATGAGAATTTTTTCCCTTTCTCAGAAAATAAAACTTTCTGTGTATTAATTGAAATGGAGGATACCAAATCCATAACTTACTTGGTTCTATCATGCTGCAGACAGTTTCATGCTCAGTTTGACTCGTATCCCTATGTGTTGTATGGAGTTTTAAATACCAAGACATTTAAAATATGTGTCTAAGAAACTATGATTACATGTATAAAAAACTGCACATTTAAGTATAAAAATATCCATTTGAGCGAGTGGTGATTTTATATTTTGAAATAGTTTTCGTTAAGCTTTGAAAAGGTGCTACAAAGTACATTTTATATATTTTGATTCCTCCCAGTTGGATATTATACAGTCACCTTGCTCCAGGAAATGGTTGACCCTCCATTGAGTTGAACATCTGTCTCTTTCCTGTTCCCCCACCCCCATTTCTCCTACATACCCATTTTAGCTCTACTTTCAGTTAACTGTAATCTTTATATGGCATGCTATTTACTTGTGCTATTTCAAAGAAATAACTTTGGGTTTTACAGGTAATGATTGATTTTTGAGGCATGTGTTCTACTTCTTTACTTGGTTTGTTTTATAAGTACATAAATAAAATTATTGGAATAAAAACTAATTTCTTCTTGCTCAGTATGCCATTTTACTCTAGCTAAAATCTCTTATACTATTTTCATCCCAAAAGTTGTAATGGTCTCTCTCTATACTTGACCCTCAAACAATGTGGGGATTAGAGGTGATGACCCCCCGCGTAGTCAAAAATCTGTGTATACTTTTTGACACCCCAAAACCTAACTACTAATATCCTACTGTTGGCCAGAAGCTTTACCAAAGACAGTCGCTTAACACATATTTTACATACATGTCATATACTTTATTCTTTCAATAAAGTAAGCTAGAGAAAAGAAAATGTTATTAAGAAAATAATAAGGAAGAGAAACTACATTTACAATACTGTAAGAAATTGAAAAAAATCCACATGTAAGTGGACCCCCACGTGTTCCGACCCATGATTTTTAAGGGTCAACTGTATATGAATTTTACTAGAATAGATAATGATGCCTAAAGCAATTTATTTTAGCAGCAGCCCTGTGAGAAATGTTTGTCCCCAATGGCCAGGTTCTGTGATAGGTTCTGGGGAAATAGGTGAAATGATGGCATCCTTGCTCTCCAGTTGCACAGAGAAGGGAAAGATTAATTTAGTTTGTTGGTGATTAGGAAGGCATCACTGAGGTTATATAGTCCAGCTGGAGTTTGAAGGAAAGGAGAGTGATTTTCACGTGAAGAAATTAATATCTTGGACTGAGATCTGTTGGCATCTTGAAGGTTTATATATTCTGTTATTTCAGAAGCTTAAGTAGAAATCATTTAGGCTTGGCAAACCAGATGACCTCTCAGGCTCCATAATAATTTTATAGGTTTTTATCAGTTTTTTTTTTAAAGCATGAATGAGGATTAATATAATTTATTAAAATAATACTGCCTGCTGATATCTTGTGTGTGTGTATTCTAGTATTGAGTATTAGCAATCATCGTGAAATACTGAGTGCCGGAAAAATATGTTGACATTATACCAAACTGACCTTTTCCCTCCTCTCTCTTCTCTTTTTGGTTGTTTTTGCAGTTGGTTAGTCTGTTGCTAATTGGAATTGCTGCATGGGGCATTGGCTTCGGGCTGATATCCAGTCTCCGAGTGGTCGGCGTGGTCATTGCAGTGGGCATCTTCTTGTTCCTGATTGCATTAGTGGGCCTGATCGGAGCTATAAAACATCATCAAGTGTTGCTTTTCTTTGTATCCTTTTTTTAAAAAAAGGGATTTTTACTCCAGTTGAGTTTATTCTTACTTATGTTGATTAATCTTTAATAACTACAGTTAATTTTAAATTATCACGAAATTGTCCAACAGAAACTCCTAGCAAGCCCATGTGTATTTGTTCAACAAACATTAGGAACGTTTCTTAAGGTGAAGTTATTGCGTGTTTATGTATTCCCACCCTCTGCTTTTCACATCATGAGAATGTATTTTGCGAGTTTAATATAGTCCTGTTAATGTATTGCAGATTCAGTTACATTGACTGATTCAGTGACCTCTTGGCCCTTTCCAACCTGTTGATATTTGGTTGACAATTTCACAGTGATCTAAATGTTTATCTGTACTTGGTTCCTATTTTATATAAGTAAGAATTTTTATTTTTGCTTAAATGAAATTCTAATAGATCACCTTTTAGTTAAATAATGATTATTATTGTCAGTATTTTTCTACATGAACTTACAGCTACAATGTGTTACCAAAATAAAAATATTATATGTATTCTTTTTGAACTTTCTCTAAGTGCCATTTGTTCTGTTTTCTGGGTTAATTCTTTCTAGTGCATTCCAAAGTTGTCAGTACCTCTGTTTTATGTTATTTTAAGAGTATCAAGAAATAACCTTAACTTTAATTCTCAGTACATGATCATTCTCTTACTTGTATTTATTGTTCAGTTATCGGTATCATGTGCTTGTTTAGCCCTGAACCAGGAGCAACAGGTAAGCAAAGACTTCTTCCTTGTACTTCATTATGCCACATCGTATGTGTAGAAAAAAAGGGGGAGAAATAATTGGACTATAAATAATTTCTTTTTGCATAGCATGCCATCTCACACTACCTAGCTAAAATCTTTTTTTTTCTGATCGCGTTAGTGTGGCCGACTGAAGCCCTAAAACTGTTGCTGTGTTTTTATATCTCTTAAGTAGGATTTTGCCTGCACCGGGTAAAAAGTGCTACTGCTAACAGATGTTCACCCAGTCTTTTCTCACCATTATGCAATGAAACATTTGCTCCAGAATGTTTGCAGTTCCATTCTAGCAATTACTCTTCAGACTCTATAGAACAATATGGGTCTCACTCTTAGGGCAATGGAAAAATTTTCTTGTTACACTCTGAGGATGATGGCTTTCTTTCAAGTGCTTCCTTTAAATTGCATTTAAAATTTAAGATTTTTCATTGTTGGATAGAAATAGTTCCTTAATTTTTGTTGCAATTGAGGTATAACCCTTTGAAAAGTTTTAATGGTCTTGTAAAGAGTATTTGTTTTAGATACATTCAGAATTAAAAGTTGCAGGCTGGAGATCTATACATTTTGTGCGGGATGACACATTTTAATGTACATATTAAATGTATTTTCTAGGGTCAGCTTCTGGAAGTTGGTTGGAACAATACAGCAAGTGCTCGTAATGACATCCAGAGAAACTTGAACTGCTGTGGGTTCCGAAATTTTAACCCGAATGAAACCTGTCTGGCTGTAAGTACAAAGTATAAAATGTATTTTTGGAGATGTATTATGTACAAATTAATATTGATGAGCATGGGAGAAATGGACTTTCTGATGCTGAACTGTATTTTTAAAATGCTATACATATGCCCAAATTATATTCCATGTACAGCACTGTGTCATTTGTCCTCAAATATCCACTTCCGAGAGTACCAAACATTCTAGGGTCCTGCCAGACACAGTTGCTTCTGGTTCTTTGTCCTTAATTTCTCCCTATTCAACTCCTTCTTGAACAAGTTGTGAGTGAGAAATTCCAGCAGAACAGACTTAGAAATTCAGAGGCGATGTCTCAATATCTGTTTTAAGACATATCAGGGTGGTAGGAGGAGGAGAGTGGTCTGTACGAAATTGGGCTTCTTAACTAGCTAAACCTAAACATCCCCAGGGTGGAGGACACGTGTAACATCTTTCCTCTCTCCCTTCTTCCCCATCATAACTTCTTGCTCTTTCTGTCTGGGAGCTGAGCTAGTGATGGACCAGTTAAAACCATCCTTTTGTCTCAGGCCGGACTCCTGACCTCCAGATTCCAACCCAATTCTATATGAGGATGGACTTGGAGCTTGGCTCTTCTAAGAAGTTCATATGTGTTACTATTCTGGGGAAACTCCTATTACCCCCTCTCTGAGCCCTGGGCTGGATATCCCCTCAATGAAGCCTTTTTTGTGGGATTATTAGTTTTCTATGTAATAGATTATTAGTTTTGTAGTGTAATGCATTATCACAAATTTAGTAGCTTGCAACAGCATCCATTTATTCTCTCAGTTTCTGTGGGTCAGGAGTCTGGGTATGGCTTAGCTGGATCCTTTGCTCAGTATCTCACCAGGATGAAATGAAGGTGTTGGCTAGTGCTATAGTCTCATTGGCAACTTTGGTTCCTCTACCTAGCTCAGTGGTTGTTGGCAAAATTCAGCTTCTGGTGGTTGTAGGACAGAAGTCTTGTTTTCTTGCTCTGTGTCTCCCAGCCCTTAGAGGCTATTCTCAGGTTTGAACTATGCAGCATCAAAGTCAGCATGACAGTTCTCTCCTTTCTGTTAAGATATTGTCTTATATAAGGCAGGGTAAACGAGGGAGTGACTCTCCATAGTATTTAGAGATCCCATCTGCCCCCAAGGGGGTGATTATTCAGGGCATGGACATTGGGGTGGAAATCCCAAGAGCTGTCTTAGAATTTTGGGTACTGCTAAAGAACCACGGCTCCCAGTTGGGTATAGTGCTCCAGATACTAATTTTTTATATGAGTGCAGTTTTTATCTGCTCTTTATAGATGTACTTTGAAATAAAATTTCTTTTCTCTCATTGATGCAGAGCTGTATGAAAAGCAGCCACTCATGCTCACCGTGTGCTCCGATAATAGGAAAATATGCTGGGGAGGTTTTGAGATTTGTTGGCGGCATTGGCCTCTTCTTCAGTTTTACAGAGGTAGGTGCAAGTAGCTCACTATCTTCCCTCCTTCGTCACAGGGTTCCTGTTTTATATGGCAGGAGGGCATGGCTTTTTATCTTTGTTTGCCACTCAACTTTCGGAATGTACCAATGGATATTTTCATTGAGATCTGGTATTGTAATTAAAGGATTCCTGGCTTCAAGCCAGAGACCTCACAGATCTAGCATTAATTTTCTACAAGGTGAAATGCTTGGTCATTGCATGATGTAAAATGTAACAAACAGATGACATGAGGAGGTCAGACTGGATATCTCTAGGGTCTCTGAATCTGTTTCTTGAGTTGTGTGATAAATTACAATTTTAAATTTGATTTTGGGATAGGACATTCATATTGTTTAATATAGATGTTAGTATATAATAACATACATATAAACACTTTAAAAAATTGCTTCCCAACCCCTCCCTTATCCTTTTTTGTTCCTAGCCTTCTAAAACCAGTAGGTACCACTATTATTAATTTTTGTATATTGTATTAATATATTTATTCTATTAGTACATTTACATATAATATGTGTCTGGAAGCAAAACCACACACATATTGTTTGATAATTTTCAAGGAATGCTCATCTCTTCCTCAATGTCTTTATTAAACTCTCAATAACCGTGGACATTTTTTGATGCATTTGCGTTGACAATATGTATCAAAACTAAAATTCTTTTCTTCAACTTAGAGATTATACTTGAAGTGCTTTATTTGATGGCGATACTTGTATCACTATGCAAAATTAATACATAATAATGTTTATCATTTATAATGGCAAACCTTTGGGCCAGCTTGTGCTCTTTAGTAGTGAGCTGGTTAAATTTGGGTATATTAGACTGGAGCAAGCAAGGAATACATTGTCTGTACCTAGTTCCACTGCTTAATTGTGTGAACTTGGGCAAGTTACTTAACCTTTCTCTGTTTCTGTTTCCTTATTATAAAAACGGGCATAGTAATGGAAAGCCCCTATTTCATAGAGTTGTGATTAAAGGAGTCAGTATATGTAAAACTCGTAATACTTAGAATATTACCTGGTACATGGCGGGTGCTGTGTAAGTGGTAGCTGTAATATCGTAGCCATCAGTAAATTATCGATGTGTAAATCACCATGTCATGCCTCATTAAAAAAAGATGGTAGGACCCTGCTGATTGTCATGGTAGTTGTTCAGGTCACACTTCTGTTTTAAACAATAATAGAATAGCATAAATTGAATAATGCTATTAAAAGAAATCAGAAAAATCCTAAGTGTTTTGTATGGTTGAAGTTTAATGTGTTCATTTAATCTCTCAGACATTTAATTTTCCTTTCAGTATGTCACTATAATAAATAATTCCATGGTCAACTTCTTGTATATAATTTTAAAATCTGTATTCTCTAGTTTTTTTTCTCTTAGATTATATCTCTGGAAGTAAAATATGACTCATTCAGCATATGGACATTTTAAAAGAGTTTGATAAATATTGTTAACTTTCCTTTTGGGGATATTCTACCAAATTTTTATGCAACCACTACTTGTAGATATTTTTATTTGAAAAAAAATTTTTGGCAGTGTGCTAGGTGAAAATAGTATTATAATCCTATTTGTGCTTTTGAAAATGTGACTGATGAACTTGACAATATTTTTATATGTGTTTTGACCATTTTCATTTCTTCTTTCGTGAGTCGCGCACTTTTATCTTGCATGTAACAGACTCAAAACAGCATATGAACAAAAGGGGAATTTCATGTAAAAATACCAGAGTGAGACTCAGGGCCTGAAAGGTGTGTGGGAAGTAGGCACAATGTTGGGGTTCATGAGAGGGGGGTCTTAGGACCCCAGGGCCATGAGAATGTTGAGGACCCCCTCCCCCATTATTTCCTCCTTTTTCTCCCTGTCTCCCTCTTCCTCTCATTCCTCACTTTACCTGGCTTCTTTGTTTTGCTTGAAATTTCTTTGGCATTTAACTTTTTAATGACTTTTAAATAAAATTTCAGAAGAATTTAGTTTTCATGTAGTTAAATGTATTTTCCCCCCTCTATGGTTTATCGAGTTGATTTTTATGCTTAGAAAGGCCTCTCCCATTTCAATTATGTATGTTCAAAAATGAGTAAAGAAGACAGTTTAGGTGATACAAACTTTAACATATCAGGAAGTGAACAGTCTTAGAAAACTGCAAAATGAGGCAGAAGGTAAGAAGCTTTTATAGAAGAAGGAATAAAAAACAAGGAAGAGAAAAATAGAAAATATCTTATTGGGGGGACCACATAGTCAGCCTTGTTTGGAGTGAGAAGGCCAAGAGTTGGATTAGTGTTTGAGGACTGGCTCAGACAGCTAAGTGGAGCATTTATAGGTACATGAAAATTTTGATTTGCTGACATGGCACACTGGACAGGAGCAACTCCATCTTGGGTCATATGTACATACATACATACATACATACATACATACATACATACATACATACATACATACATTTTTAAACAGCAGTTAGGTTCAGTTAGCCCTTGACCTACATATGCGTAGCCTCCTCCATTATCACCATTACTCACCAGAGAGGTACCTTTTTCACAGTTGATGAATCTACAATGACATGTCATAATCACTCAAAGTCCATAGTTTATGTCAGGGTTTACTCTTGATACACATCCTCTGGGTTTTCACAATTGTATAATGACACAAATTCATCATTATACTATCATACAGAGTATATTCACTGCCCTAAAAATCCTCTGAGGTCTGCCTATGCCTCTCTTCCCCTAGTGTTTTTTTTGTAAATACCAATTCTTTAAAAATATAAAGTCATGAGTCTTAGATTTCTAAACTGTCCTTTCAAGGAGTCCTGTTTTATATTTTTTATACCTTGTCGCTTTAAAACAGCTAGAGATTTTAATAATTATCTAACCTGATATTTTCTGGACAATTACTTTTTTATAGGCTCTCTCATTTAAATTTTTTTTATTTTATTCAGTATTTTTCAGAATCACAGATTTTAGAGTTTGAAGGGATGAGACTAACTAGCTGATGGTTCCCTATCATAGGTGAAACAAAAGATTTGAACTATTAACCTAAAAATAAATTTAAGCCATCAAAGTAACATTGATTTGGAATCTGAAAAAGTTTGACACCTAGTACATGTTCTTTGTAAAAACTTTAGAAAATACAGAAAATTACGAAGATAAAAGAGTAAATGTATCTACTGACTAAGATGACCTACTCAGATATAGTCAGCATTTATATTTTGGCATGTTTCTTCGGCCTTTCTATATTCAATAGAATGAGTACCGACTTATTACATACTCTACATATACAGTTCTATATTATCAACTCTACTTTGGTGACCTACTGCACACAAGGCATAGGTTCTAGAATCAGCAGGATTCATGATCAGGGCTAATCAGAATTACTCTTGAAAAATTTTAAATCTTGAGAGCCTTTGTAAACTTAAAATCCAATAATTATCTGACTTTGATCTTTTTGCATTTTGGGTGTGGCCTCCCTTCCATGCTTCCTTGGAGCTAAGGAGGAGATAAGGGTTTAGTAGTGGGGCAAAGGAAGGGATTGTCTTGTTTTGTCACAGCTGAATTGGAGGAATGAAATTCTGGTTAAATGTGGCTCTGGATTATAAGTATTTAATTTACCAACATGCTTTGTTTCCCCCTGAGGACCTAACTTACACTATTGGCATATATCCACAGATGATTATCAGGATATTTAACAACCTCAGAAATTCTAACCAGAAGCTCCCCAATGTTAGCATTTTCAAGGCAGGGTCAGGGAAATGATGCTTGGGCAGGTTGGGGGTGTCACAGAAGTAGCTCTTTGACAACAGTGTGAGTGTGTCTGTGTGTGTAAGAATTTCAGTATTGTAATAACCAGCATAGGTGAAATGCTAGGTGAAATGTTACCTGAGAATGGCCAGTAACACATTGGATTCTCTCATAAAACCACAAACGTGATTAAGAGCATGGATTCCAGGTTTAAGCCCAGTTCTACCATTCATGACCTGTGTGACTATTACCCAGTTATTTAACCTCTCTGTGCCTCAGTTCCTTCAGTTCCCAGTTCCCTTACTGGTAAAATGAGGAGAATGTAGGGATGTTGGGAGGATTGTATGAATTGCTAAAGTGCATAGGACAGAATCTGTCATAAAATACTCTTTCTGCGTTTAAATAAATTCCTTTTTTCCCCTGTTTCATAGACTCCAAACCAGAATTTCCACTTTCTTAAATTAGGCTTATTTTTCCTTGATTCAATTCACAAACCATAGTTCCATAAGCTTCATGTATTTTAGCTATAAACAATGCCAGTCATATAGTAACTCAGTAATTATTATTGTGGTAAATGGAGAAAATTTGGGACTTAACATCATTCTCTAGAAGTTTAAGGGGGGCTAATAAGTAGTTATGAAGTCAAATAAACAAAAGTTAGATTTAATGTTGGCACAGATCTAAAGTGGGAAATATAATTTGGAATTTTTTTAGTTCCATTAAAGTTTTGTATTTTTTAAAAAAGAATTGTTGATTATTTTAAATAAATCAACTTTGAGGTAACAGGAACATAATGAACACATTTCTTAATTTAAAAAGAGAGTTATTTTCTTTAACTCTTTAGTGAACCTGGTTTGGGACATGCTACAATAACAACTTACTTTTTGAAATTATAGTTCTGTACCCAGCCACCACCTTTGGAGAGGAGTTATAACATATTTATGATTTATTTTGGAAAATTTATTTATATAGGATTTTTGTTATTACTTAATTGTTGCTGAGCCCAATTTATTTCTGAATTTTCAAAATATTTGATATCTTAGCTATTCCAACAATTTAGTGTTCATGTTAATTTTCTGTTGCTGCTCTAACATGAATGTAGTAGCAGCCTCAAATTTATTCTTACACTTCTGGAGTTCAGAAGCTTAAAATGAAGTCTTCTATAGGCTGTAGGAGAGACCCTGTTCGTTCCCTTGCCTTTTCCAGCTTCTAGAGGCTGCCTGCACTTCTCGGCTTGTGGCCCCGTTCTTCCTCTTCAAGGCCAGCAAGTGTAGCATCTTCTCTCCCTGACTCTGCTTCCTGCTGCTTCCCTCATCACATCACGGTTTCTCTGTATCTCTGATTTTGTCCTTCTGCCTCCCTCTTATAAGGACCTTCATGATTATATCACTGAGCCCATCCAGATAATCTCCCTATCTCGAGATCTTTAACTCAATCACACCTAAAGTTCCTCTTACCTTGTAAGGTGACGTATCTGCAGGTTCTGGGGATGATGATCTGGACATTCTTGGAGGTCCATTATTCAGCCTACCACAGTATTTATATTAATTTTTCTTAAGACCTGTCATTGGGTTAGACTATAATTTAAAAAAAAAAGTCTTTCTCTTAGAATAAACAATGCTAATTACTTTAGAGGTTTCAGATTATGTTTTTGATAAACTGAATAAATATACACAACTGTCACGTCTTTCTTCTTTTTTTTCCTTTCATTCCAGATCCTGGGTGTTTGGCTGACCTACAGATACAGGAACCAGAAAGATCCTCGCGCTAATCCCAGTGCATTCCTTTGAGAAGCTAACAAGGAGAATTTTTCGTATTCTGATCTTGTTCACAGCTAACTTTAAGTTAACGCTAATTTGCCTGTTTAAGGAAACAATATCTGAAAAATTATATTATTGACAGTGGAATTATATATTTTTACTCTTATGTTTCTCTAAATGTTTTTCTTTTTCCATTGCTGAAAAAAAATGGAAATTTGTGCTCTCCTCTGAACCTCAGTGGTACCTTTAATCTACTGTATTCTCAGTGTCTGGCACTGTCCACTGTGGCCTTTCTTAGCATTTTTACCTGCAAAAAAAACTTTGTATGGCACTATTGTGTTGATTATATTGTGAATCTAAATATACATCTCACTGGAATAATTAATTGTATGTAGCATTGTGCTGTGTAGATAGTTCCTACTGGGAAAAAGTTCAAGTTTATGAAAACCAGTCAATATAAGATTCTATTATGTTAAGTTCAGAATGGGAAATCCAAATTCTCACATTTTTTTGTCTTTTTTAGGAAGTATGTATTGTGGTGAAAATTGTTAACATAAAAGTGATAATTTAGTTCTAGTAGTCTTTTATGATTATACTAATGTATTCTAGAAATAGCTATGTCTTTAGGAAAGTGTGGTTTAGTTTTCGATTTTTACAGGTAAGTGCAAATGAAATGTTCTCATGAATGTGCTAATGTGTGGCATCAGCCTTGAAAATGGAATCAACTTTGAGAAATTTAGAAAGTATATATAATCTTGATATTCTTTTATAATAATTTGAAGTCCAAAAGACTGTATTTTTAAACAAGTTACTATTAATGCATTGGCCCACGTAGCAAAAAGATATTTGATTATCTTACAAATTGTTAAATACTTTTTTCATGAAATTTCTCATTATTGTAACAGCAACTTGTCAAATCCAAGCATATTTGAATGTGACCTCCCATAATTTGAAATTAAAATAGTATTGTGGTTCTGTATATTATGTTAAAAAATTAAAGGATGAAAACCTTCTTCATGTATAAGTGTTTGAATTAAAAGAAAGTAATGGAAGAATTGATACATGAATTAAGTGAAGTAGAATTCTTTTTTTTAAGCTTTGTATTCTCTTTAACTTAAAGCTGAGTGTTACTATTTTAGTGTATAATCCAGCTATAGAAATGAATTTCCAACACTACTATCCACTGGTAGTCATCCAAAATCCTTTTTTAAAATGTTTCAGTGTTTAATATGTTTTCCATAGTGAGAATTGTTTTTTAAAAGAGAAGTCATTCATATTTTTTTGGGAAAAATAAATAAGTTCTTCCTGCCTGTTATCGAAAT
This sequence comes from Cynopterus sphinx, assembly GCA_030015415.1. Classification (NCBI taxonomy): domain Eukaryota; kingdom Metazoa; phylum Chordata; class Mammalia; order Chiroptera; family Pteropodidae; genus Cynopterus; species Cynopterus sphinx. The sequence goes on along the minus strand of CM057391.1, from coordinate 17,417,766 downwards.
TACCAATTTCTCGCATTCTATGTAGTGTATGGTATTTTATTTGTAATTGTCTTGATGGATTTTAGACCAAGGAAGATGGTAAATGGTTGATCTGTAGAACTTTGGATGTGTGTGTGTGTGTGTGTGTGTGTGTGTGTGTGTGCCAGTTATGCGTGCGCATGTGCCAGTTATGGGGGTTACCAGGACTGGAAGTGAATGGAGAATTGTCAGTGACTTCTCTAATTGGTAAGAATATTTTGTGCTTTATTGTCATCTTTCCTTCTGATGCAGAGGAGACACCCTACAAGTGGAGATTTTTCTTATTACTATTAATTATTACTGTTAATTTCCCTTATAAAAGGGTCAACTCTGTTTTCAGAGCTCCTCCTGTGTCTGCTGTTTTTCAAAAATGATCAGTTCAAAAGGATATGCCCAAGAGGAATATTCTTGGGGGGGGGGGCTGTATATTTTGCTGTCCTTAAGTGTCATATTGAGTTTTGGACAACCCAAAGTTCCCACTTATGCTACAAAATGAGATTGTAAGTGACGCATGAAGGAAGTGAGACTTTTGAATTCTGTCTTCCTTTAAGGCATTTTATTTGCTTTGTTCCCTGTTTGCTTTGTGACATTTTGAACTTTGCATGAGTTTCTGGAATCTTCTAATATAATATTGTCCTTGGTACAAAGGATTATATGTGGAAATGGCAGAGATAACCAATCCGTAGCTTTGGTTTGTGCTCTAGTTGCAGTGGCCTTAATTTGGGTCCACCTAACTACAAATCAGGGCCTGGGAAGCATGCATGCACCTTTAGGGCTGTACATTATAGAATTATAAGAGTGGGTAATTGCTGGTGGTTAGCCACTCAAGAAATAATATACTCTTAAGTACCAAGAGCAGCTTTGTCAGATTAATCTAAGCTTTCTGTTCCCTCAGGCAGATCTAAAGGTGATAGATTATCCAGCCTCTTCTGGGAGGTCTCTTTGATCTTTGTGTCTGGATGCAGAGAGATACAGCTCCCATTCTACAGTGTATTATAACGCCTGCTGGAAAAGCCTCTGAATGGGTCTCTCCTGAGTCCCAAATGGCTGCTGGTGAGCCTGGGGAAGTCAGTCCAACCCCAGAATTCCAGGAGGACCACTGCCGTGGGCCCAGAAATGCTGCCACAAACAGCCTCAGAGGAGGGTGAGTTTCAGGTCAGAGTCTGTCCTCCAATTACAACAAATGTCTATAAGGCAAACTCAATACCCCGGAGCTTTTTTTTTTCTTCCCCTAAACCTAGCATTTATTTTAAAAAAGGAACTTTGTAACTTTTATGCATTTCTCTTATTCCCTGTTAACATGTTCCATGTAGAGGAAGATTTCTTAGAACATTCGCCCAGTCAGTCTCGATGGTAAAGGTAAAATTTTAGTTAGAGAATAAGATGCTAATCCAAAGGAAAACCGTTAGACTGTAATTTCTAAAATCGGAGCACATGTGCCATAAATTCATCTCAGATACTCTTATTTTCTAAGCAGCCATGAGTTTGGTATGAAAACCAGTTCTGTGTGTTCAACCTAAGTAATATGCAGCTGAACAGAGCCTTTCAGAGAGGGCAAAGCAATCAGAGTGTGGCTTTTAGTTCTTCGTTTCTTTAAGCCAAAAACAACCTCCTATAATTTTCTTAAATATTTTTTTGACCCTGTTAAAATTTATTCATTCTTTTGAAAATACACTGAGTGAATATATGAAACTACTTTTTAGCGGGTACTGATAAGTTAGAATCACATTTTTGCAGAGTATATTTCACAAGCAAAAAACACGTGCAGGCATGGCAATTATACAAATGTGATCATTCATTCACATGCCAACTGTTTTATTAGCAATGACGTTAAAGTTACTGACCAAGTTTTCATCCAGGTTTCTGGAGGAGTGAGGATTTGTGTAAGGTTGTTCTGCACTTGGTTATGTTTGGGGCTGGCAGTTTTTACCCCTGGCTCTCTATGCCAAGTGCAGTTACAAAATGTGTTGTTAGTGAATGTTTTCCGAACCATTTTAAGGGAACAACCAACAATGCCCTCCACCCCACCCCAGGGTGGGAGAGAGAGAAAACAGCTCTTGATGTCGGAGTTTTTCTGGAATGTTAGCTCACAACCTAGCATTGTAGTCATTGAAATACCTCTTGAGACAGTAGAAAAGGAAACAATCAGACGCTCTTGCCATGTGCCAGGCTGCTTCTCATCTACTCTCAGGAAAAGCAGCTTTGGAATTTTGTTTTTAAATAAAGGCTTAAGGGAGTTAGTTACCTGTTAGTTAAAATATATGTCAAAGAGTGGACTTTGATATCATTTGGAGGGCAAAACCACTTTTGCTTACTTTTAGATTCTGTGTTTTACAGATAGATGAGGTCATAACTTGACAAGGGGCTTTTTAATAAGTTAAGCTGACTTGAACTTTGAAGTCTGCCCCATTTGTGAGGCACTGGAGAAAGTTCTGTTCTTGCCTTAGAGCTTTTTCTGTTCTTCACGCAGTTCCCATTCTTGCCAGTGATGGCTGAATGTAGCTACTTAGGATTACTGAATGTGTAGAGCACATGAAAAGCCAAAGCAGAGCTAGATGGTCGTAATCACTTGAAGAAGACTGTGGCTCTAAAATGGGTAAAGATGGTTTAATCAAACATATTGATCTTCCATGAAAAAGATGATTTGTGTTACCAACTTTTTAAAAAGTTGGTTTCTCTCCCCATCCCCAAAGCTGTGGGGCCTCAGGTAAAACTGATAAAATTTTTAGTGTGGGAAAACATACATACCTGAAAACTTAACACTGTAACCATTTTTAAGTGTATAATTCATTGCCATTAAGTACATTTACATTGTTCCACAGTCATCATCACCCACTTCCACAACTTTTTCATCTTCCCAAAATGAAAACCTACACCTGTTACATAGTAACTCACCACTCCCCTCCCCCTTCGGATCCTGGCAATCTCCAGTTTATATTCTGTCTATGAATTGGACTATTCTAGGTACCCCATATAAGTAGAATCACACAGTAATTCCTTTGCAACTGGTTTATTTTATTTACCATGATGTCTTCAAGGTTCATGCATATAGCATATGTCAGAGTTTCCTTCCCTTTAAAGACGAGAATATTCCATTGTGTATATATAACACATTTTGTTTATCTATTCAGTCATCAGTGAATATTTGAGTTGCTTCTACATCCTGGCTGTTGTAAATAATGCTATGAACATGACCATACAAATATCTTTTTGCTGTTTACAGTTATTTTGTGCACATACTCAGAAATGGAATTGCTGAATGGTGAAAGCTCTTTTCCTCCCAATAACCCTCAGATGACTTTACAAATGGAATATTTTACCTTTTTTAAGTACCTGTAGGCTACTGATTTATAAGAAGGGAGTCCAATCCCTCTGGTGATGTTTTTGCTGAGGATTTTTATGTCATTAAATCAGCAATATAGCCTCAGAACCTATTAAGGAATAGTTCTGTCAAAGTACTGTGAAATAGAAAAATATTTAAAATGTATTATCTGCTCTGGAGAAGTTAATAATGCCAAAGGATCTAGTCAGAAAAGGAGCTAGCTCAAAAAGGTATTTAAGACAAGAAATAAATAATATGCAAAGCATTGTACAGACCACAATATCCATTCAGGGGCTAAATAAGTCAGTGGGGTTTGGGTGATAAAAGAATTCCGTACAGTGATGAATGTGAGATTATTCAATATGTCGTAAAGAAGTTAATACAGAGTTTTGATTTTTGTCAGACGATAAAGAGTTAAAGTAGCTAAAGCTGCTCCCCTATCTGATGCCTTGCCCTCTCAGCTTTTCTAAAGATAAGTAGTGACCTGTGATCTCTGCCTGCATAGACAGGATATTACTGCCCTTTGCTCTTCTCTCAGTCACATTTTGGTGAAGAAGATGGGAACAATTCAACGAATTTATTTCAGGCCAGGACTCTGAAAGCTTGAGAGAGACCACATGTACTATAAGACTGATTTTCAGGATTTCTTTAGCTTGTATATCTGTGTTCATGGGTTCAGATGTTTTTGAAATGACCGTTAGTCTGAAGGAGAAAGCTACCTGCCAGAGGCTTTCCCTGACAAGATTCAGCTGGGCAAAATCTAACTAAAATTGAATTACTAAAGTGTGGACATCCATAGGCGTTTTAGGCCAGGGTAGGCAGAGGTTGTCTTAAATTTAGGTGACTGCTTTTCTTGGGATGTCTTTCTACATAGTTTTCCACACTCAAGCATATTGTTTGACACTCACTGCTGTTAATTAAGCTAATGTCTACCTCTGGTCACCCAGTGAGACGCTATAGTGAGGTGAGATGATAACTTTGTCTTTGGTCTTCGGTGCTTGAACTAGTTTTGTCTTGTCCCCTCTTTGAACATTTTTTGTCCAAAAGTCCTTTTGGTGAATGAACCAAATAGGTTTTCTGTGAAAGATGAAGTTTGGGGGGAAAAAAAAGAGATAAGTTTGAACACCCCCAAAAGGATTTATTTTTTTTTAAGTATGGCTCACTAAGGTAGCATACAACATTGTTTTCCCACATGTATACTTGCCACTAAATTAAAAAAACAAACAAACAAAAAAACAGCTATTATAACATTAAACCATAATCTAATCAGCATGGCCACCAGTGCTTCTGCCTTCTCCAGGGTCTGCTGGTATTTCCTCTGGTTCCAAGTGTCAAGGCCTAGTGCAGAGGGAAGAGCTTGCAAATTTTTGTCTTTATAATTCAGTCTTCAGCAACTTGAGAGCTTTCTTCATGTTGTCTAGTACTAATGGAAGAAAAAGTTAATGAGAGTCAAGACATGACCAGAAATTGTACTAATAGATAAAATAAACCCTCAGATTTGGGTACTTGATTGTTTAAGGGGTGCTGTTTTATCCTATGGTGAGTAGTTGGTAATCTAATTGTAAATTTTTTCCTAAAATTATGTGAAATGGCTTTATATCACTATCCAGTTATTTTCAATATTAAATACCTTTCCTACAAGGCACTATAGTATTACCTATGCAGGAGACCTGCCTTTAAGGGGTCCAAAGTCTTATTAATATAATGTGCTGTTATTTTGAGAATGGTCAGTACTTGGGCTGTGCTTTCACTGGTCCTCCCAGTCATTGCTAATGGACTGTGACCAATAATGAAGTACTTTTCTATCTCTCTGCTGCCAAGGCACAGCCTCAGAATCTTTCTCCAAATAATGTTTTAAGTCAGTGCCCCTGATGAGAATTTCTGTAATGATGAAAAATATTCAGTGCCTTTGCCTCGAGTACTTGAAATGCGGTTAGTGTGACTGAAGAAATAAATTTTAAATTATGAGTAATTTTAATATCAAACAGCTGCAGGTGGCTAACAGCTAACATATTGGGCAGTGCAGTTCTAGGCCACTAGTCATTGAGCAGAATTGGTTCTTAGGACAAAACCCAATTTTCTTCCCAGAAGGACTAATGAGGTGTCACAAGTAGAGTTTCCCATCGAGGTATTTCATTTGCTTTGAGTCCCTCTTGCTCTTCCCGTCCCCCCAACCCCCCATTTTATGGCAACCCCAGGGGACATATCTTGGCAACTCTTTGGAGCCATCTTTACTACTGATCTTTAAGACTGAGCTTAATTTTAACTTCAACAAGGGAGACTAAATTATTTCAGTTTTATTATTTGGGGGTAAAAAAAAACTTAAAGCATGTGGATTACTACAACTATTGTACTAAATTCTGTGGTAGAAAGAGTTGCATGTTAGCATGCCTAAGAGAAGGTCTGAAAAGCAGGTAATATGGTCAAAAATCCTCCTAGAGAAAAAGATACCCAATCAAAAGAATTCACCTTCAACTGAGATTTAAAGAAAAATGAGATCAAGGTGAAAGTGATATGCCTGAGAAGACTAGATAGGGTCAAGCTGATTCTCTGGTGTCCCTGAGCAGGGTTTTCCCTTCCTTCCTCATGGTTGTGTGGCCTCCACTGCAAGCACAGTGCCATAGAGATGTTCATCGGCACAATAGAGATGTTCAGTGGCCGTAGCACTTACGTAGAGCTCCGTCGGAAGGTTCGTAAGCGTAGAGACGATTTGAGTATCTTCCAGTGATGTCTGCTCTAACTGTCAGGGATGGGTCTGTAAGGAAAAGCCAGAGGGAATGGAATGCTACGTTTCCAAGTAACGGCTATTGCTTGACATAGCTCACATATCTGTCCTTGTCCTGTGAAAGGAACACAGCATGTGTCCAGTAGGATGGCATCTACTCCAACAATTCTGCATCCCAGCCTCCAGCAGTCAGGACTCTAAAGCCCTGCTGGGAGCCATCCACAGCTCCACACGGGTATTTGTGGAGAAGATTATGAATCCTGCTGTCTCATCTGTAGCAACTCGAAGATGGGATATTGTCTTTGAGGTGGTGTTTTGGTTTTGTTGAAAACATTGGCATTCTCTATGACATTATTTTGAACTTTTGAAATGATTACATTGTAATGTGTTACCAAGAGCAACTTAGGTAATTAGAAACCAACATCTAATGCTTACTGTTCAAAACCAAAGTTGGTTGGTTGGTTTTAATGAATAAAAGAAAGTAAGCCCTTAAGGGCAACAAAGGTCAACTAAGCATGAAACATCCCTATTTCTTACTTTATCGTTAACTAGTTGCATTTTGAAAATAGAGATTTAGGAATCATCCCTTATATATTGTTTAAACCTGCTTTTTTTTTCATGTTTTATATTTAACTAGAAATTATCAATCAGACAGAAAGGTATTTTTGATATAAGGTACCTCTAAAAGGGAGGTAGTGCTGGGATACATAGAAGTCTAGAAACAGGTGATTGAAGAAGAAGGTGCACATTGTGAAATATAAGTAAAGAGGACATGTGAGAAGCACCTGCTTGTTTGCAGAGTCTGTCACAAGAATTTGAGTGGACAGGCTCTGCCATTTCAGAATATTGGACTGGGATCAACATAAATGACAAGAAACAGACATTCTTTTGTTTCAACAGAGACTGACGACCTGCTACTGTGTTCAGAGGATATAAACAACTGGTCTGATCTTGGTAATAAGTTAACATAAAAGGCTTTTCAACACCCAGCCATTGGCTCACAATCTGGACTGCACAATGGAATCACTTGGAGAACTTTGAAAACTACTGATGCTGCTTCCCACACCTAGAGATTCCAGTTTAATTGGTTTGAGGCACGGCCTGGGCAGCTTGAGTTTTAAAATCTTCCAGATGATTCTAACATGCAAGCAGTGTGGAGAACTGAGCTGGAGTTATTTCTCATGATTGCAAGAACCAAACGTGGGTTAAAATTCCCTTAGATGGGAAAACTGTGGACAGAATTCCTGTACAAGGTAAGACTGGATGTCCTATTAAGTCTCTCTCAATTTCAAGGTTTCTAAATTTTCTCAGTCCTAAGAAAAACAAATCTATAAGGCTCTAGTTCAGACTCCCTCCTTCCTTCACTTTTTATTCCTCATTTGTACATTTAACAGAAACTTGGAGGAATTACAAGGGCAAACCACTTGATTAGAGTGAACTCTTTTACGGGATGGGTTTAATTATAGACTTTAAGTCAGTAAGATTTTGATCAAAGCTAAACCTAATTAATTTGTTGTCATTTAAGAAATATTTATTATTAGCCTACCATAGGGTAATGTTGAAAATGTGATGGTGAGCAGAAACAGAGTCAGTCCCTACCACATGTTGTTTATAGTCCCACGGGGAAAAAGTGATTTATTAAACAATCACTCAGTAGATGTTAAATTATGACCAAGGAAAGTATGACCATTGAAAGAAACATTGAGACACAAAAGTGCATTGTGCGGATTTGATCAGGTCAGTGAAAAGCACTGATGACTGGGGACTTAACCAGGTGACTTGAAGTTGCAGAGGGAGAGAAGGAAAGGCTTTTCAGCAGAGGGAACAGCATATGGCAAGTTCCAGTGGCAGGAAAGAACTTGCCTATTTGATTTTTTTTTCAACTTATATTCCTAACTTTCCTAAAATTATTGTAAACATTGTCAGAAAGAAGAGTCCAACACACAAACTGAAAGTATGCCTAATTAGAAAGAAGTATTGACAGACCTGCTGTATTTGGGAAAATGACTAATGGATTTAAACAGTTAACAGGGTGTGTCCTGCTCAGATGTGATTCTGGCAGAAGATGAAATGTTAAGATTAGCATATGAGAAAAAGTGCTGTGAAAATAGCTAGAAGATCACATTTTCTAATGAAAATACTTTGTGAAACTTAAAGGAATGTCATACCCCTCATTAGAGCTTTGTAGAGGCATTGGCCATGGTGCAGTAGTAGATAAGGGCGGCAAAGACCGAGGAAGAGAAATGGCTGTGTTTGTGTAATTTTCAGAGTGTGTTTCATCTCATTGTTACTTTTACTTACCAACAAACATAATTCTGGGGACGTACTGGCCATCAGGAGAAAGGTGTTTGTCAGTTGTTTCATACTAAGATTTAAAATAAAAACAGCTTTTAGTTTGTTTACTTGTTATTTTCAAATTTGCTAATACAAAAATGTGTCCATTACTGTACTTAAGATCACGTAAGGCACATCTCTTCCACAAAGAGTTTATATATAGATGGACAGACAAGTTACACGCATAAAATAAGTTAGTGCAGAATGTGATGCAGAACAGGCGGTAAAGCACTGAATGTATGGGATAAACAACAAAAACGTTTAAGAAGGAAGAATTCAGAAGGAGTTATAGTACTTGGGGAAGACGTCCTCTATGAAGTAGGAGGAAATAGACTGATGAAAAAAAAGCAGAAGTAATTTTTGCAGAAATTGACAGAAACACAGGATTATCTTGAATATCCATCTATCCAGTTATCAAATTTTTATTTAGAAGTTTATTTAGCAATAATATACAGCACTTATCACTCAAAGATGTGTAACCTATTGGGAGATGCAGGTAGGAAAATAAATATTGGGAACCAGTGGATGCAATATTATAATAGAGGATATGCAGATGCCATGGGTGTCCAGAGTGGGACATATAAACCAGTGTGCAAGTTCTTTCTATTAGGACTTTATGAAATGAGTAAGGAAAAATCTTAAATGAATATAAGTCAGTTACATGGAAAAGGAAATCACTGCAGGCAAAGGGGAGAGATTGTGCATGGTAGAAATGGATAGCATTTTTCTGATAATTTTTTCTAATGATTTAGGAGATGTATGAGGTGGTGGTGAGAGAAGGTGCTGGAGAGCTGCTTCAAGGGCCAGCTCATGAATGACCTTGTGCACTGTACCTCAGTGTTTGCATTTGTTCACAAATAGATAAGACCCAGTGGAGGGATGTTAGAAGAGGTACCATGGGTTTTGGAGTGATTAAGTTGATGGCCACATAGGATTACATGAGATTTATCTTGTAGGCAGGGAGCCATTTAGTAATATTGCAATAAGCTAGGCAAAGTGAACAATTCTTACACTAAAATGGTGGTTCTCAGTTTACAAAAAGGTGACCAAATCATAAAATATTTAAAAGTTAGAACCGCAGGGCTTTGTGACTGCTGGAGAAGAGTAGGAGAGTTCAATCTAGAATAACATGTTTTGTAAAATAGGCAATAGGGAAAGACGAGCTATTTGAAAAGCCTGGATAAAGCGGATAAATTCAGTGTCAAACATGGAGTGTAAGCTAATGATGGGATTTCTGGAACATGGTTGTATACACAAGTTGAAACTCATTGCATGCTTGGGTAAGAGGTGGGAATTATCAGTGTGTGGACATTGATTAAAGGCGATGTAGATGATGTTGCCCATAGAGACTATGGAACATGAAAACAAGGAGTATGTCAAATAGCAATTTACCAAGGCACTACTATTAGGGAGTGGAAGGAGGAAGAGGATCCTGTGGAAGGGAGGTGAAGAATTACTGATGTAGATGCTCTTTTGAAGAAGCCAACTTGTCAACCTGTGAAGAGTATGAGAGGGGTCTGGGGGTTGGGGTGGGGAACTGACTCAGGGTTATGGTAGACTAAGGCAAAAAGCTTGAACATCAGGAGAGGTGGTGATGATGAAGTTAGTGGGAACGCATGAGGATAAACATGATTAGATTTTGATTGTCAGAGAGGTCTGTTTCAGGGAGAGAGGAGACAGAGGTTAAGAATGTGTATAAAACAGCCAGGACTGCAGGAAGAGGCACAGGAAGTAATTTTCAAAATACAAATACCTTCAATTATTACAGAAACAGAGAATATCCTAACCGCAGGAGAGTACTTTTCTGACAACCTAAACTTATTAATTACTAAATAAAAACATTAACATGGAATATAGATTATTAATAAAGTATTATTTTTCTCTCTAGTCTTCGAGATGAGATATTTGGAATGAATCCCAGTTCATGCAGTGTGATTAAAATGTATAGGAAAAATGAATCATTCCTTTCAAATCATGAGCACTGGAGAAATGTCAGTGATAGTGAAAAGCACACTTACAACTAGGTTGATGAGGACAAACTGCTCTGCCAATTTCTGGATTTCTTTATTTTCAGCAAACATTTTCTTTAAAGCTGTAATACAAAGAAAAATCGTTAAGCATCCATCTCATCACCAGTTAAAACCATTGTTCTCTGTTATATTTTAAGGCAAGCTGTATTTTTAACTCTATGTTCAATTTTACCCTTTCAAACAATGATTAGTGAAGTAATATCTAGGCCATTGACTACCTTTGCTTCTTATCATTCACCCACTCATGCATTTATCTACTATCTATCTATCTATCTATCTATCATCTATCTATCTATCTATCTATCTATCTATCTATCATCTATCTATCATCTATCTTTTATTTATTTGTTTGTTTGTTTGTTTGTTTATTTATTTTCAGCCCAGATTTATTGAGTGGCTACTCTGTGTTAAGCACTGTTTTATGCACAGGGAATAGAGAAGTGGGAAAAAAATGTACTTTTTTTTCATAGAAATCAAATATCTGTATAGGAGGTAGACCATAAACAAATAAACATATATGTATCTAATAATTTCAGGTGAAGATATGTACTTTGGAGAAAAACAAAGTAAAGCAAGAGGTTTAAGAGCTATAGAGTAATCAGGGTAGAACTTTCTGAGGAGGCTGACATTGAAATGAGAGAGTTATCTATTCTAAGATCTGGGGGTTATGTCACATTAGGCAGGAAGGATAATAAGAACAATAGTCCTGAGGTGGAAATGACCTCACATGTTTGAGGAAAAAGCACAAAGTCCAGGCTAGCTGGAGTGAAGAGAAAAAAGGGGAAGAATGGTAAGAAAAGATGAAACCAGTAGCCACATCATGTCCATTCTTATAGGCCGCAGTCAGGCATTTGGATTTAATTCAACCCATGATGAGAAGTCACTAGTGATAGGATCTGATTTATATGTAAAAGCCTCATTCTGCCTTCTGTTTTGAAAGCTGACTATATGGTGACCAGTTAGATGGCTGTTATATTCTAGATAAGATAGAACCTTGGTTTGGACCAGGGAAGTAGCAATAAGACAATTGGGAAGTGGTTAAATTTGAGCAGGACCTATATATTATACAGAACCCAGTGCAAAATAAAAAATATGAAGCCTGTTGTTCAAAAATTATTAAGAATTTGAAGACAGAGACAACAAAACTTTAAACCAAGCATGGAAACCTGAGAACTGGGCACTGTGCAGTTTGCAACTGCACAGGTTGCAAGCCCATGAAGCTGGCGCTGACTTTAGGCTGTATTTTAGAGGTAAAGCCAGTGGTAACTGCTGATGTATTGGACGTGGAGTATAAAAGAAAGCAAGAAGTCAAGGATGAATCATAGAGCTAATTTGTTTTTCAAGATGTGCACCGATGATTAACATGAAATGTGGAAATATTTGAAGTTACTCTAAAATATCTTTTTGCTACATGAAATACTATTTTTTATTCAACCGTGCTAGGTACTAAGGATAGAAAGATGAATGATCCTAACCTTGGTCTTAAAGCTAAAAGCCTATAAAGGAAATTATATTTAGAATAACAAATTACCTTGACTGTGTGGACATTCATCCAAGTGATGAATAATCATCAAGGGTTTGTTGCTTAAAGAGAAAAAGAGAGATCGGGTAATTTTTAATGAGCAGGATTTCATGTATAGCTAAATAACACTAGATGGTGCTCTTGAGAGCTTTTAGAGAACTCTACATAACCCTTATGATTTTTACCTTGTCTTGGATTTATATAAGGCTTCTTCATACGTCTGAGTCCAGATGAGTTGATCACCCCAACCTAAAACAGAATGAACCGGTGTGTTTAAAGCTATTATAATTTCAGATCCAAAGCTGTCGAAAAGCTTTGGTGGTAAAGACTGGAAATATATACTTATACTAAGAAGAAAAACCTCTAGAGAAAGTAAAAATAATTATAAAATTTGATAAATCTAGAAAGAACACCTTCGGAAATATGTTCAGCGCACAAGTCTCAGCTTCTCGATTTAAAGCATTGGAAGCTGACAAGAGGCTGACTCCTACCTCTGGAGAGGGTCTGGGGCAGTTTGGGTGGAGAGTCCTTTGTGTCCTTCTTAGCTCCCTGTTTGACTGTGGTATCTTTAGCCAGAGTGTAGGAGAGGGCCACAAGGAGTAAGAATGTTGATACCGAAATCTTCTCCATGGCAAATCTGGTATGGAAAACAGGTAAAATATCAATAAAACAAAAGGAAATTAGCAGTCTTCAAAATTTTCAGACTGTATCATCACCATGGGATACTACAGGAATTGAGGTTTAGCTGAGATTGAAAACATGCAAAATCAGTGAAAAACTACCTTTTATAGAATTTTCCTAAGAATGCAGTGTGAATATCTATTATGTTTGTCAGCCTGCCTATCTATCTATCTATCTATCTATCTATCTATCTATCTATCTATCTATCTATCATCTATCATCATCTACCTATCATCTAGCTTTATACAGATATAAATAAACTGATGTAGATCTTTACAGAAATCTACAAACACAGATATAGATATATTTTAAGAAAATAAGTAGACATATATACTCTTACAACTAAGGAAATTTACATTTAAATTTTATACTTAAACATTTTCAGTGGTGGAAGGCACCTTACAGATTACCTCTTTTATTTTTTTATCACTTCCCTGATGACTCATTTTATAGATGAAGAATCTGAAATTCAGAGAGGCGAAGATTTATGGGATAGGCGTAGAATCAAGGCTCCAGGAGCTTGCCCTTTTGCAGTGCTGGCTCCCATTTTCCCATCCTGAAACAATTACTCTAAACATATATAGTTCTTTAGCCTGCTGTTAAAATGGGGACATTGCCACTTAAAAATAAGATCTGAGTAAAAAATTCATTATTTAATTTAAAACCTGCAAAGTTTGTCACTTAACTGCTGTGAAGAAGGTGCCTGTGAACAGGTGCATGAATGGCAAGATGAGGTCCATGAATGAGTGAGGGAGACAGCAAGCTAGCAAAGTGAGCTCACTAGCAAATCACTACAGTTATCCAGGGACCATAACATGCAAAGCTGGAGACTTGGGATTTTAATAGAGTCAAAGACTGAAATTGCTTAAAATTAAGTATCTAACATTGGTGTAGGTTTTGAATTAAAGCAAATAAGCTCTGAACAGGAAGCAGGATGGACTCTCAATGCTTCGTATTTTTAAAGGAAAAAGTTCCCCATGTTATGATAGCTTGAGTGGACCTTTGGCCAAGTGTTAGCTGGTTTTTAAAAAGTGTTGCTAAATCACCAGATCCAGATGATGTCTTGTATTAAACTGACCAATTATCTAAATCATAGTACATAGCCACAGAATGTCTTACTAAAAAACAAACAACAAAAAAGCAAAGATACACTTTCTTCATTTTCTACACTGATAAAGATGTGGAAATGCCAAGAACAATTTTTGTATCCTCGTGTTCTGCAGAAACAACTCAAATGTACTACAAGTCAACAATTTCCAGCCTTCTTAGTACAAAGAATTATTGTTAATGTTAAAAAAAAAACCCAGGAACTTTTATAGGAGGATAAAAGTTCAGAAACATCATAGTAAATAGCTACTTTGGCTTTATGAACAAACATTTGATTTTGTATTCTAGCTATAACAACAGCATCTATGTATATTAAAAAAATAATTGTAAACTGGTGATGAAGCATTTTACCCATTTAGTTCATTGACAGTTCTTGTTGTGCAAGGGGCAGTTAATAGCCCTTGTGGTAGCTCCTCAGCGTACAGGTTAGAACTATTGATATATTACATGTTATGGTAGGCTGACTCAACAAAGACTAATGTAATTCCTGCTGCACAAACATCCTGCTGTGAGCTGACTTTCTGAGATTCATTCTATCGAATTTTCATAATAGACCCTGCTCTGCAAACTTCCTGCCTAAACCACCTCAAAACAGAATGCTAACAATGGGAGACAAACTATTTCTCTCCCTCCCTCTCTTTCTCTCTCTCTCTCTTTCTCTTCCCTTCCCCTCTCCCCCTCTTTCTCTCATCCTTCCCCCTGCCCAGACCCCTCCCCCACCACCCATCTCTTTCTCTCTTTCTCCTTCCCTCCCTTTCCTACACATTTACTGGTCACCTTATCTCTGTCCTCTTATCTCTGGCAAGGAATGAACTTGCAGGTTTCAGTATTTCTATTCATAAATGCTTCAGGAAAGCACCCAAATTTTCCTCTTATATTCTATCCCATGAATTTAAAGATGGAAAATGTAACAAAAATATCTTTGCACTAGATAGTGAAGAACTGTGTTTCTGACTTGCAATAATATTCTGAACTGCAGTTCCAAGCAGGCGATCTGAGCTAAAGTTTCCTAGTCGTGTGGGCCTTGCTTTAGGCAGCAGGAGAGAAACGGAGCATTACATGGTAACCAGTGCACAGTGACAGAAGACCATGGGTCCTGTCCCAGGTTTGAAAACATGCAGAGTTCATCTACCCTTACACCTCTTATTTCCTAAGGGAGAAATCATTACCTTGAACCAGCGCAGGAATGGAGCACTCTGCCAGCTCTGCCCAAAGAGAGGCCCCAGTTTGGTGAAATTTTCATTTATTCTCTCTTCAAATCCCATTTTGCCCTTGAAACTACCTTTCACTTCTCTGTTGATTGCCTGCAACTTTACCCAGTAATCAAAGGCCAAAGCTTACTCTGAGTACTCCAAAGCTGTTGTCAGGAGTCTTACCTGGAGTTCTCCACCCACCTGTCTGTGTGAGCCAGATGGCCTCTCTGCCGTCCAAGTTTCCCAGTGTGCCAGCTCTGCCCAGCCTCTATTTATGCACCAGAACACACCTCAATCCCACCCACTAATTCCTATTTACATGTTGCAAACTCAGAGAGGAACTTTGCTTTTCCCTAGCGTGTCTTCTCTGGGGTAAAGATTTTCTTGTTTTTAAAAATAACGTTGCAGAGGGTATGCTTTTCAGTATGCATGTTTTTAACTGTTTGTGGAAGTACATCGTTAAGGGATTTGGACAAAATCGGCAGCGTGCCAAATCCAGGTAAGCTTTAAATGAAGACTTTTGATTTGCCTGAAGGTTGATTTGTCTTTATGTGATTGGATGAAGTATGTGGTTTGTAGATTTTTTTTTCTCCCCTTGGGTAGACTGCCTTTACTCAAAAACACACAAGAGATGATTCACAATTCTAACCCCGAGGTTCATATAACCTGCTATCTTCCATTATAGTATAAATTATATTCCATGATAAACTTCCCTCTTCCTGGCAAACAAAATATGCATTTACTATAGATATGAACAATGTACAAACCAAGCACTCACATAATATTTCAAAACTAAGTAAGTTATTGAAAAAAGGTACTCTAACACTGTGAGCCTTTATTACTTCGCAGTTGAATATATAAGACAGCAACTTCCCTCCAAAGAGTTCAAAGGTATTTTACAGATATTCTTTCATTTAATGGCAAACTTTTTTATAAGCATGCAGGAAGCCATTTACACTGTTTCTCAGATTTAGAAACTAAGGTCTGAAACTACTTTTTTTCCTCTCAAGATTCTGAAATTGTTCACTAAAGATTTTAAACCTGAACTCAAGATTTTCTGTAAAAAAAGTCTTATGTTTTGCTCATAAAGCTCTGTGCAGTCTTTAAAAGCTCAGAATGGAGAAATCTTCGCAAAATAAAAATTAATGGGATGCAAATCCTATAAAAATTACTTTTTTAAGTGAGTGAAGTTCATGATATTTCAAAGTATTTTTAAATATGTTCGTTTTTTGATAAGAGAATTTCTGTGGGCAAAATAGTAATTGATTCCTCAAATATTGAATTTTCTTTCAATTCTAAATGAGTTTACAGAGACAATTTCTTTAGGAGTTAGGAAACAATGATTTGAGCTAAATTTTTAAAACTGGAAAGGCTTCTATATAAACCCTTAGTCTATTCAGCTGTTAAAATACTTAGTTCAACCCCCTCATTTTTCAGATGATAAAACAAAGATGTTAAAAAATTCATGATTCTGAAGTTTCCACAACTAGTTTAGGGCACTTCTGGGACCAAAGCTCAAGTATCTTGTCACTCATCACCTGCTGAGAGTGAAAAGTCAGCAGGATTTCGGGCATGAGATTTAGTCTGAGTTCTGCATCCTGGTTCTCGCTCACTGGGTGATCTCAGAAACATCATTTAACGTCTCTGAAACATTGGCTTCCTTAACTATAAAATGGGAAAATACTACCATACATGATTGTTTCTGAGTATTAAATTTTTAAAGATTATATCTCCAGAGATAGTCATATTCTAAAGTACTTGGGCTTAGGATTTCAACACATGTATTTTAGGGAGATATAACTCAACCCATAACACTTGGCAATTAAAAACATTTCTGCTTATAATTAATTATAATGATATTATAATTATCCTACTATATTTGATGCCTACTCTTGTGTCAGAAAAAAACCTGTATATGTCTCAGTGGCTAAGTTACGGCAGGGAGGAAGTAATTATTAGGTACTATCTTAGACACATCATGGTGACTGTGGCATCTGTGGCGCACATATCTGTCTTGGTGTAAAGCAACTAGAGTTTAGTAGGTAGTACAAGTTTTTTTATGTTATTAAACATTTTTAACAGTGATGTCATGTGATCAGTCTTTGAGATTTTCTTGCTATTGTTAGAAATCTGTTGTTACAGGTAGATGCTTTTGGTTATTTTTTCTGAGTAGGATGTGAGTATGTGATATATGAAATAATGTTTGGTAGTGAAACTAAGCTTAGTACCAGTGATTCTAGCAGCCTAATTAAACAGTTGTTATAGCTTTAGTTTATATATATATATGTGTGTGTGTGTGTGTGTGTGTCACTGTAATTTTAGAGGCTTTTATTCAAGCAGATTTTAAAGTAGGTTATTTTCTATTTTTGAAAAATTTGAATACTCAATAGTTGCTAGTTATTATTACTAAAATAACAATAATAATAACTAGCAACTATTGAGTATGTAATATGTGCTGGGTACTCAATATATTATTTCTTTTTTGCACCATTCTTTTTTCCCCACCAAATATCCATCGAACCTATTTATGTTGTATATATTATGCCACACATTAAAAACATGAAGACGAAAAAGACATGGTCATTTACTGAGATAGCCTGACACATACAGAGATAATTGCAATTCAGGATGGTAAGACGTGCCTTGGGAAAACACAAAAAAGTTGAACACATTGTTTTTGCTCTGAGGTTATTTACAATCTGATTGAAGAATTAAGACACGACCACACTAAAAATTAACCATTCACATGAGAATAGCATGCCATAAGGGACAGGTAAGTAGTATAGGCATCAGCTGTTATTATATTTCAGAGGATATACAGCTCACTATCCATTAGAATGCTTGAATTGGTAGTAGAAAGCAAAGTTTCCAGATGGGGACAGTGATATAGAATTTGCAAAATATGTTCATTGGGTATTTAATGGAACCTGCTTCTCTGGAGTGAGAGCCATCTGGGTAATTTATAAATAATTTTGGAAATACATTTTGGAGCTATTTCTCTGGGGTCTTGAATACCATTCTAGGGAGTTTAGACTTCACTCTCAAGAGGATGTGTTGCATGGTGGTTAGGAGGCCAACGTATAGATTCAGATTGGTTTGAGTTTACATCTCGTTTTTGGCTATTACACGCTCTCCTAACCTCTTTAAACTACCCTCTTCGTACTTTAGTTGTCTCATTCATAAAGTGGGGATAGTAAGACCTACTTTACAGAATCTGTGAGACAATGGAGGGACAGTTTTTAGAACGGTAAATAGCACATAGTGAGCACTCAGAAAATTAGTTATGATTACAAAATGTGTCATTTGCTTCTCCATATCACAATCATTTAGGTCTCAGTCTATTTACTTCATTACTAATATTAAGTCTATTTACTCCTTGACAACAGAATCACTGATTTCTCTTTGAGTATAGCCTGTCATAAGGCTTACACTTTCAACATGTCATTGAAAAAAATAATTTGTTAACATAAGAACCTCCAAAGACTACCTCATTAAAAAAAAAAAGAGAGAGAGAGAGAGAAATAAATGGGAGGACATAATTGGCCCAGAGACAAAAACTGTTAAGAGAGAAGGCTAAAATTCCTCATAATTGCTATAGTTAATTCAATATTTCTTTCAGTTTACCAAGCTGCTCTCTGATGTCAAGAGTAAAGACATCAACCTGTAAGTAAATGTTAATCTCACAAATAATGAGCCTTTTGAAGAGGAAAGTGAGAATAGCTTCTAAGCACTCAAGGACTTTGCCTCTAAAAGCGCCTTTTCAAAAACATACAGTCAGCCCTCCATATCTGCAGGTTCTATGTCCAAGGGTTCAACCAACCACAGATGGAAAATATTTTTTTAAAAAGTTACATGTTGCTGATGTGTACCATGTAGTTAGACCTATAATAGTTGTGAATGTACTGAACATGTACAGACTTTTTTGTCCTGTCATTATTCCCTAAACAATACAGTATAACAACTACTTACATTGAATTTACATTGTATTAGGTATTATTAGGTAATCTAGAGATGATTTAAAGCATACTGGAGGATGTATATAGATTATATGCAAATACTATACCATTCTATATTAGGGACTTGAACATCTGCAGATTTTGGTATTCATAGGAGAGCCTGGAACCAAACCCTTGTGGATACCAAGGGATGACTGTATGTGTAATTGCAAACTAAGCTGCTGTATAGATAAGCTCTCCCCAAACTCTAGCTTAGAGAAATAGGCACATAGCATTAGTGTTTGACATATAGAAAGAGTCGATTGCCTTTTAAGTAACTGTTTCTCATTTCTCCCACTTCTTGGGGTTTAAATGCTATTAAAGGTAAAGCTTTAAAACCTAGTTTTAATAAATCTATGTTTAATTTTAAAAATATACAAAATTTGTATACTTACATAAAGTATACAAAATATTTTATTTTGAACACAGTAATTGGTATAAAATTGAAAATCCATTTTAACTTGTTTCTTTTTCTCTATTTTATTGTGCTAAGAACAGATAACATGAGCTCTACTCTCAACAAATTTTCAAGTGTATACTACAGTATCATTAACTATAAGCACAATGTTGTATGTCAGATGTCTACAACTTGTTTTTTGATATTTAATAAAAATCAATTTTAAAAGATTAAGTTCACCTAAATTAAATAGATTTCAATAGATTAAATTCAGTTGATTAAATAGCTCCTTTTACAAACTTTGTTAATTGTCTTAAATATTTTTAACTACATTTACAAATTTAATACTAAACATAATTCTCTTAAGCTTTTTTAGATGCTTAAGATGGCAGACTCACTAACTTCATTAGCAAAACCTTCTAAGCACTTTACCAATTCTTATAAGTAAAAATAAAAATTACTGGATAGTAATTAAGTTCTACTGATCATGTAGATATTGCTCATGGTGAAATATATTATATTTTTCAAGTTAAAATCCTAATTCTAGTCATATTTTTAAATTAGAATCACAGACTAATATTCAGATTCTCTAAAATATAAACTTCTCACATCTTACACATGAAGTTTATTCCAATATTTTAAAAATTTATTTCTCAACATTATATAGAAGTCTTAATACTATAGAGCTGAGTAACTCCATCAGCTTACCCCTCGAGGTGGACCAAGACTCTGATATTGACCTAAGGCTGTAAACTAGTCATTGATATATTCTACTGGAAGTTGTACAATTCAATGTGCTTCTCAAGGGAAAATGTAGAGCAGAAAGCTCAGCACCAAACCTTGGTAATACCCATTCATTTAGAAGGATGAGGAAAGAAGTGCTTATAGAGCACAGAAAAAGTCAGAGAAAAAAGTATGAGAACACCCAGCCAGGCCAGTGCCCTGACCTAAATCCAAGTTTAGTAGGAACAGCACAGCACAAGGCAACAACCAGTGTCAAATGCAGGTGAGAGTCTGTGGACAAGAGAAGAATGAGACCCGTAGTCTTAAAAGCATTTGCGTGGTTTCCAAAATGTACCCAGCCCTTGGAGAGTACATCTTATTGTATAAAAATCAATTGCCTTAAATCAAAATTCATGAATGGCCCTTGAGTTGAAATAATGAAAAGCCAAATTTTCTGGTGCAATAATGTATTACCTTCTTGAGTTATGGATAAAGTGGCTATACTTTCCATTTTGCCCTAAGTCTAATTTTAAGCCTGTAGCTAAGCATTGTAATTGAGAACATTCTCTTTCACTTTCAGAAGTATCATAATTTGGAAAATAATTTATATGGCTTAGATGATGAAATCTGTCAGTGTTCTCTCCAGGAAAAAAAAATGTATACATGCATTTATAGTATATGTAGTATATATTACTATGTATAGTATATATTATAAAATGTATGTAAGTATATATATACACACACATATACAGATACACATAATTTTACATTTGTTTTAGAAGATTCATTTATATCTTGAACTTAATCTAAGAAGCCCTTTTGAGGGATCCATAGACCCCGATAAAAACTTTTGCTTCAGTGTTCAAGTCTCCATGCTTAGCCATTCTCAAGGATCCACTGCTTTAGAATTTGACTTTTAGCTCTCTGTACTTGTTTTATAGCACAATCTAATATTTCTTCCTGGGTATCAGAAATTTTATACCTTGTATTAAGCTGGAAGGAATCCTAGTTTCACAGTCATTCAAGTCTCTTGTTTTACCTGAATAAAGACTGACATTCAAAATTCTTTTAGATCATGGTGGAGGTGTGGTTTATAGAAAAGGAAGACTAAAAAGTAATTTAAAATGTGCCAACATCAAAGTGGTTAAATAATTTCTCCATGAACGCTCATCTTTATTAAGCTAGGTATTTATATAGGAAACATTAACATCCTCCTTTTGGAATTTGAAGTGAATAACCTTATAAATACTTAGAACTTCCCATTAAAGTGCTAGGCTACTAATGAGTGGGGATAGACTAGAAATAGGTGTCATTTTAAAAAATGTATCTGGATCTAGAATCTAGTATCTACTTTAGCAATATAGGAAGGAAGGGTTTCATGTTCATTAAGGAGACGTGTCCTTAGCAGTTGGAGTGTGACCCTAGAGTTAATTTATTTGCATGACAAATACACTCTGTAGGGCAGAGCCCTGAACAAGCACGGGTTCTGTCCTCCTTGAGCATGCAAGCAACTTTTTAAAAAGTGTAATCCTACCTTCTGACTTAAGTTCTACAAAACTTCCTCTACTAATTGTTTTCACTTTTACGCCTCTAAAAACTATTGTATCATTATTGTCTTATCCAATGTAAATAGATTGTCTTGTCACAACTAGAGTTTTCTCTTATTATGTAGCCATCTGTATACTGAAATGGCAGGTGTCTCATAAGAGACAGCACTAAATGAATACCAACTTAAGAAAATAAATACAGTACATATCGGTATTATGTTGATAAATATAACATGTGGCGTACTATATCATGTAATCTAATACTTCAAAATTTGTGATATTTTAACAAGCAAAAATTATAAATTTTAATATTTTGAATCCACAGCAGAAGACACACTTTACTATTAAATAAAAGGGCCCTAAAGGAAAGTACTACTATGCTTATAATCGGCTCATCTGTCAAATAGTAATAAGTATCTTTCCAAGACTTCAGTGTTTTGTGCATATAATTGAATATATTTTTTGGAAAATCAAAATAATCTTTTTGTGATCTATGATTCCAAATTTGCGTTGAGTGTTCTTATGTGTGTCTTTTATACTAATTGCTTTTGTGAACAATTAAGCTAATTGTTTCTCCAAATGAAATAATTGGTTTCAAAAATCAGAGTTTGGGTAATTTGGGAGTTTTCAGAAAAACTATTATGTAAAGAAATACAGTCACTTATTGCTGTCATAAATTATCTTTTGGGACACTTCACATTACCCAATTTTTATGCTTTATCCTTAAAGTTAAGTACCAATGAAAGAATAACACGTACTTATATTCTTAGTATTCTTTTGCCTGTGTTTTCTGACTCATTCTGTACTAACTTTATTCTCATAGTCCTTACCAATGGTCAGCCCTGAAAGCAAACAGAAAAGAAACGTGTCACATTTACTTTCTTCCTGATTTCTTTAAGACCTCGTCATCATTTCAAGACTAAGTTTTGCTGTGTTCACCACATTGCAGTTTTTCTAATCTGAGCTTATAGAAAAATATCACATTTGTTCATTATTTATAGGCTGTAGACTAGGTACAATGAGGAAAAATAGGTTCCAATTCAGTGAATATTTGGGATGTAATTTTAGAAGTGTATCTTAATTACAGTTGAACCAGTTTTCTATTATTCCTGTTTTATGTTGGGTTGCCAAATAAAAGCCTCTCAGTATAGCAAATTTTGCCTTATAATTCCTATAAACTTTAAACCATTTGGTGAATCTGGTGCATTTCCTGAAGTTGTAAAGATGGTTGGAGGGATATTTGAAGTTTTCTAGAGCACAAAACATAGATATTCTATAAAGAAATTTCCATATGGAATCGATCCGATCACTTTGTTTAAAATAATAAAATTAGGATTAGGATGATTTTTGTTTTTTAAGCACCAAACTGTGGATGGTAGGATTTTTTTTAAAAAAAAATTTCAAATAAATACATGGACATCTTATTTATGACTTAAAGATTAATCTTATCTGATTCATTTTTCTAGCCCTACCTAGGTGCGTTTTATACTGCTCTTGAATGAAAAACTTAATTTCCGCAATGCTTTCATAAGACTTTCATATGACATGTCCAAAATGCATATCATTTATAGGTCAGATTAATTTAGAAAACTGGGATTAATGGCTTCCTGTTATTAATAAGTATAGTTATGATTTCTGACATTGTATTATGGTGCTAATTTATTTAGCATAATATTCTCAAAATATAGTTGGCCCCTCATCTTATGTTTCATATTTTTTTTATTCTTTGTAGTGAATTGGTTGCCATGGTTAGACCACTTTTTTGCAGCACTATTTGTCAATTTTTATTGTGAGCTTCTCCTGCCTGATTTTGCCTATTAGAGTCCTTTAGGTAGTTTACTGTACTGGACAGTGGAGAGGTGAATAAAAGAACCTAAAATGATTATTTTCAGATTACTTAACAAAAGAATTTTAACGAAGATTTTTTTCCTACAAAATTATTCTCATAAGTAAAAATGAAATTTTTATTTCTGTTGGTTTTGAATATTACACTTTAATCATTTCAAACAGTGTGCACTTCCAAATTTTGTCAAAACTGCCTTTCTTTGTTGACTGACTGCATGTTCTGAGCTAGAGTAAACCACACACCATCTATGAAGAAATATAATATTTACTCTGGCACATGTGATCCAAGAAAGCTTAAACTTAAAAAACTAATCCCCAAAGAATATCATACCAGAAACAATAGTACATCCTTTGACTTCACTCGGAAGCACTACAGGTTTCCTTGAAACTAACGATTGAACTAGTTCACAATTTTTAAAAATGACAACTTTCACAGGGAGGTTTGCACACCATTCTGAGGTTCTGATTTTGTGGTCATTTCCCTTTCGCAAGGCACTCGGCAGAAACCCTTCAGGTTAGGCAATAACACAAAAATGGTTTATTAGCTCAGAAGAAGGAAATTACCAGCTCAAAAGTGACACCCAGGAAACCATTTTATGCTAGTCAATTGCCAGGATTCTGACATGCTGGATAAGTACAAGGAGTTTTATACTTTATTTCCAATCACGGGTCAGCATCAAAGATATGGCCATAAAAATGCATTGTTTTAGTCTGTCTTGTTATCTAAAGTCCAAGAAAGGAGTAGTCCTGGGATCATACCTGTGCTCAGTGCTTAAGGCAAGAGAAAAAAATAAGCCAGTGCTTCCTCCAACAACGAGACTCCAAAGACCCCTTCCCCTTCTGTACCCTCAGAATTTGTCTCAGCAGCTAGATTTGCTCTCCTCAAAGCTCCTGTTCCAAGGATGCCTGTGTATTCACTAGGCAGAGCACTAGGTGATGACAAGAAGAATAAATCAGCACTCAGGATCCTCCTCTGTCATTCCTCTGTTAGCGTGATGTCACCGAGCTTCTGAAGAGAATCATTATGCCTTCTCATTGCTAGAATTTTGGCAGAGAGCTGCCCTTTTGACATCCTGGGAAAGTTTTCCTTTTATAGAATGCAAATGGAATCACTTCAAGTTCTCCCAGAGAGCACCAGGGTAATGTTTGGTTTATTACTGGAAGTTTTAATTCATGCTTTCTCAATTCACCTGTTTATTTTTAGAGCATTCTACCTTTATTCTTTATTTCATCTTAAATATTTCTTTAATAATTTTAAAATACTTACTTGAATTGGCAATGCTAAACAAACCTATCTGTTTTGCTTGTTGACTCTCCCTTGGAGGGGAGATTTCTGCAATGGTCTATACTTTTTATGTGTGAACCCATCTTCCGTTGAGATTGTTTTTCTGTAGGCGTCCAGTGTGCTGGATTCATTTCCACACTCACACATAGGACAGGTATAGAGTTTTGCTTTTATACAAGCTTATGTTTCAGTTTAGTTTATCGGGTCTTTGTAACAAACAAACAAACAAGCAAGCAAATTGCTTTCCTATTTTTCTTGGCCATAGGGTGGAATTTTCTAGTTTCTTTTCCCTAGGGCCCTACTTCCAGCAGAGTTCTGTTTTAGCGCTCTAACTTGCAACAAAATCACTTTTCCTAAACCCATTTGGCACATCTGAATGTTCCCGGAACTGTCAGCTGGAGATGAGTGGGGTATTAAAGCAGCCCAGTCTCCTGCAATATCCAGGCCTCAGCTGATTTGAGTTCACGCCAGCTCTCGTGATCACTTTTTACTCAGTATGTGCTTTCTGGAAAAGAATCTAGAGAGATGGCATCAAGAGTGTTGTCTAAGGAGTGAGTATTAAGGAGTGATTATTGCCATGGTGAAGTGGGAGTGACTTTATTTAAGGTCCTGGCGGATTTAGCCCTGGGCTTAACTCATATTGATTGGTGAGAGGGAGGGAAGTAGGTAGGTGGGGAGCTGGCAACAAGCCTAGGGCGAGTCAGGTGGTAATTAAAATGAACCGGATAGCAGATGGGTGCCCAGATAGAGTCTTGATTCTGGTGAGTAGAATGATGATACCACCTAATGCTTTCTGGGGAGGTAAAAAAAAAAAGGGCTCTATTTCCTGCTTTTATCTGTTTATCTTCAGAATGAGAAGTGATAACCTTCAGGATATGTGTGCTCCAATATAAACATCTAAGAAAGTAAGATGTTGGGATAGAGGGTGAGTTAGGATATCTCTCAGGATGTGCAAGAACACTTGATTTTTAGTATTAACCATGTTCTTAACATATCTAACATACTATCCAGGGGGTATATGTGTGTGCACGTGTTTTGCATATGTGTATACATAAATGCATACCTATACACTTGTGTGTCTATATATCATGGACATCATCTATGTCTATTGTGACATGCTGCCATTTCCAGGCACTTTTAAAGGCATAGGACACTCAGCAGTGACTAAAACAGAGCAAAATTACTGGCCTCATGAAATTTACATTTTTCTGCAGAAAGATAATAAACGAAATAAATATGTGGAGGTAAATAGGACAGAGGAAAATAAGGCAGGTGAGGGGGACGTGGAGTGTGAGAGATGAGCATCTGTACTTTAAATAGGGTGCTTAGGGAAGGCCTCACAGAAAACGGGGTAACAGTGCTAACCTGACAGAGACAAGAACAAGGGCAAAAGCACTCAGGCAGGCGTGTCAGAAGGGAGCGGAGGCTGTCTGGTTGGATTTGAGTGAGGTAGGAGGGAGGAGACAGAGCCAGAAAGCCTCACAGGGGCTGTGTAGATTTTACTGTGCAGCAGAAGGCACCATGTCTAATTTCCATGGAACTGAGAACATGGGGCAAAAACACTGTAATGTTCTTGTGAACTAGTTCTTTGGCTTAAAGGGTGAAGCAGAATTCTAGGTGGATGTTGGAGAGGGCACATCTCCTTAGGGATGGCAGAGCCCACGAAGCTTCTCTCTGTAGGCTGCCTCACCCCTACCTTAGCAGGCCCTAGCCAGTCTGAATCCCTGTAGCATCTCCCCTCAGGACACTGCACTCTGCTATGATGCCTCCAGTCACCTGATAAATGTGTCTCTGACCAGGTCCAGGCTGATAATGGTTTCTGGTTGTCACCCACTTTGCTTCCCTAGGATGCTTGAGGATCAACTTTCTTTAAGACTCAAAGGTAATTTAGATTCTTTGCACATAGTAAGTTACTTTTGTATTCAACTGCACATGTGGCATGGTGCTAGGGAACCTCAAGGAAGTACATAGAGGGGTGGGACATGAAGCCTGCTCCCAGAAAATGTGCTGTATGAGACAGGCATGTGGGGCAAGGGACTTACATAAGCAACTGTAAAAGTCTAAGGATAGAATTTCAGACATAGTTACTGACAGCATGAAAGGTAGTGTTTGGGATGGAAAACCGATGGGTGACTTTTAAAACATAAGGATATAGCAACTGTAAAAACTGGTCTGGTCTGGTGTTGAACTGTGATCATCAGTGCCCTGCTTCAGCCTGGAAGGTATGAAGCAGTATTGAGAGCATGGGCCACACATGATGGCACCTGAATTTGAATCCTGGCTACTAGCTAAACGACCTTCGGTAGAATTTGAAATCTCTCTGTCGTTCAGCTTTCTCATGAGTAGATTGTGGATAAAATAGTTGGTACCATCAAATGCATTTTAAAAGAATGAGTGTGTTAACATCTGTGATGTGCTAAGAACTGTGCGTGGAACATGATGAGGCCTCTGAAGATGTTACTTATTATCCCAAGCAACCAACCCACTCCTCTTTCCGCCTTTCTAGCCATTACTTCTCCCTAGTTATACTATCTTCATTGACAATGATACTTACATAAACAGGTAACAACTTCTTGCTCCATTCAGAACAATCTGGAAGCTTTCAAAATATAAATACATGGAGAGGTCCTGTTAGCCCTGGAAAAAAGTTCTTATTTTCTCAAATTGTTAAGTGTTACAGAAATTTCTAGAAAATTTACCTAATAAAATTTAAACTTTACAGATGTTACTTAATAGTCTTTTAATCTAATCTATCTTTCTTTATAGCAAATATTTTAGTAAATAAAATATAATTAAAAACAAGAATATATGTATGTGTGTGTCTATAAATTAGTAATAACTTCAGTGCTTTAAAGTCATTAATAAATTAGAATTTAATTTTTATCTCTGTCTCACCTGCATCATACAGGATTTTAAAAGAGTCTTTCTAAGGTCTTAGAATCTGTAATACACAACATACAGCTAAAAATGTTTGATTTGTTCAGAAGCTATGATACTATTGCAGGCTTGTCCATTTGTGCTTTACATATGTAATATGAGAATTACTAAACTACTTGTCTATGAATAAGCTGATTTAATGATGCTTGAGTTTGTAAAATAATAAATCTTTTGCAGAGGTACAGCTGCTACCAAATAAAAATTGGTCCAGGGTTTGTGTAAAGGAGCATATGATGGGGGGAAGGCAAAATAAAAATAGTAGAAAAAAATTGGTGTGTGTGTGTGTGTGTGTGTGTGTGTGTGTGTGTGTGACTGAACATAGTATGTGAAAATCAAGAGTGTCTAAGATATTTTTCAGAATCTCTGATGGATCTCCTGGCCAGGAGAGAAATAGTAGGCTGCCCTAAATCTCATTCAGAACAACTCTCATTTTGTGTGTCTTACACAGAGGACTTGCGGATAATAACTTCTTTTGAACAAGTTATTTTTGAGACAAAACATTTGAACGCTGTTGGTGTAAAACAAGCCCTTCAGTGCTGCTCTATTTTGTCCACCTTTGAATGGCCAGTACCCACCATGGTGCCCGACACACAGAAGGAATTCAATAAATATGCATTGAAAGAATGAAGGGAGAGAGATAAAAGCACAGCATCCCTTTGGTTGGAGACTCATGATTCAAGCTGGGCTTTGAAACAAGAAAAAAAATTCGCTATGTTGTTTTGGAAGGGGAGAGAAGGTAATGGAGAAAACTATTTGGGATTCTACATAAGAGTTTATGACAGCTTAAATTGGGGTGTGCAAAGGAAATGAAAAGGGGTCAAAAGAGGTAGAACAGACTGAATCAGCAACCAATTTGGTGCCAATGATAATAATTATTATAATTATGTAATAATAATTATTCTTATTCTTATTATATTTATAATTATTTATTTATAATGAAACTTGTTATTATTTTATCTGAACTTGCTAGTGCTTGTTCTCTGTAGGGCAAAGATTCCGACCAGGAGCTCAGCCACACCCCAGTCTCCAGGGTCAATCCTGGCCTTTGAAGGAAAGCATAAATGAATTTCTAGCTGAGCACATTGAAACTCAGACTCAAGTCACAGTTGGTTTTCTCAGGCCCTAACCTTTTGTTTTCACTAATTACCAGACTTTTGCTTCATCCTCACTATTTCCTATAGATTCCTAGTTCCTCGATTTTTGTAAATGGATTTCTGTGTTATTTCCTATGCTTCAGTCTTCATTTTGGTCCCTATGCCAAAGGTTCCTCTCCTGCCTTAATCCCAAAAAAGGGAGGCACCAGCCCTGCTCTTCTAGACCCTTCCTGGAACTGGTATTCAGTAAGTGGGGCTCTGGTAACTGCTCACAGAATTCCCTCATGCTGCCTGTTGGACTCTCTGAATGGTGTCTGATTCTGGGTGTTTCAATGCTGTACTTTACTTGTTAGGGTGCCCTGGTCCTCCATTTCAGATTTCTTTACTGAAAGTGCTTGACAGAACTGGACTGCCACTTCCTGATAATGTTTTCTACCTGCTGGCCTAGATTTCCTACTAAAACTAGCAAAAGAATCTGAGTATGCAATGACTGCCTGCCTTCAGTAGGTCTATTTTCAGGGTCCCTGGTCCCCCACTTTGTGCCCTACCAGCTGAAACAAACTGTATCATTGCTCTAATATACCAAGCTCTTTCTTGCCTCAGGTCTGCTTTATTCTAGAATGTCAGCCTACCTTATTCTTAGAACAACTGGCTGGATTTTTTATTTTTTTCCCACCATTTCAAAAAAGCCTCCCTGACTACTGTCCTCAAATAAATAGGCTTCTCTTGTTGTTATATATCACTTTATCTGTTAATTTCCTTTAAAGCACACCTTATTATTTGCAAGTATTTTTTGTTTGCCTGTTTCTTAGTTGTCTCCTTTACTAGGTTGTAAGGTCCAAGTCACCATTGTATTCCAAGCACCAAGCATAGTACATGCTCCAATAGTAATTGCTGGATGGAGAAGTGTGTCTTGATGTAAGATGTGAAAGTAGATGATTGAGAGCGAAGGCCAGTGTTTAGAGTTTGATTGGGAGAAGAATAATTTGTGGAAGATGAAATACTGTTAATTCAAGAAATTGGTTCAAGACAAAGGGTGGCAGTTTGAGGGAAAAGCAGAGCTAATGAAGTTTTGCTTTAAGAATGGGACTCATATGAACTTGTCAGAGATAATGGGGCAAAGAGTCCTAAGGGCCAGAGGAACTGAAGGGGAACAAGGAGCCATCGTGAAGCAGTGAAGGAACTTAGGCAGACGGGTTTTCCTTGACACGAAAAGTGGGATATCTTTTCTTCAGCAACAGGTAGAAATTTGGGAGAGGGGAAGGAAAGATGATCAAGTTCGGTTGATTGTAGAAAATGGTTTTGTGTGATCAAGCAAAGTTGGGAACTGAAGAAGAAAAAGATTCAAAACAGTAGTTGTAAATGGGTAAGACCGAGTGAAGGCCCAGCTGAAGTCAAAGAATATGACTTTGAAGTGTCCTCAGACAGCTGGGATTTATGATCTTTTTTTCAGAAAAACAAATTTTGAATTAGAAAAATTACACAGTACAGGCTATGGAGTTGCAATTCACTATTGGTGACTTTTCCCATTTGTTTTTAAGCTAAGTTTTTTAGTTGCCTGGGTTTTTTTTCTTTTTTTTTGCAATTTTATGCTAGTATAAGATGGCAGCATATTTTTGGGTAATTTAGCAGATAATTGGGGTAAAGTGAAAAGATAGTGAAGAGAGTGAGAAAGAATTTATTTGATATTAAATAGTATAGAAATATTTTTTTTATTGTCTGTCCCTAAATTTATATTTTATTTGAGCCTTTTTTTTTCCCACCTCCTAAGATTAAATCTTCTTTGTATGGTCAGTTATACTTAGGGAATAATAAAAAAAAAGTAAAAAAATGATATTCAACTTGATAACTTCTCACTTGATAAGTGGGTGCTCACACTTGATAGATTGTGAATGAACTGGGGCCTCAGGTTCTCCGTTTCTAAAAAGAGCATGGTAGTAATGAACTACTTTTAGTTGCTAGGGGGAAAATAAACAGTAAGATTGTAAAGGGTTGGCTAAACATTAAATTATGTACAAATACCTTTGGTACTGCTATTCAGGAAGAACTCATGACCTTTTAGATAAAGTTTATTAGGTTTCTGGGGAAAGAAAATGAATGAACAACAAAGCAGGCATTGCATTTGGAAATCAGTCCCTTAATACATTACTGATAAGTAGACTGGTTTTCAGTTATACTTCCCTTTTGAGGAAATACAAACACTTTAGCAACATGATCTTATGAATAGTCCTAGTCTTATGAAAAAGTCTTTCTACAAAGAAGGAAACTTGAGCAAAAGCTATAAGTGACTTGATAAGGACCAGCACCATGGCAAGTGTAAAGGAAAGTTTACTTTAACATCTGGTTCTGTAGGTAATGAGTCATATACTCCACGATTTAACCTGGGTCACGCCAAGAACAGCTGCTGGTACCCAGTAGGTACTCAAAAATGTTTGGTGCTTGAGTGAATATTATCCCAAAATATCCAATCATAAAACCACCAGTCTACTAATTAGTATGAAATATCCTCTTATTTCCTCTGCAACAAAATATTTGCTTGTGACTCTGCATTTTATATGCGTTTTAGGATTATTCTGAGGTTATATCCCACAAATAAAATAAGCAGTGATCTAAGTGGAGTGATAAGCAGACTCTCTCCTGGGTGTTACATGTTACCATTTGCAGGACACTTTTATATTCATTTTCACCACGGACCCTAAGGTAAGAAGAGTACTATTTGTTTCATTTTTTCAAAGAAGAAACTGAAACTTCAGAAGTTATGTCCCTGCCTAATGTGTTATGATTAGTATTTTGCAGAGATAGACTAGGAATGAGGTTCATATCCCTGTGTTCTCTTTCCTTTCCAAAAAGACCCTCTGGTAAGTAAATACATACATACATGCATGCACCCATACATACATACATACATACATACATACATACATAACATTTGAAGGTCAGACCTTTAAAAAAACTTTGGATCAAAGTACCAAGAGCCTATGTTAAATAAAAATAAATTGCCTAAAACAGTATCATTAATAGTCCTTATAGAATATTATGTCCTGTCAGCTGGAATAATAGGAATAGCAAATACTATGCAAGACACTTTTATAAGTGCTTAAAAGATATGAAATAATTTAATCCATGTAACAACTCTATGATATAGGTACCACAAATATTCCTTACTATTATATCTGGTTAGTTCCTGAGTTTGGGTAGCAAAGTTTGATAACAAGGGCTAGTATATCATCCAGATGTATTTGGTTCCTGACTTTCAGATGGCAAGTAGTGGGAGATGGATATCAAGTGATTTATTCCAATTTATTCAGCTCTTAAATTTAAATAGTGAGACTTGCCCATGACTACTCATCTGGTAAATTGTGGGTGTTCTACCTAGGACTTGAATTCAGGCAGTCTGGATGCCAAGTAAAATTCTTACATATTATGGACCCCCGATTGTGTTCTAGAAAGTTTAGGACCTTAAATTTTGAATAGGGAAGAGAAGAATAATTAGAACATGGGATTTTACAATGTGGGTTGGTGGGGGAGATTGAAGAGCAGCTTGGGTGAATTGGGGCCAAATGACATCTGCTTGCTTACCTGTGGTTTTACTTTAAAACCCCAGAAGCAAAAATGTGTTGTTTCTAAAATATCTGCTGCTCAGAAGTCTTATTATTTTAACGTTATGAAAATAGTTATTTCCCTAGCTGGAATCATTGTTAGCTACTGTGCTTTCTTCCTGAGTGTCTGTCTGGAATTCCAGCTCTGAGGTATAAGCTGGATAGCTGTTGCTTCATTCAGCAAGTTGTACAAGACGTTTTTATTAGTACTTTGTTTCCTAATGACACTCACTGAACATTATTGCCAAGAGATGTTCCCTAGGAAAACAGGCCTAAGTTCAAATGTTTAGAAAGCATAATTTGGAAAACTCAAGAGGAGAAGGCAGAGCTATGTATTCATCTGTGTTTTTATTCTTTGTGTTGTTCTTCCTTACTTTTGGAAGTTCCAAGATTCCTTCTTTTAATATTTGCATTGTGTTTCAAGTATTTTCTTTAAAAAGGAGTATTTTCTACTCCTTTTAGAGTAGGCACTGGCAATAAATTCTTTTAAGTTGGCTTTACTGGAGAATGTCTTTATTTTCATTTAATTCCTGAAGAATATTTAATTGAACACAGAATTCTGGGTTCACATTTTTTTTTCATTCAACATTTGAAATATGTCTACTTCCTCTGGCCTCCAGGGTTTCTTATGAGAAATTTGTTGTCCTTTTGATTGTTTTCCCCTATGCAAAGGTAATGTGTTATTTCTTTTTCTGCTTTCAAGATTTTTTGTCTTCAGTTTTCAGAAGTTTGATTCTCCTATGTCTTTGTGTGGATATCTGTAAATTTATCCTGTTAGGATTCTGTAGGTTTGTCTATTGCCAAACTTGCAACTTGTCAGTCATTATTTTTTCAGAGTTTCAATAACAACATCTTTCTTCTTCTAAGATGCCAATGACTTGAATGTTAAATCTTTTGTTACAGCCCTACTGGTCCTTGAGTCTGTGTCTTTTTTTTTTCTTTAGTATATTTATTCTCTTTGTTCACATTGAGTAATATTTTTCTTCTATCTTAAAGTTCATCGATTCTTTATTCTCTCCACTCTGGTACTGAGTCTACCCACGAAGTTTTTAAAATTTTTCAGTTACTGTATTTTTTTTTTCATTTTAAAATTTCCATTTAGTTCTTTTTTGGCTCTTCTATTTCTTTGCTGAGCCTTTTTTATTTGACTCATTTGCTTCAAGTACATTTGTAATTGCTAGTTGAAGTATCTTTATGATGGCTGTTTTCAAATTCTTGTCAGATAATTCCAACAACAGTGTGATCTCAGTGTTGACATCTATTGATCATCTTTCCTTATCCAAGTTGAGATTTTCTTGGTTCTTGGCATAATAAAGTTTTTAAATTTTTCTGAAGTATTGTTGGTATTATGAGACCCTGGATCTTATTTAAACCTTGTTTTATCAGTGGCATGTCTGCTACTATTCTGGTGAGAGAAGTGGGGAACCATCTCGTTACTGCCTGCTGGTGATGGAAATCCAAATTCCTCACTCAATCTCTGTTGACACAAAAGGTGGGGATGAATGCTTGTTACTGCTGGATGACAGTGGAATTTCTGACTTCTCACCAGGCCTCCAATGACATCACCCTGCTTGGGAGAGGAATGAGTATCATGTAATATCCCTCCGTAGCCTTTGATGACAACACAGGGGTGGGAGATGATCCCATTAATTCTGGGAAGTGGTGAAAGTCCTCACTTCCCACTTGGTTTCCTTGACATCATCACAGCTGGGAAGGGCACCACGTGATCACCAAGTGATGGTAGAGTCTTAGTTTTCATCTTGGCTTTTGCTAAAAAAGGTGATAATGAAGCCAGAGCTTTGCCTGTGGTGTTTGGCTAGAGTAGTAGGGTTATTGTCTAAAAGTTTTTCTATTCTTTTTCTGCTTTCAAGATTTTTTGTCTTCAGTTTTCAGAAGTTTGTGCTTTTCCTAGTCCTTGGATAGAGAGAACAGACTTTTCTTAAAGCTTATTTTATCTGTTCCTATTGGTCGTTTCAGGTTGCCAGCTCCTTCAGTCTCAAATCTATGATATTTGAGGCAAAATTAAATACTGTGTGTGTGTGTGTGTGTGTGTGTGTGTGTGTGTGTGTGTCAACAATGGTTTTAAGCAGAGGAATGAAAGTGGTACATCTACTTCCTTTTGTCAAAAACTGTGAGATTTTTATTCTTGAAGAGAATGAAGTAGCTCAGTTTAAGACTAAAGCTTAGAACTAGGGAGAAGTAAACACAAATAATTGTAATATTGTTCCCATATATGGAGAGCCAACTATGTGCCAGGAATATATGATTAGTTGTTTCTAATCCTTACAATACCATTATAATGCAAGGTGACTTGTATACGCTAATGTAGACTAAAAAATGGCTGGCCTGAGATTCGAGTCCAGCATGGCTCTGAACCCTGAGTGGGTGACCACAGCACACACTGCCAAGAGTGCAGGAAGGAGCCTGACTGCAGAGGTGAGACAATGAGTCAAACAGCAGAACATTCCTGTCAATTGTCCTTTATTCAAGAATCAGATTGTGCTGTTAATTAACAACTGTTGACTGAGCCACTAAAGAAAGTACTTCAAATTTGTCCGTTTAGAGAGACAAGTGGTGGGTTTTCTTGATGCTAAGACCCAAAGACGATTGCTCCAGATTTTACTTGCTTTGTCAGTTCCCTCTGGAAAGCCCTCAGGCAGCTTCATGATGCAAACAGAGGCATCATTATTATACACAGGTACTTCTCTCTGGTACCTGCTTGTTCTCCTAATCCAAATCTTAGCTATTGGTGAGTCGGAGTTTCTAGGTACAGCAGAGGGTAAAGAGAGTTAATTTTGGGTTGAACACTTTTCATAATGCAACTGTATATAAATAGTACCACTTTGGAACAGTGGCCTAGTGTTGCCATGAAGTCATACAATCAAATATCATTAATTTGGACTTGATGATAATATATATCTGGCTAGTTTGACATTAAACTTTGATATGCCTTTGGAAAAGTCTTTGCCAAAAAAGAGTGTAAATAAGATTTCAAGTGGGAATGTTTACCTATTTAAAACAACAAACCAATTAAAAACTTGAGCAGTTTAACATAAAACCTAATATTGGTAAGTTGAGATAAATGCTTTTTTTGAAGTTTGTCTTATATATTAAAAACAGACCATTTTATCCATTCACCGAAGTGAGGCCTTTAAAAGCAGTTGGATAAACTAGATCCAGTTACTATCTAAACTTGAAAATAAACAACATTTATTTGTAACTAGTCTATTTCATACTGTTTCCTACAGTATGAATGAGGCAGTCATTCAGTATTTGGGAGGAGTTCCAGGTCTGTTTACCAATTTAACAATCTAGCAGTCTAGTGGGGTCTGTGACTCTCTGAGAGCTATGAAGGTAACAAATAAAAAACATCATAGAAAACTATTTGTGGGGGACATTTAGGAATGTCTGGGAGTGTTTCTAACCCAAGGGGACTTTCTATATCCTTTTAGTGTTTGTAGTTCTTTCTAAAAAAGTTTGGTCTTCTGTGAATTTGTGCACAGCAGGTGAGGGTAGGCTTCTGCTAATTAACTAGTTACCTTCCCCTTGGGTCCTTGTAATTCCAAAATCAAAGCTTGAAAAAAGCCTCTCAAATTACATCCTACTCAATAATAAATTTGAACTTAGACCCTTAGGTACAAATGAATGATGTTCATTTCCAAAAAAGAGTGTTTTCACTATTTTTGAATATACATTGAAGATAAATTGTGGCCCTTTAAGTGGTCATCATTTATTGGAGAATGAATATGTATCAAGTATCAGGGTCTGAAATGATTATTTATCTTTTTAGGGACAAGGTTATAGCAGCCAGACCATTTATATAAGTCAGGAAGTGCTGGATTGGTCCCTGATGATTTTGCTCAAGTCCATCTTTCCTGGGTCAGATGACCCAGAAGTAAATGGCAGAGACAGATGTCCTATCAGTCCCTTGAGAGCTGCAAAAATATAAACCACACGTTTAGCTGGTTATTGTATATTTTGAACTGAAAGCTTAAACAATCAGGCCTCAGATATAGAAGCTTTTGAATAGAAAAGGAATTAAACCATCAGTTACAATCTTTAGGTAATATAGAAAGACACCTAGAAAAAACTCCCAAACTGAAAAGACTCCTCTTCCTGTATTGTTTCTTGACTCACTTCTCTGCGTGTGTGTAAGCGTGCATGCACATATGCACATTTAAAATGCCTCTCACATGGAGGCTTTCAAATTTGTGCAATTAATAATTTGGGTGAATTTGGCATTTCATTATGAAATGGTATACATAAACTCTTACTGGGAGAGGCTTTCCCCTAAATAGTCCAAACTAGCTTATTTGTGGAAAGAATGTAGTTTAATATACTTTATTTGCTTTTGTATTTTCTACTATGGACCTGTACATAGAGAGTTTATTTTTCTTCCTAATTTAAGAATAAAAAATTTTCTCTAAATTCTTCAACATGTTAGATAATAGCCAACTTTATAAGAGAGCTTTATGCACTGCTTAGATGGAAGTATTGGTATTAGATTATCTTTTATAAAGCTCAGTTCTATAATTTGTTGTACGCTGCAACACATTTACAAAGTATTCAGGATTCTTTTTGACTTAAGTAGCAAGGCACAATAAAGTGCTTTTACTTCATTATCTTGAAAGAAATCTCTAAATAAAATTAATTCCATTAGCTCAATAAAATATTATTATTATCTGAGAGAAATTTGGAAAGTCATGTTAATATAAACAGTGAGAAAAATGCAAGTCTAGCAGTGTCCCTATGGAAAGTTCAAGTTAAAGCCTAAGAAGTTAAAGAAAAATAAAGAAGAAAGTGGGCCTCTGAAAAAGAGTCTCCCATGTTAAAACTTCTGAAACATCTTGTTATCAATGTCTACTTTTTAATGGCAATATTGAATGCCAGAAATGTTGATTTAGTATCTATATTTATTTAATTTATTTTTCTAGCTAAGAAACACAATCAGGTTCAGATTTGTAGTTTTATTTCTTGATTTTCCCTATTAATTTCAAGAACTACCTCTGAATATTTATACTTCTCTGTTCAAAAATTTGTGTTTTGTCTCTTTAAAACATTTCCCTGAAGATGTCTGTCTTCTACCTGTTTGAAGTTTATTATACTTCCCTCTTGGTTCAGGCTCTTCACAAAACACTTAAGGTCAAGTTAGGCCTTGTGTCATGGGACCCCTTTCAATGCATGTTGCTTCAAAGGCTCATTGGCCTTGTCATTGACAGGGGTCATTCGATGCCCTCTTCTTTAGACTTTTATGGTATATTAGAACTAAAAAGGCTTTCTATGGTACTTTGAATTCTATTTCCCTGCTTCAAATGCTGGCCAGCAGTGTCTGTTTAGGACTTTTAAATATCTTCTAGAAATCAATTTTATAAACAAATCAAAACCACTGTGTGGTAATGAAAAGTGCATAGAGTTTGAGATCAGGTAAATATGTCAAATTATTTAGCCTCGCTGAGCCTAAGCTTTCTTACTTGTAAAATGGGGGCAACTATACTAATCTCATAATGTTGCAAAGATCAGATATTAAAAAGCAAATGTTTTAGTAGAGCACTTTGCACATAAATGCACAATAAAAGAGTTGGCTTTTTTGTGTGTTTTTAGGCACATACTGGCTGAATTTCTTTCCTTAGTTAATGATGGTCCCTGAGCATCTATATATTTAACAACTTTATTTTATTATTCTCTTTGCTCTACTTAGTTTGAGAAGCAACTTTGAAAATTTTGTTATGGTTTGCTGTCTTTCAGAGTATATGGGTCTAAGAAACTCTTGACAGTTCTGAATGAATTTCTGTGTTTGAGCAGTGGGTATTTGACACTTCAAAACTGAGAGCCTCTCCAAATTGTTTTGCTGCATGACTATGATATAAGAGGTTGTCAAAAGCAATACAACTGCTGCCTGGTTCTCTTGGGATGTTTTTGAAATTGAGCCACCATGCTGTGAGGACACAAACATGCATGCACACACACACATGCGCACACACACACACACACACACAGAGACCCATAAGGAGAATACACATGTATGTTTTCTGGTGGACAGAACAACATCAACTGCAAGATGTGAAAGATATCTTACAGTGATTATAGCCCTCAGCTGATGGGCTACCCTTCGACATTTTCAGGACTTCATACTAAGGCCCGCAACACCATGGAGCTACGTTCTGTATGAAGTCCTAACCCACAGAGTTAGTGGACATAAAAAATAGCTCTTTTAAGATACTAAGTTTTGAGCTGGTTTGTAAATTAGCAATAGTCTCTGGAATGCTCTCCTTCCTTTTTCTACTGCACCTTCCCATGGTCATGTCAATACAGCTTCATTCTATATTGCTACTTAGGTATATATTTTTTGGTGGATATGAAATCATAATTA
Source organism: Cynopterus sphinx (assembly GCA_030015415.1). NCBI lineage: Eukaryota > Metazoa > Chordata > Mammalia > Chiroptera > Pteropodidae > Cynopterus > Cynopterus sphinx. Next base: position 17,379,042 of record CM057391.1, on the reverse strand, counting down.
CTTACATTTTCTCAGTGCTTGCTAATGTGCCAGGCACTATTCATTCCAAGCCCTTTATACATCTTATTTAAATCTTCCAACAATACTATAAAAAAATGCTATTATTGTTATCCCCATTTACAAATGAAAAAACCCAGAGATTATACAACTTGCCCAAAGTCAAACATCTTTTAAGTATTGGCTCTAAAATCCTCATTCTACATTCAGAAGTACAGTGTCAAGTGAAAGTAATAATATATAATTCAAGGTTAGAGCTCAATTTACTTTTTTAGGTATATAGATTAAAAATGTTAAATTCAACATATACTAAAAACATTTAATTCATTTAAAACTACTTCCTTTTGAACTTTAAGAAAAATACAAAACATTACCTTTTCTTTTACTAACTTACCTAGTTGCTGGGATCCAGGGAACTCTGAGCTGGTAAATCTAAGCTTAGAAAGTAAGAGTAGCATCACATTCTGTCTTTTACAAATATATATTTTTTCTATCCTAAGATGCACATTTTTTCACCATTTTACCAGCTATTAAATGAGAATGCTTTTTACAAATGATCATGTGACATAGTTGATCTGGCAAAATTTAAATTGTTTTTAGTGTTTATAAAATAATGATCTTTTGTACAATCGATTGTTACTTATTTTGGTAAAAAGTTTACATTTAATTTAGGTTTATTGGAGTGATATTGATTAATAAAATTATATAGGTTTCAAGCATACAATTCAATGATACATCATCTGTATATTGATTGCATTGTGTGTTCCCCACCCAGAGTCAAATCTCCTCCGTCACCATGTATTTAATCTCCTTTACACTTTTCTCCCCTTCTTTCCCTCCTATAAAACCACTAAACTGTTGTCTATGTCTATAAGTTTTTGTTTGTTTGGTTGTTTGCTTGTTTGTTGCTTTCAGTTTTATATTCCACATATGAGTGAAATCATGATTTTTTACTTTTTCTGTCTGACTTATTTTGCTTAGCATCATAATCTCAAGATCCATCCATATTGTCACAAATGGCAGTATTTCACCTTATGGCTGATGCACTATTTCATTGTACATATGTACCACATCTTTTTTATCCAGTCATCTATCAAAGGGTATTTCAGTTATTTCCATGTCTTGGTGACTCTGAATGATGCTGCAATGAACACATCTCTCTCTCTCTCTCTCTCTCTCTCTCTCTGTGTGTGTGTGTGTGTGTGTGTGTGTGTGTGTGTGTGTATCTTTACAAATTTTCAATTTTGAGTAGTAGATACCCAAAAGAGGTATTGCTGGATAATATGGTAATCCTATTCTTAATTTTTTAAGGAACCTCATACTATTTTCCATAGCGGCTGTACCAATTTACATTCCCAACCAGCAGTGTATGAGGATTCCTTTACCCTGCACAACCTCTTCAACACTTGTACTTGTCTTGTTGATAGTAGCCATTCTATCAGGTGTGAGGTGTTATTTCATTGTGGTTTTGATTTGCATTTCCCTAATAGCTAGTGGAATTGAGTATCTTTTCATATATCTGTTGGTCCGTTTGTATGTTCTCTGGGAAGAAGTGTCTGCTCAGGACCTCTGTCCATTTTTAAATTGGATTTTGTTGTTTTGTTGAGTTGTAAGAGTTCATTATATATTTTACACATTAGCCCCTTATCGGAGGTGTTGTTTGCAAATATCTTCTCCCATTCAGTTGTTTGACTCTTTTTTTCTTCATAGTTTTTTTTTTGCTGTGCAGATTTTTTTTTACTTTGTTATGTCCCATTCATTTATTTTTGCTTTTTCTTCCCTCCACTTTGAGGTCAAATTTGTAAAATCCTCTCTAAATTCAAGGTTCATGAGTTTAGCATCTATGTTTTTTCTATGAAATTTATTTTTTCAGGTCTTATATTTAGGTCTGATCCATTTTGAGTTAATTTTGGTATATGGTGACAGTAGTCTAGTTTCATTTTTTTGTATGTGGCTTTCTAATTTTCCCAGCACTCGTTATGAAAGAGATTTTCTTTTCTCCATTGTATGTTTTTGGTTCCTTTGTCAATTATTTGCTTATATAGATATGTATTTATTTACATCTTCAATCTACCAGTTGCTAGAATCTGCCATACACTATTGTTGCAACAACTGCATCTACATACAAGGAAATAATTAACCCAAAAACCCTGTCCAAATGATTGATGTCATGCTAAACTGAATGGTCAGACTGTCAAAAATCCAGAAGGCTCTTAAATGAGGCCAGCATTAGCATCCCATTATTGTCTTGGAATTACATGCATTCTTATTCAGAGTGCTATCATCACCTGTAGACACTCAGTAATCAGTATTTATATACCACAATGGACCAGTTTAAGTTCCTGATATTCATGAAAGGAATGACCTCGTAATAGGAAGAATTGGCATTTCTTTAGAGCTTCTGAAAGGAAGGCATTGCACTGACCAAGTGGTAAGTCAGCAGCCTGTAATCAGGCTGTTGCATTTATGACTATTTAAGATATATCCTTTACTCAATAGCTCCAAATCTGTTAGTTTATATTGCTGCTTTTAGTGGGGTTGTTGATAGAATAACAGAATTATTTTTGTCTGCTGAGGGAGTGAGATTTCAAGATTGGTTTCTTTTATGCTTCTCTGAGAATTTTTTTTTGTTTCAAAGGGGAAAATAGCAAATAACTAATTATTTTTAAATTAAATTAAACCTCTATTTCATTCAGAGATGAGCATTAAATTTGTGAGTCATTGACTTATCAGTAGAATTTAAAGAAATGAAATAAGAAGAAGTAACTTATGGAGATATCGTAGATTTTAAAAATATATTGTAGGTCCTAGTATGGGGTCCTAGTGCTTTTGATGTTTGGAGGTTGATTAGAGAGCATGGAAAGACTTTAGGACAGATAGGTCAGGAAGACAGGTGGAAAATTTGCAGTATGGAGAATTTCAGTAACAAAAAGGGTAAATACTTCAAGAGAGGCATCTACTCTCTGCAATTCTCCTGAGTAGTTGGCGAGAGAGAACCATTTGTTCACTTGGCGCATAGTGAAATCTGAGATACTAGAAGGCTCTCAATAATCAAAAATTCCTTTATATTTATTTAATATAAATATATTCTAATATCTGTGCTTTGAAGATAACTTTTTTATGGACTATGATTCATAATTAAGCAGAATATTAGATGAAAGTAATAATTCTAATTCAAATAACTCTGAGGCCATACAAGGCTCCATCAAACAAAATGATGCAGAATCTAAGGGAAAAAAGAATAAACTAATCAAAAATAGACTCACAAATATAGAGAACAATCTGGTGACGGACAGAGGGGAAAAGGGTTGGGGGACTGGGAGAATAGGGTGAAGGGTTAAAGAAGTACAAATTAGTAGTTGATTGTTGGGAATGCAGTTAACATTAATATGAGGCTAGATGGAGGGCTGGGGGAGGGAGGAAGCAGTTGAGGGGATCGTTTTATAAACTATATAGGTATCTAACCAAGGTACTGTATACTAGAAACTAATTTAAATAAAAAAGAACTCCCAAAACAAACAAAAAAAACAATAAAAATGATTAAAAATAACTTCCTGCCATTTTCTGATCAAGATGGCAAAGTAGGTAAATGCTGTGCTTGCCTCCTTTCACGACCATGTCAAAATTACAGCTAAACTACAGAACAAACATCATTGAGAACAGCCACTTTAAAGGGATGATGAATCCATATGTTCATTGCAGCATTATTTACAAGAGCCAAGATATGGAGGCAACCTGGCTGTCCATCAATGAATGAATAGATAAAGGAGAAGTGGTACATATATACAATGAAATATTACTCAGCCATAAAAGATAAGTAAATAAAAAGAATCAAATCTTGCCATCTGCAACAATGAGTGGAGTAAGTCAAAGAAAAAAGCCATATGATTTTATTTACATTTGGAATCTAAAGAACAAAATGAAAAAACAAAACAAAACAAAGTCAGAGATACAGAGAACATCAGATGAATCAAATTATCTTCCTTCTTAAATTTGATTTTCCAGTCTTGGTGCATGAGATTTATGGCTAACCTGTTTTGCTTCTTGGAGGGTATTTAAATGTTTCCCTACTGTTACTAATTTTCAAAAGTCAAAATACCACATTTTAGAGGACTTAAAATATTTACTGCATTTGTGAAATCTATTGTCATTCCAATGGTTGACTCTCGCTTTTTTGTTGTTGCTACTTTCGAGAAGGTCAGGTGTTTCCCATAATGTCATCGTCACCCTGAAATCCATCTGTCTCCTTCCAGCTGCAGTGGGGCAGCTCTTTCAAGTTCAGAGGGGAAGCTAAATGAAATGCTGATCTCCACCTTTTCAATAAGTAAATGAAAAACAAAATTTAAAAAAATGGTCACATAGAAGAGGTGGTTATATGCTATTAAGATATAAAGTGACGCTAACATCCTGTTAAACCTGTTGAACATCGACTCAGATACCTTCATCAGTGCATTTCTATTTAGGATAAAAATGACCATGTCATTTTGTGGAAAGAAACAATATAAATTACTAGAGAAAGAAAACTCGATAAGTCACAGTTTCTGGTTTAAACTGGGGACTTAATGAGCATCCTTTAATTACAGATAAAGTATGCTTATACTTTATACTTTAAGGAGCTCTCCTATTGAGAGAAATGTAGTAATTCTCAAATAGACCTCACTACACTTCTGCCTTCCACTTTTTTTGCTTTATTGGTCAGGGCAGGTTTTACACGGAAGAAAAATAGAAGACAGGACTCATGATTCAGTCACTTACTTCTTACAATAGTTTAAATGCTGAGGTGTCCTACAGTTTGGGATAGTCTTTGAAACTAAGCTGGGAATTTTTTTTCTTGTTTATTCTGGTCCAGTGCAAATATTTATCTATTGAGAAATATCTGATACATTAGAATCATAGACCCACCATCTGCTTCAAGTGAGCCAACACCCACCTATAAGGAGACGGATACAGGATGGTATCCTGTTCCTTCAGCTCGTAAGTGACGGCAGCTGACACTGGTTTGTTTGAGCTGCCCCATGCTAAGATTGCTTGGTGAAATTACTAAAGGGTGTGTGCACTTTCGCAACTCATAAAGATTACTTTCAGGTTCTTTTAGTGTAATCATTTTTTACAGTTATGGGTTCAAAGGACGCTAAAAATTACCATCAGCTTTGGGTACATGGGTGCATTTGTGAATTCTTCATGCTGATGATCTAGAGCAAGGAATGAAATAAGTGAATAAATCACTGAGTGCTGCAATTATGACAACAGGTCTGACTGTCCGCTGAGAGAGAACAAGATCATTGGTGGAAAAAGTGATAGCAAAAAAAGGACACTACTCAAAGAGGTTTGTCTTTTTAAACAACCAGAAGGCCTCATTTTAACTGACAAAGACACTTGGCTGACACTTGATTTTAGTGTTCTCCCTTAAATACTTGCTCTTGGTATTTAACAAGAAGCTTATTGAACCTGGAAAATGAATTTGTAGGGAAACGCTGTTCCTTGGAACAGCTGCATTGCTTTTTAAAGAAGACTGCCAGAGGACGAAAATTTCAGATGATCATATAGGAAGTGTCCTCCTGAAGGGCTTACCTTTGAGATTGTCTTTTTTTGGGGGAAGATACTAATACAAATGAAGACATAAAGTATAGTAAATAATACCTTTATATGATGATGCTATAAATCATTCATTTTTTGTTTTGAGCTTATTAAAACTATTAGAATGCATGCTAGTCAAGGTTCGAAGAGAATCCCCACAAACTACATGGAAAAACAGTACAAGCTGATATAATGAACATCCTGTTTGTTGCATCTGGTGCTTTCAATGGTTTAGACAGAATTATAGCCAGGAGGAAAAATGAACAGGTAAGATTTTCTAAGGGGTTACTGGAACACAGAACATTTGAAGTTACCGGGAATGGACACTCAGTTTCTATTCTCACAACTGCTGGTTGCCAGTTGTGGATTTTTAAGAAATTTTCTTAAGGCATTCCAGAAATATAATTATTATTGTTATTTTTTTAATTTGAGTAGTAAATTGGAAGATTTCTAAATATCTATCGACATTTTTACAGTACTAACTTGATGATTTTATCTAAAATGTGCTTTTACTGTTTGAGGTAGGGGCTGATTCAGTGAAATCTCTATCTCTTCCTCTTGCCCAATTCACTAGAGCTCAGTAAAGAGCTTGTCTCCATTGCCCCTGCCCTGTAAAGTTTATCGTAGATCGCTGCTAACATTCATAGCCAGAGGGAAGCAGTTTGGGGCTGGAGAAAGGGTTGTGAATCCACAGAGTTTTATAGATGTTTCTTAAACATCTTGTAAGCCTTGATTTTAAGTGAAGCTTCTTTCTTCATATCCTCAAGGTACATGCCCAGAACCTATTTGTTGATTGATTGCAATAAAATGTAATGTCAGTATAGAAACCCAAAATATACCTGTATTTTCCATGTTTTTGTGTTTTATATAGTAGTCACAAATGATCCCTTTTATATAACATAATATTTTACCTAAAGGAATATGTCATAAATCAACTCGTTCTACATTGTTGGTAGTAAGTCTGCTTGGCCTTGCATGTACTAGTTTCAGTAGCAGTTTAATAGTAGTAGAAATATTATCGTTCTGCTAATGGAACAGTTGCCTGTGATAATTTCTTTACATAGGCTAGATGAGAAAATTCTTGTACAAATACTAATAAAGCCACATAATGCTGTTATTCCTCAGTATCAGGAGTTACTCAGCATGGATAAGGTAAGGTTTTTATCTTTCATATTAGTTAACTTATGAGGTTTTTTTGCTTCTGAAATTCTGTACAAGTTAGCCTAACAAATTCAAAAAAGAAATTATTTGTGTGTGCGTATGGGGAGAGAGAAGGAGACTTACTAATATTTTGCTTTCAAGGGCTTTCTATTTAGGGAAAAATGATAGACATTGCCTAAGAAACAATTTCAAAAAATATGAAGGAAAAAGCTTATCTTTCTTACCTCAGTAAGGATGTTTGTGAATATGCAGATTGTGTATTATGTATCATTTTAAGTACAGTGCGTTTTAAGTACTACTGTAAGCTTTGTAATATGTAAATCAGTATGTAAGTTTTTCGGAAACTTGGTAGAATATCTTACACACCGAACCTAAAATTTCCCCCAAGAAAACCCTGCATACTTTAGAATTTTAGGGTCAAACTGATGGACACCAATTCCTTTATCCCCTGAAGTTATGCCTTATTCTCTATTTTATCATATTGATTTCCACATGCTAGAATACATTCTTATGTCATTCAGGATTCACAGGCTGCATTATGTGAAGCCTGACAGCTTTACTAAAAGTTTGGGGAGGGGGTCTCTTTGTTGCTCCCACATCATCCCATTACATTATTTGATATGAACCTATTTTCCCATTAGTTATATATCTTGCCACTAGACTGTGAATTCTTCAGAAAAACAAAATTGCCTTATTTTTTTTTCTAGTTAATCTTTTGGGCCACAAGACCAAACACAGTTTCTGGCAAAGAGTAGAATTAAATGTTTGAATAATTGGGAACAATTAAATGTTATAAAATAATTAAATTTTTTTGAACTCAGAAACTGAGAAATTGATTTGAAATATAAAAAAAATGTTGCTGTTTTTGGCAAAAAATAAGGGAAAAAAAGAAAGAATGGAAGGAGAAGGAGGAACATCTAATGCAGCAATTCTAAATTAGGGTTGCCATTGATAGCAAATGAAAGTACAGGTCACCCAGTTAAATATGAATTTCACATAAACAATGAATACATTTGTAGTATAAGTACGTCCCAAATATTACATAAGATATACTTATGCTAAAAAAATATTGTTTCTCTCTAATTGAAATTTAACCAATACCCTTCTTGACACTTTATTCTAATCTATTTTTGATTTGTAACTTTTTTGACTATTGTATTTCTATAAAATGCAAATGAGAGCTGTGAACACTCCTCTGTAAAAAGGCCCTATCAACACAGAATTGTGCATACTATTTCAGGTAGTTGATGTTAGTAATTTAATTTTTAACATTGGATGTGTGAGAGAAGGAATAAATAGTTATTTTGGAGGTTATAAGCATAAAAGTAATGAAAATAAAAGTATATATGCATAGATGTATTCTAAGTGTAGTTTTACATTTCAAGGCTTGGGGTAACATTAGAAGTGATTAAATCTAAACCACTAATATAAAGTGAAAAAATAAGATAGAAATATCAGCTAGGATATAGAATCTAAGTGGTAAAGTTGGATAAAGGGAAATTAAATTGGTTACAATACTATATTGACTACTGTAACTTATTATCAAATAATTGTATGTATAATGTATGTATATTAAATATTAGTATATGCATGGTAATGTTCATAGATTATAATCAAATATAATTACATGTATATTAAAATACAAGGGCACATACATTTTTACAATAAAGAATAAACAATTTATTATTTTGTAACATTTTTACACTAATTGAAGAAAATAGTGAATATTCTATTTTACTTATTCGTTCTTCGGAGAGCAATTAAATTGTCAACTGATGTCTTTTTAGTTCATTGCAAATGACCACTGAAATTTTCTGCCTCTGCTCTATTTATGCAACGTTGGAATCAACTGTATTACTTTAGTATTCACACTTTAAATTACTAAATCAGAGAATGCCAGTGCACTTTGATGACAACATTCATTTAAAAATAATTAACTTTCAGACTTTGATCTAAACCTTAAAAAGATTAAATATAGGATGTTTAATATTCTTCTGCAAATATGACACATGGATATCTAGTACTGATATCTAGTTATTGGTCATGTAACCTACTTATATTTAAATAGATTAGTTACTAACTCTGCTTAAAATGAACAGAATAGTAATCAAATAAAAGCTGGAAGGAAACTTTTTTGCTCTGACTCAGGGAACATTGCAATTAATCAAATATCTATATTATAGACACTATAATATATTATATCTATTTCATATTAAGGTGTACTTTTATATCTCAAAATACTTCAAATTACTTAATTACAATCAAATTCTGTGGGTTAGGAAAAGTTCTGCCCATTTAAAACATTCTCTCTCAGCTGATTATGAAATTTTTTTTCCATTAAAAAAGTTAGGAATTTTTGTAGTATTTAAAGGAATGGAAGACATGGTACGGATCCTCCAGAAGCTTCCTGTGAAGAACATAATTGGTGGTTAGATGTTTGATAATTTAAAAATGAATGTAATCCTCTCCTTCTAGTTAACTGGACATAATTTCTTAAAATTATTAAAAGTATTAAATATCCATCTAATAATTACATTAAACATTATTTAAAAATAAAATATTTTAAAATTTTTATTATAATTCATTTTTAAATGTCTTTTAATTTAAAGTAAGGAAAAAAGTCAATGGTTAACTCTGAAATATGGTGCTAAAAGTTCAAATAATAAGTGGACAGAGATGCATCCATTTGCTTTGGCAACATGCACACCATTTATGACCTGTCCCAGCAGATCTGATACAGTGGAGGGAGCAGAGTTAAGACTAGGTGACTTGGTGACATGAATGAGAGGTGAGGAAGGAGAGACAGTCTCCTCAAACTCTCCGCTCATGACAAGCTTTCTTCGCTATGGATGCAGACAGAAATTAAACCACTACATTGTCATGCTCAGGTTTTGATATTTATTGAAATATCATTTTACCTTCATAAGAATATTGCAAACACATTAAAAAATCTAAATGATAATGTTACAGAATCCATATACTTGCACATTTAGTGTTAGTTAACTGGAAAGTTCATCTTCATGACATTTGACCTCTTCAAGAAAATTCCTTATAACTCTGACTGAATGAGTTTTAATGCTTTCTTCATGTTTTCTATCACTGAAATAAAAGTAAATATATATTATTCTATCAGTAAGTGAAAGTATCAAATATTATAACATTTTAACTCCTGAATCTAAAATTGGCCCATTTAACTTAATAGCTATGAAAACATGGGAATTTCTCTACAACATTAAAGAATTTTGTGCTAAAGGTGTACATATAAATTTAGGGATTAGACCATTCAGAGCTGGTTAATCAACTTTCTCTATGTTAAACAATTTTACCAGATGGGTTTTAAGGAAGTATCTACTTTTTTTAACTCATTATTTCATGTCTGTGTCACTGAGTCTGACATACATAGTTATCTTTTGAATATAGTTGACAATGATGCTATAAAAATTAGATTAAAGTCCCAAGTAAGACTGTATGTCCTTGCTTATAGCATTGAAAGGAGATGAAAAGACATAATTTCATGGAACTCACATGTGATCTTTATACCCACAGAATGGACTGGTTCTCTTAAGAGGTCTATATTCTTTTCAGAGGTCTCCAAATTTACTGATCATCTATTAGAACTATTGGAACTATCCCTGTCAAAAATGAGATTCTTAGGTGCCCTGAAAATTCTGATTTTGGCGGGAGCTAAGGGCTTCTATTTTAAACACTTCCACTACTAGCATTCCCAGTGATTCTGATTTGTGTATAGCACTGTTTGTGGGGAAGCATCATCGACTCTTAGTCAAGCATCAGTTAGCACCTCTGATCAAGATAACTTGTGAATACTTACATTTTGGTAAATCCTGAGGTTCATATGTGTACAGTCTATTAGAGTATATTCCAATTAGATCAGCTCTGACTGTTAAAGAAGGATCTGCCAAGAAAGAATAAGTCACTAAAGTATTACTTAAAATGTTCTTAAAATCATTCTTGCCTCTTACTCTGAAACAAATATTGAGCAAATTTATAAGCAAAATCAGTTTTCATACTTGTGAATTCATAATGAGATAACTTGAATTCTCATTTTAGTGGGCCATAACTATCTGTCAATACAGTTTGGGAAACTGTACTGAAATTACATTGAGATACTGATTTAGTAGCATCAGTTAGTTTTACAAATATTTAAAATTTACATATTATTGATATAGTGAGTTTCAACTGTAAAGCTAACAAGTCTGTTATTGACTGTATTAGTAGTGAATCTCCTTTAAAAAGAACAGCACTTGAACTAGCATTTAAAAATAAAAGCAAGATGTTACTATTTTTATACTGAGATTACACACATACCCACAAACATGATTCTAGGCACATATTGTCCATCAGGTGATAAATTTTTATCCGTGGTCTCATGCTAATAGGAGAAGAAAAAAAATAAATGTTATTGGATTGGATCGTTTTTGACAGTTGATTTTGAAAATAGTTATGTGAATGAGGTTTTCAGAAAATTATTTATTTTGGCGTTTTATAGTTCTATATAGCATTCTGTATAACCAACACTTTATAAATCTTTTTGTCTTAAAAATAGAAAAAAAGATTCGAATTTCCATTGAATTGTGATATTAAGAAAATATTGCAGAGGTCATGTACCACAAGATTCAGCATGATGAAATTATTCTGAGCCATTTCTTGTATTTCTTCATTTTGGACAAACACTTTTTTCAGTGCTGTGGGGAAAAATATAATGAAATCAGTTAGTTTAAAGTATAAAGACACCTTCAATATAGCATAACAAAATAAAAATATTATTTTACATTTGTTTGCATCTATAACTTGAATGTAAATTGTTCATTGGCACATTGCCACTTTGTCTCTTATTGGTAAGCAATGAGGGACACAGTCTGTGTATGAAGATATTAGAAGATAATCACATGAATGAAGCCACCAGTTTTATAATTTCATGTAACTCTTTGACTCATTGGTTTAATAATATCTTCTTTTAGGAAGTTTTACAACCTTTTTTTTTCATGGGAGGACAAGGGAAATAAAATTCTAAAGGATGATATAATATAAATATATTAATCGATTTTTAATAATTATTATAATTTTTAAGCATCTTAGTAAAATGGTGGTATGGCAGTTGTTTTTTTATTTTCCCCAAATGGAATTTACTGAGTGCTGCCTTTACAGTTCTTACCAGATCATTTTTTCGAGTTTATACTGGAAATATAAGAAGATTTCAGGAGCTAAAATTACCTTGGCAGTATTGACACTCCTCCAAGTGATGAATAACCATCAATGGCTTGTTACTAAATAGAGAGAGCATGGAATTAATTCAGGTGATTAACTCTGAGTCAAAATTTACGGTGAAATTAAATTTAAAGTTTTTATACTTTCAACAAGACTTAAGGTAAAAAACTGACTGACAAATCATAGCAATGTAGTAGTCTGCAGTGCTGTTAGTCAAAACATGGCCCCAGGACTTGGAGCATAACCAGGTAGTTCATTAGAAATGGAAATTATCAGGCTCATCCAGTCCCACCCAATCAGGATCTCTAAGAGTAGGGTCCAGGAACCTGTAGCTTAACAAGCTCATTCTTATGTACACTGGAGTACAGTTAGAAAAATAACAATCGATCCTGTCTCCAGAGATGAAAGAATATTATGAGCATGAGCTTAATTTTCAATAAATATCTGGTATAAGATTTCAGGAGAGTCAAATTTTTATTTAGATTTTTTTTTGTTTTCACAAAAAGCCTATTAATATTTGACTTTCACATCCTTTTGTTCTTGTAACAAGTCACAATATACAAACATTCTCAGATTCCTTCTCTATACATTTTTCAGTTTCATTTTGATTTTAACTCTGAAAAATAAGTTTTTATGTAGCTAATTGACTTCTCTGCTCATTAGAGTAAGAGAAAAATTAGAATATTAACTATATTGAAGGATAAAGGAATTATGATTTGGATACAATAGGATGTTTTTTAAAATGTTTAATTTTGAGAAGATGTTCAGTACAAAAAGAGATAGACTAATGTGTACATATTAAGCATAAATCTTTTTAAAAACAACAGGTAATCATACAAAATACTTGTCATTGAATAACTAATTTTTTTACTTTATTCTCAAAAGTGTTAAATAACACACTTTGAATTATCTTATTTAATCTTCAAACTTAAAATATAAGTAAAGTTTAGGTAGGAATAAATCCCATTACTCACTTTATTGGATGTATGATATAGGTATAAAGCTAAGATTTATTTCAACTTCAAACTTATTGGTGAAGAAGCAGACAATAAATCTGATAAATGAAATATTATTTACCTCCTTGTTTAGAAAATCAGCCCTGTCAATAGTTATTGACATTTTTTAGTGGCAAGTATAGAACTCAGACCTCCTAAGCATCAAATGGTAATCTTTCTACTAGATAACTCTGGTCAATCTTAGGAAGAGTAGATGTCCTGAGACAGAGAACGTATTAGCAGCATAAATCATTCTGATTCCTGATCTGCTACCATTTTTTCCCAGCACCTGCTCAGCTAGAAACAAGTGTAAAAAAGATATAGATGTCATTCATGGAAAACTAATTTTAGCATCAGAGTTTTGGTCAATTGGAGTCCAAGGAAAAATGTATCAAGACCGCAGAAATCTCAGTCTTCACAACTCAGCCATGGGTAATAGGTTGTTCAGGCATTCAAACCAAGACACTATTTCATTTCAAGAAAAGCAGAGAAACATTTCTGGCAGACGCTCAAGGAGAGACAGTCTGACAAAGGGTTCAAAACTGTTTCAGCAAAGACATAAATAGTAAATATTTGAGGTTTCGCAGGCTGTGTGGTCTCATTTGCAACTATTCAACTCAGCCATTGTTGAACAAAAGCAGCCATGGACAATACCTAACAAAATGCATGTGGCTGTGTTATAGGAAAACTTAATTAATGGACACGAAAATTTGAACTTCATGTAACTTTCATGTGTCCAAAACACTGTTTTCTTTTGATTAATAAACCTAAATTTAAAAGTCATTCTTAGCTCACAGACCAAATAAAAACAAGTAGTGCCTGGTCTAAAATCTCATGAACTAGGTCACAAGATGGTCAGAAACTTGAGTTCAGAGAAAGCATAAATTTGCAGCAGCTCTACTTCGAGAGTCTCTAAAACCAGAGCCTACCAAGCCCAGTGCTTATCAGCATCATTTGGTGAATTATCTTTTAAAAAGTCCACATTTTTTCTTTTAAAATTAGTAACAAATTCAAATGGCTTACAATCCAAAAATTAAAAAGTAGTTTTCTTCCCACTACTGTCTTCCAGAAGTAAACAGTGTTATCACGTGAGTGTATGTATGTATATACATGTACATGTGTGCATATATGTTTAGATATGACAAAACATATGAATACGTGTACATATGTGCTTATGTATATATATGTTTCTGTAAATGCATATGATTATGTTTATGTATATGAATATAGAAATTATTTTATATGTCCATACGCATGTCCATGTGTATGTTTATGTATACATTCCTTTTTTTTCAAACTACAAATTCTAGCACACTATACATATATATTTGCATTTTGCTTTTTAACATAAAGCTACATCCTGGATATCATTTTGTTGCACTTCTATATAATATTCCATTCTATAGATATTTTTTAATATATTTAGTCTTTGAAGATAGATATTTAAATGGTTTCCAATTTTTTGTGTTCAGAGTATTTCTAAACAGTTACAAACACTGCTTTGGTGATGTTATTTACATATGATTTTGCATATGGGTGAGTATATTTGAAAGTCAAATTTCTGGGACAAAGAATATGTATATTTATAATTTTGATATTCATGCTTTCCATAGAAGGAATAGGGTGAGGCAAGAATTGCATCTAGGGTACAAAGTCAAGTGTCAAGTGCTTTATTTTTGTGTCCTAGTTTCTTCTCTTGCCTCACTCTAATGTCAGCCCTTCTTATTCCAAGAATTTAAAGAAATAAAATTTTTCAATAATATCTTTTAGTGCCTTAATTACTTCATTTTTATAATTAAATCTTTGTAATTGATTGTGATAAAATATGAGGCAGGGATCCAAATTGATTTATTTTTCTCAGATGGCTACCAATTCTAATATTTTACATATTCTACCTCTATCTCTGCTTTAAAAAATGTTACTTCATTGTATAAAAAATTTCTGTAGTATCATTTTATTTCTATAATCTCCATTTGATTCATTTACTAATAACATTGTTTTATGATAGCTTTGTCAAATGTTTCATATTGATTAAGGGTGATTGTAGTCATCCTTGTCTTATCCAGACTTCAATGGGATACTTCTATTTGTTTTCCTAGTAAACATGATGGCTTTTTTGCTGGATGTTTCCTTGTTAGGATAAGTGAAAATAAATAAATAATGTTCAATAATAGTTCTTAAAAAAATCAAACATGGATTTGCCTTCCATTAAATGCCTTTCATCATTTATGAAGATAGGAGATATTTGTGTGATTTCTCTGATTTGTCTCCTTATAAATATTAAATTATTTAAATTAATAGATTTCTTAATCTTGAATATTTCTGGCATTCCCAGACTAAATCTCACTTACTCAGGGTATATTTCTTAAATGTTCTGCTTGCTTTTCTTTGTTAATATGTTGTTTGTTTATTACATTCCTATTTGGAAATGATTATTCCATAGACTTCTTTCTTTTGTAATATTTGTCCAGTGTTGAGATAGCATTTTACTCAATTCTCACTTGGAAACTTTTCTTCCTCTTTAAAGAGTATTGTAATTGAATGTTCTTCAGATATTTGATAAATTCCTGATGAGCTTTTTGAAAATACAAGTTTCTCAGCTCCATCTCCAAAGATTTACTAAGTTCGTAAGAATAAAAATTATGTCACTCTTGGTCACCAAGTGTAGAACAGTGCTTGGTCATAGCAATAGCTACTCAGTAAGTACTTGACAGATTGATCATGACTATGGATTTTAAAGGAAACTTTGAATTGTTCTGATGATCAGACAGCCTCGAAAACTGCTTTTCTAAGCCATTTCCTGTTTAAGCTTGTATAATGTATAATAACTAATAACGTTTTTTTTTTAATACAACTTATATTCAAAAGCTTGCTTTGGTAATTAAGAAATTAACACAAAGGTATTTAGAGCTCCTGTTTATAAAGAACATTTTAATAGCAATTCTTAGTCTAAAGAGCATACAGTAGTGGAGCAAAATACCTGTGGTATCCTTTCAAAAGGTAACATACTGGTTTAGGGCTTTTCTGTGAGGAGATAGCTATATGGTCTGTCAAAATTAATTGGGCAGTGTTTTACCTTTTTTGACTATGAAAGAGACCTTCTTCATAAGTCTGTACCCAAGTGATGTCATCTCCCCATCCTAAAACATAAGAAAGAAATCAATACATTAACCCTCTGAACTCTGAAACGGGCACGTGACAAACAAATACCTACCTACAAATATTTATGCTATCAAGCAGTCATCTTACATATGGTAGAGGGGCTACATAATTATAATTAGATACAAAGAGGTGACATCCTTTCAGATTAGAGTGCTGAGGTTTTGTGACTGTGTTTCAAACCTCAAGGCCCATGGCCTTGAACCCAGTAGTGCTGAATAAGTTCTGGTATTAGTAGTGATTGAAAGAACTTCTTTGGATCATGCAAAACCTCTGGCTTTTAGAGTGAACAGCAGAAAATAACAGCGAATGTTTGCATACTTTGTAAGTCTATCTGGAATACTTTGGACCATACTATATAGTGCCCTTGTGTCTTGAGTATCAAAAGATGCTGACCCCTTCTAAGTCAGTATACATCATGACAAAGCAATTCTAAATTTTGCTTTGAATTTTGTCATAGAAGAAATTCTGGTGTGGGAGTATCATGGTTGAGAAACACAACAAAAACACAGGTGTCTGGGAGCTTCCAGAAAAATGCTGGCTGGAGAGGGAAACAGAAAACATTGAGTAGAAGGAGGACCTGCTAGCCTTTTAAAAAGTGTTACAGGTAGTTGGGAATGTGTTTTAGAGATTAAAGAATAAGCTCATTGAGGAGAAGAATGCACAAACTTTCCAGAAATGGTATTTTCAGAAAATGTCTTAGGCATCCTGATGGATGAGAGAAATTAAATTATTTTTAAAATAGAAATATTTGCAGGCCAGTTTTGACTCAGATTTTCTTGTATGCTTTACATGTTGTGAGATTGCAGCTTCTCATTTTGATGCCATGGCTAAAAGGTGACCAGGAATTATGAAGCAGGATTACAAAGCCAGATGAACACATTTCTGTGATTTTTGCTGTTTGTTTTTGTTTTGTTTGCTTTTTTGGGAACAGGTATATTAAAATATAATTCACACACAAATACAATTCATCCACTGAAAGCATAAGCTTTTTTTATGTATTCACGGAGTTATGCAATCATCTCCACTATCAATTTGAAAACATTTTTGTCACTTCAAAAACAACACAAAACAACCTATATCTTTTAGCTGTCACTCTCTAATCCTTCCATCTCCCTCACCTCTAAAAACACCTAATCTACTTTCTGTCTCTATAGATTTTTTCTGGATATAGATTTTTTCAGAAAAATAGAACCGTACAATATGTGGTCTTTTGTGACTAGATGCTTTTACTTAATATAATGTTTTCAAGGTTTATCTATGTTGTGGCATGTATCAGTACTTCGTTTCTTTATGTGGCCAAATATTATTCTATTGTATGGATATACCACATTTTTATTTATCTATTCATCAGTTGATGGACGTTTGGGTTGCTTCTTCTTTTTGACTTTAACGAATAATGATGTTATGAATGTTATATGAAATTTTTATGCAGACATATATTTTAATTTCGTTTGGGTTTATATTTAGGACTGAAATTGCTGGGTCACACGACAACTCTACATTTAATCATTTAAGGAACTTTCAGACTGTTTTCAAAGTGGTAGCACTATTTTACCCCGTTACCAGTAGTGTTGGTTTTTGCCTGATTTTAGTATCTTCACATTGGAAGACATGTTATATTTGTTTACATGCCTATCTGTAATATTCCTGATTTTTTTCATAACTTTGTTTCAAAATGTGTAGTGACTTCATACCGCACTTTGCCTTAAATAAGAGTTATTCTAGGAATAACCAGGGAGACTAGACTCCTATTTAATTTTTTGATTCTGCTGCAAGTAATATTCAATGCTGGAGGTTCAGCAATGGGAAGAATTACTATTCTCTGCTTCTGTTTGACTCAGTCCCACAAACATTAAAGAAACATCTGCAGAATGCCTCACTCCACTTAGCACTGGGTGTAAAGATAAGACAACATGATTCCTGTTCTCAAGGCATTCATAGCTTTGTAGAGGAGTCTTGCAGTATAATTATTTGTTATAAACTTTATCGCATAATCACAACAGGCCAAAGGTGATGCAGTTTAAACTCTCTTCAGGGTCTCTGTTCCTTACCATAATTCTTTTTCTAGCTATGCTCGCTTGTCTTCTGAGATTTTATTTATTTATCCAAAATATTTATTCAGCGCCTACTATATGCCAGTAACTGGGCTGGATGCTGGGTGCTGGGCAGTTCTTTTGATTTAAAAATAGGTAGAATTTCTTTTCTTTCTTTTCTTTCTTTCTTTCTTTCTTTCTTTCTTTCTTTCTTTCTTTCTTTCTTTCTTTCTTTCTTTCTTTCTTTTTTTGTAGGAGGGGGTCACCATTTTGTTTTCTTAAAAATGTTATACCTTTTTCTTCAATTATCTTCCCTCTTCCAAATACTCTCTCTACTTAATTCTTTGGTGCTGCCTCCTGCTTTAAGGGGCTCCATACTCTGCACATGGTACTCAAATTCTTCTCTCTTACCTCTACCTGTAATCCTCGTTCATTTTGAGCCTTATTCTTTCAATTACTTCCTACATGCTAATAGACAGTAAAAGCTTAACCAAATGTAAACCAATTCTTAATAATGGAATTGCCAGTTGATATCAGTCATTTTCCCTATTCAGTTCTAAATAACTGAAATAGCAGACTCATCAAGTTATTTAAAAATTGCCATGTATATTGAGTATATTTTCAACAATTTCCCCCCAAATTTTAAGATACTTGAAAGTGAATACACAGAATATTGGGACATTATGGTACAGTTGTAGCATACTCACTCCTGGAGGGTCTTTAAGGGCAAAGATTAGTTCAGTCTTTGGCACTTTCAGGCTATGGAGTTCATTGTTTTGTAACTATAATGTTTGTATGTAGAGATACATCATAAATTATATATAGGAAGATATTTCCCTCTTTTATTACTTTTGCAAAAACTTCTGGTTTATAGTTTCATGGCTCTAAACTGGAGTAAAATTAATTAACTCTGATAGACAATTGGCTGGCACTCAATACATCTGTTAAAGAATGAATGGACTTAGAAAAAATATCAATATTTAAAAATGTGAAGTTGTGCTATAATTGGTCTCCATTTGCTCCCATCACATTACTATTC
This sequence comes from Cynopterus sphinx, assembly GCA_030015415.1. Classification (NCBI taxonomy): domain Eukaryota; kingdom Metazoa; phylum Chordata; class Mammalia; order Chiroptera; family Pteropodidae; genus Cynopterus; species Cynopterus sphinx. Next base: position 17,359,852 of record CM057391.1, on the reverse strand, counting down.
CAAGTAGCAGTCAAGTGCTTAATGGTTTATACTTCTAATTTTAAATTAGCTATATGGAGAGAAATGATTTTGTTCTTATTTCTGTTACCTGGAGATGTAGAAGCCAATTTTGAGAATTTTCTTTATAAAATATTTCTTTATAGATGAAGATATATTTGTTTCTTAGGTGAAAGAAAGACAGTAAGTACAAAATAGAAATGTTTTCTAAACACGTAGCCAGTGATAGTCCTAGATTATGACATCTAAAACCACTGCAGCTGCTTTCCTGGAGTTAACATAGCAAACTCTTGGTTAACCAAAATTCTCAGAGGAAAAGATAAAGTATAATTTTCTGAGATTCTTATATAAAATTCCAAATTATCTTTTTGCCTAAATACATAGAGGACATGGAATTGGAGCAGGTTTTGAGGGATGTTAATTGCCCATAGGACATTGTTTTGATATATTAACCAATATTATTTTCTAGGATTCTGGTACCAAAGTTAGAGGCAACCAAACCACTTTGCCACTGTTTCTGTAAAAGATAGCAAATTGTTATCATTTTTCAGTTGGTTTAGTCCACTCTTTAAATTCATCTGATTCTTTCTGTTCTTTGTTCTTGTTGTTGTTGCTATTTAGTTTGGCTTGCCTATTTTAAAGTGGTAAACAACAAAATATTACAGTTAATTAAGTTTGCTTTTAAGGAGACTATGGGTAAGAGACTTGGAAACAATCCAGATGACTGAGTTTAGAAAATAAAATAAAATTCCAGTACCTCTTGAAAGTGTCTGAGGAGGCCTCTTTTCTTTTCTGATTGCAATGGCAAGGTTGGAAGAAACTGTGACCAGTATGAAGCAGAGAAACAAAGCTGTGTGTGACATTGTGTGTTCTTGAGAAGCCCTCAGAAGAAGCTAGATGATAGAAAATAATGTTCAGAATCTAGTAGGTTACTTCAAACTTTCATTAAGACATCTGTAATCCAATGCCACATTTTTTACAATTGTAATGAAACCTCCTTGTACAAAAAATTTGCCAAGAGTCATGCCAAACTTATGCTGACAGTTTGCTCTGCTTGTGTGGGTTGACATGGTACAACTTTCATTTGCATTTTATTTAAAAAATATTTAAAAAATTCAACCAACTTAGTAAGCATCCACTTGGAGAAAAGCCATGCTCTGGGCATCATGGGAGCAGTACAATGAAGTTGAAAGAGAATTGGATGGGGCCACTCATAGTTACTTTTCTTTCTCATCCTCCCATCTGTTATTTAGCATTTTGTCCTTAGATTAAAACCCAGCTCTTTTTAAAATCAGATTTATTGTTACATTGCTATAAATTAAATATATATGTAAAGAAGCACAGACTTGCTGCATCTATTGTTCTCCCTTGGTTAGCTAGAATTCAAATGGATTTTCAAGTCAATGTACTATCCCAAGATATAATCAAAAGTCTAGAGTTAGACCTGAGCTGGTCTTAAACCACTTGATAAATATATTATATGGGGTGTTTAATACTTGTGAACTGTTCCTCAGTTAGTGAATGACTGTTTTGTGATTCTGCTCAAACAAGTATGTTACCATATCTAATAACCGTATTAGGCATTGTGGGAAAATTGAGATTAGTAAGACAAACCCTCCTTAAAATAATAAACTGCCTGATAATGGTAATAGGCTCATCATGTAATATATCAGCTGTAGTCACAGAGAACAACAGCTTTGAGGTATGGAACTGAATAGATTCTAGTCTTCCCCAGATGCTTCCTCATTCCTCTCATTCTAGTATCCTTCTCCTGCCAGTGGATTTCCCCTTTTGCCCACCTCAGAATTGAAAATGGTTGCCACTGCAATAGGTTAGTCCTATTTAAATCATTTTTTCCCCTAATATTAAGTGAACCCATAATACACACACACACACACACACACACACACATATATATTTTGTATCCAGTTATTAAAAAAAAAAACCCTGTTAATCAATAACCACAGTACCTGATAAGGACTTCAGTTTAAGTTCTTATAACTTATTAAAACCATAAAACATTTCAGAATACCATCTTTTACTGTAAGGACTGGTCATCTTGTACATGAAAGATTAAAACAAAGAAAGAGTAGATTTTAAAAGGGGATAGAGACAGCTGAATCTGGAACACAAAGCCCAGTGTCGGGAGCACAGGCTCTGTCAGAGGGAAAGTTGCAGTAGAGGAATGGAAGAAACCATTTAGGGCAGGGTCTTAAATGGAAAGAAGCATCAGAAAAGATCCTTTATGGTAGAGACAGAGATAAGTAGGTGGAATCTATATGAAAAAAAAGAAAGTATAACTTTATCATCTTCTTATTTTAAAACTGTTAGGTTTAGAGTTGAATGGAAACCAAACATTTTTTTTAATTTAAATTATTATGGATTATTGTCAAAGAATGTTCTAGTTTTAAAAAATTAAGATGTCAATTTTCTGTTTTACGTTGTTTGATAAATGGCAAAATGGATATTAAATATATTCTATGTCAAAGCTGACCAATTTATATAATTTGGATACATAATGCTTCACTTGGTGAAATGGAATGTGAATTGCTGAGGATTCTCTAACACCAGATACATGGTTAAGCTCCTGGGGCACACAGAGGTATATGGCATGGTTATGGACCTGGGTCAGCTTACAGTGTTCTCAGGAGGCACATAAATGTCTACAATTAGGTGTTATAAACATTGGCCAGTTAGGATTTTCTAACACTAGTATTTTACTTTTCAAAAGTAATTCAACATGCCATTTACTTAGATATTATATAAAAATATTCCTTATTTTAAAATAAAACATTTAAAAGAAAATAGGGAAAAACAATTGTTACTTGTAGCATAATTTTTGAAGGGTCCTTTTTGGTCAATGCTATTTTATTATGATATTATTAACATAAGTAGAGAATGAAAGTATGAAGCCAGCAAAGAAAATTCAGTTCATTAAAAGAAAAATATACAATCTCATTGAACATTCCCTCACCTTTACTGAAGACCTCACTTTTGAATAGCAATCCATGGGTTATTGAAATATAGCAGAGTTTGACCACTGATTAAATAAATAATTGAGAAAGTTTACTTGCTTACCTGAACTAGCCAGTGCTCTTGCTGGAAGTATATTCTGGATGTTTCTGGTTTAAAATGGGTGTGGATTTATAGACACACACACGAACACACTCACCTCTGACCTACAGCCCCACCTGCATTGAAACAAGAGCACGGTCACCTGCAAACTTACAAAAATAAGCTTGTCTGAAAAACCCTGTATTCCTTTTCAGTTCTCATGCTTCTCACGCTAAAGAAGAAAAAAGAAAAAAAACCTTTTTTTTTCTAAATTGAGATTGAGTGTCCTCATAAAATGGAGCCAAATACAGTCTTTGGGTTGTTTTCTCTTCTACCTTTTACTTCCCAAGGCAATTTAATGTTTGGCTGGAGTTCAACATCAGAAAAAAAAAAAAAAAGGAGGGGAAACTGGTATGAATGTAGGAACTGTGTGTATACCTCTGTTTTTGATGAATGTTCAGTGAGCCTTGCAGATTAGATATGAAGCAAACAGAAATTCCTAAGGATTACTCTATTTACAGGAATGCAATTAACATCTAAAAAGATCAGGGTTATTATTTTTTTTCCAGAGAGAGAGAAAAATAAATAAATAAAATGTTGTTTTAAAATTTCACATTTTTATAATTTAATTACTCTTTACAGTGTTTTTATAAAACCCTTTACTGTGCAAAATATAGGAAAACAGGCAACTAGATTATTTTGTTTATATTTATCTAACAGTTAGACTTAAAAATTTCATAATTAGTCCAGGATTATGGTAAAATATTTTTTAAGTATATTTTGTGTCAAAATAAAAAGGCAAAATAATTGGTCACATAAATCATAAATTGAATTTAGGTTTAGGATTACCTATTCATTTTGTGTATGTGTGTGAATTTGTGTGTCCATCTCTCTTTGTTAGTCTCTCAAAATACTAAAAAAATAAACAGTACAAAAAGGTTAACAGTGGAAAACAGATCTCCCTCCCACCCATCTTCCAGTCTATGTGTGTTTTAACTGGAGATAATAATTATCAACTTCTTGAAGCTTCTTCCAGAAATATTTTCTCTATATTCAACCATGTCCCTATCCACTCAGTGTGTCTGTCTGTCTATCTACCTACCTATCATCTGCCATCTCTGTATATATCTACTACCTATTTTTTTATTATTTACACAAATGGTGCCATTCTATCTATTCTGAACTTCTTTTTTTATTTAATAATATTGAATATTATATCATATCAAAACAGGTATTTATAAAACTATTAAATGAAAGAGAAAGAATATCCTATTGAAAATTTATCTTTATTTTCTAAATCCTGTAGAGACAAATATTTACTTTACAATCTTTGTTTACAGAAAAAAAGATTCTTTGGAATAAAGGAATAGATATCTATCGAATTTGTTTTTAAGAAATGTTATTTTACACGAAGTATTTAAATCATAGTGTTTTTATAAACCTCTCATATTCAGTGTCAGCAACCTATAGATTCTTACTCTGCAGGAATCAGTACATTTCCCATTGCAAAAAAACAACCCTTTTATTAAGCATCTCAAGTCTCTTTTTCATGGTACTACAACTAAACACTCAGCAAATGTGATATTTTCACAATATAAATATAAATAGCATGTATTCCTTGGTTCTTGCCCTGTGGGCCAGATAAAGGTAAATAGAATCGTGAGTATAGCTTTTGGATTAAAGATTCAAGTCCTTGAATTAGGCTCTTATCTGTAGCCTGTGGGGAGGTAACATTTTACTTTTATCCATAAAAAATACCTCTCTGCCTTGAATAGGGAGAGCATTTTTCTTTCCATGGAGGGAGGTCAGGGACCAAACTGGCCACTCAGTTTCCTCAAAATCAGTTTAGGGAAGAGCCTGTTTTGGAAATTATTGGTGCAATTAAAATGAAGTGTGCAGAGTTGGGAGGCAGCCATAAGAAGTCTGCCCTGGATCTAAAAATAGTATTCAAGTGAATGAAGAGTTGTTCAGACAATGGGAAAAAGAAAGCAGAGCTAGGGAGTCACAGAGCCAGGGCCAGGAGAGGAATAAGCAGTACGTCCGGGGAGCACAGAGGGGCGGGGCCCTTGGGTGCTGTGTTAGACAGCCTGCTCCATTTACAGAGCTGGAGAGAATATGGATATGACCTTATTGTGAGATTGGAGAATGAAGACTCTTCAGATGGCAACTATAATGTTTATAATGAGATAAATTCAAGTTTAAACGCTATAATTTAGTCTGTAAAAACTAAATCATATTCATAAGCTGCAGATGTGATAACACCAAGCCACAGAATAAATTATGTTTCTCGGGGAGTTATACATCTTTGTGTAGGGAATTATTTTATTCTGATGACTTCAAAAATATTAATAGAGGCATGTCCCCTGGAAGAGGGGATCAGCTTTTCCTGCCCATCTTTCACTTGACACAGCCAAATGCAATACTTGGTCAGGGTTCTTAGGGACTAAATATTGCACATACAAATCCACAATGAAAATTAAATGCTTAAAAACATATTTTCCAAGTCAACTAAATTGCATATTGTAATTTTCTGAGTACAGACATATTTTGTGTGTTTGATGAGTGAACAAGTCTGCAGTCCTGTGAAATCTCTTCCTTCATTTTCTCTCTGTTTTGCTTCAGATAATGCAGGGTTTTAATTTCACATTTTACATTTGCTGTATACTCCTTTTAAAAAATTATTGTACTAAGCACTATTGGTTGCTTACTTAGACTATTTTTCTTTCATATAAGCCTCTTTTCTGAACGACACTGATTTTCTTCAGATGGTCTCATTTTTCTTTACCCTCGTATATGTAGGGGAGGTGGGTCCCATACTAGCCCCAGAGGGACATCTTATTAGTCTATTTCAGTGGTTTTCAACCAGGGACATTTGGCAATGTCTAGAGACACTGTTGATGGTCTCAGTGGAAGAAGTTGCTACAGGTGTCTAGTGCATAGAGAGGGCTGGGAAAGATTTTAAATATTTTACAATGCACAGGACAGATTCCACAGCAAAAAATTATCCAGCCCAAATGTCAATAGTGCTGAGGTTGAGAACTCCTTGTCTATTCTAACCCAATTTTGATGACCCATTCTAAGCCAGCATTGGTTTAAGTATGAACACATGATATGATTCTGAAAGTTTTTTCTCATTAATAAAAATCAATAAATGTAAATAAAATGACCCCTTTCCCACTGCATATAGCCATATCTGGAAGTAATGGATGGAACTGTGGCAACCACCTTGATATAATGAGAGTGGTTAAAAGCAACAAAGTTGACATACTTTAAAGAGTCTGATAGAAAGATGAAAAGAATCCCTGTGTGTGTGTGTTTAAATATTGAGTCACTGTTTTAACTATTCTTGGAACTATCATGACTTAGGACTTGTTCTTAAAAAATATTTTTTCTATCGTTAAAGCCAACTAAGTCAAAGTGTTCTGTCGTTTTTAATCAACAGCATTCTAATTGATAAAGTTATTCAGCATTTGCTTGTTTTATAATTAAACTTTCAACATTTTTGCTATTTATTTTTATTAGTCTATTTCTGGTTTTATTTCTCATTGACATTTCTCTTACATCATATCTGTCTCATTGGATTTTTTTTTATCTGTTTTGTAGAATTTTAGAGCAAAGATTCGTGGGTGATATGTATTGATCTGTATAAGTCTACTGTGTCTTTCTGTTCCTCTCATGTGTGTGAGAGCTTGTCTGGATGTTAAATTATTTGTGATTTAATGAATTCTAGATGTAGCTATTTAGTGTTCTACTTGTTTAATGTACTGTCTTCTGTTTAGTGTAGAAGATTTGAGGCTAATATGAGTCTCTCAAAATTAAAAAAAATTATTCAAGATATTGTCAAGTATGAATTTATACCATTTCCAATGTGAATTGGAAAAGAAGTAAAACTCTTGTTATTTGCCGATTACATGATACCATATAGAGAAAATTCTAAAGATTCTACCAGAAAACTGTTAGGACTCATCAATAAATTCAATAAAGTAGCAGATTACAAAATAAATATTTGGAAGTCCGTGGCATTTCTATACACCAAAGATGAACTTTCAGAAAGAAAATTAAGAAAACAATCACATTTGCAATTGCATTAAAAACTATAAAATACCTGGAAATCAAATTCACCAAGAAGGTAAAAGACCTGTTTTCAGAAAATTATGTCATTGAAAAAAGAAAATCTAAGAAGATACAAATAAATGGAAGCATCTACTGTGTTAATGAGTAGGAATAATAAACATTGTTAAAATGGTCATGCTGCCCAAAGCAATATATAGATTCAATGCAGTCCCTATGAAAATAACCAATGGCCTTTGTCAGAGAGCTAGAACAAATAATCCTTAAATTTATATGGAGCCAAATAAATAAATAAATAAATAAATAAATAAATAAATAAATGATTAGATAAAATAAAAACCCTGAGTAGCCACAGCAATCTTGAGAAAGAAGAACAAAGTTGGAGGTATTACAATACCTGATATAAAACTATACCACAAGGCTACAGTAATCAAAACAGTAAGGTACTGGCGTAAAAACAGATACTTCGATCAATGGAATAGAATAGAAAGCCCAGAAATAAATCCACAGCTATATGCTCACTTAACATATGACAAAGGAGGTAAGAATATACAATGAGGTAAAGACAGTCTCTTTAATAAATGGCATTTGGAAAACTGGACACATAACATGCAAAAAAAAAAAAGTATACAAGAATAGACTCAAAATGGACTAAAGACTTAAACATAAGACCTGAAACCATAAAACTTCTAGAAGAAAATATAGGCCGTAAACTATCTGATATTATTAACAAGAATTTCTTTTCAGATGTATCTCCTCAGGCAAGTGAAACAAAAGAAAAAATAAACAAATGGGACTACATCAAACTAAAAAGTTTTTGTACAGCAAAGGAAACCATCATCAGAATTAAAAGAGACAACTGACTGGGAGAAGATATTTGCTAATGATATATCTGATAAGGGGTTAATATCCAAAATTTCTAAAGAACTTACACAACTAGACAACAAAAAAACAAACAATCCAATTAAAATATAGGCAGAAGACTTGAACAGATATTTCTCCAAAGAGAAAATGCAGATGGCTAACAGACATATGAGAAGATGCTCAAGGTTGCTAACCATCAGAAAAATGCAAATTAAAACTACAATGATGCACCTGTCAGAATGGTTCTCATCAATAAATCAAAAAACAGCAAGTGTTGACAAGGATGAGTAGAAAAGGGAACCCTCATACACTGTTGGTGAGATTGCAAATTGGTACAGCCACTATGGAAAACAGTATGGAGGTTTCCCCCCAAATTAAAAATGGATATACCTTTTGATCCAGAAATTGCACTTCTGGGTATTTGTCCAAAGAAAACTAAAACAATAATTCATAAAGATCTATGCACTCTAATATTCATGGCAGCACAATTTACAATAGCCAAGGTGTGGGAGCGACCTAAATGCCCATCAATAGATGATTGGATAAAGAAGTTATGGTTCATATATACAATGGAGTATTACTCAGCCATTAAAAAAATGAAATTCTACCATTTCCAATGACATGGATAGACCAAGAGGTTCTTATGCTGAGTGAAATAAGTCAGACGGAAAAGATAAATACCATATGATTTCATTTATATGCAGAATCTAAGGAACAAAAAGAATAAACTAATCAAAAACAGACTCACAATATAGTGGACAATTTGGTGATGGACAGAGGGGAGGGAGGTTGGGGGGCTGGGAGAATGGGGTGAAGTGTTAAAAAAGTACAACTTAGTAGGTGATGGCTAAGTAGAGGGCCAGGAGAAGGAGGGAGCAATTGGAAAGATCATTTTATGAACCACATAGATGTCTAACCAGTGTACTGTATACTTGAGACTAATTTAAATAAGTAAATTTAAAATAAATAAATTTATACTCTTTAATTTTGCCAAGAACTCAATGAATTTTTAAAATGTAAACAGAGGTAGCTGTGTTTAGTTCCTAGAAGTGTTTTTTTCCTTTTAAGTAGCTGGTTATTGATTTTTATTCTGTTTAATTTTTTTTCTGAAAATCTTGTTTTTTTTTTTTTGTATATTAGATTTTTGACACTGTTATCTATGTGTTCTTAATAATTTTCATCTCTTTACCCTCTTTCTCACAGGTCAGAATTTCTTAATTTTGTTTTCTAACTAGTTGGATTCTGGTAGTAGTCAATTTATTATTAATTGCTTTACTTTACAGTAAAAAATTTAGCACTCAATCTTTTCAATTATAAACATTTTTTCTGTTGTGAATTGTTCTCTGTTTGTAGCAACAGGCCTGGTTTTTCTATATGTAAGTTACAATACCTCTACGGAGGCGTGTCCAGTCAGACGTGAAACTTTGGGAGTAACCTCAGTTTTCTACCAGTGTCTTTGCTGATTTACACTGTGAGTGCCTTTGTGGCTCTCCCACTAAATAAAGACTCCAAGTTTTCTGTACTTTCTGGAAACCCCAGCAGAAATGGAATTCAGTCCCACACACCATCCCATAACTTGGCCTTATTTTCAGGCATCTCTGCAAGCCTACTACAGAGGTCCCTTAATTTATGCCCCTAAAGGCTTTCCTTTATATGTTTTAGATTATGGGCACCTTATTTCCTTTTTTTTTTTTTTTTCCTTTTTGATTTTACCTGTGCTACTTTGAGTGATTCCTTGAATTTTCAGTGTGGCTAAATATACCTTTCAGTAGTTTACGAGGAGATAATTTCCTTCCCCCTACAATATTCAAAGGAGAGTTTAGAAAAATGTGGGCTCAGGTTGCTATTTTGAATTTGAATTGCCATTATTTTACTTTAAGTTGAGCCTAAATGGATTTAGCAATTTTCCCAATGCTCACAGTAATAGAATCTGGTTTCTAACTTAGATCTTTTGAATCCAAATTTGGTGTGTTTTTCTATTAAGGGAAGCATCATATATTGTGGTTAAGAGTGGTGGTCCTTGGGGAGAATAGACAGAATCTAACATATAGACAAATGGTCCCATGGTGGGTAAGGATGGGGAGCTCATTCTCTAAGGCTGATTGGAGAGAAAGCAAGAACACGAAAGGGGAATTATTGCACACTTCACAGTGGGACCACTGGTTTTAATCACATATTTTATAATCCTCTGATGTTGTCATCATTGCCTTAACAACAGTTATGATGACTAATTACTTACAGGAGTCACTTGAGGAATTAAGATCATGAGGCCATTTGTTCTCTGTACCCAACCTCCAACTGTCCTTCTGCTCAAGAGCCAAGATATCTGGGTTTGAATACATAATTAGTAGCCACTGTGACTGCAAACAACTTATTAATATAAATAGAAATGATAATGATCATCTTATACCAGTTGTTGCCAGGATAAATGAAAGGGAGCATGAAAAGTGACAGAAAGTGAACAGTACCTTCCCAGACATGTCCTAGTCTGGACCAAGTTGTTACTAGAGATAAGACAAAGTACAAAGGTCTAGTCGCTCCCATTCTGTGAAGAGATAAATGAATATAAAAATGATGCTTGATATATACCTAACAAAGATTAATTACTTTACCTCTTGTTATAACTATTATTCAAATGAGCCCATTAAGCCCAGAAACTAAGAAACCACTTTATCAATAAGATGAACTGATATATTAGGTATTATATATTGAGGAATAATATAATATATTTGGTAAAGGGGAGACTCCTCTCAAGAAATGGCCAGTTTTGAAAATTTGTGACTCATATAGTTTCAAGTAAAAATTTTATTTTCATTTTAAACAAATTTAAGTTGGTTTTGGTCATTTTGCATGGTCCAACCAGTCTAGTGAATTCCACCTACTGAGAAGGTGAGGTTCTGTAAGCCGCGAGTTGGGAAGCCTGACAGGCCTGAGCTGAAGATATTCTCTGATGCTGACATTAGGTGTCACTACAATCAAGGGAGAGCAGAGCAAGCAAATGAGAGGAGAAGCGAAACTTGAACTAGAAGAAAAAAGACACATGTTTACACTGTGGTACAAAGTGTCTGGAGAAGAACCTGTGACATCAAGACCTGCAGATTCACATTGCCAAGGTGAAAAAGGAACATCTGACTATATTACGGCAACAGCATCCATTTTCCGAAATCGTGGATTAGAAACAACTACTAACTTCTTTGCTTATCTTGCTATTTTTACCCTCATCAACGATAAAACTGTTAGAGGTCCCCAAGGAGTTTTAAGGAAAAATAATCTTACTAGGTTATAAACAAAAATCTCACAGACTAGCTCACAGAGAGTCTAATTCTAATGAGTTTAAATCTTAAACTTTAAATCTTCCTTTAAATAAATTTAATTATATGACCTATCAGGCGTTTTCGAAGTTCCTCTGCTTAATAAAGATATGAAGAACCAAAAGATTCAATGACCTTAAATGAAAAATTTATTTCATATTTGGAAGGAAGTTCTGACATTTGTATGTCAAGTATACAGTTACCAGGTAATCCACATTGGTTTAAGCAAAGTATCTACAAATGGTTGGAAAGATAGGGCCCATCTAGTGTTTCCTTTTCTTATTAGGCAAAATGGTAAACGAAAAAATCCATCCTCCCAAGGGATGTTATATTATTTCCCATGATAAATTGGCACACGCTGTAGGAATAGATTCAGAGTATTTAACAATTGTTATGCCACAGGTACTGACAAACCAAATGGGTCCATCTCTAGTGATGGCTGTGGGTTCTAGAAGAAAAGAAGGGTCTGCCACACGTGTGTGTGGGGGGACTTGATGGCGAGCAATTGTGGCAGTACCTATTTACCAACTCATGAAGAAACTATTTCAACATACTAACAACTAGAATGATGGTATCTCTATCTACTGCTTGAATATCAGACTTGTGTGTGTGTAATTTGGCCTAACAAGGGCCCACAAGATCTCTGTACAAGTAACAAAGATTATTTTTTTCCCTCTTGATAATGGTCTCTATTGCTGATTTTTTCAGGAATGGCTTTAGTGATGAGAAGGTTGCACCTGGGGAAATACTGTAAAAGTTATAGGAAGAGGTTCGGTCTAAACATCTCTACATCTTTCTTAAGCTGTGATGAAGGCATTGATTCATCTTGTCTAATGACTCTGATGGGCATCATGAGGTTAATACATCACAGAAAATTCATAAGGCCAGATTAGTATCTGATGTAATGACATGACCTTGGTGATCCAGAGAGTACACTGATACTGGGGATAAGGGCAGAGTTCTCAGTACTGGTGACAAATACAATTTGTTTTAAAATGTCTTGAAAATTGACTTCTTTCCATTGTTCACCATGATAACTAATAAACCAGCTTGCATTATATGCAAACTGTTGCATTTACATTGGTCAGAGAGAAAAAACTAAATTATGGAGGCCTGGAGGGCAGGCAGAGGTCATGTTCAAGATGTTTTTACATCATTTGCAGGGCTTTGATTATGAGCCCATAGTAGCTGTCCAACCCTTATTTGATATATGATTGATACTTTTGTCTTCTGATGATTGCTCTTGTGTTTTGAATATAACACGAGTTATGCTTGGCCAAGAAATCAGGAACAGTACTGAAAAGAAGAAAACTGATGAGTTGTGGTGCTGGGGTGGGAGGGAAGTGTGAAGATGAATAAATTAGAGGGTATGCTTTGGTGTGCTGGGGCCTCTTGGGGTTGCTTTTGTCTTCACATCCCTCCCATGAGATTGGTTTTATCAGCCATGCAGGGAAGGGCCTCGATGTCCTGGGAAAGCCTGAAAGAGGTTTCTCTCATCTCTGGTCTGTCCTGATTTGCTACTGAAAAGGTAAAATGTCGAGGGCCAGTGTTCAGGTACAGCTTCTGGTAAAGAGAGTCATTTGGTTTTTGTGTTGTTTTAGAGAAACAAGAGAAACAACACCCTCCAGCCTAGCTCTCAAGGGTCTATTGTAGGTGCCTGGGGAGAAAACGTGATTCATTTTATTCAAATAGTGTTCATGACCCTAGAGTGACCTTTCTTCTCCTGAAAGGTGGTGACATTAAAGGATTGAATGGGAATGTGAAGTGCTGGGTTATGACAAGTCCTCAGTTTATCTTTACTTCAGAGATGACTAGTTTTTTTATTTTGAAGGAAAAACTCTTACTATGTTGATGTTTCTAAATCAGATAACCTTTTTAAATCAACACAGAGGATTTGCCTATCAGAAAAATTTAGAATGCTTATTCCTATGTCTTAACTTTTTCTTTACTTTCTGTGTTATGTATCTAACTTTTTACTCAAAATAGTGTCATAACAGACAAACTTGGTTTTTCCCCTGAACAGCTCAGAAAAATATCTGATCATAAAAATGTCAAATTTTAAGTATGCAAACATATTTCCTTCCTTTTTCTTTAACTGTTTCATTAATTTAACGTTTTTCTTTTTCTTTTTCTTTTTTTTTATACACTAAGTAGAGTTTGCATTATTCCTTGTGTTTCAGGTTGCCTTTTATTCTGAATGTTGTTCAAAGTCTTTCCCTTGTAATTGCTCTTCATTCTTAATTTTCTCAAAAGATAAGTAAGGTCAAACTTGTTTTGAGCTTTGAATGAATTCTGGATGTAAGCAGCATTTGGGAGTTAAATCAAATTAGCTTTTTAAATGCTGTGAATTAGGGTCATCTGTAGTTCAAGTAGTTCTGTAGTTCAAGATTACCCATGTTGATATGTTGATATTCATCTAGTGAGACTGTCTTTGAAATTAGCTTTTTTTTTTCAAAATGCTAGGAGTACTGTATGTGCTGTGGAGACAGTGTGGTTAAGGGTGTGGGCTTTGGAGAGAGTCATACTTGATTTTGAATCCTGATTCTATTTCTTACACAGATGTGTGATTTGGGCAAAGAATATAACTTACTTAAAACCCAGTTTTCTCCATTGTAAAATGGAAATAATATCCTTTCTATTTGTTAGGATTAAGTAAGAAGCTTATGTGAAGATCCAGCACCTACCCACAGAAAATACCCAATTCGTGTTTGTTATTAATTATAAAGATAATGTTTTAAAAGGCTCTTTCTATGTGGTAATTGATTTAAACTTATTAGGATTTCAGAACTCTGGAAGTGGCCAACTAATGTCAAGAGTAGTTAACTTTATTACAAGCATGGCATTGATACAAAAAATTAATAAATGATTCCAAATTTCCTATATAATAAAGGGACTATTGGAAGTGGGCATTGTCATCTTTTACATTTCAGTGCTATGTTGGCAGCGCCATCTGCTGATAGAAAAAAAGCACTTTCAGAATATTTTAAAAGCTTAAAATGTAATTTAGTTTCCTTTGTATCTCTTTCAGCAAGGGTGGGACAATCTATCGTTTTCTTCATTTGGGAAGTTTAATTCTGTTGAAGAGCTTGGTCTCATGTACCTATAACATTCTTTTATAGTCACCGTCTTTAAGGAAATGATCCCCTAATGATGTCATCATTAACTTCTTAGTCCACTTAGTGACTGACTTATTACCAAGGATTGATGGAGAGCAGAATTTGCCACCACAAAGTATGCCTCTTTGGCATAAAGATTATTTTAGGCTGGTTATTTTTAACAAACAGTAAACAAGAGAGAATCTCTGAATGTCACGGAGAAGTTACTGTTTTTGTAAGGGGCATTTACATCTCCATTTATCAGGGCGTCTCCCTGTCTGTACCAGGAAGAGAAGGATGACTCCAAATTTCTAGAAACTCTTATCTATGGAGAAGGCAAGCACTTAGAACTGCAAAACAACCTTATCCTTGTTGACTGTGCTTTTCCTGGTAACCTCTCATAACTGCCTCTTCCCACCCCTACCCCCATTTTTTTTTCTTTTTTTTTGCTTAAGTTGTTGAAGATATTTAAGGTGGTGGCTTAGGCCATTGTCCCAGGTAGACCAGATGTATACATGCTCATAAACTTTTGTTCTTTCTCCTTTTAATCTGTCTTTTATTACTGGGGAGGCTCAGCCAAAAACATAAAAGTGTAGAGAAGTTATTTTTCCTTCCCTACAGGATTGTTTTTATTTTTTAATTAAGATATATTGATCTCAAAATTGTGAAATAAAGGGTCTGCATGGATCTAAATCGTGTGTAGCTTTTCTTGCTCCTTCAGAGGCTGGTCCAGGGTCAGATTAATCTGGAGAAATACCATTAATTAGTGTTCTACTCCTTTTTACAAAACAAACTATATGTTGACAGCAGAGTTTGTAGGCTGACAACAGAGTCCCACATGAAAGGAGTCTGTGGTCTGATTCTGATAAATCACGGAGAGATGTCTGTGTTATGCATCCTACACTGGACCCTTGATGATGAAGGAATAATGTGAGTTCACAAGCCACTTGGAGCAAGGATAGGATTTTGGGTCTCTGCCAGCATATCACAAGGTGAAGAAAATATCTATAAAATGTGGCAAATAAATAAACATGCCACATGAATACATTTCAAGGAATCTTTTGTGCTAAAATTCACACAGCATAAAATTCACCATTTCACCATTTTAAAATGTAGTATTTAGTGCATTCACAGTGTTGTGCGACCATTGCCACTCTCTGGCTCCTTCCCAGAGGAAACTCTGCCGATTGAGCAGTTACTCCCGTTTTTCCACAACCCCTGGCAACCGCGAGTCTGCTTTCTGTCTCTCCGGGTTTGCCTCCTATGGAGATGTCATACAAGTGGAATTTATACAATATGCAGGCTTTGGTGTCCGGCTCCTTCTACTTCATGTACTGTTTTCTAGGTTCATCCATGTGCTGGCATGGGTCAGTTCTTCATTCCTTTCTATGAATGAGTGATATTCCACTCTATGGATATGCCAAACTTTGTTTATCCATCAATGGACATTTTTCTGTTCCTGTCTTTGGGTTATTGTGAGTAGTACCACTGTGAACATTCACATCCAAGTTTTCATTTGAACACCTATTTTTTTTTTTAATTTTTATTTTGTGTGTATACCTAGGAGTGGAATTGCTGAGTCGTATTGCAAGTCTGTTTAATTTACTGAGAAACCACTGTCTTCTGCATTGGTTGAGGGTTCATATGTCACTAAATCTTCAACACTTTTTTGAGAGATTGGGTGTGAGGTACTATCTCACTGTAGTTTTGATTTGCATTTCTCTAATGACATTGAGCATCTCTTCAAGTGCTCACTGGCCATTTGTTTATCTTCTTTGAAGAAGTAATGTTGATGACCTGTGCCCTCAATGATCTTTTAAAAGAGTGAGACTAGAGAAGTGAAAATCACATTCAGATCATAAGGACAGAATCTGCTCAGGTCATCTCAGGTGGGGTCTGGTAATTGCAAGGCTACATGGGAAATAAAGAAACACAGGAACCAGACTCAGCAGCAGTCCAGGTCTCATGAGGAACTGAATGCAATTTACTACTGCTCACCATATTAAAAGTTATTTGAAGTCCCACCCCCACCCCCTGGTGGGGCCACTGTGGGCCCTGGGAACCACAGAGCAGTGTGACAACCTGTTCCCTAGAATTTGGTGTCCTCTGCTCCTTTTTCTACTGTCCTCTTTAGCTCTCTGCTTTTCTACCCACCCTTTCTCTCTGTTTTTATACTTCTCTCTCTCTCTCTCTCTCTCTCTCTCTCTCTCTCTCTCTCTCTCTCTCTCTCCTGGTACTTTTATGGCCTTCTTGCTGTCTTGCACTTAAAACTCCCTGGGAGAGGATCTGATTCCTTTGCTTGGTCACTATCCACACTGCAGCATCGCACTGGGCAGATTCCCTGGCATCAACCTTCCTCATACCCTCGGGCTTCAGTTAGTGTAACTACATGTGATCCAATCGGATGGATCCTGGCCAATGACAGCTTATCTCTGAGCAACTGAATGAGCACTGTGCTCAGAAAATGGCTAAGAGTGAGCAGACAGGGGGCTGTTTTGTAGGCTGTTTTACTATTATGTTTCAAAGTTTTCATACATTTTTAAATGGGTCTGGTTTGGGGTTTCTTGTTTGTGTGTAACAAATTGCCATACTTTAAGGGGCTGAAAACAACTCAAATTTCTTGTTTTACAGTTCTGGAGGTCAGAAGTCTGAGATGTCTTATAGAGTTAAAATCAAGCTGTTGGAAGGGTTGGTACCTTTGGGAGGCTCCAGGGAAGAATGTGTTCTTTGGCTCTTCCAGCTTCTAGTGGCTGCTGTATTGTTGGTTTGAGGCTGCATCACTCCCATCTCTGCTTCCATCATCAACTTGCCTATCTTCTCCCTGACCTTGCTGTGCTCCTCTTATGACGACCTTTGTGACTCTGTTGGCCCCACGTGGATAATCCAGCACAATCTCCCTGTCATAAAATCTTTGACTTAATCACATCTGCAAAGTCTCTATTGCTATTTAAGGTAATCTCCATGGGTTCTGGGATTAGGTGGCTGACTTTTGGGGGGAGCTGTTATTTAGTCTACCATAGAACCACGGTAAGGAAACACTAGGCAGCTTAGAGGGTTTTACTCTTTAAAGCATTTAGTGGAACAATCCAGGAAAGGGAATGTAATTCAAAGTTTCTGGTGTTTCTTTTAATGTCTTATTTTCCAGACTAGTTTGCAAACGATGTTGTTGCCTTAATGTCAACATTTTGGAAATGAGCCATGAAACATCTAACACAGACTAAGTATTGCTCTGCAAAATTAACGAAGTGGATTACTCACAGGAATTAAGCAGTTCAAAAGCAATTAGGCCACCCCAGGGTTCTTTATAGCTGCAGATTCATTAATATTTAACAAATCAACCTGCAGGAGGCACAGAGGCTTACTTGAGGTCCACATACAAACAGAAGACCCACCTCTTTCTGAAAGAGCTCAGTAGTCTTGGGTCTCGGAAATTACCTTCACACTGAGGGTTAGTTTTTCAAGCAAGTTGTTTCCCACATGATTTGCCTTTTTCACCAGAGAGTCCAAGCCCCCAAGCCATAAAGAGAGGAGTCAAATTATACAAACTGTACGGAGGCCCATGGGTGTTAGATTTTGGTTAGTTAGTAGATAATTAGTTAGACCTTTTCTAGAGTCAACCTGTCGTGGAGAAATGGGGTGGAGTGTTATCTATACCAGGGAGATTTTTTTCCTGTTTGTTTTAAATATTTGCCTAGGGAGTAGGCAGGAAATGTATTTTACTGAAATAACTTCCAAGTTCAAAGTGTTTCTCTAGTGAAAGACTGATTTTTGTTTCTGCTTATATATCACCCACTTCCACTCTCCAGAGTAGAGGACTTTTAGCCCAATCCAAATGCTTTTTCAACACACACACACACACACACACACACACACACACCCTTCTGCATCAGGTCGGTCACATCTGTATTCTCCACACTTCCACCTACCTAACCCCACACCTGTGCATACAGAACTTTCCTTTCTCTCTGTTCTAAAAGGAGAAATGGTTAAGGGCTGATTTCGTTTCTGTCTCATCTGTCTAAATCTCTGTCTGTTGCAAACAGCTGGGAACTGGTAGCCTCAGCCTGACAGTAGTCTGATCACGCCTCTTTGTAAAATCAGTATTTTGCATGCTGTCCTCAGCTAAGATCCATTCCCCTAAGCAACACAACCCACCTCAACCCATCTCTCAGCTTTGCCCCACACTGGCTTAACTAGTTGACACAGAATACAGCATGGTACTACCGATCTGCCTCAAAGCTGAGTTCAAATCTCCGTTTCTGATAAGTCTTTTAGTTTCTATCCTTCCGACTATCTCTTTTGCGGTCCCAATGATATTCAGAGTAAAAGGTCAAGGTACTGCCTTTCTTTGCTCTTGTGGTTGCTGCATGATACATGTGGGTTTTGACACATCCAGCCTGATTATGGGAACTTAGCTTGAATCCCCTCTTTTCTTCATCTCATTACATTTTAAAAGAGGTAGTGACAACATGATGACAGTTGTTGAAATTTCTACTGGACCTAGACCAAACCCTGGGCCACAGACTGGTGCTGGTACTGGTACTGGTACCAGCCTGTGGCCTGTGAGGAACTGGGTTGCACAGCAGGAGGTAAGTGGTATGGGAACTTGGGAAGCATTATTTGTGTTTGCAGCTGTTCCCCTGCGCTAGCATCACCATTTTAGCTCCACCTCAGATCATCAAGCATTAGATTTTCATAGGATCGCAGGTCCCTGGTGCCAAAAAGGTTGGGGACCTCTACTCTAACTCATTATCCTGCATGGACATTTTTTCTTTCACATATGATTTTAAAGTATGACTTTGGTACATTTTGATGCCTTTTTGTTTCTTCTGATGATCCTGAGTAAATCTTATAATGAAAATTGTCTCCTTTTCAGGGCCCACTTTTTTTTGGACTAATTATATGTTTTCCTGTTTTTTTTTTTTTTTTTGCGTCTCTTAGTCACTTCAGTTTTGACTTTTACAATAGATGATTATTAAAATATAGATTGTAGCATAGAAAATAGTAGGAAGGAAACTGGGTTAGAATTCAGAGGTTTGGTTCTACTCCCAGCTCTAGCTCTGCCTGACAGTAGACAAATCTCTTTCTCCCTTCAATGCTAGTTTTTTTAACTTGTTAATTAGCAATGATGTCGGCTTTACCCATCTTGCAGCATAATGAAACACTGTAGTGCTTAGAAATGATAAAATCAACCCAAATTGTTGCAGAGTTAAGCAAACCTGGCCTGGTTCTAGCCACCAGCAAATCATTTATTTTCTCTGAAAGAATCAGTCTCCTTAACTCCCTTAACTCTAGGTGGGGTGATGTGGCCCTCTTTTTTGTATGTCTCAAATAAAAGAATCAAAAGGACCCAAAAACATTCTGTAAAGTGCAAAACATCACACAAAGGCAAAGGTGGGATCAGAGGATTCTGCCACTTACTTGCTCTGTGTCCTCAGTCAAATCAGGCACTTGTCAGGCCTCCAGTTCGTTACCAATCACCATCTACTTAAGAACCTGTTTATACTGGCATATACATATAGATTTTCCTTTTTTTCCCCCACTTTAGTTCCACCCCCCCCCTTTTACCCCTGACCTATGGATGTTGCCATTTCCCCTTAAGAACTGGGTCTCTGAAATGGGGCGTCTCCTCCCACATGCTCACACTCGCACTCAGGGCCTGGTGCACCCAAGGTATGGTCCCTAGCTCCACCTGGGGTGTGAACCCAGGACCTTCTGCGTGTAAAGCAGATATGCTAACTGCTACACTATGGAACCCTGCCCTTCCACCCCTTATGGATTTTTCTTAATAATACTTCAGACTCTTAAATGCTATATCTGCACATTGTGGTATGCTTTTCTCAACTATAATTATATTCATTTGTAATGGCTTCATGAAATCTTAATCTCTTGTTTATTACTTAGAGTAATGATTTCCAGATAACATTCTTTGACCCTAAAATTAAAATTCCTAAAATATTGAAAATCCTCATCAATTAAAATGTGTTTTAATTTTGAGAAATCCGAAATGAGGCCTGAATTGAATAGGCAGGACTGAGGATGGAGGGTCTAGGAGGCCTTCTTTGAGTATTGCTTTTAAGTCAACTCTCTTTACCTAAGGCCACCCAGCAAATCACCCCCCCTCTCCACACACACGCAGGATGCAGTTTATATTTGTAACTGAAGGAGGTGACAATATTGTGTCGTCCTTTGATTCTCATCTTCTCCAGGGGCAGAGGCCACATTTTCTGGTGCTTCTAAACCTAGATTTTGAATAGCTTTAAAAAAAATCAGACAAGGTGTCAATGTGAAAAATCTTTAAAACTTATGCTCCTACATGTATGAGATGAGAAATATTATAATGAGAAACTGAGAATCTGGCCATGCATCTCCTTCCTGTTCCCAGGCTGAAGTTGCTCAGAGAAAGTGGGTCCACCCTAGGAAGAGACCAGAATGTGTTTCTACGGCTGTGTGGAAGGTGGTCAGCCCACGTTAGTGAGAAGAAACAGGTTCCAAAGTTTCAGGCTCACTTTTAGTCCCTATTTATCACTAAATAAATCACTGTCTGTCACTGTCCCTATTTATGATAATATAGTGAGGGCATCAAATAGCACTATTTATAGCCACATTTGGGACTTCAAACTGCAGCAGTGATTTTTATTCTTTGGTTAAATTTTGGGAAGTTTAACAAATGGATTCTGAGTCACTGACTTCAGTTGTCGAAAGGTATGCTTAAAAACGATATGCTCCGTGAAAACAGCTGGTTCGGTCTTTGGAAGGAGCCTTGCAATCGACATCTTAGTAGACTTGTCGCATCTGCTCAGGCCACTTGGTGGTGCTCATGACAGGGTAACTCTCTCTTCTAAAAAAAAAAATGACATACCTCTTCACAGCTGTGACATTTTAGTTCTGCTTTACTGAACAGAAAGTGGTTCAGTTCCAAATCTGATCCTAAATTCAAAACCGCAGTGTACTATAAACCACTGAACATTCCTGTGAAAACAGACTGAGGTGGAGTTCGTTCGTGTAGTTCCAGAACTGTCTTCTGTCAACAGCCTCTTTTCACAAACAGAGAATTATAAATTTAATGTGTAGCTAAAAGGTATTTTAACATGTCAAACCCAAGGTAACCACAATAGCGTTCTAATGACCTCCGTAGTTAGAGAAAGGGTCAAAAATTAAAGAATGAAGTTCACAAGGGACAAGGAACATATTCCCTCCCCAACTCAGTAAATCCAGGGACGACAAGGATTCAGAAATCTTAGGAAACGGGCAGAACATCCCTCTTGGGTGAGGTCCATTAAAAAAACAAAGTGAGCACAGCTTTTCTAAAAGCAGTATTAATTTATTTATAAGTAAATATTGGACATCAGGAGTCATATATTATATGTGCATACATACATACCCGTAGAGGCTGTTTGCCTGTTCCTTATCTGTCTTTATGTTATACAGTTAAAGAAAATGTGAGCCTTGACCTCCCCCATTTTCTATTAATTGCCCAGTAAAATCTAATTTCTTTCTCACATAGAAGCAAAGTGATGTTCTTAAAAAAAAAAAAAAAGACAGATACTACTCTGAATAAATGACTTCCCAGTAACTTATAATAAAATTTAAACTCTCTTTCAGGCCTAAAGGATATGGCCTGTTTCTCCTGCCTCACCTCTCATAACACTTCTCTTTATCCTTTGGACTTCAGGTTTACTGGTTTCCCTCAAGCTCCTCTCATTTGCCCAGATCCTCTGACCACAGGACATTGGCACATGCCCTTCCTTCTTCCTAGAATGCCCCTGCCTCGTTCTTGTTTTAGATGACTCCTCTTCATCTTCCAGTTTTCGGGTGAAATGTAGTCATCTTGGAGAAGCCTTCTCTTTTGACCTTATCTCAAGGGTGTTTATTTGTTTTATTCACAGCATTTTCCCATTTACCAGAGCTTGCAATTATTTTTGTTGTTTATTTACTTATTTTTTTAAAAGAACTTTATCTTGTTAGACCTGGGTTCAAATTGTGGCTCTACACATGATAAATTGTGGACCTTGACTACTCATGTGACTATTCTATTCTTCAGTTTCCTCATCTGTTATATTTACCTCATAGGTAAAATATAACAAATATAACAGAGAATAGACACATTAATACATGCAAAGTGTATAGGACACTACCTGGCACATAACAAGGCCTCGATACCTATCAGCCATTAGTAGTGCTATCCTCACCATCTCTGGGTGGTAGAATATCCTCCCCCTGCTGATTGTGCCTTTCTCTCTTTCTCTTCCTTCAGAGAACGCTCCCCTGACCATCCTATATATAACCTCATACCAGAGCTACCCTGCCCGCCCTATGCCCCCTGGTCAGGATTCCATTTCTTTTCTCATTGCCCTGCTTTATCTATCTCTACAGCATTTTAAAACTTTTTATGTATTTACCTTTTTATTGATAATATCTCTTCCTTACTGTAATTTAAGTTCCATGAAAGCAAGGAATTTGCTTGTTCTGTTCCCTGCTGTATTTCAGGGTCCGGCAGAGGCAGGTATGAGGCACTCAGTATCTGTTGCATGAGTGAACAATTGAGCAATC
Organism: Cynopterus sphinx; assembly: GCA_030015415.1. NCBI lineage: Eukaryota > Metazoa > Chordata > Mammalia > Chiroptera > Pteropodidae > Cynopterus > Cynopterus sphinx. The sequence goes on along the minus strand of CM057391.1, from coordinate 17,336,907 downwards.
ATTTACTATCATCATCTGTTTCCCTCTCTAAAAAGTACGCCAGCGTTGTGTCTGCCTTGCTGATGTAGATATAGCTGGCATGAATCAGAGTTCTCGGCAAAGGTGCTCTGTGAATGTCTGTTAAAGGAACGAATTTTAAAAATGTGAAAACAATATCTTGAGACTTTCCCGAAATCTTAGACACAAGAAATCATAGCAATAAAGACACGAGTGATTATTATTTTCATTTATTAGTGGTAATTGAGATGTTTTGTGGTCAAATCAGTTTTACAAAGAACTATATCAATTTTAAAAATCCTATCACCTAAATTTTATTTTCTTATATTCCCTTTCAATCTAATTATATACATAGAAATGCATTCCCAGTCTTTTTTTTTTTTAAACATACTTGAGAAGAGAGGATGGCACTATGCATACAGTACTTATCACAGCATGATCCAATCACATGAGGTTTACCAGAACTTGGTGAAGTGCGCATACCTATATCCTTATTATTTTCCTCTTATTTCAAAAAATCTCTCAGCTGGATTTAATCTTTAATTTAGTCATTGTATATCTATTGAACATTAAGAATTTTCCTCTTTTTTTTTAAAGATACCTTTACAAGTAAAATGTTCTCCATTGACATTTTAAGAATCACCACTAATACCAAACACCTTCTCCCTCTATGTTGTAAATAAAGGTCCAAAAATAAAAGATATATTCTTTGGCCCCCAGAATCTCTAAGTCTATCGGTGGGAGTTCAGAAACCTATCTAAAGAGAGTTAAACATGTTAAGCAGAACTCATTTTACTCTTACTATGAAGAAACATCTTAAAAAAAAAATTAGCCATTTTCCTACTAAACGTTGGAACTATTAAGAAAGATAATATTGACACTTTTATGCAAGTGAATGCATGAAGAATAGAGAAAAGGGTTTTAGGAGTTTATTTTTCTTCTCCCACAAAAACCTTCAATTCATTCAGGAATTCCAACACAGAATAATTTTTGTTTTCTGATTTTAACAGTACTGTCGAAATGCTGAATATTTGCCATGTGCAGGATTTAGAATTAAAATAAAAAAGAACTCTCCAGTGATACGGCAGAAGTGAAATTTTTTACATAAAATTAAAATATTTTCTAAATTTTCTATAATACATAAATTTTAAATACTAGTATGAACCTTTTAAAAGGTATAAGTTGAAGTGATAGATGCACTAATTTTTTTCTTTAGTTGAATTTACTTTTTTAACCTCAAAGATGATATAGGCATTTCAGAGTTTGTAAGTTGGTTTTGATGATAAAGACTTGAAACCAAATGAAGAGTATTATTTCTTTTTTTTTTTATTTAAGTAGTACCACTCAGTGCAGAGTGCTTTGAATGGTTTGGGCATACTTGCTTTTAGGCAGAGCTTTGCATTTCTCCTGGTATTCTTTGCAACTGCTTCATTCTTACTACTGGGAAGGTATTTTCCTGTGCTTTTACCAGGCTGAGCTGGTTAAATACCTGACAAGAGTGCTAATATTGCTATAGTTTTGTAAAGATTGTCCAAGGAGCTCAACTACTTAGACTGATGGAAAAAGGTAGCATGAGGTCTGTTGCGAGTTAATTTTTGCTTCATAGAATTTTTTGTTTCCTTCTGTCAACAGGCCTATACTACACTGATTCATTTTCAAAATAGGATCTAAAAATAAATAATCCATTTTTTCTTTACTTGTCTCAGGAGGAATGTGGCTTGCATTTCTCAGAAAGTACAGGATGAGTTGGTTTCTCTCTAAACAAAAGTGAAAAAAGAACAGAGATACGGTTTCTACCTTAAAGGAACAAGAAAACACAGCTGTAAATAAAGTCTTCATTGGATTAGAATATTGTAAAGTCATGCTAAGGAAACCTAAAAAAAAAAAATTGAGACTTAGGGTGGTGAGAGCAAAGGAGAAATGACTTCTCAGTACTAGGAGCTATGAGGTTTTTTATATCCTGGCTTCTGTCCTCATGTTGATTTTTTCTTGTTTCTCAACTTTCAGGACCACTGTGATGAAACCGGGGTAAGTGCCCCAACTCTAGATCACAGAAAGCCTCGAGTGTATTTGCTTAGGTCCTGCCAACAATAAAACGGGTGATGACAACAAAAAATGCCCTAAATCTTTTACTTGAGGGCTCTTGTAGCATTTCATCCGAGTGAGGAAACATTGTCATAATAGTAGATGTATTCTTGGGGCCATTTTTTTTTCAAGTTTTAAACCAAAAGGGTAAATAGCAACTGTTTTAGATGTTGTGGGATAGGCCATGGAAATGGTGCACTTGGAGACATCTTTAAAACATTCTTGCCTAAGCTGAAGGCACGTTTGAATCTTAGGTCCGTGGCTGTGGGCTTGGGCCCAGGCATGGCAACTTCCTCTACCTCACTCCCTCTGTCTGTCCTCTTTCTATTCCTTCCAAGTTGCTTCCCTTTCTGTCATCCAGCTTCCTCTTTTTTTTTCTAGCATCTCCTCCTAAGTGTAAATTTTCCCTTCTTCTTTCCTTAATGTTTATGACTATATAGTGACTCTCACTTCAGTAACATTTGAAAAAAAAAATTTTTTTTTTCTGTTTCATCAGAATCCATATCTGTTAACTAGGAAATCTGTTGCTTTCAAAAGAACACTGAAGTTATCTGTGAGGTTATTGTTGGGATACTAAAACGCTCTCTTGTTTACATGAGCTTCTACCTCAAAATGACTGACCACTTTTGCTGATTTTATTCGGAACATGGGAGGTACTAGGACTGCACATTTGGCTGTGAAGGTTGAGCATATTTATAGCTCAACAGTCACAAGGTTAATCAAACAAACTTCTTTTTCCTCTTTAAGGAAGAAAATCAACATTTCCATATAAACAAAAAATGCAAATGTTTACTATCCTTTGGAGTTTGGCTAATTAATTATCCTTGCAGTCCTGAACTGCTCATGGTCCTTCTAGAAAATATTAGTAAGATGCTAACTCACCTGGTGAGCAGGGAGGACTGAACAGTTGTCTTTGTGTGTAGTGTGGTTTATACTGAGGTAAAGTTGTAAAGGAAAACAATGGCTTCCTAATTAAGAAATTGCCAATGCAGTGCTGACTGATACTTCTCATTCCTGCCCAGGCTTATTCTAGACCCAGCACTTACTCAATCCCCATGGGCTTTTACAGGTTTATATTCCCACATGGGCAGCTTCACTCAAGAGGCCTAAGGGTTTTGGAACCACCAGAGCTCACAGCTGCTATTGTCACTCCCTCTGCATTTGACAATGGATTGTTGTAGGCTCCTCCTGTTCATTTCCAATCCCCAAAGCATAAGGCATTTCTTTTGGTGGAGCATCCCCCCAACAGTACTTAAGTATGCACGTAAAGATTTGTGAGCCATTGGGGTGTGGTGGGGGTGGAGGTGGGGTGTGTTAAAATGTGGATGCCTGGAAGGTCTATTTTTAATATCCTGGGTTTGAAGTAACTTCCCAGAAGACTACTTTGTTACCAAGCACCCTGGTCATTTGAGTCACAGACCACACTTTGTAAAACCTTAGCTTAAAAAATAAATTAAAATTAAAAAAATAATCCATCAGATTTTCCAGGGACTAAAGAGTAAGCATGATGTTAAAGGCATACATTTATAATGAAAATATAAAACGAAGGCCTCCTATATGTAAAAGCTTATAAAAATCTAGTAATAAGTTTACAGGCTGGTAAAATCATCCCGAACAATACCATGTACAGAACACATGTAATTGGAAGTATGCATAAGACAATCAAAATCATGAGTCGCCCCTTGGCTGCTTAGAGTTTACCTTTCTAAAGCTGTGGTGATGTAAACAATAACTGTGCCAAGATTCTGCCTCTCCCAGCTACTAGGGTCATGTTGGCAGGTAAGGACAGGTCTAGTAGCCTGTGCAGCAGTCTTCTGAGAGGCAGGAAGCAGGAAGAAAACTCTTTATTTTGATAGGTGAAGACAAAAGTAAGAATTACTCACCTGCAGGCAATGAAACAACCAAGTTAAGTAATACATGACAACAGAACAAGGCTAAAGCACGGAGGAGGAGCTCAATTATTATTTATTAAATATTTAAATGGTTAAGCATTTTAGGATATTTGTATTGCATTGGGGTACTACTTTCCTTTTTATATTCACCTATACTGAGGATGCCTGATGTTACCTCAGGCTTTCTTGCTGTGGTTTTCCCTCTAACCCAAGCTTCCTCTAAACATCCTCACCAGGTAGATCTCCATGTATGCATGTATTTATTTATTTTACAACTGTCTACCTCATATGTGCCTTGCCTTTCCTTTGATTCCTGACATGGTGTTCAGAGCAGGCAAAACTACTATGGAGTTTCTGAGGCTCCCAGGGTGGGTGGCTCTGCCTTAGATTACATCCTTCTCTGTCTGGCCAAAGCTTAGTTTCCTATCTGAGGACCCAAGCAAAGGCAGCCAGTCCCAAGTCCTACTCATGTACATACATTCCAAACAGTGAGAGGAACTAGAATTAAAATATAACCAAGTGAAGGAACTCAGTACACACCAGGCAGAGGAAACTTCCCAACTACTTGAAAAACACAGCCAGGCCTCCATTCTCCAATCTGGTAAACATCCAAATGTACGAAAAAGACCAATAACGTGAAAGAAAAAACAAAACAAAGTAAAACAACAATAACAAAAATAAACAAGAGAAAGAAAGAAAATAGACTCCAATAAAAAAAAAGATTATTTAGTGAATAGAGCATAATGTAACTAAAAAAAAATCAAGAACTGATAAAATATTAAAGAACAAGAAAGGAGTTTTAGAATTGAACATTTCTTCACTGAAGTAAATATTCTCTACAAGAGTTTGACAAAAACACTAAATTGCCTAGAAAATAAAGCAATGACAAAAATAAAGAAAATTAAAAAAAAAAAACAGAGAAAAATCAATCTAAGTGTTATAGGTGCTCAAGAAATAGAGAACAAAGAAAAGTGTGGGGAGGAAATTTTCAAAAAAATGTGAAAGGCATTTCCCACAGCTAAAGAGAGAACTGAGTCTTCAGAGTAAATGAAAAGAGGACACACCTGGATTCCTTAGTGACATTTTGTGTCCTAAGGATAAAGAGAAGGTCATAATACTTCTGGAGGATCGGGGGAAATGCTCACATATATTAGGAAAAATCAGAACAGCATAACAACCTTGGACGCCAGAGCACAACAGATCAGTGCCATAAAACATCTGAAAAAAAAAAAGGTCTGAACCTAGAATTTTATCCTCAGTCAAACTATTAATCAAATGGGAAAGCAAATTAAAATATCTCAAAACACAGGGACCTGGATAGTGTAGTTTCCATTACCTTTATTTGGAAGAAATTACTCAAGAAATAAGAGAGAGAGAGAGAGAGAGAGAAGGAAAAAGAAGGAAGGGAGGAAGAAAGGGAAGAAGAAAAATTTTAGAGAATATGATAAACTGTGGCGCTAATATAGGAAATTGGTTTGTTAATCCTAAAATGGCAGTGAATTAGAAACCTGGAAAACAGTTCTAAAGAGTAGGTTGCATTGTTTTAAAGAAGAAAATTGAAATGCAGGTTATTAAGATGATAGATGAGATTGAAGACACTATAACAAAAACATATATTTGTTTTCCTCAACCAGAAAGTAGGCCAATTCCATGATAAACAAGGCCGAGGCTCAGTGCGGAGCAAACATAAATGGGGCATGGAATTGAGCGAGTGAAGTAGAAGAAGAGAGTGTTCTATTTTGAGTAGCATAGTGGTGATGACATTGGACCTATGGAGAAGAAACTATTTCTAACATATTACTTGGTTCTTCTCTGAGTGAAATACACATAAACATGTACCTCCCAGGTTTCATTTGTGGAAAAGAAACAAATAAAACACTGAAAAGTGTCTTCTAAGGAGAATGAGGTCTAAGTCAGGGAATCGGGTGCGTGCATAATCATTGAAAGGACTGGCTGAGTAAAAAGTGAACCACCACTAGTAGAACCTTTGGTTCTGCCTGTACAAGGTGGATCTAAAGATCTGGAAGCTGCAATTGCCCCAGAGGGGTGAAAGCTGTAGGTGAAGATCACTAAAGTTATGGGGCGCTCTGCTGGCCCCAGGGCAGGGGACTGGCAGGTAACAGAATCCAGCTGGCTGCTGAAAACATCAGGCTATTTCAGTCTGGGTGCACAAACACTGCCTCTCCTGGGAAAGAATGGCTTCTGCCTCCTTTCCGCCCTCCAGCAAACACTTCTTCAAATGCATTGCACTGGATTACTCTAAAGAGATTCTAGGACCCACTTGGTGAGGGAGTGTTTGCAAAGTGTGTCCTATCCATGCAATAGCAGGCAGAATTTAGAACTGATTGGGAATACATGTGGATTACCAATAAGCAAAATTCTCCACTAAGTATAATATCAGTTAGTTTATTTCAAATTTCTGGGATAAACCTATAGGCAAAATATGAAAGATGTAAAAAAATAGCTAAAGCACAGATCATAAAGACTATCAATGTTTAAATAGAGTAACAAAATATTTAAATATACTATGCACAGATTCAGATGCAACTAATAGAAATAAAATAGGTACAACAATAAAATGAATATTCTCATTTGTTAGAGTCAAAGTAAATAGATATTGCCTTAAATGTTTAAATTTAAAAATTGTGGTATAAATATATCATTCTGTGAGGGAGAGGGAACCATGACAAGAATTAAAAACAGAAACAGAAGTAGGAAGTGGTGTATGGGTTTGGGTGGGTAAGGGTGGGACTCGACTCTTGCTTTTCATTTTAAAATTTTTCTATAGTGCTTGTTTTTTAAAACATATACACATATTGCTTTAACAAAAATTAAAATATAAAAAGGCTTTTCTTTTTATCATCATCAAATAAAGATATTGCTTGAAATAATAAAACAAATTTAAGAAAATGTAACCATTTGATGATATTCCTACTGTGCTGGATTATTAAAACTACTTTGCTCTATTAGGATCAAAGTGACCAGAATTCTCTTTTTTTAATATTAAGAATTGACTTCAGTTAGTTCCTCTGTCTGCCTTTTGCACCCCTATATTTGGCTTCTCACCTGTTGTAGGTGTGTGACTGACAGTGATGTAAAGTTGCTGAGCTCTGCTTCCCTTGCCTTTGTTTTCAGAAAGGCGCGTATGCTGTGTTTGATTCACACCCCTCTTTCAAGCAAAAAAGGTAGGACCAGGATCTAAATGTACCCAAACACGATCAGATATCTGAAGGCATCTGGAGAAGAATTTATTTAAGAATCAATAGTTGCAATGTGTGTGCCTGAATTGTTTTACAGTAAGCATATATTAATTTATAAAAATAGTAACAAATAATAATGCAGAGAAAAATTTTAAAAAGGAATGTGTGTGCCCAAATCTGTGCTAATGTGATATACTTAATATTGTTTTCCTTTTAAATAAGATTTGATTGATTTCTGTCTTCTTTGTTCCAAGCAAGTAAAGTAACTGGGGTCTACGAAACAAGTTAAATAGAGAAGAGCCGTCTTCCTCCAAGTGTATACCAAAGAGAGAGTTCCAAGGTCAGGTAGGTTAGGAAATGCTGGTTAAACAAACCCCAGAAGACCTCCTTACTGCAGGATTCCTTAGGAGTGAACTCTAACTTGCACTGTGAATATCTAAGGCAAACCATGTGACATTTGCAATCATTAAGTATCTCATAGGATTGAGATTCTGTTGAAATGGATATTTGAAATTTGGGAGTTTAAATTGGCCAGTTATAAGAAAAAAAGTCGAATGAAATGGATGTGATAGCATTTAGTCAGAGGAATTGCTATTTAAGGAAATAATCGAAATAGTCCAGCATATGTATGTATGTATGTACGTATGTATGTATGTATGTATGTCCTATCCATCCTTCCATCCATCCATCCCTCCATCCATCCATCCATCCATCCATCCATCCATCCATCCATCCATCCATCCATCCATTCATCTATCCATCCGTCCATCTATCCATCCATCTATCCATCCATCTATCCATCCACCCACCTACCCACCCACACACCTGTCATCTATCTATTTTTTCCTTTTTAGTGTCTTAAAAAGATTCTAGACTCTAGATTTACTTAATACAAATGATCCAGTTAACTAAATGCAATTTTGGAATTGATTTTCCAAGTAAAAATTTCTTGATTTTTAAAAAGTTAAAGTATAGTTGACTTACAATATTATGTTGGTTTCAGGTATATAACATAATGATTCAGTGTTTATATACCTTGCAAAGTCATCACCACAATAAGTCTATTACAATATTATTGACTATATTCTCTTTGCTGGATGTTACATCCCCATGACTTACTTATTTTATAACTGAAAGTTTGTACCTCGTAATCCCCTTCACCTATTTAACCAATCCTTTCACTCCTCTCCTCTCTGGCAACCATCAGTTTGTTATCCATATTTTTTAGTCTATTTATGTTTTATTTGTTTGTCTTTTCTTTTTTTTTAAATTCTGCATATAAGTGATATAATATAGTATTAACCTCTCTTTGTGCATCTTTATTCTCTTAACATAATTACCTTTAGGTCCATCTGTATCATTACAAATGGTAAAATTTCATTCTTCTTCTTGTGGCTGAGTAAATATTTCATTATATATATATATATATATATATATATATATATATATACGCATATATATAATATATACGTACATACATACATACGCACGCACACACACACACACACACACACACAAACACACACCACATCTTCTTAATCCATTCATCTACTGATGGACACCTTGGTTGCTTCCATCTCTTGGCTATTATAAAGCTGCAATGAACAGAGGGGTTAAAATACCTTTTTGAATTATTGTTTTTATTTTCTTCAAATCAATACCCAGAAGAGGAATTGCTGGATTATATAGTAGTTCTATTTTTAATTTTTTGAGAAACTTCCATACTGTTTTCCAAATTGGCTGCACCAATTTACATTCCCATTAACAACGCAGTAGGGCTCCCTTTTCTCCACATTCTCCCCAAGACTTGTTACTTGCTGACTTTTATTAATACCCATTCTGTCAGGTATGAGGTAATATCTCATTGTGATTTTGATTTGCATTTTCTTGATGATTAGGGATGTTTTCATTTATCAGTATCTTTTCATTTATCTGTTGGCCATATACATGTTTTTGGAAAAATGTCTATTCATGTCCTTTTCCCATTTTTTAATTGTTCTTTTTATATTTTATGTTGAGTTGTACAAGCTCTATATATTTTGGATGTTAACACTTTATCCAATATATCATTTGCAAATACCTTCTCCCATTCAGTAGGTTGTCTTTTTATTCTGTTTATGATTTTCTTCATTGTACAAAAACTTTTCAGTTTCATGCAGTCCCATTTGTTTTTGCTTTTGTTGTTTTTGCCTGAGGGGATGTATTCAAAAACATATTGTTGAGACCGATGTTATAGAGTTTTTTCTGCCTATGTTTTCTTCTGGGAGTTTTATGATTTAACAGTTAAGTCTTTGATTTATTTTGAGTTTAATTTTATATTGGTATGAGAAAGTGGTTCAGTATTATTATTATTTTTTGCATTTATCTGTCCAATTTTCTTAAAATAATTTATTGAGAAAAATTTTTGATTCTTAAAAAGAAGTAGCAATTTGTAGTATCACTAGTTATTCTAAAGCTTCCTTGATCACTGATTTCAGTAAGAACTGAACATACTAGCTGAAATTTAGGCAAATATGTCTATAACATTAACAAGAGATTAAAAAGAAATGTTATCCTTTAGATAAGAAAAACCTGATGTTATCTAGTCTAGACAGGACATCCTTTTAGTTAATTGGAAGCTTTGTTGCAGGAACTCAGGGGCAAGTCCTGAGAAAGAAAGAAAACACACAATGAAAATCTGAAAATAAAAAACCTCCTGGCAATATGGTAGCTTTGTTCTCTTCTCAGCAGTAGCTTTTTCACATAACTAATTCTCTATAGAATGCAGAGCTTTCTTTACTATTTGAAGCACAATTTTAAAGAGAAGAATAGCCCATTAGACTAATGTTTACAGAACTATTTCAATAGACGAGGCTTTAGTGGTGACTTGCTATCGTATGGGTAATAGAAGACGAAAACATACTTGTAACAGATATTCTGTTGTCATAGATACGCACAAGGTTATTTATTAATAAACGGTTTTAGTCCTAGAATGTTTCAGTACATGTTTAAGTTTCTATCACTATATGACTTTTCACCATTAAATTTCTCCTAAGGGAACTGTAGATAAGATTATTATGAAAGAAATTTTGACTCACTATGCCTAAGTTTTATATCAGTCCATCTTTTCAAGTTTTTTCCTAAAAAAAAGGAATTTTTCTGTGTAAGGTAAATGCGTGACACGCCGAGAGAAGTTTCAAAAGCAAGCATTTATTGGGAGAGGGCTCCCAGTTGAGGATCTCCGGCCTTGAGAGGAGAGGGGCCAGAGAAGTTGTGCCCTGGGGTGGGAGGACACAGCTTTTATGGGGTTATGTGGGGGTTAAAGGTATAGGGTGGGGAACGCTAATCAAATGCTAATTGAGCCTTGGGATTAGGATGGTGATGCCTAGGGCTTTAGGGTGGGCCCTATTCAGAAGGTCTGGATTCTGGGTAACAAGCTGGAGAGATTCCAGGCAGGCATCTGGCTGGCCCTCCTCCCCCTCAACCTAACATTCTGAGAGTGCTAAAATTATTGCTGTGAAGCTTTTTACATTTTCTTTTCTAAATGAATTTAATTTTTGTTATTTCTTCTGTTTTAAAAGAAATCCATGATATTTTGTTGACTAGCATGAAAAATACAGAGAAACAAAAACAAATGATAAAGGAACATAAAATTTAAAATTTTAAATGTTACTGATTTACTTTCTAGGTGGAAAAAGTTAACATTGTTAATCTTTGGCGTCTTAATTCTCAAATTTTATTTATTTCTAAATAAACTCAAACATATATGACAGGATACTCCTGTTGTTAGTTTCTGTTTTATTCTCTGCCACAGGAATCTGGAGGAAATGTAAAGAACTATAGGTGGTGGGGTGTTGGTCAACATGAGTCACCCCAAGCTGTGCCTCTGTGGTAAACAGATTGTTTAGAGCTAAAGGCAACTTTAGCTTTGGGCTCAGGAGATACTTCTGCCCCTCCCTTAACTGCTATTGAAGAACTTGAATTAGGGACCACGCCCATGATAAAAGATTATCAGAGGTAACCTTTTTTGACCTATCTATAGTTCAGGGCAAATTTCATTTACTAAGCATCTGCTCTTCTGATCACCCTTTGAAGCCCTGAAGGTGCTTTACCACATCCCTAATTTAGGATGCCTTATATTTACCTCAATCCCCTTTTCTACCTCTGAACCTCTCTTGCATGTGGGGGTCTCTGACTCTCTCATGTACATGGGGTTCCCATGCATACGTAGGTATTACATTTGGTTATTTTCTCTTGCTAATCTCATGTCTATTTGATTATTAGACCACTGAGAACCTTGAAGGTAGACGAAAGTTTCTTCCTCCTCCACAAAACTATTACTTTTGCACCTCACGAAGGTAGTCAGATATTGTGCTCTAAGATTCTTATTTATGACTTGTGTTACTGAATAAAAACAAAAGTTGCCAGGTACTCAGAAAAAAATCTCTACTTATGCTTTTGTTTTTGGAAAAACCCAGGTTGAGAAAAGGCAAAAGCAAGCTACTCTTCAGAAACAAAATATTTTTTGCAGTTTTTGCTGATACTTGAACTTTTTTTTTTTTTTTTGCTGTGGTGGATTTTGGGTCATAGGGCAGATCATGAATGATGTTGAGTGAGAGTTTGGTTTAATCTGGAGATTGCCAAGAGCTGTGATCTTGGGAGGTTAATGAAGAATTCCCAGGTGACAGATTGGCAAGGAAGCTGTGGAGTTAGGAGCTTTTTAGTGAGTGCCCACGAGAACTTGCACAGTGAGCATGTCAATGATGTCTGATGTGGTGAACTGAAGACAAAAACTCTTCCCAGATGTTTTAGGTTGTTTTACTCATTTGAGATTCTTCCAAACCAGTGAGGAGATGGAGAGCCACTTCCCAACCACATATATCTTAAAAGTTTTTGTCTGCCAGGTATGTAAGATTTGGGGGCAGATTTATCTGATTTAGAGAAAAAAATGACCAAACACAACCTAATATTCCTCTCAGCTTGATTGAACTTTAGACAGGCTTTGTCCAGACCAAAGGCCCTTTTTAAAGAGTGTTTGCTTAGGAAACTTACAACTGTAAATTCTTCCTCTGCCCCCTTTGAGATGTCACTTTGCTACAGTCCAAGTGTATCTTTTTCCAGGACCAAGGAGCCATCTCTTTGAAATGTAATTATGAAGAAACAAGGATCCTATCACTCAGTCTCTGTGTGAGAGTAGGAATCTAACTTTGAAAACCACCAATTAGCAAATACAAGGTAGCCTGATTTGCAATGTCTAGACCCACTTTTTCCTCTAGGGGAGTTGAGCTCAGTCTATCTTCCCTATTGAAAGTCTTGATTACTGTTGTAATAGTCTTATACAAAGTTTTTTGTGACATTTTTAATAAGTACATGCAATTCTTCTCTTTAACAAAGAAACAAAATATTACTTGAAGCAGAATATTATAGAATAATTCCCTTCTCCCTTACTTCATTCCATTTTTCCTTCCTTCCTTTCTTCCTTCTTTCTTATTTCTGCTATTGTTTCCTCTGGATGATTTACTGAGACATTAATTTTGGGATTCTTTTTTGCTGAAGGAGACATAAAACATTATTCAGTTCCTTATACCTGGAGGAAAAACTGGACTTCTGATCACAGCTCTTCTTGCCTGAGGTGAATTAACTTATTTTTAGTGTTTTGATTATGGGGAAAATAACCGTACTCTCAGTGTTTATTTTATTTTATTTTATTTTAGTTTAGTTTAGTTTAATTTTATTTTATTTTAAAGTGAGATCCAAATAAGAAAGCATTAGAACAGTATCTATTATATAGAAATATCAATCAATGGTAGTAGCTCTTATATTATTTTAATTTTTATGCAAAAATGAGAAGTGAGAAGAATCTGCATCAGAAATGAACATATTTATTTAAGTCATTTTGGCAAGTTTCAACCTTTCTGAGGTTTTAAAAAATTATAAAAAATTATATATATATATGTATATATATATATATATACATATATATATATATATATAGCATCTCTCATATGGTTGAGAATATTCTTTTAGACTAAGTAAGAATATATACATGTGAGAAGCAGTTTTGACACTATCATCATTGCCATTCTCTACCATTTCACTGCTTATTGGAACCCCAATTTAAAAATGGGCAAGGACAATAAAATAGAAAAAATTCCTGAAAAATTAGTTGAGAAGGAGGCAAATTGATAAATGCTTTGTAATACAAATAATCAGACATAGAGAAAATTAAAAATTAAGAATTTTTTTACTGATTAAAAAAGTGAATGAAATAAATACTTTTGAAAAGACATAATTAAATTGTCTAAACTGTTTCAAGAAGAAATTTAAAAGACCTAAATAGGCCTATATCTATTGTATAAGAATGAAATACAGATAAGAGAATTTCTGTCAAATATTTAAAGAATCGGTAATTCACCAACTATTTAAGCTATTCTAGGGCAGAAAATAATGGTGTCTCAGATTTTACCTGTCACATATCAATTCATTTTACCTAAGTTCCATACCATTATTTAACAAAAAGAACATCCACTCTATTTCCCCTCAGTTAAGAAAACCACAGAGTATTTTTTCTTATTAATACTTTATGAAAATGTCCTTAATAAAATACTGGTCAACTAAAGTCCTCAGTAAATTAACTCAGTCAAATCAGAGATTATTAATTCAATCAGTTGCAACACAGAATCCACTCTAGCTTTAGCAGAATTACTCACTGGAGCAGAGGCTCTCAGCTGTGGCTGATGACCACACCCAGCCATGGGGCTGCTCTAGACAGATCCTCTGGTCCTTCTGCTGGGCTCTGACTCCATGGCTGTGCTACTGATGTGGATGATGCAGGAGCCACAGCACTGCTGCTTTTAAAAACTGGTCTTCCTAGCAGCTATTCTTGCAAGATTAGAACTTTATGCAATACCTGCTTCTCCATGGCGTTTATTTTCACATTAGCTTATTCCATGTGTATAGCTGATTGGTTGATACTAGGTTATATATTGGGACTTCTCTTTGTAAGCAAGGCTGAAGGAATTAGTTTCTGGCTTCTAACTTGGGAATTCACAAATTCAATAATGCATAACTTTCCCTAAACATAAGGCAGTTGTGCAAAAGCTCGTCGCTATATGAACCAAGTAGTGCAAAGTCCATTAGCTCCAGTATCACTCAATATTAAAAGAACATGACAAAATCGATTACATTAAAAATTCACTTGGGCCTATATAATGAAAACTACACGAACCTATTAAAAGAAATTGAAGAAGTTACAAAGAAATGGAAAGATATTCTGCGTTCTTGGATTGGAAGAATCAACATAGTTAAAATTACCATATTACCTAAGGCATTATACAGATTTAATGCAATCCCTATCAAAATCCCATTGGCATTTAAAAAAATAGAACAAAAATTTATCAGATCTGTATGGAAGCACAAAAGATCCTGAATTGCCAAAGCCATCATGAGAAAAAAGAATGAGGCTGGAGGCATCACTCTGCCCGACTTCAAATTATACTACAAAGTGACAGTAATAAAAACAGTATGGTATTGGCAGGAAAACAGACACATGGACCAGTGAAACAGAATTGAGAGTCCAGAAGTAAACCCATATTTATATGGGCAAATAATTTTTGACAAAAAAGTAAAAAACATACAGAGGAGAAAGAAAAGCCTCTTCAATAAATGGTGCAGGGAAAATTGGAAAGCCACCAGCAAAAGAATGAAACTAGATTGTTGTCTATCACCACACACCAAAATTAGCTCAGAATGGATTAAGGACCTGAATATAAGACCTGAAACAATAAAATTCATAGAAGAAAACATAGACACTAAACTCAAGGACCTTGGACTTAAAGAGAATTTTATGAATTTAACCTCAAAGGCAAGGGAAGTAAAAGCAAAAATAGATGAATGGGACTACCTCAAACTAAAAAGCTTCTGCTCCGAAAAAAAAACAAAAAACCCATCAATAAGGTAAAGAGACAACCATCAGAATGGGAAATATATTTCCAAGTAACCCCTCTGATAAGGGCCTAATATGAAAAATATGCAAAGAACTCATAGGACTCAATAACAACGAAAAACAAATGATTCAATCAAAAATGGGCAGAGGACCTGAACAGATACTTCTGAGAGAACATACAAATGGCCAAAAAGTATATGAAAACATGCACAACACTACTAGCTATTAGGGAAATGCAAATCAAAACCACAATGAGATACCATCTCATACCTATTAGAATGGCCATAATCAACAGGACAAGCAATAGCAAATGTTGAAGAGGATGTGGAGAAGAAAGAACCTCATACACTGCTGGTGGGACTGCAAATTGGTACAGCCACTATGGAAAACGGTATGAAACTTCCTCAAAAACTTAGAATTGATTTACCATATGATCTAGCAATTCCTCTACTGGGGATTTACCCCAAAGACTTGAAAACTGATATCTATAAAGATATTTGCACACTGATGTTCACAGCAGCATTATTCACAGTGGCCAGGACATGGAAGCAATTGAAGTGTCCTACGATAGATGATTGGCTAAAGAAGTTGTGGTATGTATATACAGTGGACTATTACTCAGCCATAAGAGGAGATGAAATACTGCCATTTGCGACAACATAAATGAAACTCTACATAATCATGCTAAGCAAAATAAGCCAGACAGAAAAGTTGAAAAATCGGATGATATCACTTATGTGTGAGATATAAGCCTAAGAGCAACAAATGAGCAGGACAAAAAAAAACAGAGACTCATGGACATGGACTACAGATTAGTGGTTACCAGAAGACTATAAACTAGTGGTTACTAGTGGAGTGGGGTTGGAGACTAGTGGTTACTAGGGGAGGGTGAAGAGGGTAAAGGGGATCAAATATATGGTAGCTGAAGGAAACTGAGCTTTGGGTGGTGAACACACAATAGAATATACAGATGTCAAATAATTATGTACACCGGAAAATTATGATTGTATTAACCAATGTTATTACAATAAACTTAATTTAAAAGTAAACAAATAAATAAATAAATAAATAGATTTACACAAGAAGAACAATAATTATTACAATAGATTAAAAAGCAATTGAATTGCATTAAACATTAAGTTGGGATGAAAAGTTAGTAAATTAAGACTGGGAAGAGAACTTTTTGACATAATGTGGAATATTTAGCTTAAAATGAAGGAAACAACATACCTAAAAATGAAACATCAATAGTATTAGTTTTATCACTCCTGTTATTTAATGTCATTTGAAAAATTCTAATCAGTACAATAAGAATTATGATTTATAAAAAAATAGATCCAGAAGAAAATAAGTATCAATACTCTCATCTATGTTTTTCTTTTTTGCAAAACCAAGAAAATCAACTAAACTGAGCTAACCAACAGGTAAAGAAGAATCTGGTCACTTAGCGAGACAATAAACAGAAATGAAAATCCCAATTTATAAGCAATGTGTGAAGAATATTGTGGGTTTGAAAAAATATCCAAAAATGTAAAGTAACTAAGAATAGCTTAAGAGGTTCAAGCTACAAATCCTCATTGAGGAGAATAAAAGATTTTAATGAGTAGAAATATATCTAATTTACTTGAATTAGGAGAATTAATTTTATTCAAATATTAATTCTAACCAACTTATTTCTTAATGTAAAACTGGATAATTTTTAGAAACTGACTAAATAATTATAAACTTCACATGGACAAATGAAGTTTCTGTGTTACAACTGAATATGAAATTAACATATTACTACTAGAAATATATACATATATGTTTTGCTTCTTTTTATATGTAACTGGTTTTCTCAATTTCTCAAGTACTCCCCAAAATTTATGTTGATGGTACAGCACCACAATACAAACATTAAAAAAACAAAATAATTTGGATAAAGAAATTAAAAAAAAACTTATTGAGATACTTTCACTGTTGTGAAACTGTTGTTTAGAATAATTTAAGCATGTATATTTTTATCTACTACAGTAATTATGAGGATTACATAGTATATTTTAAATAATCTTATTAAAATCTGAAATAGCATTATAAAGACAAATTATCTTTTGCATATTCCAAATAAGAGTACTTTCTGCTCATGCATTGTCATTCTTCGAACATATTATTTGGACTGGTCTGGTATTGTAACTGCCAAAAATATATCAAATATTATTCGAACCGGTACACCATCACCAACTGTATCAGACATTATAAGGAATTAGTAACAGTGACAACAACAAAGGCATGGGCATGTCTAAAGAAGCTTATCTATTCAAAAGCACTCATTGTTTTTAGGGTGAATTTGGCATACGTTTAGCTAAACATAGTAGATCAAAGTCTGATGATCAGACATTCTAATTTTACATTTATAGTAATGCATTTTTAAATGATGGGTAATGTTTAGACTTTACTTTCTTATGTATATATTTGCATGAAAAATCACTATACTCTCTATAAAAATTGTTCAATTATAGAGTTTTAAAATTGTCTATAAAGAATAAAAAGAAAATATATTTTTGCACAAAAGCTAGTCACTGATCTTTTCAAATCTGAGCTAACTGCAGATCTAACCTGGGTCTACTTAATAAATTAATTTTTTCACTCTTCCTGTTTATGTAGTTTTAGTTCCTTAGCTAAAGTTAGGTAAAATGAAATCCTTAGCATTCTAAACATATTAACTTGTATATAAACAGGAAGACTCAAAAGGAGGTTAGCCAGACTAATGGTTAGAACTACTAATGAATTATAGTCTTAGATTGCAAAAGAAAACATCATTATATTTTGTGTACTTGTCAGAAAAATCTCTAGTTTTATTTTTTTCAGTTTTTCTCTCATGGCTATGCAAGAAGCTAAAAACTGAATAACACATATTGTTGAAAAACAGTCTTTTAGTCTACAGGTGTAGAATAGAATAGAATACATGTCTCCAGGGACAAGTAAGAAGTCAAGGATATAAAACTGTCCTTTCACTTTGCTAAAGCAAACAGCAAAGATTTCCTGCAGAGGCAGGCACCAGACTATGAAAAATTCACAAATTTGTTTAGTTAGACTGAGCATTGTCATTTTATGTTTCAAGGTTTTTAAATGTTGAGAAAAGTTTAAGTCTAAGGCTGTCAGTGATAGTAAACTGTCTGGCCATGACTATTTTAATTGCTCAAATGTTTGTATAAATAATATCAAAAATGGTATTACTGACTTCAGCTGGTTTGCTCATTGTGAGGGATTATTACAAAATTTCATTCTATTCCTATGAGTTATTATTTGTTTTGATAAAATGAACAACATTCTGGTACTCAATTTCAATGTCATTGGATAAAATTAGAGATATTAAGCTAAAAACAGAAATGGATTTCTCATCCTTATATATTTCTTCAACAGCAACATGAATTATTCTGTTTAAAGTTTTTAGCTAAACTAGACATGGGATTCAATTGTCTGGCCAAAACCTGTAGCATAATTTATTATACTTCATTCTATTTTTCAGGCAGGTGTATTTTCCAATGGCATTATTTTATAGTCAAACAAACAAACAAACAAACAAAAAACAAACATGAAACAACAAAAACACCTATCAACATTTGAAAATTTTCTTAGGTATGGTACTTTTTCAGTAATCCTCATCGTTGTTGAAAACTTGTTGCCCTTGACAATGTGGGAAATTTTACACTACGTAAAGCCTGTAAAATCCTAGATTTTTGCTTAGCTGGTCTGTCATTGTCTTTTAGACAGTGATGCATAGCGAAACTTTTATTGCCCTTGAAACTTGGCTCTTGAACTGTAATATGAAACAAACAGCTGGGCTCACAATAAGAAGCTGTGCTTGAAAAGGCATTTTCATGAATGGAGTAATTGAAAATATATGACTTCATTTTATACATTTATGGTAATGCCCCAAGTCTGTACAGTAAGTATACTGGGATGGCTGTAAGCCTCTCAGATGTAGCCATGGATCATTGACTGTGAAGATTGGTTTGTTCTTGCATGTAGAGAAAATAATGTGTGTGTTAAAATGAAAAATATATAAAACTGAATTGTAGTTCAGATTCTGAATCAGGTCAGAAATAGTGATAGCCCTGAAGACTTTTCTTTTTAATTTCCTGTAAGAAGGATAAAAATGCACAAAGGAAACAATTGTAAAACATGAGGGATTCCAACAGTGGGTAAGTAGCTTATTCAATGCCCTGTGTGTTCCTGTAATGGAAATCAGGACTCTTTTCATCTGCTCTTTCTCTCATTTCTAAGTCAGGAAGAGGAAGGAAGTGACAATGACCTGGGTCAGGGACAAAATGAATTCTTCAGAGTCATTATGGGGCTACAGCACTAGGCCCAGGCATTTTAATGTAAAAATGAAGAAGGTTAAAAGTGCAAGTGTTGACACATGACTTGTTAATCAGATTTCATCTTTTTGGAATTAAGGTCTCTCTTGTGATTGCTCTTATCTTGGTTTCACTTTCTTATTCTTCTCCTGTGAAGCTGGAGAGGACTCTGGGGTTCGCTCTTGTTTGGGAGGAGACAGCTTTCCTCGAACATCCTCCCTGCACCCCCACCACCCCCCACACTCCCAGAGACAGCCTGGTGAGCTCAGGAAAAGCTCAGCAGAAAGGAGACCTGGGTTGAATTGTTTTGACTACTGTTCATGGGCTAAGGAGAAAATGCCCTTTCCTCAAAAAGCTTTTGCTTAAATTCATCTTTTCTGGGTTCTTCTTTTCTTCAGAGTACTGCAAGTGCATAGGCCCATGTTAGGATGTGAGCTGAGGGGAGTGGGGCTGAGAGGGTTACTCCACCCACAGCCTCCTGGAGTGGGGTGGGAAGGCTGGTGGACTTAGGCCTGTCTTCAGCCAAAAGGAGTGCTTTGCTTCTGTTGTCTAACAAACTTGCCATGGCTAGGAGTTTTATTTTGTTTGGGTCAGAGCCTCTACTTTAGATTTTGAATGTCCTGATCTTTTGCGTGTGTGTGTGTTTGTATAGGCGTGCCCATGTGCACTCACACATGCAGACACACACATTATGAGACATGAAAGCCCATTTTGGGGGTAAGTCAGGCGATGACAGGTAGCCAGTAGTAAGCTCAGGAATTCCGACCTTCTCTCTCCATCTTGGATGTATTATTACAATCCTGTAACTTTGTCTCATAGACCTTTGTTTCTGGCACTTGACGCTTTCTTGTTTTACACATATTCAAGCTTTATCTTCTTTATTAGGCTAAAAGCTTTTTGGGGACTGAATCTAAGTCTGATTCATCTGTAATTTTCAACAACGCTTACACAGAAGAGCAACACAAACATTTGTTGATTGATTACTAGCTACTTCTTAAAACAACATTTAAGCAGGAACTGAGGACATAGTTATCATAATGGACAACTGGTTCTTGATTGAGCAACTTTATCTATATAAATAAAGATCAGAGTTGATGTCCCAGGTAGGGTCTGCATTTTTCAAAAAACGTTTTATTGTAGAAAATTAGAAACACAGAAAAGTAAACAAAGAGTATAATGAGCCTGATTTACTTATCACCAAGCTTCAATAATTATCTATACAAGTAATCTTATTTCATCTATATCCCAACTCAGCCTCCCTAAATCTAGTCAGATGACTTTTAAACAAATCTAAGACATTATTTCATTTCAGCTATAGATACTTTATAATGCTAACCGTATTTTAAATACTATGCTGCCTATCTTTTTAGGTTGACTATGTAATATTTTCCTGCAAGGATAAAATAGATCACACTGTGTTTTGGGGTGTTTATTGGACTAATTGGGTGAGTATTATAGGGTTGGGTTAGTGACCTACAGTTGCTCACTGTGAATCCTGTGGTGTGGCAGCTAGCGTTGTGAGGACTCAGCTGCACAAGATGACATATGATAAAAGAGCTTAGCTACAATAAAGTTACATGTGTTCCTTGTCACTCTATTTGTGTGCCCACATTCCAAGATAGAATCAATTTTTCCAGACCAAGCTCAAGTTTAGCAATAAATTGTGGTGGCCAACACACCAAGTGGCACCTAGTCTTGGATCTGCCATAGGCACCACTTCAAACATCTGGAATGATTAAAGAGTAACCTCCAGAAACCACAGTAAAAATCCAAGTGGAGATAGATCACACACCCTGGTGTCATCATGTATATCCATCTGCCAAAGTATCACAGCAGGGTTCCCTGTGACTCAGCTTGGTGGAATCGTCATATTGTCTAAGCAACTCCTGAGAATTCTGTTAAAATTCTTTGTAGGCATCACACTTGTATCTCTAGGACATTTTAGCAGCATATCCCCTAGGTGCATGGTAGATTTTAAATACCTATTTGCTTATTCAATGGTGAGTAGGAATAGAATAGCACTTAGAAATTAGAGCAGCAGTGGGTACTTTGAAGCATTTTATGAAATATTACTTAACTGTTGATTTTTAGAAGCAGAGACATTTTTGGCATGTGTCAAGCAGCAAAAAATGAATGACTGTTTTAATATTACATGGTCACATTATTTATATATAATTATATATAAACACACACTCTGGATAGATTTACATAAAACAAGTGTATTTGAGATGTGTAATAGGTATCTAGTGGCAGGTAGAATCTTGGCTTGTTAAGCAGTCTGAAGAAATTGTGTTAATGGATTACTTACAGCAGAGACATGAGTATAGGTTCCCACTGGAGAATTTCTCTTCATCAAAAGGTGACATTCCCATTCACGGGAGAGAATGGGTAAAGAGTTTGATTCAGATTTGTGATATAAGCACATTCTACTATCATCATGTAGTCCCAGAATGCTTATTTAAAATATTCTCATATAGATTTTTATATTCTTCAAAATTAATGGAATTATTATGGCATTATTAGGGATGAAGGCAGAGGGTGTTGGCATATTTGATGAATATAAATGAATCTTACCTATCAATCTCTTTTCTTCCACATTGGCTAAAAGGTATATTAAGTAATCCCTATATTAAAAGCTGCAGAAAAGTCCATTATTGCAAAGCAGAACTCTGGTCAAAGACCAAATTGGAATCTATGACTTAAGAGTCTTGAGTTTGACTTCATCTTCCACCCTCCATCCATCCTTCTCCCATTACCCTTTCTGAAACATGGTATTAGTACGTTTTTATGTGCCCAGGACAGAAAAGGTTGGACAACTTATATGGGGCTCTATGAAATCTGGGAGTGAGGATGGGACCAGGCTCTCAAATGGGTGTTCCTGCTTGGCTACAAGGAGGGAAAGAGCAGTTTTAGAGGAGGATGACTTGGAAGGCACAGTGACCCTGCCCAAGAGTCATCATGACCAATTGTTACCTCTGTTTCTGACCAATTATGTTAGCAACTCCTATTTGGTGGAAGGGAATAAGGAGGGAGGTGGGCAGAGACATGGAAGATATACATGTTTAGGTTTTTAAACATTATTTATTAGTACTTAATAGTTATGCCACATGAAAGCATAGCCTGTAACTAATGTTTCTACAGAATCACCAGCCAATAGGTATAAATAAAGTCACAGAACATCTAACTAAATTTTGTTGGTTTAATACTTATACCTGCTATTGCAAAAACTTCATTCCCCTGAACATTATCTTCGAGTATTTTTAGAAGCACCCAAATTATGTGTGCAACACTCCTATAGTTTCTGTACACTCAAAGAGGTGCTATATCCTTTTTTTTTTCCTGCTTCTTTTCCAGGTACAATTCCCTTTTGTTGTTTCTTATATTCCAAAGGTATCAAAATTTTGTGGTACTTTGTGGTGGAATGAGGAAGAAAGTTTCCTGTTAGATTTACAGTTTTAGAGACCTGTGTCCGTGCTGCTTGGTCTCAGGAGGTTAATAAAACCAGTCCCTGTGTTCTTACTTAAACCCTTTTTAAAACTAGGACCCAAATATGTGTCCAGGCTCAGATATGCATTGGTTAAACTAACAACCATCATTGTAGTACTCAAAATTACTTAATTCTTTTGATACTAAGATTTTGTCACTGCATAATGGTTACCGCCTGACTGCTACTTTTATTTTTGCAAAGAATATTCTGAAAAGACTTTCATTTTCCTTCTTGGAAACAGATTTCTATTGGGTCACATCTATTTGAAGCCCAAGCTGTGGACAAAGCTTCAGTTTCTTCCTTCCTGGAGTCTTCCTAGGTCCACAGTAAATGGCCTTATAAAGGCTTCTCCCATCTATCTGATATGCCCAGATTGAATGACAAATTAGACCCATTAAAGACACCACTGGAGGTGAGTACCATGCCTTTTCTTTCTTAAACCTGTCACTCAAACGTCCAACACACCTGTCTTTGACCCATAGATTTATCAGGGTTCCACTTGCACACCTAGTTCAGCAGATGTGGTCCACCATTTTCATGTACTGATTGCTCCAGAATTTAGGGTTTAGAGAGACCTTATTTTTGATTTAGTTTTAAATTTGGTCATACGTTTCCTGCATCTCATTTTCTGTCTCTCTGCCTCTTTGTGTTTTATCTCATAAAATTATAACATGGGATTCTTTTATCAAGGCTATCTGGAATATTAATCAGTTTTATAACCCATCACCTTATGCACTTTAAAATATATTTAAAAGCAATTATTTTTTAATCATTTGTCTATTATATACATAAAATAGTTACTCTAGTTACATAAAAATAAACTTTCCTATTTATTTTAGTGTTTCCCAAATTTTAAAGTTTGTACATTTTTATATTATCGTAAATATTTGTAAAACATTATAAAGCATTTTGTAATTTTTTTTTATAAAAACAAACAATACATTATTTACTTATGTATTACATATATTTATTTACTCTTTCTTTTGGGCATCTAAAATCCCCGAATAGTGAAAGAAAATGATGGGTTAATCATCTCTAGCTTCTTTTATAGCCTGAAAATTCTATTTATTCTTTAAACCTTGCCACTAGCTTCTCTTTTCTCTTGTTTCTAAATTAAAATGACGGGATTAAATTGTCCAGAAACTCTTAGCTCAGCTATAAAATTTTAATAACTGGATGCTTTTAAGTTGTAAACATACACTTTCATGTAAGAATAGAAGTGGTTGGAGATTTTTAGATTGAATATTAACCATGAGTTGAGGATGCTTGCTATAACATTTTTATAAAATTGCATACTTCTTATTTTAAATAGTAAAAAGCTAAATTTTAACAATGTGTGCTATTTGGCATGGGAGGTTGGGAGGATCATAAATCTGAATTTAAGGAACGTAGTCCTATTTAGAAGTGAAAGACTTTGAAAAATTGCTTTTTAAAAATCCTACAATTGTAATACAGAGACATGACCATGTGAGAGAAAAAGTGTTGTAGGCAGTGCTTTGAAGAAGTGAAATGTAAGCAGTTGCTTCTGCCTTTTTACAAACATTTGTTTCACCCTAGAGATATGGCTCTGGGAGGGGTGGGCATCAGCACTTAAGAAACAGATGGCTGTACTAACAGCTATTCTGGGGATGGACTGGATTTAGGGCACATGAAAGCTGCAGAGAGGGGTCTGGCAGAGCTCTATTTTGAGTCTACAAAGTAAATGCTAAACTATGTAGTGAATCACAGGCTTTTGGATAGCCAATAAAGACAGTTGAAATCATAGACTTGGAATTAGCAAGAACTAGCGGATGGAAGGAGAGGATAGCTGGGTCTTTTTTTTTTTTTTTCTTGGAACAATAAGAATTTAATGGGATAGCTGTCTTATTATTTCTTTCTGAAACAGTGAGATTTTAATGTGTGGATTCCTAATTTTGTTCATCCAAGAAATTTGGATTAAATATTTTCTATAATGTAAAGACAGTTTATGA
Organism: Cynopterus sphinx; assembly: GCA_030015415.1. Classification (NCBI taxonomy): domain Eukaryota; kingdom Metazoa; phylum Chordata; class Mammalia; order Chiroptera; family Pteropodidae; genus Cynopterus; species Cynopterus sphinx. The sequence continues at coordinate 17,312,012 of CM057391.1, read as the reverse complement.
GGATTAAAGAAACATGAGCAGGGTAAAATGTCAGATTTATAGAGCTGTAGGACACTAGAGATTCTCCATCCAGATGAGGCCTAGAATATCAAGGTCATTCTGCAAATAGCAGAGCTGAGGCTAAAACTCAAGTTCATCTCTGTCAAATTACACAGTTGCTTTTGTAAGAATGGGAAAAGATGACCTAAAATCGGAAGCACCTGTATTATTGTGTATCACAATGGAAACGAAGGCTCGTTACAGCTTTGTGCCCAGTTTCCTATAGTTCATATACTCTATTAAATATTTTCCTTCAGGAACTGAAGTAAAAGACAATCAAGAAGTCATGAGAATGTAAAGACTATTTGTCCCTGGACGTTGTATAATCAGTAATATCCTGGAGTGCATCAGAGCATGGGGGTTAAGGCCATGAACTTCGGAACTGCACCTCTTTGGATCTAAGTCTTGGTTCCATCACTTTCAAGGATGGCCGCCTTTGGCAACTTTCTTAATCTTTTATTCCTGGGTGACATGGGTATAATCATGGCACCTATCTCATTTATTGATCATTAGATGGATAGATGCACGTAAAGTATCTTTCACAGGATAACTGGTATACTTTAAGTGATCAAAAATGCTAGTTACTATTGCGTTCATTCTTAAAAAAAAAAACAACAACTTTGAAACAAAATAAAATTAAAAAAGAAACAAGCAAACAAATAAAAAAAAAAACAAATTCTGATGTGGTGTAACATATGCTGTAGTAGAGAATTATGGCATCACAGGGGAGAGGCATTTTATCCAGGCTTAGGACAAGTAATTAATAACTCGTGGTCTCTCCACATATTCAAATAGATTCCTCTTCAAATGTTTCCTTCTTCACATGTACTTCTACTCCCCTAATCTTCCAGAGTTTCTCATCTCAGTGGTTGCTTAAGTTAGAAACATAAGGTTCATCTTAGACATACTGCATTTTTTACCTGCTCATTTAAATCTTTTTCTTCTTTTATATTCTGCTTTATTCAATTATTTTAATACTATTAATACATTTAGTTATAAACAAACTCTGAAAATTTGTTGTAAGGAGATAACATTGGTGAATATAACATAATTTATCATCTATGTTCTTACCTTATTGTGATGATCATTCTACAACACATATGGGTATCAAATCATCATGGCATATACCTTAATCTTACACCATGTTGTATTTAATCATATCGCAATACAGCTAGGGAAAAATGATTAAAATATTTTAATAGAAGTTGATAGTTTTGGGGCAATGGCCAAACAAGTTATTTTAGCAATTGCAGCCTATTACCACAATCTCAATTTTCACTACTTTCTATATTTATTGTCTTAAGTTTAGTTATTTATGTCTTTTTACTGTTTCTTGAACTTACCTTCATCCATGTGTATTCTTTTAGCAGACTCTGTTTTGTAGGTTGGGCTTTCTGAAGCATCATTGTTGGTCTTCCTGATTCTTCTCTCAATCTCTCATCTCTACTTTTTTTTGTGTGTTATTTTTCCTTAATCAGGGAATTCTTTCAAGGAAAAAAGTGAGTGTTTGGGGTGGCATGACAAGAAAATAAGACCACCCTTCGTAAGATAATCCCTGCTCCTTTCCTCTGTTTACAAAATGGGGGAGGGGGAGAGGTAGGTTAATAAACTAGTTGGTGTGTATGTATGTATATATGTATGTATGTATGTATGTATGTATATGTATGTATATATATATATGGTAAAGGCATTGCTGATTGTATTATGAAATTATGCAAGAAAACATTTTAGTTTTGGGAGGAAAAATGGTAGATATGAATTAGAAGTCAGGATGAAAGAGTGGGAAAGGGGTACTAGGAGTTGGGCATTAGCAGATATTTCATGTCAAGATCTCTCTAAAATGAGCTACCAAAGAAACTTTTACAAGATAGATACAAAATCAAATTGGATAGAATAAAATAAAAGTGTTGATTTTCCAACTAGTTTCCCTACCTCCAATCTCTTACTATATTTAAAAACTATAACATCTGTTTTTTTTCAAGTGTATAAAAATGATTATTAAATGGCTTATTAATTGTAGGACTTAAGAGAAGTATAATCAGTTTCCAAAATACTAATATAAAAAGTCTCGAGATATAATCTATATGATCAAAAATATGTTGTAGTGAGTCATTGTTAGAAAGAAATTGTTGTTATACTCAAAATGTATATGCTATGAACCGTGCTAAGTCATCCCTGAATCTGTTTAAAGGAAAGACCAGCTTCATAAAGTTCTAAATCAGTCAAATCAAAGCTGAAAAATTACTGCATTATGTAGACAAGAAAAGCATCTTCTTTTCCAAATGGTGGTGTAGATGACATTATTGCATCTTGGCTCTGGGTCGTAAAATAGGCAGCATCTTTCCTGTGGTCACCTCCTACACAAAGATGTGGATGGTGCTAGAGGCTTCCAGGGTCTGCATCTTAACCTTTCACTTGTTCCTAGATACTCACTCTGGATCTGAGGCCTTGAGCTCTTCTTCTCCTTTCTTAGACTTGTCCCTGGAATGTGACAACTGCCATTACTCTTCTAGAACTGCATTTCGTTTTCTGTCAGAATCTGTACCGGCCTCTTTAGATTCTATCATTGCAACCACATGCATTCTGAGCTCATAAGTATGTTGGGGCACTGGTATAATCCTGCTGTTAGAATTCCTGGGTGTTTTGCACTTCTATAAGCCATTTGCTGACCTTTTTCATTTAAGCTTTCTTTATACTTCCCCTTGTACACTGCCATCAACTACCTATACACTCACATCTACTTAAAAAATATTTTTTTGGTAAACTTTTTCTTCAGCTGTTCCATCTGTCAGTAAGGCTTCTTTTACCCACCCCATCCTCAAAGCATTTCTGCTTAGTAACTGATCAGATGTCATCTCTCTATGAAGACTTCCTTGATTCCCTCAGTTTAATTTTGACTTTCTATTCATCTTTTCATCTATCCATGAGTTTCTTCTCCCATAGCATAGTGTCTGTATCTCTATTATGTTTTCGAAATGCTGCTTTGTATTGGATTCCTTTTTGTATCACGGCTATAACAGTTTATTCAATAGAAAAAGGGAACAAAATATGGTTGATCAATCAAATTTGATGGTTGATGTTAATAGACATTTATTAGTGGTAAGCATGTATGGGTGGCTATTTTTTAACAATATTTAGGATTTTGGTTTCAGATGTTTTGAGGGGAGTATAGTGAAATAAACTACAGTAAATATTGCTGCTTATAAAACCCAGTCATGTAGTTTTAAGATTAAATATGACCTCTTTTTCTCTCAGTGTTATGGCTGTGAAAAGATTTCAGATTCTTACCAAATAGCCTTCTAACCAGTTTTCAAACATAAAGGTATTTACAGGAAACAAAATTCTTGTGTTTTTAATTATTTAATATTCACATTCATAAAATATTGCTTGACTATAACTTGATATCTTAGAACACTTTAAGGCTTTGTAAATGGAAATTATTTCCCAGGGGAAAAGCAAAATGGTATTCTTTCTGACTGCTTTTCAAAATCTAGGACCCAATGAGTTAGCTGCTCCTAAACTTGGCAAGCCAATTTCTACTATTCCTAGTGGGAAGTATTTTTGTTTTAACTTCCTTTGGAAAATCTCCCAAGCTGTAGGGGAAATAAACATACTTCAAGAATCAAGGCTCCTTTTAGAAATTCAATTTTAAAATATTTTTTTCAGGAATTCTGGCTCTGACTCTTTTAAAATTTTTCTCCCTCTTTCATCCTTCTCTTGTCATCTACCAAAACCCAACTTTTTCCTGAGCTCCTAGGGATTTAAAACATTTTGGCAAGCTAACGAAGAAAATGGGTGGGAGCAACTCACAAAGAGGGTGAGAAATGATGTTTGCACTTCCCATTATTCTTATCCAAATCATTTTTCTGTATGGGAGAAAACTCTGGAAGCATTTCAAGTGCTCCACTTAAATTCAGACTCATAGGGCTGGGCTTATTAAATCAACCAATATTTAGCATGTGCTAGGAGCTTCCATCAACACAGAACTTTAAGAAACCTCAGTACGTACTCTTTAAATGCCTAGATATGGTTGTGGAGATAAAATGTTTGCAACATTTACTAGTAACAGAACACATAACTCAAAAAAGTACACACTCAGTTTCAAGATGTATGATAAAAACAGAAAAAAATTGTTCAGAGAATGACGAGATTTTTGTAGACGCATGGTGACATAAGGTCATGTATTTCCAGAGGAAAGCAGAGAAGCATAAGAATGTATCGTGCAGAGTTCTGGTCAAGATAGTGGACTCTGCTCGATCTACCGTGTAATCTACACAGTTTGAGATAAACATCTGTGAAGACCCTGTATGCTGAGTCTTTTATATGGTGAGAAAAAATTAATCACAGAAGATGGATATTTGACTGGGTTTTGGGGGATTATTAATAATGATGCCTACTATTATTTGTCTACCTACTCTGTGATAGGCTTTCCATATATTCCCTCAAGTCCTAACAACTGTGCTAAATAGGTATTGCATGATCTTATTAATCTGTCATTTCATTGGACTGGAATCTTCATGAGGACCAGGATGGATTTATTTGCCTTTGTTCATCTTTATATCTTTAAAAAAAAAAACTTTAATTAGTTTCAGGTATACAGTTCATTGGTTAGACGTCTATATAGTTCATAGAATGATCCCCCCAACTGCTCCCTTCTTCCCCGACCCTCCACCTAGCTAATGTATTAATGCTAACTGCTTTCCCTATGCCATGCTCCTCATCTCTGAGACCACCTATCAGCTACTAATTTGTATTTCTTTAACCCTTCACCCCATTCCCTAGCCCCCCAAACACCCCTCCTCTCTGTCCATCACCAAATTGTCCACAATATTTGTGAGTCTGTTTCTGATTAGTTTTTTCTTTTTATTCCTTAGATTCTGTGTATAAGTGAAATCATATAGTGTTTATCTTTCTCTGTCTGACTTAAATACCTTCTAGGTCCATCAGAACAATATCTTTTTCCATCCTTTTCTTTTTCATATGTAGGGGTTTTGTTTTCTTATCCTTTCAGCTACTCTGTTTTTTGGTTGGAGCATTTAAATCTTTTCCATTTAAGGTATTTATTGCTAGAAATGTAGTTGTTATCATTTTTTATTCCATTTTGATACATGTTTTTTCTTCTTAAAAAAGTCCCTCCAACATTTCCTGTAATACTGGGTTTGTGGAGATAAATTCCTTTAGCTTATTTTTGTCTGGGAAGCTCTTTATCTGTCCTTCAATTCTAAATGATAGCTTTGCTGCATGAATTATTCTTGGTTGTAGCTCCTGGGTCTTCATCCTGTTGAATATTTTTGTCAAGCACTTCTGTCCTGCATAGTTTCTTTTGAGAATTCAGCTGTCTGTCTTATGGGTGTTCCCTTATAAGTAATTATATGTTTTTCTCTTGCTGCTTTTAATATTCTTTCTTTTTACTTAAACTTTGGCATTTTAATTATGATGTGCCTTGGTGTGGGCCTATTTGGATTTTGATTTTTGGAATTCTCTGATCTTCCTGGGGTTTATGCCCATTTCTTTCACCAGGTTAGGAAAGTTTTTAATCATTATTTCTTCAAACAGCTATTCAACATCTTGATTTTCTTCAGTTATGCTAATCAGATGGATATTTGGACCCTTAATAGTGTCCTATATCCTCCTTAAATTATTTTTATAGTCTTGGCATCTTATCTTTTGCCATTTTGATTGTGTGTCCTTGGTTTTCCCATTCTTTAGATGAGGCATTTGATCCTTTTCTTTATCCACTTTGTTTATTCCTTTGTTTATTCCATTTAATATATTTCTTATCTCAGTTAATGTCTTTTCCATTTCAGACTGGTTCCCTTTTATAATTTCCATTTCCATTTTTATATTTTTTATCTCTTTGTTGAAGTTCTCACTGAATTTATCTACACTTCCCAAAAGTACATTGAGCATTTTTATAACCAGTGTTTTGAACTCTGCATCTGTTAGGTCACTTGACTTCATTCTATCTGAATCTCTTTCTCTTCTCTCACATAGATTCTGCTTCTTTGTCTTCTATTTTGGCTGCCTTTCCATGTCTGTTTCTATGTACTAAGCAAAGCTCCTAAGTCTCCTGGTCTTATTAGTGTGGATTTGTGAAGTAAGTGTTCAGTGGCACAGTCCTGAGAGGAATTCAGCTGCAGGCCAAACTTAGCCCAAGCCTCTAACCCTCCGGGGCCATCTGTTAAGATTCAGCAAGCAATCTACAGATGCTGTGCTTATAGTTGCCTCAAAAGGCCACACCAGAAACTGAGGCCAGCTGCCTCCTCCAGTATTTCAGCAAAGAACACTTGATTCACTGAGGATACACCTGGATGTGGTTTGGGAGAGGTGGGGTTTCAGGGAATCCTCTGGGAGGAGCAACCTCTGTCATCCAGTTTGATGATGTCTAGACTATGGTGGCACTGTGTCTGCGCACTGGGAGAGGAGAGGGCTCAACAGGGAACAATGGATTTTGCTGGTACTTCTCTACAGAGTGAGTCTCATCTAGGGCCTCACTCCAACAATGTCTCCCTGTGAGTCCCTGGTGCCACCTGTGCTCAGCCAAATTGGCACTGGTGCTCAAAGCAAGCAGGTTCATCACTATGAAAATCTGCTCAGGGATGTGGTCCATTAAAGAGGCTTGTGCTGCTGCTGCTGCCACAGCCTCCGTCTCACTCAGTCGCGTGAGACTGGGCAGCTCATGTCCTTGTCCCATCCTACCCTTCTGCCATTGCAGGGTGATTTCTTGGATTTCTCCCTAGTTGTATGGCTTGTTCATCCCAGGCGATTTTTCCTTGCTGCTGTTCCTTGTTTCTGTCACAACTTTGATATGGTTACCAGAAGAATGAACGGAGTCTCTATCATCTTTGCCATTTTTTTCCCTCCTAACATCACTTTTTTTCCCTAACATAATTCTTAATTGTGTAAGTTTGGAAGCTTTTCTTTTAAGATTGAGATTAAGGCAAGGATACCCACTTTCATCATTTCTATTTAATTCAGTACTGGAAGTCAGAATGGGAGGAGATATTTGCCAATGATACATCTGATGAGGGGTTAATATCCAAAATTTAAAAAGAACTCATACAAGTTAACACCAAAAAAAAAAAAAAATTCAATCCATTTTTATATCTTAGGCCTTGTACAGTGCCTGGCAGATGGAATGTACCCAATAATTATTTATGGACTATGGCCAAGTAAGCTGAGAATCTGAGAGTAATTTGCTCAAATTTACAGTATCAGTAAGTGGTGAAACTGGGAGTTGCACTTATCTCTGTGATTACAGAGATGGTATAATATTGTGGTATAATATTCTTCAGTGATGAGTATGATTTACAGACTTGGAGATAAATGAGAAGGAGATGCCAGGTGAGAGCATAAGCATGAGGAAGATCCTAGAGGAATAACTAATAGGCCAATTTACCTATGGTAGTTATAAGCGAACTGGAAAAGCAAGTTGAGGTCAGATTCTGTAAAACTATATATATCAGACCCAAACTTGCTCATTTTTCTTTTAGTTAGTGGAAAATAATAAAAGGTATTTTAAATAGGAGAAGCATAATCAAAGCAGTAATTTAAGAAGATTCATACAGCAGCTGTGCAAAGGAAGTTTTGGAAGAAGAGGCCAAAAGTAGAGGCCAGTGAGGAAGCTATTTCAACAGCCTCAGCAGGAAAGGATCAGCTGCACAATGAGGGATAACTGGAGTCTTCCACATATGGATATGGGTCTTTTTTCAGATCAATGGAAATAGAAATAATGGGATTTGAAAGAGTTAATTTAAGGGAAATACCATGAGGTATAGAGTAAAGGCACTTAAAAAGAGGGAAACTTTAAAGATGGTGAACCTGTGTAACTGGGCAAATGATACCCTTGGGAAGGCAGAATAATCATCTTGTTAGCAGAATTCAGTTTTAAATGTGTTATAGTTGAGGTTCTATAATACACATTCAATGGGAAGAAATTTAAATATTAAAGAATGGTACTAAAATTAGAGGTCTAGAATAGAATAGAGTCATAGAGAAAAGGCATAAAGGAAATACTGAAACCATCACAGTGCATGAGAAAAAGCAAGGATTGATATTAAAGAGAACCCCTATTAAAAAAATTTACTTTTTTTTTGATAAATGTTGGTGTCAAACTATAAATAATAAAATATAAAGATTTTAAAAGTATAACTCAGTGAAATTTTACAAAGGGATACATTCACATAACACATGAAGACCATGATCTAGAATATCATCACTAACCTAGAAGCCACTCGCATAACCATCCTCCTTACATAGGTAGCTGTTATTCTGATCTCTATCACAAGAGATGTTTTGGAACCTTGTATAATTGGAACCACACAGTATGATATGTACTCTTTTGTGTCTGGCTTCTTTTGCTCAACATTATGGCTTTGAGATATATCTTTTCTAATTTGACCTGTAAGTTATTAAGAAATATTGCTTAATTTTAACAAATTTGGAATTTTTCTAGTTTTCTTTCTGTTATTGATTTTAGCTTAATCCCACTGAAGTCAGAAAACATTCTTGATATTTTTTTCAGTCCTTTGAAATTTGTTAAGATTTGCTTTATGGTCTAGCAAATTTTCTGTTTTGGTAAATGTTTCATTGCATTGGAAAAATATACATATGTGTGCTCTGAAATGTTAAATATAACATTCTACAAATGTCACAGATAAAGTTTGTTATAGTGTTCAACCCTTCTACATTTTAATGCTGTTTTGTTTGCCTATTTCATCTATTACTTAGAGAAGTTTGTCGTATTTTTCCACTGTCATCATAAATTTGTTTAGTTCTGTTAGTTTTTTCTCTTTTTTTCTTTACAGATCTTGAAGCTTTCCTATTAGGTACAGAGTAATTTAGGCTTTTATATTCTTCTGTTAATGAGATTTTATCACTCGGAAATATATCTATTTATTATTAGTACTATTTCTTATCTTAAAATCGACTTTGTTTAATGTCATTACAGCTATACAATTATTTTTCTTGCTATTTTTGTGATATAGCTTTTTTTCTATCCCTTTACTTTTAATCTTTCTATATATTTATGTATATGGATATATATTAATACATATTATATATAGTATATATTTAATATGTTTATATTTATTTCTATTTAGTTAATGTATTACATCATAATTAGACACTATGGAAGCCACAGTTTAAAAATGAGGAATAAGGAGGGCTAGGAAAGAGAAAAAGGAATAATCAATGAAGTAGGCAGAGAATAAACTACTAAGGAATTAGCAAAACTAAAAAAGAAGAATTTCAAGCAGGATGGAAAATTTGACTTGCTCTGCTACTATTTTAGTAGAGGCACATGTCAAGAAGAGACGCTAAGGCAAATAGAGATTATGAAAGATGATTAGGTTTGGTAGTTATATACTCATTAAAGATATTTCGAGCTCTTCTATAATAGATAAAACAAAATAAATAATGATAATAATAATAAAACATAAGCAACAGATTTAGATATTTATTAAATTTAGCTGTGGAGAGAATAATACTTTGAAAACATTCTTCAAGCTTTAGGTTTAAAATATGGTCACAACTTTTGACCTTTCCAATAAGTAATTCAAGCATCTACCTCTCTTTTTAGCAGACACTTTGGTATCCTTTAATTATATAGAAATATCGAAAGCTTACACAATCAACGCCAGTATCAGTCTGCTTATACTCTCAAGAAAGGAGAATACTATCTACTGCCACTATTCTCTCTGACCTATGAGTCAGAGTCAAAGCTGAGTCCTGTTCATTGTACCTCTCAGAGCTGCATCAGTGGTTGGAAGGTAACTTGCTGGTCCATTTCTGTCTCTCCCTGCAAAGATAAAAGTTTTCTATTTTAACACCTCAAAACACAAAGTATACTGTTAAATAAATTATGACTCAATAACCTGAGGGAATTGTTTATATCTGCAAAGAAAAAAAAATAGAATGATCTAGCTGGACACATGGGATAACCTCTAGGACATAGGTTTCTGAAATAAAGTAAGGTGCAGGCCAATGGGTATAAAGCACCATACTTTCCCTGGACAATGTGACCACTTGCCAAATTTTCTAAAGGAAGTTATCCTCAGTGACCTCACATGCCCCTTCCTCCCCTTCTGAGGGTGATTCTCTAAGTGATTCTAAAATGTGCACACATTCTTGGGAGGAGACACCACCTTTAATCATCTCAAGTTGATGTTCTGTTGCCTTTTTTTGATAGAGAAGAGAGAAACACAAATTATCTCTTGTAATTTATCCTTCTGAGCTTGCTAGGCAGCTGCATTGTGCAATTCTTTTCAAAGTTAAGTTAGCCTGTGCCTACTTGAATGTGGATAAGAAGTTTGGAATGCATATAAAACACTGAAAATATGGATAGTTTCTTGGAAGAGTCAAGGGAGTTAGCTTTGGAGAACAGAAGAGACTCCTCTGTATCCAAATCAGAAAGCAAAGAGGATTCACTTAGACTAAATATTTAAAGTATGTGGTGGGTGCGGGGGCAGCATGAGAAATCCATAATCGATGGTCCTAATCTTTTTAATAGAAGTTCACAAGCAAAGCATTTGATCGTGATTCCATCCTGACTGTAGTATAGAAAAAGATTAAGTGATGTGTGTAAGTCTAGACCGTAACTTTATTACCACACACAGAAATTAGAACTCATTGCCAGATTAAAAATAAACAGTTTTTATTATGGAAAATTTTCAGAAAAGTGTAAAATTAGAGAGAATAGAATGATTGATTTCCATTAATCTATCACTTGACTTTAACAATTATGAACAGAAAATCAACCCTGATTCACCTTACTCACTTTTTTGGATTATTTTGTAGCTACTCCTAGGCATCATATTATTTTCTCTATGATGAATTTTTTGGTTAAAGAAACTGGGGTTTATGTTTGAGTATAAAATGAGGTACTCTTCCTTCTGCACTAAATCTAAGTCTTAGAGTAAAAAAAATGTTCAGGGATGTCTGTTAAAGGCAGAGCGGAATTCAGGGTCCAGTTAGAAGACACCCATTGACTAGACTTACAACCATTTTCAGTAGAAAGAGGGTGAATGGCCCCTTCCTCCCAGGCTGTAGAGAATGCACAGTCCAGGTTTGCTAACCACTTAAAAAAGGAAGCAGCAAAGGAAACAGCCACATGTCGCCTAAGGGTAAGAAGAGAAAGAGGAAGTGCCTGCACTAATTCTTGCTTTAGAGCTGCCACAGGCCAGTAAAATGTGGTCCATGAAGATCAAGCTCAGGATAATCAGATTGGTTACTCTTTTTTTCTCTTTTGAAGGATCAAAGGGACCAGAAAGAGAAGCCAGAAAGTTCTATCTTCACGCCCCCTCAAAGTGAGGATCAAGGAAGATTGTCCCTTCTGTAGGCTACCTATAACTTGAAGAATTGTCCCTGACACTGTCAATATCAGAGTACTCCCCATTTCATAAGAATTATAACCAATAGATGATAGACTTTAAGCAGTTTTCATGATGCCCAGAGATACAAAGAAAATGCATTTTCCAGTTTTACCTAAAATGCTGGATTTTGATTCTGCCAAACAAATGAGTAACTTGAAGAATCACTCTGGAGTACTGCCAATAGTCTTAACTCAAAAGTTAGATTATGCTGTGGACACAAGCTTCTCCTTACATTCATGCAGGACTTATATGTAAAAAAAAGTTTTACCTTTGTCGTCTAAATTGTGTAATTAGAAAAGATGGCTGTGCTATGTTAATAGTTTGCATTAACAACTTGGAACTAGTTTAAAAGTAACTTGGGTTTTTGTTTGCTTGGAAAAAGCATTCAAACAGCTTGAGGGATTGAGTCTTGATATCTTCAAAGCTTTCAAAAGTGTGCTGGAACTTGTGTGAGGATACAGATTGGTAAATACGTGCGACTGCATCTGAATGCTATCAAGATTGCTTTAATGTTATTGTTTCTCTGAGTGTTGGCATACAAATATACATGTAAATATTTGCCTAGTGCTTGCTATGCTCCTAGGACAGTTCTTAGCTCTAGAGAGAGAAATTAATAAGTCTTCACAATTGATACCTCTAAAGGATAAGAATATGGCATAACTCAATCTACTTGTCCTGACTGTGGAAGACAACAGGAAGGTTGGTTGACAATATTTGAAGCTCTATATATGTCTAGAATTGTTATGGCACCAAAGTCACCAACCTGAAATTTCCACATGTTTCTGCTGTATGTATTCCCTCCTTTCTACAGTAATTCTTAGTATCTAGATCAAGTCTTCACCTTTTTTTGCCCGGACTATTACAGTAGGCCACCTACTGGTTTTGCATCCCCAGTTTTGTCTCCCTTGCTATCTCCACTGTCCTTTGGCCTGTCCACCTGTTGCTGTTGCTTCATCAATAAAACTCCTCAATGACTTAATGCTCAAAGACACTCAAAAACTTATTTATAACTCCGACTTCCTAAGGGCTGTGGTATAGTGTCTCCCAGTAGGGACCAGGGTTTTCTGTTTCCCCATTTTTTAAATCCTATAAAATCCAGTTGATTATGTCTCATTTATCACATTTGCATCTCCATGGGGCAGCAAGTTGCCAAGTACACCTAAGGGCATGCTCACCTAAGGGCAATCTTCTTGATCTGAGACTTTCCAACAGACTTTCTCAGAAAGTCATGTTGAAGAGTTGATTTTATTACTATTTCCTGTTTTTTGAGACTAAAGCAACTGTACTTGAAGTTGAGTCATTAGATAAAATTGTTTCCTAAATATAGGAATATGCCACAAATTAATTTTATTTAGAGGTATTGATTATTTAATTTTATTATAGTGTTTGATTGCAAAGTAAATAGAAATGTGTCATTTAGGTGATGCTGAATTTCTTCAAAAATAGCATCTGTCCCATTTTTACTAACATTAACTTAACCACTTGTGCCATAAAGATGATGAGGGTAATTTCTTTCATCAATAGTTAGAAATAGTCTGAAAATAAATTTTAAAAAAGTTTCATTTTTGCTAAAAATACTTTTTGATTGATCAACTGATTTTTAAAACTTTTGTTGGACCCTGGGTTTCTGGGTACATTGTATAATTAACATAAACTTGAGGAACTTTGTTTTGCTTTGTTTTTAATGATCCAAAATTAAGTTGCTTTTAGTAACAGGATTTCTGTAAATACAAACTTATGTCAGAAGAGGCCTTTTATTTACTTTTTGATTCGACTCAGCATGTTTATTTAATCTGCAATGATTCAGCTTACTGGCTGCCTTAGAAACTTGGATTGTGTGTTCTCATGATGACTGAATAAATTGATGGCTTTGATCTGAACTGGTAAAATCTCAGAGAATAGGCATTTTTTTCTTCCTGCAAACTTGCTTTTTGAATTTCTCTTTCTTTTCTGTGAGGAGAGTACCATTGTTTGACTACAGATAGGGCCACTCTTTAGATTTCCCATATTTGCAAAATTAGGGGATTTCTTTTCATTCTTGAGTGATTTTTGATGCTTTCAAAAGAAAAAAAAAAAAAAAAGACTTAGTCCTTCCAGGCACTTAAAGAAATTTGTGTTGTTGATTTCTTCTCCCTCTTAGACATTCTGGAGAAAATTAAAATGAAGATATTGATATTAATCTGTTAGGAACATCACAAAATAACCAATGTATGAGTGACTGAATCTAATTTCTCAGGATCCCTAACAAGAGAAATATGATCAGCATTACATTCTCTCTTTAGGCAGGACTTACCTGTAGAGTCTGTTCCCTCTCTCATCAGCCTCCCCACCTCAATCACTATGTTTACTCATTTCCTCACTAAAATGTTTCTAAGTAATAACTGGCTTTTGTTCATCTACCCTTTGCTTTGTATGGTCACCTCTAATTTTGGTAATTGTCACCAGGTAACTCTTATCTCAATTTGCACCCACTGTTGCCTTTTATGGTCTCTCATCCTCTGAATTCCTAGATGCTGTGCGAACCTGTCCCTAAGGTAATCTAGCTTGTCATTACTGCACAGATCATGCCTGTCATGCAGGGACTGCTTTTCTTTGCTCCTTCAAAATACGATTTCTTGAAACCATGGCTTTTAAGCAATCTCTCTGGGGGAAAAAAAACCATGCATGGAGCCTTCACTTTGCAGGTTTGATGCTTTCTGATGTGATGAATTGTTAGCATTTCAAATAAGTAAGATCCTTTTAGATTCTGACACTTCCAACAGAGATATCAGTAATGACCCGAGCGTTTCATGGTCTGCTTTTATAGACATCAGATGCTTTATAAGCTTAAACCCAAGTCACATTTACTATTTTAAAAATTAAGGAATCAAGTATCATAAACATTCAGTGTTGGGATGGACCAGAAGGTAATTTATCCTTTCTATGTACAAATGTCCTCTCCCTGAACATCTCTCAAGGTAGGAAACTCACTTGACGCCATCCTGAGGCAGCGCATGTTACACGAGGACAGATGTGACAGAAATGTCTTCTTCTTATTCAATTGGTATTTCTCTTTCTGAGATTTTCATCCCTTGGCTCTGGTTCTGCTTCTGAGGCCACCATGTCTAAGTGTTCCCTTTTGAAAGTCTGTAGAAAGTTATTATATGCTTCTCAGTTGTCTTCTTTTTAGATGTCACTCTCCTAGCTCTTTCAACTCTTCCCTCTCTGATATGATCCTAAGTCCTCTCACCTGCTGGCTGTTCAATTTTTCTTTTAGTTTGTCTCTAATTCTATTAAAATATGTTATCCAGAATCAAAGATGAGGTCTTGTTACTTCTCCCTTTCTTGTTGCTTTTGATATTACAATCTATAAATGAATTCACCTCTGAGTGTGTGTGGACATATACTATTAATTCATACTGAAATTGTGACATAAAGTCTTGAATTCTAAAATAGATACTCTTCAGTCACTTTCTGCTTCCTTTTATAGTTATATGTTCTGAACTTCAAGTCAGTGTATTAGGTTCATCCATACAATATTTTATCTTCTTAGAGCCTTTATTTAAATACATTCCGAATCTGTAATTCAATGTATTCATCATCCAATTTGACTTCATTTTATCTCTGTGCTTTTTAAGTAGACCTTCTGTAGCTTTATTCAAGTCAGTGAGGAAAGTGAGTCAACAGAACACACAAGAAACTCCTGTGAATTGTGACCAGACATTTCCCTTTACATTGAAGCTCATCTTTTAATTGGAACCATTCATAGTTGTCTGATCAGTTACAAATCCATCTACTTGTTTGAACACTCAGCACAACTTTTCTATCTTTCCCTAAGGAATATAATAAAATATCTTAACAAAACCCTTGCTGAAAAATCCATGGAATGCATTTTTTTTTATCAAAGAGAAAAATAAAGATAATGCTCTATAACTAGTTGTTAGTAGATCTGTGATGCATATAAGTTATCACTTCTTCTCTGTCAATTGTTTAGGAACCACTTTTAAAAAGTCTGTTTTGGAATTTTGCCATACAAAGCTATCATTTCTAAATTATCTCTCCTTTTAGAAAAAACTAGAATGAATTCCCCACATCTAACTTTTCTGTATCTCTCTATACTTTATAATTTTTAAATCATCATCCTGTCCCATTTTCAAACTCTTAGTTATCCTAACTGGGCTTTTCCTGCTGTGATAGTTAATTAATTTGGAGTCGAAAGGTAACTGTTTAAGTCTCTCTAGGCAGAGAGGCTGCACCCCCTAGGGCCTAGCTAGTTCTTGGTACAAAACATTTTTTTTTGACATATTGAACAAATGACTCTCTTTCCTAATCTTGACTGACCAATGTTGATTCAAAGTTTTCCAGTCAAAATTGGCTGTAAACAACAGAAAACACAAAATCATGGTGTCCTTCACAAAACAGAGGTAAAAGCAGTTCCTAGTGAGTAAGTCTCCAGCACCTTCTCTTTTTCTTCTCTCTCATTCTAATGTTTGTTTTTCAGCTTCAAAGGCCAACATGCTGCTAGAGCTCCAGCCATCACCTCCATGTTTCATGTAGCTGGAAGTAGCAGGGGCACAGCAACACACTGCTGAGCTAGCTTTCTCTAAACAACCTGCTTACCTTTGTTCACTACAACTTTGTCAAATGACCACATGTAGCTGTCAAAGAGGCTTAAGATAAATCTTTGGCTGGATACATTGCAACCCCAGTGAGAACTGGTTTCTATTACTTAAAATCTGTGAACAACTTTTGGGTAACCAGCCATCTCTGCTAAAACTTGAAGAGGAAACAGGCTAAACAGCAGGTCAGGGTTCTTTACGTCCTTCAAAAACACATTTGTCTTTGGAAGTATGCCTAGTATTTTTGACCACCTTTTTGCTTCAGACATCAGTAATAAGCCCATTTTATCAACCACAAAAGTATATAGACATTTTGCATCTTGAAATTGAGCCTTCTTACTGGGCTTTTGTTTGTTTTTGTTACCATTTCTGTGTGTCCACACTGGATTCTCTTGCTGCCTCCTCTTGTGAGATTTGCAGTTACTCCGAGCAGCATTTTTGCTGGCTTTCTGACCATGTCAAGTTACAGTCACCTCCAGATGCCATGGTCACGGAGTTATGAATCTTTTCCCCCTTTATTTTTAAGGAGTTGTCTTCCATAAGTTTTCAAGAGGGTGTATCAAACCAGTAAGTATTTGTCTTTTCATGTCAGTTTCTTGTCCCATTTGCGGTCACTGTGATAAAGCCAGAGCTCCTGCCCCTTTCTTTGAGGGCCAGGCATGTGACACTGGTCTGGATAGTTTGCTCCCCTTCAACCTTCATAGTAATTGCCTCAGGAAGGGCCAGAGACCTAACCAATATCTTTTACCAAAACCACAGCAAAGGGTTCCATCTCTCCTCCTAAGATGGTTCGGGGCCACCTCCAACACCACATGGACAGAGAGCCTGTCTGAGAATAAAGCCAACGCAGAGGAAAGCAAACCAAAGAGAGGAATTAAGTGAGCTTTCTGAGGACAGGAAGCTCCTGGACTTTTGTGTTATATAAGCCAGCAAATGCTCTTTCCCCCCTTAAAACCAACTTGAGTTGAATTTATGCAACTTGTACATAAACGAGTCCTCATGGACTCAGTTTGGTAACTTCTGGCTCTTGTTCATTCCACTAGCCAACTGCTTTTTTTCTTTTTTGTTAAAATGTGCCAGTTTTATTTGCTAGAGATGACCTTGCCTGTGCTAGTAGCATTACATAAAGTGGGTGTGAAATAATTATATGGTAAAATCTGTGACCTGCCAGGGTCTCTTTAATGGTGCTACTTAGAAATCACCAGGTTCTGCGTTTATATAAAATAAAGGGATTAATTTTAACTGAGACTCAATTGCACCAGCTTCTCTGCTGACTCCCTTGTCTCTGCACAAAGGACACAGAGGTGGCTGACCTAAAACACTGACAAGTGCCAGACAGGGCAAAGTAGCATGAAACATAAATTCGTGCATTTTAGAACATGACTGGGAGCAGGCGTTTTTCAGAACATTTGGAAGGAAGTTAAAAGCCTCTTTAGAAATCAATTAATGAGGTCCCTGTTCTGTAGAACTTGAACTTTGAGCAACTATGGAAAACAACTAGGAATTCTCCAAGATTAATAAGGGCCCTGATATAATAAAGCAACCCTTCAATCTAAAATGTCAAGGGACATGGAAAAGAAAGCAAAAATAATGTTGGTTGAGGGTCAATTATGTGATAGGCATGGTCCAGGTTCTTTTTGGGCAGAACTCAATATTAAAAAGAAAGAAGAATTTTTCAAGTCATAATTGTTCAAGGAAAATAAAAATATAGTGCCTGGAATGTAGAAAATATTCAGTAAATGATAGCAACAATGGTGGCAGTGATGATATACAGACACTCAGGTTAGGTAAAACCTCCCAGAGCACCAAGATTGAGGTTGTGGTATCCGGAATGACAGATCAGGTTCGCAGTGGCCCTTGTGTTCCTAATTGAGCAAAATAAAATACCTAATAATTTTTTATGGGGTAAATATTAAAATGCAGATCCCTAAGTCTGCAGCAGTAGTGAGTCAGAATCCTTAAGGTGGAGCCCTGGTTAGCTGTATTTTAAACATGCTCCTAGGAGATTCTTGATGCCCATTAAAATGTGAGAATCTAGGCCTCAGGGGTGACATTGGGGTGGGAGAAATAATATTAATAATAACTAATATAGTTGGTATTTCACTAACTCATAAATTTAAAAATCTTCCAAATTAACATTACCAGACAATAATCTCAGAATAGTTTCAGTAACAATAACATTATTTAATCCCTCAAATAACATTTTTCTGCAATGAGGGCATTATCTGTATTTACTAAACAATCGTAACTATGAGGAAAACATATCCTATTTATTAATTAAAAAAAAATTTAGATTACAGTTGCCAGATAATATTATATGAGTTTCCGGTGTACAACATAGTGATCATATCTTTATATAATTTATGAAGTGATCATTCCAATAAGTGTAGTACCCATCTCACACCAAACGTAGGTATTACTCAGTTTTTAATGTATGCTAAATCCTCAGTTAAAGATTATACATCCCAACCTTCCTTTCATCCATCCTTCCTGCCTGCCTTCCTTTCTTTCCTCTCTTCTCCTCCATTTTTTCCTTTCCTTTCCTTTCCTTTCCTTTCCTTTCCTTTCCTTTCCTTTCCTTTCCTTTCCTTTGCTTTCCTTCCCTTTTTCCTTTTTCCTTTTACCTTTTTTCTTTTCTTTCTTCTCCCTATTATTTCTCCCCCCACCCCTTTTTCCTTAACTTCCCTCCCTTTTTTCCCCTTCTTTCTGTCCTCCCTTTCCATGCATTTTCTTTTTCTCATAACATAGTGTTTCAGTGGGATCAGTAGAGGGCACTATTCTGCAGCAAGTCCGGAACTCAAATATCTGAAAGATAATTTATTTGATTGTATTAAAGAAGTCAGATTAAAACAAGCTCATAAATGTTACATACATGAATGCTTACTGAATTTTAGTTATGGTGATTTACACTAACCTGTCATGATCACATGGCTCATAAAACAAATTCTGTTTTCGTAGCTGAGTTTAACAATGTACCCTTTCCTTTTTGAGAATTCGGTTCTCTCTTTTCAGACCTTGAACCCCTGAGTATGATACTCTTAAATAAGACAAACTCTACACAGACCAATGACCAACAAAGCTGTGGCTCCTCTTGAAAGCTCTGTGTTTTTCTTTTTTCTTTCTTTCTTTTTTTTTTGTCTGTTCTGTGTAATTGTTTAGTTTAATTTGATAAACATGTCAGTTTTCCCAGGATAATTAGATGGATAAACAGAATGTTCAAAAAGAAATGGAGCCAATTAGACTCTTTTTATCAGAGACTTACACAAAACTGACTTTATAGATGGACAGACTTTTCCTTAGAGATTTGATCCCGAATTAGAGTTCCTGGAATTTACAAGGGACAAAAGAGGCAGCTCTTCTAAATATAACGAAGTCTCAATTATCTGGAGATGAGAACAGATAAAAGAGACACAGTTCCACATACTTCAAAATTTACACTTGGGTTGGAGATTCAGAGGGGCATACCTTTAGAGAGACTTCCTGTAAGATCATAATTGTCTCCCCATTCATTACAACCACTTTTAAACAGGTTGGGTAACTGCGAGCGATTGCTTTGGGGCTGTGGGTAATTAATTCCTTGGAGCTGGCTCCAGGTCGACAGGTATCCAGCATTTGTTTACTCTGTGCCGTGGATACTCATGTATGGTATAGACTGAGCGTACCACAGTTGTTTGTTCTGGCAGTAAAAGTCCATTAATACATTAGGCACGCTTGTATAGAACTTAAAGGATGATTTGAGGAGTAAATAACATATCATTTTATTCTATTTTTTATTTTTGGTCCTTGAAAATAGAGTCATATTTGGAGTGCAATATCTGACCTGATTTCTCTCTCTAGGTTTATCTCCTGTTTTCTGTTTTTTCTCTGTAAAGACTTTGGGTTCTTAATTAAATGATAATTCATGTTTCCGTGATTTAAAACTTGGTCCTATGAGTATAAAATCAAAGAATGTGTTTGTTTCTTCTTGAAAATCTTTTTAACGTAATCTGATGAATAAATATGCACTAATATTCTTTCTGCATCAGTTCTTACCACATCTTTTAAGATTTTTCTAGTTATTATTTTCTGGATTCTGCAATCCTTCTCAAAATAAAATATCTTCAGAATTAACAAAATATGGTTCTAAATTTAAGAATCCCCCACCCCATGATTGCTATACTTTGTCATGCTTTAAGCTTGCATACACTCTCTAGATTTTTTGATTCTTACAAGCTTCATTTGGGATGGTCATAAATACATTCCAGGAAAAAAGCCCCTTTATTCCATAATAATGGCATCTGTTTTTCTATACCCTTCTCTCAGGGTTTCTTCACCTTGCTCCCGGTCTTGTCTAGATATATACTACTTTTTCTTTTGCTTGTCTCAAAAATCTCAGTGTAGTACTAAAGTCCTTTCTGCCTATTTGTCACAATATCTATTACCATTGACAACTCTGTCAAAACTCTGTCTCCTGGGTGCCATTGCAATGGGCTTGACACGCCACTCAGTCTTTTGTGATATTAATTCAGCATTCAGTTAGGACATTAAATTGTCATTTGAAGGGTACAAATAAACAAGTGGGTGGTGTACAAAGCCTCTATTCCCATTTATGGAGAGAATTTTAGGGAATAAAACCTTGGGGCATGATCTAGGCTATGTGTAAAAAAAAGCCACTTGAAGTTCGTTGTGCCTGAAAGCCACCCCCCATCCCTTGAGACTAGTAATGTGTGCCAGCAATGATGGTCACCCGAGAGAGTAGCAGCTCAGTATTGCACTCAATATTGCAGATCTCAGCTAGTGATTTGGAGACATTTTCTAAAGAGTTTCTAAATATTTTGACATCTTTTCAAGGACTTTTTAAAATTTACTTTCCTTACCTTTCTTTTTAAAATGAAACAGCTGCATTTTTAATAGAAACCTGAAACAGGGAGATAATACATAAATAAAAATCATCCTAAAGAGCAAAACCAAACAAAATTCAAAACCCTTTCAAGAAACATTGAACAGCTCAAAGATAGATATATATTTAAAAATCACCCAAATCCTACCACCTCAAAATGACACTCAGTAACGTTAGATGAAAATCATTCCAGACATTTCTCTGTTTTTATGTATGTATAAATATATTTATATGTGTGTGCAAATATATATATATATATGCATATATATGTGTATAGATAGATAGATAGATAGATAGATAGATAGATAGTTGGGTGAGTAGATAAATAGAAATAAAAAGTGAGCATATTATAATGCTTTTAAAATATGTTTCCATTTAATGTTACTACAATTTAATACAGTATTGTGAACCAGTGCCTAGGCGAGTGTAACATTTTAGAACATGGTTATGAGGACTCAATAAAACCTGCAGTGAATTAAAGCCAGAGAAGGACAGTATCTGTTTTCTTTTCCCCCTGTATGACTCGTATTTGAACTTTGTGACTTTCTCTGGTTTGTGGCTAAATCCAGGAAGGACCTTCGAAAATGTGGTTTTCCACACAGGACAATGATAATAGAGCCACCTGTTGACATTTCATCGGATGTTTCAATATCAACAAAAGAGAATATGGTTTCATATTCAAGGCTTGTTCTCATCTGTGTAGACCTTCAGAGTGGGGTAAACAATTAGCAGCAGTGAGAGGGCAGAGAAGAGGAGCATCTGGACTCTCATGTTATCCAGGCAGCCCCTGAAATCTTGCAGGCAACCTCTCAAAATAGAATCTACCATTGGTGAGGCAACAGACACTCTGTGGCCAAGGCGGCTGGGTTCAGAAATCAAAGAACACCAGCTATGTCATTGCAGCACCTTGTGTTCTCCCATGCTTGTTTGACATGGCAAGTATTACCAACTCAGTGTTGTGTCATCAGGGGTTTTTTCTGAGGAACATAAGATTTTTATCACAACAGCTGTGGAAATCCTGTGACAAATCACAAGTGATTTTATTATTTTTTTGGTGGTTTTCCAAGTAAGACGATGGGATCTTCCTTTTCAAAAAAGAAAGAAAGAAAAAAGATCTCTTTTTAGCAAAAGTTTTCTGAGAGCAACTTTGGAAGATTACCTGATAATTTCAACACCAGATTACTCAATGTATCAAATTCACAGTGAAATTGAGCTGGGGGCAAATGTCACTGCGTGGAGAGACTAACGGCATGGTGTCTGGGAGGCACAAGCCTGAATGATATTATGCAGGTAATTGCATAACAATGATGCAGTAATGCTGCTGAATGATCAGCTCTTCACGATGGGGGAAATAAACAGTTTCCAGTGTAGACATCTCAAGTTCCCTAAATTAAACTTCTGGGAACTTTAAATTTTCTAACTTCAGCCACAGTGGGATTTGTCTGCTGCTAAATAAAAGAACAATCCTGCTCGAGAGGAAAGTGAAAATTGAATGATATGCCTTGTTTTATTTTTGTGATGTTCTCACCTACATTCATCTTTGCTTTGGAAAGTTTGATGCTGAAATCTGGACAAAATCAATATCTCTATTCAACTTTACAGTCATTTAACCAATATTTATTGCGGGATCATGTGGAAAGACTATGATCCCCAAAGGTGGAAACAAATTATTTCAGCCATGTAGATCTTAAATTCTCTTAGGTGGATTTAGAATAACCTCTGGTTTAGGACAAAATTTCCTCACTGTTGAGGTAATACTCTTTTGAATGTTCAATCTGATGCCCCATGAAGTACTGTTTTTCCACTTTGGGAGAAACACAGTCTGTTTGTGTCCTATATGAGCTCTGATGATTATTCCTTAGGTAGTTTTCTCCCCAGGCTTGGGTAATTTCTTTGAATCAGAATTCATCTGAAGGCTGAAAAGGAGCCCTCTGCAGATCTCTTGAGTTTGTTATCTCCCTCCCTCGCTCCCTTCTCTCTCTCCCTTCTTCCTGTCACCTTCCTCTCCCACCCCTTTCTGTAGCTTTCTTCTTTTGGGAATCTGCCTGTAAATTCCTGGCCTCCCCAGACTCCTAGTTTTGTTTTCTCAGCTCGGAGACTCCCAGGCTTTATCTGGGTTCTGATTCTCAGAGTAAGCTGGGGCAACCACAGGGATGGTTTACTTTGTTTCCCATGTCTTAGGTCCCTGGTTTATGCTGCCTGATGTTCAATGTCTGAAAATCATTGTTTCATATATTTTGTCCATTTTTTTAGTTGTTTTACGAGGAGGGTAAATCTCTTTCCTCTTACTTGATCTTGGTTGGAATCAGCACATTGACGTTAAATTAGAAAACATCCTTTACTGCTCTCTCCATTAAAAATTGCTCATGACTCCAAATGCATGTTATTTTTTATACCGAGGAGTTGGTTTACAATCTTCAGAATTGGGGGAAGGCATTGTCATGATAGATGTCAGATAGGAGTTGGCAAGTTTCCCTACTGATATTACAGGTGTCTCTATAGGATTAACTAGCTGCAAGTTGATCACTGTGTTAGATAGCCCTGGCCTTGAATTTGACTTGTCATATATATAAAATAAAATCCAATTTGCATAGGGAACTTACATGTTCTGTTTTATGAGGTCTTTCTCTTCTCTCTCTCTCTCTCTCTCTCTCTGTATAGCTGCATCTCTGGGGGCACATAGTAAGGTATCCTTTAAGATATATAATCATTAGCAGATCTGTGAGTGTAAATGCAGGCCATATTATTTTAGGCTTGTGTTTTGCCTTATCTAGTCTTAAAAATAAGTCCTGGTTCACATACCACAGATACAGAAGAAATTGGAATAATATCAATAAAAAAAGATCTTGAGACAATAAATTCAACAATAAAGTTGAATATGCTTTATGCTTTCTTTAAATTCTATTTGATTTTCACTGGATGCTCTCCTAAGATATATGAAACTTGTTTGTGGCAAGTATGTACTGTGTGTATGTGCGTGTGTGTGTGTGTGTGTGTGTGTGTAATATGATGAAAATGAGAACATGAATGGCACAGATAACATGAATGGAGACGCTGCAAATATGGCGAATACCTAACAATTTTAGAAATAAAGAACTCACAAGGAAGAAATCCACAGAAAGTGAGGCTTTGTTTTGGTTTCTATCAAAGTTACAAGAAGGTGGGAGATGATATGTTATGCTACATCTTTCATACAAAGGTACTTTTGATGACCTTTGTTACTGGATGAAATATGAATATATGAGTGGCCAATACCTCTTAAATAAGGTGGCTATTTGGCAAAAAAGACAGATATATGAAAAAAACAGTAGGTAAAAAATACTTTTGGTGAAGTTGGGATTCTGGGGACCAGATGCAATGGCTCAATATCCTAAAAGTCACTTATGTGGTTATCTTGCTATGATCTCTCTGGTAATTCAGCAAATTATCTCTTTATAGTATTTGCTTTTAACTTAATAAGTCTGAATTATTAAGGAGAATCAGATCATTATTTGGTTAACCTTGATGTTAACCACGATAAAACTATTTGGTGCTTATTTTATATCTGGAAGATGTTATTCCTTTTTTTTAAAAAACTACCTATTTTCTTAATAAGTCAATATATTATTTTTTCTTATGGTAACCTAAAGGCTATTCTGTTCTATAAAGCCTAACCCAAAAACCCCCACTAGTAAGATATCTTTTCTTTTCAAATTCTTCCAGTATTTATAGTTAATGTTAACCAATTTTGTATTTTACTGGATGCTGCCTTGCTAATTCTTGAAAGTATGTAAGTACTTAAGTTTTGTCATGTCATTTATTTTATAAATTTATTAAATGTGGAGTCCCTAGATTCTTTTTCTTTTACATTTTTTCTTCTTTTTGTTAGTCCACTGGTAAATTGAGAGTAGAGGCTTGATAAATACTCTATTGTCTTGAAATCAGTTGAAAATATTTCAAACTAGATATATACCCTTTATTCCTCTTCCCTACCACAATCACCATCGTCTCTTTAGTATTAAGTTTAGAAAAAGAAGACAGGAAATAATTGCTTTTGAATGGCCACACAAGAAGTGAGGTATGAAACTAAAATTGGACCTCAGCCTTTCAAACCCATAATTCTAAACTCAAAACAAAAGGCCACACAGCCTCATCAATATAATTAGATTAAGAAAAGCATTCAGAAAAGCAAAGCTGCTCTTGTCCTGAAGGAAATTTTGTGACTGTGTATTCTTTGTAGGAAGTAGAGACTATGGATCTCATTAAAATGTCCCCATCCCAGCAGGCTGGAGATACCAGCTTGTAAACATTTTTGAAGGGGAACATATACTTCTGGAGCTGGCGGAGAAATTCTGCCTGGTCTACCTTGGATGGAAGGCTCTGACTCCTGCTAGTGGTCGTTGTTTCACTGTGTGTGGACAGCTGAGAGTCATTTCCTCATCTTTATTCCAAATGCAGCTGGACACTCCCTTTTCAATTTGAAAAGCTATCTGTGTGGGAAGGGAGCTAGCATGTTTACCCAGTGGGCTTGGAGCCAGTCAAGTGTTGCCTACTTCTCTTGGTCCGCCCCTCTCTTGTTTTCCAATCTCCCTTGCTCTAAGATGAGCAGATATGAAAAGTTGCCAATCAGGATGCCAGAGCTTCAAAGGGATCCATCATGAGTGCACACACAAAGGCTCCTTTGTTCAGCACTTGGCTGGAGATGCCAGTGGCCTCCGGGCAGACAGAGAATCAGGGGTTTGTCTTTACTTGACTTCTTGCTCGCATCATCTGGCCGATGAAGATGTCTTTCTGCTCATCCTGCATCTTTACCGAAATGAGAATGACTGTGAATAGAAGTGTCTTTCTGGCCTTCATTTGTATCCATTTTTAGATAGACAAATTAGGTCATTTCTGCTTATGGGATTAATTAAATGACAAAATTTCTCAAAAAATTTCTATTTTTCATTAATAATCCATATATTGGACGATAGGTGTTAGGGGTTAGTGTGGTAGGTAATTGGCAAAATTGAGTGTTCTAATTTTTTTATGTCATAAAGGTATTTTATCTGAACTCCTTCCATACAGAAATCCTCCTGTTCTCCCGCAGAAAGGGTAAAATCCTAGACAGAATGCTTGAGAGTCTACTTTTAGTGTTTATCGCTTTGGTTAAAGCTTAATTTTAAAATTCCTACAGTCCTGGGAGGACAGTGTTAAGCTGTTACCAGTTATTTGATGCTGGCATGAATTTATTTCAGATCTGTTTCAGAGTCTAGGTTTTGAGGGCAAGTATGGTGGGATCAGGAGTCAGGGCATCTGTGGAGGAAAAAGGAATAGATCTGACGTCACAGCAGAAAGATTCTGGATGTGGAGACTTCTAAGGAAAGATTAAGGTGAGGCAAGTGAGGCCCCTGGAACATAATATATATATGTTTTCTTCTCTCTTCCGGAGTATATTTCTAACTCTGAAAACTAAATAAGAATTTTAATGAAAGTTATATATTTTTCAAAAATAAAACAGATATACGCCACCATCCACTTGTTGAGAAAATGCCAGGTACAAATTTTGGTACATAAGGAAGTTAATTTTGAAAATAAAAAAAGGTTTGAAATCATACTTTGGTATATGAAAACATAAATAGTTTAAATTCTCGTTAAAATAACTTCAACTTTCTCTAAATATACACGGCTGAAAAATGAATTGTCAGCCAATATACAATACATACCAACTGCTTACATTCCCAAGTATTGAAAATACTGGGTAGGAAAGTTAGAAAAGAAATCTGTTATAAAAAGAGGTATAATTAAATGAGCCATAAACTTTTTATCACTGAAAATCAAGATTTCTCATCTCCTACTTGCCTGTGACAGGGGAAAGTCTGAACCATTTATCAAAATAGAATAACATTTTCCGTTTCATACGGAAAAAAGAAGTGATCTCTGAGTTTTTGAGAACTGAAGTGCAGGCTTGGCACCTACAAGTGAGTGCCTCCTTAAATTTTGCACCTTGGGAGCCATCCTGGTACTATCCTAGTCCCTGTCCTGCTCCTAAAACAAGTAGCCACTTCCTGCAACTTTCCCTAAGTCCATCTCTGGTTCCCCAGGAGCAGCTGTTGGTGGAGAATTCTATGCTGGATGCGGAGTGATAAGTGGACTCAGTTCTTGTTGTGTGATTTTAGGTGACTCTGATGGTCTCCTTGATGATGCTTTTCACCCTCGAAACAAAACTAATATTTACAATTTTACTTTTCAAGAACTGTGAAGGGTCTGTGATTTTACCTGCTATTTGCAAGCTAACCAATATCCTGTCACAGTTTCATGGATGCTGTTGGAGACACGTGACTCCAGGGACAGAAAGAGGAGGCTTAATTATTCATAGCAACAGCAGTCGCCAGAGCATCAGCTTTTGTTTTGGTTCCTTGAACTGCAATTTCCATAGGGTGACAGGAAGAGGATCAGATGATTCAGGTACCTGCAGTGGGTTGGATTACAGGAGATGAATCCTAAAGTTAAGGAACCAAAATATTTTATAATGGGCAATAAGAATGCCTGCCCTTTGCTCCAGAGAGAGATATATTTTGTATACTGGACAGTTAGTATGCTTGCCCTTTGCTCCAGCGGGACCTCTAGCATATTTGCTTGAAGAACTTTTTTACTTGAGATGAATAGTGGCAAGGAGGCATTTAGGTAGTGAGGACTCAGTTTTGCAGGGTGAACAAACAATCACTCGTATGGCATGGTAGGAGAATATTTGGTCACATCATCATCTGTGTGTTTTGGAAGACAACCGCCTGTGAATTGGAGCTAGAGCACCAGGGGACGTGGTAAGGGAGGTGTTGGTGTGTGTTAGGTACCTACTGCCATCTTCAGTCAAGTCCTGCAGGAGTGAATCTCAGCATAGGTCAGACCTCAAGCAGAGAGAGAAGGAAAAATCTTTCTTGGAGAGTTTCTCTCTGTGAGCACCTATAGCATAAATCGCCTCTGAGTTTTATAGTCTGAGGTATTGAAGGTTCCAGAAAACCCCCTTCTTCTAGGCCCAAATTGAAATAATTTAAGTAATGAATACAATGTGGAACTATTAGTAGGTGATACTACTGTCCCTGCAAACCTTTACAGCAACAGTTTTCTATGGACAATGAGAATGGGATTGACAGAAAAAGCAGCTTAAAGTTCTCATTTTTCTATCCAAGCTTAATTTTTCAAACGGTGTCCAAGTGGTCCCCACTCATTTGAGAGAGAAGGTAAATAAAAAATGAGAGTGGCCAGGCTAAAGAAGTAAGTACAGTAAGTCCTCAGTGTTGTCAGTAGGTTCTTGGAAACTGTGACTTGCAAGGGAAGCTTATAAGGAAACTGATTTTGACATAGGCTAATTGATATAAACCAGCATTATATTCCCAGGGCATATTTCTTTCTGTTCACAAAAATATCACTAAACTTCTAAATAAAGACCCAAAATACTTCCAACATTAAACATTGAAATAAATATGAGCTATATATACATTTAAGAAAGATGAATAAAAATGAGTAAGATAATTCTTTTCTAACTCTCCATTCTAGTTCAGGGTCATGGGTGATGGGCAGCTCAGGACACCAGGCAGGAACCCCTCTTGGACAGGACACCCTTCCATCAAAGGGCCACTTATACTCACACTCACACAATCCTACTGGGCAATGGAGATACATTGATTTCCCTCATGTGCATATTTCTGGGATGTGGGAAGAAAGCAGAGCCCCAGGAGGACGTGGGGAGAACGTGCAAATGCCTCACAGACAGAATAGATTTTTTTTTCTCATCAATACTATAAAGAAATGATGTTATTCAAGGAGCTGCTTTGTGAACAAGATTTTTTTTTTCTGTGTGTAATTACTGGGAACAAAGATATCAGAAGCCTACTAATATTTATGAGACTGATATTGGCAGAGACCCCAAACTTGGTCTACAGCACCTTGTGGCAAACACCTTAAGTGAACCTCAGGTCCCAGTTGTAAGTAGGATAAAAAAGCTGCGCAGGGCCCCAAGAACATCATATCCTTTAGGACTGTGGTCCCCAAACCTTTTGGCACCAGGGACCAGTGCTCCTATGAGACTCTGATACCTGATGATCTGAGGTGGAGCTGAGGTGGTGAGGCTAGAGCTGGGGAGTGGCTGCAAATACAGATGAAGCTTCGCTCACTGGCCCACTGCTCAGCTCTTGCTGTGCAGCCTGGTTCCTAACAGACCATGGACCTGCAGCCCAGGGGTTGGGGACCTCTACTCTAGGACTTACTCCAATACCACTGTAGGTGATAGTGGACCTGGGTAAATATCTCAGGAGAAAGAGCCAAGAGACACAGAAAATAGATGAGAATGTGTTCCCAGAAAGCAGAACCGGAAGCTTTCAGGAGGGCCAGCCAAGGAATGTACTTCACTGCCCAGGCCGGGTACATTTTTAATTCTGTCCAACAGGATTTTATAATTTCTTGGACCAATGAATGTGGTGTGTTTGCCATTCTTTCCATTTCAAAATGGGATGTTTAACTGCAGTTGTCCTGTTCCTTTTCTGCCAGAGTATTTCAAGTGTGTTGGAGGCAGGATTTGTTTGTTGTTTACAGGTCACCAGACCATGAGATGCAACATCTGGACCTGCCAGAGAACTGTGCATCACCCAGGACTTTGAACCTGGTCCAGTAATAGAGGGAAACTGTGGGTTATCTCCAGTGGACAAGTGTTTTTCTTTTTTTGTCGGGAAAGAGTATGTGCAGATGGAGTTAAATATCCCAAAGTGTAGACCATAACAAAGACCACTGATTATCTCCTGCACATCCATTTTTTCTCTCCATCTCAATTATAAAAACCTAAAATTCATTTTGAGGATCCATTCACTCTGCTAAAGGATTACATTTCTCTGCTTCCCTCACAGCCTTGTGAAGCCATATGGTAAGGTTCTGGCAAATGAGATGTAAGAGTTAGGACTGTATTACGGTCTTTGAAAGGAAGGATACAGGCTCTTCTTTTTCTTTCTTCTGTCCTGCTTCTTGGAACATACATATAATGGCTGACACTCTAGTTGCCATTTTGCATGGTGAGGTCAAGACTTCTCACTCTATGGGTATTGGAATAAAAGACTATAGAAGGTAAGGTATTAGTGGATTTGTGGAACCATGAAACCATCCTTGGACTGCAGACCTGCAATACTTCCTTTATGTGACAGAATAATGCCTTTTGTGTTTAAACCATTGTTAATTTGGGTTACTTTTCATATGTAGCTGAACCTAATTTTGATAATTAGAAAATACTATGCAAATATGATGGTATCATTACCAGTATGAGTCAGGAAATTTATCAGAAACAGTGGGTACGTATGTCTTCCAACTGATGCAAAACAAAAGTATTTTGTTCATTAAGAAGTAATCTCAATAATAGTGTTAGAAAGAATTTTTATTCCGTTGTGAACTGTACCACTATAGCTTTAGTCATCCTATGATTTTAAAATTGTAAATCCTTGGGGCATAGTACCTTGTCATTCTCACAGGGGTCTATAATAGAATTACTACATCAGGAATCCTGCAGAAGAGATAGTAGTAGGCTGAATTATTTGTACCATATGACTCCACTTATTGCAACACAGCTCATTAGACCAAAGGTGGGAAAATTATCAATGCAGTCAATATGTAAGCTGGTTACTGACCAATGATTGGCATGTTCTGGTATGAAAAGCAGATCTGCATCAGTCAGCATCTCTGTCAGAATCAGCAGTAAGAGTTAAAGCTAGAATCACTGGAAATGGTCAGACTACGATGGCCATGTATAAGCTGAGATTGTAGGATGGCAGAAACCATGCATGAGCAGAAGCACAGGTGAATAAAAGACAGGGTAGAAGATAAGGATGCTGCTAAAAATAGTAGAAAGGAGAGAAGACACACAAAAAGAAGAGATGGAGGGAGTACCTGCGTCTGGTCAGTGGCAGAGAGAGTCGACATTTTGTTGCTGAGATCTCTGCAGTTGTTGGGCATCCAGTTCCTGTTTCTATATGGCAAGGTAAGACTGAGTTCTTGGGTTTCCTCCCTTCTTTATCTTTCACCCTCCACAAAAATGTATCCTTGTAATAGCACAATACCCAAATTCATTCTCTCTTCTGAAAAGGCCTAATTAGAACAACTGGGGTATAGATAAATATTTACATATCTCATTGCCCAACTCATAATGTTTGCTATTACTAGGAACTATATAACTAATTTTAAATTATTTGAATCCTATTAAATTTTGAAAAGGGTTACTTTGAAGTACCTTATTATGTTAAAAGTAATGGAGTGGGAGACAGTTCAAATAAGATTAGAGAGAAGAGAAAGATCATTATAGCAAGAACCTGAGAGGAGATAAGAATTTTAATGAACAGAATAATGGTCTTTATTGAGCACTTCCAGGCTGATGGTAAGCCCTGTATCATTATTAT
The DNA here is from genome assembly GCA_030015415.1 of Cynopterus sphinx. Lineage (NCBI taxonomy): Eukaryota > Metazoa > Chordata > Mammalia > Chiroptera > Pteropodidae > Cynopterus > Cynopterus sphinx. The sequence goes on along the minus strand of CM057391.1, from coordinate 17,280,733 downwards.
TATTATTATTATTATTATTAAACACATTTATAACAGCCTTGGTGGATAGATGTTCTTATTATCCCCACTTTACAGATAAGAATACTGAAGCCAAGAGGGTTAAGTATTTGCCACACTGAATGGGAGAACCTGGAATTTGATCTTGGTTGTCTGACTCTAAATCTATATTTTTAATCACTATGCTGTAGTGACTTTTATGTAGGGAAGTCCAAGAGCCATATTACAGGGGACCCCAGGAAGGGCTTTGGGTCTGGACCTAGGCCAATCGAGAGGATTTTTAGGAAATTTAGAAGAAGAGAGGCAATGGGCTTCTTCAGAGAAATAATGAGAAAATTCTCATTACACAGTCTCTCTGCACCTAGGACCTTAAGGTGGAACTGAAACCATTGTCAACACAAGAGGTGATAGTGTGTTGGTAGGGACACTTTTGAGCCAGGCTGTGCTGTTCACTGTGAGTGTGACATTTGGCAAGTTACTTAAACTATCTGCCTCTATTTCTTTACCTGTAAAAGAGGATTTCATTAAAAAAGGATTTCCTATTATTTCATAAGATTCTTGTGAGAATTAAGTGATTTAATTCAAGTAAGTCCTGGCAAGAGCACCTGGCAGAGAAAATGAGCTCACTAACTGTTAGTTATTGTTAGTTCTCTTCCTTTTAATTATCTCTAGCTGTCAGGTCCAGGGGACAGGATGTTTAGTAGAGTGCTGGTAGCACTAAAATGTGGATGCCTGGGAGCAAAGCTTCATCTTTACTCCTACAGACTTGTATAATTGATATTATTAATAAAATAGACATATCACCCTGGCTCGAGTTCTTTACCCATAATATTCAGTAACAGCAGCAACTCTCATCTGAATGTTTAGTAAATGCAGAGCCCTTTACAAAACACCCTATACAAATCATGACCTTTGCGACAAATGACCTGTGTAGGTGCTATGGGTATTCCCATTTTACAGGTGAGGGAAAAATTAGAACTGTTTTAAAGTTATTGAGTTGGGGGAAAAGAGGCATTTACTCAAATAGTATGCCTAAATTGCTATGAAATCGCTGCCTTTTTTTCCCCCCAACAAATTAGCTGAGAGCTGACAATACGGATTGGTACCACAAGCATATCATGAAATGAAAAGCTGATGAAAGTCCACACATTTGTCCACAATACCCAATTAGCACAAAACCATTGGTGTTTATTGGAATATAATGACTAGATTTACATGGAGCATATCTTCCTTTCTCACGTTTGCTTCTTTTGGGTCTTTATTTAACTACCCAACTACAGACATCAGCTCAGCTTGAGAGATAGGGGGATTCCTAAAAGTGAATGTGACCAAACTTGGCAATGCAAATGCATCAAGTATTTTTTTCTTTTATTCACACCTTGCTACAGATGAAGTAGATCTGGTTATTGTGCTTACATGACTTTTTAAGTTGAAACCATTATTGCAGTATTTTTTGGATGCTGTATGTAATTTATTGCTACAGTAATGCTCACAGCATTGTAATAACAATAACAAATGATCCCCAAATTTGGTGGCTTGAAACAATAAACATGGATTTAGTTGTCTGGGGAGAATTAGGTTAGGCAGGTTTTGGCTGTGCTCACTTATATTTCTGGAGATCGACTGGCTGCTTACTGATCTGGGCTGGCTTTTGCTGGGAGGACAGGGGAGACTGGTACAGGCTAGCCCGAGCATGCTCTTTTGCTATGGCAGGGATTTAAGAGAGAGGGCAAGCCCAATCATGCAAATGCTTTTCAAGACTCTGCTTTTGTAGCAACTGGTAACATTCCATTGGTCAAAGTAAGTCACATGGCCAACCTATATTCAAGGTGTTGGAAAATAGATTCTAAGTCTTGAGTGAGAGTGACTTCCTGAATATGGAGAAGGGTGACGAATTAGAGTCATCATTGCAATCTCCATAGGGTTCTTTTTTTTTTCTTATGGGAAACCATACTCTCAAAAACATTGTATAAATTTAGTTTTTATTTTCATTAAAAGTACATGCATACAAAAGAGTCAAATGGTTCTATATGAATTATATAGTCTCCTAAAAAATGTCAGAGCTTTTTTAGCTGTTTCTTCTGTTATTAGCTTCCATAGCTCTTAAAAATGCTTGCTTTTCATGTCTTCCATTTTCGGCATCACCTGTTGATTACTTAACAGGGAAGATAAAAAATGTGTCTCTCTTTCATTGACCTTCCTCACTTCCACCAGACACATGCACACTTTCCATGCTCCTACCTTTTCAATATTTTTTCATAACTTTGTTTAGATTATTTTTCAGTATTTAGAATAATTGAGACTTTGTAAACACTTCATAGCTGATCCATATAGTAAACTATGGTCATTTTTTCCTTGTTGAACACTTTTTGCTGTAAATGAATTATTATCATATTTTCTTTTGCTTCTCTACTATTTATCATTAATTCAGCCTCACTTCTTTTTTAGTTATGTAAATCATCTCTCAGCATGTTCAAAAACATTTGGAATTCTCTCACTTTTATTTATATGAAGATTTCTTTCCCCAGAGCTGTTGACCTGCTTCAACTAGTATAATTCTATACCTTATATCATTCTGAGGTCTTTTTTCACCTGTTTTGGAGATCAGTGTTTCCTGGATCCATATCTTTCTAATGCTTGTATTTTTTCCTCAGTTGGTGGAGTGTATCCTTCTAATAGTTTCCTAAAGAAAGTAGTTAGGCAGTATGTTTTTACTCTATTTTACTACATATAACTGTTAGTATATAAAACAGACTAGCCTTGTAATATAACCGCAAATTCAGAGATAGGTGGTAAAGATTAACAAAAATAGAAATTTATAAAATACTTTTTTCTTTTGGTATGTGGCTAAGCTTTTGCACATTTTCAGAATGAGCTCACCTTTGATTTTTTAGCAATATATTTTTTCCTCAGCACTTTATTATAAAATTGTTCAAATACAGAAACTTTGGAAAAATAGTAAAATGAATAGTTGCTCACATTTACCTAGGTGTTCTATAGAATGGCCATATGAATATATATATATATATATATATATATACACACACACATATATACATATACACATATACATACATACATATATATATATATATATATATACACATATACACCTTTTTTTTCTGTACCATTTGAAGGTAAGTGGTTGACATTTTGAAATTTACAGCTAAGTATATCATTATTCATCTCCTGACTGTGTGAACAATTTACAATGAAACCACTTATACCTTTCAAACACCTAAGAAAATCTAGTGTGAAGTTCATGTTCAAATTTTCAAAACTATTACAAGAATGGTTTCTATTCTTAATTTGTTAAAAAGAAAAATAACAGCAACAGTGTCCAATCTAGGTTTATGCATTGAGATTGATTGTTATATATTTTTAGACTTTCTTAATCTTGGATGATTCACTTAAGTGCAATGCATTTGTGTTTAATCCATTTTTTGTGTGTGTATTAAGAATTCATTTATTTCTGTTTTTATTGACTTGATTTCCTTTATATAGTTTACCACATTTTTAAAAACACACATACTTACTATTTAAGAACAATTTGGATTGTTTCTGATGATAATGAATAGCGCCACCATAAATGTTTACATACAGTCCCCCCCCCCCCAACATGTAAGTTTTCATTTCTCTAGGGTAAATACCTAGACATGGTTTGCAAGGTCAAGCTTATTTACTTTTTTTTTACCCCTCCCATTATTGTTTCCACACTAGTTCCACTCCTCCCTGGCTTGGGAGAGGGCTTCAGAGTGCTTAAAAAGCTGCCTAGTGGCTGCAGAGAGGCTCAGGCAGGCGCGCTGACAGCGGCGGGGTGCAGAGGGGTCTCTCAGAGGCCACTGAGCTCTGGAGGGTTCCAGCGGAGTTTGAGATGAGCCTTTCTAGAGCTATTCGCCCAGCTTGGGGGTTGGCCAGCCTGTGGCCAGCCAGTCTGGTGGGTGCCCATCTTTTTGATGAATTTCACCTGCTCATCTGGGAAGATGATCTCTAAGAAGTCACAGGTGGGGCTCTTTGCATCTTTTCTAGATGCAAAGCCCAGAGAACACAGATCCCAAAGAGGCTGGGTCAGGTCTTTCTCCGGGGCTGTGGCAGCTTCCTTGACATCCTCCTGAGACGGCTTCTGCAGGTCCTGGCAAACGCCTGAAACACCACACTGGTTTTGCATTTTCCAGAGACACCGGGCGCCCTCCTGAAGAAGTGGTCTCCGTTCTCCAGAGCCACATCCTCACTGTGAATGTAGAATCACCGGGAGAGGTGGGTGTAGGAGGCCCGCACGTGAAGGTTGACCAAGACGCTCTTTTGGCCACTTTGGTGAGCTGACCACAACAAATCTGGGTGTGCATGGTTGGTCAGCAATAAGGGGTCGATCACTCCAAATGGTGTTGGCTGATCCCAGAGGCAGTGGGTAGTGGAGAAGGTGGTCTCGGAAGCTGTGGCTGGAGAGGAGGTTGGGGTTGGAGGTTGTTTGGAGCCTGGAAGAAGGGGGTTTTCCCGAGTGGGTTCTGTCCAAATGCTGATGAAGCAAGAGACAGATTTGTTTATGTCTCTTTCTGTTTAATTTTTAAGAAACTTTCAAGCCATTTGCCAAAGTGGCTATACAATTTTGGATTCCCACCAGAGTTTCAGTTACTCAGTACTTGGCTTTAATTTCATTTCCCTATTAACTGTTGATATTGGGCATCTTTTCATGTGCTTCTCTGTCATCTACATTTCCTCTTTCATAAAATGTCTGTTCAGGTCTTTTGCTGTTTTTTAACTGGCTATTTGTTTTCATGTTGTCAAGTTTTGCAGGTTCTCTATATATTCTGGGTAAAAGTCCTTTATTTTCTCTCTGTTACTTATCTTTTCATTCTCCTACCAAAATCTTTCAGAGAACTAATATTTCAAGTTTGATGAACAACAGTTTATCAGTTGCTTATTTTGGGGGTTTTGCTCTTTAACTCAAGTACATGAAGGTTTTCTCTTTATTTTCTTCCTTATTTAATCTCATAACCTAATTTGTCACTTTGCAATAGCATTCTTTGACTTTTACTTTTACTTACACAACAGTGATTATGTTGTCTTATTTTTTCTTCTTCTACTTTCCCACATATTTTCTAGATGCATTCTTTCTATGTTCTCAGAACATATTTATATACTCTTCCTCTACCTATATTCCCAATTTTGTTTTTCTTGTTACTCTCTAATGCAACATATTAAATGTTCATTATTATTGACTTTTCCCTGATGTTTCTTCTTTTATTTCTTGCTTGGCTGATGTTCATTCTCTGAAAGATTTCTTATAAAAGGCTTATAGGTGCAGTATTTCCTGAGTTCTTACACTTTTAAAACTGTTTTGCTCTACCCCTGATACTTGAAATTCTGCTTAGCTGGATATAAAAATCTTCAGCTTTTATTTTCCTTCCTCAAGTTTTTTAAAAATGCTGCTCTACTGTTGCCTTTCTCTGAATCTTATTTGTGAGAATCTTAGCTGTGTAGGGAATAGAGGAATAGAAATAATGATTAACAGCAGAGATGAGATTTAATATACATATAGGCTTTGGCTTCTTCCACAAAATAAAAATGGTGTGCTTTTCCTTCATTTCTTCTATCAGCCAGCTGTACAAATAAGACCAATATTTTTGATTCTTGGTTGCTTTTTTGACTTTAACCTAGCGGAACAAGAATGAATACTTACAGACTTTTATTCTCTGCCCCTCCACCCCCAAATTGAACCTGCCTCTGAATGTGCCTCCTCTTACTTTCTACTTTAATCCATGCCCACCCCTTTTAGGAGGAGCTAAGAGATGTCAGCACATTAGTTCAGTATTAGTTGAACATAAAATCACCATTTTCATACTGCAACTATCACACCTTATCAATAACTGTTTGTTGAACAGATGCATGAATAAAAGCATTTTTTGGTTACCTACTTTGAGTGATTTACTGCATTAAGAAGTACCTGCAGGTGAGATCAGTGAGAATGGGCACTGGGACCACTGTAGAAGCACCTTATGTCAACTGCTGCATCTGGGAACATGGTCTCAGAGAAGTTACCCAAGACCAATGTTCCGAAACTAAAAAAAGGAAAAAAATACTTCTCAAAACCTATGCCAAAGAAAATTATTTCATAATCCATTTCTTGCAGATGTCAGAGTGAATGGGGGAACCAAAAAGGAATAAAAGCAGCATGTGCTTTGTTCTTGCACTGCTAAAATTAGATCAGAGTCTGGGATAAGATCATTAGCAAAAGACATCAACTTTTCACATGGAAAACACTTCAGGGGCCCGAAGGGGTCATAAAATTGTTTTTCTCCCATCAACATTGTCTAGACCCTCTTCCTCTTCCCCATTCCACTATCTTAACGACCCCTTGACCATTTGAACAGAGCAAGATAGTCAGAAAAAGGAAATGTAGTATAAAGTGAGGGGATGTAACTAGGAAAATTATACTGGTAACAACAGTCTTATTTATGCTTACATACTTGACAGTGTTTGGATAGATGCAGCATAAAGAAGCTTAAATTGCATCTAACAAAATCACCTTCACTTTATTAATGTGCATATTCTACAAAATGCAGTTACTAAATTTTAGATAACTTCATTCTTCACAATAGAAATGATGCTGGAAACCTTAGTGATACAGTATAACAGATGTAATTACTTGTGATTTACTTCATTTTATTTTAAACTTTTCTCATAAAACTTTTTTTTGCTTTCTTTAAAATTTTTGCTTGGCCAGGAGAATAATTAAAACTGAGACTAGAGGGAAAAAAAAGGATTACAGCTTCCATTGTGGTTTGTCTTTGCTAGCAACAAAAGCCACTATTTTTTCATCTTTGAATAAGGAAAATGAGTTTGGCTTGGAATGGGAAAGGTTTGTAGGTAGGGGAGGGCAAGGGGACGGGCATAGGAAACAATTTTTACTTCATGTTTTGAGAAGTTCACCAGTATCATTAGTAATATGGTTTCCTGAGCTTCGAGTACTGACATAGGCAAGTACCTATGGATGCTTAAGACAGCTGCGGAATGGAGCTGCACATCCTGACCTGCTTTACCTATTTGCCCAGAAAGAAGCTTCTGTTCTCCAGAAACTTGCTGTATCCACCTCAGTTAGGTCTCCTTTGTCTCTTATTCATCCTGCTTCAAGGGAAGCAAAAGATTACTTTGAAAACTACATAGGATTTCATCATAGAACAAGAATGGAAAGATGATTGACATATAGACATGGAAGGGTGGAACAACATGTTTGCATGTAGAGACCACTGGTAGATCAGATTTGGTAGAGTGGAATTTGTAAGATAATAAAAGATAGTTGCTGATTACAAACTAAAATCAGAGAAAAGATTTTTGTAAACTATAACTATTTTTAGGACTTTTTAGTGTCAAAATCTCTCAACATTCCTCTAGGGATCCTTTGCATAAAAAATATTTATAATTGCTTTGTGTAGTGCAAAAGCTTCATACATATGTTATTATTATGAGATATTTTTGTATGAACAAAATATGGGATCATGGAGATATGGTAGAATGTTTGTTGATTTGATCTGCATACTTTGGGCTTTTTATAAATGAAGAAAGATTTATTTACTTTTTAAATCCTCTTTTCAGATATCTATTTTGAAATATATTTCAGTATTAAAAAAATGTAACAACATTGATTATTGTTCACATCCACCATAGCTCATATTAAAAATCTTGGTGTCATTTTTTTATTGCCTACTTGTTTTCCCAACTATCTTTCTATGTATATGCATGTGTGTGTGCATGCCCCCACCACACATGCATCCTATTTCATGCATTATTGCATTACACCTAAACCACTAATAGTAGTAGTTCATAGTAGTTTATAGTACTTTGGTTGCTCTATCTTTAGCATTTTGTCCTCAAATCCATTTACCTCAAAACTGCATGAAAAGCTCACCACACTTTTTATCATTCAAACTAAGTGTAAAAAGACCTGCTTTGCAGCTGGAGTAACTTTTCATAAGAAAAAATATTATCTTTAAATGAGGATAACATTATTTGACATTAAAATTTTAAATAAAGAATTATTGGAATTAATAAGAATTTTTTAAGTAGTCAGATATAAAATGAATATGCAAAAATCCATGGTTTCCTTGTATTTCAGGTCCAAGGACAGAATGGGTTGTACTCATGTACCTAATGAAAATGGTTTCACCACCTTATGAATCTCATCCACTCCCTTATGGAATCTAGGGCAGACACCTTGACACCTGGTCATCATTCTTATTCTTTCCTTGACTAAGCACATATATTCTTCAAGAATATATATTCTTCAAATATAACCTGGTCTGTAGAGGTGCAGCTCTGCTTTTAACACCACCATTGGTACCTTTGTTCTCAAGCAATTTTAACCCTTTGGTGCTGAAATTTTAAGCATTCCCATTTATGGAGAGAGTCTTGTGTAACTAAAAAGCCTGTTGTAGTGATTTTCTAGAACAAAAGAATAAACTGTCCAAAAATTAGTGAAGGATATTTAACTTGTATAACAGAAAAGTTTCAAAATATTCCAGTTTAGTATTCCCCAGATGCCTCACAGTCTCTTGGCCATGACAAAATGGTTAATCCCATTCTGGGATGAGATATTATCAAGGGACAGAATTAAGTCTTGAGAATCAAAAAAAAAAAATTTTTTTTTTTTTTCTGAGAATCAGAAACAAGTCATAAATCCTCAAGAGGTCAACATCTATTTGTCTCAAGCCTCTGACCTGTCTGCTAAGGGTGATACATATCAGATTTTTCATTTGATTTCTATGAAAGTATAAATGTTGTAAACTCAGAATTAAAGAAGGAGAGTTGTGAAGCCCTTGATTCCACCAGTCTTGTTTGCTCTTTGTAATCCAGAGATACTCAAACATACATGCTTTGTCTGTGAAGGATCCTGCCATCATATGTGTAGCAGGATGGGGTTTTTTCTCCTCTTGCTCCTCGCTGCTCTTCTGGAAAGAAGTGCTTACCCATCCCTAACCTGAGGACCTGTCCCCTATTCAAAAAAAAAAGTGGTAAAATGGAGAAATTATGGAGTGACTCTTCATCATAATTCACAGGGATTATGCCAGAGGAAGTGGTCAGATTGATCAAGTGAGGTATTTTTTGGTCTTAATGCTGTGTCTTTCTAAGGTTGGATCAGGAAAAGCTGTTTTCTTTTATCCTATTCTTGAGGAATGAAAGGACATTCAGTATCAAGGGGAAAGTGAATAGATGATCAACTATATCTTTGAGCAAGTGGCTGAAAGGGAGACGCTGAATCACAGAGGAGAGAGGAAGAAGATGAGAGAACAGGGAGGAAGTACTGTCTGAAGCTCATTTGAGGTTGGCGCTGATAAACATCACCGAACAGTGTTTATGTTTGATTATGTCACAGCAAGGTCTTTAGTAATAGGTGATACTTTGCTTTCATACTCATGGTTTTCCACTAACGAGAGCAAAATTAAGAGGATGCATTCACTATTTGAGCTTTAGTCCTGCCTTTCCTTTTCTCTTATTCCACTGTCAAGCTCCTTTACATCAGCACAATGGACCCCCTTTACTTCTGTCTTCCTGGCAGGCAGGAGGAGAGAGTTTCTCTACCCCTGTGCAGTTGATTCTTGCCTTGTCACTTATTTGACCAGGAGAGGTCTGGGTCCTGGGGAGGTGTGGTATGAGTGTGCTGCATTCTCAGGCTGAAACATTGTGAAGGAGCAGAATCAGTTCTGAGGCTGGCCAGGAATCAGCCTGCCATGGCGACAGTGCCATCTGATTGCCTAAAACCCCTTCAGGCTCAGTGACCAGAGAAGATGGAGAGAGTATAAAAGACAGATGCTTTGAGTGCTTTCTTAAAGCCCTTTAAGAAAACTTAAATTTCAAAATTAAGAGTGTATGTCATATAAAAACATTGAACTTCTAATCGTGTCCCTTAACTCTGACACTTGAACAATACCCTTGGGAAAGACAATGATCTTTTTTCATCACCATATCTTTGAGAACACTCTGATGTTCTTCCCAAAGGCCTCCTGAATACTGAGAGAATCACGAACAATTCCAAAGTGTAAAAATCATATCATTAAATTCACACATGCATATCTGATCTATAGCTACTATTCTTTGAAATGAATGCAGGTTATGTGATATGTTTTTCAATATTCTTCTAGAACATTATTAAACTTTCACACATAGGTAATAACAACATCTAGAAAACTTAGGAAACTAATTGGCAAACAGTCCCACATCATAATTAAGAGCAATGGAGACAGAGATTTAACTAAAGTCACAGTTCAAGATGGATTTGGAAAACAGCAAGTCATTGCCAGACTGACGAGTCAATATTCTTGGGGTGAAACTTTTACAAATCTTATTTGTGCCAACTCTGCTAAACAGAAGTACCAAATTAATATATTATAAATATTATAAATATGTCACTATATTGGGTCATTTTTATGTATGAAAGATAGATTTTTTTCATATGAATAAGATTTCTAATCTGGGCAAGAGCTTCTCAATATAAGTAAAAGTGTTTGTAGCATGATTTTGTCTTTTGTACAAGTTGTACTTTCCAAAAAGTTTGGTGTTAAACAAAATGCAAAGGTCATGCTGATAAAATAAATAACAAAGAAAAAGTTAAAATTAAAAGAAAAAAATAATCTAACCTGATAATATGATGGCAACTTTTTTCAAGATATCAATAAATAAATACAATTTATAGATGTGTGTGTGTGTGTGTGTGTGTGTGTGTGTGTGTGTTTTAGTGCTATAGTTAGGATATTGGAGCAAATGTAAGGGTGAAGGGGTGATCAAGGTAGTAGATTTATAGAATTTATATACCCAGAGAGTTGGAGAGTGTCCCTGGTTGAAAAGCTCAGTGAATTTTATTGTATTTTTTAGAGAAATGGTACAAATTTAGCATGGCCCTGAGATAGATTTAAATTTTAAGACAGTTGATGTTGATATGTATCGATATTATAGTTTTGGTGAATTAACTTAAAACAGCTTAGGATGCCAAATGCCTTGGTTTTTCTGAGAATTATATTCTTTGTTTATGAATCAGTTGCTTTTAAAAAAAAGGCAATGCATTTAAAAATCAGCACTAATAAGTGGCAGTGGAGTCATCCTGTCTGGCAAACATAAAAAAGAGCAACGTTTTGGAAACTGACTTTTTGTGGTTTAGGTTGACTTTTAAGTCTTACCGGAAGTTAATTAAAATGAACTTATTTTTTTGGCTTTTAAAGTTTATTTTATCATCTTTGAGTTTATTCACTTAGTGGCCGATGCCAGAAAATTCCTCAATCCATGGTACTAATTGAAAAACAACTATTTAATCTGGGTGGAGAGCTCAGACATTCCAAATATCCCTTTTTAGTTGGATTAAAAGGTTTGCAATCTAAATATCTTGATTTAGAAAAAATGTATGGAATTTCAAGGTTTCTAACTTAAAACCTTGAGTAAGAGGGGTCTCTATGCCAAGCTTATTTCTCCAAATTCTTTTGGAACTCAAAAGGGTGTGGTCGAGACTAGGATGCCCCATGGGTGATGTCCAGGGGTTATTTACATAATCTGAGTGTATCTTCATTTAAAAAAACACATATATTAGTTCATATCCTGATTCTTTTAGGAAAGTTCGGTTTGCTTTGATCAGTAAGTTTCAGGGTGTGTGATGTTTTTCTCGACATCACACAGTGAAGTGACTTTGCCCTTCAAAGATAACACTCCTAGTGGAGATGACTTTCTCTGTGTGGGGGTGTATTACTAGCAGTTACTTTGCATCGTGTACTTGAGTGTGTATTCTAATATGGTTGCAGACGATATCTGAGGTTGTTATTCTTTTCTCAAGGTTAGCCTAGACTTCTCTCAACAGAGATTGGTCTCTGTGTCGTAGCTCTTTACCCATGGCCCACCAGCCTACAAGCTGGAGATAGCCCTAGTGGTCCTTTGAAGGGGTCTCTTTTTCCTTTCCTTTTGACATCTAGTAGTTCATGTCACATGATAGGATGTGCGATTGGATAATAAAATTGATGACGCACTAGGGATGCCTCTGAGTCGTGCTGTATTTAGCAAAGCACCAGTTTTCCCCCATAAGGGACAGAGTGAATTACTGATTTTTACTCCAACCTCAATGGCTTAGTCTGGTGAATAAATTAAGAGTGAAGGGGCAGAGGCTGGAACTCTGGGGGAACTTGCTAGGTTGAAAGAGAGTCAGAAGATATCAGAGAATAAGGTATGGAGGTTTGCAGGGAAGATCAGAGTAAAAACATGCTGGTCTAACAACTAAGGGAAGCCTCAAGCAGAGGGTGGTCAAGCCAAAATATATTGCTTAAGAAAATTATAAAAATGGTTGTAATGTGGAGACTGATCGCAGAAGAAAAATCATTTTGTGAACCTTGAATGAGATCTCTAAATTTAATCATTTTCAGCTGCAGCAGCAAATGTCCAAACCACATAAGAAGCTTTTGGCTTTACAAACAGATTTTTTTCCTATGTGTTAGTTAGCTTGTTTGTTTATTTATTTGTCGTTTCATGGTGTATCGTAAACACATGTTTTTAATTCACCTTCCATTCAACTCCTGGTGTAACAGTGGATTACAGCACGATGAAGGAAAGAGTTTGCACTTCAGATTCATACCTGAGTTTCAACCCCTGCTTTTACCATTACTAGCTGTGTGATGCTAGACAATTTGCATCAAGTCTCTGAGTCTCATTTTCTTCACCTGTAAAATGGGATACTTATAAAGTACCTACTATATGTTTTCTGTATCATAGGAGACACTGGAATTAGTAGCTGTTTCTATTGCTACAATTACTGTTTGAAGTTGAGGCTAAGTGATATAAAAAATAATTTAGTAAGGTTTTCTGATAGGCTAAAGAGAATGAAAAAATGTAAGGGTCAATATGGAGAAAAGATGCACAGCTTGACATAAAATCAGACCAGCACTCTAATTGGACATATGCATCGTATTGTATCATATATCTTCACTTTCAAGTTCATCTGTATTCTGGTGAATAATAATCTCTTTGGATGTGAGTGAAGTTTTCCAGAGATTATTTATTTAAAATTAATTAATGTAAAGATAAATAGTGTGCTTTACTGCTTTATCACTTCCTTGGAGATAATTTGAGCTCTGTATGGCCTCTTTTCTTTTGGTTTCTGTGAGGTGTGTGTGTGTGCACACGTGTGCCTGTGTGCACATGCATACACTGTGAACCTAATACCTGGTGGTAAGAGGGAGGAAAATAGGTTCTTTGCATTAATTTTTACTTAGGCATTAATTAAGAAGCATGTGTAGTTTTAAAATACATCTAAAATATATTTTAATAAAAGTGCAACACCTCTTGGAAACATAATTTTATTTCTTTAGAAAATTCTTAATTGACTTACATTTGTGTGAACCAGTCACTTTATTAAGTCTTTTTTACTTATTATACAATCAAAGTCATAAGACCTACATGTTTCATTCTTTGGTATTGTTTTGAAATAAGCATATACCTGCTGACACATGTTTCTGCTCCATTCTCTGCTTCCCCCAATAGGCAAGTTCAGACTTAGAAGGCAAAAGTCCAGTGGAAAGTACCGAAACCAAGGGAAGAATATTTGCCTAACCACCCGCACCACAGAATGCTTTCTTGGAAGCTACTGTGTGTTTAAGATGGTATCCTACCTACTACATTCATGTAACCTTTGCCTTTCTGAAAATCAAATCTGATTCTACAAGGAAATTACAAAACAAAAATATTGTTCTCTCAAGTTATACTAGATTTCCTCCCTCGCCCCCCCCAGAAAAGTCAGGCTAAATTTTAAAACTGTAAACTGTCCCACATTGAACCATTCATGAAAGTTGGCTTTGCAACCTCAGTTTTTAGCAAAGGTAGTGAGGCTTTATTTATTAGAAAAAACAGTTTAAGGGCAACTAAGAGCTATAGAAATTAAACTCGTGTTTTGTTTTTTCATGTGTATGGAACTTTTCATTCCTCAATTGTTTTCTTTACTATCTGGAACTGAAACTTCATTCACTAAGGTTATTTTTGACCTCTGACCTGCCCAACCATGGACTCTTTACAGCACATATATTTGACCAGTCTATGACATTTCACCCAATTAGCTTTTTTTCTGTGAAAATTGCTGCTGTTAGCTTCAGTGACAGCAGTTTAGCGTCCCTCTTCTAATCTTTCTGACCATTTTTTTTTCCAGTCCCCTTTAATTCCTCTTTTTACTTTGCTTATTTCTTGATTATCGTTTTTCTCCTGTTATCTTATTCTTGACCCTTTTGTTTCTACAAACATTTCCCTGGGAAACTTTACTAAGCCATGAATCAAAGTATTATGTAAACACTGATGAATCCAAAATTTCAATCTCCAGCCCTGTCTACCTGCCCTGTACAGCTAACCTCGTGTTTTGCAAACATTTTAAAGGAAAAGTATTTAAAGTACAACACATTTTCTTACTTTTTTCCACCACTGCCTTTGGACCTCCTGCTTTTTTTTTTTTTTTTTTAAATCTTACAGCGTCACCATCGGTATCATAGAATCCACTAAAATCTTTTAAGTTAGCCTGTGCCACACTCTCTTTCCTCTAGGACCTTGCCCAAGTTCTTTCTCTACAAGAACATTCTCAGATGTTCCTTCTCTTAGTTAACTCTTAAGCATCTTACGTATCTCATGGTAATCCTTCAGAGATGGTCTCTCAAGTTTATTTTTCAGAAGCTGTTTCAAAACTGACTTTTTCTTCTTAGAACTTATTATAGACTGAAACTGTATACAAACATGAGTGATTATGAAATAAATGACTGTATTTTTCATTTCCCCACTGTTTTCTAAGAGCACAGGGGACGTATTTGTCTTAGTTCACCATTTTATCCTCATCAGCAAACTTAGTCCCAGGCACATGGAATGCTCTCAGTAAGTCCTCTTGGATACTGAATGAGTGACTTCTTCTTGGCACCTCTTCATGGCCTCCAACCTCAGTCAGTTGCCATATTCTTTAACTTCTATCAAATTACATAGCTTTCAAATATGCATTCATCATCATCCCCTGTCTAGTCTTGGAGGTGGTCCTCAGCATCCCTTGCCTACCATCAGCCTCAATTCCTTCCCATCACACTATCAGTTATGTTACTTTTTAGACATGAATATGATAAATGTGCTCTCTTGCTCGGGAATCTATAATGACTCCCAGATTTCTCTCAGAACAAACCTAAACACCAAAGCCTGGTCTACAAAATTCTCAACAACCTGACTCTAACCTTCCTTTTCAATATCATCTTACCACCTTATTTGCCATGTTTCAGTCACTGCAGATGTCTCATATGCCTTGCATACACCACGTTCTTTCGTTTTCTGTGCTTTATTCCCTCTGCTATTTTGGAGTTCTTCATCTGTGTCTTGAACTCCAATATTTGTTACTCTCACAGTTATAAATTATAAAATTTTTACTTTGGTGGGTTATTACCCATTTACATACTTGTATAAAGCCCATTTTTCTAACTCTGTATTAGCCTTTGGATACAATTAATGGAGGCATAATATAATGGTAAGATCATTTCTTTGGCTTTAGATTTTACCTTCTTTTGGCTAAGAGAACTCTTTCTATTTCCCAGCATATTCTCACATTTGCTCCCAATCATTTTTTATTATCTTCACTTTTTCTGTCAGCTGCATTCACATTTCCTATATGACAACTTTGACAAGCAGCAATTCTCTTCTTTGCTGCAACTGTGGTTTTGCAGATGTTGGTGGTAAGTGTCCTCTTATCACATGTGTTGATCTTATTTGTGAGTCAAAAACCAGGGTGACCCTATTTTCTTGCTTCACTACTGTACTTTTAGTAATGGAGTGCATCTTTTGATTCATTCGTAATATATCTCCTCAACCTTGAGGAAATTGGTACAGGTCTTTGAGGAGATGGGCTAGAAGACGAGTTAGGTAGCAATCTTCCACATTCCAAATCAAGTCTTTTCATTACTCTCATCCGAGGTTTCTGGTCTAGGTTTGTCTTTCTGAAAATCTCACTTGAGGACTGAGGCCATGGAGGCCAGCAACAAGTTCCATCTCCTTCAAGCATCGTATTCTTGTGGGTCTTACTGGAAACTCAGATAAAACAGTTTTCCTGCTAGACTTCTTAGCTAATTAGCTTATTAAAATGTGTCTTGGACTGAAACCAAGAAACAGAAAGTGTAAATAGAAAATATATCTCAAAATTAATTCATAAATGATTAGCTTTTGAAGTTCTAAAAATGGATTATCTCTTGGTACTAGAAGTTTTCAAATTATTTTTCCAATATATCCTCTGATATTACTTCATAAAAAATTACTAATAGTCCTCCAGAATCCTACAGTAGGTGAATTATGAGGAGGTGTATGTTACCTTAATTAATTTGACAATTTATATACATGGCTACTAGTAAAGCAGATTTTATATTTCTTGAAGAATCAGGGGATGAAAGAGAGGTTTTCACATATTTAGTGAGAATATGCCTGCAGTTAGAGCATTAGAGTGCATCTCTATTGTAGAGTTTAGCTGGCTGGAATTTAAACTTATTCTAATGTGATATGGTAGGGTGGAATATTTTGACCATCTGTCATTTATTGAGATATTGGTCTATATTCTATATAGTCTTTCATCCATTCTTTTTTAAAAAGGAAAGTGAGAAATGTTATTTATATTTAGAAGTGTTATTTGTTATTATAAAATGAAAGAAAATCTTTTGTTCAATTTCTCATTATGCTGAGAGAAACATTTCTTTTTTGTCTTTATTACAATAAAGATATAGTATAACAGAGTTTATCTATAGTATAAGTATAAAATGTATGATCTACAATTTTTCTATAATAGGTAAAAATATAGTAACATTCATATGTCTGGTCTTAAAATGTCCTTAAGGTAGCTTGTGGAATTCAGTTCAGTAAATAATTCTGTGAGGGATCATAAATATAGACTGCATGTGGTTTTGATGATCTAGGAAGATGTGTTAAATTAAAAAATTTTGATTTTCTTTATAAAAGGTAGAAATTATCAAATGTATACAGAAGTGTATTTACAGGAAAATTATATAGAAAACAGATGATTTGAGTATTGAATGTTTTATAAATTAATTGAGCAAAATGACCTAGTTACTTGCATAAAGGTTACTGGAGACAATGAAGATATATAAAGATGTTATGGTATCATAAAATCAAAGGTGATCTGTGGATAATTTACATTAACAAGTTAAATCTCAATAGAATAGTCTCTCTGCACCAGGTTTATTCATTATCTATATTAGATTGATTATCGGTATTAATTTAAACAAAGTGGCCACGTCTGTCTTTGCTATACCTTTTTATATCCTAACTACCCTTCAAGATATAATTTAAGTCCCATCACCTTCTAAATCTTTCTCCTCTGTTTACACATAGAGTCTCTATTGTACAACATACCTAAAGGTATAGTTTTATGCTTAATATTTTTTGTATCATGTGCATAGTCCTATTGTAATTGTCAAGTTATCCTAGTCAATACAATTCAGTAATACAGGATTTCTAAGAGTTGCCTGACATAGTGAAAAATGCAACTTAAGGCCAAGACTCACTTACTCTATTTAAAAACCTAGTAATCTTTTCCTTTCACATAAGTGCATGATGAATATTTGAGTGGCATAGATTCATTCAAAACTGAATGAACTTTATATGGTCAAGACAAAGTGATAGAATTTTATTAAGACAAAGACATTGAATGCTTTAGTTTCAGCCCTTCTCAGAAAAGGCTCTGCTTGACTATATGTCTATCTCTGTGCAAAATCAGGTCTATTAATATTTTTCAATGTTTTGGGATATGGGTTTTATTGACTATTCCCTCTGTTATTATTTTTTACTACAATGCAAAAATAGAATGTCATTTTACTACATCTATGTTTCCTACTAGTCTGCATTTTACATAAATTATTAGTTATTCAAAATATTATATATTTTAGTTGTGAATCCTGATAGTTCTTTTAAAAAGGTTTTCATTAAAATATAGCTAACATATAATATTGTATTAGTTTCAGGTATACACCAGAGTTATTCAACATTTATACACCTAAAAAAGTGATCACCATGATAAGTCCAGTGACTATATGACACTGTCCATTGTCACAATATTATTGTCTGTATTTCTTGTGCTGTACACCACATCCCACAACTGCTTTGTTTTATACCTGGTAATTTGAAACTTATTTTCCTTCATCTTTCCCCCTGCTTTTTGATTTTTCAATTATAGTTAACATTTAATATTATTTTTCTCTAGTTTCATGAGTAAAGCATAGTGTTTAGACACTTAAATAATTTACAGAGTGATTCCCCTGACTAGTCTAATACCCACCTGGCACTATCCATAGTTATTACTTTATTAGGGTCTCAATATTTTTTAATTTCCAGATTCCAGATTCAGTACACAGATATTTCAAAGGGACATCACTGCCTCCATTGGGATTCTTCATCTCTGTCCTGGAATTTAGCCCATCTTTGGAATTACAATTATGTGTAATGAATAAGCTAACTGTTCCAGCATGGAAACATAAGATCTCATTTGTGATAATGGGATTTGACTTGTCTTTTTCCTCTCACTTTTAATAATATCATAATGTTGATGCATCTGAATATAATTAGCATAAACAGTCTTAAGAAATGCTTTACTGTACCAGAGAACATGGATTAGAATTTCAACTATTATTGTTTTTCCAGACATTAACTTTTGAGGCCAGGTCAAATGGATTTCTGGTTCTTGGACTGAGCTAATCAATATAACTGTGAGTGTATGTTTTCGAGATTAATTTTATGACCATATTTTCTTGCCTATGACAAGAATGTTATTCCTCTCCCGTGTCTGTTGGAATGGACTGACTTATTTTTAGAGAACCTCTAGAGAATAAAAACTAGAAAGCAGCAAGTGAAAAAAGTTGCTTTTCCTCTGCTTTATTTCTTCTCCTACATGGAAATGGAGTTAAAAATAAATGTTTTACTTTCCCACTCATGAATTATGCATGTGAAATGAAAAGGCAAGAAACATATAATATGGGAGATTAATCTTCAAAGAAATGTTCATTCAAAAGAAATTTGGCTGAACTATCTTAACGAATAACCAATAATTGAAATGTACTTAACTGAAGCTGTGTCCAGGGTATATAGACACAGGATATCAATGGACAATTTACTGATAAATATTTAAGACAGAGCTTATTTGAGAGGACCTGCACATCAGGTCTTCAGTGTCTCAGGAAATCTCCGAGATCAATCTGTGGCAGCCTCTGGTTTGACTGTGGTCTGGTGCTCAGCAAATTTTCTGACAACAACTATACTTCATCCTATGTGAGTGAGTGAAATATCTCTCCAGCTAGTTGCTGTCTTGGCTGAGAGAGTAAACGTGATGTCTATTGGTTGATATCTATAGGGTCTGAAGTTAAATCTTAAGGTTTACTACATACTACCTATGGAGATTAGAGCTGTTTAACTTCAAACTTATGGGAATTTTGAGTAATTTCTGAATTTCTGAAGATTTTAAAAAGTGCTCAGTTGGACTGAAATTTGTTCCTGGATATTATCATCTCAAACACAGCATAGAGCATTGTCTAGAAACTGTTGCCATATCCTCTCCTTGTGGATGTGTATAAATACTTATTAAAATTCATCATTATACGATTGTTTTTGGTTTACGGTTCTTTTTCAGACATTGGGGACTCTGAAGAACTGTGTGTGTATATGAGTTTGTGTGTGTTTGATGTTTTTGCGAGTATTCTACAGCAAAGGAAGACAGGAAGGGAGGGAGGAAGGAAAGAAAGAAGGAGGAAAGAAAGGGAGAAAAAAGAGAAAGAGGGACAGAGGGGGAGAAGTAGGGGAGGAGAGGGAGAGGGAACAGTATACATCTTGAAAATAAATGAAATTAAAGATAATGAATTTATGGTTCAGAGTACCTAATAATTATGCTCTGAGATTTAACTTGTTGAGTAAACTGGGATATCATATTCCCAAACAGGCATATTAATGATAACATCATGATGATTTTAAAATTTATACTAATAATCCTCTACTAGACATATCCTTTAAACATCTATTATATACTTTATCCTTTTTATAACAAAAGATATGAAATTATTTGTAATTTACACACACACATATATAAAACTTTAGAATTAGCATGTTATAGATAGATAAGATCTAGAAACTATGTAATCTTGGCATTGTAAATTGGTTTATACTCTTGCATTAACAGTGATGAAACAGTAGTGTTTGCACGGAGCATTTCTTAAGAAGAATTCTGGGGTGCATTTAGATTTGGGAAAAAGGGTTCTATGACTGATTACTTATGTTTGCATAGGCTCAGCATAGAGATTGGTGGCAAGTATGTTAGATATTTTGACATCTCTAATCTGTTTCAACATCCTAAATTTACAGAAAAAAAGCTCAGATATTTATATTCTTAGTCTATTATTATGTGATACTTCAGAGATTATGTAATGTATTCACACATGCCAAGACAGTTAATTTTTATAAAAATTCTGTAAGGTATTTAATATTTGAACCCAAATCTAGGTGAGAAAACTGGTGTTAAGTTCACAAAGCAAGTCAGCGGCAAAGCTAAGATCAAAAGCAAGAATACTTTCTACAATAAGACACTGTTGCTGTATCAGTAAAGAATGTTTTTGTGAGTCACAGAGAATCTGATTAATGAATGATAGGTTAATGTCATAAATTGCATTAATTTCCTTTTATTGATGTAACAAATTATAAAAAAATCATAGGCTTAAAACAGTACTAATTTGTTATCTTTCAGTTTTAGGGGTCAGAAGCCTGAAATCAACTTCATTAAGGTAAAAACCAGGACCATGTTCCTTCTGGAGCCTCTGGAGAGAATCCTTTTTTTGTATTTTCCAGCTCTTAGTGACAGCCTCTGTTCCTTGGCTCATGACCCCTTCCTCCACCTTCAAAACCAGCAGCTTAGCATTCTGTTTCTTCTCTGACCTCCACTTTCACCCCTTCATCTTTTCTCTCTGATTCTGATCCTTTAGCTCACCTCTTATAATTACCCAAGTGGTTACATTGGGTCTACCTGGATAATTCAAGATAATCTTCCCATCTCAAAATCCCTTCTTAATCACAACTGCAAGGTCCTTTTATATTGTAGCATATGCACAGGTTCTAGGAATTTAGGACATGAACTTTGGGGACCACACAATTCAGCCTATCACATGTAAGGAGAATATAGGTATTCCAAAGATAGTGCAGTAACTCATGAGTACCAATTTATTTTATTGTCAATGACCAAGGTTTCTTCTTTTTACTCTGCCATCTTTAAGTTTGGTCTATTCTCTCATGGCTGCAAGATTACTGCCATGGCAGGAGGTATAACATTTGTCTTTAAGATAGGAACAAGAGGAAAGTGTGAAGGCAAGTTTTCATTCTTCTTATTTAGGAAGTGAAGACCTACTCATGAAATTCCCCTCCATCTGATAGATCAGCAAAATACATAACACAGGTGATACCCCTACCTGCAAAGGAGAATAAAAATTTAGCTATTTCAGCTTTAAGTCTCTCTTTTTGAAGATGGCAGTGAAAAGAGAAGATTCAGAATGGTTGATCAATGTGTCAGTCTCCTATTAGTCAGAATTGCCAGTTGCAAACCATATAAATCACATTGTTTAATTTAAACTGAAAGATTTATTATAGAATATTGAATTATAGAATAATCAAGAGTAGTAGGAGACTAGGATTAGTGCTTACAAAGACTGATGATATAGCTAGGATCATACCCAATATACCACAGGACACTGGCAAAAATATCACAGCTGCTATTGTCGCAGCTTGGCAGTGGTCATTTATGGACCCATGGATCTGGATTCCAGAAGATTCATGTTACTACCTCCATCACAGAATATACTAAAAGATGTCTCCCCTACTGGCCACTCAGTCATATTGCTTTGATCTGCATCCAAATCTCAGGTGCATCTGACTAATGAAACCTGGACGTATGTCCACCCACAGCTACCAAAGAGTCTGGGAAATGTAAGTCTCTTAGATTAGGCCCACCAGAAAGCAGAGCCTGAAACAAAGATTAACATGTTGATATTTTATCTGAGAAAAAGAACTTTAGGAAAGAAGGTGAGAAAAATGTAGAGGCAGAGCAAGGTGCTTGATTCATGTCTGCATTGGTTCCTGCTCAGCATATGTGTCCATTGGTATGTTGTTCTTCACCAGAGCAACTGAAATGAGTAACTGATTCAGGGTAGTCATTAGAAGGGAAAAGGAGGAGATATTTATCTGCAGCTTTCTCTCATATCCAAAGTCAGCCTGACAGTGGGCCAGTTCCCTCATACATCCAGGTTGTGAGTTGTATAATTCAGCCCTCTGGTGACTATTCAGGAAGCCAGGTCCCAGTCCCAGCACTGTGACATTGTATCCAAGTGGCGAGACGGGCAACTTAGTGAGGATAGCCTTAACATCTGAGAGACATGTACCTGTAAGCCAGAGCTTCATCTCAGGGCAGTGACACAGTCCAAAAGTAGGTAGCACCTTTACGAGGAAGGAAGCAGTTGAAGGAATATGCATGTGCATGAGAGCTTTTTGTCTTATATAGTTGGGGTTTTGGTTTCTACCTTGAAAAGCCTGGTAGGGAGGATGTTCACAAGATACTGGAGAGCCCCCAGTGAGAGGCATCCATTACTACCAGCCATATCTGATCTATCAGTTAAAGTATATCTCCCATGTCATTCCTTCCATAGCCCCCTAGTTATTTTTTTTCTAGAACTTATTATAATTTAAGCTCCATGACAGCACTACTGTCTCTGGTTTGATCACCATTGTATACCCAGGGACTAGTATAATGCTCAGCACAGTATAACTTTGAATACATATTTGTTGATTGGGTGAGTAAATGAATAAATGAATAGAAGATAGCAAATGATAAGCTAAACAGTGAATAACTATTGCAGGAATTGAGATAAATAAAACAATCTTACACTGAGCAAACACATTTGCACCTGTCTATGGATTTCTTCTGATCTCTGATTATTTTCCTGACTAAGAGCTCCACAAAGCATTGTACTGGAGAGAATCAAACCTTAATTCTATCATGTCTAAATCTCTCCTGAGAGCCATTTTCCTTTGGTGACCTTGGAAGCTGAACTTTCTTAATTGGATTAGTGGCATTTTGCTGTTTCATACTAAAAAAGGATCCACTGGCCAACAGGAGCTAAGCTTTATAACTTACACCATCTATTTTGTGGTCATTGCTGAAGTATTAGATCTAACCCAGAAAGATGGGAAGTGGCATTAGAATTCTTTCTGTTTAGTCCTGCTTAAAGATGTAGTCTGAGATAATAAAAACTGTGATTTTTCTATATCAGAATACTTCTTTCCTGTAGAGTTGAGGTCTGCAAAGAAAAGCCAAGAGGAACTTCGAGTCTGAGTATGTGTTTTCTGGGCACTCAGTATTTCAAAGGAGCCTTAGATTCAATCCATTTGCCCTCAGCTATTTTCTTGTTAATAAGAGAGTGAACCCTACAAATCTTAATCCCATTTACTAAAATACCAAAGCAATCCATACTTAATATCAAATAATTATATCTGAGGTAACTTAGGGAATTCAGTCATTTGTAGGGAGTTGTTTTTTCCATAACAAAGTCTCTAAATAGAATTATCAAGTCTATCAAATATTAATTTGTCAAGAAAAACAGAATAGCTAATAAGGAAAATTGGATTTATATTATAAATAGGTATTATCCTGAAGGATAATATTCAAGATATTATCCTCTCAAGGATAATATCTTTTGAAACTATGGTTGAAATATGACTGAGAGGAAGTTTTAACAACCAAACTATGGAGTCATTTTCTCTCCAATGTGCTACAGAATCTTGCTCTGGGGTGGTATTTGGGAGAATACCACCACTGCTTTTTTTTCTGTGAAGTGGACAGATAGTTATAGGGATAGCCATTATTTGGGGGATTGCTGATTTAAAAAAAAAAATTCAATTGTGGAAATTTTAAAGATCTTCTTAGCTTTATCCAGTGATTCATGTATCAGGCTGCATTTGATCTAGCAGATAGAAAGGAACTACAACCAGACCGGTGCAAAATGAAAGACTTTTATAGCCAGAAGGGAGTGGGAACAAGTAAGTAATATTATAAAAAAAAAAAAAAAAAAAAAAGGTTGGGTATTTCAGAGTCACTTTTCTTCAGGGGAATGGCAGGGGTCTATCAGGCAGATTAGCTAACCAGTGCTAATTCGGCGATACCTGATTGGTTGGTTTAAACTTCCATTTCTGGGAGAGCCAAAGAAACTAATTAAAATAAGTCTCAGTTTGGTGACATGAGGTTTAGCATAAATAACTCCATTTTGGGCCTGTTTTTAACATGGTCCTAAGCTGTGACTGTCTCGTGGGGTAAATACCCACCTTCACACAACAGATGGGGGAATGTGGCTGCCTGGCTCTCCTGGCTCCGCTAAGGAGGGAGAGAGCTGAGAACACAGCTTCCAACCTTGCAGGAGGGCAGATGCTGCCTGCTGATGGCATTTCCAGGGATTTTCGGGTTTCCAATGGATGAGGCTTCCCATCATGACTGTTCCCTTAGAGAGTATTAACCACATTGTTGCAGATGCTCAGAGTGCCTAAAGCCCTCCCTGGACTTCAAGGAATGAGGACTTTTGCCACACACCCTATGTTCTATCCAATTCTCCTATCTCTTGTTCTCTTCTATCCTTAATGTTCCTTCTATAACAATATCCAGGTGAATTATAAATCTGAGAAGCCGGCCTGCGGTACAACTTTACATTGCTTTTGTGAAAACCAATATCTGTGATTTACATTGTTGTAATATTTTGGAGTGGGGACTGCAAATATTTCCCTGCCTCCCAAAGGGGACAGAAGAGAGGGAGTGTTTGCTAAGGGAGTGAGATTAGAGAGAATGCTGTTGACACTAAATCTCTTTTTAAGGAAAAATCTGAAAACTTCCCTTGTTTCCCTCCTTGGCCCCTAACCAATGTGACTAGCCATGAGAAGAGTGGCTGTGTCAGCCACTTTTCCTTTCCTCTCGTTTTCAATAAAAATGGCCAGAAACTGAAAGATATGCACAGTGTGGCAACTGCCCAATTTTAATCGAATAGCCTTGAGGACCTGCAAGTTAATTGATAGGAACCCTGGTTATTGGAAATCAAATGAAGATTTTCCCATTAGGATGTGCTGGCTTTACTCCACCCATTTTCTCACTGTTCTCTTTCATACCACTGTCTGGTGCCTATTCTATACTTATTCTTGCCTCCTTCTGCTTCCATGTTCTCTTTTTAGCTATTCTTTTTTTTAAATAGGTATTTTAGGATCAATATTTTAAAATTTAAAAAGTAATATATGTTCATTTTAGAATTACAAAGCAAAACACCCATAACTCTATTGCTCAGAGATAAATATCTTTGACATTTTCTTTAGTATTTGCTATGTATATACATGTATTAATATATTACTTTTGCAAAATTCAAATCATTCTGTATATTTTACGATAGTATATAATTTCTCAAATAAATAACTGCTTATATAGTATGATTTTGTATGACTATGTGATCTTCCATTGTGTGAAAATTCCATTGCTCGTTCAACCAATCCTATAATTTTGGGTATTTATGCTTTGAAACCTTTTTGCTGTCATAAATAATGTCTGATAAACATTTTTTAATTAAAATTTTGCACATATCCCTGAGAAATTCCTTAGATTAAATATATCAGAAGGGAATTTTCAAATCAGAGTATAGATATTTATAAGGCTTAAATTGCCAAACTGTCTCCAGAAGGTTATTTTAATATATTTTCACTTTCAGTATATGAGTTTACTTATAAACAGTCTTGATAAATAACATATCATTTCTTTTACTTTACCATTGATAAGGAAAATGAGATGGCATTGA
The DNA here is from genome assembly GCA_030015415.1 of Cynopterus sphinx. Taxonomy (NCBI): domain Eukaryota; kingdom Metazoa; phylum Chordata; class Mammalia; order Chiroptera; family Pteropodidae; genus Cynopterus; species Cynopterus sphinx. The sequence continues at coordinate 17,254,859 of CM057391.1, read as the reverse complement.
GTTAGATTTATTTCTTTGACTAAACCTGATTTAGTTTTATTTTATTCACTAGCCACTTAATGTATGTAGAAAGATACTACTTACCAAAGTCTTTTCTACTACAAGATTAGATAAATATTTAACCTATATTTTCTTCTTGTTTTCTACGGTTTAATTTTTTTGCAATGTACTACTTAATTCATTTGGAAATTATTTTGCATAATAGGGTAAGATAGATATTTAATATTTATTTCCCAAAGAGCTAAGAATTACTCATAAGTTATTTGATTTTTCTTATTATACAGTGTAAGACTCTCTGGTTGTGCTAAATAATTTATTAACTAAAATTTAATTTTATATTCTATTTTCTGAAAAGGGATTGGCTAAAGGGCTTAAGTGTTCTGCTGACAGTGGTAAGTTTAAAGACAGTTACCAGGTAGTTGCTTTTGACCCTACCAGAACCATTGCGGAATTGTAGAAGGACTCAGGTTCTGTTAGGTAAAATGCAGGTGGTGGAACCATCAGTATCCAGCTCCATCAGGGCCTAAGAAAAGTAGCTTTCATAACTATTCCTGTTATTTCTACTCCTATTCATACTATAATACTATCTCTCGATATTTATTCAGGTCTTTTATGTTCAAGATTGTGCTAAGTACTTTACATATAATACACACATTAAAGATATGAAGATTATATACATTTAGCTTTTACCAACACCACTCCCCCCACATTGTCCCAACTTTATAGAGGAGTAAATTCAGATTGAATCTTGGAGTAGTTAAGTAAATTATTCAATGCTTAAAATCTGGATTTATAATTCTTGTTCTTAATAATCCAGAATCAATTTGAAATATAGTGGTTATGTGAGAGATACAGTAACTGTGTAATGATCCACAAGATGATGACAACTTTTAATACTCTACATAGCTCCATAGCACTCTGTCTTGAGGTCTCTTATAAGAATCTGTCTGCTGTTCAATTCTTCATTTGTCATTCTGATTCAGATTGAGCTATTATGTGGTTGAGCTATATTCTTTTCTGACATAAAAATTACTTTGAGATTTTTCTTTAAGGTTTTGAATCAGGTTGATTATATTAACATTATTAGATTATAGTCAGTTGCAAACTGTAAGCAGTGGTCTCTGTGGTTTTCCTGTTGTCTAAAATAAGAGAATTCGCCTTAAATGGTGGTTGTGACTATTCCATTTTCCTATTCCAACCTATGTTAGAAGTTCTTCCTGTCAAATATTATTAGAGAAAAATGAGGATAACTGAAAGTAGAGCAAGGGTGAAAATTCAATTCATTCTGCTAGCTGTAAGAGCTGGGGCAAGACAGATATATTTTATAAAACTAAACCTGTAAAAGATAATAATCCTTACTTTATGGGTTTGTTTTAAGGATAAAATGAGATTTTTAAAACATAACCATGTGGAAAAATGTTTTTGAATTTCTAAAACTCTACAGAAAATAAGAAGAACTTAATTTATGGTTACCAAGAAGGTAGCTATTTATTCCTAGTGTACTAGGTAAAGTCTGGTTTACTCCTAGTAGAGAAGACATTAATTCAGACTCTAGATATGGCTGTTCTTTCACTCTTCTACCATCTTAATATTTACTATAAGACCAAAAACATTAGATTGCTAAACATCAATCCACTTTATCGTCCAGAGGTAAGGTTTGGGCTCCTGGGAAATAGCAAAAAAATTATCTAAATTTATTTAAATCTGAGACCTGATATATAAACTGAGGAGTGCATGAAGTGAATTCAAAATCCTTTATAACTTGATAAGTAACCCCACAGATTAGCAGAAAGTATGGGCATTTTATAGAATGAAACAATTATTCTAAATTTGTACTAAAATATTCTATTCAGACATACATTAGAAAAAGTATCTTATAAAAAGAATAGTAATTTAGTTAGTGAGTGAAGTTTTGGAGAAAAGAGAATGATAAATATGCAGTAGAGGAAAAATTGCTTTCTTTAAAATTTGTTAACACAAACTTATTAATACAGTGCTTTCCAAGACAATTATTTCTGTATATATATTTGATAATAAAATAGTCCTACACAAATGGAATACTTCACCTAACATCAGCCTCACCCCAGTCCTGCTATACAGTGGTAAATAAATGTGCCACTTCTAATAACAGTTATTTCATATTTTTAATGCTAGCAATAGAATTATAGTTAAACTATTTCAGGGAGATTATTGATTTTCATAGGAAGTTCAAGTCTTTATCCTCCAAGTTTAGGATTTAAAATAACCCAGAGTATGGGATGATTACTTTGAAATAACCATGTCACTATGTAGTGTTACACAGTAGTAAATGTATGGTTAGTCATTTTATTTCAGAACAATTTACAGGTTCCTTTATTCTCCCTTCTAGCATTGTTAAACTGATTTACATAACCTTTAAGTCTTTGTCCAGATCTATGATTTGTGTCAGTCACCTGTCTTATTATGATTTAAAGAGAGATTGGAGAATCATTTATTTATAAACAAGCAAGGATGAACTGGCATTTAGAAATGGAAATGTACATGGCTTTCCACACAGAATACGGCATGAGGATTAATTTTTAGTGATTAACTACAACGTGCAACAACACTCAATTCCATTCCTATTCAATGAAGCATTTGTCTTCTTCCTAAACTCATACTTTTCTCAACTGAAATTTTAGAGGATAGGGTAAGGGCATTAATATTTAACTAGAGCCTGTAATGTGATGCAATGGGGGATGCTTTGTCTAAGCTGTCTAGAACCACCACACACCTTGTGTGTCATGTAGGTGACAATACTCCCCTTTTAAATGAGGCAGTTAGTTACCAACTCTTCTTGAGTCAGTCTCTAGTAAGTCACAAACATGGGCTTTATTCCCTACAGTTTGTTTTTGCACAGTATGCTGCTTTTTAATGCGCTGTTCTCAGTAGTAACTTTTTGGTGAAGTTCAAGTCCTGGTTTTAGGTGGGCCTAACTAAGTAAATAAGACCACTTCCTCAATCTCTTTTCTTTAATGCTAGCCTAACCTACATATTAATGAACATGGAGTTGTAAAACAGCAAAATCTCAGGCAATCAACCCCAAGGGCATTATCAGATTATAGTTTAGTGCTTCACAGGAAGTACCCCAGAGCTTGAAGACTTCTGCACGTGGAAGTGAAATGCTGGAAAATTTCCTTTACCAGTAAAAGTGAAGGTAGGAGATAAATCCATTGCTGATACAACTTGAGGTATTTTGGAAAGATGGAGTTGGGAGTTGCAATGCTATGTGAATAAAGAACTGTCATTTTTAAAGTAAAATAGGCATGCAAGTTTTTTGAAAAAATGTAATCAAAGAAAAGCAGTCTCTTTAGGAATAGTGTTGTGCAAGACCCTGTATTTTTTTCATCCTGTAACAGATGGAGACAGATTTCTCTGTAGTTATTGTAAAAGCCTTGCATCAAGGAAGCAATCATTCTAATATGGTCCCATGGAGGGAGATAAACACAATAGAAAGTAGCAATTCAGGTGAGGACAGAGTTAGGAAGCAAGAACCAAGTGACAAAAGCAAAGACCAGAGTGAGAGATTTCCCTCAGTGAAACCAGTTTCACTAATTCCTTAGAAGTCAATAGCATGGCTGCACACTACTTATTTTATATTTTTGTATGCCTGTTTATATTTTCACAAGACAGGAAAAATACAGCTGTATTGTATCTCTTTTCATTTTGTTTGCTTAATATATGACTCTGAGTTAAATAACTCTCTTTGATCACCTTTAGACATTTGGGTTAGGAAGACCTCTGTTCTAACGCGAAGTTTGGTTGTCCCCAGGGACCAGGTAAAGAACAGTTCTCTTTGTGATGTGCTCCAGGAGTAAGGCTCCATCTCCCTTGCTAGACTTTCCTCAGCACCACACTGTGACTCGTTAACACCAGAAACACTTGGATGATTAACAATATGAGCTTCACTCAGCTATTTAGGGTAAATGAGGTGTCCTGAGTCCCTGTCTGCCTGAGGGCATCTCTGACCATGATGTGTGTGGGTCTGCAAAGTGCAGGCCAGAGAAGTGAGAGAATTAATACCTTGGGAGTGGCCCTCAGCTAATAAAGATGGGAGCTGGGGGATAAATACTCCAGCTTGTCATTGCTGGGGCAGTTCCAAGGAATGTTATACACAGCTTCTCAGAGCATCTCAGTAGGACTGAACCCAGATTCCCACTGTGGTCACCTGTTCATTCTCATTGGCTTCCTTTCCTCTTTGTTTTACTTCCCTCTTCCTTCACTGTTGGTCTGGAAAAGTAATTTATATAAACTACTTGCACTCAAATTCTTATCTTGGTCTGCTAACCCAAACTAAGAAAACACCTGCTTTTTTATACTTAGCATCCAGAAAGACACCAAGTTAAAGTAGATTTTTAAGAGATTGTGTTTAAAGAGATCTTGTCACGTTTTGCCACCAGTGAGATTAGTGATTTGTGGAGTGTAATGGAATTGGGAAAAGACCTGGGAAGGATGATAGTGATAGACTTGATGACACATGTCCAGAAGACTCAAACATCTGATAACATCCTCAGGTGGACATCCTTATGGCACATGCTGCATAATGGCCCTGTACTTAAGACTGTGTTCTCTCTGTATGCATGTGTGTGTGTGTGTGTGTGTGTTTGTGTGTGTGTGTGTTATGCTGGTGTATCACATTTGTGCAAAGCTCTGTGTGCTCCAAAAAAAATGGGGAAAGCTTAACACAGTGATGCCGGGAAAGTTATGTCAGAATGAAAAATGTACCCTCTACCGTTGATATATTATATACAATAAGCATTGAGATTGTGCTTTAAAGCACGTACTGAAATAAGGCTAGAATTTGGAGGTAAATATCTGCAAAACTTTTCTTTTCTATGGTGTATGTCCTTAAGCTTATTTTGTGTTTGCTATTAAAATAAATTTTCTAATTTTACCTAAAACAGATACAGATTTTACCTAAAAATTAGGGCATTTATGAATTTTTAGGAATGCTTTAAAATTTTTTAGTGCAAATCTCCTTTAGAAATGTTTACTACAGCAACTCCTCTCTTAAAGAGGAAAAAATAAAGCATTTAGGTAGTCTGAAGACTTTCTGGAACTAGTTACTCTCATAGGTAAACATATTCCAAGCAACTGGCCAGAAGGTGAGGCACCCTAGGTTTGTTCTAACTTTTCTGTTTTCTGGAATTTCAAGACATTTCTTTTTACTCTATTCCTGGAAGTAGAATAATATTTTTAAATCATCGATAATATAAATTACTATGAAAAGTTCTATTTTAAAAAGTTCAATGTCTTTTTCTAAACAAAGGAATTTATTTCTTCTTTCTGCACTAAAATAAATTTTGGTGTTCCTTCTGATCTCACTGGTGAAGAAATGGAAAATTGGTACACAGTTATTATTAATGGGTGCATAAACTATATTTATAGTTGTAATGTAAAAGAAATGATTTTTCAGAACTACATAGACAATTGGATTTATATCCTTACATGATGTTGATCTCAAGAGATAAAGCTTGAAAAACTAAAACCAACTGGAACAAAGGATTTCATTGGAGATGTCAGTTGTTTGGGAGTTATTTTTGTAGGACAAAGGCGAGTTTTTAATTGTTTATTTTAAGGTCAGAGAGTTTACGTTATGGAGGTATTCATATCTCCATTTCTTTCGTCTGGCTGTGACACACTTCCTGGATGTTTCAGACCACTCTGTTTTTGCAAGACTATTTTGTATTCTGAAGAGGTTTCCTGCTTAATTTAGTTCCATCAACTTATTGCCATGGAAACCCTTGATATCCTTTCCCTTCCTGGAATGAGACATTGGCTCTGTTTCAAATAGCTTTTTTTTTTTTTTGGTGGGGTGGGACACAGAAAATAGAGTAAGTTTCATTAAGCAAAATGTCTTGTCAATGAAGAAGTACCCTTCAGGATGACCTCCTGGATGGGGAGAAGCCACAAACACATCACTGCTGAACTAAATAGGTAATTTAACAACTAAGAACATAGTAGCATAATCCGAAACAAAACAATGTAGTGCCTAACTAATTTTTTAATTTTATTGAGAAAGAAGTTGAAATCAGTTCTTTATTGCATATCAGTTCAGCAGTCAGAACAACCAGTGATATAGTAATCCTAAAATTTTATGAGACTGAGTCAATTTGAATTTCTCAAGGCCTTTTCAAAACAGCTTAATTTGGAGAATTTGAACAGTCAGGTTGGAAAAATAATGTGTATAATGAACTTTAACCCAAAGATCCATCCATTTTACCATGGGTTTTATTTTAAAGCATAATTTTTCAAGGAACACTGAATATATTAGCTACATTGTGCCATTCTATTAAGACCAGTGCTTTAAGACTAGAATCACATTCTGGGTTTATTCACTCACACTTGATGATTTTTTAATAGAATTCAGAAGGTGAACCTAGTTATAATCATAAGGAAGAGTTATGTCTAATATGTTTATTCCTTTTCTTTGTGTATGTATAGATGAGAGAAAGCTTTAACTGCAAGACCGTGTATATGCTTACAACTATTATACATGACTGTTTATGTGTCTATCTATATATTGCATACAGATATGTGGTTGTCTGAAAAAGTACAGATTAATACAAAAAGAATAGGTCAATATTGGGAGAAAGAGTAAAGCTCTTTGTAATAAATCTCTGTAAATTCAAAGATATAAGAGCTTCTATAGAATAACTTATGTTATGTTGTTGTTATTTCTCATAACTTAAAGATTTTGTATTTCCTTTGTAATTACAGTCAGATTTCTTCACCCCAAGTGGTAGGAAGCTGTGTTTTTCTAAGGCATTAAAGTGGGAGGAGCCAAAATTTTGGTTCCTTGCAAATTTTGGATTTTATCAGTGGACACTAATGTTTTCTTTTGATGTCTTGAAGTTTGTCTATATAGTCATCGGTCATGAATTTTTTTTTCCCCTGCCTGGTCTATAAGGCACACTTTATTTTTTTCCCCACTCTCCAGTTACATGTCTAGAAAACATTACTCTAAAAAAGCAATTATTAAAACAAAAAATTACACAGGAGTGGAGAGCACTTCTAAAAAAAGATTGCATATTTAGCAAATCTAGAATTATAAAATAATTTTATAGATTCTAAATAAAGGATTTCAAAGCCTAGTTTATTATTTTTTTTTATCCACTTTGATTATTCGGTTTAGGAAAGTAAATGAGTATTTTCACATTCAGTGTGGCCTTAGCTGCTTCGTTGAAATTCACAGCGACTCTGTTTTAATGTCTCATCATGACAAAGCAGTTCATAGCTCTGGCCACCACTGTGTATTATTCACTTTCAGCATAATTTACTCTTAGCTGTACTGTACACAAATACAGCTTAGTTTCGCAATGTCTGCTCTTTGTGTGTGAAAACAAATGCCTGTGTAAACTATGTTCATACCTATTCCTGGCATGGTTTCTCCAGATCCACATCCCCTCATCCTGCACTAACAATTTGAGTGCATGATGGAACCCTCTGACCCCATTTTGCAGTCATGAGAGGTTTGAAAGCAGCGATTAAGATCAAAACACAATCTTATATTTCAGTGAAGAATTTCATTATTATGAGCCTCTTAACCAAAATTAGTTACTTTTTTCTTTGGATCTTTGTACACACTCACAAACAGATTGTTATTATTATTATTTTTTATAACCTGACTCTTTAATTACTGTGTGTATTCTGAGGAGGTGGGGAGCTTTCCTGTGACCCAGTTTCATCTTTTGAACCTCATTCAGCAACTTGCACACACATTATTGTCTCTAAAATGCACAAACATTATCACCACTTAAGAACCAGACACATACCAATGAATGATCCTTTTACTAGTTGGAAAGTACTTGCTGAAAATGAATATACCATGACATGGAAATTAAATTTCTGTTTCTGGAGAGAGTAGCGTGGGAGAAGTGTGAGTAGACGTTACAGGGATGGAGATTATAACTCCATCTGAGGAAGAGCTTGGCAGGAAATAGCTGCTTAATTCCTGCTTCATGACAGAGATAGAGTTTATAGTCTCAGATGAATTTTTGGGAGTCAAAGAAGAGATTATTATATTGTTAGAGGCCTTCTTTCTTCTGTCTTCTCTGACATGTCTTTCTTTTTTCTTCCCTTTCATTTCTTGTTCCCATTCCTTGTTTTCTTCCCTCTTTCCACTTGTTCATCACACATATATTAAATTCCTGTGGCACATCAGATACTTTATTTCTTAATCTAAAGGTCTGTAATTGAGAAAATAGAGCTAATTACGTGGGGAAAGAAATAGTCAGTGCTCCAAGATTTTCTCGAAGACTTGCTTCTCATGCTCACACAGAATTTTAGAGCACATTAAAGCTGAGAAATCTAGCATTGCTGCTTCAAAAATTCATTTTTAAAAGAAAAGTCTTTTCCCTCATTAATTATTTATCTTAATTTGTTGCTGGAATTAACGAGGCATTCACAAAACAACAAAATATGGACAGTGAAGTTTGGGAAAAGCATTTGAATGTGGGTACTCATGCTTAATCATCCCCTCCGTTCATATCTTCCAAAAGAATGAAAGGATGTGAAAAGAAGGGCAGAACAGATGACAGTTTGTAATGAGGATGGTCAGTAGGATAGGAATGGAAACAGAGTTACCCCTTTTTACTCAACATAGAAGTACTCTACATTCCAAGCAGAAAATCTTTAAGACACATAGTGTACAGCGTGGAAATTCATTACTGTCTGATTTGTTTGCAGAACCTATTAAATCACAATACTGATAACCTAAAACATAAATCTTACTGGCTTTGTGTTGCAAAAAATTGGCCAAGTTAATATGTTAGAAATTTATTTTTCTTTGCCTCTTAATTATTTTGTTTGCTAAATTTTTGTTATCTTTATAACTTTCTATACCACCTATATGATTTCAGCTTTAACTTCTAATAAATAAATAGACTATATTAGTAAATTATATAGTGCATAAGGAGATCAGTACCACATGTTTTTACCTATGTTACTGCAATTGGTGACATTCAATAGTGAGGCCTCTCTGATAGAGGACATGGAACTGAGCTCCACACTGAACAGTGATGTACATGTACTGTGTGGGGAAAAGAAATCCTTGTATTTTTTTATACCATTCAGGCTTTGGGGTTGTTTGTTAGTGCAGCAAACCTAGCTTACCTGAAGGATTGCATAGATTTTTCCTCTCTTTAGGCAGTGTCAACATTTTACTCTTATAATTGTATAAAATCATCTTATTAATTAATTAATTATCAGTTCCCCTCCTCCCACTAAAATGTAAGCTATTTAAGAGCGGGGTTCATGTCTGTGATGTTTATTACTGTATCTGCAGTGCCTAGAATAGTACCTAGTACATAGTAGGTTCCTTCTTACATATTTGTTAAATAAATGAAAAAAATGGGTGAAAGATTTCAACATGTTTCTGTGGAATTTAGACTAAGACAACTTCCCTTTGTAAAACAATTGTTCTCAGATTCCAAAATGACTTTGATATACTTAAGTTAGAGTTTCTGATGGCCAAGAGATGTTAAATAATTTCTCACAAAGATGTAAGAACTCTTAATCGCTTTAATCATTTGGTCTTTTTTTCCTCTACCACTATAAATATTTTCCTTCTGTGTGGATGAAAAACAACCATGATGGTAATTATTTTTTAATGTTCTGCTATCGTTAGATATTTTATTTATTTATTCTGCTTTAAATGACTTTAGCAAAGCCTTAAGTGTATTTGCTGAATAGACAAGTGTGCTTTTCTGAACATCCAAAGGAGAAGACATGACATATTTATAATGCTGGCTCTTAAGGTATATAAGGTATATTCTTCCATTCTGGTTCTTGCTCGTTCTTTCTTAACAGCCATTATGTCCAAGCTACCTTATGGTCTGCAGATGTGCATTAAATACAGAGATGTTTTGAGTTAATGATTTCTAAAAAGGCTTCAGACAAGTGGAATAGATATGTTTGTTCTTGGGTAGTTGGTCAACAGTGTTTCTCAGCAAGAGGTAATAGACTTAGAACGCATTCCCTCATCTGAAAGGGGCTTAGCACTTGAGCCAGATGGCAACTTCTATTCTTTGGTCTTAACACACACTAATTTAGTATAAGTATTTACAGCTGTATCTGTTGGTATCTTCTCAATTGGCATGTGCCTTCTCTTGTACAGAAATAGAAAAGCACAGATGGCATTGCTACATATTTGTATCTCCCATTTGGCCCTAAAGCTACTTGTCTTTTCACATGCCAGGCAAGAAGAAAGAATGGAGAAAGCTCTTCTTATGCTGAACAGCAGTGTGGCCATTTGCTTGGTAACTAGAAACATATCAGCATAGATTTGCCTTTAGATCGTCCACATGCTTGGTTTTGTCATCACATGGCCCACATTCATCAGATCTCATTTCTTACAGAAAAAATGAAGCACCTGGGCATTTCATGTTTTGCCTTTTATAACATCCTGGAAATCCTTACTCTTAAATGAACTCTTCCTTGTCCTCTTAAACATGTTTTGTGTTTCTTTTACCCTGTTCCACTTTTAATTTATTCTGGCATTTTGTTTTTATATGTTGTACTAGGATATATCAGGAATTTTCCATGTTTGCTTGATTGCTAACCGGAAACAGGGTAGCACTTGTGCTTAGAGAATGGCATCATTTTCTTCCATCTTTAAACTGCTTTGGCATCCAAAATAGTTTAAGTACTTTCAAGAACATTGTATATCGATAAATCTGTGGAAATTCACAGTGATGTTTTTCCACTTCTGATGTGAGGTATAAGGAAGACTGCATAAGGCTTTTGAGTTGGACAGTTCTAGATTTTAATACAAGCACATTTACAGACTATGGGTTTAAGTATGTCATTTAATCTTTTGAGGCTCAATTTCCTTATCTGTTAAATTGGGAAACAATATTTCCTAGCTCTCAGAGTGGAGGTGAGGATTAAATCAGATAATGCATTTTAAATCCAGGGTCTGGCTCATAGTGAGCACTAAACAAATGGCAATTTTCCTACTGAGACTAATGGCACATACCTAAAAGATTAACATCTCAAAAATTGTAATTTTAGCAATGCTTTCACTAAAGCTTTATATTACAAATACTATTTCAGTTAGATTCCAATGTATAGGTAAGTCAAATTCATTCTGAAGAAATAAGGAATAATGCCAACAGATATTTATTATTAATAGTAATAGTAAAGAAGCTATATTTATTTGTTACCTGTTGTCAATGAAATATTTGTGCTTGCATGTTGTTATATACCCTTCTAAGCCATATGTTTGTTTGGAGGAAGAGCATTCCAAGCAGGGGGCACAGTCAATGACAAATTTCTAAGGGAAACCAGGCCTGACATGTTCAATCAATAGCCAAGAGTTCCATGTGGTCCATGTGGCCAGAGTGACCGAAAGGGAGAGAAGTCAGACACAGTGGTGAGAGAGGAAACAAGCCCTTTTGTGTAAGTCACAGTCTAGTCCTTGGGCTTTGCTTTGAGTGAAATGAGGGGCCGTTGCACAGAGTGAGACATGACATGATCTCACTTATGCTTTATAGAATGGCAAGGGCCACTCTGGCTGCTGGTTTTAGAATAGACTGTAAGGGAGGCCAGGTTGGAACATGGAGGCCATATCTGAAGTGGCCAAACTGGGGGTCTATTTTGAAAGTAAATGCCCCAAGATTTCTTAACAGATGAAATGTGGAGCTATGATGGAAAGCAAGAGTTAGGACAACTCAAATTTTTGGCCTCTGCAACTGCAGGCTGAAGTTGCCGTCTTCAGGCAAGTTGGAGCAGGTTTCAGGAATTCAAAGTATCTATTAAGTGGAGTTTAAAAAGTCTGTGAGACATCCAAAAGTGTGGCTATGTGAATACTCAAGATGAGAGAAGGCAAGCTTAGCAAGTTTATTTCTTATCTTAAAAACAAATAATATAACCCCAGTAACAAATATCATTCCCTGAAGGAAAGAGACCAGTTTCAACAGATCCCTCATTAGTACTGATTAACATTTTAGAAAAGTTAGCAAAGGAGAGAAAACTGTTCATTTACCTTTCAAACTGGCTATCAATTATAGAACAAATTGTGTTCTCAGGCAAAGAAGAAAATCTTCCTATCCTTCAGAAGCAAAGAAGAGAATATACAGAACTGCTAACACTGTGCCCTCCAATCCATAAGGGTTCATACATATGTCTGTGAAAAACATAAGCATTGCTTTTTAGAATAAGCAAAGATGGAAGAAATATATGGTTTTCAGTAAGACAGTTACATAGATTTCCCAGCTCACGGAAGATTTTCCCATTGACTGAAGATTTCTGACAGACATGTTCTGAGGTGGATTAACAGTTTTGAATGACAACAACCTAATTGGCTCTCTTTTCTCCTGAGCTGGGGGAGGGGAGAGTGATGCCAGTTCACATATATAGTACAAATCTTCAGTCTGAATGAGTCAGGATCAGTCATTATTGCCTCAAAGATGTGTAATTGCATAAATAAATTTAGATTTGTCTGATAGTATATTTTTATATGCTATTTATAACTTACTGCTAATAGTTTATAACCAGTAAGATAAAATCAAAACACTTAAGTGACTAATACTGTAACTAATTTTTTTTTAATCATTATGGAAAAACTGAAGAAATTTAGATAACTCATTTATATTCTCCATGGCACATTCAAGCTGAGAGGAAATCAGTTTGACCAGCTCAGAAAGGTGTTTAAGGGCAGTGGTGTAAACAAAGGTAAGGTTGGATGACCAGATATTAGAAAGTTAAATGACATACTAGGAAGTTTGAGTTTTATTCTGTAGACAGTGAAGAGTCATAGAAGCTTTTCAGTTGGGGATTGGCAAGATTTATTGCAGAATCTTAGGAATAAATTTTTACACATAAAGAATATTTTGGCAAAATTGAGAACTACTTAATATACATGTAATTATAGCAATTTTAATAAATATTTCACTGACTTTTTTGAAAAAAGTAATAAATTGATTATATATATAATTATAAAAAGTTCAAATTAATATCTTCAATGTCTGTCTCCAAAAATCCAGATCCATATCCTTATATATTTGTACTTAGATGTTTCTGAAACCAAATTAATAATTTTTTCTCTTTCCATGGATCTCATGGGTGAACATTAAAACCACAATGTTGAGCAGAAGAAGTTAGATACAGAAGAATGCCCACTGCCAGTTTCTAATTTCAGAAATTTCAAAAAAAATGGGCAAACCCAAACTATATTGTTTAGGGATGCATACTCAAATAGCAAAACTATAATGCAAAGCAATGACATGCTTGCTATTCTATTTAATAGAGAAGTTGTCTCTAAGTTGGGGGTGAAGGAATGAACAGAGAGGCCAGTTCTATGGTCTCTAAGAAAAAATGATAGTTACATGAATATTTGCTTTATAAGTTTTTCCTTTATGCTTTTTTTATGTCTTTTTTTTTTAATGACAAGAAAAAAATTACAAACTGTATGCATCCTTCAAGACATTCATCTCCATAGAATTAATCCATTCTGATTAATCTGTGAGCTTTATTTCTCTTCTGAGCATTAAGAGTTATTATCTATATAAATCAATTAGGCATTGCCTTATGACATTGCTTCAGTGGTTACCTTGAAGTATTAGGTGCCTTTCTTAGAGTGGTTCAAATTCTAGATCATCCCTCCATCCAAGCTCTTAAAACCCATTGCAGTGATTTACACATACAAGACGCCTATTTTTGTTGTTGTTGTTCCAGCAATAATCAGAATCTCTTAATCAAATCATGTTAAAAAACACAGAGGTTATAAGGGAGAATTTTTGGAAAACAATAGACCTTATATTCTTTGAACAGTTTAAAAAATGTCTTTAATTGAAGGAGAACTCAGTATGTTTAGAATAAAATGGCATATAGAAAACAGAGAAAAAAATGTGATACATAACAAGCCACTTTTTTTTAAATGAGAACAAGGAGATGAGTCATCAACTGACTCTGTGACCAAAAAATCATAGAGGAAATTCAGAAACAAACTGAATTGAGAGAACTGAAACAATCATCAAAGGAATAAAGATATAAATGCTTATTTTTCTCGGTCCAGGACTTTACATATTCAGTTTCTTGATTTTGTCATTTTATTTTACATATTTACTTAGAAGAACATATTGTATTCAAATTTAGATGATAATTATTAGAGAGTATTGATAAATAATTTGAGTAGTCATGAAATCATAGTCTCTCAAGAGATAGAAACTTTAAAGGTTATTTATTTCTGATACCCAGACATTAAATATGCTGAATCAGTTAATAAAATACCAGCTAAGGGTCATCTATCATATTCTTGAATATCTAGTGAGATACTAATATGTACTAGACTGTGATTTCAGTACCTTCTGTTGCTGCAATATTAGTTTCAAAGATTGTCATTGTATTTTCAAACACAAGGCTATTTATAATGAGAGATTATTTTATAACTTCTCATAAATAATATCATTTTTGTTTTACATCATTATATATATATATATATATATATATATATATATATATATATATATATATATATATATGTATGTCTGACTCTCTTCCACTTTTTTTTCTCTTGCCAGTGACACTTTCAAGGAATAATACTCTCTGAAAGTGCTTATATTTCAAATATTAGTAAGTATTCATGATTTTGAGGACCAAAGCTCTATGAACCTTCTATGGTGAGCTGAAAGAAGCAATTCCTATCCATCTGATGATCACTGGACAATTCTATTTCATTTTAAATGACCAAATACAGTTTGACCAGTGCTGACAAACTTACTTGATTGTTAGCTCTCCACACTATGGACCTTTTTGTATCCAAGCCTGAAAGGAAATTACCTAGAGACAAAATTAAAGTACTTTAGAACAAAAGTAAGATACCATCTAAACACTAAGAACACAAAGCTAATTTAAATTACTTCCTCTTTCTGTTTTTTTTTCTCTTTTTTTAGTGGAGAGTTTATCTGTAAAGTTGGAATTTAAAATCCCAGAAAATATGTTACTGTTTGGTTGTAGGCATAGAGCAATATTTGTTCAGATAAAATTAATTGCCATTCTATTTGAAATGTTTTTAAAGAAATGAATACAAGTTAGATATTTTCTCTTACAAAAAGACTAAAAAAGAGAGAACTAGACAATTCTATTACATTTGTAGAAATGTGTAGACTGAGGTGTAACCATGAATTGGTCTTTCAGATTATATTGGACTTGATACCCTACTCCTGGCACTACCAGTGAAGTCCACAATTTAAGGCATGAAGGATGTACCTGCATTTGATACATTCAGTGACTTTTACTTAGCTGTGCAATAGTGTCACATCTTCAACTTCTCTTTGATTTCTCGGTCAAAAATAAATAGATTCTTAGTTAAAATGCTCATAATTTGTACATATGTCTCACAGTGATCATTTTTCATTGTGAAAAATATAAATTTATGTTCTCTCCTGACTGAAGATTTTGACCATTGCATTTCCATGTTTAATATAACAAATCATCATATACCATGAGTAGAATGGTCATGATTTTTATCTTTCATTTATTATGTTCAACATAAAATTAAATGGAATTAGTGACTGGTAAATCCACAAAAGAGGCCTGCTTTATTTGAAGAGGCTGTATGACAGCCTTCCACACAGATACAGCTTTTTACTCAACATAGAAGTACTCTACATTCCAAGCAGAAAATCTTTAAGACACATAGTGTACAGCGTGGAAATTCATTACTATCTGATTTGTTTGCAGAACCTATTAAATCACAATACTGATAACCTAAAACATAAATCTTACTGGCTTTGTTTTGCAAAAAATTGGCCAAGTTAATATGTTAGAAATTTATTTTTTTTTTTTGCCTCTTAATTATTTTGTTTGCTAAATTTTTGTTATCTTTATAACTTTCTATACCACCTATATGATTTCAGCTTTAACTTCTAATAAATAAATAGACTATATTAGTAAATTATATAGTGCATAAGGAGATAGGTACCATGGAAAAAAGCAAATGACAAGGGAGGTGGCATTCAGGGGACAATGTGGAGGAGTGTTGAAGTAGTTGTAAGAAGAGTCATCAGGGATGACTTAATTGCAGGTTGGTAATTAAATGCATCAAAAGTAATTAATATTGAGGTATTCCAAATAAAATATTAGAATATGTTTTCCTATGAAATATCTATGACTCATAGATTCCAGTCAGGTGCATTTAAAGGCCAACTTGTCTAGGAGTGCACTCAATATTTTCTTAAGTAAGTTTGACATAAATCTTAATTACCTATAAAAGTTAAAATGTTAAATTTCTAAACATTTATCAGCTTCATCCTAGCCAATATGGGAGTTGAATCAGAAGTATGAAGTTTTAGCAAAGTGGTCTAGTTTCACTTTTGTTATTTTTGTGCAATTACTTTTTTCCTTTTGTAGATGTCAATAATAAGATCTAATATATAAAAATCAAATTGTAGATGCAGGTTAGGAAAGTAGATAATCATTACTAGATCCTGAAAGTTTCACAATTAAGCTGTATTATTTAAAATTAATCTTTTCTTTAAACATAAAATTTAGCCATTTAAAATTCAAATTCAAGTTCTTACTTGCATATTTGGGCAAATGCTCAATTGGGCTGTTATATTTTCTAGAAGACATTTTTATAAACTTCATTCTTTTCACATCTGTTATCCAACTATAAATAAAGATTACCAAACTGAACCTAAACCAATAAAACTTTTCAACACATCACTTCTCATATTCATAAAAATAGTCATTTTTATTTTTTATCTTGGCCACTTGAGCCAACAAAAATGGGATGGTTTGTGTTAAAGAAAAAGGCAACTAATCTTTGTAATATGAACATATCAAACGTTTTGAAATATAAGTAGACATTCTTGGAGTAGATTAGTTCTCAGATGAATTTATTTAGATCACTGACACTCAAACTCTTTGTGATAGCATCCGGACAGTAGGATGCAAATAAAAACTCACCTCGTTTGCTTTTAGTTGTTGACCGATGCCTCCTAAATCAGCTCACATGTGAAGCAGTCCAATTCACTCTCTCTGAATGCGCGTCTGTTTTCCCTTTCTTTTGTTTGTATTTAGGGACAGTATTATTTGAAATAGTTTTGAAGGCTTTTAGTCTTACTACAGCTCACTTCAGAGTGCATAGAAATCGAGACTTGCTAATGTTGCAGAAACAGTTATTCACTATCTACCCATCCAGGCCTCCTTCTCTGCCAATAGAACACCAAAACGGTTCAAATATTTACCTCTTGAGGAACATGATTCTTTATTTCATTTTAGGGGGAAATCCTAATTTCTTTATATTTAAAGAAATTCCATTCTCTTAAACACTAATGTGTTTAAGTGATCAAGTTCAGTTCAGTTAGGCGTAAGGGGAAATCTATTGAGAGCATTCTGTGAATGTTTTCCTCTTAAAAGGAGGCATTTTTCTCCTTTAATACATTAAGTAGCCCTATTGGAGTTTGTATTAGTACTGCTACCATTTTTTATATTAGAAGACCCAAAGGCAAGAAGTTTTTATTTTAGGACAATACTCCCACTAAGGATGGCAGCGTGGAGAGAGGAAAAGGATCTGAATCTTGATAATATTTTTTAGCTACTGACTTAATCAAGACTATATCTGTTCCTCTTATGAACATGTTCATTTATTCATCAAGGCATACTATGCACTAATAATTGCTCTAAGTGCTTGGGACATTGCCTTGAAAAAAAAAATAGAAAATTCCTAAGCAATAAAGCTAACATTCAAGTAGGAAAGCCGGACATTGAATGGAATGTATTAGTAAATTATATAATATAAGAAGGTTGTCTTAGTTAGCTTGGGCTGCTAGCACAAAAATACATAAACTGGATTCTATGAATAACAGAAATTTATTTCTCAGAGTTCTAGAATCTTGAAGTTCAAGTACAGTGTGCTGGTCAAAGAATAATAGGATTCTTCTTTTTTTTTTACAAAATAAAAGTTTTATTTTTATTATTTTTAATTTTTATTTTTTAAATTAATTAATTATTTTTATGGTGACATTGGTTAATGAAATCCAATAAGTTTCAGCTGTACATTTTAACTGTAAGACATTTACACACACACACACACACACACACACACACATATGCCTTACCTTGTGTAGTTAGAAATCCATAGTTAGATTTCTTTCTGTCACCACATATTTGACTCCCCCTTACCCCATTTACCTCCCCCCTCCCCCTACCCTCTGGTAACCACTAGTCTATTGTCCATGTTCATGAGTCTCTTTGTTGTCCTGTTCATTTGTTGCTTTTAGGTTTATATCCCACATGTAAGTAGTACCATGTGATTTTCAATTTTTTCTGTCTGCTTTATTTTGCTTAGTATGATTATCTTCAGGTCCATCCATGTTGTTGCAAATGGCAGTATTTCATCTCTTCTTATGGCTGAAAAATATTCCATTGTATATATGTACCACAGTTTCTTTATTCAGTCATCTATTGTAGGACACTTTGGTTGCTTCCATGTCCTGGCCACTGTGAATAATGCTGCTGTGAACATCAGTGTGCAAATATGTTTTTGGATATGAGTTTTCAAGTCTTTGGGGTAAATACCCAGTAGAGGGATTGCTGGGTCATATGGTTGATCAATTCTTAGTTTTTTGAGGAACCTCCATACTGTTTTCCATAGTGTCTGTACCAATTTGTAGTCCCACCAGCAGAGTATGAGGGTTCCTTTTCCTCCGCATTCTCTCCAACATTTGTTATTACTTGTCCTGTTGATTATAGCTATTCTAACAGGTGTGAGATGGTATCTCATTGTGGTTTTGATTTGCATTTCCCTAATAGCTAACAGGTTTGAACATCTTTTCATATACTTCTTGGCTATTTGTATGTCCTCTAGGGAGAAGTGTCTGTTTAGGACCTCTGCCCATTTTTTTGATTGGATCATTAGTTTTTGTTGTTGTTATTGAATCATATGAGTTTTTTTTTTTTTTTTTGTATATTTTGGATATTAGGTCCTTATCGGAGGCATTGCTTGCAAATATATTTTCTCATTTCGATGGTTGTCTCTTTACCTTGTAGATGGTTTCCTTTGCTATACAGGAGCATTTTAGTTTGATGTAGTCCCATTCATCTATTTTTGCTTTTACTTTACTTTCCTTTGAGATTAAATTCATAAAATTCTCTTTAAGTCCAAGGTCCTTGAGTTTAGTTCCTATGTTTTCTTCTATGCGTTTTATTGTTTCAGGTCCTTAATCCATTCTGAGTTAATTTTAGTATGGTGATAGACAACAGTCTAGTTTTATTCTTTCGCAGGTGGCTTTCCACCTTTCCCAGCACCATTTATTGAAGAAGCTTTCCTTTCTCCACTATATGTTTTTGGCTTTGTTGTTGAAAATTATTTGCCCACATAAATATGGATTTACTTCTGGACTTTTGGTTCTATTTCACTGGTCCATGTGTCTGTTTTTCTGCCAATACCATGCTGTTTTGATTGTTATTGGTCTGTAGCATAATTTGAAGTCAGGCAGAGTGATGCCTCCAGCCTCATTTTTTTTTTCTCAGGATGGCTTTGACAATTCAGGTCATTTGTGCTTCGATACATATCTGATGAGAGCCTTTCTCTAGTAGCAGATTGCAGACTTCTTGTTATAGCCTTATAAATCTGAGAGCAGAGAGAGGAAGCAAGTTCTCTTCTTACTCTTATAAGGGCACTCACCCTATTCATGGGGAATTTATCTACATGACCTTATCAAATCCCACTTACCTCTCACAGGCTCCACCTTCTAATATCATCATATCAGGGGGTAGGTTTTTAAATATATGCATTTTGGGGATACATAAACATTCACTCTATAGAAAAGGTAATGAGTGCAATGAAAAAAAAATAACAGGATATGATATGCTAGGAAGTGAGAGGGGTGTTACATTGTACGCAGAGTCATCAGGGAAGGCTTGAATGAGAAGGTGACATTTTATCAAAGACAGCAAGGAGATATGAGAGAATAAAATCCCCCAGTGAGTTTGTTTTCACCCTTCTTATTTGCAAAAACATGTTTACTGATATTGAGATCATGGATGTTACTCAAGTCTTTATAGAAACTGAAAGCTTCCTGCCTCTCAGTACATGTATATTTGAATTTTTTTTAAATATCTGGTATCATGGCCAATTCAAATGACTTCTGTGAATGTGTTATCTCTGCCTGATTATATACTGAGACAAACTCTCTATTTTCTCTATGTCTGGGTCAGTTTCTTGCTACTTTTGGCTATTTAGGTTCTAGTGAAATGAAATGAAAAAGGATTTGTAGGTAAACATTGAGTTTGTGATTTTATGCCATTTATGTCACTTTCACCATAATAATAATAGCTAATATTTATTAATTCACTCAGTAGCACTATGGGTATATGTATTAGTATTTTTACCATTTTTACATTAGATAACTGAGGGCAAAAAGGTTACCTTTGCAAAAGTTGTGGAGAAAATGGTAAAGCATGGACTCAAGGCAAGAGACTGGACTCCAGAGCCCAAGATATTAGATGTAAAATAAAAAAACTGTTAGTTTTCAGGTGAATACTGATAACTGTTATAGAGCTCATGAGAGAATGAACAGTCCTCTTCCCTGATAGGACAAGGCACCAGTGTAGGTCATGAGACTCCAGTGGTCCTTTACTGCAGAAAATCCATAGGCATTTTTTTAAGCCTAGTTGTGTCAGAACAGGACAGAATGTTGTCACAAGTTAAATAGAAGTATATAATGATACAATTGTTTATAAATTTCTATTCTTCCAAATTTAGGTCAAATGAAAGTTACGGAGAACTCACAATATCTATTTAACTGGCAGCTAAATTTCATTAAAACGCACTGTGTATTTTGTTCTAACCTGTTATAAAGAGGAATCACTGCAACCACAAAACAGTGAAGCAGAGTATGTGTCATTAACATGGTGCCTTTCATTACCAACCCATTTCACAGCTTCTGAATAAGATCGGCATCTGTGATGAAAGTTTCCAAGATGGAGTCAGTGCTAGGGTATATCTAGGGCAGTGGTCCCCAACCTTTTTGGCACCAGGGACTGGTGCTCTTGTGTGAATCGAATGTCTGATGATCTGTCAGGGATGTTAGCACTGGGGAGAGGCTGCGAATACAGATGAAGCTTTGCTTGCTAGGCCACTGCTCACTTCCTGCTCTGTGGCTTGGTTCCTAACAGGCCACTAACTGGTACTGATCCATGGCCCAGGAATTGGGGACCATTGATCTAAGGTCTGGTAAAGGGTTTTCTGAAGTGTTGCAAAGTATTAGTTACTAGGAGTTTAATAAGTTTTTGGCTAATAACCAAATAAAAGTTTAGGTAACAAAATAATTTTGTGAAGACCCAAAGTAACAGAACTTTAATTTAATAATTCATATTATAAAATTTCATACATGAGGGAACATTTTATGCTATATTTCCAAAAAATTAGTTATCTTAGGAGAAACTGTTTCTCCCCTGCTATTTTTTTTTTTTTTTCAGCAGGAAATCTTATAGAACTAAGATTCCATGATGGATATTTTGAGAAATACTGATGAGCGATAGACATGTCTGAGCATAACTGGACATTTTACTAAGTGCTCTAGAGAGTTCTCTAGGCACCAGGGAAAAGATGGCTGCTATGGAATGAGAAGGGGGTGAGCTAAGCCATTCTCGTGCACGATCCTAGCATAGAGATGAGAATTTTTCCACAAGAGCAGCCCCATTAGAGAGTTTGCCATTGAGTGAGGTGGTGTTGCCAGGGAGCCAGCATTTCAGGAGTCACATACAGTTTCCAGGTGTTGATTGAATACCTAGCAACCCAATGGTTGAAACTTCTGTATGGAAATGCACTTGAGAATATTTCAAGTATATACATTCTCAACATTTTATAATTAAACGACACATTATTATGGCATAACTTGTTTGCCTATGAGTGCCCTTATACCCTGTCTGCTCTAAGTAGTTATCTATTGCTATGAAACTTGAATCTCCCTGGCACATCTGTAGCATTTGCACACAAGTGCTGGCTACTGGCCAGATACTGTAGAACTGGGTATGTGTGGCAGATATTTGTGTCAATGTTTTTCTTTCTCCAGATATCACCTTTTTCATATATTGCTGCTCTATTTTAAGAAAAAAACAATTTGGCAATAAGTGTTTAAAAAATGTTTACTATTTAAATGATATCTCATAGTATTATGACTTCCCATTTCAAAAATAGCCAATATTTTGCTTCAGTTTCTGAGCTCTATGCTATTATAAAAATAAATTGCATCATCATAGTAAATAAAAGTAAATCAGTGGACCAATGGTTTTTTAGAAAAAATGTTGAGTCATTAAGAAGCAAACAATATTTTAAGCATATATATTTCCATTATTTACAAGGAAAATATGAGATTCTGAGCTATGGAAAATTGAAAAAGAAACTTGCAACTGGAAGTAAAACATGTGGTGTAATGTAGATGGCCATCAATACATTTTACTTAGTATATGTGTGTATATGTGGATTTTATGCAAATGTTTTCATCATGTCTATCAAGTATAGTCATTGATGCCACCTTATGAACATACAAATAGCTTCTATAACAATACATTGGAAACTCTTAGTCTAGATGATGGTTTTTTATAAGACCCCTAGAACTTTTTGGGGCACTTGTTTAGAGGTTCTTAAACTGGTAGTCCAGACCAAGGGAATTGTATTTCAAATGTATGGGCTTGAGTTTGTGAATTTTCAAGTGAGCATGTTCAGAGCTTTGGTGAGAGATTTTCAGTGCTGGTCCCCGACCAGGAGAAGGGAGGAAACACTGCTTAAGTGCCCCAGCCCACAAGGTGGGGCCGAGCTGTGACATTCTCACTTTATACTTAACATGCTCACTGTACCTGAACTGATTTGAAAAACACTTGGAAGATTTATTTATATTTAGTATTATTTCAACCGTTATGTGATCTTTTAAATGAAAGTGACATGACATTTATTATAATATGGCTCAATCAAGTTGGCACCTCTTCTATTTTTCCTGAGTTATTTCCTACCTGATGTGTGTGTGTGTGTGTGTGTGTGTTCATGTTCATCCGTGCACTCTTAATAGACACTTTGGTGGTGTGACAAACCAGAGTTTGGAGACAAGTCCTAAGGTTCTCAATTTTGGGAAGAAATGCTCCTGATTATGTAAGGTTAAGCATTTGCAAACTATAGAGTTTTTTTTTTTTTTAAGCAAAGCAATTGAAAATTTAAGTTCATGTAGTTCTCAGATTAATTGGGGTGAGGATACATAAAAAGGTTTAGGAATATTTTTGACTATTGTTCTCACACGATAATGGATTCTGAAATTAAGAATGATTTTGATTGCAATCCTGAAAAGTACAAAAAATGTTTAGATTCTAGCATGTTAACACACATGCACACACATATCCACAAATAAGATAGTTTGCTACATTTGCTCTTCTTAAGCATCTACTTATTATTGGACAGATTTATTACAGGGAGAGAGAACATGACTCATGCTTAAATCATAATAAACTTCTTTGATTGCTAAAATCAACTGTAAAATCTCCTTGATTCTGTCAGCTTCAAGGAGAAAATGGTTGTCCTATGAAGGCTTCATTAGGCATTTTGTAGTATGATGGGAATCAAAGCAACGGAAGCAGCTCATTCAATTTTCTAACATTAAACATTCTCAAACAGAAGGTTGTTTCCTCAAATAACTGTTGTCTGTGGTTGGTTTTGAGGGAGAAGAGCATTACATGCAAAACTCCAAGTATCTGTAAAATGTTAGGCTTGCACATCCTCTTGGCTGCTTTCGTGGCTTTTTTCATCTAGCAAATGTCACCTGATACAGTCAGTGATTCTCACAATAAACTTTTTGCTGGTTATTCACAAAGGAAGAGATAGAAAACAAAGCAGGATACCAGGAGGCTGAAAGGGGTGAGTTTCCTTTGGTTTGGCTTGGTTAAAGCATCACATGTCCATGTTCCACTCTCATCATTTCACTCGTCTCCAAGTATAGCATGTTGAAGATTTCTGAGGACCATTTTAATATAGTTTTGTTTACTCAAAATTAAGTACTGAGGGACAGCACTTGAAATTATGTGGGAAAAATAATATAACTCTGGCCATTTAGTAAGTCTCAGATTTTCATGGAACAATGTTAAGAGTTGCGTAATATTGCTAAGTTGAATTTATATTTATTTTTAGAGCAGTTTAACTATACTGAGATCAGATTGTGGAATACATAACTGACTGTTGCATATAGTAAACTTTATCTGCGAGCGTGCTAGAAGTCACCAAAAAGAATCATCAAGACATCCTACACCCCAGTAGCACTTAATCTAGCTCTGGAATTTATAATATTACTGTTAAAGGGATAAAAATATTGAAAATTTGTCTATCAAAGGGAACTCATAATAATAAAACCATTCATTCACAAAGCACCATGGAAAATGAATTATTCTTTCCATGCATTATTAATTCAGGCCCATCTGACACAATACACTACTATGGAAGCTAAAGTTCTTTTTAGCAGCCTTTAGTATCTGAGCCTGGACAGCAGGCAGCATGGAAGCACACTAGCACATAGATGAATGCTCAGTCATCTAACATAGATCTGCACCCTGTCAAGATGGGGCTAGGTGCATTAATATTTATTATGGACGGATATGATAATGGGTCATGGAAGAGATAGTTCAGGTGAGAGGAAGTCATAGGGAAATTTTCTTATTTTCATTTAGAATGTAATCTCTCAATCCCTGCCCTGCACACATCCACACCATTCCATAGTTGCAAAGGGGTACTTAGGCTTGAGCAAAAGGAAGCAAGCCTGTTACTGCATTTACTCATTTATTACAAATATTTATTTTGCACATACCCTGTTCTGTGTGCTGTTTTGTATAATGGGGATATAGGAGTGAATAAAAAGTCCTCAGGAGCTTACCTTCTAGTGGCCACTCTTCTAAGTACTTTATGTGACTTAACTCAGCTAATTCTCATAAAAACCTGTGGAAGGTGCTATAATCCTCATTTTATAGATAAGGAAACTTAGGCCTTGAGAGTTTGCATAACTTGTGGAAACAATACATACCCAGGCAGAAGGTTCTCAATCATTTTGTTATTGTGCCTGTGGATAGTAGGAATGGAAATATATGTTTGAAGGAAGAAGGATCAGGGAATTGGGAGGGTGGAAAGTATTAACATTGCCTATGGAATATGCCTGCCACTGGTAGGAGCTGCACTCACATTACCTAATTATGTCATGTAAAGTTTTATTTTAAGAGGTTGAATGATTTGCTAGAGATCACAACCAGTTAGGTGGGAAGATCAAGAATTGATAGACTCCAAGTTCTTATGATTTTTCTATATACAACCCTGCCTCAAAAGAGAAAAACAAAAGCAGGGAGCAAACACTTGAAATCTCATTTTGAGAATTTGCTCCAAAAGTCCTTGGACAATTTTTTTTTTTTTGGGTTGTAATTAAAATTATAATTACTTAGCCTCGTAGACCTAGTATCAGCTTTAATGAATGCAATAAATAGGTATCCCTGCTCTTAAAAAGTTCTCATGATATGTCCAATGTGTTTTGGCAGCATTTCTCACATCCTTTTATATTTATATTTGAGGGGAAAAAATGATGTGGCAATATTGTTTAAAAATTTTCACTTCCTATTTCTCAGAGAGTTTTAGTCCTGGAGAGTACAAAACATGAATGAAAAAAATATTTAAATTGGGTAATTATGTGACAAACAATATGTTTTTATATTTTGATTTTCTCTCTGTGCATCAGTGGCACACAGTAACACACACAATTGTGTAAACGGTATGAGCACTTGTCCTCTCTCTTGCTTGTTGCTGGAAGACTGTAGCCCTCTGGATAAAGGCCCTCTGGTTTTCCTGGGAACCACCCCCTCCCCTCCACCATCACCACCATTGCCCAACACGTGCTGATGAACAGGTCTGCTTCCCAGTCCCAACCCATCACCTTCTGGGTACTCCAGTGTCCACCTGACCCCTGCAACCCTCATAACAACTGGGTCTGGAAGACCTAGAAGAACTAAAGCTGTTCAGGTTTTTGCTTTAAAAGGCAAAAACTACTTTGCTGCTTCTCTTCCAGTGTCTTGATTAAGATGTGAGTAAAGATGCTCTTTTGAATTTTTATTTCTACATGTCCTCCCAGGTAAGTGTGTAGCAGGGCTAGAGCCACAGAAAAACCCAAGGAAGAGGCATCATATTTACTCAAAGTCACCTCTCATCACCAGTAACTGAGGCTTTCTGTTAAGTGCATTATTTTTTATCAGAATGATTACCCTACAGGGAGTTTTCTGGCCAAAGGCTTTTCTGGAGTGTCCACACTGCCAACTTCCTAAAGATGCCCAGGCCAGTTCAGTGTACTCTTAGACTCAAACTGGGATACTCCACAATACCATATAATACATATTAGAAATGAAACATTACAATCATTGTTGTATTTCATCTTTACTACTCCATGAGGAAAGAACAATAAAGGCTTAATATGATAATGTAACTTGTCTACAGATATGGAGAATAAGTGATAGAGATGGAGCATTCATGACTTCTGAACTCAGGTTCAGTCCTCTTTCCACTACACCATAGTGTCTTTCCATTACAAAAAAATAAAATAAACTTTTGTTTTTTTCAAAAACATCAAAACCAGAAATTTCCATCTTTACATATCATGGAGCAATACCTATATATGAATTACATATTTAAGCAAACCAGAAATCTCAAATTCAGTAGGATTCAGTTATTAAGAAGAATTAACAGCAATTGTTTTCACTTTTACTTTAGGGTTGTCAGTAGTTGCACGTGGTTGACATGGCATCACATTTGAAAAAAAGCATTGATATGATTGATTCCAACTGTAAATCTGGAATGCATCTTTCAATTTATGGAGTCACAGTTATTCTTCTAGGCCTCTGGATTATAGCACAATTTCCTACACAAAACAGATTATTTGGTGACATTTATAAACTACAGATATTAAAAAGTAGAAAAAAAAAGGAAAATATTCCCACTTTCTGTTTAGCAACCAATTTAAAATAGATTTGCACAATAGAGTTATTGAATGACATGAGCGTTTATATCTCAATGAATTGATAATTGATAGCACATGACTGATAAAAAAAAATAAAGCCAAGAAAACACAGTACCTGTCTCCAATTACACATTGTATACAGTGTAGAGTGTGCCTCTATGAGTCCTCACATACACATGCACACCATGTGGGTTAAGTCAGACAAATGTTTTGTGTGGGTGGTCTCAGACGACATACTGTAAACCACTTATTCAAATAAACCTATTGGTTCCGTCCCTGATTCTGTGCCAGGTAGACAAGTTTGAGAGTTTTTTCCTTTCCTAATGCTTATCCCCACATAATAAGCTACCTGAGTATGCAAAATGATTTTAGTATGTGAGAGGCTGTCATTAAAATGTAAAAACTTCTGCTAAAATGAGGTCAAAATCATTACCTTGGTTTTGCAGATAAGAACTGCAGGTTATGGATTAAAACTCTGCAAAATATACTTAAATATGTACAAATGTAATAAATGTATGATTTAGATTTTATAGCAAATCTGCAAACCCATCTTCTCTTTCCCTTTACTTTGCCTATGATACATGCTCCTTAGCCACGCATAGAGAATTACTGGAACTTCTCTGCAACACATTTTCATTCTTTCCTGCTCTCTCGTTTTCCAGAAATTTTACACTTCAAAATTCTACTCCATAGAGTAGAATTAGCATTTGTGTAAACCACCTTAGAGATTGATGTTTCAATTTATGTTGTAAAACATGTAACATCATGATGAAATAAAAACATAATATACGTAAGAAACTTTAAAATTTAAAAGAGGTTCACATACATTCTCATATTAATGGTATTAATATCTATTAATCCATGACATTTATTACATTATGTTAATTATGAACTTGTTATTTGTTTTATTATTTTTATTTAATGAAAAAACACCATTTTAGATTTGTGTTCAGATCACAGATGGAAAAAGTACTCTGAGTCTATATGGATTTCCTTCACTAGGTAAAGAGTAATGTAAACCCATGTAGAAAGTAAAAAATACAGCCAATTCTCAAATAATGTCATTTCATTTGACATTGTTTTATTGATGCTAGATGAGGATTTATTGTAAATATATTAGTTATAAAATACTTTGATATGAAGATATGTCCAGAATTATATTATATTTTATCTTTCTCTGTTTTATAAAATTCTTTCCTCATAGGTTATGTGTGGTTTGATAAATGTTTAACTCCATAATTCCATTTTACAGAAATGAAATGAATTCTGGGATAGAACAAGTGATTTTATTATTCTTGCACATAGGATGAACAATGAAATTCAGATTGCATTCGCATGCAAAATATAGTGTATTTATATACACTAAATATAGCCTCTTGGCTATAGATTTACAACATAAAATGAAATAAAAATTGTGACTTACAGGACAAAGGCAGGCAGATTATGTCTTTTCATAATTACATAGAGATGCTGGTTAGCCACCGGAATTCATGGCTGCCCTGCCATAGTATAAGGTTGTAGTTAGGAAGTAGCTGCTGAGCTTGACATTATAGCTTCCTTTATGTTTACATTAGATATGGGAGCAGATCTGGCCAAAGGACCATGAGCAGAAACATGGTCAACTGTGTGTTTTTATTCTTTCTGCCAAGTTAGGCAGAGGCAAATAAGATCCTAAGACATGGAAGAGTTATAAGAAATAAATTACCTGAACCTTCATGTGAGGAAAAGCCACCAACTAGGGACACCTACGATGGATTGTTGTCCAGCTGAGAAATAGGCTTCTGCTGTAGCCATGGAAATTTTGGAGTTTACAATGGCAGCTAGCTAATGTTTTCTAACCAACATAGAATTGAACATATATTTTAATAAGTATTAGTGTCATTATGTAATAGGTAAAACTAAACCCTAAATAAGTTTTATATTATGAAAGAAATTAAAAGTGAATTATTTAAAAATTTATAAATATGGCATAAACTTAATTGTAGTTCCTTCTTTTTCAGAGATGATATATAAAAAGGTTACTTTTTACTAGCTAATATAATTTATAAATAAACTCTCTAGTTATACAGATATTATCTCACTTTTTTAAAAAAATGATAGATAACAAGAATACTTTTCTGGTCATTGAGATAATTTATAGATGGAATGCTCTAATTAAATATGTAGGTACAATTTCACTTTGCTCTGAAATGCAAAACCATAGCCTTTGGCCAGCACAATATTATTCATCAGAGAGGTGATCTTAAAGCAAATTGGAATTTGAAGAAATCTGTCACATTTAAAAAGGGACTTCTGTCTGCATATCTCTTTGTGTGTGGATTTGCGTCACGTGTAATTACGTGCACATTCTCAGTCATGGTGGCCAAGGGCCAGAAACCTGAAATGGAGCTCCAGTGAACCATTGCCTATCTGTACGACTTGGGTAATTTACCTTCCAGAGTTTTCCCCATCTGTAACATGAAAACAATAATATCTAGGCTATTAGGCTTTTTATGAGAGTGAAATGAAGGTATCTTTTAATCTGTAAATAAAAATTCACATGTTAATTGTTGCCATTACTTGTTGGACTTTAGACTTTATGATAAAAATAGAAACTCACAGGAAAGCTTGCCTTAAATTCAGCAGAAATTCACTTTTTTGCAGTAGCCCCTGAATATGTGTATATTTTCAAATATTTCTGTTCCTCTGCTTTTTTTGCTCCCTTGCAGTGGGTCGAAGAAAAGACAAATTAGTCATCTGAGATTACTCATACAATCCACTCTTGTAGGTCAAGATGGAGACATGTTAATGGAGAAAAGATATAATTTATTTACAAACACTTCATTTAACTGAAGTGACTATGCATACTCAACTGAACTCAGAGCTTCTAAAGGCCACTGTGTATAAGAGAAAAATAAAGTAACCATAAAAATTAATCATACTGACGCCTGTTTGTCTGATATTTGTTAGAGTATTGTGGGAAGCTAACAGCAATGAAATTTGGTAAACAATTTGGAGTGTGTGTGCGTGTGTGTGTGTGTGTGTGTGTGTGTGTGTGTGATAAATGTGGCTTTTAGACTTGTGATTAAGCTTTAGCTCAAACTCTATTCTCTGAAGTTATGGGCAAACCATGTTTTCTAGTACAAGAGATGCCAAACACCAGTTTGCAAAAGGAAAGGGGTGGTAATAAATTTAATATTCACACATGAAATTTCAGAAAATTTTTGTCAATTAGAGAATAACTGTAATAAATAGTTCATAAAAGGTGGGATTCAATACCAGATTTCAGGAAGGAGAGATGTATTTTTATATGCTCAATGTAAATGGTAGTAAGATTTAATAATTGAACATTCACTGAACTCATTTTATACCAGCAATTCAGGTAGGATGGTATCAAGATGTCTTCAGAAATAAGATAGGCATTAAGATTATAACCCACAGATAACAACACAATTTCTGTTTTTTAATGTCTGGCAGTTTTAAGTGAGTTTATTGTCTTCTTTTTATGAAAATTCAGGATTTACTGCTTACATTCCTAGCCATAGTGGGGTGATAGAAAACTTGGGTAGAAAACTTTAGAAAACTGCTGCAGTACTCAGGCAGTTTGCAGTTAAAGTCCTTAGTTGTTTTCCTTTAAAAATATGTTACTTTTATTCTTGTTTTTAGATCCTAGTTTTCAATCTTTTAATCATTCTTATGGTTCTAATCTAAATCTTCTTCAAATTTTCCTGTAAACTGTGCAGCCCAGAAGTGAACAAAATTTCTGTTAGTCCTCTTGTGAAAAGGGTTTTTCCTTTGTTTTGTTTTATCAACAGTTATGTGGGTGTCCACATACTTTATCATTTTTTTAAATTTCTATTGAAAGCAGGAAGCCATGGAATTCTAATAATGACCCACTGTGGATATGTGACAATTTACTATAATTTACCTGTCATGACACAAACATAAAATATCATTTTCCCCAAATTATATTAAGCAAGTGGCAGCTTGATTTGTATAGTGGTATATTCAAACATACTCAAAGATTATTTGCTGGTCCTTTTGTGTGTTAATAAACTACTTTTGCTAAAAAAAAGGTTTTTATACAGTTTGAATGATGTGTTAAGAAGTGAAAACAGACTTTGGAATTTACTAGTGGAAACAGCGTAGTTGTCATCTCTAATTCGGTTTGAACCACTGATTTCTATTGATGACACTCCTGTGAGTAATGATGCATCCTGCTGGCTGGTGTATAAAAACAGACAATTCAGTTCTTTGGGGCATATTTTTCAGAGCTTAACAGTATTCAGTTTCTAAATTACACTATGTGTCCACCATATACACAGAAATTTATTCCTTGACTTTGAAGCCTGGCATTTTAAGTTTTGTATGAAATGCTATTGCCCTGAGGGAAAGAGAGAACAGAAATGAGTAGAGGTTAGAGTTGAATTCTAGACTTATTTTTAGAATTATTGCCAATACTAGCCTCTATACCTTACTGTAAAATAGTATTCATTTCTCAAGAATAAAGGATATTTCTAAAAGGAGATCCCTCCACATCTTGCAATGCTGTGTACTTAGAATGTATTCTAAACTTTTAAAAAGACCAGAATAATTGTATATTCTAATTAAAGATATTTAAATTTAAAAGACATACCTATGTTTAATCATAAGAATAAACCTAGAGGATAGTAAATGTATTTTTATAGCTATTTGTTTGATTGATTAGGTGGTAATTCTAAGCACAGGATTTTAATGTGTTTTTCAAACAACTTCAGTAACTTTATTTGTGTGGGATTCTTTGTATCAAGTGAATGAGAAAGATCTGAACATTATAAATTATAGTTTGTATGTCAAAGGTTTTTAGAACAATATATGATTTGAAAGAGAACACTTATGCTTTGATGCCCCATTACTGATATTTGGTGATGTGTGAAGGCTATTTTGCAGTTCCTGAGGACAATTTTAGATTTCCATTGCTGCTTATTTATTATGAATAGTTTTATCTCCTCAAAATTTGTGTTTTAAATCAGACACTTTAGCAGCTCTTTAAGTGAATCTGTTTCGAGCATGTTTGTTAGGTCCAGTTCTTGCTAGAACATTGTCTCAGAGTGGCTTAGAAACTATATGGAAAAAATTCAAACATACACAAAATAATGAATTTTTTTACACAGTCATTCATTGAGCAAGAATATTATTTATTGCTGATGAAGCCATGGGATACTTTATATATTTTCATATTTAAGCATTCCATCAATGACAGAAGAAAATAACATCAGTTGTTTTCAGATTTATAGAAAACTTGATAACACTGATTCAAAATTTTGTTTTGTTTGTTTTTGCAGCAAAGAAAGTAAAGTTATATTATTTAAGAAAATGGCACCATGCTGGAAGACACAGGTGAGTCGGCACTCAAAAATCTGGCTCTGGATGGCCTCTAGGGGATATGTTACATAAGGGAAAAATCATTCGTCATGGTAGCTAAGGGGGTGGGGTTGTGGGCTCAATCGATTGGTCCAGGCCAGGATAGAAGGGAGTTATCACATCATCAGGTCCTGATGTTGGTCATGGCATCACCCCCTGTCTTCATGGATCTGGAGCTGAGACACAGCTGAGGTCAGGACATTATCTTTAGTTAGTTGGAAACTCTGTTTCCCTAGTCAGCAGACCAGAAGCTTTGTTCTTGAAACTGTTTGGTGGTGAGGATAATCTTATGTCCTAAGGCCTTAACAATTAAGGGAGTGGTCTTACAGTGTGTGCGAAGCTGGAAGGATAAGGAAAGAAAAGAGGCAAGTGAGTCATACATAGTGCTATTAGACTAGACAAGGCCGGTTTGAATCAAGGAGAGAGAAAAAGAAAAAGTAATTTTAAACAAGTAAAATTTTTGCATGGTAACAGTTTTCCCCAGAGATTCTCAATCTCTGGGGAAAAAGGGTAACAACCTCTCTGGCTGCTTCCTGCTGACAAGAGGTGGAGTTCATGCGTTAGAGGAATAAAACTCTTAACATTCAGTTGAAAATATTTTTAAATTCCTGGTTTACTGTGAATACTCTGTATTACCATGTCTGCTTTTTTCCTGGGAGCTCTGCCTTCAGTCCTGTAGATGAGATAAATATTTAGCTAAAAACATACAAAAATATAATATAATAAGGATTATCTTATAATGCATCCCTATAAATAACCCAGGAAAGAGGCCTCTCATCCAAGAATGTAGTCAGGAAAAGAGACCATCCTACAGGTCTTTTTTTCTCACATCTTGTAGCTAAGTAGCTTTTGCATGATTCTAATTATCTGAGTTTCAGTCTCCCCAGAGGTGTTAATGTAGGTGTGGCATGTTGTATTAGTCATTGCACAGACTCCTTGTTTTCTCAGCAAGTAATCCAAAGCAATCCTATTGTCTAAGGACCCATGTGCCAAAGCCTCTAAAGTGGTCTGTTGGAGCTTATGCAATGGAATGGGCCAACTGGTTGACTGTACAAATTAAATTCCATACTATCAGATATTTAATAACAAATATGTCTTTGAAAACAAAAGAAAAACAAAGGTTTCAGATCAGAGCAAACTGTAAACCAGCTTTTGAGTTTGTAAGGCTGTCGGTTGAGATTTCCAGATATAAGGCTGGAATTGTCTTTTGCAGTTTGAAATGACTCTCATGATGTCACCAGATACTAACTAAGGTAAACTATCTGGGTGGCTTCTGCAGCATCAGTTACTAAGGTTGTTTAAGCATAAGCTTTTGTGGTGATTTTATAAATTTTATATCACGTTGTTCATTTTTAGCTTTGGAAAAAGGCAGTTTTAGTTCTCAGTCATTCCTAGTCAAAGGATAGGAGAAAAATTGGAAACATGTTTGGAGAGTCATGGCCAGATATTGGAGGAAACTAGAAAAATTCAGGATCCAGTCCAGTTTACAAGTAGATAACAAAACAAAACCAAAAAGACAATGAACAGCAGTAGAATCTAATAACCAAAAAGATGTATTGTAGTTTCTATTGCAACACAATTTTTTTTCTCTCTCTAATCATCAGTGTTTTTATGAAGATAAATTTCCTGATCTGTCCAATAGTCATCATGTGATAAAATCAGATTTAGGAATTCAATGCTTTTCCATTAGGCTATATTAAATGCTTTTACAAAGATTTCAAATAAAAATGAGATTTTTAAAAAATGATAACAGTTTTTGCTTTTTGAAGCAAATAATTATTTTTCACTTGAATAAGGTTAATGGATATAAAGGCAGAAATGCCGATCAAAATTTTTGCTACTAAAAGAGAAAAACATATTTTTATATTTACCCCTATTTAAGGTCCTGTTATTTCTTCTTTAGAAATGTCACTTGAATGGACATAGAATGCTCTTCCAAGTTTGCTCCCAGAATCAGACTCTCAATTTCTTGTCCAGTCTTTCTTGGTGACATTCTGATGTCTTTTCTCCCAGTCCTGGAGAATAATCTTGTGAAACACCTTATTCAAGTTTTCTTTTCTTTTTTTTTAAATTGTCTGAAACCATTGCTCTTTATTTCATTAATCTATTCTCCATTTTTGTTATTTTTTATTTCAACAAATGGAACTGTATAGTATTTAACTCTAGGATTTTTTTCACTCATCACAATTCTCTGGAGATTTATCCAAGTTGTTATGTATATGAATAATTTGTTTCTTGTTATAGATACGTAGTTTTCCATACAGTTTATTTAACCATTAACTCATTAAAAAATATCTAGGTTGTTTCCACTTTGGGGCTATTAGTAATAATGCTACTATGAACATTTGTGTACAGAGTTTTATGTGAACATAAGTCTTTATTCCTCTGGTATAAATGCCCAGAAATACAACTGCTGTGTCATGTGTACATTGCACATAGAGTTTTTAAGAAACTGTGAAATTGTTTTCTAGAATCCCTGCACCATTTACATCCCTACAAGACATTCACGAGTGATTCAATTTCTCTGCATTCTTATCAGTATTTAATGTCACTATTTTTATTTTATTCATTCTGATAGGTACATAGTGGTATCTCATTGTGGTTTTAGTTTGTACGTCTCTGGTGGCTAACAATAATCACTTTTTAATTTGCTTTCTTTCTGTCTCTATATCTTCAGTGGTAAAATAGCTGTTCATGTCCTTTGCCAATTTTCTATTTAGATTGTTTGTTTTCTTACTGTTATGTTTTGAGAGTTCTTTACATATGCTAGATACTAGCCTTTTTGTTGATCATATGGTTTGCAAATATTATCTCTTAGCTCTTATATTGTCTTTTCACCCCTTAACAGAATCTTGTGCCAAGCAGGAGTTTTTAATGTTGATGAAGTTCAATTTTATTTTTTTCTTTTCTGGATTGTGCTTTTGATTTTAGGTTTAAAACTATTTCTATAGCCCTAGATCCAAAAGCTGTCTCTGTCATTTTGGCATTGCTATCTATGGATTGTCTTTTTGTGTTCACTTGGAGATCTTCCTGGTCTTGATATGAAGAATGACGTGCTTTTGAGACCCGTATATTTTGGTTATTATGTTATAAGATTCTGGATCTTATTTAAACTCTCTTTTTTTGACTTGTTTCCTATGATCCCACTGCAGTAGGATAAAGGGGGAAGTGGTACCTTGCTACTGTCAAATGAGGGTAGAAGTCCAGGTATCACACTTGGCTTCCATTGACACCTGAGGCTGGAAGGTTCCATGTGACCCCTGAGTGAAAGTAAGATTTCTGGCTCCTCACGACGCTATCACTGCTACCTTCCTGGCTAGTAGGTGTAGGAGTTTCTGGTCTCTTTGTGGCCTCCACTGATCTTACAGAGGGAAGAGCAGATTGCTAGCTTCTTTACTGCTAGGTGATGGTAAAAGTCTTGTCTCTCCACTTGGCCTTCTCTGACACCATTCGAATGATGGGAGTTTGGGTACTTTCTTATAGCCTGGTATGGATATGGGTGGAATCTAGAGAACTCATTCAGCCTTTGCTGGTGTGGCTGTGGGTTAGCCCATAGGTTTTCTGTGTTATTTGGCTAAAGGAGAGTAGTTCTTATTGAAAAGGTGTTTTTTTTTGTTTTGTCTATTCCTGTTAATGCTTGAAGATTGCTAGCTTCTTTAACTGTAAGTCTGGGATATAAAAGGCCAAAAAAAAAAAAAAATCCAGGGAACTCATCACTGTACCATTCCTTAAGTTCCAATGTCCCTAGATAATCTGCCTTTTTTTCTTCTTT
Source organism: Cynopterus sphinx (assembly GCA_030015415.1). Lineage (NCBI taxonomy): Eukaryota > Metazoa > Chordata > Mammalia > Chiroptera > Pteropodidae > Cynopterus > Cynopterus sphinx. The sequence goes on along the minus strand of CM057391.1, from coordinate 17,218,712 downwards.
CAGAATTTTTTTATGTTTATTTTTTGTGGAAAGTCCAGGGTTTTTAGTTGTAATTAGTCTGAGAAAAAGAACAAGAGCATTTACTTCATCTTCTCGGAAGCAGAACCTAGAGCCTGCATTTTAAACCACTAGAATATCTTTCTACAGCACCAGAGAATTAATTGTTGCTTAATCCAAAATGCAGTCCAAATCTTTTAAATCTCAAAAACTGAGTGAGAGATTTATTCTAGGCCTAAATGATTTTCCCCACTTAGCAAATTACACTAAAATAGAGTACAGGACTGGTACCCATAACATCATGGGTATGAAAACAGACAAGTTGTTTTTCTCTTATAGAATGCCAAGGTATCTAAGAATCCCGCTCTAAAAATGAATGATATGTTACTAAGAATGTAAAAAAATGAAAATATTTTAATTTGTTGAAAAAATTCCTGGGAGCTTATTATTGACATGATGATGAAACATTGCAAACAACTTGTAAGTTAAAGCACTAACAAGTGTATTCCCATGAATTTTCCGGCCTGCTTAGACAGAACTAGGAGTATTTGTTTTGTTCCTTAATCAACACCTTGAACACCAAAAAATATCTCAGAGTTTGTCATAACTAGATAGCTGCTTTCAAGCATTTTTTGAGCAATACAAATAATAAACACACAGAACAAAATAATTAGGAAAGAAGAGTCGCTTTTTTTATTCTTGCTGACATTCAGGAGATATTGATTGACTTAATGTCAGATTTCAAAGAAATGGGTCCTTGATATATGAATGGACCATACTGTAACTATAATTTTACCCTTCTTATCTATTTCAAAAACAGAAATTGTACCATCTGCCACCATCCAAGGAGCAGCCATCTTTGAAAAGCAGAGCAATTTCTACTCTTATCTGTTCCTAGAATAGATCAGAATATCAGTCAATCATGTCTTACAGTGTCATTATTTCTATGGTTCATTGGGTTAACCTGGAAATTTACCATAATTTATAACAACTTTTTGTGGAATAATAAAATCTGGTTTCCAAAAAACTTCCTTACTTATAAGCAGACATACTTTATTTTTAAGGGTTCAATATATGAGCAGAAAATGATTTGCTGTTTTCACCTTGATTCCCCCTCAAATGTTTTTCAGTAGCCCACAAGCTTCTTTCATCCCTTCTCTGAAATTTAAGACAGAACCTACAGTTAAAATCAAAACTTTAGAAGCATACTTATTAAAAATTACATAGGATGGCCTTTATCTATTCCTGTTTATTCTTCCTCTGATAATTCTTAAAGGACAAGGGCCACCGAATATGTCAATTAGGGATGCTAATTCTGAATCACAAACATAAATTAAAAATAAGTATTTTTAAATGCTAAAACAAACTGAACTTCTATCCCTTTTAAGAGCCTCATAGACATCTTTGGTTCTACTTTCACTCTGGGGCAAAGAGTGAAAAGTCAGCATGCCTTAGCCCAAAGAAGGTTTTTCTCCCTGGATTGTAGGATTCAAGTGAAAAAGTGATTGGGGGAGTTTATAATGGAGTAACACCCCCAATGCCAAATCAGTTGTAGCAAAGAATACTAAGCAACCTGCTCAAAGTCTCAAATCAAGAGCTATTTTTAAAATGTAGTTAACATAATGAATGTTATTTATGCTTTGTATTTTCAACAACATTTTTATAAAGTTCATTATCATATATACTATCATAATCAAATATAAAGGTATTATTTTTGAGTGTACAATATAGCTAAACTTATGTATTATAATTTGCATTTTTAAGTTGCAATGAATTTATATATTTGTGAATAAATAGGGTATGGATTTGTGTATTTGTATGTATGAATCTTTCTATATGTATATATTTTACATACATGTGCATATGTGTATGTGCATGTATACATCGTATTACTGTATAGACACACATATACAGCCACATAGCTTTCTATCAAGAGAAATACAATTTTATTTGACCTCATAACAAATTTGTTGAGTAAGTGTTATTTTTTATTTTTCTCTGAAGGATGGAAGTCTGATGAGTCTGTGCTTGAAATGTCCTGCATGTTGCATGCAATTATGTCTTTAGGAAGGTTACTCAGAGCACTAGAACACCTTTCATAAGCTCTCTCAAGGCTTTTGTGATGATTTGCGTCATAGTTTTTCTTCTAATTGAATCACATGTATCTAATGGCAACACGCACAGTGTATCTGAGAACAAACTAGTGACTATTCTAAGGCTCAAAGCTTTGAAGAGAGGATAGTTTACCTATATGAATTAAAGAATCATAGTTCAGTTCTAAATCACATTTTAATTTGTATTCTTCACTGAATAACCTAACATGTGAGTGTTAAACAAAGAGGCCATTAGACTGAGTGGGTTTAATGCTTTAGTAGCCAGTCAAAACCTAAGCCTGACATGCCTCAAAGTTAAGAAATCAAAACCTAGGAACAGCCAGTTATAAACAGCCAACTAGACTCCCCCCACCCCCTAAAAAATGCTTAAGCTGTAGTCAAATAAATAATGTCTTTGCTTTGCTTTCTCCTCTCCTGTATAAGACAGTCTTTCCCCTGAGCTTTGGTTGATAGGGCACTTCTAAGCACTTCTGGTTTGGTGCTGCCTAATTCAGATCCAGTTTTGCTCAAATAAACTCCTAATTGCAATACATCTCAGTTTATCTTTTAACATAAAGAATTATAAAAATTTCCAGATAATACATCTAATGAACTTCTTGAGTCTTATATTTAAGGTGTTATTGTAGAAAAGCTAGTACATTTTCAGATAGGGCATTTTTAGCTGAGTCCTGACATGTTTTTTTAGAGAAAGATAAATTAAAACATAAATAAAAGACTAGATAGTGGGATATGGAATGCTAAATCATAAGGGTAAAACATTTCATACCTGGAACAGTGGTGTCTGAAGACTGTTGGTCACCCATCCAAGAGTCATTATTCCTGCTTTTCCTAGATGACTATCTCAGGTATTAGGTGTCCATGCTTTGAGAATGGCTGGGTTTTTGGGAAGCCTCAGGCATAAGTCATGAGTCTTGGTTCCTGTAAGTAAAACATGATAATTCTTTCACCTTCCTACTAATTTGTTTAGGAATAGATTTGTGAGGTGATGAGGAGTAGTCTACTGGGTTTCCCAGGATATTTTTCTTGCCCCAAACAAACAAACAAACAAACAAACAAACATTTAAAAAAAATTAAGGAAAGGACACTCTCCATTCAGTCCTTTGGAGTATTATTTTATATAGCTGTTGGGCTGGGGACAAAGCCCAAGAGCTGAAGGTGATAGAGTAAAATCATGTAAAGCACATGTGTCCTTAATTATTCGATTGATTTTTTGAGTAGGCTAACAATGGAACTGCCTTACTTCTGGACTTCTTGTCCTGTGAGGTAATAAATGACTTCATCATTGTGCTATTTCAAATTGGACTTTCTCTTACTTGCAGTTTTAATGGCTTAACTGATGTAAGTAATTTCTGGTTGTATAAAAAAAATGTAACTTAAGAATTAAGAAGGTGATGATCAATAGTTTTCTACCAAAACTTCGGTTTTTCTTTTCTACTGGAAACAAACTTAACTGTATAAATGCAGTCTATATTTGCTATTTTTAACATCAACCATCTTTGAGAATGCGACATAAACATGGAAAAAGATCTGATGAACAATTGAGTAGTAGGTAGGAATAAGGTCAGAATAAGTGAGGCTTAGCTGGGAGTCTTTGGCAGGTTTTCAAAACATAAGAGCAAATTTTATATCTTGAAATCCATCGGGTACATATTACTTGACTGTCTAGGTTATTTAAGTGTCCAGTATAGGCAAAAAGAAGTTTGTTTTTTAGCTGTGCATTATCATGATTCCTCCAAAAGCCAAATGAAACAATAAGAAGAAGGATATCAATGTAGGACAGAGTCTAAGAGCCCAGAAATGTTCAGTGTGTCATTATGTTAAGAGTAGCTCTCAGGTACAGGGACTGTGGACAGGAGAAGCCTGATATTAGACAGTCAGGAAATTCATCTTTCCACAGAATATCCAAAGTTTATCTAAACTCAGGCAGTGTTCCCCAGTCTGAAATAACCTGAAGGATCCATGTATAAGAAATAATTTGTAATTTCATTTGAAGTTTACAATCTCAGTGCTGCTCTGACCAGTTATACTCTGTGAAATGCTCCTTTTATTAACTAGGTTAATGTTTCCAAAATGGGCTGATATTTTAAAATAATGACAAAAGTGGTCATTAAGGCAAAGAATTGATGTTGGTGATATTGACTATCATCTCTGCCTAACATTTATCTTATTATTTTCAGAAAAAAAAAATAATGACCCAACCTCAAAATTTAGTCACAAGATAAAATTAGTGGACAAGAAGTTTAAATATCTCTCAGGACTTAGTCAGAAAAGTAGAATTTCTTTCCTATGAGGTCACCCACCTAAAGCACATGAATATAAGTTCATCTTCAAAAACTTTTTAAAAAGTCATTGCCTTAATTCACCATTCTAAATATACTGATTCATGCAATCGCGAACATGTTAATACAATGACAATGAAAAATTTGTTTCACATAATAGCTATAGCTTATCTATGTCAAACTTCCTTTCTGAACTTCCTAATCCTTCTTCAATAAGCGGACTTTATAGTATTAATGCAGCTTGATTAGTTAGATGATTCAAGTTGACAAGTCAAATATTATTCAATCTGGTTGCCCTACATATATTTGTTCAGTTTTGATAGCTTTTCAATAAATCTTCAAATGCCTCCATATCAAAATGTGGTCGTAGTATCAAGTGTCTGCAGAGTCCAGCAAGAACCCTGACCTTGTTTTAATATAACTTCTCACATCTACCATCTGAATTATTTGGCCCATATTGTTGGATTGTATACTTTTATCTACTACCCAATAACTAAAGTAGAATGCAGTTGTTCTTTGGCTATAATATCTGTTTTGTATATCTTTTCATTGTGGAAGAGATTTCAGAATTTATAAAAATATTTCTAGAAAAATCATTTGATGACAATAGAAACTTTGGTGTCATTTTCCTGATACATGTTTAAAGTTTTACCTCATTCTCAGAAGAAATCTATAACTAGATCATGAATCTCATTAAAAGGCATATGTAGGAATTCTTGAACGTTTGACATATATTTCAGCAATTGGCAGTACTCTGGAAACAGACCTTGGCTAAAAATCAGATGATTTGCATTTTGATTTAATAGCCAGAAAACCTTGGTAAGTAGCTTAACCTCCTTAGTCTTATTTTCTCATCTGTTAGATGGCTATGACCATACCTGTTAAAATTGATATGAAGAGATGCATTTCAAGAATTAAAATGATAAATGAGATAAATATGTCAAAAGCTTTGTAAAAATATTTGATATTTATTTTAGATACAGCCATTTTAACATGGCAATTTGGACTCAGTTGATAATTTTGGTTATTTACTTATGGCCCTTTGACTAATTTATTGATAAGAATGAATTTGGCTGAAAGGAATAGGAAAAAAACTAAATAGTAATAGCAGAAACAATTTTTCTCTCTCAAAAAAATTTTGAGAGGTAGCATTCTAGGGCTAGTATGATTGCCCCATGTTGCCATCAGTGGACCAGGTGCCTGTCTTTCACTCTGTTATCTTTATGTGGCTTCCATTGCTAATATTTCCAAAGTGAAGTGTGGTCATTACATCTGTCTTTTCTGTAGAAAAAAGAAAGAGGAAGGAGGAAAGAGAAAAATGTGTTTTTTCCCAAGCTGAGTCAACCTATTGCAAAGCATATTCCTAGAAGAAACACACAAAGACTTCTGCTTGGTTATCCCAAGGGAGTCTGAAGAATGTAATATTTTAGCCGAGATCAACAATAGTTTTCTGTGATCTACAAAACAAAACATCAAACTTCTGCTTTTTTTTGTTACCAAACAGGAAAAAAAATTGTGAAAGACAACTCTATTCCTTTCTTGAGACTTATCCTGTCCCTGAAACTCTCATGTCCCCATTTCCCATACCTATCCTGTTTTAGGATGAGTAAGGCTAAGAAATGGGGTGATGTTCAGAGATGAACTCAGGGGTCCCAAGGATACTTTAGGCATACATACCTGAAAATGAAGAAACTATTCTTACATTTTGATATGGTTGCTTTGACAATTTGAAAATATTAAATGTTCATTTGTTCATTAACTTTTTGCAAGTATTTTTGACTGCCTACGATGTGGTGAATATGACAGAAAATGCTTCTGCTGATGTGAAATTTGTAATGGACGAAATGGCAGACAATAAGTAAACAAAAAAATACAGAAACTTACTTCAAAATAAAAGTGCTACAGAGATAATAAAATAGGGTAAACTAAGAGTAAGAATGGGTTGTGTAGAGGAGTAGTATTTAGAAGGGGTCGTGAAATAACTCTCTCGTGAAGAGAGAGAATTTGGGTCGAGATCAGGAATCAGTTTTGTAGGAAATTAAAGCATACTATTCCTGCTATTAATTAATGCTGATCAATAATCATATAACTCAGTGGACACAATTATATGTGAGATCTGGTTCTTTCTTTCTGTTTCTTCTCTGTCCACAAGCTACCTTGTAGAACCATCAAAAAATTGCTGATGTGTCATGCATAGAAAAAGGAGTGATGAGAACCAGGTTCACATATATGTTTCCTCTTTTAGTCTATTAATTTCTAATCTGATGTGATTAAACCATATTGAAACATCATTGCTAACATCTCATTAGAAACTCAACATTACAGTAGATCTGTGTAGTAAGGGAGAATGTCAAGTATAAGGTTTTCTTCCCTGTTTTTACTTATAACGAAACTATAGCATTTTAAAATCATCTTGTTCTAAATTATGGGTGAAAGTAATTGTAATTTTTTTTCACCAGAAACCATTTGCCTCCTCTAAAACTGACATTTTTTTTTTTCTAGTATGAGGATTGGGATTCCATTTAAGTCTTGTTAACTATTTGTAATGATATAACCATTCATCCTGCAATAGTTATTGGGCCTGAGCTATATGCCATGTGTTGTAGTAGCACTGCATGAGGCAGAAGTAACTAAAGTATCAGGAAAAAGACCAGATTTTTTATATCCACTTGCTCATCTCATGATGCCATATTTATGGTACGTACCATGGTCGCCTATTGCCCTAACCCAATGAACCAACATCAAAATTTCCATTTAACCTAGTCTGCCGTGATCTATTAATGGCTCCTTTTACAGTGGAGGAGTCTCAGTGCATTCACTTTAGATAATTATCTATGTTTGTGAAATCAATTTGGACCAACTAGTCTTGGCCTACGGTCTGTGCCAAGAAGAGGGAGTTTATTACTTTGGGGCTTTTGATTCATCTCCTTGAGTGAGCTGCCTGCCAGCTTGCCCTGTGTCAAGAGGAAGCTCTTTGGAATAGAGCGCATGAGGTTTGGCAGGGCCTGGTGTGAACATGTAAGTGCCAGTAACCAGTTCTGGGTTCCAGCACCACATACTTATTGTAATCCTCAGCCTGATCATACTCCTGCCTCTGGCAGGACCTGCTTCAAAGGAACCTGGCTTGTGATTTGAGGGAAAAGAGCCAATAAAAGTCACTTGTAGAAAAATTAGTTGCCATTGCTTTATGTAATTCAGCCTTGGATTATTCCTGTAAGAGAGGGCAGAGGAAGATGGTCTCAGATACCGCAATGGTCTCATTATTGTTGAAGGTTCATGTAACAATTTTAAATAAATGACTGTCTTTGTTGCATGACTGCCATGTACGAAACACCATGAGGGATTGTAATGACATAAAAGACAAATGTACTGACCTTTGATGAGCTGCACTTTCATCAGGGAGACAAGATAAATATACACGAAAGAGGAAAAAAAAACAAGATAGTTTATGATTAAGAGCTAACTAATGTGGTTTGTACTGTAATTGCTGTGGGAGCTCAGGGAAGGTTTTTTATATTGTTTTTTACAAGTTTACAATATAATTGCTTTGTCTTATGGATCACAGAGAAAACAGAACTGATGTTCCCTTGGTAAATAAAAGGCAACATGGCATATTTATTTGACAAATGCTTGTTGATGAATAAATGACTTTGTATTCCCTCAGAGATATATTCCACAGAGATAGAGGCTGTGAGATAATCTAATGCAACATATATTACATTAGGTATGTCAGGGTTTCATTTTGCAGTTAAAAGTCCTTATAGGGCCAGATGGGGTAAAGGGAACTGAAAATGAGGCCATACTGAATGGTGAGGGCAGTGGAATAAGCCCTCAATAAAGGGGCAGCCACTGATCAGCTCTAGTCTATTGCCTTTGAGGGTGAATGCAGGCTTGGTGTTGCTGAGTCTTCAGATTTTTTTCAAGATAAGCCAGAAATAAGAATTTTGAGGTGAAATTTACTGCTATCTAAAGCACTCTTTTGAGGGTTGGGTAGAAGTAGAGGCTGTACTTTGCAACCCCATGTTTTGGGCTGCATGCCTGCTCTTTTCATGAGTCGTAAACATCTGGCACTTTTGGCAGCAGTGGCTTTCCACCCAGTTTCTGGGTATCAGTGAATAAGCTAATGTAGTCTAAGAAGTCAGTGTACTATAAAAATGCTAATTGATATTTAAAGTACCCACTTGCCCCATATTAGATTTAAAAAAACAAAAACAACAACAAGAGACAGTGTTTGAAGATATTTTTGAAGCAAATACATCTAAATGCAATACAGGAACAATTATCTTTCTAAATGTCATCCCTAAGATTTAATGTAAGGGGAAAGTGGTAGCTGCCTCTGATGTGGCTGCCTTTTTAAGGAAGGCTTGGCCTCGCCGTTCAACATGGTTCACCTTTGGTTTGCTTCACCCCATGTGGCCTCTGCTTTAAACTGAAAAATGCAGTAACCTGAAGAATTTGATTTCTTTTCCTTTTCTTTTTCTGCAACATTTTTTTTTTATGCACCAAAATGTTTAGAATGGGATGCTTGGGAGTACAGGGCATGAAATCCTTTCCACTCTTCTTTGTTCCTCCCCACTCCAAGGATAGTTTGTAAAGTCAGTGTCAGAAGCCACACAGTGAGGATATCAAACATTGGCTTCTTTCAAAACCCTGATGTACCATTTGCTCACAAATTGCCAAGTTGGCTTTCTATTCTCATTATCCTCTTTATTTAGCCCTCATAAGCAAATTATTTACGAATATTTCGAAATGCACATTTTGGCAAATTAGTAGTATGTTGTTCTCCATAGAACTTTAAACTCCATTTTAGTTTCTGATGATCTTTATAATTTTATCCGAGTAATGCATGTGTTTTGAAATGGGATCTGACTTCTCATTGAAAGGAAAGCTTTAGTAACTATGTTCCTTTTTTTTTTTTTGATAGGCTGCTAAACTACCTACCAAACATTATTTTAGACTCAAGGTTTTTCCTTTTCCAGACTCCTAAAATGTTTTATCACGTTGTTTGTAAGGTATTTGTTTCTGTATCTTCCATTTTAACTTTTAGTTGTTCAAATAGGCTGATTTTCCTCTTTCTTTTCCCCCTTGTCATCCCTAAAATGTAATTTTCATTTTTTATGAAGTACTGAATTTTCTTGTGCAAGACCCTGCGTCTTTCATTAGACTTGCAAAGGATGGGGTGTAAGCATGTTGTTAACTACTCTTAAATGCCATCGATCATCTTTCCTAAAGCCTGCTTTAACTCACCACTGAAATGGGTCATAAATAATTTATCAAATACGTCACTGTAACTGGTGACCTTCTTTAATGCTAAACTGTGTTTAGTTCAGGATTCAGATGTGGAGATTGATTGGGATGAACCTAATTGAAATATCTTCATCTAAAAGATCAAGGAGTTACCTAGAGAAAAATTCATCATGTAAGAGATTTGAAGTATATATGTTTGGCCCAGATACAATGTCCCAGCATTAGAGTGAGGAATAATTTGGGGTAGAATTCAAAGTGTCTATATTTGCATGTATCTTTGTATATAACACTACTTTTATTGTTTTTTTCTTTTTTTTATCTTGAACACCTATGTCCATGATTACTTCAAAGGTCTCCAGTATACTGTTTATAAAATGAACTTTAAAAACACCACATGTCATGTGCAAATGAGAAACAGCACACCAAAAATCAGTAACTGAATTTGTTTTTTCCCAAGCAATTTTTAGTTAAAAATTTTAATTATTTTTAAAAATAAAAAAATTTACCTTAAGATATTTGATATTTTAATTTTTTTTAAATTTAAAAGTTCAACTTTTTAAAAATTAAAAATTTAAAACTAAATTTAATTTAAAATTTTTTAATTAAAAAAGGATACTGCTGTAAATCTAATTGAAATAATATTAACTTGATACACTAGTTTGGAGACAATTGAATCTTTAATGACATTAAATTTCCCATTCAAAAACAGGTTGGCCTTTCAATTTTGTGCTTATCTTGTTTTATGTATTTTCATAAAAATTTTTACTGTATTCTTGTTCTACTATGTTACATTTGAACATAGTAGAACATTGATCTACATTTGATCTACATTTGATCATAGTAGTTACATTGATCTATATCTTTATTATATATCCAGGTACCTTATTAAATTCTTTTAATAATCCTTCATATGTGGACATACCTAGTAAATAAACAATAAGCAAAGCCGTCACGACTTTGCCAGTGCGGCCAATAAGCTCCAAAGAGCCTACAACTCTCCATATTCAGTAGACAATATTCCTTTTTTTATGTCCATTGAACATATATAAACCTAATTTTGTATATGTCACATATAAAACCTTAAATAAAAATTTAGAAATACTAATGTTTAACATTATTTTGTATGCTCATATACTAAATCGACTTCAGTAAAATTAGACACTAGACAGGGATCTCCATCACTCTCTCTCTTATTATTGGGGTGCCATAAAAGAGTGTGGCTAATATAATAGAAGAAAGTGAAAAACCTGGCATAAATATTGGTTAAGAAAATAGAAAACTCTTTTGTTAGTAATATAATTGTATAGCTAAATCATTCAGAAGATTCTCAATCATATCCTTTATAGTAATCAAAATGAATAATATAGTGCCTGCATTTCATTTTTTATGACAGTCTTTCCTTCTACCCATGTGTGGTAACTCCCAAAGATGATTAATCACTCCAGAGAGCAACCCTGTTTCCTGCTGCAATGAGGAAAAATATGAGAAAATCATACTCAGACCAAAAGGACAGCCCCCACCCAACACACACACACTTTTTTTTGACTGAGGTATGCTGTTGCTAAAAAGAAATCACTGTTAGGCACACACCACTTCTAGAACCAACATTAAAGGTAATATATTAGCTAGATTTTTTTTTTCTCTGAGAGTTAACTCAATTTGCAGGGACTCCTTAAGCTATGTAGATTTCTTCACAGAAAATACTAAGAAATCTGCCTGCTATATTTCTACACAGTCTTAAGTTGAAAGCCCCTTAAAACACCCTATGAAGGTAAAGCAACACCAGCTTTGAGGAACACAGTTACTCTCAACCAGTATTCAAAAAAATGGGTAGGGGTAGATAAGAGGAACAACCCTCACCCCACCCCACCCCACCCAACCCCACGGCATTCACCTGTGTTTTAATTCTTATATATTAGATGATTCAGAGTCAGGAAGGAAGTATAGGAGATGTTCTGTTTAGCTGTGTTTTGTAGCTGAGAGGTTTTGAAAATGAGTTTTCTTGGATCACACACAGCTGGTAGCAAAGATGGCACAGTGTTCCCGAGTGGGGGTTGGAGCAAACTGAGAAATGTACCATGAGACCTGAATCATGGTGACCACAGGGTTTAGAATGCACCCCTGGTTTCTTTTCAGAGTGTTTCAGATAGTTGTTATTGTCATTGTTTTTAAATGCGATTTCTGTACAGATTCTCACAGGGTGAGTATATCAAGATTGTTCTAGATTGGTAAGTATCCCCTCTTATATCCTAAAAAAGAGGAAAAATAAATTTTGTCAAAAAAAGTGCTAAAATAATAGACTATTTGATATTTTTAAAAAGTTCGATAATGTCATCTAGGAGAAACAGTCTCGATTTCATGGAGAAAAAATAAAACTCCAATTTTAAGTAAACACAAGTGATACATTTGTTTAATATCACTTAATGTTATAAAAGTTAACTGCCTAAAACAATTAGATCAGATTGCTCTTTTAGATTAGTCATTCTGCATTATTTATTTATTTAATTTTTAAATTTTTTGTTATCAAACTCTGTACCTTACATGGTAATAGATGCACTGATAAAAAGAAAAAAAAATAAAAAACTTAACTACAATTTATTTAGATTCCAAATGTTCAATCTGTATGAGCCTGGAAAACTTAAAATATAGTTTTTTTAAAAGACATAGTAAACACATTTATTTTTTATTAGTAGACATTTTAAAACATTTTATTTTTTATGTTTTTATATTTAACAAATATTTGCTAAGTGCCTAAAACATAATAGTTACTCAGCTATTGGGCATAAGAGCAATTCTTGCCCTCACAGAACTTCCATTGTAGTTCAGGGAATAATAACAAAAAGGGTAAATTATAATTTATTAGGTTGAGTTACTCACCTTGGAGAAAAAAATAAACCATAGAGAGAACAGCAAGTGCCTGAGGGATGGGTAGGTGGCCTGTGGTTTGTGATTTTAAAGTGGGCGCTCAAGAAGGCCTACCTGAAAGTGTTGACATTTGAAAGATCTGAAGGTAGTAACAAAATATGTAGAAAAACATCATTTAGTTCTCGTCTTTTTAAGGAGTTAAAATAATGTGTAAGTATTTGAAAATGAAAATATTAGAATAATTTATTCCAATAGCCTTTACATGAGAAGTATTCATACAGACTACTGTGGACCTATGATCACCTCAGAGAGCCTGAGGTGATAATGCATGCTCCTTTTGTTTTATTCAAGGCAATTTTAGGATTCAGTGTAACATTGTCTCATCTCTTTTGAAAATTAGAGATATAGTCATTTTACGGACCTAGCTTTATACAGTTACTGACTTTTATACAATTAACAGGAACATCCCATTCTCTGGTTGTGACCGTGTCAAAAGCCATGAGTAGAACTGAAACCTGAATGTCCACTAAGCAGCTTTGTCACTCTAGACAACATGTTTAATTTCTCTGGGTCTTAGTTTCCTTACCTGCTAACTGATAAGTTAGTATACTATGGTCTTTCAAGTTTTTTTAAAGTTGTAAGTATTTATTATTTCCCAAATTGTGTGATTTCACTGCACATTTCTAAACCTCCTACTAACATAGAGGGCAGCGGGATAGTAACTGTTGTGTGAGAAGTTCTATGGATGACTCAATAGACCAGATTAGGGATCATAGACACTCCTTTCTACCTGTACCCATGTAAATCTTTTTTCTGAATATTCAGGTGTAGTCACTTATTGTGAACCTGTTAGTGTCCTGGCCAAAGTCCTTAGCCCATTGTTCAGTCTGCATGCCAAGCTGCTTAGTCTCCTGCTGTTGTTTCCAGAAGTTACAGCTGCCCTAAGTAGCCTGAAGCTGTGCTTTGAAGTGCCTCACACCTGTGGCTGTCCCATTTTATCTCATCAAGCCCAGATTCTGGGAATCCTGAGGTAATCCTTTCTCCTCAGTTGCTCAGTAAAAATGGGCTGCAGGGGGTCTTATAGAAGATTTACATCAAGACTGGCTCTATTCTGGCACTGGGATGATGTTATTTATTTACCTATATTTTATTTATGTATTTATGTATGTATGTATGTATTTATGTATGTATGTATGTATGTATGTATTTATTTACATTTTGTAGGGAGAGGATACTTACTGTTCATCAGAACTCAAAAATCCAAGTCCATTTTAATATTTGGTTTTATTCTTTTCTGCTTCTACAAAAATTTCTGAAGACTTCAACCCACATTAGTCCCTTCTCCCTTCTTTCTTCAGAGGAAAAGGCAGCATCATGGTATAGCAGAAAGAACACAGGTACAATTTGAAGATAAATAAAATGGATTTGAAATCCAATGCTGTATCTTACATAGCTGGGTATTTGGAAAAGTACTATTGCTGCAACTACTGAGTATTGATTGTAATGATTAGATATGTAATCACTATTCACTACTCCCCAATATGACTTCATTTGTTTTAAAATATCAATTCTAATATTGATATCACACGATTTTGTGAAAATTAATAAAAGATTATGTAAATAATATAGTAAATAAAATATAATCACTAAAGTACCCAATATTTGAAATATACTAATTTTTTCCATTTGAACTCTTTTATTCAATATCTTTAAACTAGAATCAATTATATTATAATTACTTCATATTTATAAATTTTGTTTCATTAATCTTGTCACAAATTTTGTGAGGAAAGGGCTAGTACCACATATTTCTTTAAAGTCCCCAGTGTAGTATCTAAACTGTTCGAGGTCTTCAGTAAGTTAGTAATCTTAAATCTAGCACTTAGCATAGTGCCAGGCACTTAATAATTGCTCAAAATGGTTTTTTTTTTTGTAATTGATTGGATCTCCCCAGTTATTTCCTGCATTTTTAAAATTCGTAGGTCCAGTATACTGCCCCTAAATTAGGTTTATTCCAGTCAAAATTCTATTTGGTTAAAGCAACCATGCATGATTGGATCTATTGTAACTTACATCAGAACACTTTTAATAACAAGAGGCTCTCCATCCTGCATTTTTGAGATATTAGGTCCTGTTCTGGGGCCTCAAAGGAGCCAGACTACGGAGAAATGCAAGGGTGTGTTTTCAAGGTAGGTAATAGTCTACCCAGCAAAGCCTAAACAGGAAAATGAGAGCTATGTCTAGGCTTAACCTGATACTAACTTCTGCAATTAAAGTCAATAGTGTTCAAAGTATAAATGGCAAAATCCAAAAACACCGAGTTCTTTATATCGACCATTCTCGTTTTAGTAAACAACTTTTTAAATATTTTGAAGGAAGACTTTTACTAGAGCTTTGCTTGTGTATCCAAGAATCACAATGTAAGTAATGACTGTTAAGTAATTACCCAAGGTGTTTGTTGTCTGGAAAAATACTGTGACGTAAATTTAAATGTTTTGAATAACTCTGAAAGGAATATGTTTAGTTTAGGTCAATGGTCTCAGAATTTAACTTTGGGTAAGGATCAATTGAGCAATTCATTAAAATTATAGTTGCTTCTGGGTTGGAAATCAGGCATCTGCATTTTCCCAGGCAGCCCAGGTGATTTTAACACAATTGTCTATTGATCTCAGAAAGAGAAATTCTGAGTCCAAAGAGTATCATGACTTAGGAAAGAGTAGGTGGTTTTTATAGCCAAACAGAACTCATTTCAAATCCCAAATCTTCCACTTACTATCCTTGTTAAGTATGAGAAATCAAGTAACCTCTTTGAACTTGTTTCCAACTGAAAAGCTGGATAATTCTTACCATACAGGTAAGATTAAATGACATTTTTATTCTTAGAACATTGTGTACATCAAAAAGCAATTGCCGAATGGAAATTACACAAAAGTGTTTCTGTGGCTTCTGTCCCCTTCTACATATAGCAGCTAACTATTAATTTTAATGGGGAAGTATGTTGTGATGCATTGATATAATGTTCTAAACTACATTCAGCACCTTAATTCTTCTATGTTTACTCAGGAATGAAACCTTGAGAACTACCAGCTAGTGGAGACATGGCATCTAAACATGTCATTCGCTTTTGAAATAGATCAAAAGGTTTCTTGACTGTTGTGCTAGACAAAAGTTGTCAAAGGAAAGGTATAATTTTATACACTCCATTGCCCTGAGTTTTATTGTAAGAAAAAAAAATCTATTTCTGGCTCTGTAACTCCATTTAAACCACAATGTAATTTCTCATAAAAGTGAATTGAGGTGATTACTCAAGTACATAGTACCTATAAATTACTCTTCTTTGAGGCTTCCTGGAATGTCTGCTGCAAATGCAGGTAGAGGTTGGAGGGTGTAATAATTCAGTTGTTTGGGGACCAGCCCGGAGGTAAGAGGTGTTTCCTTGTACACTGAAGGCCACCAAGGTGAAGCCTGAGGGGAACTCAAGCCCCAGCTGAGAATCCCAGAGATTTTAGTGACTTGGAATTACACATGGCAGTTGCTATTTGCACCTCCACAGCCTTCTGTTAATGTACTGGGTTATTCTGCACATCTGTATTCCTCTAAGGACAGAGACTGTAGTTTACTCATTTTTATATCTATATAGAGAACATCAGACATTGAACGAATGAATAAATAACTGTCAAACACTGAGTAGTTCTTTCTCATGTTAAGTTTTTATAAAGTTGTACAAAGGTTTTGCCTAGATAAAAGCAAAATGGTTCTCTTTGTACATGTAGTTTCTTTAAAGTTAATGAAATATTTTGTACACTAGTACTTCCGTGTAAAAGTAGAAAGTAATTGCCCTTGCGATTTGTTAAAAGAAACAGAAGCAAAATAGATATTTTATTGTTTTCCACTCTGCACTGAAGTACTTCAGCAATCTTTTTAGCAGGCATATCTTTAAAAACAATCTGAAATTACAAAGGCTATGAAAATATTTTCTGATAATTTCAGATTAATTTATGTAAAATTTTAAGTGAACTCAATCCATAACTATTATGAAAACAACCCTAAAATTTTATTGCCTTCTACTAACCAGTTATACCCAAAGTATGTAGAAAGAAACTATAGCAATGTTGAAATCTTTTTAATAAAATAATAAAATGCTGACACATTTTTATAAATGTTATCTTGGAATTTATCTACTTCATAAAAATGTTACAAAATGCTGAAAACCAATCTGAATTTGATGTGGAGCCAAATAGTGACATGCAAGGATAAAATTTCATCTTTCTAGAGAACATTCTTACTAATTCTGAATGAGCTGTGCTTAATCACAGTGTGCTTGAAATAATGTCTGGTTGGATCTACCCCCAGAATAATAGGATGTTCCAACAGTAACTTGATATGTCTTGATGTCATGTTTTCTCTCCATCCAAAGATTTAGTCAATTTGAAAATGTTAACTCAAATATCAAACCCTAGGTAAAACTAACAAGATCTTTGATAGCTCCCTTTAATAAGAGAACATTAGCCAAAAACCTTATTATACCATTTTCATTTAAATTAGATTAAAGAACTAATTGTAGCTTTAAACTTCACACACAGAGCACCAGATAAAACATGCCAATAAAATTAAAGAAAAGAGCAAGACATGTTTATATCAATTCTAAAGTTAAAAGGAAATACTTTATATTATAGTAAGTATTGAAAAATCATCCAAGGAAAGATGTAGGCAGCAACACGATTACTCAGAAGAGGTGTGATGATAAATGACCATCTCTCTGTGAGGGAATCTGGTCATTGTGAATCAAAGTGCTGAGCATGCTCCAGGCATGGATGTGCACTTATCAACTTCCATTTAGGAAGTGGTAGAGCAAAGGTCAATTTTGAGACCTTCACGTAAGAAAAAATACTCTTGATCTTCACCAGAGTCCCCAGTCCATTATCAATCACTCAGTTATGTTGAACTTGTGTGTGGATTAGAATTTTATTTTCACTGTGGTATGCTTGGCCCAAAAGAATGCTTACGTTGGGAATTATTTATGTTCCTCATTGAAAGCTGGGATATTTCCAAAGAATTTTCCTAAAGAAACATTCAGCTATGAATCATTGTGAATATCACTATTTAGAATCATTTGAATATGGATCTTTGGAAAATACTTTGAACTTATTTTTGGAGTGTAAAATACATACAGGAAAATATACAAACCATGTGTATAGCTTGAGAAATTTTTTCATTGTTGACTCTTTTGTAGTACCTGAACCCAAAAGAGGAAACAAACTATTATTTGTACCCAGAAGACTTAATTTTCTCCCTTTTCCAACCATTAACCCCCAAGGATAACACTACCTTGATTTTTTTTTTTTTAACGATGTAAGTGGAATCACACTGCAAGGATGGTTTTGCATCTAATTTTTTCACTTTGAGTATGTGTGCGATCATCCATGGTGTTGCTGTTGTTGTCAATCTTTTATTCTCATCACTATGTAGTGAGTGACCTATTGTATCAATGTACCATAATTTATTCATCTTTTCTACTGTTATAGATGTTAAATATTTTCAGCCGGGAGCTATTACAAATAATACCATCATAAATATTGCTATTGTCTTTTGGTGAACACGTGTACCTTTCAGTTAGATACAATATTAGAATGGAATTACAGGATTATTGAATATGTCTTTAGTAGCTTTAATGATTTCTAACAAGGAATAAGAGTGCCATTTGATTCATATACTCTCCAATATTTGACACTGCCTGTCTTTTAAAAATGTATAGTATTGTTGAGTGTGCAATGTATCTCTTTTCAGTTTTAGTTTGTATTTGCCTTATGACTGTTAAAGCCCTTTTTTATATATTTAGGGGTCATTGGTATAGTTTCTTTTGTGAACTGTTTTTTCAAGTCTTTGCCTGCCTTTCTAGTGTGTTGTTTGTATTTGTCTTATGGATTTACAGGGGTTATTTACATTTTCTTTGTATACATTCTTTGACAGTGCATTTTGAAGAACAGAAATTGTTTGTTTTAGCATATATATATATATATGGATCAGGTTCTGGACTTTCAACTCTGCTTCACTGGTCTTTTTGTCTGTCCTTGTTCCAAAATTGTACTGTCCTAATTACTATAGCTTCCTAATGTCAGCTCTCTGTGAAATTTCTCTAGCTTTGTTGTTCTTCCAGTTTGTCTTGGCTATTCTTGGACTTTTTTATTTTCATGTAAACTTTAGAATCAAGTTTTCAACTTATGGCAAAAAAGTACTGAATTTTGTATTGTATTTATGAATCAATTTGGAGAGAATTTACATTTTTACAATATTTTTATAATTTATGACTATGATGTAGTTCTACCTCTATTTATATCCACTTTGATTTTTCTCAGTAATTCTTTCTACCTGCATGTTTTTTGTTAGATTTATTTCTAGCAGTTATTTTTTAGATATTATTATAATTTGTTTTGTTGAAAAAAAATTTTTTTTTTTATTTTGGAAGTTAAAAGAAACTGATCTGTATATTGATCTTATATCTAGAGATCTTGTCAATTCACTTTTTAATTTAAATGGTTTGAGTATAGATTGTTTTTTGTTTTTGCCATTTACCATGTATACTATCAATTCATCTGAATACAGTGACAGTTTTATATCTTACTTTTTAATATTTTGCTTTTATTTTTAATGCTTTGTATTGATACCTCTTTCTAGTACTATATTGAATAAAAGTGGCAAGAGCAAATAAGTACTAAGAGCACTTGTGTTACTGGTTTCAGTATAAAATTTTTAATTTTTCACTACAAAGTGAAAATTTCGTTATAACTATTTGATGCATACTCTACCTTATTAAGAAATTTTCACTCTATACCCTGTTTGTAAGAAGTTTTTAATGTAAATTGATGTTAATTATCTGAAATACTTTCATATATCAAGATGGCATTTTTTTTTCTTCTGTTGATGTGTATAAACACTAATTGATTTTTTAATATTAAAACACCCTGCATTCGTAGAATAAATTTATTTTTTGGTAATATGTTTTTATCAAATGTACTTTTATATAGGAATTTATTCATGAGCTTGAGAGACACTAGGCAAATGTTTTTATCCACATATTAACATTTAAAGATTAGCTATCCTAGCTCTTTTTTTTTTTTGACATTTTAACTCTTTTAAGAAGAAAAAATTTTAAATATACATTTATCTTGCCTATTGTTACAGCAGACATCCTCATTAGGTAATACCTTGGAACAGTTGTTCCAAGCATACTGTCTGGTACTATACGGATAAAACAGACTCTTGAGTTGTCATATTTGGATAAAAAGAGTTTCCCGAACTTCTCAAGGCTTCATAAATCACACACACTTTTTTTCCACTCAAGTTGTAAAAGTCAACATCACTGTCTCACTATCTACAAATTGCAGTCTTTAACAAGATTTTTCTTCCAAAAATACATTTTAGTCAGAAAATATTACCTTTCCTTAGTTTCCCCTCTTTTTTCTTAAGGACTGCCATTTCAGAATAAAGTGTTCTTTTCCTTTGCATAACCAAAAGTCTCTTTTAAGTGTGTGTGTGTTTTCTTTTTTTAATTAGAGGCAGAATTTGTCTTTAAAGGGGAATCTAAGCTTCTGTAAAAAATTTTAAAAACTAAAGTCTAGAGCATTTTATTATTACACTTGTCTTTCTACTTAATCATGATTTCTGCCATTTTATATATTTTACTTATTGTGTTTTCTTTATTTGAAATATGTTACATTAAAATATTTCATTTACATTTTAAAATAGGACACAATTGACAGAAACTTCAAGTATAATTAGGAAAAGTACATGAGTCATTAAACATGAAGTTTGCTATGTGTAATAGTGTTGCAACAAAAGGATGGATATAAGAAAACCATAATCTAGAATCTTCTCAAAAAGTCTGATAATTATATTTCATGGAAAAAGGATTTTTATATTATTCTCTCCCTCCTTCCCTCTCTCTTTCTCTCTCACTGTAATCTAGTTAAGGTTTGTATGATTACAAGAAACATATTCACTCCAGGAAGTGGAGAGAAGAGCAAGTTATGATAAGAATTCGATAGGCAAATTTAGTCCTCCCAAAACAAGAAATGAAGTACTAACAAGCCACAGTGGAACTGGAAGTAGAAATTCAAAAGTGAATTTGCTGATTCCAACTTGAAAAGGCTTATTTCTGTTTTATCAATTTGATTTATTTTTGACTTTATAGTTTTCTACATAACTTAGCATGTCTACTCCTTCTTCCCATATTTGGTTTCAGGATTCGTGTGTCCATTGTTATTTCACATATTAAAGGGGACTCTAAACCTTCACTTCTTATGTTTTTGCATGAGGGTCTCATTCAGCTAAAATAACTCTTCTGTCTTCTCTCTCTCTTTATTGACTCCACATCTTGAAATGAGTAAGTATTACATTGATTGGTTAGTTTTATTGACATTGTTAAGAATGTTCTGCTAAGCAACTTTATTGATCTCTTTGGACCTGTCCATGTATTTGCTACTTAAGCTGGAGGCCAATAGGCCAATATTTTTAACATATCTGTGTTTTCCATTAAAGACAGATTATGGAAGGTAACACCACATCTCATTTGTTCTTGTCATCTAATATCTAGCATAGCAGGTGCTTAATGTCAGAAGAATGAATTATTAGAAATGTTGAGCTATCCAAATGTTGATGGACCAGTTGCAGAATTAATGACACAAACAATAAGTGTTATTAAAACGAATGTCACTGTGGGTTAGAATGGTCTGGAGAGATTTCATAAAAGTTGGTGGTTTTAAAGAAGGTCTAACTAGATGGGTAGGATTTGCAATCATTGAGGAGAGCGATGAGCTTCCCAAACCAAACCAATAATGAGGTCAAAAGTTTGGACAAGGGGAAGCCTTTCTGTAGTCTGCAGATTTCAGTGCATATGCTTCCTCTTTAGGCAGGCAGTGTCCTTAGTCTCTGTGCTCCACAGAAACCACTCACAATTCCTCACTGTCCATGGTGAGCTATTAGAAGCAGAGACTGCTAGGGCTTCTGGTCCTTGGAGAAATAAAGAGGGAACAGGATCATGAAAGAGATGAAGCTAAGCAAGAATATGTGGTCTCAGAATATAGCTTTAGCCTGATACCACAGAGAGCTCTGGCGTGTGAGTTAGCACTCAAAATTGATTCTCCCTTAAGGTGAGCGGTGAAAACTCTTATATACCCAGGTTAGTCAATTATAATTGGGGGATGGATATTCTTGCCTCCTAAAGTAGATCTGAGTAAGGCAGTACCCCAAAATCTGCTCTGTTACCCTAGAAAAAGTATACATGTGTCCCACTCTTCTGCTTTCAGGTCACTGCTCCCTATCTGCTGGGCCACTGTACTGCTTTGCTGGGCACTATTATTTTAAAATTGATCTTGATTTCCTGGGCACGGTTGTATCTCCTGGTTACTGGCACTACTGCCTGGCACTATGGCCACTTCTACTGGACACCACCATTTAGAGCCTGGCACTGTCAACAACTGCTGTTGATTTTGCAGCTTTCTAGGAACCAAGTTCTATTCAGGGTCAAAGCCTGGTATAGATCCCCTTGCATTGTATTACACTGTACTTGGTAAATGAGTACCCAAAACAGAGAGGATTGTACTCTAATGCTTTCAAGAGTTAGTGGTAGAGTACCTTTCACTTGCGCTAAGTGGGAACATCACTCACGCAAATGTTACTGAAATTTTCCTCTTCTCTGAAGACTAATGCTACTATTGGAACACTATGATCTTTCCGACTCTCTGTTCCCTTAGGTGAATCCTCCCCTTGCTGGTCTCTTCATCCCTCTTGAAGATAGATTTTTGGTAGATCTACACCACCAAAACTCAAGGCTGCCCAGACATATCTGAATTCCAGTATTGGCACAACCGTGACCTTAGCTACATATGCAAAATTCAGATTAAGACTAAATTATTTGGGTAGTTGAATTGGGAGTTAATTCTCTATGAAGTGACTATTATGAGGAAAATACTGCTAGGTTCTGTTCAGAATCTCATGATATGCACTTCTAGTGTTTTCAACAAAGTCTGGATTTCCTGTCCTTCTAGGCAAATGGAAAGCCAATGAGCTGTGAGGGGAATGATTTATGGGATGAGGCATTCAATTACCAGTGTTATTTCTGGACTGAAGCATTTAGTAACACATGTCAGATCCTCTCATGCTTTTATTCTTTGCTGCAGCAAGTATGGAAGAGGCTCTGTGGGCAGGTGGTGGACCGACAGTTGAAGCAGTCTGCATAATCAGACTCACAATGGATGTTGCATAAATGAGAAAAGTGAGAAATAGTGTTTTCTTGAGTTAAGCCATTGAGAATTGAGTATTGTTTGCTAGTACAGCATAAACTTAGCCTGTCCTCACTAACAAAAGCAATGCTTTTCATTCCCTTCCATTCCCACTTAATTAAAAATATGATTTCTGTAATGAGAGAGATTTTGGTGAAGACTACAAGTTAGAAAACTTCACACTAATGAATTTTTCTTTCAACACCATTACTCCTTTTTTTTCCTGACCTTTTTTGTTTCATCGTGTTACCAGTTATGTTATTAAGAAATCTTCGTGTTTGAGGAGAATGGTTTGGTAAAAAAATACTGAGGATAAGTAGATTGCAACTAGCAGTTAACCTGTCATCTTTTTTAAAATGAGTGAAATATCTATGAGGTACAAAATGATTGGTTCATAAATTGAACAACTCAGTAATCAGATCAGTTGCATGGCACCAGAAAGCCAAACTTTTAAGCTCTTATTATTTTTTTGGTTGAAATTAGGAGTATGGCTTCAATCAGTGTATTCATTTGGGAAATCTGATAATTAATACTAAGAGTTATATAAAGAGTAAAATATATTTTCTCACTGGAATCCCTTAAAGTAAATAAACCTCAAAAATAACTTTATTTACATTCTGTACTTGGTGAACTGTAGTGGAACAAAAACAAAGATAAAATTGGACATATTTATATCACAACATAAAACTTCCCTCATGAAATATCATGTGTAGCATTTAATGTTTACCTGACCATATCTACTTTTTAAAAATACTTAACATAAAATTCAACTGATAGTAAAATTTACCTCTTTCAAATACAGTGGTTAAAATCTAGATTTGTTTTATGTGTGCGCATGAGGTTCCACTTTTTTTTTTTTTTTTAACATTTTAGAAAACAAAGCTGGAAGCCCACTTTGTGAAATTACTGTTTCTTGGTAGCTGATAAGAAATGTTCCATCAAAGCATGCTCTGCTTTTAGAATCAGCAACAGTTTATGGCCTGTTTCTCAAAAGCTTTATTTATAAAGTGAAAGTTGTCTGTAGTAAAAACAAAGAAACAAACAAACAAAAAGGGCTAAATTAATCAATTCTGAATATTTTAATGTGAAAAATTTAAACCATGAAATATATTTGATGATTTATATGAGGAAAGAGAGCTGATAATGGAGCTACTGAGAAAGAGGTGTGAGATCTCAGAGTCAAACAGAGCTTAAATTGATGGCCAAGGCATCAGAAGTTGTCTGAATGTTTCTTCCCTGTTGGCACTTGGTGATGTCATATTGAGAAGTGGCTTTTCTGTTACAGAGAAAGAAGACCTTTCATATGGTTTTTCTAGAAAGATATTTCATTGTGGTGGTAAGCAAGTCTATTTGTTTAATGTTGGTATTTAGACCATCTGGAAAATATTTTTTATTAAAAAAAACTTAGAAAATGAAATATTCATTTTATGATTATTATTTATAATGATAGGATTTTGTTGATTAAATGTAATATTTTTCAAAACCATATATGACAACAACAGCTAAATATTTACTGATCATAAATTATATGTCAGGAATTGTATTCTACATGGATTATTTCATTTAATCCTCAAAATAATCTTTTTATTTAGATACTATTATTATTTCCATTTTACAAAGTGAAAGCAGAGACAAGCTAAGTAACATATTCAAGGTCATAGATGTAGCCATTCATTATACATGAATCGAACAAATATTCGTCTTGCACTAAGATTATAAAAATGAGTAAAACATGGGCCTGGCCCCTGAGGAACGTAGTAGAAGAGACAGACATGTAAATAGCTATTCAGTATGACAAGAAAAGAACTATATACTTGAAACAGGAACCATGATTTGACACAGAGAAAAAAAAAAACATTTGAGCTGAGAATAAATTTCATCAGAAGAAAGGGGAAGGTCATTCCAGACATCATAACTTTTATGTCCAGGGATAGAGAGGCCTGAAGGGCATATAGAAGAAAGATAAAAGATATTCCATTAATTAAGCCAAATGTCATTTCTATAATTAAATATCAAATAAAGCCCTGAACATTCTAGATGATCTAAGAAAAAAAGAAATAAGATATTGAGTTACAAACAAATTTAAATTATGATTTCTGAGTACCAAACCCTCTCATGAGGTTGGAAAATCCCTAAGGTTATCTGGGGCATTTGAATAAACCACAACCCATGGGAAAATGCTTAAAGAAAATAAAATTTATTTTAAAAGAACTAGGGTTTCCTGAGCTGATGTTTAAAGATGCGATGTAATTTTTTCTTAATTTGAGAGTCTATCTATTTCAGAAGGAAGTGTGCTGGTATATAAAGTCTAACTAAAATAGAATACAAAAGAAAATTCTAAGGTTGACCAGAGCATATAGGGCAATCCAGAAAGTTGTGCGTGTTTTTACCATAAATGAGAAAAATATAAAACATAAGTCATAAGAAATATTTTCAATTGAAGAATAATAAGAGAATAATGGAATAAATACTAATTTTATCTAGCTCCTTTTAACAAGAGAAAAAAATACTGTAGAAGTAAGGAGGCCAAAGCTTGAAAGATAACCATGTATAGCACAACAGGTAAGGGCCTGCAGAAACACTGCAAGCAAATGCTTGTTTTGCTTGTTTACCATCCAAGAAAAATGTGATTTAAGGAAATATGTCTGACATAATAAATAGTATGTGGTAGCAAAGGCAGATAAAAATGCCATTTTATGCATAGAAATAATAAAAGATAGTATTAGAAAGTTATGAATTATATATATATTATATGTGCTCTGTATGTGTGTGTATAATACATATGACACATGGAATGTATACAGAATCCGTAGTGCATAATAATTTCAGAAAATGTAATGGAGATGGATAAAAAGAAAGGTAGTGAGAAAGAAGGAAGACAGGAGAGATGTAATTTTTTCCAAAAATGGCTGAAATTGTGTTTTCCATTCTATATGTTCTTTAACACTCATCCCATTGAGCGATGGGATATAGTTCTGCTTTAATCTGGATGACAGAGTCTAGAGTGGAAGTGCTTTAATTTGTGTGAGCCAGCAACTATGGTGAAAGGAAAGTCACATGACTTCTGAGACTTGATCATAAAAAATGATACTAGTTCCACTTGGTTCTCTTGTCATACTCTGCTGTGGGACTCTGAGCTTTCAAAAGGATGTTGGAGACTGGTGTGCTTTGAGGGACCCTATGTCTCATGAAGATGCAACACCTAGTTTATCAAACAGCTCCAGTTGAGGTTCCTGCCACAATCAGCATTAACTGGCATACATATCATTAAAAATGCTTCCAGATGATTCCCAGTCCCAGGCTTCCAGTCCTTCCAGACAAGGCCTCAGACATCATGGAGCACCTGTCATCACTGTTCCCTTTATAATCTAAGTCACTGATCCACAAAATCCACAACTGTAGTAAAATGGTTATTTCTCGCACCTAAGTTTTGAGGTTAATTTATTATACATGAATACAAGACAAAAATGAGAAAATAGCAAATAACTTTTATTGTTAAAAGTATAAAGATTGAACATTCTTGTACTTAGGTACAAGTGGTATTGCCAGATCATGGGATCCAAGTATCTTAAATTTAATTAATTATTGCCAAACTCCCACCAACAATGTATAAGAGTTACCACCAACACTTAGAAATATCATAATAAATTTTATCAATCTGACAAATATGAGAAAATGTCTCAATATTACTATAATTTATGCAGCAATGTTTAATGCAGCATGTTCTAATACAGTAAATCTAAATGTTCTTAGGAGAAGGGATAGATAATAAGCTGTTTATACAAGGCAATACTATGTAACAGTTAAGATGAAAAAACTAGATCTACACATATCAGTGCGATTAATCCCAGAAGCAGGACATTGGGGAAAAAAGCAAATTGCAAGAGAATACATGGTATGATGATATTTATATGCATTTATAAATATGAACCACCTCTGTTGTTTAATCATTCAGAAAAATCTGTAGTGTCTGCCAGGTGCCACGCTCTGTTCTAGGCACCAAGGATACATCACTGAAAAGAAAACTTAAAGATAAACGCATAGATCTTGGCCTCCCATGTTTTGCATGGTTGGTAGACACCATGCCCGTATGTGTATAGTGAAAGAACAAAAATGCACAGCAATGATACCAGCTTCAGAGCAATGGTTACTTCTGGGGAGGGGTGAATAAAGTGCGGATAGGTGGAATGTGGTAAGTTATTTAGCTTTGTTTAGTTTATTTAAAAATTTTGAATCAAATGTGATAAAATGTTTACATCTATAAAATTTTGGTAGCAAGTACATATTATCTTTTGTGTTTTTCAGTTTGTTACAGATGTTTTATATTTTAAAGTAAAAAAAATCTATTGATAGATTGTAACATAGCAGCTGTTCTTCAGCTATGGGGGAAATATCTATTTACCAACATGTCACCTGTACAGATAAAAACTTGAAGTTTAAAATTTAAACAGTATAATCAGGTCTCAAACTAAAAGAAGGCAGTATACTATATTGGGAAAAGGTTATGTAGGCTTTGGGTTCAGATGAACCTGAGTGATCATTTTCTCTACTTCCTTGTTACAGTGGATAAAGTATCTGAGCTTCTGGAAGCTCAATTTTCTAATCTGAAGATAGTTATAATAAAACTAAAACTTACCTTGTGGGTTATTGTTTGAATCAGAGATAAAATAGGAGAAAACATTTGTTGAATGCTAGTATGTGGCATGTGTAGTTCTAAGTGATTTACATGAATTAGCTCTGTGACTTGCAGCCTGTGTACCAGTGGAGCATTGCAGTCAACCCCCAGGAGGTCTGAGGAATATTTCAGACTTTTAAGGGAAATATTGATATCTATTGGACAGTGCCTGAACTTTTAGCTCAAGCTATTTCATAGTTCCTTAGATTGCATAATATTCCTTAGAATTGTTATATCTTTGCAAAAATAATATTATTTTTCTTTTTGTTTATGTGTACTCAACTTTCCAGTGGCTATTACTGAAAGGTGTTAGGATATAAATATTTATTGTTTGGACATAGTTAAATAAGAAGTGGGACTGTTAGAAAAAAAATTTTTTTTTGGCCTAAGACACTAAAAAGAATTATTGAGATATTTAGGGCTCTGTGAACAAAAGTTTTGCTTCCTTTGAATTAGCATATTTAGTCTTCATATCAACCAAAAAAGGTAGGTCCTAATTTTATCTCCAGTTTACAGAAACTAAGACACAAAGAGATTTACATCTTACCCTCACAGCTAAAAAGAAATTATGCAGGATTGGAACCTATCACACTGATTTCAAATTTCATAACTACAAATCAGTACACTTTAGAGTTTCTATGTAAATAACTACATAGATAGCATGACTGTCAAATACACTACATTGAAGAGACATATCCTGAGGTGAAATATATTTTCAATCAGAATATTTGAAGTATGTAACTTCAAGCTAGAACTGGAAGGGACTGTATAAATTATTATACAACTAAATTATTATAAAACTAAAGCCCTGATGAATCTTCAAGACAGACACACCTAGCATATCTATACTGCCAGAGTCAGCATATGAACCTCTTTCTCCTTTTCCCAATTCTGATATACCTGTGTAGAACTGAAGAAATTCTGTTCAGGAGTGGCCATCAGAAATGAGATATACTTATCATGCCATGAGTGGACATAGAAAAATGAATACCCAAGTTTGGAGAGCAGTGGCATGGCAGTATCTTTGTAGCTGATAAAAAGCAATAAACTAAAAGTTAGGTGTTCTTCCACTGAACTCAGGGGATTTACAATGCTTATTTCGAGCATTTACTAGAACTGTTCCCAATGGACAGTCAAGCAATTCTCATTAAAAAGGTTCTAATTTGAACTCTGCTTCCACAGTCTGTGAAATACATTTTTGTGCTTCACACCAGGTGATATAATTACTCACTTCCTTTCTTGTTGTCTGGCTTCCTCTCCATTTGGGAGCTCCTTAAAGGAGGGACTGTGCCTTTTGCCTCGGTAGGTATCTTCAGCGTCTGTCATGCATAGAGCCTAATGTACAGTGGGTGCTTAAAAGATGTTTGTTACCTGCCTTTACTATAAATGTATGTTGGCAGAAAGCTACATGTAAGCTATGATGTCATTTATTTAATAAGCCCAAACATACACTTGTCTCTATCAGAAACACCTGATTTGGTCTTCACATAACTAAGAAATAAATGTCTTTTATGTTAAGTCACTGAAATTATGGGGGTTATCTGTTACACGGGCTTCTGTTACTCTAATACATCTATCTGTTCATTAGCCTAAAATAACCTTCTGTTTTCTCCAAACTAAGACTTCATGAAGAGTCAGACCTCTCCTGACACATTGAATCTCCCCTGTAATCACTATGCAGATTCCCTCTGCTTTGGCCACACAGTGTGATAGCCACACCTTATGCTCTGAGAACTCACCATCACCACTTCCACTTCTTTGCCTTTGCTCATGTTCATGTTGCTTGGAATGTTCATTTTCTTTCTTAACTATATCTAAATCTACTCCTCTCTTCATCATTTAGCTGAGGCTCAGCCACTGTGCTATAGTTTTAGACTCCATTGATCCTCTTCCTTTAAACTTTAGTAGCATAACTACACCGTTGGTCCATGACTATGCTGTCTTGCTTTACTCTTATTTATTTGTTAGTCTACGCCCCCCAACTAGATTCCAAACTCCTTGAGTACAGGAATCAGTCATTTCAGTATCATCAGGTCTAACATGGTTCTGAATAAATAGTAGTCATTCAGTAATTTCATGCTGGAAGCCTCACATATTGCTTAATTTCAATGGACTCAACAGACTCCATATCTGACTCAATAGTATTTCATGAGGCACTAAGCACAAACAGGTAGGTGATACCAAAGAGGAAAGGAGGACTCATTTATTGGTCACCAAAACTTAGACTATATGCCAGAGTAGAAGAAGAATAATCTGAGTGTGTGGAAATTTAGTCATAGTTCATGGCCAACGTGGGAAAGTCAGTAGTTTTAATGAAATAGAAGAGCCAAAAGACCAGAGTAAAAATTGAATTGAATTAAATGGTGTGTGTCCTACTGATGCCCATTTGAATATTTCTGGGCTTCATTTTCTCAGTTTCAGCATCAGGGAGTTATATGATAGTAGCTGTTTATATAGTAGACCTTTCCATACACATGCTATAATTGCAATCCTGACATCAGTGCCAATACCAGCAGTGACAATGATAGATTTGGATCCCCAATTTATGAAACATGAGTAGATTTGGGTATGAGTGCAATATGGTAGTGACATCAAGGGGTACAGTTCTCATCGTTTGGCATGATAGCATCTGTCCCCTGATAAAAATTTATGTGGCTCTTTAATTCTGATTTTTGTTGCATACAAGTCCTCTAATTTAAGAGCTGAAAGAGAATGTGCAAGAAGGCAATAGATTCCAGGAAACTTATTAACTGTCTTCTAGTGAACACCAAGATATGATTTTGCCTGAGTTGTCTTTCTGCTCAAGAGAATAGAATTAAAGAAACATCTTTTCTTTCCCACACAGTGAATTTAAATTGTGTAGCAAGAATCAACATTACCAAGTCTTGGCAAAGTGTTTGCCAAAGTTGTTTGTTGTCTTGCATTATTGGATAAGGCATTTTCATTCTGCTCTGAGAAGAGATCATTAGATTAAGGACAAAGTATAAAAAATAGACAAAATTAGATATTAAATTGCAATTCTGTTAAGACACTCTCTGTTTTCAACTTTTTTCTCTTCTTTGTTGTTCTCTTATGAGGTGAAAGATGCTTCCTTCATGCGTCAGCCTTTTGCTTTACCCCCTCATCCACCCCAAATTAGTACATGTTCCTTTACATGGCGGGCTGCACTAGTCCCCAAAGTGGAGGAACTGTGCCTATTTGCTAAAAGTAGGCTGAATTATTGAATTTACTCTTGGTAAAATAATACTTTTAATTTTCTGCTAAAGACCTCATACTATTATTTGATATTTAAATGCTGTGCTAACATAAATAATTTCATGTTATCAGTAGAGAGGAAAGAATACTGAGAAAGCAGTGTGTCCATCTCTTTGCTTCCAGGTACGCTTAAGATGCATAGTTTTCTGCATTGTGATGTCAAAGTTTCTTTTCACTTGCTTTGTTCTCAAGGCAGGGCAGCAACATGTTTACCTTGCTTTGAATAAAAACCAAGTCATTGTAATGGGTGCAAATCTCAGAGAAGAGAGAAAATGTCAGAGATGGGAAGGAGGGTGGTGGCTAGAAAGGGGTGATACAGTTGTTCCCTTCATTCTGGTTTCTTGGCCAGGGGTACAGATTATGAAACAATAGGGAGTTATATGATTAAAAACTATAGGTATCACTCAAAATGTGATATCACTTATATGTGGGATATAAACCTAAAAGCAACAAACGAGCAGAACAGAGACTAGTGGACATGGACAATAGACTAGTGGTTACCAGAGGGTAGGGGGAAAGAAGGAGGTAAATGAAATAAATGAGGTAAAAGGGGTCAAATATGTTGTGACAAAGAAATCTAACTATGAGTGATGAACAAACAATGCAATATAGACCTTACTGTTGAATTGTACGTTTGAAACTTACTGGATTTCATTAACCAATGTCACTAAAGAAATAAAAATAAAAATAAATTTAAAAAATATATAGGTAACTTAAAACAACTATGTTATAGCAAGTATATTAAGGATTTTTGTTAAGTCTTTAGAGGAATGTAAATCATTTTAAAACTGTTGGAGGGCTTTAAATAAAAATGAGTTGCATGTGTGAAGAACATTGATGTCATAACACGCTTTCAGTATAATTGAAATTGATGATATTTGCAGTTATTTCCCAACCACCTCTAAATATTCCAGTTATTTTTAAACTATTTTAAGGTTTTTACTATTTGCTTTCAAAAACAGAGTCATTCCCAGTTTGGTTCACTATATGAAGCTCAATCAAGATGTTTTTAAGCTTCTGGAATGAGTCAAAACTATAAAAAGCTGAGTTGCTAGAAGTTGTGAGTTGGGTAAACATTTTGCTTTAAAGAAAAAGATTCCAAGGTGTCTGGCCTGGAAATAATAATGGTAAATATGACAGAAACAGGATACATTGAAAAAAGAAAGGAAAAAGATAATGATTTCAATTTATAGGCAAATGTCTGTTATAAGATATCTAACTGTAGATGCTTAACAGCAGTTAGAAGACAAGATTTGGAACTTGTTAAGAAGCATCTCATGGCAGGTTTGGAGTGGATAAGTTATGATCTTTCTCATTTTATAAACTTTACACAGCCCCACCCAATCAATTTCATCTTTTGGGATTTTAATTTTTTCTCTTTACTAATATGTGCTGTATTACACTTCCGTGGTTGTATGTGACAGGCAGGATTGAAGTCAGGGAGAGAGGAAAGGGAGAGGTTTTTGTTTCTTTTTACTAGTCCTCTGAGAATCAGAAAGTAATAGGGAAAAAGCATGCTTGCTGAGGTACATGAATGACAAGCCCCAGGTGCATTGTCGTGCAAACAGAAGCTGTTGGTACCGTGAGCTTCATCTCCTTGTTAAATTGTGCCTGCTGTTTGACATTCTCTGTTGCTACTGTTTTATCACAGCGAGCTCAACACCCAGGGTTCCTTTATGAACTATGCGAGACCCCACTAAAAGCATTCTCTGATGATGCAGTCAGCTCTGGGAAAGACATCTGAGCTTTAATCAAGTCATGTCTGAGTGGGAAGATTTCTGGTATCTCATTTAAAAGGCCAGGGGAGCATGTTCTTTTTTAAAAAAATGTGCTTGGGATGACACTGAGTAGGTTTAGAGAGATTTATAAGGAAATGGGATCTGCATGACATGAGGATTCCTTAACCCTTTCTTTTACATCTCTCAGTGGAGATCTTTAGGCAATAAAATGTCAGATTACGGGCTCAGCACAATCGTTTTGGGAACACGATCCCACCTTTCAGAGCACCTCATCATTTAGAAAAATATGTTTGCTTTAATACCTCCTGATACAAATTTATTTTTCTCTAGTGTTCAAGGGTTATGGTAAGCGTTGTTCCACACGCCTTTGTGTTTGCCTCACAAAACTTCCAATAAAAACTAGTCAACACAGATTTCATTAATCTTCTTGATACTGAGCAGAGAAGTTCAAATGAAGAGTATGGACATTTTTCCAAGAACGCACATCTGTATTGGATTTGTTTATCTCTGGATAGGCATGTGTGATGAAAACAGTATGTCATTGTCGGGTTTCCTGAGTGGAAGGCTGTAACTGTAGAGAACAAGGACTGTACTATGCTGCTAGGAGGTTTTATTTACTTTGTTGCTTTGCCATTTGTATAGCTTCCATGATGGCATCTTCTATTCCTAAGTGTCAGGAGTTACTTCTTGCCTAAAAAGGCTATAGTTAATTAGAAAACAAAGCAAGTCTTAATGCACATGCCTTTTATTTCTTTTACCCATGCTCTATACTACTAACCATCCTCTCCTGAAAAATTTCAACATCTCAGGTTTAACATATCCTATTCTTTAACTCTTAGGAAGTTTCTAAACTTGCCACAATACTAAAAAAAGTCATTTATCACAAACAATATAAGCAAGTAAGCCTCAAACTTTTAAAAACTGATGGCACTCTACTTTAGGAGATTATGTTAAAGTAAGGACTGTGGACTATGTGTAAAATTCTTTGTTTGCTTTTGTTTTGATGATAGCATGCTCTGAGTACAAAGGTGGTAATCCAAATTAGGGCTCTCATCTCCTGTTCTCTAACCTAAACTGTAATCTCCATAAGACACTCAGCATACTACAGAACTGTGAAAACAGTGATGGTTACTTTTACCTGTCAACTTGACCTGGCTAAGGGATGCTCAGATAACAGGTAAAAAAATTATTTCTGGGTGTGTAGATGAATGTGTTTCTAGAAGAGATTAGTATTTGAATTGGTAGACTGAATGAAGAAACTTCGCCCTTAACCATGTGGCTGACATTATCCAACCTTTGAGAGCCTGAATAAGACAAAAAGGTGGAGGAAGGGCACATTTGCTCTCCTCTTGAGCTGGTACTTTCATATTTTCCTGCTCTCAGACATTGCTGCTCCAGGTTCTCAGGCCTTTGCTTTGGTCTTGGAATGGGACTTACATTGGCTCCCCTGGTTTTCAGGCTTTGGGTTTGGACTGGAAATACACCACTGGTTATCCTGGGTCTCCAGTTTGCTGAATGCAGGTTGTGGGACTTCTCAACCTCTATAATTCTGTGAGCCAATCACTCAAAATTAATCTCTTTCTGTTTATTGATATAATATATCCCATTGGTTCTATTTCTCTGGAGAATCCTAGTACAATAACCTACTAAAATAATATTCTTAGTCCTTATAGCCCTATGAAGAACCTATAAGAACCAACTATTAAACTATTGGTCATTTAACTTTTATGTCCAATTAAAGGCATATTAGAATAAGAAATCAAATAGAAACCTATGTAGACTGTTAGAAGGCACAAGTTCTTCCTTGGAGTTTAAGGCTTCATTTTGGATCAAAGGTTGAGTGGCAAAAAGTCTTTTCAGTATGTCTCTACTCTTGTTTTCACCTGGATTAAGAGAAATGTGCTAATGATCAATAGAGCAGTTAATATGCAGTAGCTAATGAAGGGCTCTCAACACTCAATGTATATTGTGGTAGAAAGATTAATGTCCCTCATTCCTCCAAGAGGCCCACCTCCAGATTCATCTGTATATTTCCTACCCCATTCCTCAAATCAAAAAAATTTCCCCTAAGAAGCCCTGATTATTTATATTAGTGAGTGGTATTATATAACCCGAGAGCTGAGTGGTAGGTGAGCTCTTGGCTCCCAGAGACTCACTGCTTCTAGCCCCCCTCAGCTGGCAGAATGAGAAAATACATATACACTACCCTGTGTGTATATACATAACTATGAATATTTTTTATGTCACCATATTTATTGATACTAAGCTGAAAATGAGTTCGCATGGCTATCTCCAACTCTAATCATTACCACATGGACCATACTAGCCTCCTCCCCGTGCTTCTCCGTTACCTCCTACTGCAAGTGAGAAAGCTATCTCCTACCATCTATACCAATTTAGTAAATGGTTCAAGTCCAGCGTACACATATAGTGGTTTCAAAATCATCAACACATACCCCCATGAGGAACAACTTTATCAGCTAGAGTATAGTGCTAGTGTGTGATTCCTTTTGACTTTAGATTGGGAGATCTTATTTCTCAGGTTTCATAGGTTAGCACCTTTCCCTCCACTCTCTTCAGTGAAGTTGTTTTATACATTGGTAATACTGTTAGATGCTTTTGTCATATTTTGTGTTCAATCTTGAGATCTTATGACTTCTTAAATGATTTTTTAAATGTGCATGTGTAAGGGTTCATTCTTTGTGCTATAGAGTTCTATGGGTTTTGACAAATGCATAGTGTCATATATCCACCATTATATACATATGTGTGTGTGTGTGTGTGTGTGCGTGTTTAATTTCCCTAAAAATTTCTGTTCTATGTCTATTTAACATTCCCCTAACCTCTAGCAACCACTGGTCTGTTCATCATCTTTAGTTTCTTTCTAAAATGTCATATCAATGGGATCATACAGTACGCAGCCTTTGCAGACTGGCTGTTTTCACTTATCAATATGCATTTTAAATTTATCCATGTATCTGTGTAGCTTGATAGCAGATTATGTTTTATCATTGAATAGTATTTCATTGTACACTTTTTTTTTCAACGTTCACCTATTGAAGGACACTTTGGTGGCTTTCTGTTTTGGGCAATTATGAATAAAACTGCTATAATGATTCACATGTGAGTGTTTATGTAGATATAAATTTTCAAATGTTAGTAAATGTTTAAGTCCTTTTTGTCTTTTTGGCTATTGAATTATAGGAGTTCTTTACATATTTTTTAAATTAGCTACTTATCAATATATGGTTTGTAAATATTTTCTCCTATTTTGTAGGTTGCCTTTCCATGCTGTTGATTATTTCCTTTGCTGTATAGAAGCTTTTTAGTTTGTACTCACAGTTATCTATTTTTGTTTTTGTTGTCTGTACTTTGTGTCATATCCAAGAAATCAATGCCAAGATCAATGTTAAGAAGCTTTTCTTTTATGCGTTGTTTTAGAAATTTTATAGTCTTATATTTAAATCTTTAATCCATTTTGAATTGATTTTTGTATATGGTCTAATGTGGGTTTAATTTTTCTTTTTCTTTTTTTTTTTTTTTGTATTTTGGTATTCAGTTTTCCCAGTACCATTTGTTAAACTATTCTTTCTCCATTGTGTGTTCTTGGCAACCCTGTCAAATATTAATTGAATGTATATGCATAGAATTATTTCTGGGCTCTCTATTCTGTTTCATTAGTCTATATGTCTGTCTTTATGACAGAGCCATATAATTTTAATTATTGTAGCTGTGCTGTCTACATGCTGTATTATATATTTTGAAATTATGAAGTGTGATGACTCCAGCTAAGGTTGCTTAGGATATTCTGGGACTTTTGTGGTTTCACCCAAATTTTGTAAAAAATGGCATTGGGAGGTTTGATGGGGATAGTATTGAATAAGTATATAACTTTGGTTAGTATAAACATTTTAGCAATATTAAATCTTCTAATCCATGAACACAGGGTGCCTTTCCATTTATTTGTCTTTAGTTTCTTTCATCACTATTTCACAGTTTTCAGTATATCGTGCAAGTCTTTCACCTTCTTGTTTAAGTTTAACCCTACATATTTTATTCTTTTTGATACCATTTTAAATAGAATTGTTTTCTTAATTTCTTTTTTGGATGATTCATTGCTAGTATATAAAAATGCAACTGATTTTTTGTGTGTTGATTTTGTATACTGCAACTTTGCTAAACTTATTAGTTCTATGTTTTTGTTGTTGTTGTTGTTTTGGTGGACTCATGATTTTCTAAATACAGAATCTTGTTATCTGTAAACAGATAATTTTAACTGGTCCTTTCTGATTTGGATGTATTTTGTTTTTTGCCTAATTGCGCTGGCTAGGACTTCTAGTACTATTCTGAACAGAAGTGGTGAGGGTGGGTGCTTGTCTTATTCCTGATCTTGGAGGAGAAGTTTTCAATCTTTCACCATTGAGTATGATCATAGCTGTGAGCTTGTCATATATGGCCTTTATGTAGAGGTACTTTTTAAAAAATTTGTAGTTTAAGTGCTTTTATCAGACTGTCAAATTCTTTTTCCACATGTTGATATAACATGTCATTTCATATTCTTCATTCTATTAATGTGGTGTGGCATATTTTGAACTATTTTTGCATCCCAGAAATAAATCCCACTTGAAAATGATGTATGATCCTTTTAATGTGCTGTAGAATTTGGCTTGCTATTTTGTTGAGAATTTTTGCATCCATTTTTATCAGGGATATTGGGTCTTTGTCTGGTTTTGGTATCAGGGTAATGCTGGCTTCATACATTTGGAAGCTCTTCCTCCTCTCAAATTCTTGGGAAAAGTTTGAGAAGGATTGGTGTTAATCATTCAACAGATTGCAAAGACAACCTATGGAATGGGGGAAAATATTTACAAACCTGTGCAATTTCACTCATATGAGGTATCCAGAGTAGCTGAAATCACAGAAGTGGAAAGTACAATAGCATTTGCCAGGGACTGGGGTTAGGGAAAATTGTTGTTCAATCTGTATGAAGTTTCAGTTGTGCTAGATGTGTAAGTTCTAGTGATCTGCCATTCAACATTGTGACTATAGTTAACAATATGGTATTGTGTACTTCAAGGTTTGTTAAAAGGGGAAATATCTATTAAATGTTAACATACACACAATTCACAAAAGGACAAAAAACATTGGAGGTATTAGATATGTCTGTTGCTTTGATTGTGGTGATGTTATCACAAATGTTTGTGTATGTCCAAACTCATCAAATTATATTTAGTATGTGTGGTTCTTTGTATATCAATTATATATAAATAAAGTTGTTTGAAATAAAAGGAAAAACAGTGCATGGGCCCCATTTACAGAAAAAAAAAGCTAAATACTTAGGAGCATGAGTCTACATACACATATTGTATGGTAAGACTATGTTTAGCTTTGTAAGAAACACCAAACTATCTTTCAAAGTGGCTGCACCATTTTATATTCCTGCCAGAAATGATTTGAGAGCTCCTATTGCTCCTCATTTTTGCCAGCAATTGTTACTGTCAGTATGTCTTGATTTTAGTTGAGAGAGAGCCGTACTGGACTTCTGACCTATAAATCAGTGAGACAGCAAACTTGTGTTGTTCTAAAGTAATACATTTGTGGTTACTTGGTATGGAAGCAATAGAAAACTCATACAGTATAAAGTATTTATGGTGTGAGGAATATAGACATTTGGTCCATCCTCTCGTCCACATCCAATTATATCTTCTTCAGAGGCTGAATGCCAGAATATCACCAATGACCTGGAAACTTATTCATGAGTAGGAGGGAAATGATTATATTTCTTTTCTCCATTAAAAAAAAATACCTTGCCAATATGGAATATTATTTCCAAAACTTCTCAGCTCTCCACTTGGTGTAAAGGAATGTTAATAAATATGGATTTGAAAAATCTATTTTGAAGGTTAACTTTAAAAATATGTTTATGTTGTAAGTTAAATATATACCTAACAGGTATATAATTGTTTTAAATGTCTCTCTACTTTTTAAAATAAAACTTCCCTTGAAGCTTTTAGTTCTTCAAATTGCATCTCATAATTAGTATTTTAGATTTATTCAGATTGTAGGGAAAATGCAGAAAATTTAAAAGGTGAAAACAGTTGTTTTGAGAAATAGATTTATGACTAATATTTCAATTAATAATGCAGGACAAAAAAGTCTTCAGCTATAGACATTGATTTATACTCATCTATTCCTGTAAGCAATTTATTTCTTTCTGCTTTTCACTTCTAATACATTTTCTCTTTGTCTATAATTTCTGGTTCTCTCCCACATTGGACTATCAATTCATTCTGTCATTTATTTTCTTCCACATTGAAAAGCCATGCCCAAATTACTTTTACACAACATTTATATGAGAGGTGTTTCTTCCACTAATTCATTAGAAACAAAGCTAAGTATACTTCTTTTAAAAAAGGATACAAGCTTGCAACCTATATTGAGAAGCATGTTATAAAGTGTCCAAAGATTTATTAGCGAATTTTTTTCTTAATACTCTGATTCTTTCACCTCTCCCCTTTACAAATCTCTTACAGCAAGATTTCATGATTTCATAACATCACATATGAGAAAGTTTAGTGAGAAATCTGTTATAGAATATACCTACAAATATGTTAGAGAAAAATAGGAATGCAAACATCTGTTATTGGCAGCATACCTGATTATGAGATAATTGGTGGAGCAAAAAAAAAAAAAAAGGTAAATTGCTGAACATAATTTATACTCAATATACATTCATCTGAGATGTAGAACAATTGATACATTTTTAGTTCTTGATTTTGGCAGAGCATGTAAATCATTTCTTTCACATTTGAGATGAATGTCTATTGAGTATCAACTGTGATATAATTTTTTTTTTTACTTGGAGGATTTTGTACTCTATAGGGAGAATGACAGGCACCAATGTAACTAATAATTTATATTATTTTAATGTTAGGCAAAATATCACTATCATAACAAATATGAAGGTTTGAGGACTTCAAAAGGAGACAGACTATCTCTTATTTGGGGAACCAGGTGAAGCGTTAAGGAAGAATGAGTATTTGAAATGGACTAGAAGAACTAATAAAAATTTGCCAAGAGGGAACAGAATGAGGAAAGCTAGAGGTAGAAGAGAATATAAATATTTAAGAAATACAAAATAGTTCTGCATAGGTTTTAGATAGGTTAATAGTATATGATAAGCTGAAAATTTAGCTAGGTTTACATTTTTGGAAATCCTCAAATTCAAATATTTTACTTAATTCACTAGACAATAAAAAGCCATTTAAGATTTTTTTGAGATTATTTTAGCAAAGATATTTAAGACAAATTAGATGAAATATTAAAAACAATTGAGAATTTAAAGATGTTCAAATTGTCTTTCTAGTTCTGGGTTTCGAACCTCAGTGTGCATGAGACTAGTCTGTGACACCTAAAAAGTCAATGACCAGGTCCAACCCCTGATACTATGACTCAGTTTATAAGTGGTAGAGCTCAGGGATCTTTATTTTTAATATGTCCTCTGGTGGTTCTATGCATATTAAAGTCTGAGTATCTAAGTGACAGGTAAGAACCTGGCCTTGAATGTGACAGAAGAAATGGCTAATAGAGTATGAATGAGACAGATGTGGCAGCTGCTGCAAAACCTGAATTTTTATAGATGACTCAGCTTCAGTTCTGAGGCTCACTTAACTGAAGCATCAAAAGCAATGTTTAAGTTATATAGTATTCTCAGAATTGCTTCTTGAAGGTGACCATAAAACTGAGCACTGCCTTCAGACACGTGGTTTTTGGTCGCATCTAACAAATTGGGACTGAACTGAGAGATTTAGAGTATCATCACTTCTTATTCTCCTAATTTCTTAAAAGCATGATGGGGCTGCTCAGAAAGATTACAGAAAAAGGGAGATGAGACTGAATTCTTCCAGGTTAGAGAAATTAGCTCATTCATCTCTCACAGCAAGGTCAAAGTTTGTAGAATGAATAAACGGGCGAGTTAATGAATCTAGAGAAAGTATGGTATATAGGACAGTAGTCCAAATAGCATCCGGGAAAATAACATCAACAATGTTCTAATAACAAAGATTTTTAAATACCTCAAAATCTTGTTTCAGGAAGTCTCTATGACTTTCTACCACAACTGAGAACAAAGGTAAACCAAAAGCAAAAACCTCAGTCTTTCTTGTGGGGCCTGTACCTCCTATTCCCAGAAACACTTCCACTAGAATTTTCTACTCAGTAGCAGTTAACTGCAGAGAGGATATTTTAGGAGAGGGCATTTCTGATGAAAG
The DNA here is from genome assembly GCA_030015415.1 of Cynopterus sphinx. Taxonomy (NCBI): domain Eukaryota; kingdom Metazoa; phylum Chordata; class Mammalia; order Chiroptera; family Pteropodidae; genus Cynopterus; species Cynopterus sphinx. The sequence continues at coordinate 17,177,991 of CM057391.1, read as the reverse complement.
ATTTATTTTAGTGTTCCTTTGGTACAGCATACGTTTCTGTCAGCAGATTATCTTCACCTTGGAAAATTCAGCAAAGGATAACAGAAAACTCAGAGGAGAGCTCAAGGGGAAGATTGGGGCTAGAGAGCAAACTTTATTTATTCCTAAGAAATGTAGTTGTACATAAACTCTTTATAAATAATGTTTACAAATATTCCTATTTAGAAAAAAGGCTTGTGTGCTTATAAGAATGTCTGGTTGAACAGTGTGTAAATTCTGAAAAACAATTGTTTTCTAGGCCATTTACTAAAGCACAATTATTAAAAATTAACAAAATTATTAAAATTACTAATTATAATAATTATGAAGTATATTTATAGCAGTGAGAATAATTTTAGTTTAATAGTTACTGAAGCAATTCCTTTTGTAGAAAGAACAAGAGGACAATAATAAGAAATGTCTATTATTTTAAATTGATATCTATATAGCAATATTTCTAATATTTTGACCCTGGAGCTCTGTCACTTGGAAGATTAATATATCCCATGGGAGTAGGACTAACTGGAGTTTTATCTTCTAAAATATTATGTACAGTGTAATGTTTTAAATTAGAAAAACTTAGGAATCAGTTTTGATTTATTGGCAAAGTAATATAACCTCTCCCCCTTTTTAATCATTGCAGAATATTAACATTCTTAAATGACTTGAAGTAGGTCCTATTTATTTCATTTGACTTTTACTAGAATTATAAAAGTGACAGTACTCTACTACAGAAGAGATTTGCCTATCCTAATGGAGAACAAAGGCATTTCTAGCCACAGTGTATCATGGCATATATTTCATCAGACACTGTAAACAGCTATATAATGGAAACAATGAGACCACTGACACAGACAGAGTAGTTATTGTCTGGGGGTCTCCTGAGTCATTCTCATGTCAAAGTAAATATAGTAACCAACATCAGTTATAACTATACAACATTTTAGAAACCCTACTATTTAACTCCGACATATAGAAATACATAATTGACGACCATAAATAAAATTTAGACTTAAATTCCACATTTAGTGTCATTGTTATATTTACCTTCTGTAATAATTAACGGAAGGGAAACTACATGTGGCCTTTCTTATGAAATTAGGCAGCTTTGAAAATTATTCATATAGCATTTTAATAACATTCAATTAATTCCATTTAAGTTATTTTAGATACAAAAATATTTCATATTGAGCTCTTTTTATTCCAGATTTGTTATAATATTGATATTTTTTAACTCTTGCAAATTATAATTAAAGATATAGTTTATATAGAAAATAAATATCAATTTTTTGTGAGATAACATTTACTATGTGTATCATCTAAGCATACACTAAACCATTGTGCATGCAACAAATATTTAACAATAAGAACAGAATAAAAATATATTTATTTTTGTATCTGTTTAGAAATATGCCCAGGATCACTGGAATTTTGGAATGTAAACAAAATGAATATAAGCACTGAATTCCAGCAGCTTATTCTAGACCCCAGTCCTTTAAATAAATATAAGAAGCCCTGTTTTCTACCCCTGGTGTGCTGGAAGAAAAAAGTGTGTGTTGGGGAGCTGGATGAAGGACAGAGATAACATTTAAGCAAGAAATTAAAAATGCTCTTCAAATAATAAATTTGAATTGAGTAGCAACTTATATTTGACATATAAATGTTTATTTTCCCATGAATTTTCTATCTCTAATTGAGTTTTTGTCACTTTTTGATTTAGAAATATTTTTTACCATATTCTAGACCAAACTTCAAGTAAATGCCTTGAAAGACTGAGACATGTTAAATTTATGGCATTTTCCATCATCTAAAACAAGACAAATTGAAAATTCCAAGAGAAAGATGATTCTTTAAGCTGAATGGAACTTTCATAGTAATTTTATGGGAATGTGCCAAAATGCTTGATATGGACCTAATCAAATTACTAGTGGTTTAAGAGAAAAATCTTTGGTTGTTTCAAACCAATGCGTGGAGATTTTTTGGCTTATGTTGGTATGTACTTGGTTATATCAAAATAATACTAAATTTTATGGGAGGATATTTTTTATTAAAAGCTACTGCTTTAAGGGCACATTCGTAACAGATTTTAAGAGACATTTTTTGGAATTCATTTGCTCATTTATTTCATTTATGCATCATTGTTAATACTTAATATGAAATAAACTCAGGATGTTCAAAAAGACTCTTCCTTGTGTCTTAATGCCTCACAGAGCTATTAGTGAACATAGTTTCTTTCATTTTACTTTCAGCTTCACCTCTCCTAATATTCAGAAGTGAATCCAGACAGTGAACAAGGCCAACAGATAACTAGGATGCACTCAAAACTGAGATGTTGTTATTGGGCCAGTGTCTCTGCCTGACACACCCTTCCCTTGGAGGCAGAGCCGTCTGCGACACCAGGATGAAGCAAGTGAATTGATTCCCAGCAGGCTGTTTTGCCAGAGTGCCCCACATGTGCAGGCAAGTCAGTTCTGGGCATAGCTTAGCTCCAATGGAGATTCCTTTTTAAGGTTAAATGAGGTTCAGGTTGGGAAGTATCACCATTCAAGCCGAGGAATGGCTTGGATTTTCTTTTGTGGGGCATGGGAAAATGTTCTGTATAAGGATGAAGAGGGCTTGGATGGGAGCTTGTGCAAATAACCTGATAGACTGCAAACTGGGTATAGAAATGTAGCTTTAAAAATCTGCCTCTCCTGGGAAATTTAAAATTGGTTTAAGCCTTGGTTAAACATCGACCTTACAATAATGGTGCTTAGTTCAAAGCTACCATTCACAGTTGTTATCAGCCATTTACTTGGTAAAACAGTGAGCATTGTTTGGATGTGCCACATTGTTGCGTAAGAGTTCCAAAGAAGCCACATATCAGAGGTGCTGCTGATAGGTAATGGGGAAAAACCTCCCTCTTCATTACATCCTCAAGAGCTACTTCCAGCTTCCTTATGCTCTATTAACATGTTGTTATCACTTTGCAACTTCTCCACTTCTGGACAAAAAGGATGACATGCAGCTTTATCTTTGCACATTGAGTTTTGGAGGAATATTCTTCAGGTGTTCAGGAAGTTACAGGAATAAAAATCTGAGGCCCAAACATTTTTTAATTTTATTAAAACAAACTTTCTATATAGACAAGTTTGATCATATAACACTAAATATTATAGAGCACACATACAAATTTTAGCTGCCATAGGATGTAAATGGGGCATACAATTAAATAATCAGAATTTACCAAACTTATGGTAAATTTTCATAGAAACCAAATCCGAGTGTTACTCATTTCTCTTTCTCAAAATTCGCTCACAGGGTTTGCCTGGATCCCATGAGTCATGCTATATCTTCAGCCCTGGGAAATGGCCCTCCCTCATTTATCTCTCACTCCAAAGCAATGTGAGAAGATGGATAAGGGCCTCAGTTAAAAAGCTGTGAGGTTTTTTTAAAATTATTGCTGTCAAACCCATTATCTTTTCTGCAAAGACAGAATGATTCATGTATTTAAGATAATAATAATTTTGATAGAGATACCAAAGACCGTTTTTCCAGTAGTTTTCTGCAGTGGTTTTTATGTCTCAAAAATCCCAATTCTAGATTGCTTTGAGCCCTGAAAACTGAGATACTAAGACAAGCAGACTATCTCATGAAACCAGAAAGGCTAATTCTGTAACTCACACTCATCTTGCCTACCAAAGGATTTTGGAAGGTGATTAAACTTTATGAAGTGGATGTAGTATTTATTAATTGCATCAATTATGGTATGATAACATTTCTTCTGAATATTTTATTTTATCTTTGGCACCCATTTTTTTTTTCTATTCATATTTCCCTAAAGTTGAGATACTTAGTTAAATAAAGTTTTATTTCCTTAGCTATACTCCTCTAATCCAGCCTTTATCACCTTTCCGCCACCCATTCCTACCAACTAAAGAATTTCAGAAAAAGCTTTGGAACATGTAAATTTGGTATGAAGATAGTCCACCCTTCAATGCAGTCATTGTCAAGGGGGCAATAACAGTTCTAGTGGGTCAGAGAGAACATTGTTTTATTTTTCCAGGGCAGAATCTTATATACTAAAATAGCTGTGGCTTTCCAAACAATTTGTGTACTGTTTATCTGTGTATAAACATGTTAACATCTGAGGTATTAATTTTGTAGGGGGTTATAATTGGAAGAAAAAAATCTAAAAAGACTCATAGGGGAGATGATAATAAGAATGTTGAGAAATACTGCTATTCTCTTCTAAAATGGCTTGTTCATGTAGACATAGTTCCTCCCCCAGCTCTCAAGCTCTCTTGCACAGTTTTAACTTAATACTGTGTTTTCCTAATACTATGTTTCTATATTGTTTTAATATCGGTTCCTAAGATTTGGTGATTTTCTTGTACCTACAAGAATACTTTTAGTATTACTTTTCTCTTTCCTAATTAAGAAAGAATGTATCTTACGTATGATAAACATCTTGTTTACTCAACCGAATCCTTCTTTATTATTAATATTACTTCTTTCTTTTCTCTTAAAGCTTTTTTATATTTCTAAAACATCTCTGACTATGAAATCAGGATTGCCTTGAAGAATTAGTTCACAGGTGGCAACAACTTTTTTTTGTTGCTCAAAGCACAATTATTTCAAAGTCTATGGTATTTTCAATTCAGTTTGAATATGACGCATGACAATAAATTTTTGAGTTTGGTACATATCTTTATTAAATTGATGTGACTATAGATTAGCTAAGCCAAATAGCACCATCTTCCTTAAATAAATACCTAATTTCATGTGCCAATTTGAAAGCAGACTAAATATTGAGTTTTACACATTCATATTTAGTGATCAGTTTTATTTTTTTTAATTTGTTTTAAATCAGTTTTTTTTTTTTTGAAACGAATTGTCCTTTTCATACTTTCTTGCAGGTTGCTTTTTGAAGAAATAAATATATAGTTTAGAATGTACAATTACTATTTGCAAATATTAAATGCAGAATAAGTAATTGCACCAAACTAACATGGCCTTAGAGATATTTATATACTGATAACTCCCAAATACATTTTTCTAATTTAGACCTCCCCCTCAAATTCTAGGCCATGAGTTAGCAAACAGTGGCCCTCAGCAAATTTGGCTGCAGCCCTTTTTGCAAATAAAATTTTATTGGAACTCCACTGTGCCCATCCTTTTGCATATTGTCTATGACTGCCCAATGGCAGAGCAGTTGTGACAGAGAACATCTTGCCCACAAAGTCTAAGTATTAACTATCTGGCCCTTTATAAAAATGTTTGCTGACCTCTGCTCTAGACTCATATATCTCTCTCCCTTCTTATATTTTCACGTGCGTATCCAAAAGACACATCAAACTGAAAAGGTTCAAAACCAGACTCATCTTTCCTTCAGACCCTGCTCTAACCAGAATCTTGCCTATCCCAGTTGATGGCAACTCAATCTTTGCAGTTGTTCAAGACTAAAAGTTTTGCAATCATTTTTTCCCTTCTTGGTTTCTTTCACTGCACCCCCTGTCGCCTGCCCCCAACCCCCCATATTGATTCAATCAGATCCTCCTGTAGGCTCTGTTTTCAACATGTATTTAGAATTCAGTCTCTTCTCGAGCATTTCTATTGCTTCAGCCTGAACCAGCCTGTGGTTTCAGCTATGTTATTGCTGTTGGTGCCTGGTCTGCCTGCTTTTGTCTGTGGCTTTTATAATCTCTCTATCTCTTTTGAACACATCGGGAGTATTTCTGATGAAATAGAAATCACTCTATTGCCCTTCTTCTCTCTAAACTCTATAATGACTCTCAATTTTTCTTAAAGTCACAGCCAAAGTGCTTGCAATAGCCCATGAAGCCCTATGTGGTCTTGGTCCTCTCTATTACCAGCTGACTCTGTCCTTCACCAGTGTCCCTATCACTCTAACCTACCTAAGCCTCCCTGCTATTTCTCAAAGAACATGACTCCTGCTTCAGGCCTTTGCATTAGCTTGTTTTCTGCCTGTAATTTTTCATCCTTTTGATATCTACATAGCTCATTTCTTTGCCTTTTGAAATCTTATTTACAGTTATAAACTTTCATTCCTCTATTACCTCCTCCCAAGAGTTTTGATATCCCTTATCTTGCTCTGTTTTGTTCATAGCATTTACTACCTTTAACATATTGAATTATATACTTTATCTATCGTTTATTCTCTGCTTCTGCTCTTAGAATATAGGCTCTGTAGGCCAGGATTTGGAAGATGTTTTATTTACCTTTTCTAAGCACATTGAAGGGTGGCAGGCCCATAATAGGTCCAAATAAATGTTTGATGAATAGAAAATAAATAAAAAATGATTTTAAATTATTCAATAGAAAGTTGAATAATTTAACAATAAACTTCTTCATCTGATAAATATGCTATGACATTTGTATGTGCAAATATGTGTGTATGCATGTATATTCTTTTGAATAATATTCCTTGTCTCATAATACTGAAATCATAGATATTTTAAAATTATGATTGTACTTCTGTAAAACCACTTCAACTCAGTACCTCTATGACCATCTTTAAATCATATTATTTTCTCATGTTCACTTCTTTTACATTCCTTAGAATTTGATTAATAGAATTTCTATTTGATTAATAGAATTCTCCTATATTTTAATCGTGTCTGCATTTTTGATGACACTTTTCCCACAAATTTCATGTCTTTAGAAAGCATAGTTCAGGTGGAGATCGTAAGGCTTACCCTATATTGAGGAAGTGCAAGCTTAGGGCAATGATATGGTAGAAAAATGATAGTAAGGCAAGGAAAGATGCAATATGAAATACAATGAGTTATTGTACTAGTCATTCAGTGAGCTGCAGAAAGACACAGTAGGTTATTTAGTAGGTTTGTTCTTCCAGCACAAGTGATTTTTTTGCAAGGATTGCTATAATTCAAAGTTCCATTGGAGGGACAAAGAAATGGAAATGTTTCTGTCTGGCACCCTTTGACTCCTGCTTCCTATTGGTCAAAGTTTTCCCACAGAGTTGACTTTCCTCCACTTTCATGTCGTATTGTCTGTCTGTGAAGAAAGCAGGTAGTGTGGCATTTTACTGAAATCCAAAAATGATTTGGCAAAGATGAGCTCAGTATGTCAGAAATGAGGACTACTGACTCATGTCTTCTCTTGGAACTAAGCACTAGCAAAGTCACTGGAGGTGTGCAAGAGGGTGGATTTCAGAAACAGGCCATCAAGAGCATCTGAATTGTACAAAACCATCGACTCTATCATTAGCTTTACTAAACTTCTAGCCATCCTCAGAAAAACACTCTTTGAATCTTATCTAATTGCTTTAAATTCTGTAACTCTCATTGGTCATCACATTCCAGATTTTGCTCCTTCACTTCCATTCATCATGATCCTAACCCTGCTCCTGACCTCTAGCCTTTGGTACTTCTGTGATCTCCACATCAGCTCCTTTTTTTTTTTTTTTTCTTATTATCCATAGCCATAATCTAGGGTTGCTGTTGCTTGGAAATCTAGCTTACAATTTAGGAAAATCTCCAACATTTACCTTCTTTGTTTCTACTTCTATGTTGCCATTAACACTGGACAGTGTAACAAGAGCATGTAAATGAATGTGAAACAAATCCGTACTATTTTAAACTTAACCATATCTTCACTACTCTCCTTTAATACTTTTATTCATCTCAAGTGAACTCTATAACATTTTCACCAACTATTAAAACATTATACTATTTGTTCATCCTCTAAACTCTAGTTTATCACCTCAGTTCTTATAGAATTTTAAATTTATTGATTAGTTCAGGAACATTATACATGGGTCTATCCCCATTTAAAATCTTGTCTGAGTTCTAAGGATAATGCTTTACTGATGGTATGATTCTACCTTGAATTGTCTCCTCTAGAACCTTACTTCAATAATTATCCACTCTTTTACCTTCACTTGGCCCCACTTTTCTTTATCTTCTCAAGCTACCTACTAGGGTAGCTTCTATCCTGAAATTGAAAAGAAACAGAAGAGGGAAGTGAAATAAAGCAATTAGTCATTAAGAGTAAGTGGTAGAGCAGGAATAGACATTAAGTCTGTGTCCACAACCACATACACGATGATGCCTCTAAGATGTGAATGCTTTCTGATAGTGGAAACATTCCTTCTTTGGTAAAAGCAAATTTTTCAGTCTATATTTTCTCTATAATTTCCTTTGTAGTCTAGATGCCTACCTTCATTTCAGACTACCAATCTGTTGGACAACTTTGATTAAACCATAGCAGATTCCTTTTGGGGGGTGTCTATAACCAGATGCATGTAAAATTGATAATTATCATGTTTTCTGAAGAAATTCCAATTAGCATAGGTTGTCCAGAGATGTAGGATTAGGAGAATGTTTGTCAAATAAAAGAATTTGGTAATAGTTAGGAAAGCCCATCAGAAGAGCAGAGTTGAAGAAGACTGATATCTAAAAAGACAGAGGTGTACAATCTTAGGTACAAGGCTAAGATATGGAAGGGAGGGCATTTAAAGCTAAGCCAAGAAGTTGAATCTGACCTGTAATAGTACAAATTTACTGTATAGAACAAATGGAAGGATTTAATCTCACTAGTAGCTGAATCCTTTTTGCTCCACCTCTTCAAATTCCAAGAACAAAAGAGCAAGTACTGTGAGCTGTAGGTGATGGATGAGAAGGATTAGGACTTCCAAAAGTGTCTGTGTTTGGAATATGTGTTCTTTACCCACAAACAGAAGGTTTCTTTTGGGTGCCTGTAGCTCAGCTTGTTTTTTTTTTTTGTTTTTTGTTTTTTTTGTTTTTTTTTTTAGAATCTTTACTCATACACTACAACTAGAATAAGAATACTAGCTATGAGGAATTCCAAGTTCTCCCTTGTGTCCACATTTGAGATAAAATAAGATATAGGTTTTATGTGCAAGGCAAAATGTTTCTCCCATTTCAAATAGCCTGACAAACCAACAATGTTTTCTCAGTTATAGCATAATTACAATGTAGTCTAGGAGATTAAAAGTCCTAATGGCTGGGATGAATTCTACACAAATCAATAGGTTTCCTTTTATTGTTTTATCATTTTTTAGTAAAAAAAAAAATGCAAATGGACTTATCTAATTTTTGTCACTGATTTTGAGTTTTGAGATGCATTCACTATTTACTGAAGGTTGAAAAGTACAGCACTTTGTTAAAGAACCTAATGAATCATTTTTAAAAATATACCAGTGGCAAGTGAAAGGAGTAATACCAAGAGACCAAAGTTCCCACTAGTGCTTCATATGTGTTTATTTATATTTTCTACAATGCCCAGAATAATGTATTTTACATAACTTGTGTTCATTAAATATTAATTGTTTATTTTAATACAGGTTTCATTTCTGGTTCTTTCCTAAACATTGGGGAGCTCAAGTTCAATCTATCTTTGAGAGGTAGAAACTGCATTTGTAACTGAAAAGTTGCTGGGTACTTGTGTGTTGATGGCAATGAAGGCCTTGTGAATTATTGTCACTGATGTGGGTACATCTATTAATTTTAGGTATAGAAGAGTCTCAAATATATTCATATTTTACCAACTGAGATGTGGGAACAGTCTGCAGTTTATTCTAGGGAAAACACTTTTTTGAATATTTTGTTTCAAAATGACTTTGCAGACAGTGAGAGTGAAAGGTGTCATATTCTTATTGACTCTCACGTTTGCAGTAAACCACGTGGTTTCTCTCTTAGAAACATAAAAATTGTGAGCTGGGAAGAACCTTAGAAATTAGTCCTGTTACTTTACAGATGAGGAAACTGTCACCAGAAAATTTAAGTGACTTTCCACGGTAATGGATTTAGTTAGTGGCTGAGCCAGAACTGGAATTGTGTTTGCCTTATTCCACCTGTACTGTTGTTTTTCCACTATACACAATCCTGTTTGGCATAGATCATGTCAAAATAACCAGTCAGTTCACAAAAAAAATTGTCCACTTGGTTATTTGGCTTGTTAGCCTGTGATGGGTGTTGCAAAATTCTCTATTATGTATATTACATAGATGATGCTGTTATTTATGGTATTACATAATGTTCACTTTGTGAAGTCAATAAGGAAAACATGTCCTTCTAGTCTTTGTATCAGAATATATTGTGTTTTACTCTAAATAACTGCATTCTATCTTAGGTATACTAAAAATTCTATAACTGATTAGTTTTCTCTTTTCTCATTGGCTGCTGGAAAGCTAAGAGCAAATGTGAAGCCTAATTTTATTAGTGTAGATGCCACTGTGTAACAAATTTTTCTGTTTTCTTTAGTTCTGGCTCTAATTTATATCTCTACCCTTGACTTTTTTTTTCTTTTGCTTTTACACATGTTTTATTTGGTTGTTGAAACTTAAATCATTTTTGTGACAAAGCAAATATAAACAAAAATATATGAGACTGAGTTCACTATGCAACTGTTTTATCATTGATCAAGTTTCAGTATTTTATAGCTTATGAGTGTACCTAGAAAGTCTTTTCTAACTCAATTTTATTAGTTTACTCTCTTTAACCTCAGGCTAGTGTCATTTTGATAAGTTTACATCATGGATATGACATAAGGAAATTAAATTATTTTGTAACTTGTTTACATAATTTGATTTGCCTGAACTACATTTGAACCTGAATTTAAACCTACAGGAGATAAATAACAGATTCTCTGAAAAAAGTATCTCATAAATGTGAAGAATGTTATATTAGTACTTTAAAATTCTTTAATCAGGTAAAATATTGCTTTACTGGGGGTTGCCTTGGAGTTGAAAAAGCTGTCTGTGTTAGCTAAATTTCCGAGAGAAAATTGATGGTGTTGGGTTAAACTTCAAAGGGTGCTCTTTTCCAAATATGTCACATTTAGTAGTGAAGAATCACTTAAAGGAGTAAAGACACACAGTGGATTACAAAGTAGCCCAGAACTGACCTGACAATCCTAGTTCATATTTGCAGTTTGTTCAGGGCCTAAAAATGATCTGGTTTTGCTTGAAAGTTGATTTACTTTATAAAGGAATGTTTACCGTTTCTGATTATTCTGTTCAGCAGACTACATGACCTCAAAGGAAAATATTTCACTGGTCCTTGCTCAGCTTCTTCCTGCAGCTTTTCTAAGTATTCAGCAACGTGAGTCCTGACTTGTCTGTTAAATGTGATGATGCTGTAATTTAAGAATCAGCAAATCCTTTGAGGGAAACAGTGGCACAACATTTCACACTCACTCCTCTGCGGTTCTCGTGGCTCCTTGATCTGACTGGGCCCCTCACATTCTGGCTGCCACAATTGTTCTCTGATAACTTCAAAGAGCTGCTGTTTGTAGTTTATCCAGTTTACGTAATTATTCTCAGCCTGAAGATTAACTCACCATATCATATTTATAGAATTTCTGTTGTAAAACAGTACTTGTGTTATTTCCTATTTCAGTGACAATAAATTTTCCTCCTTCTCCCTTAATTGAAAACTAGCAGAAGAACTAATGTAACAGCCAGATAAGATTTCTGTAAGCCTAGAAAACCTCAGTAGTAAAATTTAAACTCTGCTGACTTCTCAGTGGTATGTTTCCTGCCCAGGTTGTCTGTAGTGAGCTTACTAGATGCCTGTAGTTTCTCATGGCATCTCTCAAGTTTCACCCTTGGCTTAAGTTCTTGTTTAAGCTGCCTTTTCCTTCCCACTTCAAAACTCAGTAATCCATGTCCCGTGTTCTCAATTCTAATTCCTTTATTCAAACCTCTGGATATTTAGAATACTCCTCCTTGTTAAAGTCAAGTTAGCTATTACATATCTTCCTGTCTCTAAACTCTAGTCTTTTTCTGCCTCTTCATTTTTCATGCTCTGAGTAACTTTCTAAAATTCTGGCCTAATGATGCCACTTCACTGCTTGATAACTCTCAGACATTCCCCAGTACCCCTAGGAAAAATCCCAAGCTCCTTGGCATGGTATGTAAGATCCTTCCTGTGCTGGCCAGCCTCCTTTTCTAGCTGCATTTTTAGCTTTACTTCCACATGAATCCAAAGGTCCAGTTTTTTTCAGATTTATTTTTAAGGAAATGAAGATTTAATTTTTTTTCCAGAACATATCATATCTTTCATGTCTCTCTATTTTGGTGCTGCTCTTTCTTCCTTCAATGCTCTTCTTTCTTCCCTAGAATAAATTTTACTGACCCTTTAGGTCCACTGAAGCACCATGTCTGTCATTCTCCTTCCTCCCAACCTTTAATAGCCCCGTAACACTGTAATGATTTTAATATTCTATTTACATTTTAAGAACTTAAAAATACTATTAATTATTTAGATGTTTTTCTCTAGCTAATCAGTTAGCAACTGAGTCTCCTTATTTCTAAGCACAGTGCTCAACAAGAAGTAGTTGCTTTATAGGTATTTGTTTTCTATAACTGAATTACAAAAACATCAGGGTGTGGCGTAGGCCTCAGCTGACTCTTTAGATGGAAAGCTAAGTGTTTTAAGCCTACATGGAAATCCTAGTGGAGGCTATTTTGCTGAGGTGGATCTTCTGGTACTTGTCAACAGATAGCATACAGGAAGCCGCGAGCTTTCTCTTGCATCTTGAGCCAATCCTAGATGTTATAAAGAATATTCTCTTTTTATGCACAACAAAGTTTTCTTTCTAATCCCTCTACTAAGTTTTATAGTTACAGATGGGGAAAAGAAGAAAAGACTGTTTGGAAATACTGTTATCTTATCATTTGAGCCAGAAGTTACATCTATATCTTGAAACTTATTGTGAATTATCATCTGGGTATTATATACCAAATGGCTCCATGATTCCTTAATAAGTTAGCTGGCTCTTAGCTGGGGAAAAATTTGATTTAGCAATTAAGTTCAGAGGTATTTGGGTTGCTTTTTATATTAAGGTTATTTTCTAGCTTTTATGCTTGAAGATTTAAACTATAATGTAATTTTAAATGCAAAACAGACATCTTCTTGTGCCTGAAGCAGTGGAAAAATGAGGTCTCAGTGTCCTTCTTGTAAAGTTTCTAAAATGCATACTGTGCTCTGAGATTGAAGAAACACCAAGGAGGGAAATGAAAAAAGTGAAATCACTTTCGGTCACACCCTAGGATACCTTATAATAATAAGATTGGAATGGAAAAAAAAAATAGAATAAATGCAATTATATCTGTAAAAAATATGGAAAGAAAATGGGATATTTGTTATATTTTTGAAAAGCCAAAGGGGTTGATGTTGCCATCTGCAATTGGAACAGGAATGATATTTGCACTGTGGTGATGGATGCAGAGGAGTAAAGAGAACATCTGCCTGGTTGTAGACATTGAAAAGGGACTATAATCTCAGGAAAGTTGCAGAGATGAGCTATTCATCTCCAGATCAGAAGGGAAGCAAAGGCCTGCTGGAGGAGTGAGTGACAGGGTGTCTCTTTCAGGGATGGGCGAGTTGGTTGTCTTAGGGCTCTCTTCCCATCCCCTAAAACTGGAGAAAGCAACAGAAAATCTTTTCCAACCACTCCCTTAGTTACAAAGACGATTTAAATGTTAGGCTTCTCAAGTCTGGCCTATGCCAGACCCAATCTGAGAATGGCTGGGGCTGGATGTCTCTCTATTTCTCCAGCTCAGTACCTCTGCTCACCCAGGAGTTGTCGGTAGTGCTTTCCTGTGTAAGAAGGGGAAATTGGATAGAAAGATAAGTTATGGGTTTCCCAAACTAAATAGTAGGAATCAAAGAATATCTGGGACTGTATAGTAAACAGGAGAGGTTTCAGATGGCTGAGGAGGCAGCATTTCTACATCTTAACACCCAAGCAACTGATCAGCAAAAGTATATTCCAAGGGAAAAGGAAAAGATGCAGAAAATCTTAACTTGGATAGGAATGGAGTGGTTGGGAGCATTCTGAGTCTCCTAAAAAGATGTTTTTGAATAATTAGAGTCTAACCACCCACCTTCACCCAAGAAGTTACACCTCTTATAGGGAAATTAGAAGTACCATTTTCTCTATTCTATTGAGGCTTACGGTAATTTTTCATGAGTTCTAAATTTGGTGGATATCTTTATTCAATGTATATGTTACTTTCAATTGGGGCATTTCACAGGAAATAATGTCATGCACAGGGTCAAATTTTACTATCAGGATACCTTTAGAACATTGTGCAAATGACGCTGAGCACACCAATTTGACTTTGCACTTTGAATTTGGCACTACAAAGCCAAGCTCTGACTGTATCTGTTTAGCCTATTTTTTTTCCCCTGAGGTTCACTGATGATAAATGTCTGATAAAGTGGCAGCATTGCTCCAATTTTCAACTTTACAGAGAGGATTCATTTTATTATTGGCAATGTTTATCTCAGATGCCAGCCAGTGTGCTATATACTTCCATCCATCAGATCTGAATGAGCTAGGACTATGTGATGAATGCTTAAAGATTTTCAACTTTGCTGGGGACTCGGGTAGATTTAGTAGAAAAAACAAAACAAGAAGCTAGCTCCTGGCCTTGGCTGTGTTATAAGTTATAAAAAATATTCTTCTAAATTAACATATTTCTCAGAATTGTCCCCACATGTTATTTGATTTTTTTAACATGCATTAGATGTCAAAAACTGTTAGAGACTTATTAGAGTTAACATTGATAGTTCTTGGATTAGGAACTTTTTCATGGAAAATAGATTTCATCATTTCACACACACCATCACAGAGGGAAAAGTACAAGTTACCAAGCACAAGCCCCCAACTACTAACAAATGTTATCCCAACAAATAATTTCTCCTTCAGAGGAGTAACATAACCTAAACTAATGTTAACATTATTTATAATGTAGAGAAATACATATTATTAAAAAGACCCTCTAAACTTCTCCAAGACCTTGAAGAGAGCTGATTTTTTGAGCTGTTTAATTCAATACAAATATTCCACATTCACTGATTAAATGAAAAGCAACATGAAATAACACTATCTATAGCACATTTTTCATTCTTTGCGCAGAGCTTGCCTGAGGCTTGTTCTAAAAAGTTCCAGATGTTTTCTTTGGGAAATATATGTGTTTTTGTGTGATGACAGATTCTCTTTGAAATTACAAAGTATGTAAAAGCAAAGTTTGCCATTCAAAATCAAGGAATTCAATTTTTTCCCCCTAAGTCACATCTAAAAGACAGAGCTCACTATAAGATTCTTTAACATGATCACATTACTGGCCTGTCATTTTGAATTTTTACCTCAGCCAGGAGGACTAATTAATTCTAAAAGGCAAACAATCCACTTAAGAACCATTTTCCTGTTTTGATTGGGGTGTGAGGTAGTAGTAAGAAATTATTGATCTGTACTAAAGTCTCAGGTCTAAGCCAGATTCTTTCTTTTTCTCATAACTGAGGATAACACTCAGGAGAATGTGACAAATTTTTCACTTTATGGATATTAGGAAAAGTTAATACCCGTAAGAGGGCCAGGTGTCTGTGCTGTGGAAATGGTTATTGCACTTAAGAGGATATCATGACTGTGGTGATTAACAAAATGAATAGAGACATATAATTGTGAAATATATTCCACTAGTTGCCAAAGATAACGGAAATTGATGGTACACTGAGTTGATGAGAAAATAGCATAAGTGGTGACACATTTTATGGGAGACAATTTGATAATAAAGCTATGAAAATAGTCTTAAGCCAGCAATTCTACTTCTTGGAATTTAGCACACAAACATACCTGCAAAGACAAGATGACATGAGTATTCATTGTAATAAGCTGTCATAGAAAAAGCAATCTCAGTGTTTAACCAATATGAGACTAGAAAAATTAATTATGACTTACCCACCTAGCAGTAAAATTATATGAGTATGAATGCTATGCTACCACTTGGGTGAAAATAGGAATACACACACACACACACACACACACACACACACACATATATGTGTGTGTGTGTGTATGTGTGTGTATACATATATATGTGTATATATGTATACACATACATACATACATACATACATACATACATACATACACATATGCATGCACATTCACGTGAAGTCATTTATGTGATTTTCGATGCTATATATCCATGCAATAGTTCTGGACGGGTGCATAAGAAACTGCTAAGCTGTTTCTCCTAGGAAGAGAAACCAAAGCCTTGAGTAGAAAAATAATATATTTTTTATCATGTTTATAATTATTTTGTATTTTCAGGAAGTTTCTTTATGTTTATGAATTACTTTTTCAAAAGTTAAATAAGTAATTTTAAAAGTATATCTATTTTTTCAGAAAAGTTTGTTTTAAGATAAATCTTTTTTTTTTTCTTTCTTACATTATAGGTTACAATAAGCCAATTGGAAAAAAAATTAAGTTGTACCCAGCCCTTACTGTATGAGAGGTCATGGAATTAAGGCCATTTATGCCATGCTTATGCTTCTCCTTGGTCTGCTGGGTAAATAATAAAAGTGGTGGGTTTTGACAGAAATGCATTTAGCTTGTCATATATGGTCTGCCTAACACCTCTCTATTTTTCTAGAAATGACATCTTCTTTGGGTATTGCTCTTCTCTTCCTACAACCCCACGTGTCCATGGGAGTTTTTTTTTTTTGTTTTTTGTTTTTAACTTGTCTATGCCTCCTTGACCAGGGTTCCCAGACATCTAAGCCCAGCCAATCAGGTCTTTTGCTGAGAGCCTGTAATGAGGTTAAACTGAAGTTAAAACTCCTCAACCTCCTTGCATGTGTGTACTTCAAGAACATTTTTCAGAATAGAAAATGAGAAAGGACATTTTGAAAACTGCTTAAGCATATATTGTGTGTACGTGATATACACCATAAACAGCATGAGGTGCCAAAACTGAAAATTGTATTAAGTGAGGAAAAAGTTTGAGATTTCTCTTCAAAAGTTTGCTTTAATTTTCTGGATTTCTTTGAAAAGAATTTCTCGTTTAAAGAGTCCAAGGATGCCAATATGAAAAGTATTACTGTAACCACATTGGAGTAGTATCAAAATGACACATGGCAAAAAAAGCTATGAGGGTAATTGTTACATATTTGCTTTTTCTTTTTTATTAAAGACAATATGTTTTATATTATAATATGACCTCTTCCTGGCACATGCTCTGAGAACTCACTGATTCCTGTTTGACAGTTTGTTATTTGTTCTCATGTTACATCTACTAAAAATGCACCATCACAAAAGACTTGGGTATTCATAAAATATGACAGGCCTAAATATTTTACTGACCAGGCCTGCTGGTCTCCCCTTCATTCTGCCATAAGAAGTCTTTTGTCCAGTCTAAAAAGTTTTGATTTAAATACTGTGATGTGTTCTATATTCAAACTTGTTGCAATAGCATTAATTAGAATAACAGAATATCCATCAGTAGGGGATCAGTTTAGAAGTAGAAGAGAGGGCAAGTAGTTTTTGGATGGTTCTCTCGGGAAAAGGGCAGGCCTAGAAATGTTCATAGAATCTAAGTAGGTGTCATAAAGGGTAGGTTCAGATGTGTGATGGTCAAGTCCTTGACTTCGGTGATTTCCCCAAACTCAGAGACATATTGGAGAGCAAGTGAGCAGACAGCCCACAAGAACAGACGGTCCCAGCAGCAAAGTCATGTGAGATGCTTTTGGAGCTCTTTGGACTAGATTATAAGAAGCCATAAATGACACAATGATGATAGCAATGTTTAAGCAAAAGAGATCTGATGACTTGGTAGAACATGAACTGAACTGGAAAGAAAGCTATCTTACATAAACCAGCCTGAGGGATGACAGGGGCATATAAATGAGAACAATGGCAGAAATTTGTTACCAGTTATTAGTAACTATGACGAATATTTATTCAGTATTTACTCTGGGAGCAATTCTAAATGTTTTAGAGCACATGTGTTATTTCATTTAATCCTCACGATAACCATAAGAAATCTCTTATCACCCTACTTTATGCAGGTCAGGGAACAGAGGTTCAAAGAGTTTAAGAAACTTGTTCCAGGTACCCAGCTAGTGAGCAGTAGTGCCAGTATTTGATACTAGACTGTCTGGCTCCCCCATGCTATACAGCCTGATGGGATTTGGCGACTTGACCCCCTCCTCGCTCTTTCTCTTTAGGCCATCTCTTATCACTTTTCTCCTGTCATCGATCACATCTCTCAGCTCTCTATCTCCAATGCCTGACATAGAACCACAATAGAATTGTGCGTTTTATTAATATAACTAATGAATGAAAAACAATACACATCGAGTATTGTAGATATATACATACACTTTCTTTCCACCTATCTCAGATGGTACCTTCCTCTGGGTTTACTTTTTCTTGTCTGCTTATACCTTTTAGTTTGACGATCCAACTAAAGCATTCTGGGCTCATGGGGCATTCCTCAATTTCCTGAATGGATCACTCTCTTCTCTCCCTTCTCGAGGTGGTTATTTATTGTCTGTAGCATTTATTGGTATTCCTTAGTTATTATTTTATCTTTAATTTTTTGTGTACATTCATATCTTTTCTGCCCAACTTGATGTTTTCATGATCTGTCTCACGCTCATATTTCTTTGTATCACTTATATGAATAAAAAAAGAATGAATGAATTCAAAGGTGAAAAATTTTTATGATAGGAAAGGAGAATGAAGGTAAAACATGTAGTTTTAATGATTGAGTAGACAGTGAAATATATAAAGGTTTAATTAACTGAAATGGGACTAACCATAACCAGTTACTGCAAACTCTAAGAGCCCTTTGGACTGGGGAATGTGTGGAATGTATAGCATCCTCTAAAAAAAGAAAGTGAAAAATGGAATTCTTATAAGATTTTCCTAAGAGTAAGTTTAGTTATTCTTTGCTTGACTAACTTTCATTGGGAAAAAATTTTTTAGACAAAATATCTCAAATATAAAATCATATAGAATGTTGTATGTACATTACTTATTAATATGTATCCTTTAGAATAGCATGCCCTTTCAATGTCTATGAAATTATATGTTTCCTTTTCTGTTTCAGAATACATGCTACTAAGCAGTAGGAACCATTTTTATAACATTTAATTGCCTTAAGTAATGCTTCCCCATCTCTTGTAGATATGCACCCCTCATGTGCATTCTCTGAGGGAATGACTATAGGTATTGAGAAGCTCAGAAAAGGAGGCTTCGTGGAGAAATGAGGTATTCACTTTTGCTTGTGAAAAACTAGATACAGCCACATCCCAGTTTCATGATAGGTCAAAAACACGTAGTGGGGAGCTTGTGCTAGTGTGCATGAGGTGTAACTCTTTTGCATTGCCTCTCAATGCTATAAAGTTCTTATAAAAAATGCTCTGTAAATCACAAACACTACGCATGTGACAAACTAGATGGACACAAGCAGTTCACCAAAGATGAGTGATTCAATATGTTAACATAATTGCTAACAGTCTGATCAGCTGGAACAACTTTCTACCTAGAGAGTGCCAGATACAATCTGAAAGTGACAGGAGCTGGCATTTAAAGTAATCACTTCCTGTTAGAACCAAAGTGCATGTTGCACGTTCAAAGTTCACTTTCTGACCTCGATAAATTTATTTTACTATCTTGGTTGGTCTTGGGCCCACTATATCAAACCCTAGCAACTTGGGGTTGTTATCTATTTTATTTGTCTCTAGAGAGAAAAGTTCTCACCCACAGCAGACATCTGCTTGTTCTTAGCACTATTGTTACTTTCTGGGCTTGCCAATTTTGTCAGTTTAAATGTGGCGTTTAGAATATCCCTTCAATATGACAACCTAGTTGGTTAGTGATAAAATGATACTCTAAGCAAAGCCGGGAAAAAAATTCGTGAGAACAAGAAAGCCAGTCAAAATGGCACAGATATAAATGTCACAATCAGAAAGTAATTGGATCTGTGTGTTCTTTCAGTTTTGTTTAATAAATGTCTTTGTGACAGGATCAATTATAAATTAATAAAAATGTGTTAAAGAGGAAATTCCTGATACTAAAAAAAGAATACACTGCTTGTTGATTTTATGTGTCTTTAGAATAGCCTCTGAAAATAGATTATTAAGCTAACGCTAGTGAACTTTTAAAAGTAAACTTAGCAGTTACATTTTCATATGAAACATTAAAATTTTATTTTGAAAATTTACACACTCCTGATTTCAACTTAAAAGTTAACCTACAGCCAGTTTAAAGGTGTAATTTCATGTATTGTACAAAATTTATAATGCATATTTGACATTTAATTTGGGAATAAAATAACAATGACAACAAGGATAAAAGGGACATCTGTAATTAATCTTCATAAATGACAAAGGTTTCTAACATCATAAAATCATTTAAGTTGTCTCCATTGACAGTGATAAACACCTATACTTGATTGACATTCTAAAGGTAGCTTGGAACTAATTTCTCTGTTAAGGCCCTAGAGCTCATCTCAGAAATGATATATTGTGCTCATAGAGATGCGGACTCAATGCCTTGGTAAATACTTCTATGTAGATAGGGACTCAAAGAGGAGACATTGGAAGTCTCATGGTGGCAGCTTATTTTCAAATATTCTGAAGAGTGAAATAATGTTTATTTTGAAATCACTTTTTAGTTTAAGAACTTCAAAACCTCAAGCTATGAGCAAAATTGTGTGTGTGTGTCTGGGGATAAATTTAAAGCAACAATTTAAACTTATTTTCTTTTCTAGGGTTAATACAGTTATCAAAATTGAAAAAACTTTCTTTGTACCACTTTCAGGCATGCTTTAAATAAGAAAGACAACTAGTGGTGAAACCTGAATTCACAGGGAGAACACGGTCCTGCGTAATGAGACGGCTTTATTTAGGAAGGAAGCAAGGAAAGACTGAAAATGGATTGTTTATTTCCATTGTGCTTGGAAAAGAATTAAGATTTGGAATTCCAAATACCATCGGAAATGACTGCCTTGAGGGTACCAATACATAAGGAAAAGGCCTAAAGGTCTAAAAATTAAATCCCATTGTAGATGCATAACAATAAACAATGATGTTAAAAATGATTATACTTTTCAAAGAGCTGAATCTCTGCCATGACCAGTGAATTAGATTACTCCCTTTTAAACTGCATTTGTCTAATGTTGCAGGAACTGACCATTTATTTATAAAAAGAATCCACCACTTATAATAGAGTAGCGATGCCCTCTAGACTACATTAGGTATGATGTTCATGCTTCCTAATGTTGATATATGATCTACACTCATATATCATTACCATATTTGAGCATTAACATATTTGGGCATTACCATATTTTTAAAGTTCTTCAGTATTTTAATAAAAAAAAAAAGAGATTTTAAAAAGGTTCAATTTCCATAGACAATGTTTTCTTCAGGCCTCCAATTTTTAGTAGTATATACATATCACCTAAATAGTCTCCCTGATCACTTGTGGGCTGTCTTTGAGAAAGAATACCTTATAATCTTCTTTCACGTAACTTCCAAACCTAAAAAACAACCACCAGGTTCACATTCAGATTAAAGCTACTGGAGTTTTAATACACCAATTTAATGTCACCTCTCCCTCCTCTACCTCAAACTCTCTTCAACTGCTACTGGCTCGCAGGACTCTTTCCATTTCCCCTTCTTATGGGTAAAATTCATATCTTTGAGCAATTGGAAATGAATGGCCTCTTTAAAATGAAGCTGCTTATTTGAGGTAATGTATTAGTACTAACCTTTAGATTATATATATAATCCATAATTCAATCAAAAGTTTAAATATTAGGCTTTTAAATCTCACTCTATTTTGGAGCAGAATAAAACAAAAAAGAAATTCAAATATCTATACCAGAGAGGAGAAATTGCTACATAAATGGGAGACAACACATTAGGCTATTTACAGCTTTACTTTGAATTGACTTTGCTGGCCTTCTAACTGGGTGGTGAAAAATATAAAAGGTTAATGGCATATTTCTGCCTTGAAGTTGCAAAATCTGAAAAGATATATACATTTTTAAAGGATGTACATATTTTAAAGGATTTATACTTTTAAGGAAATGTGGGATTTATAAAAAAAGGCCCCATTTGTCAAATGTAGTATTCAGGCTTATCACACTATAATGGCATGCCTGTATTTATTTCCTAATCCTCTAAACCCAGAAGTCTATCCCACTAAGACCTCAGAGGTTTGTTCAGACCTGGTCTTCATGTTCTGTCTCAGAGTTATGGCTTTTTGGGGGTGGGAGGGACTCTTGAGAGTGCGATGAATAGCTCTCACACACAGCCTTCCAACATTCTTTCTGTGAGTCTAGCTCTGGTCTTGTTGACTCTCAAGGCCCCAGGCCTGGATTCCTCCTTTGGAGTCTAACTTTTGTCACTGTCTGACTCTTAACCCTGTGCCTGGTCCCAGACATTCATGGCTCTGCAGTGGTCCCTTGAATACTGCTGACTTGTCTCTCTGGCACCAGTGCCTGATTATTTAAATTTTCTTTTATCTCATATTCTAACCGTGAATAACTTGATATTCTGAGACTCAGACATCCTCCCAAGATTCTCCCTATTTTGGATTTTCTTTCTGGATGCTTTGGCTCCATAGATCTTGTGACTTAGCTTTTTCTTTGTCCATTTTCCAATTTTCATCAGATTCAGGGGTATGTCTAGGACCACAGTGCAATCATTCAGGAATTTTAGGCACCTTGTTTTATTCAGGGAATCTATGATTCAGTGGGTTTGTTTATATTTAGTTGAACTTCTACTCTTTTATACAGATACTATAATTGGCTCTAAGTCAGTAAATTACAAGTCTTCAACCAAGAAGACAGAAAAATCAAGTCATAATGATACAACAGTACCATTTTGGAGAGTCTGGGCCCAACAGGTTCATATATGTTTAATGTGTTTTTAGTTTAGCTCCAGGTCATAGGCTTAAGCAATGTTTTCCAGCAGGAGAAAATCAGTCTCTTATTTATTACACAGTATGTTCACATTGTCCCTAAATGAAACTGTCTGATTCATCTCTTACTAGATAAATCATAAGGTCTTATTAGGAACACCTTGCCTGCAATGATGTGAGGGAGAGGGAAACTGAGCCAGATGGTTTAAAGGCTGTAAACAAGTGTCTTAATGAAGACCTAGACACAGAGTCAGAGGAAAAAGAAAGAATTTATTGCTGTAGAGAAAACATCATGAACTGCAAAATGGGTGCGTTTTTGTGTGGTGGTGGGGGGGATGTATTTTTTAAACTATTGGGAAAAGTTAATTCATGGTACTAAAGGAATCTGTCAAAAATTTATTAAATTATGGTACTAAGTAGCTTATATATTTCTCTAAGAAGTATGATTATAGATTGGTGTATCATCTGAATATGAGAATAGTAATTCACGTCATTATGAAGCAAAGCTGGAGATTTTCAAATCTTCACAACAAACACCCAGAGTTAAACTCAGATTCTCGATTAGTAGTCAAAATCACTATGAATCAAAACTTGGAAGATATTCACATCAATTTCTTCATGTAATTGAATGTCTGATTAATAAAACCCTAAGATTAGGTAACTTTCATAATATATTCATATGTTTAAAACAGTGAAGATCAACAGTAAGTTCTTCCAGTTAAATCACTTTAGTCATAAAATGAGGAATTACATTACATCGAAGTTTTATTTAGATGAATTACTTCTTGTCAGTCATTCAAGAAAACCTCCACTTGTTAACACAGAAAGGCTAGGGTACAAATTAAAATGTTAAGTAAAAACTCCCATTGATTTTTAGACCAGCCGATTTCTAGCTAAAGGTATATTTCAAACTTTGATTATTTTAAAAAAATTGCTTTCTTTAGAACTAAGCCTTAACATTTAGGACAAGAAAAAATAAGAAACTTTTCCATCAGAAAAATTCTAACTATTTTTTTTTGGTAGGAAATGTATTCCTTATTGGGAAAATTGATCTCAATGGAGAGCTGGTTCTTGACAACCTATTGAACTTACGTTGATACCAGGAAACCTTCACTCTGAGGTTAACCAGGACTTATGCAAATGCTACTGGATCAAAACAATTTAGATGTTAATACATTTCATCTTCAGGACAATCAGAACATACTTTTTCTTACAATGAATCCACGTCAAATTTGAAATTCGATCTATCTTTCTGACTTTACATCTCTTGGAAACTTGAGTGTTCCAGCTTTTAGAGTTTTTATTTTTCAACAAAACTTTATTATTTCAAAGTAGTTAGTGAATATATAGTTCAAATTTCCTAAATTCCTGCAGAGACTATAACATTTTAATTGATGTATGTGACCAGTGTCTTCTTAATTTTAAACCTCTAAAAATTTAACAAATAACTTTTATAATTAAGTTGAAGTATTTTAAAAGTTATGACTGAATTACTACTGTTCTCTGCTCAGTAGAGTAGTCTGGTTGCAAAGTTTATTCCTGAGTGATTATCAGCATCCTGTTAGCTTATCTGGATGATCAGACAATTATCCCCAAGAGTTAATTAAAATTCAATCAAATTAGAATTTGATAGGTAATAAAACTGATGATTAGATACAATATGAAAAATATTATTTTGGATCTTGAATTGCATTTTCATTAATGGGTCATTAAAAAGGTTTACTACAATATATATAGTTTTCCTTTTTCATTTTTAGACATATACAACATGAACAGTCTCTAGATCTGATTGTACTGTATATTTTTAAATTAATCTAAATCACAGAAATTTAAACAATTATTTTTTCCATCATCTGTGTATTTTTTTTTAAACCAATGTCAAAAAAGGACTATAACATGTGCAGTGGATTTGGAAAATATATAATCCAGTCCTTGCCCTTGGTTATATAACACCAATGGAAAAGCCACAAATGGACCTTGAACACCTTCTCAGAGAGATCCATGAGAGCAAGAACTATGTATATTGTGTAATTTCTATCACTTCACACCGAACTTCGCTTGGAACATGTCATTAAATATTTGTTGATTTAATTAATGTCTAGTGTGAGGTTTATTTAGCAGACAATATTAAATGCCAGCATGAGCTCAAATTTGATATTTTGAGGAATAGGGAGCCATTATATCTGGTGAGTTTTAATATATAAACATGGTATATAAAGAAAACTGCTAACATTTAGAGTGCTTCGTAGGGCAAGGTTAAAATAATTTTTGTCTCTAACTTTAATTCTTATGCCTTATTTAATTTATGCCTCACTTAATTCTATGGATTCTCCCTCCAGTACTCCTCTTAATTCTATTTCATTGCTCTACTCTAGTTTATACCAATATCACATCTAAGCAAAATAATAAGACTGTGTTAAAACTAGGTAGCTTCGATTTTAATTCTGGCTCTATCACAAATTGCTGTATGACCCTGAAAATATCGCTGTACCTCAATTTTCTCATCCGTCAAAGGGGGCTAGTACCTATCATGAGGGTTAAACATGTTAATAAGCACAAAGCCCTTGGAACAGTGCCTGGCTCATGGTAAGCCTATGTTAAGTGCCAGTGAGGATTTTTGTGATGATTAATATTACTCTGACTCATTAGCCTTCTAACTAGTCTAACAACTCCTGTTTTGCTCCCTTCTAATCCATTCTCTGTAAGGCTGCCGGAGTAATCTTTCTAAAATGCCCTGCCTCAAACCTTCTAAAAGCTCCACTTGCCCTCAAAAAAGTGTAAACTCCTAAACAAGGTTACTAGGATTCTGACTGCAGGCAGCTCCCAGCCCCTTGCCACCAAGCCCTAATCACCCACCCGTAACCTTGATTCCAGTCAAACTGAAATTCTTTCTGTTATTCAGATGTGCCTCTATGCCCTTGAAGACACAGTTTTCTCTGACTTCCATTTCTTTCTCTCCCTGGCCCCTGTAGGCTTCACTTGTTTAACTTATCCCCCTCCTTTGAACACATTACTCCAGGCAGGTTCTTTTGCTTGACCCTTTAAACTAGGTTGTGGTTTCTGCTTCATCACGTTATTATAATTTCTTGCTTAATAGTCTGTCTCTCCCATTAGATTGTATACTATTTATATAGATAACATTTGTTTAGTATTATCCCCACAGAACCTATCACAGAGACTGACCCATAGCAAGTGTTCAAGAATAATTTTTGTATGAATGAATGCATGCATGAACGAATGAATGAATAGTCTGGTGAGTTTTCATAGGCATCAAAGCTCATTCTTAATCTAAGTTGTAAGTACCTCTGTAGCCCGAACCTCTAGAACTCTCTCCATCTTGCTTTATCCCTTAGAAATGGAAAACAACTACTATGAACCTAAACACGGTACATTGTTTCATATATTTGCAAACGGGCTTGTGCCGATCCTTCTGCTGAGAATGTTCTTGCTCTTGTCCATTTGCTAGATGCCAAGGTCCAATGCATCATTAGTAAACAGCCCCCAGGCCAACTCTTCTGTGAAGCCCTCACTGTAATTCCCCTCCATAAAGTGACCTGTCCCCTCCTCTGAGCTATGCTTTGACCTTCTGCATGCTTCCATGACTTCACAGTACTATACACTTTTATATAAACATTTCAATTAGAGTGCATGAATCAAGGAAAGATCCAAGCCTTATTGTTTCTCATTTCCCATAGTTTGCAGAGTACCTGGCACCCATCAGTACCATAACAAGTAGACGTTGAATCAAAAGCTGAATGTTATAGATGACAACAGAAGTGAGAATTAAGAAAGAGGCACTGTTGAGTAGTGCCAGGTGTGATGGAATAATCCAGAGATATAAGAATTCATGCAGAGAATTGTATTATACAGAAAAAAAACTACTGACCTCAGATGTAGGGAAAAATGAGAAGAGACTGTGATAAACAAGTAGAAGCTCTAGCATTGTCATTTCTGTTAAGCAATGAACATCTGTCCCATAGTGAGTATTGCTCTATTATTAGTAATTAGTCTAGTATCTGAATATCTAATAACAAGTCTATGTTGTATGAAGATATTTTCTCTCACGTTTATCTGAAAACTCCCATTAACATTGTTTTAAATATTAACATGTGAGGATTGTGAGCCACAATTTAATCAATCCTGAACTGATCAACATGAAATGTAATCATTTTCTCAAATACTGTGAATTTGATCCAATAGCATGGTTATTGTAAAAGGCAGTCCTTAAAACTGAACTTGTTGAAAAGCTATGCTTATCTCATGAAAGAATGGCCTTAGGCAAGCAGTTTAAAATGCCAGTTACTATTCATAATTCAAAAGAATAAACATGAAGTTTTAGAAGTATACAAATAAAATTAAATATGAACCATTTAACCCTGAGTACTCTCCTCACACATTCTATTCACATGTGTTTGGCAAATGTGCTAGATTCAAAATCTTGAACCCAAGCACATTGCAAAAGCATACGTATATGGTTTATTTAAAAAAGCAGTTACAGATGTATTGGACAAGCTTTAAAATTGATTCTGTAAACAGAACCAGTAGAAAAGCAGCATGGTGGGTAGATACGTGGTTAAGATCATGGGCTCTGGAGTCAAACCTTTTGAGTTGAAGCCTATTCCATCTGCTACTCCTGTAAGACTTTGGGCAAATAACTTAATCTGTCTTCTAATTTGTAAAACTGGGGAAAAAAATATAGCAAACTCAAAGGGTTGTTGTGAAGTTTAAATCAGATAATGCTTTGAACAGTGTCTAGCACATTGTAGGGGCTTGATAAATGTTTGCTATTATTAGTATTAGCTGTGCATAAAAATATTAAGAAGAATACAATAAAGTTAAAATACAGAGCACATTTAAGAGTACTTTTTAATAAGAACTTACTTTTATTTTCTGTTCTATGCTAGATACTAAGATGCCGCAGGCGAACACTTCACACTTAGCTTGACGGTGATACTGTGTGTGAGTATTATTAATCCTATTTTATAAAAGAGGAGATTAAGACTGAGGGAAGTTGTGAAATTTGCTCAAGATCACAGAGCTAGTCAGTGCACAGCCAGATTTTAAACCCAAATATGTGAGACTTCTAAGTCAGCACTGTGGTTCCTTCTCTATGCTGCATTTCAGAGTCCAACAGAGGGAAAGGTGAAGAAATGAACCTTTATTGTTACTTGCAGGGTTGTGTGCTTTCCATTAATCTATGATGCTTCTCACTTTTAATTAAATTTACTGCCCTGGGAAAGAATTTAGGAAAAAGAAAAAAGTCATCCTTGCATGGTTTCTCTAAAATAGTCCTGGGTTCATAAAAGGAACAATTGACCTTTGTGCAAAAGTTGAAATGATGCCCCTAGTTCATTGTTAGGCAACCTTAATGAAACCTGGGGCTCAGGAGCTTTGCACAGCTGTTTTTAGGCCAGAAAAATGTTTCCCTCTGTATTATGGGGTGATGGATTATATACAATTGAGGAGGAGGAAGGCATGTAACTCAAGTAAGGTGAGACAAAGCAATGTCCAGAAGATAAACAGATAAGATAAAGAAATTTCTGGAAGGCCAGAGGTTGAGATAGAGCCTCTGAGATGCTAATCTGTACTTCTAAATTGATATTATCTTCAAGGAAGCATGGAGGTAAGCTCTCAATAGAAGTTCTATGTGAAAACACTCTGTTCCTAAAAATAAACTGATATACCAAGGTTCTACCAGAGAGCCTGTCCTTTGCCCCAGCAGTGTCAGAACTTTTCATGGTTATGCCTCTCATGGCTGCTCACCTTGGATTTAATGTCTCTGGTTTTAGAAACCTAATGCCTGATCCTCCCCATTTTCCTCCTACTACAAAACCCACTTCATTCCTACTCAGTCCCTCTTCTTTGTTCTGCCTCCAAGTTTGTTTTGACAATTTCCAATATTTCTTCAATGGACCCCCAGTTTGTTCATGTGTGATTTTGTGTTCAGGTTTTTCTTTTCTCCATGAGACCACAACCCCCAGCCAAGTACAAAACCTGGAAGATTGTGAAAAAATAGATTTCAGTCCTTGGAAGGAGATGGAGCTTGCTCCATGCATTAGATAGGCAGGTGACAGACCCAACTCAAACAAGTAGGAAAATAATCATCAAATTGTAAGAGCAGCTATCTAAATGCTCATAAAATATCCAATCCTGTGCAGAGTGCCTTATATTGATTATCTCATTTCATTCTTACAGTCCTTGAAATTGGTTCCCTATTTTCCCAATTGTACATATGAAGAAACAGGCTTAGAAAGGTTAAGCTCACGGTGAAAGAATGAACAGCCTTTGATGTTGGGATACTGGTTGCCTTTCAGAGTAGTGACTGGGTGGAGCACATGGAGACCTGCTGGGGGCTGGCTATTCTTCTTTGATTTGGGTGCTGGTGTCATAGGGCTGTTTACTCTGAAATGTCATCAAGCTTTACATGCCTTCTATGTATGTTATACTCTAGTAATTTTTTACAAACTCTAATAATAATTTTTCAAAGTCATTTGTTTGAGGTCTCAGTGGCAGAGCTGAAATAGAATGTAGATCTTTCTGTCTCCAGAACCCAAGTATTTAAACTGAACATACCCCTTCTATTTGATAGCCTCAGGGTACTCTGGTTAATGTAAACAATATGGCATTGAATGCCCGGAATATAGGGGAATTTTCTGTTTTACTAATCTCCTCAGGGAAATAGACTGGTTCCCTGATACAGAGGGAAAAGTCTGGCCAATGATCACTGCAAAAGTGACATTTATTAAGGATTTGGGGAAAGTGGATATTGAAACTGAGAGAGCCTCTGCAGGTGCTACAACAGGAAGGAAGGCTTGGTTTCCAGAGGCTCCAAAGGCTGCTAAGAAGTAGTTAGTTCCTTGGCATCCAAAGTTGAGGTTAGATTTTTTTCCTTCCTAGATCTGGGTCTGGTGCACTAAATTGGACTATAATTTTCTGATCCTGGACTGGACAAGAGAGAAGAAATGAGGCTCTGTGTTAAATATCCCATCTCCCCTCTGCCCCCCACCCCCCCAAAAAAGAAACAAGAGAAAGGGAAAACTATGTTTCAAAGTTGAAGTAGAAAAAAACGTTAAGAGAAGCTTCAAACCAAAAGGGCTAGTCAGGGAGGTGAGTACCTGTAGAGCACAGTAGGTCTGAAGCCATGGAAGACAAAACAGAATGAGAAGGCTGTAGTTTTTTATGGGAAGCACAGTTGGAGAGATTTCTGAGGTGCTGTGATTTTATCCCCAGGTGACAGCAAGTGATGCAGGGCACCGGTTGGGGCTACTCTCAAGCAGGATCTCATATGAGGCAACCCTTTGCTCTAAGTATTTATTGACTATGTATATGCTGCTTGTCTTACAGGGAAAAAGTAGGTCGTGGGAATTGTTTTTTGTTTCTTAAAATTCCTAATCTAATGTCTTTAGAAATTCTTTTGTCCAACCACAGTGACATAAAGCACATTGGTTCCAATAAAGCCCTTTACAAAGTATCTGACACCCGTATACAGCTCTGTTTTCACCTCGGACAAACACAGGAAAATAAGAGATCTCCACTCTTCTCTTTCCCATAAATGTTTTCCAAGTTTCATAGACAAATAACCACCATATTTTGTCTGCTGAAATATTTATTTCAATGTTGCTCTGAGTTTGGCAGGTCTTAGCTCAACCAGGTCATCTCTTTCCTTCCCTTCTGCCGAAGTTGCACAAAACTTTAGGTCAGAGAAGGCCAATGTCACAGGGCATCTCAGCAGTACTTCCTTCTACTTTTGTAACCTGAAAATACTCTATGGAAGACTGCACGAAGCTCCTCTTTTTTTCCATTGCTTTAGGCACATAGGAGGTACTAACGTTACTTTTTCTACTTAAAGAGAGGCCCCGTCACTTAGCAGATCACATATTGCGACTCAGTGTCAGAAGTTAACATAACATAACACATTAGTAACTGAATGTGTTAACATAACACATTAGTAACTGAAACTTTCAAATTCATGCTGACAAAAAGAAAAGAAAAGCCAAAGTCAAAATTATTGTTGGTTGACAAATGCAATCAGAACAGGGAGGAAGAAAAAGGAATTGCAAAAAAATTTTTAACTAAATCTGAAGATCAGGGTTGCAAAAGGCATAACGAGAGATTATGAACATGGTAAAGTGGCAATGATGATCTCTCCCTTAAAGTATTGTCATAAGATTGTGAAAAGTCTTATGTAAAGCACCCGATAGGTATTGTGTGCTAGGCAAGGTTCTAAGTATATCATTTCTATTATTTTTATAATCTTTTGTTCCTTACAACCATCTATCAGGTAGGGCTTTAACCTCATTTTACAGATAAAGAAATTGAAGCAAAGAGAAGTTAAAACTACTTGCCCAGAGTAAGGCAGCTACTCATTCTAAGTCAGAATTTGAACCCAGGCATTCTAGCTCCAGAGATGACATAACCACAGTATTCAGAACTGGCCTCAGAGTAGAGGACTCCTGAGCAAGGTCTTGAATGGTGGGATTTGGCCAGGTGGGGGCAGCAGGAGATGTTGAATGCTTCAGCCAGAGTGATGTCTCTAACATGCAGCTAGCTCTACTTACTGGGTTCTCTGGCTCAAAACCCAGTAAAGGTCAAGTCCAAACTTCCTTGTAAATGTAATAATAAAGCCTTTCATGACATGGAGCCTATGACTGTAACTTATGCTCTGTATTTCTTTTCCTATTTGTTTTCTTTTTATTTGTTTCTTTAATGCATCGTATTTGATGGTGCCATAATACTCTGTTGTAGTTGCTCGTGTGCATGTCTGTCTGTTTCAATAGGCTAGAAGCTTGTTACACTCCTAGCACAAGATAGTAACACTTAAAATCTTAAATTAGCAGAAGAAATAGGCACCAATTAATTAGACGAGACATCTGAAGTAAACAACCAGTAGGACTCTGTCACTGCATAGCCACCCAGCTAGGTGCAAGACAATGATGAATAATTTTTGAAGATGAATGAATGAGTGAATGAATGGATTGATGAATAACATTAAGAAATCATAGCGCTTGGCATTTTTTTGCCTTTTGTTTCACTCTTTCTCTTGGTTCCAGTTTATTTTTCTTTCTTGCTTTTAAATTCTATATTTTAAAATATATTTTGTGTATCCTTACAAGTAAACTAAAATTCTTTCTTTGATAAGAATAGGAATAAATTAGTACATTAAACTGGTGATTATTAACTACATTCAGAATGATCAATCTGAGAATTACCAAAGTCAGAGCTGACCTGAAGAATATGCTATGGATTATAATGCTTCCTTTTTCCAAATACCAACCTTTCTGGCTGCTTTCATGCCTCTAATTCCATTAAGAGATTTATTTCTTAGAATTAAAAGTTTGCCTTTCACAGATAAACCACTTAATTTCTAGTTATCCTGAAATGGGTAAAAATATTAAAGAATTTAATTCTTATAGAACCTTAGCATTATTGAGTTTCTCTTCATTTGAGACCTTGGAAATGAAAAAAAAATTAAATTAATTAAATAGCTACCAATGCAAATACTGAATTTCAGTGGTGCAAAGTGAGAGAGATTAATCCAAAATTGTGTTCTAATTGCTGTGTCTAAGACTTAACTGCACAGAAAGCACATGGGCATGTGCTTCACATGTGAATTCCCATGCCCAGATATTTAATTTTAATAAGCTCCTGCTGACTTCAATGTGCAGTAGTAGATAGATTGGGAACTGCTGATGGGATGTAGGCTCATGCTGCAAAGTTACGTCTGGAGGAGGAATCCTGGGGCATCATCTGTGCATTGATTGAGTTCTTGGGATGAGAAGGCACGTTGAACAAAATGAAGAACCTGAAAAGGCCATCGCAAAGCATAAAAAAAGTTTCCAGCTTCAGACATAAGAAAATGGTTTGTTTAAATACAACATCATCTTCTATTGAAGGCCAGAAAGTACCTTTTCTAAAAATCTTTTTAGCATAAATAGTTGAAGCCAAACAACCAAAAACATTTTAATTTCAGAGCATTCCAATTGAGAGTTTGTGGCGTAAATAGACATTTTGAGCCCAAATCACCAGTTTTCTTTTATTTATCCTCCTCTTTTTAAAGTACTATATAATAATGACTTTTTTATATTGATTAGTACCAATATTTTAATACATTAAAATATTTCCCTATATCAAGTCAATGCTAACTCATGTCATGACTTCAGCAACTATTTAACTTCCTTTGCCTTCATTTCTTTAATCTGTTGAGAAGTGGGGAGGAAGGGAGGATAATAGATGTTTTCAAATTTCCTTCTAATATTTTAAAATTCTTTGATGTATTGGTTATAAGTACAAAGTCTGTGCAGGTGGAATTTGGGGATATGCTCCAGTGGAAACAATTCTCTTTAGAATTAAATACAAACATTGTGTTGACCTTAAATGAACTCATACCATATTGGCAAATTCCATCATAACTCCCCTCCTGGACTCTTAGCTACTTATGTCAATGTTGATTTGTAGCTCTAAGGGTGGCTTTTATGCAACTATTTTCTCCAAGTTTCTCAGTTATGTAACTTATGGTTTAGCTGATACTAATCAAGGATGACTGAAGAAGTATTTCTTCAGTCTGAATGTGTGTCTGTGCAAGGAGAAAGCATAACTTTTCTGTGCAGGCACCCTTAGATTCCAGTTTCATTCTGAGTGCCTTTACGGCAGGCATTCTACCGTGCAGATGGAAGATTTTTAAAGTGCTTTCTCCTAAGAGTGTATGAGTAATTTCCCTAATTTTCTAAACTGAGAGGGAGCTCTGTCTGGCAACCTCTGATTCCCATATTATCAGGTACACATTACCAGTTCTTCTTGGCGGTGTTGTAACAACTGTCCAATAGTCACTGTAAAAGGTGATTGATGCACTTCACTGGCATCCCCCCAAAAAGTTTCATTCAGTCTTTTATCCTCTCACCTATTTTTAGTTTACCATTAAGAACAAATATATCTATGTTTGAACATTCTTAAAGGAAATGGTCTTTTTAATAACTGAGTTTTCTGGGTTTCCGGTGGCTAAGTCCCAAATACTTTATTTTGAGCATTTTTTAAAAACCAACTTTAAAAATAGTCTTTGTTCACTTTCCTAGTTTAGCAAGTACAATATAAGGAAAAACCTCATAATAATATTTGTTGTTAGAAGAATATTAAATCTTTCTTTGATCACTGAGATTTTTCTCTAGGTTTAACCATTCTAAATATAAATTCTAATTTTCATGCTATAGATATAAAAAGTGGAAGATATTAGAATCTCAAACCACTATGAACTCAGTGTTCCATTTCTGATCCTTCTAATGTGGGCTACCAACCACAATTAGCCACCAGGGTACTTTACACTTGATCTTAGCCAAAAGGCTGAGAAGTGATGGTCACCAGTGTACTCCAGAACCTGGGGTCCTGCTTCGCTACTGACCATATCTCCTCTCCTCTACAGTGACACCAGGACTTAGTTGCATATGATGATCAAAGACTACCAGGAACATAGATGAAAGTGTCTTATGCAATAAATCTATCTTATCTTGTGCTCTGCTATACTCCCTCTTCTAGTTTTATCTTCCCATTTGCAACATTCCTTCATTCCACGATGCTTTAAATCCTTATTGCATTGGGAATAACTTCTCTGTACCTTCCACCACTCAGCAGATTGCTCCATTCAGCTAATTGTCTTCTCTAAAGTCTGATTTTTTCCAGAATAGTGCTTTCTTTGTAGCTCTTTTGAGATGAAGCTTCTCTTTCTAAATGCTTCAAGAATCACATTCCCCTAGCTCCACAGAGCTGATTCCAGCTCTTCTGTACCCCTCCACCCCCAATTTGATACACTACCAACTATTTAACCAGTTCGACTATTGTGCATCAAATTCTTCCCTTCTGACTTTATCATTATGAGAATTCTATCATAATCTTCCCCTCTACCATAGCTGCAGCCAGCTCTTTGGGGAGGACTAAACATCTCTGAAGATGTTCCTTCTCTGTAACCTTTTATTCTCTTTGTGTTCCATTGCATAGAGTAATTTTTATACCTCAGCAATAATTCTCAGAGCCACTTGTGGGAACATATTATTAGTTAGAACAGCCCCATCTCCAAAATCTGTGACAAGAACTGACAACATGACCACAGCATCCTTTGTTTCCTGAGCTCTCACACAGTTTACTCCCATAATGCTCTCTCTCATCACATCTTGATCTCCAGTTCCTCTCCACAACCTCCCTTTCTACAAGCCCAAAGTGTTCTCATTGGCTTAAATTCCATCTGCATGCTGGGGCATCATTTCATTCTCTCTCTTACAAATACCTTAGTCCTCTCCTCTTTGATGTTCTTGCATCCTCCATTCACTGAATAGCCCACCAAGGATCACACTGCACTTTCTTCAGAGCTGCTAAATATTTCTTGAGGAAACTACATTTCTATGGACTTTGGTATTAATAAAAACGGGCAACCTCTGAACTCAGGTGTTTGGTAATGTCCCTTAGGAATCATCTCCACACACACACACACACACACACACACACACACATTTCTCTCTCTATTTTTCTATTTCTCTCTCTCTCTCTCTCTCTATATATATATATATAATATATGATAGTTATTGCCAGTTTTATTCCTCTGGCTAAGAGATCCAGAGGTGGTTTGAGGTTTACATTTTAATAATTACCTTATTAAGAGTTTAGGTGGCCCCATTGCCCTTATAAGCTTGTTGAGAATTATTTGACTCTTTTAAAAAAAATTCTGTGACGTGTTTATTAAAAAATACATATGAACAAAAAGAAAACAGTATTAAGCACAGTTAAGTATTTGATATATGTATGTATATACATACACATAAGTCCACACATTTTGGGATTTTAGCCTACATATGTTAGCTGATATTAAATATGCTGCTTTGTAACTTATTATGCTTTACTTTACAACATGGAATGAACATATTTTCATTCATATGTGTGAAACTTTCCAATTGAAAAATAGAACTGGAGAATGGGTCAAAATACAAAATCCAATGAGATGCTGTTAACAAAAAAAAATTCCACCAGGTGATTAAAACAAAGGTAAACGATACATCAGAAAATGCTAACAGAAGAAAAAAGAGGGGCCATACATAAGAAAGAATTCAAAGCCTAAAGCACACAGGATAAGGATGCTGCATGACTGTCTTTGCTTCCAGTGCATCATCACGAACTTGTTTCTTGCTCTTGCTCATTCTTCTCTAAGTCTTTCCAACTCATCTACTCCTCTTAGCATTTCTTCAGGATCCAGATGCCTAATGGGAGTGTCTTCTTTAAATCGCTGGCAAGGTAGAGTCATCCTACTTTTCAGGTTCTCTTCTGCTTTCTAGTTTAACCTTTCTCCAGAAGGTCATGGATCTCCTTCTGCCTCCTGTGGTACATCTTCTGAAGGTCTTCCTCGGCCTTTGGCACTTTCTATGGTTTTCCTTCATTTTCCTCACAAGACTTTTGCATGTTGAGTATTTTTTATTTTATTTTTGAATAAATTAATCCTGTAGAGATCCAGGGAATTTTTATCCATCTTCCCTCACTTGATTTGTGTCGCACCCAGAAGACCAAGGATCCTGAAAGTATTGGGGACATTATTCTCCTTTTCCAGCAACAGGGAGCTCAATTCCATTATTACTTTGCTTGATTAGTTCAGTCTCTTTCTCCCCTCTAAACTTTTACATGCTCTTTTTAAGCTCACTACCCAGCTATTTTATGTTTTCTTTTTCACTTTTAGCACACGAGCTTCCATACAATTTTATGGACAAAATAGAAGCTTTAGGAATGAATTCTCTTGAGTCCCTCTTTCATATCACTCATATAATCAAACACATTGGCTGTAGTCTCAGAATATGAAGTGTTTCATCTCATAGTCAGATTTTTCATTTATGTTTTGGGTCTAAGATATTTCTATTTTTTTTTTCTAAGATCTTGGTCCTAGCCCTCAAATTCTTTCTTTTCAAGCTCTTCAACTGATTGGTTCTCCCCCCTGCATAAACATCTTTCAGTTTCTCCCATCCTAAAACAAAACAAAATTATTCCATTTGTTCTGAATGGCTCCTACCTACATCGTGTCACCAAGATTGTTCTTGCTAAGGTAGTCCTACTCGCCAATGATAAATAGCATTTTTAAATCAATATTCTACAGTTTTTCCATCACCATTCTTTGTTTTCATTTCTTATATGTCTGGTTGATTATCGTTAGCCTTTTTCATAATACTTTTCATTCTTTAGATGACCAAGTTGTTCAGATTTTTGCCCTTGGTCCTCTTTGCTTCTCAATTCTAACTCTTGCTGGCTGATCTATTGTTACTACCAATTAACTCCTACATGGTGGTGACTTCTAAATTTAGTTGCTAGCCTAGGCAAGACTCCTAAACTCATACCTACATATTCAACTTTCTGCCATTTATTTCTAACTGAATATTTCATGAACTTCAGGTATAATAGTTAAAAACTGAGCTTATTATTCATTTCCTCTTCCCACTGACATATGAAAACATGTTCCACTTCTTCTATTCTTCTTCTGGGTGTTAAGCACCACATCAGGGCTACCACTAGTCCAAATGGAACATTTATGGGAATTAGAAGTCTGCCTCTTAAATAAGATACTTTACTACTATTTGCCAGAATTTTTTCATAATAAATATATAAACCTATCATACCTGAAATTCGAAAGTAACCTTTTAGGGTTGTGCAGTGCAGATTCTTCAGCCATAGATGGTGACTTGACCACTTCACCTAGTATTCTATGACAGATGCCTGAGAGTATTCCTAGACTCCTTCATTCTTTATGAATATGCAGTCAGTTAAAAAGCTGTTTTGTCAATATTATTATCAAAATGTACATTCTGACCTCTTCTCTCTTTAATTTATAACCATGGCCCTATTTCAAAGCCTATTCTAGATCAGTACATTAACCTCTTAGGAGCCTAGCTCCTTTATAATTTATCCTCAGCTTTACTTCTGGAGTAATATATT
Organism: Cynopterus sphinx; assembly: GCA_030015415.1. Lineage (NCBI taxonomy): Eukaryota > Metazoa > Chordata > Mammalia > Chiroptera > Pteropodidae > Cynopterus > Cynopterus sphinx. The sequence continues at coordinate 17,140,308 of CM057391.1, read as the reverse complement.
GTATAAAAATATATTGTTTGATATTCCATTCTGGAATATACACAATTTATATTTCTATTGTGCTGTTGGTGGAGATTAATAGTGCTGCTAACTTTCAGTTGTTCTGAATAATGCTTGTGAGAACACTCTAGTGCATATCTTTTGGTTACATAAATTTCTATTGAGTATATTTCCAGGTAAATTGCTAGTTCAGAGGGGATGCAGATGTTTGGCTTTAGTAGATACTGACAAATTTTCCCATGTGACAAATTTTCAGATGTTTGTACTAATTTAGACTTCCATCAGTAGTGTCGGAGAATTTTATTTGTTACCCATCCTCTCCAGTATTTGGTATTATTTGTTCTTTTTTATTTAGACATTCTTTTACGTGTGTTGTGGTATCTCATATTATTTTAATTTGTGTTTCCCAGATGGAAAATTTCCCTGACAGCTTTTATACTCCCATTATAAAATTATCACATTGTACTGTACTGCTGATTTGTCCCCTATCCCCATTAAACTACTTAATTATGATCAAAGAATTGTTGGCAAAGTATAGAATCTTACAAAATATGTTGCAAATAAAAGAATGAATGAATGGACCTGCTATAAGCATGGCATTCCTGAAAGAACTTATTTTATAGTTAGTTGTCATTTTCTTTTGATCTAGTTAACACATCATCAAATATTTATTGTCTACTGTGTCCAGGTATTGTTCTAATTATACTACTTTAGAACTTGAAACTCTCTAAGCAGAAGTACATGTGGGTGAACTCTGTCATAACTATATTAGGGACTAGATTTTTAAAATACTGAGAAGAAAAGATACTCTATTAAAAGACACACACTTACACATACCTACACCAAATAATGTGTAATTAATTCCAATAGTATATACTTAGATTTAATAAGGACTTGATGTAAATCATAAATAATAAATTGCACAAAACTTCTAGACATTATGCTAAGAAAAATATTGACAGATATGCTCAAAGAGACATTACAGGAAATTTTTTTTAGTATTACAAAATACAAAGTAATTGAAAGCATCTAAATGCTCAGTAATTTTGAACTGGTTAATCATATAAGGACAAATGCATGTGATGAAATACTATGCAACCATTAAAACAGTATTGTAGGAGGAACACTGTGGTAATAACCATGGTATATTGCCAAATGAAAATTAACTGACTGGGAAAAGGCATATAGTATTTTTAGAAAAGATATATTTTAGAAAAACACATGAAGAGAAAAACCCTGAAGAGATACAAATTATAAAAGATGTTTGTTCTAAGTGACGTGATTACATGACTTTGATTTTCTTATTTTTCTGTTCTTCCTGTTTTTATGAATGAGAAAATTAAACAATGTGTGCTATATTTTAAAGAATTTGGGCATTTTACTAATGGCAAGAGCCTGAGTAACTCTGAGGTATAAGTAATCATTAAGACATTTTTCAAGGCAGATAGCAGTACCCCTCCCTCCATCTGCTAAGGCCCATCACACAAGATTTCCCTTGGCATCAGAATTCTGGTCTGGATTAATCATTGGTCTAATGCAATAGTAAAATATTCTATTCTTTTTATCTATTTACTAGAATATAAACTTACAGTAATAAAAAATAAAACAAATGTTCCATGCTTTATTCAATATTACACATGTTCTTAAGGGCTTATCCAAATTATAGAGCTTCCTTTGAAATGACTGAGTTCTAGCATTTATGTTACACAGTAAGTAACAAAGGAAAAGCTGACCATTGAGAAAAATTGCAAATTACATTCATGTCCAACAAACTAGAAAAAAAACCCTAAAGTATGTCTTACCTGTGCATTACATACAGTAAGTTATTAAAATTTATAAACAGCATTTTAAAGGCACTTACTGGCTGATCTAACCTAACTCAGTCTAACTACACATGTCAGCTTGATTATATCATTTTTCATGCTTCTCTGGTTATCTCATGGCAGCCATCATTCAAACAACCTGGCAAAGAAGCTTTACACATTATTTAGGGAGAAAATACTATCTCAGAATAGTTTCAGCTTTAATTGTAAACATATTTTTTTGCCTACTGGGGAAAAAAATTGTTAAGGCAAGATTGGTAGTGGAAAGGACACAGGATTTTGAGACATATAAATCAGAATTTGAGTCCCAGCTCTGTGGCCTTGGGCTGTTAATGTCTCTGAACTTGAGTTTCTTCCCCCTGTACTTCAGAATCATAATCCTACATCACAGGATGTTGTAAGGACTAGAGAGAATATACGAACAGTACTTATGAATGCATATCACACAATGGATTCCTTCCCTTTGTCCTCACTTATCCTCCTTTACCTTCTCTCCTTTCCATAGAGCTTAGGAACCAGAAGTGGGGACCAGCAACTGGAGTCATAATTTTGTGCCTTTATTCAGCAGATATGTAATGGGCTTTTTGTATACATTAGGTATTGTGCTAGGTGCTGGGTATACAATACAGTGAACAAGACATAGTCAAGAAATGTTTAGTTTCTTTACTTTAGAAGTCTACACAGATAATGGAGCAATAAGCAATGTGGGAGAAGAGACAAAAGAACAGTTAGCTCAGGGGCAGACATCATAGAGCAGGTGACAATGCCTGAGCTGAGCTTGAGGAGATTGGAGTATGAAGATACCACATGATAAGATGACAGTGGGACATAAGGACACTGCTCAGCATGACATGGGAGGGAGTCTGTATGCTAAGAAAACTGTAAACATTACATTGAGAACAGATTTCTTATGGCTTTTTGAGGTAATACACATTCATAGGGGCTACTAGATTCTTTACTAAGGAATTTGAAAGTAGAGGTGTTATTAAAGAGACAGTGTAAAAATGTATACTTTAGAAAGTTCACCTTTCTACAGAGGATGAATTAGAAAGTGAATGGCTCGAGGTTTGGAAAGAATTAAAAGGGTGTTTGAAATAGTTCATGCAACAAATTATTAGGCTGAGAAACAAGGAATTAGTCATGGGATGAAAGTGAAAGGACTTAAGATTCGTTTGTGTACAGGATCCAGCTATTGACTGGTATGTAGTAGGTAAAGTGAAGGAAAGGGCTCCTGGCTTGAGTGATTATGTAAAAATAGTGCTCTTTGAGAGGATTAGTGGGGATCAATAGGAAATAACCTTAAAACTAAGAGCTATAGTCGCCGATCCATAGATAAGACACAATTAAATTTTAGAAAGAATGATCAGATTAGCATGGCTAAGCTGTGTTGTCTCTGTGTTAGAGGATGCAGCAGCTTTTGGAGGTTCCCATCTTGGGGCCCACATCCATACCTTTCCTTTTCTTACACTTCTGTGGCTCTCACAGAATCAGTATGCATCACATGTCCTCACAAATTTATAGTATGAAAAATATAGCCATTGTGTGATCTAATCACACCAATGTGCAAGTTGTTCTAAAGTTACTAAATTTGAATTCAGCGTCATTTAAATATTTTAAATATTAAATATTTTAGTAACTAAAATATTTCAGCATCAGAATTTATGATGTGAATCTGACATTATGCATAAAGTTTTCTATTCTCAGCAGTTCTACTTATATCCATAGTCACATATGCTTATTTAAACCACATAAACAAGACTGACAATTGTATGGAGATCATTATCTCAAACACAGAGGAAAATTAAAAACTTTCTCTCTAAAGCCTATTCTTGTGAAAGAGATTTTCATTAAAAATAGTACATTAAGACAAATATTCCTAGATCCATTTTTGAAAATCATGAAATAATTCTAAGTGCGTACAGAAAGGTCTCAAGAAGCCTGTCATCAATCTCTAATAACTAATTAATCACTAGTATACCAGAAATATAAATAAAATATGTTCTATTGATTATTATGTTGTTTTGCCTTTAATATACTTAATAATTAAAAAAATACTGTACATAGTATGGAGACATTGTTTGCTATTTTTTGAAAACTTGGCCAGTAATGTAAGCCTTTATTAATATTGTCTATGGAGAAATGAAATTCAACTGACAACTGACATCATTTTTTCTTAGTAAATAGTGGCTTTTCAGAAGTTAATTCTGCAGTTTGAGAAATACCTGTGTTTTTATAGGATGAAAAGGTATGGAATTTGCTCACGCTGCTAATATCTACCTACAAACCCATATTCTTTGCCTCTGGCAATTTCAGAAGCATGCATTTTAGATCACTTCTGGAAATAAAAAGAAACAAAACCTGTTTTTGAAGAAACAAAACCATTGGTATCTGGTTTCCCAGACTTTTTTTTTTTTTTTTTTTTTTCCTGTGAAGCTGATTGGTAAGTAGTAGAATGAATTATGGCTACTTCTATCTCCACATTCATCAGTGAAGTGAACCATGTAATTTCAGCCAAATTCTTAAATCAGAATTTCTTCCATAGGGATGTCCTTAAAATGTACTCTCATTCTCCTTGTCTGTATGAAGCAAAATTTTAGAAAGAGAATCCTATATTAGAGAATTTCAGATTGCATTCAGAATAATGAGACTTTTTTTTGTGTGTCATATTTTAGTATTGTTCATTATTTCTACGGAGAATGGTGTTTGTATGATTTTCAATATGGGAGTATTTAGAGCTTCAGTTAATTTTATTTAAAAAAATGAAACTGACAACATATACCAGGGAGCAAGATCTCAAATGCTCCAGAGAATAACAGTTTTGCAGCTTCTCTTATGTGTTTGAAATTTAGGAGGGAACATATATAGAGATGTGGGAGAAAGGGATTAGATTATAAGATAGTTAATAAGATTATGTGCCCTCTAGAGGGTTAATATCCCCTTCCAGGGATATGACTTCTGGTATTTCAAAGGCACCAGAGCAATGGACAGGGTTGGCTTAAAACCTTTCACTAAAAGAAGTTATAGGCCAAGGTTGTGACTACTCACCATGACCTGCCTGAATAGGAATTTATGATCAGATCACTCTGTGAGGTTAATTTTCATAGAAATTCTTATTTCATCCACAGTCTCCCATTTGGATCATAAAGCAATCCAAAGGATGTGTTGATGACCAAACTTTTGGTCAGATAGTGTGGTCTCTTGGTGCTAGGAAGGCTTATTTGTAGGAAGTCTTAGGGCTTTCTTAAGTCAGTCATAAAATAAAACAACTAGGTAATTAAACACAACAATAATAAGATAGGTACATGGACTGTTTTTAAATATATTTTAAATTCCATACATATGTGAACATTCAACATCAGTGTGATGATGCTTTAAAGTAAATAAAAAACTATGCCACTTCCTCAGAAAGAGACTAGATTTCTTAGCTTCATCAGTTGCTTGCTTTCTTAATTCTTCCCCCTTTCATGACAGCCAACAATAAGGGTTCACAATTTATGATCCTTTAAAATCATACCTGATGAATGATTGCCTACCATGAAATTTCCAAAATCATATACAAAAAAGCAATAGCTGCATTTTAGAAAAAAGAGTTAAAAAGAGTTGTTGCTTTTAATTAGTGATTGCTTTTGTTTGTTTAATTCATTCGACAGAAGCGAAATAGCCAGAGCCTCCCTAGTCTTAATGAAAGTGGGTTTCAGATGTTTTCCCTGTTGGAGTAAGGGCACCACAGAGCCTCTGGATTCCTCTGGCCTTGGTTCAGATTCTGTCTCTATCATTTACTAAGTGCATAACCTTGGGCAATTCAGTCACTTCACTTTTCTGAATCTCAGTTTTATTTTATAAACACTGGATAATTCAGTACCTACTTCTCAGGTTGCTGGGTCATTGAATGAAATGAAGTACATCAAATGTTCAGCACAGTGCCACATATATAATAATTTTTAATTGTGAGTATAATAATGTCATTATGATTCTTACCATATGTAACTATGTTGTTGTTGTTGTTATTATCATTACTATTTACTACTACTTGTCCGCCTAGGGAAAAAATAAAAAAAATAAAGTCTACCCATGTATCATCATGAGCACTTCCCCACCTGCAAAACTCAGTAGACTTCATCATAATGAGGCTGGGATCAGATAAGATGCCAGTGAAGGACCATAGACAGAGCGTCATTGGGTGTCCCTGAGCTCCCATGAGCAGGCTGTGCAGAGCACAACTCTACAAAGCAGCTCTGGTAAACTAAATATTCATGACCAAAGGGGAGAAAAAAAAAAAAAGCTTAGATAACGTTATACAGACAAACATTTAGCTGTTGTCTTTCAAAAATGTTGCCACTATTAGTCTTCAAATGTATTTTGAAAAACAGTCCTTTTAAATTTTTAGAGAGAAAATATGGGAATGGCTGGATTCAGCACCATTCAGTGCTATTTTTAGTTTTAGTGCATAGAGAAGCCCTAAGACTATTTCCATCACCAGATGAGGTGACCCCTTCTAACATAGGAATGCCAGAGGAAATAGAAGGATGGGAATTATTAAAAATTTAGAGAAAGAACATTATCAATGAAAATCATAAAAACTGAACAAAATTACCATGACACAACTGATTTAACAGTAGGTCTTCCTCTCTACCCTGCCTCATATTCTTCAATCCTAATATATGTTTGCTCATGGCTTTTGTACTGTTTCAGTAACTGGAGCAACCCAGCCCTTATCTGCAGGAAGGAAACTGGGGGGTAGCAGTAGCTGAGCAAGAAACAAGTTGAACAGAGCTACAGCAGCTCCACAGATAAGCCCAAGCCAAGCCACATATGCAGGATTGGCTACGTATTATGTGGGACTTGGTACAAAATGAAGATGTGATGTCCTTTGTTTAAATATGGTTCAGAATTTAAAGGTGCTGACAGTCAAACATTAACCCAAGTCTCAGCCCCTTTTAAGTATGGAACTGCTCAGGCTGCATTCCCCTGGGACCAGCCCTGCACATGTACCTTTCCTTCCCCCTCTGAACACTAGTTCGATCCCAACAAGAACCCAGCCTTTAGCATGTCCATGGAAATTTACCTTAAATCAAAACCAAGTAAATGTTCAAGCTTTAATGCCAGCTATGTGATGCAGCTAATGGTTTAAGATGAAATGATCCTTCTTTTCTAAAGCCTCAAATACCCTTTAATCAACTCTCCTCCCCTCGTTATCTGAAAACTACACATAGTTTATAACATACATAAATGTATATGAAAGAGTAACCCTCAGGAGTTACTTAATTCTCAGCATGCGATGGAAAAATATAAATGGAAATATCATCTGTAAAGAGGCCAAAAGTTCAACAAGGAAACTATGAGCTTCACATATATTTTAATTTGATTCAATTATTTAAAAACCCTTAGAGTAGTTAAAGATTGTTCTTTTAAAGGCTACAGTGTAGTGAGTTATACAAGTAAAACTGGAAAACCTCTTAACATTTCTAATATTTTTGAGTCACATGCCACTTTGACAACCTGTTGAAAGCCATCAAATTCATGAGATAAATACACACACACACACACACATACACACACACCCTCAGGTATCCCAAAGTCCGTTTAAAAATTTAAGGTTGAAAATATTTTGTCCTAAAACAAGACTTTGTTACATTTTAAAATAGGTTTACTTATCCTGAAAGTTTCAAAGCGAGTTATTTTTAAAATAATAATAAAGATACAGGTGATATTTATTATTTTACCATATGGCTGGATGAGATTAGAGAACTAAGCTGGAATCAGATCATGGAGGATCATGTTAAATCTTAGAATTTGTCACAAATCACAGAATTTCCTTCATTTTTATGGCTAAATTATTATATATATGTGTATACACACATATATGCATACATATATACATTATTAATGCAGAAGCATTTTAAAGAAATACAGATATCATATTACATGCCTAATTACTTCAGTAGTCAGTCTTTTTTAAAATATATATATATTTCTAAATAGCCAAATAATGATATTTACACCTGGCAAAATTAATAATAATTTCTTAATTTTATTTTGTATCCAGCCATAATCTCTCCAATTTTTTCCTGCCATGTTCAAAACCAGTATCCAATCTAGGACCACACATTGCATCTAACCATTATGCCTCTTAAACTTCATTTAGCCGAGAACAACTTAAATTGTTTGCATGTCACTTATTGAAGAACAAACCTCTGGATTTGTCTCATGGCTCTTTCTTAGTGCGTTTTAAGTTTAACCCTAAAATTTCTTATGAATCAAAAGTTCAATTTAAAGGTTAATGAGATTTAAATTAGCCATTTTGGGCTAGAATGCATTGTACTTGATATTGAAATACATCACAATAGGGGACAGTATATCTCCTAAGATCTGCTTTAATATCTAACTCAAAATGACAGCAAATGTGTTTTCCTGGCTTTCCTCTTATTTTTAGTTTAGTTGTTCATTGAAAGATTTTTATAAAATTAATTTTAAATCAAATAAAATTTAATCTTTTTGATATTCACTATGTCAAAACACTGGTAATGAGAGCCCTTTTAAGCCATTGTCTCCTTTTAAGATGACTCTATTAATTTTTGAAAACTATCTTTTTTTAAACATTTAATTTTATTTTTCAATTTTATTGAGATATAATTGACAAACTACCTTGTGTAACTTTAAGATAAACAATGTGATGATTTGATATACATATATATTTTGAAATTTTTTACCACAGTTAGGATAGTTAACACATCTGTCACTTCACACAGTTATCAAATGTGTGTGTGTGTGTGTGTGTATGTGTATGCATACATGTGTGGTATGTGGTGAAAATACTTAAGATCTACTTTTTCCACAAATTTCAAGTATATAACAAAGTATTGGTAGCTATAGTTACCATACTGTACATTAGATCCCCAGAACTTAACTGAAAACTTGTAACCTTTGACTAACATCTCGGTGTTTCCCCTACCTACCAGTCCCACCTAGTAAACACCAATCTACTCTCCATTTCTACAGGTGCAGCTTCTTTAGATTCCATGTACAAATGAGATCATAAAGTATTTGTCTTTCTCTGTAGGACTTATCTCACCTAGCATAATACTCTCAAGGTCCATTTATGTAGTCACAAATCACAGAATTTTCTTCATTTTGTGGCTAAATTATTAGATATATATATGTATACATATACATATATACATACATATATACATACACACACACACACACACATAGAGAGAGAGAGAGCATGAGCAAGTGAGAGTACGGGCAAGAGTAAGTGAGTGAGCCACGTTTTCTTTATCCATTCATTCATCTGTTGACATTTCATTTGTTTTTATGCCTTGGCTATTGTAAAAAAAAAAAAAAAAGCTTCACTGAACGTTGGGTGCAGATAACTCTGAGACGCTGATTTCGTTTCCTTCAGATATAGATACTCAGAAGTGGGATTGTTGGATCATATGATAGTTCTATTTTTTAATGCTTTGAGGAACCTTTATACTTATTCCCACCAGCACTGCACAAGGCTTCCCTTTTCTACATATCTTGAGGTCAAAATGTCCCAGGCTCAGTCTGTACCTTTTGTGTCCTAAATCAAAAACCTATTTCTTCAAAGAGTGCCGATTTCTTTTACTAGGCATTTTAGAAACCAAAATATCAGCTTAAGCATTTTCATTGATATTGGAGTAAAATTATATCTAGGCCATTTCAGTGGATGAACCAAAAAAATAAATATATTTTTTAAATCATGAGTTTATATTTAGATTTTGAAGTCAATATTAACAGAGCAATTTTACATAGTTTCTTTGATTTTATAGTTGTACTTTTTTTTCTCTAATTGCAAATCATGATTTCTAATAAAATTAATAAAATTTTTTAGTTTCTATGCCAGTCCTCAGACTGCCCTTAGACCCCTCTCCCATCTCTATCACCTTTGCAAACTCCCAAGCCAGCCAACTGTGTCACTGGTAGGAAAGTGGAGTGGAGTGGGGAGAGAGAAACCAGAGGATTTTTACTCTTTCTTCCTGTCTTGGAAGATGTCTCTGAGATGTGGCTGCTGCTTCTCTCTGGTTCCAGGTCCCCAGGACAGGCACATTTTGGTTATGACTGTCAATAGGTGATCTTGTTCTCTGGACTCCATAACTCAGTCTTTTTTTTTTTGTCCCTGTAGCCTAAAGTTGGAGCAATGTCCTGCTTGCTGTCTCTAAAATATGGGTTGCATTACCACTTCCTCTTGACTTCTCAGTTCTTCCACGACCTATGTAATTTATTCCTTAATTTATACTCCCTTAAAAAATGATTTCTTTTGCACTGGTTGGATCTTGATGAGGGAACTTTTTAAATGAAGGAGCTGTAAAAACACTATTAATGATAAAATTTAAAAAAATTTAAAATGCCTTCGGGGTTCTTTTCTCTTCTATAGAATGGATCCCTAAAGATTATCCAGTCAAATGTCTAACAGTTTACATAGAATTATATATATTTGCTTAAATTAGTTTCCAAGTTTAAAGATTTGTTTATATATATTTTTTTTAAAAAACTGTCAATGCATTTACAAGGTATAAAAATCAAAATTTTATTTAAAAATGTATGCTGTGCATACCTCTCCTGACCTTTCTCCCTCACTTACACCTCCCTATTCTCTATAATTAACCATTTATTAGGTCTTTTTCATTCTTCCAATGTTCTTTTTGCAAATATATATTTCTAATTTCTTAACAAAAGATGGTACACCAGATATGCTATTCTGTACCCTTGCTTTTTTATTGAAAATCTCTCTATATCAGTACATAAAGGTATTCCTCATTTATTTTTATTGCTGCATATTTCTTTATTGTATACACATACTATAATTAATTTGGGCAACTCTATATTGTTAATATTTGAGTTATTTATAACTTTTGCTATACAAATAATACCAAAATGAAAAACTTTAATCATATGTCATTTTAGACTTGTGTGGGTATGTTTGTAAGCTAAATTCCTAAAAGTAGGGTTGCTGTTTCAAAATGCATCTCTACTTTGGTTAACCTTGACAGATTCTCTTCTTAGGGTTTGGACCATATTCTCCCAAAAATGTATGAGAGTACTTATTTCCCTACAGTTTCACCAACAATATGTTGTCATACTTTTGGTGTTTCCAGTCTGATGATGGAGAAATGACATCGCAATGCAATTCTTTTGTTATGTCTGAAATTGAACACCTTTCAACATGCATAAAGGCCATTTGTATAATTTTCTATGACCTATCTGTTCATATGTTTCAAAATATTCTTGGAAAAAACAAGAAGGAAAACACTGACTTAGAAGTTGGGGGGCTAAGGCACTATCTTTTTAATTAACTAATCTTTGTTATGAGCAAAACATACAACTTCTCTGAACCACAGTTACTGTTTACTACCCAAAGTGTTTCTAAGAATAAAATATAGTATATGGACCTGATTTTTGTGCCTGCAACATGTGGTGTGCTCTCCTTCATCACTCAATAATCAATATTTCATATTTGAGTCAATATTTTGTCCTGTACTCATAACACGTAGAGTCTGTCCAACAGCTTACAGTCATCATAACACCTGAGATGAAAGCTCTCGTGATTTTTACATGTCCAGCTTTTCAGAAAACTAGTTTTTACTGATGATCATTGAAGTTGGGAGTCTTCTGCATCACAAACAACATCAAGAAGTTCCTTGTACTTTTTGATGTTATGACTTTTTAATTATTTAGATAAAAACTGAGGTTTGTCTTTTTAAGATTGGAGCATATTTACTAGTCTTCTGAAATCTGAAGACTGGTGTAGAAATGCTAGAGGAAGATGATAAATAAGAACTCTAATTTTGATTGCATACTTAAAGATCAGAAAAAGTATTGAACTGACTCTTCCAGAAGTTTCCATGCATTTAGACAGTGGTCAGAGTGTATTGTGTTTGCTGGACACTTCTTCAGAGTGCACATTCCTTTTGATTGTTCTTTTAGGATTTCTTGCTGGGAAAAAAAAATGGTAAGGACTCAGTGCCCTCTTAGAAGATAAGCCATTTTGATACTGGCAAATGGCAAAATTCCTTGTTGAAGAAGAAATGACAGCTGTTTATATAAGCAGATTCCACTCATTTTAATTATTGCTTTGGGCAGGGTACAAAGAATTTAATGTTTTCTAAATCCTACTGCAGTGTCTGCTGTCTAAAATGCTCATTTACCCTGGGCAAGGTCTTCATCAGCTACTTGCTATGCACTGATAGCAATGCTACTAGATATAGTTAAGGCTAGTTGAAAGGGTAATTGAATTAATAGCCAAAGAAATATGAGATACATGCAAATCAAGTCTTAAACAGAGTTTCCTAATAAACATTTAGATCGTTGACCTTATTTTTATGTTTCATGATATAGGTCAAGTATTTCATCATACTTTCCTCGTTTAGCTTCTGCAGATCTAGAAGATTAAAAGAATGCAAAGTATAACAAAAAGGAATTCACTAATAAGAAGACAATTAGAACTTCAGGTCTTAATTTTCTATAAATATGTGTTATTTTCTTGTACTTTTTTTTTTACATAACAGAATTTTGCAGAACGGCACTTTTGTATACTTTCAAATTTTAAAAAATACAACATAAAAATGAAAGCCAGTGTTTCAAATTTGACAGTCATCCAGTTCAAATAAGAAAAGAGGAGTCTTAATTTCTCAAACTTCTTTCCAAAATTTTTTCATAGTAATTTTGTTAAATGTTTATGTGGAGCTTTGTTTTTTTTTTTTTTTTTTTTGACTTAAGAACATCTTCACTAAAATTCAGTGTTCTGAAAGACATATATAATGTTTCTTGCAAGGTTAATAAGATGAAGAAAAAGGACAGGAAAAAAATCCAAGAGTCTATTATATAATTTGCATTTTTAGAGACTTGCTTGAAAACCTTAACTAAAAAAATGAGTCCTAGATTAACTTAATATTCATTTAATGGCGGAAAACCAGAACTCTTTTTTTTTTTAAGTTTCATGTTTGTAGGTCAGGCGGAAGCCTGCTTCTTCTTTTTCTACTTCTCAAATTCTCTGAATTTGGCAACATGAATATAATATCTAGAAGAGAAATGTGTTTTCAATGAATAAAAAGGCATAATGTTTCACAAGTAGTTCCTTTTATTCTGGACTTCAGGTTGTTGGGACTGATGTCCCTAAATGGTTTGATTACATGTATTGAATAATTAGTAAGATTTTTCATTGGCTATATAGGTAGTAGGCACTAGTTTGTGAACAGATTATTTTTTACTCATTGAATTATCTTGGCATTCTTGTTGTCTACCTTGTTTTCAATCTCTAATTTTTTTACATCCATTTATTCAGTTTGTTTCCCATAATTTGTTTCCCAAGCTAATGGTAAATTTCCTGAGAACTGGAAGAGAGGCTAAAATAGAAAAAAATGTAATTGTATACATACATATCTCATCTTGTGCTTTGAACTATTGCTTTTCACAGATATTGCATTTGTTTATAAATCAAATGTAAGACCCTCAACCAAAAATATTACAACTTGCTTTATTATGATACTCACTTTAATGCAGTGGTCTGGAACCAAACCTGCAGTATCTTCGAGGTATACCTGAACACTATTCTAAGACAAAAATGTATATGAAAAAAGTTGACTCTATATCCTGAAAATATTTTGGAGAGTAAATGCTGTATAGAGGAATTCCCACAGTGGCATATATTACTACCATAGTAATGTATTTGAGTGTAATGATTTAGAAGTAATTCTCAATGAAATATGAATTTGAATCATCTTCCAAATATTAGTTAATTATTTAAGCATTTTCGAAAATGTTTGGATACATCAATATAAGATGAAAGTTGTACATTTTATCTCTATAATAGCTCCTGTCTTCTTTCTTTTAACTCTTTGATACCTCTAGTTCTATTAACCAACCAAAGAATCAGTGATTTATTAAGTACCTAATATAATTTCAGTACTCTGCCAGATAATGAGAGTGCGGCATGGATAGGTACAGTACATGCTCTCTAAACTCAGGAAATTTACCATTAGATTATGAGTGCTATGGGAAGCAAAGTGAATAAATGGTTGTAAAAAATTAGAGCTCAAAAACAAGACAGACAACAAGACTGCCAAGATAATTCAATGAGGAAAGAATAATCTGTTTGTAAACTGGTGCCAGCACAGCTACATATTCACATGCAAAAAAATAAAATAAAATAAAATAAAGTAGACCTCTACCAAACACCCTATAAAAGTTAGATTGGACTGACCTAAATATAAGATCTAAAACTATAAAACTCTTAAAAGGAAATGGTATAAATCTTCATGACCGCATTGCATTAGGCAATGCAATGCTTACTAAGATCTGACACCAAAAGCATGAGAAACAAAATAGATTTCACATCATCAAATTATGTATGTAGGTAGGTATATTCATTAAGTTCTATCATTTGGGCTTGGTTTACAGAGCATTTGTATACTTATTTAACCCCAATAATCCCTTCAGACTCATAGGCTTTGCAATTCTGTGGACTTTTGAGATTAATGCCTTTCTTTAGAAACCATTGCTCTCAGAACAAGAACTGTGAAGACAAATTGGACTGCTTTTGCGCAGCTATTCTTTGGTCTATTCATATTACTATTGAATTGTCTTAATTCTTCCTGTCTTTGGACTCCAAAAATGTAGATACCATGACAGTGTTCATGTAAAAGATTTTATGGGCATTTTCAATGTGACCTATCATTGTGTTTATTATTTTTCATTATATTTCTATTACTCTTTGTGTAGTGATTTTATTTTAGTTTATTTTTTAATGTAATTTTATGTTTTTAGGCGAGGCAACCCCTCGTTGACCTCACAGATTTCAAAGACCTTGTCAATTTACCATCCCTTTTCTTTCTTTTTTTTTTTTTTCCAATTTTTTATGCCTACAGTACCTGGTCTTCCTAGTTGGTCTCCCATCCAAGCACTAACCAGTACTGACCCTGCTTAGCTTCTGAGATCAGATGGGATCAGGCTTGTTCAGGGTGGCATTCGTGATTTTAAAATAGAGTGGAAAGTTTTGTCTTCTTGATGTGCTCCTGACATGATATAGTGCACTTGAAAGAGATCCAGATGTCACCAAGTCTGTTTTCCTAGTAACTCTGATAATTTTCATTCATTCTAGGCTTTGCAACTTTGCAGTTTTGTGGCTGTGTGGATTTGTAGTCTTTTTATGTAGTCATATAGCATTATAGGACATATATCAGACAAAATATGTACTGGACAGGATGAGAATGGTCATTTTCTAAATTCTATCTCTTTTATGTTTCTATTTTGAGTGAAGTGTCCTTTGCTACTGGGAGTTCCTCTTTCATGATGGTAAAAATAAGAAGAAAATTTATCTCTTTGGATTAACCATTTTAGCATGCTCTCTTCTTTCTCCACAAAGAAAAGGCTGAACTCATCTGTGAACACATAATACAGAAAAAATGGAAAATGATTATACTAATAAATAGAGAAGATAAAACAATGAAGATCAGTCAGTGCTGCTTTTATCCCTTGGCAGACCCCTTTAATATGAGGATAAAGTACTTTATGTTATGTTCTTGCATCATCAAAACTGTGGGTGTGGTGGTTCATAATTCCTTGGAGTGATGCTATGTGGTGTACTAGGCAGAGTATGATTTGCACCCTTTAAAGTCATCTCAGTGAAAACTTCAGAGACTTCATCTTTCCCAGTAAACACGTATGATTAGAGGCCAGGATAACAGACAAAATTGCTTATCAAAGACTAATCCTTTTATGGAGAAAGAATAAGAGGCTTCCTCACATTGAATTTAAAGTAGCTTAAATGTAAAGAATTCCTACAAATAAAAGCTTAAAGAGATTGATTCAAAACATGAATTCAAACATAGTCTCTGGCCATTTAAACATATACTGTTTCAAAGGGAAAAAAGATGTCTTACTCATAAATATCGTGTAAAATAAAGCAAGTATTTTCTTATTAATTTCAAAGATTACATCTTTCCTTAATCTTTGGTCTAAAGTAATATTATGAAACAGTATAGTAGCTCATCTAATTCCTGCAAACATTAAATATTTTTAAACAAGTTTATCTTGGAATAGCGTAAACCAGTGTTTATAGTTGGAGATTTTATTTTCCTCATAATAGGTGAAAAATTTTTTTTCTGATAGCTGTATCATATTATCTTTACTAATTTAAAGATTTCATTTATCTTTAGATTTATGCTTCTATTTCAAAATTATTTCATTGTAATATAAACTAGTTATGTTAATTTATCCTTGATCATATGGTTAAGTTATATTTATCCTTGATCAATGATTATTTATTTATCTTTGGTTATATGCCAAAATATTTCTAACAAGAGATAGAAGATAGAAGTATAAGATTGTAATGAAGGGACATTTTTTGACTGAACATAGAAATCCATGAACCAAAAAATGATTCATATGAAAACTACTGTGATTTTTGAGAATTGAGCTTCCCTTTTTATTTGAAGATAAAACTTGTACCAGTATAATAGTCTGATGGAAAATATAGATTTAAAGCACTTTGCACTGAACTTTATACAAGGAATGTGCTCAAAAGTGCTGAACGATTGACCGAGATATAATTATATTTGACATGTTAAACCTCTCCAAGAATTTTCATTATGATCTTTCCTTTAGGCAAATTGAGCAAGTCTGATCTTTGGTACATTTGAGTTTGAATCTTATGTCATAACACATTATTTCAGAACAAACTGAAAATACACTAGAAGTATCTCTTCCAGTGACATAAAATGACATCAAATAGTTAAAATTTATTTATCCACAGATAGGCATTTCAACTTTCCATCATCAAAACTATGATTCAGAATCTTGTTTTGAATAACTATTTGTAGTGTTGTCTTCTCAGTTGTCTTCCAGCTTTGGCTCTTTACTCCAGCCCACAAATCAGCTTCAGAGAGCAGCAGCATTGAAGGACATTGTTTAGGACCCCTCCCCACCACTCCATTTGATCTCAAACCACGTTAGGCCTCTGGTTGAGCTTTCCTGACTTGATATATTTTAACCATACAGGTAGTAGTAGTATTTCTTCATTCTGCCTTGGTCAGTTGCAACTACATTTGGTTGAAAATTTTCTTAACCTAATGGTCTTTCTAGGCAAGATGACTTTGCTTGGAGATAGTACTGGCAATATTCTTGAGTGTCTGTTTGTCAGTTTTGACTGCTTATTATGTGATGCACGTAAATTTAAAATGTTCTAAGAATACAATTTACTTCACCTAGTGCAAGCAGAATTGGGGACTTAGGGCAGATTCTCTTAAGGGAGTGTTTCTGAATGCTAAAGGAAGTTTTGATCATCAGCTCCAAATTCGGTTTCCATTCAGCGTGGGTGACCATTTATCTTGAAACTAGATGTGGGCTTGGGGATAGTTAAACCAGGAACTTCTTACAAAAAGGGTGGTCTGTTTCCCAGTATTGTAGACGCTAATTTTGTCAATAACAAGTCAGGTTGAGTTGAGCAATCCTAGAACAGAGCATAAATAAATGTTATTTTTATTTCTTAGAATACTATAGTCTGACCTTTCCTGAAGAATTTAATTTATGGAGATTAAGAAAATAGGAGAGAGGGATGAAATACTAATTATATCTAAAGAAACGTAAGAGCCACTATATGTCCTTGTTTGGTCCAGGGGCTGATTCTAATTCATACCTGTGAATACCATGAGTAATAATTATGATGAGTTGGAACACAACCAGAGCCATGGAAGGTGGCCTGGATATGGTGCTATGCAAGCTGTCATGTCTCTTACATAATGTCTATTCCTTTTTTTAACCCCAAAGTTTTGACCACCATTCAATTCCCTCTCCCTCCACCCCAATTGCTGGTAATCACAAATCTGATCTCTTTTTTTATGAGGGTTTTTTTTTTTTTTTTTTAGTTTATATACAAGTGAGATCATCTGGTATTTGTCATTCTCTGATTCATTTCACTTACTGTAATGCCCTCAAAGTCCATTTATGTTGTCGCATATGGCAAGGTTTGCTTCTTTTAATGGCTAAAAAACATTCCATTGTTTTATATATATGCACCTCACAACTTATCCATTCATTCAACAGTGGACACTTAGTTGTTTCCATTCTTGGCTATTATAAATAATGCTGCTATGAATATGAGGGTGCAGCTATCTCTTTGACATAGTATATTTGTTTCCTCGGGTATATTCCCCAAAGTGAGATTGCTGGATCTTATGGTAGTTCTATTTTTAACTTCTTTGAGGAACTCTATAATGTTTTCCATAGCGGCTGTATCAGTTTACAATCCCACCAACAGTGTACCAGGATTTTCTTTTCTCCACATCCTCACCAGCTTTTGTTATCTTCTCTTTTTTATAATAGCCATTCTAACAGGTGTCAGATGATACCTCATTGTGGTTTTGATTTGTATTTCCCTTATGATTAGTGATGATAAGCAGCTCTTCATTTACCTATTGGCTGTTCGTATAGCCTCTTTGGAAAAATGTCTATTTAGCTTTTTTGCCAATTTTTAATTGGATTGTATGTGGTGTTTTTTTTAATTGTTATTTTTTTAACTATTGCATTGCATGAGTTCTTTATATATTTTGGATGTTAACACCTTATCAGATATATTGTTTGAAAATATTTTTTCTCATTCTATAGGTTGTCATAACTTCTCTTTATTTGAGAAGATTTTTTAAAATATCCTTCAAGAGGATTTGTCACTGATTTTCAAAGCACTTTATGGCAGCTGCTTTAAAATCTTTGTCAGATATTACATCTAATTTGTTATTGGCATCAGTTGGTTGTCTTTTCTCATTCAGATTATGGTTTTCCCCCTTCTTGTTATGATGAGTGGCTTTTATTGTATCTTGGACATTTTGGTAATTCCATTAGAAGACTCTTGATCCTATTTATATATTCCATTTTAGCAGGCAATTGTTTTGTTTAGTTTGAGATTATAGGTTCTGCACTACTTTTATTGGCTTTAGTTCCAATGACAGTTTGGTTTTCAGAGACTTTGCAACGTTATTCTTGTCAGTTTTATTCTTCTAATGCTGTTAGGGTATTGCACAGCCTCTTTTGGTGCCATCTGTGGGGGATGGCAGGTACTTCCTTGGGCTACTTACTGTCCCTGGGTGATCTGCTAGAAGACGCAACTGAGAAGCAGGGAAAAGTGAATGTGTACTTTCTTGTACCAGAATTGGTAGCCAGTCCAGGTCTTTAACCATCCCTCCTAAGAGTTCTTCAGAGTTTTGACTGTTAAATGCACAAAGATATTGTCCAGAAAACATCCAGGTAGAGAACATCCAGAAAACAACACCCAATAAAGAAATATACCCTGTTGGAGAACAAAAGTCTGTTTATCAATTTTTGGAAGACAAGAGGAGCACTGCAGAGGCCTGTGGACATTTTCATGTATTCAGATTGCCTGTTGAATTTTCTGACATCTACCTTCTACTTCTGGCACTCACCCTGGGTATTCTGTGAGACTTTGAAAACCCAGGCTCCATAGAGTTGGTCTAGGTGTCCTGCTATGAAGGAAGTGGACAGTGATTTCAAGTAGCAACTCCACTGAGGCTTTAGAAATCCTGGCACAAATAAGTTCTCTACTCCTCTTTTTAAAGAATATTTCACTCCTGTTAAGGAAGTAGAGAGTGTTTTCCCATCATTTACAAAGCACTTTACACCAAGATGACCTATCTTACTATACATTACTCGAAGGCTAATTGGTATTCCAAATTCTTATTCAAAGATTCCTCTATTCTTCAGTTATATCTCAGCCTGGATTCTCTTCATTTCTTGACCCTACTCTAGCATTTGGCTCAATCATGCTATTTCTCTTGTAGCTTTCTCAGGCTGTCCTGGCATCTCTCATATTAGTGAATGTGTGACTACTGCTTTAGGTCTAGGAACCCCCACATGGTACAATAATGACTTTTGCCAGGCAAGGTCCAGGTTGTGGATGAAAAGCCATAGTGCCCAGTACTAGTTCTAGTTTCCTTTACAACAAGCCACACACTACTGATACTTCAAATCTTACAGAAGAAGTACAGTATGTGAAGTCTTGTTTCATATTGAGATTCCTCTCCTATATACAACCTTGTCAATTCACCTTCATTCTTCATTTTTAGGGATTGGAGCTTCTGAAATACTCGGATTCAGGGCCTATGAGTACCCTGATGAAAAAAAAAAAGAGAGAGAGACAAAGAAAAAACTGATTTGATGGAATTAGGTCCTCTCTCTCACTTCTAGTTTTAGTTGATAGGCCTGTTGCAAAGCTTCTAAAGCTTTGAATCAAATCTTGAAGCAGACGTTGGTCCCATTGAGAGTCCTTGAGACACCAAAAAAAACACACATCTTAATTTTTCCACTAGCTAGTCTCAGCATCGGAGGATGGAAAGACCTCATTGTTGGTCTTCTTTGTCGAATAAATACCCCTTTTATTTATGACACTTTGATCCTTTCCTTATTTATCTAACAAGGAATTTTGGACTCAATTCTCTTCTACAAGGCATTTTGAGCCACAAATATGCAGTGTTTAATGTATCACTAACATTTTTTTGTGATGCATTTATTTTAAACAAATTTTCCTCTGACAGTAATCATAAGGTTTGCAAAATGGAAAATATTTTAACAAAAAATTGCTAACGACTTAATGTGTTCTGAATACTGTGCAAAGTGCTGAGAATATAAAGATTTAAAAAATTATAATATGAATCTGACTCCAAAAAATTATATGCAGTGTAATAGAAGAAAACTTACATGCATGCATGAACAAATAGTTAATATATAATTCTATAAATGCAAAATTAAAAGTGGACAAAGCCAGAGGTCCTACGTAAGAATTGCTTTTGATAGGCAGTTGAATCAGGAAAGATCCAGCAGAGTAGCTGATATATGAATTAAGTGCTGAGAATAAATAGAAACCAATCACATAGCAAGAGAGCAAAAGCATTCCAGGTTTAGCAAGAGTCATGTGCCAAATCACAGAGGTATGGAGCAATAATATGTGTTGAAAGCTGTAAGTAATTCAGAATTGCTCAAATCCAAAGGGGTGTGAGATGAGGAGGCCATAAAGGGATTTGAAAAAGCTCAGATTTTATTTTTTAAGAAATAGGAAACTTATGATAGATCTTAAGGTGGAAAGAGATGATATAAGTAGGTTTGCATTTTAGAAAAATCACTGCATATTATAAGTAATACTTAACATCCATTTAACAAATTTAAATTTATAACCTCATATTTGCTTATACTGCCCCTTCAAATGGCAGAAGAGCTCTAATGTTAAATAAGTTTAAGCATCAGAAAATCTTAGGCATCTTACACCTTTTAGGTGGGGCTCATTGAACTTTTTCCTATGGAATTTTTGCCTTCATGGAATCATGAAGATAATGTGTCCATCTTAAAAAAAGGATGAATGCTTGCAGTCGTCTTGGCCTACGAGGCCTTCTTAGTGGATGGGAGATCATACCCTCTGTAAGCATAGAGTGTGCTTATCTATGCTGTAACTTACGTCCTGAGTGTGTCTTCCTGACAATGAAGGCAGCCTTCATTTCCTATTTCCAGAAGAGAATTTAATTCAAAGCACATATTAAAGGAAAAAAGTTAGGTTATATATGCAAAGTATTCACCCATGACTAGCTTTCTCATATGAATATTTAACTACATTGATATTTTTATGAACGATCGAAACGTTCAGTCATTCTCTGATGGTTGTCAGAGAAAGATCAAGAAACCATGGATACAAGAGTGAAGGTGTGTGGGACCTATTTATGGTAGGCAACCAAGCTCCCTGTCCCTGTCTTATGTCTTTCTCTTGCCACAGTGACCCAGAGAAGCAGGCAGGTTGGCAGCATGACTGTAGGTTCTAATCCTGCCTGAGGTGACATGGATTTCATAGTCCATGGCTATTACTACAAAAGCATATCAGTGCAGATTTTATGGAGAAAAGTACAATTTCTTTTGACATCTTAGGTTCTTTATAGAAGATGCCCAGCATGAGGAAAGCTGTGGAAAAGCAGTTGGTAGATAAATAGAATAGCAACCTGGCTTCTTGGTGTCTCATGGACATAACCTTCACAGAGAAAACTCCAGTCTTGTTTGTGTAACTGACATTTAGTTTGTTAGCCATTTTTAATAAAAGAGTAGAGAAGTTACTCTCCTGTGGCTTTTGCTGGTACTTTTTATAGCCGTGGTGTGGTAGGAAGTAGGCCCCAAGTTCCCTTGGCAACAAGTAGAGTAGAAGTGATACACAGAAATCTGAATCATCAGTGAATCATCTGAAGATTTCTGTTTCCAATCCTAAAAAATAATTTGGTGATTGTTTTTTATCTGTGCAGTTTGCTGACTCCAAGTAAACACCACAGAGACCATAAGATACTTCAATCAGTCATTGAAGAAATATTGTGAATGGTCCAAATGGACCTTAATATAGATAGCCAAGAAACATTGCACTTTCTTTATTAGGACAACATTTGCATTTGAGGGGAACATATCAGTATATCAAGGTATTGGCAATGGGGAAGTTCCCTTTCTACCAAGAACTTGATGGCTCCAGCAAGATGTTTCAGGATACTGCTGCATTTAAAATATTTCTTAGCATCAAGAAAAAGTGATTTTTATACAGTTCAATGTTAGTCACAAAGAAGGTTTTTGGACATCAGAAAAGAGAACTAACATGACTCACACCTGAAAGATACACACGCACACACCCTTCTGAGACGTCAGGACATCAGTTACCCAGTTTTGCCATCAACTTTTTCTCACTAATATATCTGTTGTATAATCCTTTTATCTCTATTCTTGTTACAGCTATCTTAATTTAGGTTTAGCACTTGTCTTCTTAACTCAGAGTGCCCTCTAATTCATTCTTTGTGCAGAGAGAAAAATAATTTCCCCTAAAAATTATTTTTCTCATGTCAGCATCATAATCAAAACTCATTAATGGTTTGATAGCTTCTTGAGGTCCATGACTTACTTATTGTCTATGCAGCACAAACCATGGTGCATGACTCATAAAGTATATTCACTAAATGGCTTTGAATGATTTATAATAATTGTGGTATTTTTTTATTCCTATGTCTCTTGGAATAGACCTAAATCTACTTGTGAACAGAAGTCTAATCTCATTAAGTCTCTGTATCTCTAGCTCCTAGCATGGTCTCTTGTGTATTGTACACATTCAACCAACATTTATCAAAACAGTGAATGAAATTCACATCCTGAACTCTTGCATGCATGTTGTAGTCGCCCCTACCTAGATGACCTCATTTCCTACCACCCGCTTCCTTCCTATGAGGTGAGACTTTGTACCAGTCGAACTCCATTTCCCTCAGATGCATTACCACCACCATTCTCACCACTCGTTGAAGTTCTGTTCCCCTTAAAGGCCTCTCCTAAGTCTCATTCTCTTCACAAATGGAGGGTCTACTTGATTCCTCCCACCCTCACAGTTCTTCGCATTCTTCAAAGTCATCAAGTCTGTGGCCTTCATTCAAATTTTGTCCCTAATGCATTCTTACTATTGTTTGTCTTTTTGACTCCTGAGTGATGTCACCTATTTCCTAATGCTTGGCATCTCCTTCATGTTGATGAAACCAGCTTCTTCATCTCTAGCTCTGTTGTCTCCTCAGAGCATTCAAATTTGATATTTATAAATTCCTCAGGTTCAAAATGTTCAGAAGTTATTTCATGTTGTTAGATTTTTTTAAGCCGTATTAACTATTTTTTTGTTAAAATGAGTTATTTTGCTTGTAAAGATACATATTAAAATATTTATGAGTGAAATTATATGTTACCTTTAATTTATTTCAAATTAATATGAGAGGGGATTAAAGAAAGGAGCTATGCTATCCTATGTACTATGTGTTTTAAATTTTTCATAATGTAAACTTCTTAAAACTTTAATTATTTTTCTCTATTATTACCTTGAACTACTCTGCTTAAATGTTTTGTTCCCCTCCCCCTTGACACCCATTCTAACTGTATGGGACATTCTCTGGTAGGAAGCAGACATGTGAGGCTGAGTAAGTTTAGCTGCTCACGACATCAGTGCCCAAGTAGAAGATCCTGGTACTGAGCCAAGTAATTTAAAAAAAAAAAATGTTTTTGAGAGTGAAGAGTGAAACCAGCTCTATTTGGAAAGAAAAAAGAGAATTAAGAGTCATCCCTCTAACCCACCAAGTTCTCAATTTTCTGATTCTCTAAAAACACAGGAGAAACATCCAAAATCCATGGTCATGTTGTATCCTTCACTTGAACTATTTTTCCATTATCTACTTAGACGTGATCTACTTAAGCTTCATTGGAGACTCTGCTCAACCATCCCTTTCTTTTTGAAAATTCCCTGGACTCTCTCTCTTATAGGCAGAATTAAATGCTTCCTCATCAACACTCACAAAGGACATTAAACATGCTGCTGCTGCTGCTGCTGCTGCTGCTGCTGCTCCTCCTCCTCCTCCTCCTCCTCCTCCTCCTCCTCCTCCTCCTCCTCCTCCTCCTCCTCCTTCTTCTCCTTTTCCTACTCCTCCTCCTCCTTCTTCTCCTTCTCCTACTCCTTCTCCTTCTCCTTCTTCTTCATCTTCTTCTTCTTCATCTTCTTCTTCGTTCCTCCTCCTCCACCACCTCCTCCTCCTCCTCCTCCTCCTCCTCCTCCTCCTCCTCCTCCTCCTCCTCCATTTCTTTGGAATATGGTTATTAATTTGTGTGTTCTTCTAGCATTGTGCTACTGTGTATAGAAAAGTTAGAATATCTCTCCCAAACTCCAAGCCCTGAGGTTATCTTCCTTTCCTTGATTCTCCAGTTAGCACAGTGCCTTGAAAGGAGTAGATGGTTAATGGAAGGCTGAAATTGAACCAGAATCTGATTTCTACGTATACGTTGCTCTTTTTTCTGCTAATATCCACAAATTGAAAGTCTTCTTTTCTAATCTCTCCTACCCAAAAGTGTTCCCTCTTTCTCTGAATTCACAGAACTTTTTCTCCACAGCATGTATCATGATTTGCTTTGGTCTAGGTGTCCTATCTCCTTTGCTGTTCAAGACTTTTTGAGAACAATATGATACCTTCTATTCCAGCTTCTCGCTATAGAGCCTGCTCAGGATTTGGTTCCTGAGCACATCTGAAAAATTTGTTGAATTGAATATTTGCATATATAAGACAAGGAAGAGTCTCAGTTTCCTATTTGAGATCAGCAGGACAGAATATTTTATGTTCATAATTTGCTGAAATAATTTCATGAGCTCTATTACTTATTATAGAGGGAATAAAGAGGTCTAGAAAACAGGCAGCCACAATTCAGAGAGGGGGTACTCTCATAGTTCTTTCAGTCTTCCAGAATTATGTAACACATGTCATCCATTTAACCAGTTACTGCGAACAAATAAACTGCATGGGAAGATTTATATCTCCATTTTAAAGTTAAGGAAACTGAAGCTACATTAGTAGCAAGTTCAGACACAGAGCTAAAAATTTTACCCCACAATCTCTTTTTAAAAACTAAAATAAAATTATATCTTAAAAACTTTTTCAATTACAGTTGACATGCAATATTATATTAGTTTCAAGTATTCAACAGTGATTAGACATTTATATAACTTACAAAGCTATTACTCCAATAAGTCTAGTACCCATCTGATGCCATATGTAGTTGTTACAATAATATCGACTATATTCCTTATGCTGTACTTTATCCAAGACTACTTTTTAAAAAAAATTTTTATTTTATTTTTTTTAAGTGAGGCAACCTTTGGTTAACCTCACAAATCTCAAGGACCTTGTTAGCTTACAATCTTTTATTTTTTATTTTTTACACCTACTGTGCCTGGTCGTCCGAGGTGGTCTCCCATCCAAGTACTAAACAGGCCCGATCCTGCTTAGCTTCTGAGATGAGATGGGATCAGGCTTATTCAGGGTGGCATGGCCATAGACCAAGACTTCTGATTCGGCTCTACTGTCTGTCCCATTTACACCACACGTGTCTATGTGTAAGTGATAATAGACTTAGCTCAGCTAATACTTCTCATCCATTACAGAGATTTTAGAGATGCATTACAGCTTTGAGAGCCTCTAAGGCTGGACTTTGTTCAAATTCTGCCTCTGGCTGCATGACCCTGGGCAAGCCAACAGTCACTCTGAAAAAAAATATTGGAAGCAGTATACTGAATGAAGGAAACTCAGATGGGCTTCTTGCTGTCCAGAGTGCTCACTCTGTGGCTCAGTTTCCATATATGTAAATAAAAATGAACATAACTCTTATCTCATAGGGTCGTGCAGAGGATTAGATGAATTATTATACACAAAGCAGTTAAAACAGTGCCTGGCACATAGCAAGCACTGTAAATAATGGTTTGTTTTTTACACTACTTTGATCATTTATTTTAAAACAGCATATGTAATATATTTTGTATAGTAAGAAAGACAGAAATACTCAATGATTTTTGGGGTCAGTTTTTGAGACTAGTTCTAAGATATTTATGGCATTAGCATCTAAAATAGCTTGCACATTCTCCACAGCCTTTCCAAACATACTTAGTTTGAAAAATTAGATTGGATATTGTACAGAAATACATTTTCTCATAATATTTTAGTACTTTCAATTTCATTCCAGCTGGAGTCTAAAATACTAGTGCATGAAGATATTTAAAATTATGTAAAAAAAAACATGATTCAAACTTATTTTTTATTTGTTTTCAGGAAAAATGTTGTTGGTTCACATGTGGCATAAAAGCAAAGTTAGTATCACTTGAGGATAATTCAATCATCTCAAAAACAGGACAATATATTGGGACCTATTCTGATATCCAGTTGTGAAAAAAAAACTAGCAAAGCTATAAAAATTATATAAAATTGATTTAATCATTGAATCGATAAATATCAACTGAGCACTGTCCTATGCCAGGCAATATTCTAGAGAAGGGATGTATAATCCATGTCCTCTACATGAAGCTTATGTACAGGTGTGAGGAGACAGAAAACAAGTAAACAGAATAATTACAGATTTTAAGATGGGAGTTATGGGTCTTTAAATAGAGTAATTTGAGAAGGTTTGAGCAGAAACCTGAAAGGCCGAGAGGTCTAGAATTTGGTGACACTACATTATAAAAAACCATAGATAACTTAGCAACAGTTTGTTTTATTTTTTTGTTTTTATTTGTTGCTCATCTTACATATATTTTTTGTTCCTGTTTGCAAATCTGATTTGGTTCAAATGTAGTTAAAATAGCCTGGACAAATTTCAAACATTATCTAAGATTTCTCTTTCTCTCCTTTTAGTTTAAAGGATTATTCAAAACAATTTTGGAAAATAAAAATTTTTAATAAAATAAAATTTACCCACATTCCAAAACTTAAAGGTTACTAATATGTTGCTCTATTTCTAAAGCACATTGTTTTTTAAGTTCTGTTTGTGGTTATCTAACCTTTGTGAAATGAGGTTAAATAAAGCTAGGTAGCCGACTCAGCCTAGAAAAAAGAGAAGCAGAGGTCATGCTGTTATTCAGAGTTCACATGGTAACAAGTATGTTTTGGTGCAAAAGTTACATTTGATCAGACAAAAAAATGTTGTTGTGGTCACAACAATATGGCCAGAGAAATGTTTTGATTTCTCACACTGGCAAATCTTATCTCCCTAAGCTGTTGCACTACCAAGAGATATGACCCTTCCTCACTTTAGAATTAATAGCTTTGAGAGAGAGAGACCACTGAGAAAGTCACCTTGTTATGATGAACAGAAGCTGAGATGGATGGTGATGGAGGTGGCAGTGCAATTGGTGGTGATGCATCTGGTCCTGATGTGGTCCACAATGATCAATTATTTGAATATTTGATAAGGTTCTGGATCCATATTGTTAAATTGCTCTCCCAACAGCAATATTTAAGAAGACACTTCGCATTAAGCCCAACAATATGAACTTTCTTCTAAAAAAAAAATCTTTACTGACATGAATTTTAATAAAGTATAGGGTATGAGTCACAGCCAGTTTTATTTTTCTTTCTATTTTTCCTTATTTCTATCTTTTTGTGGGGTGGAAAGATCAAAATAGGATTCCTGGTAGAATTAAAACACACCTAAAGTGGTTAGCCGCAGTTTTAAAAAAAGCATATAGTTCTAAAATGTGCAGAAGATTAATCTATGTTATTTTCAGAAACATTATTTTCTTAGGGCCATATTTATGACCTTGGGTTAATACAGCTTTTGAATCCTGCTTGGTCAACATTAGCTATTTTTGAGGAGAAATATTTCAAGAATTTATTTAGGCACTAGTATACCTAAAATAATATGAACCATGGGTTAACATAATGCATGTATGTTACAAAGATCATTTGGATAAAGAGTTTGCCTCAGACTATCACACAGAAATAGCATGGTTTCAACACTTTGATTTGCAATAATTATGCTCATTTTATTAAACTTTTCTAAATGAAATAATTTATCCTTTGAAATATTTTGGAACACAGCGTAGAATAAATTAATTGATTGATTTTGTGAGATTTCAGCTGAATTGGCTAAACAAACTCATTCTTTCCCATAGTGGCTAAATGATATAGCTGCTTTATTTTTAATAGCAGTTTACCTTTTTCATATTTGTCATTTTCTTTGTTGAAATTTACGATAGATTGATCAGCTCTTCCCCATAATGCTGTTTACCTTAGTGCTTATCTACCTATATTTATTTCTATACATCCTTCTTTTTAAAAATTTAAATATCATATATAAGGTCAATATAACTTTGGCAATAATACTAAATTCTAGACC
The DNA here is from genome assembly GCA_030015415.1 of Cynopterus sphinx. Taxonomy (NCBI): domain Eukaryota; kingdom Metazoa; phylum Chordata; class Mammalia; order Chiroptera; family Pteropodidae; genus Cynopterus; species Cynopterus sphinx. The sequence goes on along the minus strand of CM057391.1, from coordinate 17,111,764 downwards.
CCGCTACATAGCCAACCATTGCCATCAGGTTAATGTGGATATTGTAGACTTGGTTCTATGAATTTGTGAAAATCAATAATTATAGAGAAAGTTTGTAGTGCTGTTTTCGTCTCTCTTTTATAGAAATTATGATATACCTACCATGATATCAAAAACCTGATTTTGCCTTATCAGTGCCTCTCTTCTTTAAACTGCTGCATTAAATTCTTTGCCACAGTTTGAGTCCCTCTATACATAGCCCTTGAGTTCACTTCTAGTTCTTTGCCATTAGAAATTTTTAAATTTAAGGACATCTTCTCAATCCCAACATCAAAAAGAAATTTTACTCTAATTTAGTGTAATACCTTTTAGTATTATATTTGTGCTTAGGTTATAACCATCTGAAATTTATCTTTATAAATACAAGACATGAACTGTGTCCTTCTAAATAATTTAATGATTTTCCCAAGAATTTGTTTAAAAATTGTACCCTTTACCCATTTATTTAAAATGCCACTTTCATCGTCTAATTAATAATTATGTAGGATTTTATCTAGTTTTACACTCTTATTACTTGGATCTAGTTATCAATTCTCAACCTATTACACCATTTATATTACTATAATTCTATTTATGTTTGATCTGTTGTGGGCAAGGCCATCCCTTAGTTTCCTTTTATAGATTTATCTTGGTTATTTTTACATATTCTCTCTTCTTTATGAATTTTAGAAGGGGCTTTAAATAAACTAAAACATTCTTTTTTTAAAAAAAATATTGAACCAAATTCATAGATTATTTTGGAGAGGACAGACATCTTTAAAATACAAACTGTCTTATTCATGAACAAAGAAAGTATTGAAGAACAAGAGTCACGAGAAAGGAATCAAATTCAAATGGGTGACACTAAGCAGGCTCAAGCTATAATTTTTATTTTGAGATTTAGTAAAAGGGCTGTTTCTAGTTATGCTCAAAATTCAATACCATTTATTTCACTGATTTTTTTTTTTCTTTTTAGGACTGATCGTTCCCTCCTGTAACCTTGGTCGAATATAAACCCCTAAATTGGTAAGGAAGTCTGTTGGGCTGATGGGAAATGTTTCTCAAGTCTGGGAAAGGAAGATTTGGTTAGATGGTGTGAAATTCAACCTTGGGACTTATATCTCTGGTAGATTATGCTATTTCTAACAGAAACACTTGTTCATACTCATATCCTTTCTTACATCATCTTAACACAGAATTCTGCTAATATAGTTGACAAAGGTAAGTGTTTCACACAAAACCCAATTTTGCAGACTTTTTTTTTTTTGATGTTTTATTACCTTTTAGCTTATGGGGTTTTAGAGAGCTAGAAACTCTATTTTTGCTGTGCACAGACTTTCTGTTTCCCCTACCTTTTCGAAGATGACTGGCTGTGAATATAATCTCGTTAGCACCATGACCTTTTCACCACAAAGTTTTAAGAACTACTTGTTAGACCACTGCATAATACTATTAGGAAGTTAAATGCATGAGATTTATGAAGTTATCAAGCCATACAGTATTTTTTCCTTATTGATATGTATCTAACAAAATATTACATAGAATATTTTCTGCCTGCTTCAAAAGATTTGGATTAATTCTTCTTTTCGTTCTAAGAAAAATAACATTTATATTTTAATTAAAATTTAACTTTGGCAAGCTGCAGGGATTTCGAAAGTTTGTGAAAGTCTAGAAACCTTTATATTTTATTAGAATTCAATACTCACTTTTTAACCTTAGCTAAACCTACTTTGCTCTGATTTCTTCTTACTTACAACTCACTAATCCTTGCACATTTAAAAAGAATTAGTAAACATGACAAAAAAAAAGTGGTTGTATTGTCCCTAATAAAGAAAGAAAATATTTTGAAAATAACTCACTATTCCTATAAAGAAGTTTTTGTGTCCCCAGTGATATAGTTAAATTGTAACTATATTTATTGACTTTAACTAGACAATTGCTAAATTCTCTACTTAATTCTTGACTATATGATTGTGTGCTAACTTTTGATAATTAAGCACAAGTATCAGGTTTAATCTGTAACCTTTAATGGTCATTAAAAACAAAAACAAAACAAAAAACATTCATTGTAGAAATATATTCTAGATGAGAAGTAATAACCATCAGCTGGCAAATTTAAAGCCCTAACAATGATATACTAAGAAGCCTAAGGAAAGAGATCCATATGGGTTTTTATTAAAAATTGTATTCTTATATCATCGTTTATTCCTTTATGAAAAACGGAAACTCCTGTCTTTGACTCTTATTTAGTAATTATTATGAAATTTTGCTAGAGAAGTTTTTTATTTCCACTTATATAAACTATTTTGCTCACTTAACTTATAGTGAGAGTAATAAAGATCAAATTCCAAGTACAGTTTCTGCCATCACTTGGTCTAAATCAGAGAATATGAACTTTTTTATCTTCAGGTAAATTTTCAGTGAGAAAACAAAGTATCTTAGATACAATCATATCTTCTTATCATGGTTAAATTAATCTTGTTTTGAGGAGTGAGGTTGTGGTATCTCAGGAAACCTCTAAATGTGGATCAAGAAGTCTTAACTTCCTTAATTTAAGTACTTCCTTATATTTTTCCATTGCCAACTTACTAATAGAGGTAGTTTTATTCAAAAAACAACTTTATAATTAAAATAAAATCTTAGCCTATATGCTCTCCCCCAACTTGATAGTTTTATAGTACATCAAAAAAATCCCACCATAGAAAATAACATGTGAAAAAGCTTATATTTATTTTCCTAGCATAATGACATTGGGTTTACACAGGGCAAGTAGTTCAGTTACTTTGGTAAAAAAATATTTAGATCTCTCCATGAAGGTAGTGCCATGTCAGTTAAGAAGGTGGTACTGTTGATGACAGATATCATTTATACATGCAGGTATCACAGGAAAGACCAATGTGGTCTTTATGGTCCCTTCCATTCTCTTTATACAGTTGATTGTCCTTTGATTGTTGTTATGGTTGTTAATCACAGAGCCTGTAGCTACTTGTAACCCAGTCCTGTAAGTACTCAGTGGCCCCAGCTTTTTCTCGCTTCCTATGGCTTCCTGCCATCTGGTATGCAGGCTATATTGTTTCTCATTTATCTACATTTCTCTTACAAACTCACCCCAGCAAATAAATCAAGGGATGCCACTTATTCACAATAAGCCATTCACTTTGGTAACTTAAAATCATCCAGTTAACTTTTATGTTCCATGTTCTTATTGGATTTCAGATACTGTCTGTGGGAATGTTCCTAAGTTATCAAACTCACTCAAAATTAGTGGAATCTAGGCAAATTTATGTTGTATTTTTCTTCTCTCACTTTTTTTTCTACTTTAGTTTAATATATCATAAAAAATTTGCACTTCATTTACACAGTTCCATCTATATTTTTGGAAACACATCACCACTAGTCATAAAAGAACAGCTAGTAATAATGGCTCATGCTAATTGCTTCACATGCGTTATTTCATGGCAACTCTCTGAGAATGAATACTATTATTATGAATCTTGTTTTGCAAATAGACATAGAGAAGTTGATTGAATTACTCAGGGTCATTGAGGTAGTAAGTAGTGAAACCAAGCTTTGAGCCCAGTTGTCTAACTCCAGAACCTAGGCACTTAATTTTTTTTTTTCTTTTTCTTTATATGGATAATGAGCTTACTATGTACCAGCAACTCTTCTAATGTTCTATATGTATTAACTCCTTTAATCTTCATAATAACCTTTAAAGTAAGCACAAATACATGTTCTGAATAGATATGAATACTCAGAGGTTAACTTGCTTATGTTAACACAATTGGTAGTTAGACAAACTGGGAACCCAAGCATTTTTGTTTCAGAGTCTGTGCTCTTATTATTAATTTATATTCTCTTTCATTTGTAAAAAAAAAATGCTCATATAAAAAACCCTGCCATTTCTAGTAATAAAAATTTATCTGAAGAAATACTTGCAGAAATAGGATATAAATTTTTGTTCAGATGTATCTTTATTTTTTACATCTTTTGCCAGTTTTTTTTAATTGGCAATTTCCCAGAGGTGACAAAGCTGTGAACATTTGTATTATACAAATTCTACATTTCAGATTTATCACAGTTAATCATGATTGATGTTTTTCTAGTCCCTACATTTATACTTAGCTTATTTAGTCAAAACAGGAATAAAAAAAAAAGGGGGGAGAGATATTTGGGACTAAGAATAGAATTAAGGTGGATGGCAACTTCATTTGGGGAAGGATAAAGAAATCTCAGTAACATAAAGATGAGTTAAAATACTGAGGATCAAGCCAAACCCAGGATCACATTAGCAGTATGAGGTGCTGATTGATACAAATGTGCCATTGATGGCAACAGAGTAATTCCAAACATATTCCTCATAATACTATAATTAATAAGTCCTCATAATACTAGAATCAGTAAAATAATGAACTTGTCATTGTTATTACATAGCAGAGAGGAACAGCATAGTTTCACCCAGTGTGACCATTTGATTAATGCTTATTATCACCTCCATTCTACAAGTTCCACATTATCAGATATTAGACCTGTTTTAAATCACTAGTATATACCCAGTGACAATATCTGTTCAACACTGAACACAAAGAAGGTTCTTTTAAATATTGAAGGAGTGAATGAATGAATGTAGGTATAATAGTGACTGAAGTTTAAGTGCACATAAACCTAAACTCAATCCCTTGTATACTAGGTTTGAAACCTATGACACCAAATTTAAGTTCATCCTTCTAGATAATGGGCCAATGCTGCTATTATAACTCCTACCTTGGTGGAATGCTGTCATGACTAGAAAGACAACAGTGACCAGAGCCTGAAGAGTCCAAGGACATTTGTCCCTGTTTGCTCCTTGATTCAAAATAAAATAATTATTTCTATCAGCAGCTTTGACCCAGTGGATCACTTCTTCCTCTTTGACACAATTTCTTTACTTGACTTTGAGGACACCATACTCTCTGGGTCTTTCTATAGCGTTAGCCACTTGTTCTTAGACTCCTTTGCTAGTTCCTCCTCTTCTCAACTTCTTGTATTTTTATTTCTTAAATAACATCTGTCTTTAGAAGAGGAGACTTTTAAAATTTGATAAAGTCCAGTTTCATTTATTTTTTTATGGAATATGTTTTTGGTGTCTCATCTAAGAAATCTTTGCCTGATGCAAGATCACACAGATTTTCTCCAATATTGTCTTCAAGACATTTTATAGTTTTCAACTTAGCACTTAGGTCTATGATATATTTTGAATTAAGTTTTGCATATGGGCTGAGATATGAATCAAAGTTCAGTTTTTTGCATATAAATCTCTGTTTATCCCAGGATGATTTGTTGAAAAGATTTTTTTTTTCTTTGCTATATCACCTTTGAATCTTTGTCAAAAACCAGTTATCTAAGGGAATAAAAAGACAAGCTACCAACTGCGAGAAAATATTTGGAAATCACATGTTTGACAAGGTACTTACACTGGAATAAAAAAGTAACTCAAAATACTGTAGTAAGAAAACTATCCAATTAAAACAGGGTGAAATAACTACTGGACACTTCAACAAAGAGGATATTCAGAAGACAAAGAAATAAAAAAATTTTCAAGCTCATAGCCATTGGAAAATGCAAATTAAAACCATGATGAGTTACAACTACACTCATGCTAAAATGGCTAAAAATAAAATCATTGGCAATATTAAATGCTGGTGAGGATGTAGAACAGCCCATACATTGCTGGTAGGACTTATATAAAGGATAAGAATGTTGAGACTATGATAAAATTTTCCTGACTTAATTTCTTATGTCAACAAAGATATATTTGTTTTGCAAAATAACTTCTATTTAATGGTGTGTATTTGTCATATTTGTAGTGTTAAGTTAAAGAGATCATCTATTTTAAAAAGAAAGATGCAGCACATATCAAAAGCTATATAAAAAACCAAGACTGTATTTTGGATGTGATATAAAATTTAATAATAACATAAGGAGAGATATTTAGAAAAAATGAGATTGATGATTTTTTCATTGTTCCTTACTTACTGTAATTATTCAAAAATAGACAGTTCTTTAGAACTAGCAGGACAAACAAGATCCTCCTCATTGCCAAATCAGTAAACTTTTCAGGTTCAAAAGGACTCTTCAGCTGTTGCCTAAGCTGTTTCCTCATTTTTGATGACAGCAAATGAATGGGTCATTTTCATTTTTACAGTGTTATGCCCTTTAGCTAATTCTGAATAAAACTACTATACTGGTTTGGTGAGAATTTTTTCAACATTCCATGCTGAACATATCCACTATTCATAATAAGACTACATAAGTTTAGAACCTAAAGACAACTTTCAAAGCAGAAAGGCAAAATAAAATGAAAATATAATGATATGATATCTTACTATTAATTTGGCAATGATCTGTCTTTAGTTGTTTATAAGTCTTAACTTTCTAGTGCCAGCTCAGGCTGTGTAATAGGACATTTAGAACAGAGATTCTAAATCTGATGCTTCACAGGCTAAAGGTCATAATTTAAAACTTTTACTGGAGACCTTAGAGAATTAAGTGATTCTTTCCACAAGTCAAAACATGTACTTGTGTGCACTTCCTGGTAAGCTTTTCCTAATGTATGGAGAAAAGGGCATGTAAAACATAAAACAGTCATGACAAGTGTTCAACACTGTCAACACAAATAGTCAGCAAGCATAATTTCTTCTGTATTTGCTGTTATTCTTGTTAAACAAAATACTTTTCAAACAAAACTCTGCTTCTTAAAATTCAGGCATAAAAATCTTTTCCTGGGACTGATTTATATTTCTACCATTGTCTCTATGTCAGCACCAAACCATGACTTCAGTTTATTGTCAAAACACAGACAGACAAAGCTTATGCATAGACCATATTTATTGAATTATTTCCTATCATAGTCTCATTGAAATGCAAAATGCTCGGTGCTTAGAAAAACATAAATCAATTATACTAATCTGGAGTTTCCAGGCAGAATTTCAAATGAAATTTTAAGATCCTATTTTATCTGCATAAGAAGTTGATAGCTGAGAAATATGAGTTTATCCAGGACATTTGGCTTGTTAGTTACATAAACAATGCATACTCATGACAAAAATTTTTATATTTTGTTAGATAGATGTAACTTCTATTGACTCTCTCATTTTTAGCTCATTTAGAGTAATCCTCAATTTTTGACTTAGAGTTTAAGGGAGGAAAGAAGGTATGGGAAAAGAGAAGAGTAGTTCAGATTTGAAGAATTTGAGTGAGAAGTGTTCGTGAGGTCAATTATAGATGCCTAGGAGGCACCTGAATCTTTAGATGTGGTGGTATAGGCGAGAAACCTGGTTTAAAGATGCAGATTTGTGTTAAAAACTGGGAAGAGAAAACCCATTATGTGGAAGAGTAAAGACATATGAGGAAAGAAACCTTGGATACACTGATATTCATGGATGGGTAGAAGTGAAGTCCATAAACAGAAGTGGAAACAGAGGATAACAACAGGATGTGGCATCAAAGAAGCTGAGGGAGGAAGAGTTCAAAGAAGAGAGATTTGCCCACAGCATCATCAGACAACACTGAGACATCAAGTAGGGTAAGCATCTCAAAGTCTTCATTTATTTTTTAAGTTAAGAGATCATGAGTGATGGGAACTGATAGATTTTAGAGGCATGATATGATTGGTCAGTGAGCAACTAGAGGCAGTCCTTCAGTTAGCCTGCCTGTACAGAGAAAGAAAGAAATACCCTACTTGTAAGGAACTAAATGCAGAGTGGAGGATTCCCACACCTCTCTCCCCACCCCACCCCCCATGCACATGTACACATACACTTTGAAAGAACAGAGAATTCTTATTCCCTTAGGGATAGTCAAAAGTAAGGAAGAAGTGATACTCTAGGTTCTTATCATATGATAAATCATACCATCTTCTATCCAGAAGAAAAAGTCAGAGTTCCCTCGATGAAGCTTCTAAAAGTGAGAGATGAGTCAGACTAAAGGAAGGCTAGAAGACCAACCCACAATCCTTTCCTAAGAAGGCGATATGACCTTACTAGAAAAGGGGAAATCCTGGCAGAAGCCTAATTTGGAAAGGCAAAGGTGGCATCAAGGCCAGCTTGTAAATATTCCACTGGGGTCCTCTTCACCAGTGTGGAACAGCATCAAGATGCAGTCGCCCTGGGGAGGCCACGAATAAGCAGAAACCACAAAATGAAATTCAGCAGAGCTTCTCCTGAACAAGGCATTGTTTCTTTCCCAATTTTTACCTCCACCACCACCTCCACCACCACCACCAAAATATACTTTTATCTATTCTTCCTTTTTTATTTTTGAGACAGTTTTCAATTGGACTTAGGTTCAAACTACCATCTTTTCTAAAAGTTCTGAAAATACTTTAAAAATTAACTTTAAAGAAGATACCATTTAAAAAATATTCACAATTCAGGTAATTTATATACCTATAATATGCTGCATTATTTGATAATATTCGTGTTATAAATAAAAATCATTGACAAATGCAATTTTGCCCTTGAACATTTTTAATACAAAAATGTTTTAAAGACTATAATTTTATAGCACTTTATCTTATTGTATGTCCTTGGTTTCTTGAATTACAGATGTCTTCTAAAAATTATTTCTTCAGATGTCCAGCTATGTTTTTAAATGCCCCCAAATATAGCATAGTTCTTTAGAGTAATTGTATTTTGGTAATCATAATTCAACAGAAATATAAGTCAATAAGAGAATATATGTAACATGTCTGCCACATAAATATTTGTTTTGGCTTTTGTTTTTGAAAGAAGAAATACCCTTGTTTCTTCCCGCTTAGGAAAGGTAAATATTCAGAATAATTTTCTATAGTCAGACAGATTTGCAAGAAATGTTCTTTCTTAAAAGACAATAATTCTTGTGTTTTCCACACTGGCAAAGATTTACTGGGTTAGGATGTGCTGATCTCTTTTGCCCATGGGGGAAGTTTTAAAACAGGAGGCCCCAGTAAATGGGAGGCTTAAACCTCTTAACGGAAGCTGGCTTTCCCATGTGAGCTAACCCTCATCACAAAGATACTGTGTTCATGCTGGTTAAGTCAGTTTCCTGAACTTTTCTGCTCTTGGAGTGACCAGGAGCTGTAAACATAACCATGAAGACAGTATGTAGTACCACAAAGACAGCTACTCCACTGTTTTCTCCTGGCAATGGGAACGTTTATTCACTGCATTTTAGTGCTGTAACTTATCTCTGATTATCTGATAAGATTTTTTTTTCTATTTTTTAAGTTGTGGTAAAACATACATCACATAAAATTTGTCATCTCAGCCATTTTATAAGTGTATAATTTAGTGACATCAAAAACATTCATATTATCATACAAGCATCACCATTTTGTATCTCTAGAACTTTTTCACCTTCCCAAACAAAAAATGAACTATTTCACTGTCCCCATTAAACAAAAAGTTTCCTTCTGCCGTCCTCTTAGCCCCTGGCAACTACCATTCTATTTCCTGTCTCTGTGAATTTGACTAGGTACTTCACATAAGTGGAATCAGATATTTGTCCTTCTGTGATTAGCATAATGTCTTCAAACTTTATCTATGTTGTAGCATATGTCAGAATTTCCTTTTTTTTTAAGTCTGAATATTCCATTTTATGTATGTGCCAAGCATAAGAATTTTTAATGCACAATTTGTTACTTAAGCTACATGGACACATTGTCTCAAAACATAAAAAAAACTGAAAATTGAATTGTTAGATTGTGTGAAATAATTTGAAGTCATGGAGTCCTAAAAATACAGAGTAATTTAATTTCTGACAAATAAAATTTGTACTTTCTCTAGCATAGACTAATTATTATCAGAAAGACAGAATGGTAATGAGTTTAAATTGTGTAGGTTATGATCATTTAGATAATGTTAATCTTTTAAAATGTTATAATGGTTTTGAAATGAGAAAGATGATGGTTACACAACATTGTGAATACACTAAGTGCCACTGAATGGCGCACTTTAAAATGATTAATTATATCTTAATTTTACCTCAATAAAGAAACATGCTGTAATGATGGAAATTTTCTTTAACTTTGTCCTAGAATTGTATTTTTACTTCAGATTTCACGTGTTGCTAAATAATATCGATTATTTACATTACAGTTAAAAGGGTTACTTTAATATTACAGTTAATCATTATTCATAAAAGCAGAGGCAGAAAATAAACTTTGTGGAAATGACTGCACAAATGGGTTTCTCTGCTCAGATATTTCCCAAGCTATGGCCATCAATAGAGTCCAGCTCATTGGCCATTTTCTTAGAGAAAATTTCTCCATTGCCTAAAAATAAGTTTCCCCTTTTTGTACTCTGTATAGCTTGAGGTTTTGCCTAGTTTCCCCTGCTAAACTGAAAGCTCCTTGAGGACAGGTTCTTGCTTCCTTTCTCTTTGTATTTCTTAATCATTTAGTGCATACCCAGTCAGTGCTGCTTATGCTAAAACTCACTGATTCATATTCCTTAAAATAGATTTTTCTTGTTCAGCTGGGCTTTATAAACCATTTTTTCATTATCATTTTTCTCAAATGCTCGATCCATTTGGAGAAAAGAAAGTGGACACAGAAACTTAAAATTGGACCTGGTTACTTCATGAGGTCGTATAAAACTTGAGTGTCTGAAAGGATATTTCTTTATTTGTCCATTATCTTTCTTTAGGAAGCATGAGTTTCTTACTGCTTTTCCTTAAAATTAATTGCTAGCCATTTTTTTATTTAGTTTTTTAAAACAAAAATATTCTCTTGATACCTCTCTTAAGTTTTCTTGGTCTACTCCTCATAACCAAAGCATTATAATTTTCTAACAAATACTGTTGGTATATAAAGCACTGTGCAACATTCTCTTGATAAGTTACTATTCTTGAAAGACTTAAATATGGTCAATATAGATCACCCAGAAGAACATGAATTTGCTTAAGACAATGGTGAAATAATTATCCAGTGCAAAAGTATAGGCAACAGAATACAATGGTCATAACACAAATATTTGTAAAATAGTTTCTTTGATGCTGTATATCAGATTATTTCCTGTGAAACAAAACATCAAACAAAATTAATCAATATGTGGTGCAAAAAAATTGAACCTCGAGAGGTGGCTAAGTTTAAAGATTTGTGAATAAAGAGAGATAAAACAAGACAGGAAAAGACAAAGGAGGCTGGTGTCATGGGAACCAAGGAAGGAGATTCTTATTTCAAAAATGGGAAAAGATAATCTATGTCTTCAGGAAAAAATTAGAAAGTTCTTAATAATGACAAGATGCATGTAATGGAGTTGAAAATTTACTCACATCTTCACTGAGATATGAAAAGAAAATGTAGCCTCTTTATTTTTCTGTAATAATCAGATCGTCTTCATGATATGAACCTGCAACGTAAGGGGAGTAGGGGAGGTACTGGGAAATAAAAATCTAAAGTTATCTTATCCCAAAACTAAATTTACTATAATATTAATCGCTGTTAAAAATGAGCAGTATCTTAGAGGCTCTCCTCTTCATCCTTTTTGAACTAGTTTTTGCAGTTTTGGAGCATGTGGTCAATTGGACATTCATAGAGGCTGTGAGAAGGGGTCACCTCTGGAAACTCTCTGGCCTCTTTTTTTTAGTGGCTGGCCTGGCCTGCTGTCTGGGCCAAGTGGCAATGGAAGGACCCCCAGAATGTCTGAGCAGTGTTCATTCATCTGCTGTGGAGGCCTGAGCTTGTGGAACACCCTGGTCTTGGGCAGAAGAGTCACCTTCCTGCTGACTTAGTCCCACAATAAGCTTCACTGAGCCTTGACCTCTGAGCTCTGTGGAGCAGCCTAATTCTCCACATGTTTCCCATGTTCCCCTCTTCCACATGTTCTTCCACAGGTTCCCCTCAGGGTACTTGTAGGTCCTGTTCATGACACACAGGAAGCAGATGTAGAAGAAAGCCAGATTCAGGTCTTCTCTCTTCCCAGTTCTTCTCCACCCCAAGTTTGTCTGCTATGTTGAGCCCAGACTGATAGGAGAGACTTTGAGGGCATCTCATCTTTTGTCACACACCTTTTCTGCAGCCTGGAAAGGGGAGATTTAGACATGAGTGTGTCTCAGGCCTCTTCTACCTGCCCCTTTCTTTCTCTTCCCTTCAACCATTAGAACCCAAACAGTAAGATTTTCCTTCTTCCTCTTTTTTTCTGACTAGAACGTTTTTTGTTTTGTTTTGTTTTGTTTTGTTTTGTTTTGTTTTGTTTTGTTTTGTTTTGTTTTGTAAAACTCAATGGTCAATCTTCCTAGGCAAGCTTCTAAAAGTTTTTAATGGAGAAATAAAGGAATTTAGAAAATCCTTTCGAAGTCTGGCTTTCAAGCCAATGTCTATCTGCATATTGCCTTTAGGAATATCTTTATCTTTTCCTTTCTGCTGCAACTCTCTTAATTTTCCCTAAATTCACAAATCTAAGGAAATAGCTAATCACAAGGAAATGTAAAAATATAAGCACGTTACATTACTCAAAATATCATATCCATTATATTTAGTCTCACATAATGCTATTCTTTTTCTAACAGGAAAAAATAGGTAATATACTTCTGTCTTTTATGAAATTTTCTTGAAAACAAGTTTGATTTCTGAACTTCTAGTGCATTCTCATTGTTTTAAAAACTATATTTTAGAGTAGCTTTAGGTTTCTAAAAAAATTGAAAGAGAGGTATAAAGATCTCCCATATACGTCTTGCCTCCAGGCATGTATAGCATTCCCCATTATCAATATCATTCAAATAGTACATTTTTTACCAAAGATGAGACTACATTGACATGTTATAATCACCCAAAGTTCATAGTTTACCTTAGGGTTCACTCTTGGTTTTGTACATGCTATAGGTTTGGACAAATGTATAATGACACATATCATCATTATAATAGAATATTTTCACTGCCCTAAAATACCCTTTATTTTCATTGTTGTTTCCATGTTTATATATACATATACATATTTTCTGGGTAATTAATGACTTACGCTCCCTACTTTTCTGATGCTCTAAAAACACAATGTTTTTTAACTTTTACTTATTAAGTTGTTCATATTAATGTTTGCATCTTAGAGATAAAATCTAACTGAATTTGAAAAGTTATCAACCAAATGTATTAGCATTTTAATATTTCTTTGAGTTTCAGTGTGTTTGTTTATTTTCTTTGGGGCACTTTAATTCACAAAGTGATTTTAATCTACATATTTGCCTTCCAAAATACTGATTCCACCATTTACAATCCTACACTATCTAGCACACTGCTTGGTGTTGTCTGCAAACTTAAAGAGGATGGATACCTTTTATTTTCCTGATGGTATTTGATTGTATTTACCTGTTGAGTTTTTGAGTAAGAGACAAACTTTATGAACGTTTATAGTAATGTACGTTTCATTTTTTCTGAACTTTTAGTAGAGTTGGTAGTTCTACTCTAGTTGTTTTTAAACACTTGAACTATAGCTACGTTTCTGGCTAAGGAAAACATTTTAATTTGAGGTTTAACACTACAAACTTCAGAGTAAGTGAACCAAAAAATTCAACTGTGTGACTTAATCATTTGAAAAGTGGCAGACACTATTTTGACTAAAAGTACCAGTCATATTAGTGGGAAAGGATGTTTGAACTAGAAGGTATAGACAAACTCATTTAAATTTCTGTCTCTTTCTTGATAGTTTTATCATATTAGCATGCGGAACAACTTGCCATTCTGTGGTTACTCACTTCTAAAATTGTAAATGTCGAGAAATGCCAGACTATCACCTTGAACTGCAAAGTGTGATTGTTTTGTATGTATGTGGTTTCATACCTAAGTGAGTCATTCTGCCAAGAACCTTGAGAATTTTGGTCTAGTCTAGACGTTTCAATCTTAATGATTTCTATACCAGCCTTGGTGTAAGATTCTGTATCATTAGAAAGAGGATGTAGGTGTAAAATGGTTCTGTGCAAGTTACAAATATTCTTAAACCCACAAAACCTTAACTAGTCATTTCCTCTGCTTAGCCTTTCCATTCCCACCATTTTTATTATCACTTATATCAACAATTGTTCATCAAGAAACCTCATATCTTTAAAATAATCTGTCTGTCCTATTTGTATTTCCAGTATGTATAATAATGATGCCTGCCTTAGTAGCATCAGTAAAAATCTATTCAATAAATACTGACTTCAAAGGACTTACAGGAAAGCCATCACATATGTACTTCTGATACTTGTCTCCATCTTCTTTTCCTCAATCTTTTACCAAAGTGTTTATTAACAGCTTCTAGGAATTTGTCACTGCTTTTCACAATGTTTCATTTTATCAATTAGCAGATATGACAAAAGCTATGAATAATTATATAAATGCTACTAAGATTTTTAAATTAGAAACATCTAGGTTAATTGCAAGATATTACTTAACTTTGGGGGAGTGTCTTTGGGCATATCAGTTGACTTAGCAGGACTAAATTTGCTAGTGATGGTCATAGCAATTAAAATGGAAGTTTGGAAAACTGGGTGTTAATATTACCCCATGCTACTCTTTCAGCTCCAATCTTTAGAAGGTTTTTAAAAGTTTAGAATCAACTGGTGAATACATTATGAATCTAATAGACTTATTATGAAATATTTGATGTGCATAATATAGAAGGATGTATACCAAAGGCATAGACTACCAAAAATTATGTATGTATATATACAGACATATATATGTATATGTATATATAGTGAGAAAAGGACTGTCTTCATGTGATAAGAACAGCAAATTTTTTAGAATCATCAAGGGTTGTAGCTTCCTTTAGAAGGATAGATAAGATGGGAAACTCCTATTTGCCTAGAGAAGTATTATGAAAGTATCTTTTGGGTTTTGAGAATTATAAAAAAAGAAAAAGAAATCTGCCCAGTGCTTTGGCTGAACCAAAATCAGGACTGCTATTCAGATGATGTCCCCATATCAATTGTGAAATTATAAATATTTCTGTTCTAGTGGTATAGAGCTGCTTCCCTGCTTTATTTACCCTGTTTCTTTTCCTGGAAATAGTAGCCCTACTTACAATCAGGCCAAACTGGTGAATACCCTGGGGCCCCCAGGAATCTTCTTCAGTTCAAGGACTTGTTTCAGTTATGATTCATCTGGGCCCACACAGTGTCACCTCCTGGGACATTCTGAGTTTAGGCCTGCCAAGCATAATGTGGTGGAATCCCCATCATGACACCAGAAACTGAGGATAATTAAGACACGTTATTTCTTCCTGAACTATACTTAACTAAAAAAAATGGAAAATAAACATGCTCTCATTTGGGAGAAACAGTTTTATCCTCTCCTCTTTAACATGTTATCAGCTTTCTTTTTGATAAGGGTCACCAAAATCTGTTGCCTTTTTTTTCTTCTGGTCCAGTTTTTCACTATAATACCTATGTCTTCTTGATTCTTTGCTCCTTGTCTTTAACCAACTGTAGTAGACAGAAGAGTGGACTCCCAAAACTGTCCATGGGTACCTAATTCCCAGAACCTGTGAATACATTATGTATGTTACATGGTAGAGGGGGAATTAAGGTTGCAGATGGAATTAAGGGAGTTTATCAGCTGACTTTAAGATAGAAAGATTATTTTTGGATTATTTAGGTGATCCCAATCTAATTTCAGTATTAGCAGAGAACCTGGCTGTGGTTAGATAAAGAGATATGATGATGTCAGAATGGCCAGAAAGATGCTCCTTAAAAAGGATTTGACCCACCATTGCTATCTTTAATGATGGAAGAGGGAGACCATGAACCAAAGAATGTGAGCAGCCTCTAAAAGCTGAAAAAGTCAAGGAAATGGACCCTCCCCTAGAGTCTTCAGGAAAGAAAGTAGCCCTGCAAACACCTTGATTTTTAGTCCAATGAAACTCATGTTTAACTTCTAACCAATGGAACTGTAAGGTAATTTTGTATTGTGTAAGCCATTAAGGTTTAATAATTTGATATAGAAGCAGTAGAAAACTAGTACACAGACACTCTCTCCCACAAAACAAAACAAAAAAAACAAAAAAAACAAGAAGTTTATGATAATGACACAACTGTCTTGGACCACAATCTCTGTAGCCAAGAAAAAAAGAAAACTCCCCCTTGGTTTCTTTTCTGTTTGGGAGACTTTTTCTTAGCTGTTGGTCTCAGTCTGCCCTTTCACTGACAAAGTTTCTAACGTTACCGAGAAAACTGTCAGGGTGAGACATGCTTTGACACTTAACAGAAAAAATGTGAGACCCTTTGATGCTCTACAAGCGAAAGGGTGAAGCCAAATTCTCAGTCTGTACAGTTCCTCTTCTCACGATTTATCAGTTGGAATTTGCACCATCACTAGTGAAACTTACCGAGAACTTCCTAGAAGCCCAGGAAGTTGTGTCTGGGGAAGTCTTGACCTGACAGATATCTGAACATGGCTATGTTTAGAAGCAACGGTTGTAAATAATACATTTTTCTTTCCCATCATCTCTTACCCTTGTTGTTCAACTTTACAGTCTAGTTTCATGCACAGAATCAGAAAAGGGCCTGTTTGGCTATCCTGACAGAAAGGCAAAAGGAAAGTACCCTCTAGGAATGCAGTCTTACTGAGCTTGCTGAACAAGTTAATTATTTGAAATAATGAGGTAGATTCTAGTAAAGAAAATGATCTTTTAAGTGCCTTAAGCATAGTGAATTTTTAGAAAGTTTTTTTTTTTTTCTGAGACTGATGAGTAGGTACGATGACATGTGGCCTAAATCCAGGCCCCATAATGTCTTTAGAATTCCAAAGCTGGGTATACCTTCTGTTAGAGAAACTACTCCTAAAATCATTTGTCTCCTTCACAGTCCCACTGCCTCTATGCTGGCCATGGCTCTCCTGGTCCCCCTCCTGGGTCAGGTAGTAAGAGCTATGCCCTGGCTTGCATTCTCTTACTCCTCTTACTAGCCTACATTTAACTGTCAAGCTCTTCCTAAACAGATCTGACCTTGTCCTTTTCCTGCTCAAAATCCTTCAATTAGCTTCTGATCTTTAAATAATAACACCTGACATCTTGTGGTTGAGATTTAAAGTCCTCTAACAAGTGGTTCTACCTTGGTCTGTGGCATTATCTCCTGCAATAATGCTCTCCACCCCATACATACACAACTTTACCACCAATGTATCTACTCTGACTGCAAATGTTCATGTGTTTCTTGCATCCTGCTGCTTCCATATACTACAGTAGAAAGAGCTTGAGATTGTGAAAGAGAAGATTCAGGTTTTATTCTATCATTCGCTAACTTTGACTTAGTGCTTGTCACTTCCCTCTCTTTTCCTTGATTTCATCATCTATAAAATAGAAAACTAAAATGCATGCTTATCTTACAGGGTGGCTGTCAGGGTCAAATGAGAATGTACATTTTAAGCTGTAAATTGGCATCTGGGTGAAAGTTATTATAAATATGGCCATTTGCCTCCCCATTTGATTCCTAGCCCTGTGGGTAAGTACTCTGATTTCATTTTGATGTCTCGCAATTCTCACAAGAATAGGCTTTTAACAAATGTGTGATGAATTGAATTGAAACATTCCATATTTTAGGCTCCAACACTTATGAGGTGCATCATTAAAAGTTTGCACAATATAGCGTTATGGAGGGTGAGTAGAATTCTCACTCTTCCAAGTACATTTGAAACTCAGAAGCCTACAGATGAGAAAATCTACTGCAATAATATACATTCTGTTTTTAAATTTTAATTAGATCAAAGAAATTAACATTGCAATGGTAAATTTTATTATTACTTTTCTGATGTTATGGCTGATGATAATATTACTAACAAGAATCCTAGTAGTTATATGATAGATAAAACATGTCAAAAGTCAGTGTCTGCTTTGAAGAAATTTTCCTACCTTTTAGGAATTATAAAATTCATAATGTATAAAGTTTTTAAAATGCATTTTTTTTTAAAACCAAGGAGGACAAAATGAAGGAAATGGGGAGTAGAAGCAAGAGAAAAAGAAGAGAGAAGCTTTCTCTGTTCTTTCTTAATTACATCATTGCCTTTTATATTTTGGATACCTTTCTGTTCTTTACAGCTGATGGTGTCTGAGAAGGAAAAGAATCAGACAATATAGATTTTGAAAGCTAACATTTTTTTTATATATTATCCACTCCAAACTCTTTATTTTACAGATGAACAAACTGAGATATAAAGACTCAGGCCTTGCGGTTTAAAATCTGATATTGGCTGATTAACATTTGGCTGAAGAATTTGACAGTTATTGTCAAATATATCTTTCTTCTAGAAGAGCAGACACTGCTGCTTCTGTTTCTTATAATGATATCTTTATTTCCTAGGGAGTCTCTCCAATGTGACAGGAAGTGCTTTTCCTAAAGCTATGAATAATAGCCTCTATGCTTTGTCAGGCTCTGTAACTACAAGACATGGAACAATACCCTAGCGCCCTCTCAGAGTTAATGAGCCTCCCAAGGCTACTAATTTACTATAAGGGAGTAGCTTAGAATTCAGGAAGATTAAATTCTTATTTATTACATCAGTGCCCTTTTATTTTGTTAACCTAATGCCCCTAACATTTCCCGCCATTATACTTCTTTCCTTCCTTTTATACCCAAGTCCTTAAATGACTCCTATATGCTTACCACCTCCTTTTACTTTGCCTCTCATCTCTTTGCCTTTTGGCTATTTTTCATAAACCAATATTCTTTGTATCAGGAACTTTTCTTCTAGACAAATCCAAATGTCTTTCCTGAACTTTCTTCCTCTTGATTCCTCTGTCACATTAAACAAGTTAGACTATAGCCTTTCTTGAAACTCTTTCATCACTTGAATTCTATAATCCTAAATAAACTTCTGGACTACCCCTTTGATTACACTCCATCTTTCTGTGTCTTCTCTATAAGTATCCATGAGGTTCACTGGTTTTCTCGATCTTCTCTCTCAACAAATTTATCAATATCAATAGCCTCAATGATCATGTTCATACTGATGATCTCCAAATCTTGTTCTCTGGTCCAGATCTCTAAATAGCATTCTAATCTTTGTAATTCCAGCTGTTCTTCTCTTAGATCTCTTGCCATATCCTAATTTAACATATCTAAAACCAAACTCATCATGTCACTGATTTAACTGGACCCCTTCTCAGTACACCATTAAAAAAAATACATACCTATTTTTTTTTTTACATTTCAAACATATAATCATTTTTGCTCCTACTTTAAAAACATTTAAAGAATTATGAATTTGTTTTGATTATTATGTGCTTTCTTAGTGATCAATTTCATTTCTATGCCTGTTGTCATCACCTGGATCCATCCATCCACTCATCAACCATCATCCCATGGTTAATCTTCTTCCAGACAAACCTACTTATGAACAGCCTGTACAAAAAACCCTTAGTGCCAGTTTTTACTGGATTAAGTATATTGTGTTCCTGTGTATATTAAGCAGTTCCACTTGGTAGAAGTGCTAGTACTCAATGACCTTTAACCTGGCTTCATTCTCAATTAAGCTCCACACTCCTAACTTTTCTGTTACAAAAAGGTGGGATCAGTACAGCAGAAACCAGCCTATCCTTCGCTGGGTTGGGAGCAACTTGGCGAGGTGTAAAGAAGAAGGAGAAAAACATTCCCCGACAATGATAGTTTATTTGATAATATCCTCATGCCAAGGTCATCCTCACTTCTAGGAACTATTAATTCAGAATCTCCAGTTGTCATTTCCAGATTTTGCCAAAGAGTGACTTCTCTTTATGAAGCATATCCTCCAACAACAGAACACTCAGCTGCTCTACTTAGAGACGCTAACTTCTGTGCCAAAATATATGTATCATTCTGTAGGCTTTATAGCTGTGCTCTTTGTAAAAAGTCAAATGTGAGTAATCTCAGGGAGTAGGCATTTATATTGTAACCTCTGAAGAATGTTAGTAATCTATTATTTATCTCTATAATTTCTAAGTCCTGTTGTTTCATGAGCATATTGATTCTTCAACTTACAGATTTATTCATTTGACAAATACTGTTGAGCTACTACTACTTCGAGCCAGGTACTTCGGTTCTGAGAATAAAATGTTAAATGTGATAGGCACAGACTCTGCCTTCAAAGAGTAGGGAAGGGAGATACTAAATAAGCAATTACAAAGAAGTTTGAGGAGTATCATGATAAGTGAAGTACAGAGCTCTGTGGAAGCATATGGTATTAATATTACCATCTCAGTTCCACTACCTGTTGGCAGTGAGATCAAAATTAAGTTGCTTAACCTCTCAAAGTCTCATTTCCTCATATGTAAAATTGTGGCCAATAATAATACGTGCTACACAGATTTGTTATGAGAATTAAATTTTTAAAAAAGCACTTAGTACAGTGTTTAGCACATAATAAGCACCCAATAAATGTTAACTGCAGTAATAAAATCACATGAATTTTATGTTGCAACACCATTTTACTGTGTTCATATTCATTTCTACAACTTAAAACAATTTTTTAAAATTTTCAGCAGTCGTATTTTTCACTTCTGACTCAGTGCTTATAAAGCTACTAAATGTTCATTTATTAAATTCCTCAAGTATTCTTTTATTCAACAAATATTTATTGGGTGCCCACTCAAACCAGACCCTGTGTCAGACACTAGTAATGAAATACTGAGCACAACCAATAGGATCCTTGCCCCGAGGGAGCTTGTAGTCTCCTCAGACAGATGTGCATTGAACAAATCATCCATGAAGAAGTACAGGATGACAAACTGTCTCAGCATGTGCATAAATACATTTAAAGATGAAAGATAATGGTATTTTATTAGAGCAAAAGCAAACAAGATTCAAGCTATGAAACTAAAAAAAAAACTAGTTCCAATATCATGAGAATGTTATGCTTCCTTATAGAATCCCAAATGCTAAAATAAGCAAAGATTAATCTTAAAATCTAGAATATACTGTTTCCAGTTACCTTCTGCTTCCTTGCTCTATGCGAACACGGTGACAAAAAAACACTATTTATTGCAGTTTAAAAAAAGACTATACTATCCAAATAATGACAGTTTAAATATGGTCATGTTCTTTAAAATTTTATTTATGTTAAACAAATTAGTATTAGAAATACACTATTCTATTTCAATCTAACAATATAATTCCTAGTGAACAATAGAAGGCATGTTGAGGAATACACTGATGTTTTATTTAATTTGTTTCTAGTTGAGGAAGCAGACCTTGGAATTCATCTTAGTTTTAAGATCTGAGCTGATTAAATTCTCTGTGCCGTTCCTTCCTTAGTACAATGGGGTTCATATCTTTCTCAAATGGTTAGAATAGAATGTGGCACACATTGAGAATCCAATAATATTAATGATTAAATGTTACTACAGGCTCTGGCTGAGTTTAAGTAGAAATGAACTATTTGAGGCCACTTAGATGTGATTTAAAGTGAGCAGCTTTCCTGGTTTGCAAGAGACTGGGTTTCACAAGACAAAGGACTTTCAGAGCTGACTAGACAGTCCCAGGCAAACAGGAAAGTTGGTTACACTAAGTCTAAATTTATACATAAAGAAGGCCATATGCAGTCTCACAGGGATTGTCCCCTCTTTACATGACAACATTGATCTGACAGAGGGATGACTAATAACTGTTTTCTACTAGCTCAGTCGCATGGACCAATGATGAAGGTGGTGACGAGTCAAGGATCATGATACAGCTAATCTGGGGTATCTGAGGTTCTTGGATTTTTGTTCTTGAATTCTGACTGGTTAACAGTGCTTCAGTGATTTTCATACCCCACAAGCAGAAAGGCAAGGGTCCTCAGCACATCCAAACTAGTTACTACTTATATGACTTTTAAGTCTTGTTAGGTATGTAGACTTCTGATTCTACCACTTCTTAAAATAGGTAAAAAGCTCAAGATGCAGTATGTGTGCTTTAATAGGCATTTAATAACAATAGCTTTAAGAGAAAAAGGTTGAAGGTGACAGAAGGACCACAAGTATATCCTTAGCTCTGTGCTAAGGGCAGTAGCATTGTAGTAGGTATAGAATGAGGAATGATGTTAAAAGAAATGCTTGAATTCTAGCTTTCTTGCTTATTTTTTTTTCTTTATTTTTTTCTTATACTTCTCATGGAAGGTCTACATATTATTCAAATGTCTGTTCATTTTGTAAACTTTGAACCTCTAAGGTTAGGTCTTCAACAACAAAAATGTTGAATATGAAGACTAAAGAGATTTTTTTATATTCTGCTTTTCCTCCTTGCAAATCAGTCCCTTTGCTAAAATAATTATAGATCTATTTAAAGTTCCAAAGCTAGCTGTCACACACATGAATTTTGGGGTTGGCATTTATTCGATCTAACATCACTTACAAATCTAGGGTTGAGACATGACATTGCCAGTTTCCTAAGCTCATGCTTACTATGGACACAGTTATTCCTGATTATTGTAATGTTGATAAAGGCAGCTACTGTATATAGCAACTGTTCCAGTAAATCATTCTCCAGCTGTCTGGGAGTCATAATCCATAGTCTTAAATAGATATATCTGTCACCAGTTTTATTAGCTGCAGGTTATATGTGTCATCTGTTGGTTTTGGGTGTAGTAACTGGTGTGGGCAAATGTTTTTTTCAAAATGTATTTTTTAAAAAACACCCAATGACTGGTTCATTTTTGTTCCACAAGTACAGAATTTGCAAACAATTTCGTATTTTAACTATGTAATCTATCACATTATTATATTTTCATTTTGGATGCCAGTCCAGCTGGGACGATTAGAGATGTGTGAAGGTCTATTTAGCCTGTATCAGTCCCTAGCTGCCTCTGAGGATGTGCTCTGTGGAAACCTGGTAAGGAAGATGGGAAGCCTCTCACTGTTGGAGAAACTGTTGCTGAGAGTCTGTTTCCATCAAATTGAGAGAACAAATGATTGACTGATTAATGTATATACAGTCAACTTAATGGATTTGAGGCTATTTTCACTGTAAGCACAGGTATGCTAATTTGAAATAGCCATAGAAAACATAGGGAAGAAGAGAAATACTATATTGAGATTCCACACAAGGAAATGTATAAGAAAATAAACAAATTTTAGCTCTGAGCTTTCTACTTCACAAGGGAAAAAGGGAAACATGATGATTACTTCACTTTCATTGTTTGGAACAACTACTCTCAAATTAGGGCTCTTTAAGGAAGGTTAAAGGCAAGTAGCCATAGCTTAGGCCTCTTAGCTCTGACTAAGCCAAAGCAGCTCCACATTCAACTTTTTCATATCGGGATAAGGCACGGGCTTTAGATTGACCACAGTCTGTATGATGGCTCTTTTATTTTTTATTTTTTAATTTGATAAATGAATCATTTAATTTGAGGAATCATATAATTCAAAAGGAAAAATATTTTTATCTTTGTTCAGAGTTCTGGGAATAGTTTTAGAGTAATAGGTATTAAAAGAAACTATCAATTTTTCAGAAAAATACAGAGGCATATACAGTAACTTATGTTTATTTCTTGTTATTTCTCAGTAAAAGTTCATGGTATTATAATTAAAGTGTTGTGGTCCTATAAAACAATTTCAAATGGGGTTGGATTTATATGATACAGGTATGCAGTTTCTAGTAGTAAAACAGTAGCTTATAAATTTGGAAGACTCATTATGTTATAAAGTTTTATTTTATGTTATGTCTTATTTGTTTGAGGGTTTATTTCTTAATGTATTTTTTGGGACAAATTCTGAAAACTAAAAAAGGCACTGAAATGTAAGTCTCTCCCCCAGTATTGTTCTTCAGCCTCCTTTGACATAACCACTCTTACCAGTTACTCATGTGCCCTTCTAGAAGTATGAGAGAAAACAGTGGATACATTTCTTTTAAGGGGTAAGGTATGTGTATGCATAACTGAAGTAGTGTGTGATGAGTGCCAGGTGAGTGACTTAAAATAAGTGCTTTAATAGTTGAAAAGGAAGAGAGAGAGATGTGGTTGGTTTGCTTAGGGAATGAATGCTTCACACAGAGGAGTAGGGTTTGAGCAGTCTTGCAATATGTGAAAGTCATTAGACTTTTAGAGAATTATTTAAAATTTTAAATTTTTTCCTTCTTGCATTCAGAATTAATTGAGATTGAAGATGTAGGAGGCAGACAAATTAAGATCTAAATGTCAAATATATGCTTGATAAATCAATTGGAGAACATGGCTTTACCTCTGTAGTAAAACAGTTTGCAAACTCTCTTCCCTCCTATTCCTTTTCTAATTTGGTTTTGGGACAGCCCAGGGAGCTCAAGTTTGGGTATACAGAACAGACTTTCCTAGAAATGCTGCCTCTCATTGATCCAAGGCAGAGAAGGAAGAAATAAAGGGTAGAGTTCCCTAGTACTTCACTTTGAGAAACATAGATCAATAGATGTTACATACTGTCATGTCATTCATTCCTCATCTTTCATTAAGAGTAAGAAAGAGGTAGAGCAGGAAGCCAGGAGTGTGGCTAAGATGATGCCCTTTCTTCGTAGAAATAGGAAATGAGCGGAAAAGAAGTTCCCTCATGCTCATTTAAAAAAATAAGAAAGGGAAAAAATACTGGAAATCTGCAGAAAACAGACAATTTCTTCTAGATCAAAAGCAGAAAAAGTAAGATATCATTGCTAATCTAACTGATGGTAGTACTATCCAAGTCAAAAATGAATCTAGAGAAAGCATATGGTCTGTCAGGGGAACAGAGATACACATTTGCTAGTGGGTCACATATTTTCTAGAAAAGGAGGCTGAGGTGAGAGGGAGAGCTATAGGGAAGGAGGGACGGAAGGAAACAAAGGTTTTGCTAATTTTTTTAACAGCTCTGGGGAGAGGGGACCTCTAGTTTGTATTGCTTGCTGATTTCTGTGGTGAACATGCACCTGATATGGCCGATTTCAAGCTATTAACATGATATAACTGAACACGAAATTGGGGAGAGGTACATAATCAACTCACATGGGTGGGTCCAAGCCAGTACTTGCGCACCTGGGGGAGGAAACACTGAAGTGTGAAGAATTGAGATTTTCAGCAATGAAAACGGTGGGAATAGTGCACCTCCAGGTAGGTCACTGTTCCCAAAACATGTTACAAGAAGACCACCTGGGAGCCACACTGAGCAGTAATATAATTAATTCAGCCAGAATGGCTCCATTTCTAAAAACCTGTTTGTTTGTTTGTTTGTTTGTTTGTGGCATCTTCCTAGAATGTAGTTCTCACTGTGCAACTAAAAAAATTATTTGCTTATAATGGAGACTTTTTTAAATAGGGAAAATATTCCTTGACTAGAGGATGCAGTTATCTGATTTGTATAGATTATTTGTTCTTGTGGATTAAAAGCTGTGAAGCAATAACGAATTTTTTGGTCCTCCAAAGACAGAAACAAAACAGTGATCAGTTGTGGTGAATGCAAGATAAAGTCAGTCTATAAATCATCGTCTGGGAGGGATAAAGGAATTAAGGCTCTAAAACATGAAAAACATGTTTAAATTAGAAAGAAAGAAAAATATGCATTTTAGGAATATTTTTCTACCACGATATCTACATAAGCCACTATGTCTAAATAAGATTTTTCCATAAACTTGAGAAATAGAAAACATCATTGTCTGGGCATCCTATGGGATAGTCATTTTAATGGTGATGAGAAACATGCATCCCAAAACCAGTGTATGGATACAGTATATTTTGCCTGTGTCTACTCTTAGTATTTGACTAGTGTACTTGGAGAAAATCTCTGAAATGTTTGACCATAAAGTTGGCATTTTCTGTGCCCACTTTAAAGTTGCCAGATAATTGATTTGAACTTGGTTATATGAATAAATAAGGATCTTCATCTAAATGCTAAACAAATGTTCTTGATTTCCTATTCCACATGACCAGCAAAAACCCTAAGTTCTTAAATATTCATCACAGATACAATCCAAGCTTACATATAATGCAGTAGGGATTTTTTTTACCTTACCTTCTCCTTCCAAGTCTCATATTTGTATTCTTTATTATTCTTTATTATTTCCTAACTTCTTAAATGATGGTTTTTAAGATGAGTTAATGATGTCAACGAACCCCTAAAACTACATACAAAGCTTCCTATATATGTGCATATTCTCCTTGGAAAATGGTGCAGTGTTTACATAATTTTTATAAAGGTTATATGCTCCAAAACCATGAAAAACTGTTCAATTAAAAGTTGCTTTCCTCAGTATTCCTTCCAAAGCAATATTATCTTTTTTGTTGAAGCTCTACAACAAATCAGAGCTTCATTTTCCATTTGTGTTTGGATGATGTCCTGATTCATAGCCAATAGTTACCATATTCAAACTCAACTTCTCTTTGGTCTATCCAAATTGTCAGAATTACTACTCTTGTACTTTAGGGTCATTATTAAGTAAAATAAAGGTTACTTGAATGTAAGTACTGTGATACCATCACAGTCAATCTGATAACCCAATCAACCACTTTATCCACAATTTTCTGATTGGTTCAGGTGCATGAACATGAGTGCACTGAGCTGTTTGTGCTCCTTATGAATAACTTCACAATAAAAAAGATGGTCATTTTTGAAGAGACACAGAACCCCATTCAACAATTGAGCAAACCAATTATTAAATTACCATTATAATTAATATTTCAGTTAGTACATAATACAACAAATATTTTAAAAAATACAATGCAATTGCAATAATTATATCAGTTTATATCATCTATGGAGCCACTACCTGTAGCAAAAAAAAAAAAAAAAGAAAGAAAAAGAAAGTTTAAATTAGAGTAAATTTATAGCAGCCTATAATCTTTCCATGGGTGCAATATATAGTGGTGAACATTTAGTTTTGAGCATTTAAACAGCAGCATAGCACCGTAAAATTATCTTATGTCAAAAGGGGTATATGCAACTAAGTGTTTGCATTCTTGAAAAATGTACATGCTGCATGAAATGTTTACTGTGTCCTTGCCCAAAAGCGAATGCAATAATAATTTCATTTTGATGACAAGTTGACTCCATACAAAAATTGGTAAGTAACTTAGTCAAGTATAACAGTTTTAAAAAATTTGTTCCTTAGGTTGCAGATCTCCAAAGAACTTATCTTTCTCAAGAACGTTCCATAAATTTATCAGAGTTGAATGATGAAACACAGTAAATGTAATTAATTTTATGGAGGAGAAGGAGTATTTTGGAAGTGAATACCAAAGACTAAAATTCAGAGACCACAATCATAAAATGGTTTACAAAGTTTTAGGTGAATAAAAAATGAAGAAAATAAAAGCACATCCATCCTATTTCCTGAAATAATTTGTTTCTTCTGAGCCTCAGCTTTAGCTTTGGCTATCTTATGATAGGCAGTTCATAGCATTGGGAGAAAAAAGGAAATAGAGAAGGAAGAACAGAAGAGAGAGGGAAAAGGAAAGAAGAGAGAGAAAGAAAAAAATAAATAGAAAAATAGAAGTTAAAAAAAGAAAAATCACAGTAAGAAAAACTGAAGGAAATTAACTGAGACTTTGTCAAACAAACAAACAAAAAAACCACAAAGCGGTTCATCACAGTGGGACTTTTCTCTTCTAACCTGATGGCTAATATCTCTTTTGGCTAATAACACTGAGAAGAAACGTCTCTAATATCACCAAGACTGACTTAATCGTGTCATATAGATGTATCTTAGGTTAAATATACCATAAAATTGTCACCTAATATTGTCGATAGGTTCTGAGACTAAGTGACCAAGGGCTAATTGAAATAATCAAGAGTTAAATTCCTATGGCATCTCATCAACTTTATAAAGAAACAAGGTTGAATGAAGCCATGTAATTCAAAGAACTGATGCACAGTACATAACCCCTTTATTGTCTAAATTACTTTTCTAAAAATCTACAAAACCAATCTTATAATACATGAAAGTGTATAAAACATTTGAACCCCAAATCCCCAAAATGTAAGCTATAAGGTTTGTAGGGTCCTGTTAGTTTCCCATGTAGATTCCCTTCACCAGATGCTACACCCAGTTGCATCTCCTGGATGCTCTGAGTGTTGGCTGGCAAGGCTCACTGCTTCCCCTTCACCTTAAAATTTTCCTCTACTCTATAGAAGCCACAAATTCCTGCATCCAGGTTATTCTCTATTCCCTCCTCTGTTATAGCAGCCAGGCATCTATCTTGCTTCAAGGAGGAACCAACTCTGTGATACAATGCTTACTCCAAGATCACCCACAGGACTAGGCCGAAGCTAGGCTCCAGTTGTGATCACATTTCTGCCTACCTCTTTCCCCTATCCTGCTTCTTTCATCCCTTTCTCCTGAGAGCACTCCTTTTGTAAAATCTCTTAGGAATGTGACCTAAGACAGAAGGAAAAGCTTTCCCCTCACAAGCATTTTAGAAATAATATTTATAAAATATTTTTAAAATGTTCCCAGTATATTCTTCTGGTTTGAGGTAATTTTGTTAGATTTTAACATATCAGCTGGAATCATGTGAAATCTAAATCAGAACTGAATATGCCAGCAGAAAATTTTTAGTAATTAAATAATTTTTCTCTTATATGTTTAAACTTTTCAGACTTTCTTTCAGTGCCTTCAGACCTTGCCCAGGTTTCCTCTGACCACCTCAAGTTTTGTTTGCTGGGGTAATGCCTACTTTCAGGGGTCAGTTTGTCACTTTGGAAACCCTGAAGTTAGATTAGGCATCCTTTTTATTTGCTGTCAGAGTACTTCGTGCTTAACTTTATCTGCAAACTCATTATACTTCATAGCAATTTTCTGTTCATTCCCCTCACCTTGCATACCTAGTATATTTCTGAAAGGGTGCAAGGATAATGTTTCATTCTTTATGCTGTTCCCATTACTCAGTGCACTGCAGGTACTTAAATATTTGTTTGCATCCTGAATGCATCCTGAATGCTTATCAAGTAAATATTATATTATACCGTTAGATCATCTTGAATTATAAGTAATATACCAAACTCGTTATTGATATCTGGAGAAAAGAGACACTGTAGTTGAGAAAATTTGTGACTGACCAAACCAACAATTAAACATTACGTGAATGTAGTTTTTAGGATGTTTAAGTTTAACAATAAATTGTTCAGGCTATACTGTGTTAAGTATATAAAATCAACTCAAATACATATTGATTAAGCACTTAACATTTCAACAGCATGTTCTTCAATTACATGAAAAATAAGGCTTGTTGATGAAAAAAATAATACTTGATAAAGTATGTTAATGTGAAGGACACATGGCACAAGCAAGTACTTTATGAGATGGATGGGTTCAATTTGAGTACATGGAGAGTAGGCTTTCCAACTAAACATGATGAAGAGGTGAGTATGAATTGGACATATTCAGGAAATCATACAAAAATTAGTTTGATTGAGGTAGAGGGCATGTGTTAGAGAATGGGGAAGATACAATTAGATAAGAAAGTAAAGTTAGATTAGGTGATGGGGCATCTTAGGATTTAAAATCAATTTAATGGACAAGGAGAAATTACAGGTTCCTGAGAAAGGAAGTGGTATGTGTATTTACAACAAAGTGTTTCAGAACAAAACTTGTTACACTATTTAAGATGGGATGGGGAAATTCCAGGTAAATATGAAAATTAGAAACTATTATATTAAGGTTAGAATTGGCCTATAAAGAAATGATAGATGAAATTATAAAAATAGGGTTATAGGATAAAATTTTTATATATATGTGGAAGTAAATAAGCTTTTATCCACAGAGTACTAGAAAATTCAATATAGTTTATTTTTTCCAATATTTAAAATTATATGAGAAAGTAATGAGTATTCAGTATAATTATCTTATTTTCTGAATTCTCCTTTGAGAACTGGATGATGTTTATCATAACTGAGGTCTAAGAGAATTTAAGTCCTAAGGGCCCAAAACTAGAGAAAAAAAAAGTCTTGAGGGGGGAAAAGCCAGTGGAATGAGTCCTTTTGGGCAAAGTAGTATAAGACTCATTACAAGTCTAAAGGAGACAGAAGAAGACAAACAAATGGAGACCGGAGTCAGACTGAAACTGGAGATCAATAAAGCAATATCAGGAAGTAACTGATTTGAAGAGCATTGGTGCCTTAATGGTGGTTGGGTGTGTGGGTGGGTTTTAAAGGTAAAAACTTCTCTTGGCTCCACAAATCTAACAGCAAATGCTTCTGAAGAAAAAGTAATGATTAAAAAGGATTATATCTTTAGAAAGCATGAGTTTAGAGAACACAGTGCAAAAGTTTTCCAAATCTACTCCAAATCTTACAGACATAAAGTTATGTCCCTCTGTCCATTTCCATTTAGAGAATTAGCCATAGTCTTCTAATTATTACCATCATAAAAATGTAACAATAATCACAAAATATAAAATTTTAGTGAAAACCATTTATTTTAATTCTAAGAAAGGTGTCATTCTAACTCATGGACATTCTTAAGAACTAGATACCTATTGGACATGCAATTGCTGATTCTGTGTTATTTGCCCGACAGAACAAATGCATACTTCACAAAATGAAATTAGACCAATATTATCTGGATAAAATTAATGACAGGAAAATACCATGAGGCAATTTTGATAGCTGCTGTCATATCAGGAATACCTCTCTTTCAAAAAAGAGGAAACAGTATTACTTACATAGTATGGTTTGTTCTTCTCAGTGACCCTGTGAAATTTGCATATCTGTGTATCACCTAGGGTTCAGTACAGGAAACACAATAAGCCATAGGTACTTTAAGCAGAAATTTAATACCGGGAATTAAAAGCTTATAAAACAATTAAAAAGGTTAGAGATAGAGAATCTAGACAGGGCATTCAAAAATGTTCCCAAAACACTGCAGAACTGACCTATTGGGGAACTACTACTTCTGCTTTAGTCAGAAAGGTGAGAAATCCAGAAGTCAGTATTACAGAATTTATTGATTTCAAAAACACACCACTGTCTCTACAGTGGGTTGAAAAACTGCCACTGCTGACGCTGCACCAGCTTCTCAAAACCCTTGAACTTGGATGCTGGAACCTATCACACAAAAATGACGTCTTCACAATCTCACTAATTAGCAGAAAACAATGCAAGCAGCAGGAAGATAACCTCCACTTGAATTCTGTCTTCCAAAGCTCAACAAGTGCATCTAGTTGGTAGAACCTAATTTGCATCTGCAACTTTAATAGCACAGGAATCTGAGAAATGCAGTTTTAGCCTTCCAGCCTCTGCAGTACAGAAATACACGCTTATAAAGAGAGTCATTGCCAATTGGCCACATCCAACACACTGCAATTTAGACTAGAAATTTGTTATCCAAGGTCACAGAACTAGCAAGTGCTAGAGCAACAAACTTGAATTCGAAGACTTGGCACCTTGCCCAGTGCTCTTTCCACTACATCAGTCCACAGCACTGATTACTCTCTGAAGACATTTGCCAAAGGAGACATATTTTCAAATCTTGTGCTAATTATATTTTTCACTGAACCATTAATTCAGGCATCTCTGAATATTGTTACCTTTTAGTCTTATGTCAAATCCAGTTGTTCTTCCAAACTCAGACTTAATCTTATTTTACAGTACTTACAGTTAAACCAACACTGCAAGGGTTTAATACCTTTGAGTATTTTTCTCAGCAGGCTTGCTGCTTAATCCATTTAATGTCAGAACAACACAAACCTTCTTATTAAAATAGGGGAAAGGACATTATTAGAGACTGCATTAATGGCTTGCTTTTCTGCTGGATAAAACTGGCCAATTCAGCAATATTTGTACCTTATCTTTATTTAATTTGTTTTTTCTGCTAACCAGATACAGAAAAACCTTAAAAAAGAAAAAAGTCAGGATGTCAGATCCCCTTGAATATTGATCATACATAAAAGAAAAATACAAGAATGAAAATTCACTGAAGGAAATCTTCCTAAGTCTGTACTTTTATATTAAAATAAAAATATGAAATATCCTAATGAAATATTTGGATAAATGGAAAAATTTTAATTCATAAGTAATATCTCATTAATATCAATTAAATCAAAATTTTAATTCCAAATGCTTTTTAAAGCTTCTCTGGGAACATATTTTTATATACACATTAAATGACGTAAGTACAGAAATTCTTTATACATTAAAAATATTAAATACTAAATACATTTATTTAGACTTATCAATAATACTACGTTACAATTAAAAAAAATTTAATTCATGTTACTACATAAAAAAACATCAGTATTTGCTGAAGTTATTAACATTTGATTCCAAGCTATTCAAGAATAACTAAGAATAGTCAAAGTTTGCATTTAAATCTTCCATATACTTTCAGTATATAATCAAAGCATTCTAGCAGGATTCAAACTGATGTTTTTCCAAATATAGGTGTGTGTTGACTTTTTTTTTGGTGGTGGTGTCAGTCATAGTAGGGATTTGCTTCAGAGAATCACATAAAAAGTTCGCATAAATCTGTGCACTCATAAAAATCTTAGTTTAAATAATTATATTTGAAAAAATACAATAATAAGTGTTTGAAAACCCTGGTTTCTGAAGAGTTTGGATAAGAATTATTTACATTATAAAATAATCTAGTTGGAATTTCTTTAAATACCAATGTACTCCAAAATAATTATTTGATTTTCACGTTTTTTTCCCTCAAAACACATTTACTTCATGTGATTATTTATAACTCAGATAACCAGAATGGATTCAATCCAAAGCAGGGACCGAAAGAATGTAAGAAATTTGTCCAGAAACTGGAATAAATTGAATCCTTCTAAGCTATTTCCATCAGGACCCCTTGCCTCTCTGTAAAGGCAGATGGAAAGTCAATCTGGGTTCAAGCAGGAAAGCAGCTCAATTAAAGTTTAAAAGTTTTACAAGGGAAATTCTTTACCCTGCCTTAAGAGGGAAGGGTGGAGAACAGGACACTCCACCCTCAGCTATATCCCCTTGATTAATTGTGTAACCAGATCTCCTTTATCATTACCAACTTACCAATCAGGTAATGGCAGATTTTTCCCATGCTTAGCATAAGGTTTAATTGAGAAGGGTCTTAAGATTCTCACTTATCATATTTGTTTTGCATAGCATTAACATGAACAATTTAACCTGGGGTGCAAGTTAACATTTTTTTCCTAAAAAGATTTTTTAAAAGCTACTATTTTAGCATGCTTACAGATATAAATCCTGAACTACTGATGTATTACAAAGCCTTACACAAGTCAGGGACTATATGCAAACAAGTGAATAAAGAAGAAATTTCAAATTTCTATTATAAGAACATGTGAAAAATATTTGTACATTATTAGAAACTATTAGCATTTTAGTATATTTGGTGAATATAACAAAATTAATAATTTGTGGTAAGCATAAACCAGCTAAATCCTTGAAATGCACAACTACATATGTATTCCTTAGTCCACAGATGCTACAAAATGGAGGTTTGGACTTTTAAATTTGTTCTCAATTTGGCGAAGGGCAGAAATTTCATTTGAGTCTTCTTTTACTTACCTTCCATCTGTTACCTGGAGTGTCTAAAACTTTATCCTATACAGAGCTGGGTGATAAATATATTAGTCCTAGCCTCACCTCTACTGAAATAGTTACTAGGCTTCAGATAATTATTTTATCTCTAAATTATTTTAAACTTGAGGGTAAATGTTTGTTTTTACTCTTATTTTTTCTCCTTCTAAAATTTGTCAATATATGAAAAATTTGAAATAATGCAACAAATACCTCTATACCTTTCACAATAGTCCATATTGTGTATGTGTATGTATATAGTATGTATAAATATATTTGCTAGACCATTTTTAAGTTGCAGACACATAAGTAAATATGAAAAATACACTTAAATGTTGCCACATGCATTTCCTGAGAGTAAAGATCTTATCATACATGACCACAATATAACTATTACACCTAAATATTCTGATACCCAGGCCAAATCTACATCAACTAAATATCTCTGGAAGGAAACCCTAGGCATCAATCTGTACGTTTTATAGTTCCCAGGTGATTATAGTGTACAACAGACATCAAGAACCACTGTCTACAGATCGATTAGTCAAGTTAAACATTTTCAAGAATACAGTTTTTGTTTCTTAATATACATAAGAATGTGCTAGCTTTTAAAGGTTAACAGATCTAAATTATAGATTTTAAGTCAGTGTCATAATAGTTTGCATTTCCTTAAGTTTTTATCACATTAATGTGATTTTCTTATTAAATATTTTTTAAGTATAATGTATTTAATCTTTACTTCAGTTTCTCCTATATCATGATTTAAAATGCATAAAATATGTATTATTATGTAGATCCCAAAATATATATATAAAGTTAATTGGCTTCTAATAAAAATTTTATACATAGATATCTTGTTCAATATGTTTAATGTATCATTTTATCTTAGAAGGTGACATATAAAGCTTCTTCATAACATTCTCATAATTTAGATTTCACATTCATAAGAATAAAAGTCCTAGCAAGCAATAATCAAAATCTGAACCTAATATGTTAATATGTTGACAGATTATGTTCCCTCCTCACCTGTTAGAAATCTTGATGTTTCTTGCAACAAAGTATTATCCCCAAGTACATAAAAACAAATTATTCCTATACTTTATTGTAGTTTTGTTGTCAGTGTTACAGTTAGCATTAGCCTGAAAGGCATTTCCAAAGTTCTTCAACATCTATTAACTATGTTTTCTGGGCTTTGACTATGACATTGTCATAGAATATCCAAGCAGTAAAAGAGGCATTAAGAATGTAGAAATTGCCCTTAGAGATGTACATCTGTTTTCTATGATTAGAGTCAAAGCAAGTAATGTCTATAAACTGGTTATTTTTAAGAAATGAATCAAACAAGTTCAGTGAGATAAGTTACATATTTTTCTCTAGAAGTCACAAGATCTGAACTCTAGGCAATGATGAGTAAGCCACTTTATTTCTCTGGGCCTTAGGTGTCTCATCTGTTAAATGAAGGGTTTAGTTATGCTAAAGATTCCCAGACTTTCCCAGTTCATGGCACTCTTAGTGTTTCAGTAATTTTTCATGGTGTCGCATGCTAAACAAACAAACAAACCCTAACATTTCCATTCATTAACTAGTTATGTCCAAACTTATTATGTATGTATGTTCTACCAATTTAGTAGCTGTTTTAAAAAATAATGCACATACTATTTTTTAAAAAAATTTATTTCCTTCTTAATAGGATGTGTACTTCAATTGGGCACTTTACACCTTCTTAAACCTTGGAATCGGATTGGAAACCATTACCTTCATTTCCCGTTTCACAGTCATTTTCCCATGGTCACGATCCCTGTGTTTTATAACAGCAACTTAGAAAGACCCAGACTAATGAAGGTATGAAGTCATCAAAAGGAATGAACATGATTAATGTTGAAGTTCCGAACTACCTGAAGCTAATGGTATGCATGGTGTCCAACTGATGTCACAGGTATGCTCTCTAAAATATTTGATAGAACTGTAATGTTTGATCTAAGATGTAAAAATGGAGTGAGTGTAATAAATCATTCTGAGAGCCTGGGGTAAGTTGCTGCAGGATTGAAGAGTAGATAAAAATTTTGATAAATATTTTATCTACATGGAATGCTCTTTCCTCCCTCACCTCACCTACAAAATGCCTTTGAAAACCATGTTCTATTATGGTGATATTAGGAGTAGAAAGTGATAATTTCTAGAAAGTGGCAACTCATTTTTTTAAATGACACTACACTACGAAGATTAATTTTACTGACATATTAAGCAAAAATATTAATGAAATTTAGTGGTGTCACTATTAAAATAAATTCTAAAGATCTTAATATTCTATTTTAATTTTGGTTATACAAAGATCTATTACTTAAAAATACTAGATTGTAATGAAGCATGATATGATTTCTGGATAATAAAAATGATCCTGAAATCAAAACAGAAAGGAAGGGTATAGAAGTAATACAAAATAAAATAGTGATTGTATCACATAACTAAAAATCTTTAAAAGGGAGGATTTAAAAAACTCCACAAAATGGATTCATGGGATTCCATACATTTAGCATACTCTTTTCCCAAAAAGGGGATTTAAGCTACAGAATCAATAAATTGTGTTTTGATATTCATTTTTCACTTATAAATTTTCATAGTGCAGTGGTTAGCATGTCTGCTTTACACGCAGAAGGTCCTCCCCCTAGTGCAGTGGGGGTGCCAGACCCCGTGGGAGGAGATGCCCCACCTTCAGAGATCCAGTTCTTATGGAAAAAAGGCAACAACTGTAGGTAAAGGGTAGAAGTTGGGGTGGGGGGAGAATTTAAAGGGGCAAAGAAATTCCAATGATAGAAGGACATCATTTGTTTACACTTTATACCTTCTAGATGGAATATGGAGATGAAGGAAGAAAAGAGAAGATAAGACAGAGTTGGTTGACTCTGTGCCTCTGGTACTGCTAATCCATAAACAGCAAACTCCCCTGTATGTACTGTCTTCTTTGGGAAGTTGCTCAATCTTTTGCCTTAAACTGAAAAGTGGCTCTCTCTGAGACTATCGTTTTCCTAAGGGTTCTCCAAAATTGTGCCTAATTATTTTCTCTCATCACATATCCAGGATATAGGGTTGCTGTCCACCTAGCTCCCTGTTGCCACTTCCCAGAGCACTTTTACTTATAGTCTTATAGAATTAAGATATAAAACAAAACCATCAACCACAAAACATACCTGTTTCTTTGCAGCTCATGCTGTAATACCCTCCTCATCACATCTCTTTCATCTTTTAATCCTAAATTACCAACCTACTGCATCTCACCCACCATCCTCCTCTTCTCCAGCTCTGTAGAACAAAGATCCTCAAACTTTATGTACATTTGAATCACATGGGAGATCTTAAACTTTGACTCAGTAAGGACACCCAGAGATTCTGCATTTCTTATAACTCCCATGAGAAACTATGGACCACTTTGGAAAGTAAAGCACTAGAGGAGCTATTTCTGCTATTATCTAATCTACTATAATCCTAATTCCCTGTTTCTGCTTTGGTACTTATTCTCTTCTGTTTTTAATATCACAGTTTCTTTAACTGCTCCTTGTTTTACAAGGCCAATCTCAAACTCCCCTTGCTCTCAAAAGCAATGGCGAAAAAAAAAAAAAATCCTAATTTAACTCTTTACTCCCCCCTAGCTACCATCCTAGGTCTCTCTCTTTTACAGCCAAGCATTTCAGAAAAGAAATGATCTGTTTGCCAATGTCATTTCATCTCCAATTCAATACCCACTTCAAATGAACTTGCAGGTGCACTAGCCCACCAACATAGTATTTCACAAGTCACCAATGACCTAAAAAAAGCCATGTTCAATTCTCATCTTACTTGACCTTCTCAACCACTACTGACATTTCCCCCCATTTTCTTCCATAACATGATAGTCTCCTTATTCTTCCATTACCATTATAGCAACTCTTTACAGTCAGTTTTACAGGAATTTCCTCTATCTAGGTATTAGATATTACATATTGAAGTTCTATGGGGGCCCTTTTCTTTTCTAGTATATATTCACATTCTTAAAATCTCCATGCTCTTATTCACCTAAATGGAAATGACTTCTGAAGTTATGTCTCCAGTTTATACATCTTCTTTAAGTTACAAATCTGTATATTCTGTGGTCTACTTGACATCTCAGGTGTCTAAAATATACCTCAAACATAAGGGATCCAAAGCTAAATTAATAATAATTAATTTCCCACCAGTACATGTCATTGTTATGTAGCCAGATACATAGTCCAGAAAACCATTATGTTTTTGACACACCCTCTTCCCTCACTGTCATATATCCACTCCATCTTCCAAAATATCTATGGAATCTATTCAGTTTTCTTCATCTCCACAATCACTTCTACCCTAGTGTCAATAATTATCTTTTGGCTGAGCTACTGTAAATGGTCTCCTAAGAAGTATTACTTGCATGCATTCCACTCTGTTGCTCCCTCATTAATCTGTTCTACACCATGCAGATATGATGATATTTTTGAAATACAAACTTGATCATTTGTGCTTGATCATACGGAACTTCTTTTAGTCCCTCATGCCTGCCAGGATCCTTCCCAATAAGAGGACATTCCTTATACTATTTCATTGGCTTGGAATGCTCTTTCTCTCCTGTCCCCTAAGTTAGCCTACTTTATCCTTTAGACTTCAATTTCACCTTTTGGGGGGGGAGAGGGGGAGATTTATCTCCTAGAAAATCATATTGAATCTTGTACTTCTCCATTACATTATTCCCTGAGAGCATGGTAAATTTGTTTTTGTTCACTATTGTCTCCCCAGTACAGCACAATTCTTGTCATGTAGAAGGTATCCCCAAAACATCTCTTGATTGAATTAATGTGTAGAGGGTATAATATCAGTTGAGGAATCCTGCATAGCATGGCATTTGAGCTGGGCACACTCTCTGCTATTACTGAAGAATAAAATGGAGGGATGTGAATTAAGGATATTGCAAAGAACAGAATTTAATAGTATTTGCTAGAAAATTTAGATACGAATGGTAGGGGAATTGAAGATGATTCATAGGTTGATCTGGAGAATGGTAGACCCAACGAAAAAGTTTCAGCTAAAGAAAATCGTGAGTTTAATTTATCGATGTGCTGAATATGCAGTAACAAGTTTACCAGGTAGAAATGGCTTGAAGACGTTTTAAAATGTAGGAATGGGTGTGATGTGAGATGTTATCCAGATATCTTAATCTGAATGTCCTGCTCCTAACAAGCAAATATACTCTTCTGTGTTCCTTGGTTAATAGCACAGGAGTCAGAAATCTTAGAGCCATTTCAAATTGTTCATTCTTCCCCTATTTCCTTATCCTTTTCAATTATCTATATTCTTTTTTCTCCAACCCACTGCCACTTCCTTAGACTTACACTTAGATTATTTCAACAACTCCATAACTACTCTCCCTGAATCCATGCTTGATCTCCTGTAATCCCGTTTGCACCTTCCTCCAAGTGACTTTTCCAAGGTACCAGAATGTCACTTTTCTGTTAAACATCTTTAAAAAGTTTTCATTGCCTACAGAATAAAATCTAGACTCTTTATAAGGCTTTATATGATCCTAAAATTCCTGAACTTCACTTCCAGCTCCTCTGTCCAACCTTTCCAGACTTCATCCCCAAGTGCCTCTTGCTTCCCTTCTTCCTTACTTCCTTCCTTTCAACCTAATTGAAATCTGACTATAGACTAACAAAGTTATTCCCGCAGGAGAAAAGATATTGTCTTGTACAGAGACGAAACAAAACCACCAAGGAAACCGCTAGCTTCCGAATTCTAACTCGGATATGGCCTTCCTGGAGTCTTCCCCTCTAGGAAAATTTAGTCCCACTAGTTATCAGCCAGTTTACTGTAATTCTTAGCCAAAGGTTAGCTGAGTCACTGTCTCTAAAGGTAAATTTATTCTCACTAACTGATACATATGTCCTTTAGATAGTTTAAGCTACAAAGAGTTTAGATACACGTTAATTTGTTGTCACACCTCTTTCCAGGGCTGGAAGTGTGGCCACAAAAAGAAAAAAAATGCTCCCCTTGACCTCAAGAAGATGGCTACTGGGGGGCGACGTTACGGCTTACGTCATCACGCGTCGGGAAGGTGGGGCCCTCAAGGGAGCTGGTAAGGGGCGGGGCCGAGTGGGCAGGGGCGGGGCTCCAGGGGGCGGGGCGGGGCCTGAGCGGGGTCGGGGGCGCTTCTGCAATTCAGCTGGTGCGCGCGGCGGCTCGAGGGGCCACTCGACGCGCCGTCCCAAGAGCGTGCCCAGGACCCCCGGCTCCGACCAGGGGCCGCCACGGAGCCGAGAGGAGGCCGGTGACCCCGGAGTGGCGGCCGGAGCCCGAGCTCCGCAGGCGGGGAGCACCCAGGTCTGGGGAAGCCCCGGGAGCAGCACGGCGGCGCCTCCCTCACCCAAGGGGCCGCGGCGACGGTCCCGGGGCGCGGCGCCCCAGCGCACGACCCGGGCCGGGGTTCCAGACAGCCGGCGCGGGCTGCTCCTCCAGCCGGGCCGCCTCACCTGCGGCCGGTGTAGACGGCACCTGCCCCGCTTCGCTCTCGGGTCCCCGCGCGTCGCCGCCCCCGGCGCCAGGTGCGGGCGGGCAGCGCACCTGGACGCGCGGGGCCGTGGGGAGCCGAGGCTCGGAGGGCGCGGCCACGTCCCAGCGCGCGGGGACGACGCGGGCGAAGCGGGCGCGGCTTCGTGGCGCCCGGCGCCGGCCGCCGCCGTCGATCCAGCCGCCACCGGGTCCCCGGGACCGGCGCGGACGGCGCGGGGAGGAGCCGCACCATGAACGGCAGCGGCGCCAACATCACCTACGCCAGTCGCAAGCGGCGGAAGCCGGTGCAGAAAACGTGAGTGTCCGCAGCGCGTCCCCCGCGCCGCGCCGCGCCGGGGCCGGGCGCTCCGGGCACGCGGGTGTGGGAGGCGGCCCCACCCCGCCCCCCCAGAGCCCCGCCGTCTGGGGATTAGGTCCCGTTCCTGACACAGTCAGTGGAATCGAGATTTGGGGGCGGGTCGAAAGACCCAGGCCTTGGATTTTTTTCCCCCCCATTTACATTATTGCGTTTTAAAAGCTGCGCTCGCGTCCCCAGCGCCCAGTCAAGCAGCCGCTCACGCTCCCACCCATTTGTGGTCCTCATTTGTTGACAGCTCTGAGTTGCCCGGTGGGGCTGGTGGATTAGTTACCATGAACCCTTCTTGAAAATCCCCTTCCACTTTTAATATCCTCTTCGGTTAGATTAGAGGACGGTTGTAATTCTCATTCCTGGTAGGGAGGGCCAGGTGTTTAAAGAGCTAAGCACGTGCCGCTTGCAAGTAAGGGGCTGAGTGGCTCTGAAGGGATTTTTTTGGTCCGGTGCAACTGGCTGTCTGTTGCGCTCTTATTTACTTATTTGGCAATAATTTCGTCGTGCGCAACGTGACCGTGTCCGTAAAGCGTAGAGAGATGGTAGCAGGTATGAGTGAGTGTAGGAGGCAAGGTACAGTGGGAGATTCGATTTTTCAGCTCCGCTTTGGGGGCAGTTTATCACTTCTGCGGCGGTTTTAGCGTCTGTAAAGTAACAGATTTGGAACTGGAATTAGTGAAACAGACATTTTCATTCTTGGTATCTTTCTCTAATTCCCTTTTCCCCCTACTTCAAAGTTTGTCAGTTCTGACTCAGCGATTACAAACAGAATTTTTTGTTTGTTTTGGTAGGATATTTGTGTGAGATTGCAAGGACTTCAAAATAATTTTTTTTTTTTTTTGGAAAAACAAATCCGCGCTCGAGACAGATTTACTTTTGTGAGTTGGCTGTATTCATTTGTTTATTCCTTATTATAACTGAGTTAATTTACTTCGCGTTTTTCAAATTTTCATAAACAATTTTAAGAACACGTTAAAGGTTTACTCAGAGCAAATCAGAACTGTGCATTTTGCTTAAAACTTAGGTCACTAACCCAAACCAGAAAAATAACAGTTTAAGATTTATTTAAAACCACTAACTGGTTTCAAAGTTTTATTATTCTGGAGGTTTAATTTCCTTTTAGAATTTTGATCTGAAGATAATCGTTCTTTAGATCTAGACTTGGCATTAACAGAGGACATTCATCTATAAATTGACTAATTAAAATTTGGAAGTCTTATTCTACAGTGTGGCTGACATTAGGAATACACCGCCGAGTTAGCAATTTTCTGTTTTGGCAGTTCTGTAACATTGGTTTACAAACATAAAAGTAGAGTGATTTCTTACATAAAAATGTATTTATCTAATTTGACTTTGTCCTTGATGGTTAAAATTGAGAGGCATTCCAAATGCCTGTTCTGCATATTTATTAATATAATAGTACACTTAGCATAATTTATAGTAGAGGTATCATGGATTTTGTGAATAGTCAGAAAACTTGAAGGTATCCCTAATGGATTTTTAAATTATCGAGTTTCCGTCAGTGTGTTACAAAAGGACCTAGATGACTTAAAAAAAAAAAAAAGTCAAATACCTTATTTTTACATTCATTATAAAGTTTAACATTTTTGGCTTCTAGATTACATTTTATTAAAGATCTTTCCTTTTAAACACATTACATTTTTGTTTTATTAATATAAGCTGTACCTTTTATTATTTTATCTTAATATTTTAATATACTTTCTAACACTGTAATATAGTTGCATTTAATAATTTCTTGTGATACAATGTTATTAAAGCATTTTCCACATTACCCTTATTTAGTTAGTATAGATGTTTATCAGATCTTTATTTAGCACCAGCATTGTTTCTAATCATGTAAATGCCTTAAAATGTAACTTTATTGCTCCAGAAGTAAAAGCCTCGTGCTGGCATTTACAGAATCACGTGAAATTGTTTATAAATTACTTTTACCTGTATGAAAAATGATTAGCTTTATAATGCAGTTAATCAGAGTTCATTTTAGGAATATGGCTATTAAATCTAATATTAAGGTTAATACAGATTTTTTAAAATTACTAGTTTGTAGCTAATGGGATCTAAAATATGCCAACATTGTCAGAAAAATACATCTTGTTGCGTCGAAAATGCTTTTGAAATTTGACTTCAACATCTTAAATGAAAGCCATTTTATTTTACTTGAAGAGGAAATGCATTGTAGCATAATTACAGAACTGTTAAGACATCCATTGAAATACACAGTTCCATAAAATTTCAGGATCAATTAAGTAACATAATTTTAACCTGAAGCTCTTCCAGTCAGCCTCAATTGAATTAATTAAATAAGGTAAACTCCCTCTAGTGGCAAGTGTAACATTGAAAATTATCTTTTATTAGTAGGAAATACACCT
The DNA here is from genome assembly GCA_030015415.1 of Cynopterus sphinx. Lineage (NCBI taxonomy): Eukaryota > Metazoa > Chordata > Mammalia > Chiroptera > Pteropodidae > Cynopterus > Cynopterus sphinx. The sequence continues at coordinate 17,069,060 of CM057391.1, read as the reverse complement.
TAAATGGGGTACATATAATCCTTCTAAAATGTGTTGTATAAAGTAGACGCTCAGTAAATGTATCCTTCCTCTTGGGAGTAACGAAAGAAAGTTAAAGGATCTAAAGCATCCATACATCCAATTCATGTTCCTTGCTACCGTCAAGAATACATTTTCAAATATAACCTTAGGAATTGATTGTACTATAAGTTTTCTTAAAATGTAGTTCCATACTGAAGAACCTTGCTCAAAATGAACAAAAAAAAATGTATATATTTAAATCTTGTTCTTGTTTTATTTTCTTCGGAGATGATAGTATTTTTGTCCATTTGTTTAGTTGTCTCATGCAAATAGATGAAAAGTACACTAATAAGTAGAATCTTTTTCCTCTAATGATAACTTTGGATATATTTTTGTAGTTTTGAAGTTGTATTGAAATATTGAAAAAGTTTTAGTGGTACTTCAGTTACCATATTTCTGGAAACTTAGCATTGAATGTTGGCAAATACTAAGTGTGAATAAATGACTTCTGCACTTAAAAATGATATTAGCAGTGGTGATGGTGATCAGCCAGCCATCAGCCATCATGGAGCATCAGAACCAGAAATAACTTCTGAGACTTAGCTAATCCTTTTCATTTTGATAAAATGTTAATAATGTTAATATAATATAAAAGCATTGTCTTGCTGTTTTTGCTAGGTTGCTGTTTATTCTATTTAAATCTCAGGAGCCTCATTTATATAGCACCTACAGAGTAGAATAAAATTATACAACATTTTACTGAAAATGTTACAACATTTTATTGAAATTGTATAATACCATTTCCCAAATATCTTCTAAAATAGGATAGGTCTTTTCATTTACAAAATTATTTCTCCATCATTTTTTTAAAATAGCTTTATTTGAATAGCTTATACATAGTGACTATAGAAGCTCTTACATACTAAGACTATGTAAGTGAAAATATGTAGTTATCAGTAACATTTATACAAAATAAATGTCAAAAAGAGGAAACTGAGCTATAAATTGAAAGAGCACTAGGTCTGAACTAAAAGACAAGGTCTAGTTTCCTTGCTTTTGTAGATCTGGGCAGATTCTTGAACAATATAGGACAGTGAACACCTATGCTGACACTCTCACAACTGAAATTAGCAGAACAAATGAATTTTATAAATTGCAAATACTGCTAAAGATTTAATGAAACAAAAACATCAGTTCTTTTTTTAAAAATTAAATCTTAGCTTACATTATCCCAGAACAATCAATTCTCCTGTGAAACAGTAAGAGGCAGTATGTGATTATGTTCTCAATTACTTGTATGGCGGAAATATGCTGTTTCACTGGTGAATAAACTTACATAGTACATGCCTGTAGATGTGTATAGTTAGGACAATTGCTTAGAAGTAAATACCATGCGGATCTTTGACAGCAGTACTTGTTACTTCCATACTTCTTCAAAGTTGATTTCTTTCTGCATGGTGGTTTAATATAACAAAAAAGACTTTATTAGTAGTATGATACAGTCATGCACTGTGCTTTCCATACATCATTTATTTCATCTTTCTAATAGTATTATGAAAAGTGAATAGTATTTCAGTTTTAGGGACAGGGACCTGAGGTTTAATTTCAGAATCGTCAGTTAGGAAATGAAAAAGCTGAGTTTGAATATCAGATCCCAGGCTTTCTTACCAACTTCACAATACTGTCCAGTTGAATATGTTCAGCAATGCTTATGGCACATTCATATCCTAGGTATTTCCTTGCTGTCCACTGTTTGTTCTCAAATAGGCAATATTCCGAGATGAATTATTTGCCGTTTCCCATACATGATTTCCATGCTTAATCTTCATATTTGCATTCATGCCCTTTCTTCTGTCCCTGCTTTCTTATTGATTTGCTCCCTACCTTTCCTCCTTTAAAAGATTGATTTTCATGGCTGCATAATGGTAGTCTTCCATAATTTATTTAACTTTTAGGGGTAAATTCTGTTATTTCCAGCCTTTTAATATTTTAACTAGTTTTTCAGAGAATACACTTAAGATATGTGAATTTCTATGCAAATTTTTAGTTATTTCCTTAGGAAAATTTCCTATACATGGAATTTTGGAGTACAGAGGTATGTATACTTTTAAGATCGAGCCAAATATTATGCTCTGAGACATAGCATAGTGTCACATTGCTCTGCAATGAGTTTACATTCCTATTGGTAGCCTGTCCTTGCATTTTTTGCTTAAAAATAGTAATTTTGACAATTGCCCTTCATAGGCAAAAATGATGGAATAGGTATCTGAACTTACTGTTGGAATTGTGGGTGTGGAGTAATAGTGTGGTGTTTGCAGGTTTTTTTACTTGATTTGCTTTGTTTTATAGTTTTTAGTCATTTTTACTTTGCTCCTTTTTATGATTTCTATATTGTTTTAAAAAGTATTTCAATTAAATAATACATGCACATTAAAAAAGTCAATAATATGTGTATAGTGCTGTCTTCAGTGTAGCATGTTAGGCATGATCTGTTGCTGTTTTTGCTGTTTGTGATAGTTAAGGTAATTAGTGCTATTTCATCTCCTGTTCCTTTCTTCATCTTGCTAATATTATATCACAATTTTAAAATAATTCACTTATAGTGTTTCATCACTTTTTTAACTATATTGTTTACTGCTGAGCTAATACACTATGATTATACTTTCCTGTTCTTATGTTGTTATTAATTTCTATTTTCCATCTTCATATTTATTTGCATATGGATTTAGCTGTCTCTTACATTTTATCAAAGACAGACTTTGTGATTTTGTCTCTGGTTTCCCTTGTTTGGCATAATTTTCTGGAATAGAATGGTATGGTACTTGAAAGAAAAGCTGTGTACTCTGACGTTATGAAACCGGAAGTGACTTACCTGTCTTTTAGACCCATTTTAGATGCCACATCTCCATGAGACCTTCCCTCATTACCTGTTCATGAGCTTCTAATTTCCTGAACTCTTGGGCATCACTTTTGTAGCACTCATGTTATTGAGCAATACATTATGTTTGATTTTGTCTTGTTATAGAATGTATCTTTTCCTAGTAGGAAATATAAGCTTTTTAAAGATAGGACTATCTTTTATTTGTCTTTGTATCTATCAGAGCCTCCTAGTACCATGCACATGGTATATATTTGACCACTACTTAAGACTTTTCTGCTAATGTTTCAGTGATTTTTGATATAGAAGATACATTTTGTGCGGGCTTAAAAGAAAATACTAAGAAAAAGTGTATATTCATACAAGAGAAAAAAAGGAATGTTATTAATGATTTTTTTACAGAGTTATGGAAGTAACTGTGATTTCTAGGGCATATTTCATGTTCCAGGTTTTCACTGTTAGTGTTATGCTAGAGACTACATGCCATTTGTGTCTCATCACCACTCCTTAGGTAAAAAAGAGGGAAAGGGAATGACCCAACACAACTGTAGACGAACAGCAGGAGAATGGCCATGGGATGGATGACTCATTAAAAGTGACATCCAGCCAGAATTCTTAGAAGTAATTGTAAATGTTTTTTGCCTCATGGGGAAGTAAAATACCTAGTTGTATTCAGCCTAACAATGAAATTTAATGTTATTTGTGCCACAGATCACCTTTTCAGTATTATGTACTTTATGACTAAACATTCAACATTTATATTTATTATAAGTAAGCTGTGGGGAGGGAATAAGGAATGGATGGGTTTAAAGTAGGGCTTAATTGGTATGGTAGAGAGATTTATTGAGGAATACTTCAATTTTGAAGCTATTAGATGGAGAATAGTACCATAATAGATGCAGAGAAGTGGGTGCCTAAGTTCTGGGAAATATGAATGAGAGGAGATCCAGGTACAAGGGCTGGAAATAAAGATAAACAAATTATTGGCATGTAGACAGAAGCAGTGGGAGTGGATTAAATCATCCAGAGGAAAAAGCTAATAGAGCATATTTGGGACTGTCACAGGTAATCTATTGTTTGACAACGTTACTTTAATCCCATAAGATGACTACAGCTGTATCTTTGCTTATTGTTTGAGGTTTTAGAATAAATGTCATGAAAAACACAAATATTTACAATGACAGTAACTTATGATTGGACTTGGATGTTACATTTTTCAACTTTATTTCAAACACTGAGCACAATTAGACTGAGATATTAAAAATTCAGGCTTTACAGTTAACATTCAGACTGGCATTGGACGTGCTGTTGGGCCTGTCACCACCAGTACTTTCAGCATGCAGGGCTCCTAACACACAAGCATGGCATGCAGTTCAGCTGGAGTCGTGATTTCACAACAGTTTTGATTACAGGTTGGGACAAGATTTGTGAGGTTAAGGTTTAAAAAATAATAAATTTTTCCTTTATCTGATCAGCATCTTCCAGTTTCTCTATTTTAGGAGATGTCTGAACTCCAGATCTCCCAAATCCAATCTTATTGGGCATTTATTTATATTTCAAATGTAGCCTTTTATTTAAATAGATGCTTGGCAGTATTGTTTTGGCATAGATTTAAAGAAAAAAAAGCACTGGCATAACCGAAGTCAAGTGTAATTGACATAAATGGATATAAATTGATCGATTTTTAATTATTTTGTGTATCTTCAGTATGTTTGAATAAGTATGAAATTTTGCCACAAAAAAAAATTCTGTTTCTCACAAAATCAGTGAAAAAGTAGTGTTGAATTTATTACTGCAGTTTTAACAACATTGGGTTTGAAATGTCAAATCCGGTAAGTGCTTCTCAGTCCTGACTTTGTTTAATTCCTCTGTGCATTTGACTTTGTTCTGTAACCTCCAAACACTCTACCCTGATTCTTTTTCTGTCTGTCCAACCAGTCCTCCTCCGACATCTTTCCCTGCGCCTCTTCCTTAACCTTGCACTTAAATGTTGATGTCAGTGAGGTCTGTCCTCAAGTCTCTTTTCTCTTTGGTTTACCTTCCACTAGGAAGTATAGTTGTTACTCTAAGCTGCAAACTCTGGTCATTCTCAACCTCTTCTCTCAATGTTTTCTTCTCTCTTACTTACTAAACCTTGTTGGTCAGCAAGTCAGTTTAATTTACTGGACATTTGAGTCTGGCTCTGTGCTCAGTTTTGTAATAGGCACAAAATACTCTAATATCTCAAGCTAGTCCTTACTTTATTATTTGGTCAGGCTCCTATCATATCTTTTCTGGACATTTCTGCTCAGCAGACATTAATCAAAAGTCCACTCTGCATCAGGTACTATGCTGACCAGTGGGGATATAAAAGTGATTAAGTTTTCATAGTAATAAGAGCAACAAACAAGTATATGCAATATACGTTACATAATACTTGACTTAGGAAATTTTATCTCGTGCTAAATATTCCATAATGTGCATAATAATACGTTAGAGCTGTGGACAATTTTGCATTGTGTAAAGAAGTAGCCTCATCTAGTGTAGGGTTGAATACTGCAAAGAGCCAGCACAAATTAGGCAGCAATACTACATGGAAGAATACCCTTAAGACTCTTTCTCATACTGTAGTTATTTCTCCCTGTGTCGTATCAGCTTGTCTTGTTTCTGTTAGTGTTACTCTCTTCTCTCCAGTGTTTTATAATCATTACTGGAAAGCTACCAGGAGTGCAGGACTGGACTTCATTTTTAATTTATGGGGAATGTTATCTGCACAGAATATTCCTTAATGGAATGGTTGTGTAGGACATTTGCATAAAATGCATTAGGTACAGAAGCAGTGCTGGAGAAATCCATTGAGTAGGTCAGGGAATGCTTTACAAAAGTGATCTGATTGAGCAGGGCTTTACAGTCAGTGAGGTGGAAGAGGGGAGAAGAACATAAGAAGGCACCAAAGTACACATTGGTGACTGGAAGTAATTTCTTAGATCTGGAGTATAATGGATGACAAGGAAGGCTCTGGTTGTGGAGACAGTGAGGCCAGAGGAATAAATAGTTAGGAACCATAGAAAGATCAAGAAGCGTTTTGATGGCTGGGCTAAGGAACACGGATTATGTAGAGCTGCTGAAAGGTTTGAATCACAGGAGTGACTTAGATTTACATTTTATGTTCAAGAAGTGCTTTTCAGTGAAATCTGCTCTGTGTTCTGTCCTTGCCTTCACCAGAGTCAGCTATAGTAAAACACAAGACATGTCATGTAAACCCCAGTGAAAAGCTTCTGATGACTCCAAAGTCCAATTTTATACTGTTTTTATGGGGAAACTTGCTGTGTCCTCTGCCTCGAATATATATATTTTTTCAATCAGACACCCACATGGCTTACTCCTTTGTTGTATTCATGTCTGCTGAAACATCCCATCAGAGAGACCTTCCCTGGCTGTCAAACCTAGTATCCCTGTCACTCCTTAGTTTCTTTTCTTGCTTTATTTTTCTTCTCGACACTGACCAGCCTAAAAAGCTATGTATGTATGTATGTATGTATGTATGTATGTATGTATGTATGTATGTTTCCTCCCACTTGAATGTAAGATTCATGAGATCAGGAGCTTTAGTACGTTTTGTTTACTGCTCAATGTTCTGTGCTCGGCACATGGTGGGTGGTCAGTATTTGTTGAGAGAACATAGCCCCCACCAGCCTCCCCCTTCTTTCTTTCTCTCCTACCCTGTGCTTCACACTTCAGACAGAGGATTTCTCTCAAATCACCATTCGTCAGTCACGTCCCCTGAATCTCATTCCCCTTTGAGATCCATCTCAGATATCACCTTTTCTGTAAAAATCTTTTTCAAGTAGTTGGTTGCTCCCTGCATTTAGCTCCCACAGCACTTTCAGATATGTACAAGAGAGTTTTCCTGGACTGCACAGTACATAATAGGTGCAAATATTTGTGTTAGCAAGTGATTAGTCAGAGAATTATTCACTTAAGTAGACATGTATTGTAGGTAAAAGTTGAAGTACAGTTGATTAATTGGTGAAATGCAGTAATTGGGCGTGACTTGAATTTGATTGTAAAGGGAATATGATTCGGGGATTACCTAGAGAAACAGTTAACAATTTTTATTAAGTAATTAATTATGTAAATAGTTTGGAGATAGTGTTTACTGACGTATTTAGTATGTATGCCATTTTACCAGTTCATTTTTTTTTGTAGAAATAACATGGACTATAATAGAAAAAATAGAATATGCAAGTTGCGAAGAAATTGCTTGTTAGAGTTTGAAAACATGTTAAAATTTCGTATTTATCATTTTTTGCATGAAGTGTTACTCCATACACAACATTGAAAACTTAGAAATTACCTAGAAATGTTTTGATCGAATTCAATTAATTGCTATATACTCAAGCCAATTTCTTCTACTTATTAAAGATACTATATAGTTTGAACGGTCAAAAATATTTTGTCTTCTCAACAAAACTGGAAAAAGTGTTCATTATAGGAATAATCAGGATAATTATTTTTCTGGTTAATGGAAAGGTGCAGAGGCATGACCTAAAAATGACTTTGGTTTTTGAATATCTTCTTGATATTTTGGCATGGGTGTCGGGTCTATAAATTCATTTTAAACAATGAGTCTCTGCTGTGAAGTCCTACTATGTGAAGTAGTACAATTTCTGAACTCAGGTTCTACCCCTAACCATAATTATCTTTTCTCTCAGAAGGAAATCATACTAAATGTTAGCGTTTCATCGAGTTATCTAATTGAGGCACAAACTATGAATGCTCATGACTAGAACTACTGACAAGTCATAAAAGCAAGATTTGCCAGTAATCATGGATAACATCTAATATTTGTCAGTTAAAGAATACAAATAACTAATGTCAAAATTCTTCTTGTTTTAACATTGGAGGACCCCATTAGATGGCAGTAGGTGTATCTGGAGGTGACAGAGGGCTTTGAGAAGTTGTCACTGACAGGACAAAAATGTTAAATACAGGAAGCTGAGAATGATGATGATAAGCTTTTTTTAGGGTCATTCTCATTTATCTACTATATAAATGATGCCAGAATGCTTCTTGTTGAAGATAGCAAGGAAGCATAATTCTCACACAGTACATTACAGATTTTGTTTCCCCTTTCCTTAACAGTGGCAGTGTTTGGAGCTGGGGGATCCTACCTAGTAGTTTTGTTAACTGGGAATCATTATACCACAGATGTGAAGTATGCTGTATATAAGCTATACTCAAGTATTTTCCTCTCATGGGTTCATAAGCTTTTAATAAAAACATTATGAAGAATATTCTTCATTCCCTTGTTTTCCTTTATTAAGATGTGAAAGCATTTTGAAAGGACTTAGGTAAACTTAAAATAGATTTTAGATGTTTTATTAGTGAAATATTCAAGGAGATGCTGTCATGCAGTAGACATTTTTGCTTTATATATTTTAAGGTATTTTATGGCATTTTGTTTTCTTTTCAGCATCAAGCCAATCCCGGCTGAAGGAATCAAGTCTAATCCTTCTAAGCGACATAGAGACCGGCTTAATACAGAGCTGGACCGTTTGGCCAGCCTGCTGCCTTTTCCACAAGATGTTATTAATAAGCTGGACAAACTTTCCGTTCTTAGGCTGAGTGTCAGTTACCTAAGAGCCAAGAGCTTCTTTGATGGTAAGACAGAAGGGTTTAATTTTTTTTTATAATCACTCATGAAATACATTGAATATGGCTGTTTCCGCTTCTGTGTTGAAAACTGCAAAAATTAGCTGTACATGAAAGTTTTGTTTATTGCTGTATAGTGAAACTTAAATAACAAAGCCAGATTTTTAGTATTTCCAGAAATCAGTTTTTCAGATTCATTCATCAAACAGATGCTGCCACTAAGTGATATGTGGTGTCATTTTTTGAAAATCATTTGGAAGTTATGCCCATAGTATGTTAATTTCTAGTTCTCCTTCTTCCAGTTCAGTTTTTTAAAGTATTTTTTTTTTTTTATGGAAAAAATAAAACACATGGTAACTGCTATGGTATAGTTTTGCCAGATTTCTTTCAATATATTTTATAGATATGCCATTTTATTTATCTTTTCAAATTATGTATACTTCTGCTTTATATTAACTGAAGGTTTACTCCATGAATTTGTAATTAAAGTTTTCTTTTCCACTGGAAAGAGCATTTCATTATAGGAGTAAGAGGAATTGGATTTCAGTCTCTATTGTGCCACTGACAGAATATTTAACATTAACCAAACTAGTTAGCATCCCCTTTTGTCAGCTGTAAAGTTTGGGATTTGAGCTAGGTGATATTTGTTACCTTTTAATCGTATAGTATTTTCTAGCATAAAGCATTTTAAATGGAAGTTTTTATTTGATAATATCTCACTGTCTCATGTAAAATGATTTCTCGATTTTTCTTTATCTGTTTATATGTCAAAAATAGATTTTTTAAGGTAATGTTCAGTGTTAAGTATATCATGTTATTTTACAAACAGTAGTAAATAAAATCCCGGTGGCCTATGTCAGTGCTTACTGACATAGAGATCTTCTTAAGATGAAGCTTTTTATGCAGTAGGGTAGGTGTGGCCAGAGATTCTGTATTTCTAACAAGCTCTCAAATGATGCTGCTGCTGCTGCCCTAACACATTTATAGAAACTTGAATTTGCAATTTGTGTTTAGAATGTTGCCAAACACTTATTTCCCTTTAGGATTACATTTGGATGGTTTGAGTTATGCGATCATCATTAGTGTATGTGTGTTTTATCAGCTGTACAGTCATTTTATGATAAAGCTGGGACTAGAACCCAGTTTTCCAGATTTCCTATGTTGCTTTTCCTGACCACGACTCAGTTACTTCTTTTTTTCTGGGAACCATTTATATAGCAAAACCCTGTGGGCTTTCCCTAGATGCATGGTTCTTCAAGTATAGTTCCAAAACAGCATCATCTGGGAGCTGTGGGACATGCCAGGGCTTGGGCCCCATTTGGCACCTACGGAATTATAAATTCTTTTGATGGGGCTCGATGCACATTGAAGCTTATTTCTTAAATTTTAGTTTCCTTGCATTACCGGGTTTTAGGCTTCAGCATGCATCAGAATTATCTGAAAAGCTTGTTAAAATGCACATTCTAGGGCATGCCCTTTTATGCTAATTCTACATAGGTTCTATGTAGAACCCAGGAATCTGAATTTTTATAAGCATTCTAGGTGAGTCTGAGGCAGTGATTTAACCTGACCTTTATTATGCCCTAAATTACTTTTTTTAAAAAAATAATTGTTTTCTTCAGAAAGACAAATTTAAATATATAAAACTTTAGGAAGACTATAAATTTGTTTGCTTGGGTTTCAGTGGAATACATACCCTAAACAGGTTCTTAGATTGTTCAGTATAAGAACAGAGTGAGGTGTAAGGCAAGGGAAATAATCTGTAAAAAAAAAAAAAAATTTCCCGAAGTCTTGTCCACATGACCAGTGTGTTTGGGGAGACAGTTCAGTCTTTTGAGAGAATAGAGACTAAAATTTTTAAAGTAATCCTTATCACCAGAAAGAAATACTAAATGCAAACAGGGATACTTGGAGCGTGCTGACAGTGATTAGGACTCCTGTGTGCAGTTGAAACTACCACTAGGGAAACAGTCTAGCGAAGTCAGGGGAAGCTCTAAGTGAATAACAGGATGCAAACAGGGGGTGTGTGAATTCCTGCGGAAAGAACAATATAAACGAGTAATCATAAAATCTTGTTAGAAAGGAAACTCAGGTTTAACTGTAACAATAGATATTTTTCCAAGAAAATACATCTATTTATTGCAAGTTTAAATAATACAACTTGGATGGATGGATCTTAAAACATTTGGAACCATGAATCTACTGCTTAAGCAATACTTAAGATTTCAAGTGCAACACATCAATATTTATACATTTCTAATTAATTGAAACATTCTGAAATATAACTTAGAAGTGCTTGAACAAGACAGCTATTTTTCAATTATGATAAAGTTAGAAGTAGTTCTTTGACCCAAATTGAAATTATTGTATAATTTTGTAATTCAGGATTGTGCTTTATACTAAACACCACAGGTTCTGAATTCAGAAGAAATGGGAAAAACATTTCTGTCCTCTGATAGCTTAAGGTTTGGTATCTCAGAAACTGACAAAAATAATATGTGAAATCCTTTAAAAATGTACATATTAAATATTTATAATGCAGTATTTAGGGACCATTTTCAAGGGAAGTAAAAAGATTAGAAGTTTTGTGATTTTGATTTCAACTGAACAAATAATTGATGAAATCTTTGTTTAATCCTTGAAAACTCTTGAACTACATATATTCTAGATAGTTAAAGCTCAGAGAATTGTTTTTCAATTTGTATGCTAAAGACAAAGTAATCATAAAAATTAGTGCTTTGTATTTGGGGAAGCATTTAAACATGCCATACATTGCCACTTTTTTTGGAGATCTTTGAGAATATTGTGTTTACTGATATATCTTAAACACTTAAAACAATGCCCCATGGTAGGCATTCAATAAATATTTGTTAATTTCATTAATTTATGTCTGAAAAAGTGTAAAATTCATGTTGAATATTTTAGATGATGTGTTTAGAAATATATAATGGCTTGGTTTTAACATATTAATTTTTTAGTATTTCCAGATAACTTTCCTGTTAATAGCCAATTTGCAATGATCGGTTATATCAATTATATTATTCTCTATAAATATCCAGATGATAGAAATAATTTGTTGAATGGTGGCAGTAAGAAATTTTTTACGTGATCTCTGATTGGCTGGATCATACAGTGAAACATGTAGAAGTATTTAAGGACTCAAACGTCAAAGCTATGTACATCGTTTTCGGACCTATGAGTGTCTGTGTGCCCTTTCTCAGTGCTTTAGTGCTGCCCTATGCGTTCTTTGGCCATACTCTTTGCTCCTTTGCCATCGCTTTGCATTTATCATCTTGTTCCTGGGCCACTGACCCTTTTCTTCTTTGCTGGATGTTCCTTTTGTACTTCCCAGCAGTCTGGCAATCTTGCTACATTTTTATTTTTGTCAGTGTTGATGGGATGTACAAAAAGGACTCTGGCTTTAAAAAATAACTCCCTTTGTAAATTTGATAGATGAAAAATTCCAGAATAAAATGATACTTCATTTTTTATTTATTTCTGCAGAAGGGGCACATTAAGACATGTTTTAGGATTAATAATATATTAATAACAGAAATAAGAGATTAATTAAAACAGTAGAAGCCATTTAAGTTCTATTTAGTTTCCTCAGCACTGCTCTTCTGTGTTAGCTTCTATTCTTCCTCCTTATTTTTATTTTTTAAAGACTTCCCTAAATTATGTATCTTTGAAATATTTCTGGAGAGCCTTTCTATTTTTAGCAAAGGACAAGAATTCAAAATTGCTATTTTCTGACATTGGCAATTAAACATGGTCAAGTGCAATTTTTACCTCTCAAGATAGATTAAATCAAACTAGCGGGGAGCCTGAGGACAGCTAAGTGATCAAGTGAAGCTGTGACCTGACAAGTCATTGCGCACTTACGTTCTGGAAATACAGATCAAAAGGGTCCCTAGAATCTAACATTATGTTCATATTTTCCACCAAATTTCAGATTATTAAGATGAAACTATTTTTTAATTTAAAAAAAGTGGAACATAAAAGGAAGAAAAAGATCACAAAGTTATTATTAAACTCAAATATCATGTTATCTCATGAGTATTAAACTCAAATATCAAATGTGAGATGGAAAACATTAAATAAATTTAACTTAATGACTGATCAATAATAGTTTCTTAAGGGAGACTATGGTTTGGGTGGTTTCAACTAAGTGTTTGAAATTGGTTGATGTGAAATTGGTTAATGTTTCCTCCTATATTGTGTCAGCACCAGAATCAAACAGTGGACACTGGGCTTGTGACCAATCAGAATCTTAGTATGGTAATGTTTTATCCTTAGTAAGAGTGATGTCAACATAGAAAAAAAAATTTAATTAGATTTCATTATCGCCTTTTAAAGTACTCATCATCATGTAAGTATCATGTTCAAATTATTCTTTTTCAGAACAACCCTGCAAATTAAAAATTTGGGAATGATTAATCCATATTCTCTATTGAGACGTGGATATCTAATGAGGTAAAAAGGCAGAAAGTTTTTTTTCTATGAGACAATAGTAGAGGTTAATTCATGTAGTATTTGATAATTCAAAAAATATTCATAGTAAATCTTGCATATGTTTTTTATAATTGAGATATATAATTTAATCTGTGGAAAGAAAAACTTAGAAGGAAAAGGTGATTTTTGTCTAGGTTACAATTAAGCCCAACAGAAGTGAGTTTGGGTATCTGAATTTCTAATTCCAAAGTCCTGAATTTGCTGTTCTCATAGGGAATATTCTGGTTATTTTAAAAACCAGGTAATGGAGAGGAAAATCTGACTTGAATCATTATACATGCTTAAAGTAATCACTATTTTATAAAGTGTAATTATGTACTGGAATACTAAATCTCATGAAGTCTACAAATGGTGTGGGGGAGAGGATGACAACAGTTAACTTTCATTATGTGATGATCTAACATTTATTCAACCTCATTATTCACCATGGATCTTTGTTGATTTTATTTTAAATTAAAAATTATATGTGCTGTCTTCTTAGTCTTCCCTTGGTAAATGCTTTAACAGTTCATTTCCAGTTCATTAGTTTTTTTAAAGAGAGCTATTGTGTTTATTCATCTTTAGCTTGCATGTTTCTCTGGATTTCAGTCCCATTCTTGAAAAACAAATACATATGCATGTATAGATGCCAAGAATGAGCTTGAACAGCAAGTAGTAAAGATGAATTAAATGAAAAGCCTTTTTAAGGGTTGGTGTTTTTATAAAGTTTAATGGGTTTGTATCTGTTATTGTACAAAGTTCTTATAGACTATATTCCCTGTGCTGTATGTTATATCCCTATGATTTTTTTTATTTTATAACTGGATTTTGTATCTCTTATTTTCCTCATTCTAGAAATGTTCAAAGTAGGTTTGTTTGCCTAAAAGATTAGGTAAATAAATCATCAAATAGTGTTCAGTTTCATTTACCCATGGTATGATCTATCTTAGATAGAATGTAATTCAGCTGTGTATTTTTTCCCAGAATTCACATTCTAAAACATGAAACTGATTATAACATAACATTTTTTATAACTAAAATCATCAAATTTAAAGATTATTTTAAGTTTTAATTTGTAAACTTTATTTAATCAAATCCATGCAAATTGAAACATGGATGAATAAAAAGAATAGTAGAGTCAGATGGAAGTAGCATTAAAATCTTGGCTCTTACATTTAATAATTTGACCTCTTTAGATCAAGAATTTAATCTCTCTTCCTCATGTATTTTAACTCACAATACGAAATTCATTCAATTCTGTGAATGTTTTTGTTTACTTTGACAAGTATTTTTAAAAAACCCAGTGACAAATGCACATCAAAGATTCAAACTGTAATTCAAACTGATTACATCCTTTATTATATGTTTTGCTTCTTTCCTGTCTCTTAAATTTAGTGCTTTAATGGGTATTTTCTTTGATTATTACCTAGTATTATTTGACTCTAGGATCCTTAATTGCTTGGTCATGAACAGGCCCAGTTGGTCATAAATTTATGCCTTCAGCTTTCTTTTTTAAGGAAGATTCCTATTGGGGTAATATTAAAGCCAGCCAAATTTCAGGACTTTTCCCTTTTTTGTTTTTCCAAATATAGGTTTTAAATGTCTATAATGATGGGGGTGGGGGTTGGGAGTGGGTGAAGAGGGGAAAGGGCTTAAGAAGTACAAATTAGTAGTTAAATAAGTCATGAGGGTATAAAGTATAGCAGAGAATATAGTCAGTAATATTGTAATAACTGTATGGTGTCAGATGAGTACTAGATTTATCGGGGTGATCATAAGTTATAGAAATGTCTAATCACTATACTTTACACCAGAAACTAATATGTATGCCAACTGTAATTGAAAAAAAAACTATAAAAAATGTCTAAGATCATTTGATTTTTTTTTCTGAGGCTTTATGACCTGGTTAATGGAAATCAACATATTCCTATTTCAGTGTTTCAGAGGCTATATTCACATGTCCTATAAAATTAATCCATTTAAGGTCTATAATGAAACATTACAATTAACCACTTTTATTTAATATAACATTTTATGTGTTATTTTTAATACTTGCTCTTATAGCCTTTTGACTTTGATCAGGCAGTTCTAGTCAGTAGCTTAAATTCATTTATTTGTTCATAGCTGAGAATTAGATTTTGGAGTGATTGTAATATAGTTGGAATAATATTTTAAACTATTAAAGTGAATAAAATATTCCAGGGGAGAGCATATAGAATAAGAAGAAATGTACCAAAGATGAGATATTTTTTACAGATGGACAGAGGTTGGAAGAAGGCAAATCTGTGTGTGGAATAAATATGAAGCTATGCTAAGGTGATAATGAATTCACTTAAAGATGCCTTCATTTGATGTTTCAAGTTCTTGAATTAGAGGGCCAAAGAGAAAATTGCACTCAAAAGTGTAAACAAAAATGAAATTAAAGTCCATGTAGAAAAATAATATAAGAGGAGGTAATTTCTGGTTCTTGGTTTTCCATTAAAGCTATAAAGCCATTCAGGTGTCAGTGGTGTGTGGTTGAGGGGGAGATAAGCAGTCAAATTGGATTGACTTAACCTAAAATTGTATGTATTGAATTCTTTCAGTTCCTTCTAGCTTAAAATCTTCCCACATGATGTGGGGGTGCCTTTTATAATCTGTTTTGCAGAGTATTCCATTGTCAGCTGGGTTCTAAATAGTGTCTGGTTTCAAGTATCTAGCATCTGCGTTATAGAGACAGCATTCACCTCTTTGTCTCAGCATGGTAGAAGGAGATTGTGTTCTGCAACCAGAGCACCAGCAGCCAGGACATTGGAGAGTTCAGTTAGCTAATCTCCTGGCCTTCCATGAGACTCTAACCTCACCGTTCATCGTAGTCTTCATCCTAGTGTGGCCAGTAAGAGCGCTTGCCTGACTGATGTTTTCAGTTTGTAGTGGATTTACCCTAAAAATAAGAGATTTATTAAGGAAATTTTATAATTAAAATTGTTATATAACTTGTAATTATTCCTTGCAGCATACTGATAATTTTATCTTTTCCTAATAGAGAACTTTGTTGTTTAGGCATAGAGGCCTTTAGGGACCTGGTATTAAGGTCATCTGAGAATCTCTTTGTTGAATTCATTTTTTATTTGGATTTAGAGATAGAAATTTGCTAATAAACTCTTTAGTCTTTTGATACAATATGTAATAATTTATTTCCCCATATCATTTTCTTTTTTAGAAGTGGCACACACTCAAATCTAGAAACTTTGTTCAGGAAAAAATGACATAGCTTGCTTTGGGAAGGATGTAAAGTAGGGACACAGTGTGCTTTCTACTGGCTGTATTGAATACATATAACATTTTTATTATTACCTCATTATTTATTACCTTAAATTATGTACTTCTGTTTTCATCTTTATAAAATTGGGACTAGACTTTCATATTAATTAAGTGTGCTTTTTGAGCAAATGAATAATTTTAGAAAATATGAGGAAATGAGATCCAGAACATTTATAAGATATTTCCTAAATCCTGTTTTCATGTCACTGTTTCTCAAAATTTGGCACCTAGTCCTCAGCATCACTTGGAAACCTGTTAGCGCTGGAGACTGGGACCCCAGCCTAGACCTACTGAGTCCAGCAATGTGTTTTCATGTCCTTCCAGATGATTCTTGTATCTATCAAATTTGAGAATCACTACTCTAATCAATTAAATTCTGCCACTTACAATGAAATTTGAATTCCACTCTTATATGTGTGGAAAGCAAAATGCAACTCATTCCCCACTGAGAAGGAAAATTACTCTTCCTGGTTCCATTAATTCAGAAACCTAACATGCCACTACAGTAAAATTATATATAACTAAACGTAAAACTGGAAGTGTTAAGTAGTGTCTTTGGAAGTCGGTTTCCACTTCATTGAGAGTAGGAATTGGTCTAACTTTTATGGACTTTTTCAGCTTCAGACTGATGTTTTTTAGATTTGCTAAAAAGACAGTAACTGCCAGTTATGTAATTTATATTCATTCATAAAGATATAAACCGAAATTCACATTTTAAAAAACAGAATTTATTTTTTCTGCCTAAGGATTTTTAATGTATCACTATCATCAGAAGGTACTGAAAACTGTGTAAACCTAATCTTTGTCTCTTAAAAACTTAGAATATAACAGTTATAATTTTAGTTTGTTTTTTCTTTCCATAAAGGAGAGAACACTTCACTTACAAAAGAAAACTTTATATGTTGAAATGAAATTTCTATCTTTTGCTCCAAAGTATATAGAAGAAACTCTTTGGGAATCAATACATTATTTGGAAATTATTTAGAAATACTCATTCATACCAGACTAAACTGGGGATATTTTCTTTATATTTAAGAAATATAATACATTACTTAACCCTCATTTATAAAAGTTTATGGAGTTGGTAGAATTTTGTAATAAGTGATAGCTTTGCTCTCTTTCATGCTTATATCTGTGGGAATGGAATTAACTTTTCCTGCCAGAAGTAATAAAGGGGATGACAAATATTATTATAAAATAAATTGAATTTCTAGCAACAATTAGAAATTTAGAAGGCTTATGCTTTTCCCTGGCATGACACTTATCAAGTTATCTTTCTGTTTAAATGCAAACTGTAATAACAAAGTACAAAATGTAGTTCACCACATGCCAATATATCTTCCCCATAAATTTCCCTCTTGAACAATTCTCAGCATGTATGTTTTTGAAGAGAAAATATTTGGCTTGTAGGGAGAGATGGAAACTGAGCTTAAATGTATAAGGAAGAAATGTACCATATTAGGAAATATTGATATGTTAAATGTATGTGGGAAAAAGACCCGAATCAGTCAGAAATATGCCAATTTGATAATGCTGTGGTATATTTACACTTAAATTCCATCATCAGTTAAATTTTTACTTATATAATTGCTTCATCAATCTCTCACTGAGGAAAGAGTTGAAATATTTTGACAGTTTATTATCTTAATATTCCACTGACTGCTCAAAATCATATCCTTACCCTTTGTAAGGCATGTTATTCCCACAGATGGGGAGGATTTTCACAAATGTCTGTTCAGTACAGCAAATGCTCCTTAAGTAGCAGAATCAGCTGGTGACTTTCATTCAGATAACAACATTTTGTTTCTGTGAACTGGCACGTATTTAATTCCAGTGGTACAATGTTTAAAGTGGCCTATGTGTCTGAGTATAACAATTTATAATTTTTATAACAATTTACAGTTTTGAAGTATTTTATGTTGTAGATATATTGTAGGCACCATGGCAGTCCTATTAGATATTCATTAATGCTCCCTATTTAGAGATTAGAAAACAGCTATTCCTGGTGTGCACTTTTTGTGTCAGCTTTCATAGTTGTTAGAGGGTGTGTAAATCCATTATCTTTGTCCTTGACTGTCAGTTATAGATGCCAAGTGTTACACAGGTACTCCATGTGTTATTTTATCTCTCACAAGAATTTGTCTCTAGAAGTATCAGTGACCTCATTTAAAGATAAGGAAAGTAAAGGTCAAAGGTAGTTAGCATAGGGAGAGAAGTCTTCTCAGTGGTTAAAAATAACTCACACACATAGGGTCAGGCTACCTGGGTTTCTATCTAGGCTCTACTACTTAAAACTATGACCTTGGGAAAGTTTCTTAACTTCCCTAAGTCTCAGTTTCCTAATATATTGAAAAGACAATTTCCAGTCTCAGGACTATTACGAATATTAAGGTTTAATACATGGAAGATGCTTGGCATACAGTGTGTGCTCAGTATCACACACTATTACTAAGGAAATTGTTTAAGACCACTCAGAGGCTTGCAAGTAGCACTGGTAACAGTGCCCTAAGTCACCTTCTTACTCTTCTATTACTTTCTAACCAAAGCAAGAAATGTGTATGCAAAAATAAGTAGCATTAATTAATACTGCTTCTAGTAATTTTGAGAGAGGTGGGAGGTTTGAGATCAAGAAAGGACAAATTTTGTGGAAGGCAAAAATTACACGGTTCTGGTCGAAACATAAAAGAAGTTTCCTAAAAAGTAACATTTTTTTTTTAAGATGAGAATTGGGAGTGCACCCTTTCTGGACTCATTTTTGCACAATTTTTACTTACACCTTTTACTGATTATTAACTTCCAACATGAGAGCAACAGAAATATTTGTTTATTTTGGAAGAACCCTCCAGTGATTCTTCCCCAGAATGCACCTGTCACTTTTCCTATGTAAGCAGTAGCTATACATATTAAATATTATCCTTCCAACGTTTAGAATTGCAAGCATCATTGTTTAGGAAGAGTTTGTTCTTTTTATTTTTTCTCTCTTTCAAGTTCCTGTAATACTTTAATTAAATCTCATTCTGGTACTTAATATTTTTGGCATTCTTTTCTAGTATTTTTATTTCCGTAGCTTATATGCCCTACTTAAAGGCAGAGTCTGCCTAAATGTCCAATTACATTGGCTAATATCCCCAATACAAAGCCAGAAACAAATTATAAATTACTTTGAAATGAATGGCCTCTTTCATTTCTTATATAGCTTCTCAGTGGTCCAGTAACTGGCATCAATCCCATTGATTAAAAATTAATTTTAAAAAGGTTCCTAATGAGATAATATGGACATTTTTAAGTTTGACACTGTTAATATCTGTTTTCAAGATTATTTTACTTCCTTAATAATATAAGGGTTTTGATTTGGATGTTACCATTTCAGTAGCAACTCTTACTGATATTTTGTATAACTCTTAAATCATGCCTCATACTGGAGATTTAGGAAAGTAGTTGCATGTAGTTAACCCTGATATTGTGAGGTTTTAATACATTTAAGCAGATTTGGCCATTAGAAAGCATGTATCAATAATAAAACTTACAGAATAGAAAGGGAGAAAGGCCTTCTAGTTTTCAATGAGAAAAAATTAAGCCTTTTCTTTGGTGTAAATTAACTGTTAGATCAATTAATTTACTTCAAACTATTTTTTGACCTAAAGATATCTGTTCTTGGACTTTTGAAATTGTTAATTCAGAGACCAAGCTTTTGGCCTTTTAAAAAGAAGTATGTTTCAAATTCTGCAAAGGGAATAACTTAACATAAGATTCCAGTATAACACATGAACTTGATGATTTACCAAAATATATACTTCAAACATGAAAATGTTTTATGTGATACTTTGTTCAGACTGAGAGAAAACCTGGTTATTAGTAAGTCTCCAGCTTTTCTCCAAGCCCCATTATCTTTCTTATGTAAAAATCTAATGAAATAAGTCTTAAAAGTAACGTCAAAATCAGTTTTTTGTTTAATGGTTTCTATTATTTAAATATCACTGGTTAAAAAGAGATCAGAAAAATGGAAAGATGATATAGTTGTATCTAAAATCTATACTTTATAACCAGGCAATGAATAAGTTTTAGGAAATATAACTAATCATTAAAGCTACCACTTATTGAACTATTGTTGAGCTGCTATATGCCAAGAACTTCACCCTTTCTCATTATTCTTCACAGAAATCCTGCAGGATGGTCGTTCATTTGTTTTGTTTTTTCAGTTACCACTTCACATATTAGGATTCATGCTGCAAGAGCTCACATACTTATTAAATGGCAAAGCTGAGATTTGAACTTAATTCTGTCAAATACCAATGTTCACATGCTTTTAAATAAGATAATACTTGAGAGTACATGGAAAAATTCTAAATAAGTAAATGTAAGGTATTATATTATATTGTGTTGCCTCCCAGACAACCAGTACACACACACACACACACGCGCACACACACACACCCAAGTGAGGGACATGGAAGGTGAGGGTAGAAGAGATGACATTACAGCATGCTGCCTCCAACCATGCCATCAGCTTTTCCTTCATATGTATTATCCACGAACAGTTAGAAGATAGTAGTGAAGTAAAGGAGAAGCCACTTTACAAGATGTCTTGCTACCCAAGATAATAAAAATTAATGTGCAAATCTTTTTTGTGGACAGCTTTAAAACATTTTGGTGGGACCAAAAATGTAGATTTGAACAAATGGAAAAACATATGTGTACTTAGAATTATTCAGCATCATAAAAGCAGTAATTCTTCATTCGTTGAGTTACAAGTTGAACATGGACCTAATAATAATACCAACAGCTTTTTACCCTAAAACTAGATAAGAGATTTCTAAAATTAATGGAAGTATATTTCTTAATAAGGCAATGATTGATTCTCCTCACCACCACTAGCTCACTGATGTTTAGAAAAATATATATAGATACTTAAATCACTTTTATAGGTTATGTTCGAAGAACTTTATTTCACAAGTACATAGATAGGAATGAGAGGAGTGTTTGTAGCGGTGACATTCAATTCTTTGAAACTCCTAAGTTATATGCCAAAAATACAGTGAACTGGTCACAAATTATTTTTAAGAATATGTTAGCTGAGTTGGAAACCACTCATTGTCAAACGGTTCTTTAGTCATCACAGCACCAGTAAACACCGGTATTTGAAATTGTCTCGGTTTAGTGTATATAGGTTTTTCATCATAGCCATTTGAAATTCCTTATTTTTAAAACTATACTTATCATTATTTTCCCCTTCTTTTCATAGTTGCAGTAAAATCCTCCCCATCTGACAGAAATGAAGTCCAGGATAACTGTAGAACAAAATTTGGAGAAGGTCTGAACTTCCAAGAAGGAGAACTCTTTTTACAGGTAAATTTTAGTAAATGTAATCTCTTATAATAGGATAACAATTGTAAATGGAAGATCAATCAGTCTTTTCATTATTTCCATTTTTTTTAGAATTAAAATTCACTCAGTGTTTTATGCCACTTTCATCTGAACTGCAATACTGTTGTAATACTACATGTTATACTCCATGGGTGTGGTATGTCTGTGTTTGTGAGGTGTAATCATTTTAATCATTTTAGAGAAAAGATATTTTTTAGTAATAAAAATAGCAACTTTAATTGAAGTCAGTATTTATGAATGACGATATTGTTATTTAGTCACATTACTAATTTTATAACTTCTTTCCTTGTAGGCTCTGAATGGCTTTGTGTTGGTTGTCACTACAGATGCTTTAGTCTTTTATGCTTCTTCTACTATACAAGATTACCTGGGATTTCAGCAGGTAATTATATTTTCCTTGGGTCATTAAAAAAAATGTGTGTTTTTTTTTTTTTAATTAACTTTCTACTTTTTATGTAGTATACTTCAGGGACACAGTTGATAATTTATGTGTATAATATTACCAATTAAAACATATGCCTGTAGAATAAAAATTATACATTTTCAGTTAATATATTTTTATACTATTTACTACATTATAATTTCCTTAAATGTTTATGAGATTCATAGATATTGTGTTTCTTCTTTCACTTATTAAGGAAGTCATGTAAATAAAAAACATTCAGGTAAGGGGCAGTTAGGGTTTGGATGGGGGCAGGTAAGAGAATATTTGCCATCTAATTAGTAAGAATGTTGTAGGACATGATAACTATGAAATGAACAAACTATTATGGAAAGGTACATGTAAAATACATTTAATTCTGGTTTGTGCATGTTATAGAAGCTTTCCTGAAAGAAATAGTCTTTAAGCAAACCTGAAGAAAATTTAGGGTTCAGATGCATGGACAGGTGTGGACATGGGAACACAGAATAAAAGACATAAGTACCATAAACAGTAAACTCAGAGTCCATAAAGGAGATGAATGTGTCTGATTTGTTTAGTATTATTGAATAAATAGTGAAAATATAAGATATTTGACATATTTGAGGAACAGTAACATCAGGTATATCTGAGAACAGTTTGTAGGTACACTTGAATGCCAGCTATACTTATGTATCAGTAGTTCCTAAATTCTAATGTACATAAGATTCATCTGGAGAATGTGATAAACTTTCATAAAATCTTTGGGTTCAACCTCAGACATTCTGATTTAGTAGATCAGAGTGGGGCCCATGAACTTGCATGTCTAACTAGCTTACAGGCGACGTCAAGGCTGCTGGTTTGAGTAACACTGTTTACCCTGTTGTATAAACTGAAGATTAATTAATCTGTGATACATACACAATGGAAATCACTAAAGGTTTTTGTTAAAGGAAATGCGTATGCTCTAATCTGTGTTTCAGAAGGTAACTTTGACAGTATGTGTAATGGCTGGCATAGAGATGGTTTAATGCTGGAAGATTAAGTTTGTAGGGAGCATTAACTAGACAGCTAAAGTAGCGGATTCCAGCCACTGCCACAGTTTCTGAAGATACTCCTGAAGATAATTTTGCTGGCCCAGAGTTAGAGTTGCTTTCAGACTTTTTTTAACTAAAGAAAATATACTAATGTTCATTGAAAAGCCTGTTTGAAACTTCATTACCTATTTGATAATGTGATTTCTAACAGTTAAGAAATCAGAGACATTTCCCACTGTTTTTTGTTCACATGTACACATAGTCTCGCTGTTCTTTAAGAACACATTCATGTCTGACGTGGGTGGTGGTTCAGGCACCATTTCACTGCAAATTGTAACTCACTAATGGGTTATGAAGTTGATGTAGTGGATCACCATCAACCATTCTTTTTAGCTGCTTAAAATAAAATAGATACACAATATTATCACACATATAGGAGTGTTTTGTGAAACTTTTTTCTGTGTGCGTATATGCACACACATTTGATGAATGGGAAACGTATTCCTTACCATGAGTTGCAGTAAAAAGGTTAGAAAAAAATACTAATTTAAGGGCTAAGGACTCAGCACTGCAGTAAATGCTAAGAGACAAGAGATGGAGGAAGGATTTTCATCTGTTAAAGGCATAATCCCGTATTCTAATGGAATCTACCTGGAGTAATTTAATCCAAAGAAAACTATTGGAGAACAGTGAATATAATACATAATGAATACTGTTAAACTTAGAGAGGTCAAAGACAACTGAATGTCCATAGATGGTTTTGTCAAAGGAGTAGGATTTAAAAGATTAAGTAGAACTTAATACATTACAGTTAAGGAACAGGGAGGTGACTTACTTGACTGAAAAACGTTCATGTAGGGAAATGGTGGCAAATAACTTTGGCTTATCAGTTACAGTGCTAGACTCTTTCTGGCTTTTCCTTTCTTGGATGACTGAGAACTTTGCAATCATTTTACATTCATCGCCACTAACAGGCATTCACTAATCTAAGTATTGAAATTAATAACTCATATTTTAAAAATCAGTACTTTTGTCTTTTTTCCTATATTTTTTTTCCTTAGTCTGATGTCATACATCAGAGTGTGTATGAACTTATCCATACTGAAGACCGAGCTGAATTTCAGCGTCAGCTACACTGGGCATTAAACCCTTCACAGTGTACAGACTCTGGAAAAAGAACTAATGGTAAGAATGTTTACCAAAAGATAACTTTGGTATTTTTAATGTAACTCTGTGAAAGGCAGAGAATATTTAGGGTCATAGAACTCTATGGTGAAAGAAGGTAGAAAAGAAGTGGAAAGTCATGTGTCTATAGCTGTAGGCCAGAGCCAGGTCACAAAGAGGCTGATGATCTAAGTAATGTTTTCATTTTAATCCCCCCAAAATAAATAATTTTATTATTTCATTTTGTTTATTTCAGTTCATTTTATTTGTATTTTATTTGATTTATGTACTTTTTGTTTGATATTAATCAAAAAAGAAATCTAAGATATTTTGACAGATAACAGCCATTGATGAATTTCAAGCAAAAATATATTGCCATATTTAGTAATATATTTTATAAAAATAGCTCACTATTGTGAAGGTTGAGAAGGAATATATAAGGTTAATACTAGAGCGTGTGTAAATTGTTCTGTGTTTACTAGGCACAAAAAAGCAAACTAGTATATGCAAATATAAAAAACTTCTCAATGCAAACTGTTTTTGGAAGTTCACGGAAATGATACAAAGAAAAAAATGGCATTGGAAAATGTGAAAATTGTTGACAGTCATAGGTTAATAGAAATAGGTTAAAACAAAACCAAGTAGGTAAAGTTCTGTGATTTAAAAGTCATATTCAGTAAGTTTTAATTTCTTTTCATCAGCTCCTCTTCTGAAAGTTATCTTTTTGTATTCAGAATACAGACTCCCATTTAGACATTAACGCAGATTTTAGCTATCTAGTTAATTGTACAGCAAAATGGAAAGTAAATCTGTTGCTACTATTTCTACAGAAGTTAATGGCCTTCCACAGCCAGTGGTCTATCATAACCCAGACCAGCTTCCTCAAGAAAATTCTTTTATGGAGAGGTGCTTCACATGCAGACTAAGGTGTCTGCTGGATAATTCATCTGGTTTTCTGGTAGGTTGCAAAAGCTATCATCTTGACCTTTACTGTTTAATTGTAGAAAATAAAAAAAAAAAGCAATTTCCTTGGTTATAATTGAATTCAGTTTTAAAAATCTACTTTATCAAATAATTTGGTAAAGGAAAGTACATTTTTACAAATCATTAATTTTCAGATTTTTGAATATTTTCTATAACTCAAAAACTCTATCCTTTAGGATACATTTATAAAGATTGAATGAAATAGCATAGAACCTTGTATATTGCCTATTTTCTAAGCATTTTTAGGTATATGAGAACTACGTAGCCTTTCTTTAGTAGCAGAATGATTACCCTCTTCGGATTTAATGCTTACTAAACAAAAATTATGGCCTTTTCCACATGGTTAGGATAACTATAGAAAAGCAGTTGTGTATTCAAGATTGCAGAATCATCATGTGGTATGAGATGCTGGTGTATAATCTCAACACCTGGTTTGGGAGCAGTTTAAGCAGGATCCTGAGAGTGCAAATGGTCTGTCCCTCCTTTGCACTCAAGAAATAAATGCTCAAATAAGTTTGGAAGACAATCAGTTCTTAATTTAAATGGGGTTTTTTACTGCAGGACTTTTCAGAGCCTTTACTAAAGGGTATTGTTATGCTGTGATCCCCAGTGGTGAGGATGATTTAACCCTTTGAGCTTAGGAGGCCTAGTCACATTCATTCATTTTAGAGCTGTTCATCAAATTGCAATATTGAGCTTCCTCATCTGCCTCTCACGTGGAAGAGGCGGGAAAACATTTGTCAGTCCTCTAGCCCTGATTTTTACTTACATAATAAAGGGCAACACAGCTATCTCCCAAAGTGACCTCCCCACCAATAAAAAAGATAGCACACTGCACCAGTACAGGAGAAACTACGAGGCATGTTGTATATTACTTTTGTGAATTTTCAGGAATTTGAAAAAGATAACATCTCAAACATTAGCAAGTAATGGTTTTTTGTTTATTTCTGAAGATAATTTTGCTGAACCAGAGTTAGAATTGCTCTGAGAGTTTTCTTAGTACTGATGATCAGTTAGTATCTATTTTCTGAGATGGATTCTGAGTATAGTTGGGTTTTTTTCTTCCTTATGCAGTTATCATATTGATATTAAAATCATCCTTTGGCCTGGTTATTACTGTTTTAAGCAACTAAATTGATAATGTTCATGCTTAAATTGCCTTCATTTCTTCTGTCTTCTAAAATTAGCCTTTATCTTTACTTAGAGCTCTGCATTCTTTGTAATTTAATAACTCATTTTAGTGTTTTCATAAAATTGTATTTAATCTCTATATAAAAGATTACATTGAGCTATGGAATATAGCAAAGGTATGTTTGAAAATTAATATGTACTTGATGACTTTATCAATATTCAGTCAGGAAATATAGAGTATGCGGTGTGCAAGGAGCTGTGCTAGGTGTGAATAATGGGACAATTGCAAGCTTAAAAATGATACATGAATTTTTCTTGTGACCATGAAGAAACCAGGAGAGGTTCACTTATCAGTCCATTTAGGATAGTCCTCATACTACCTTTTGGGATCATTTTAATAGACTTCCTATTGAGAAGGGAATGAAAGTAGCACTTGTCAGCCTCAGGAACCATTCTGGAATGACTGAGAACCTTAAATGTGGCCATGACTGGGCCTTTTAAAAAGGAGTGATTTTAAACTGTTAATTTTAATGAACTTTTTTTTTTTTGAAGGCAATGAATTTTCAAGGGAAGTTAAAGTATCTTCATGGCCAGAACAAGAAAGGGAAAGATGGATCAATACTCCCCCCTCAGTTAGCTTTGTTTGCAATAGCTACTCCACTTCAACCACCATCCATACTTGAAATCCGAACCAAAAATTTCATCTTTAGAACAAAGCACAAACTAGACTTTACACCTACTGGTTGTGATGCCAAGTAAGTAAAATTTTTTAGTTTTATTTCATCAAATTATGTGTGTGTGTGTGTGTGTGTGTGTGTGTGTATTGCAGCAGTTAAGTCTCCTCTAGCATGTAAAACATATGTATGGATATGTTGGTTCCTTTATGTTAAATTTTATCACTTTATCTTTTTTTTTTTTTTTTTTTTTTTTTAAACAGAGGAAAGCTTGTTTTAGGCTATACCGAAGCAGAGCTGTGTACGAGAGGATCAGGATATCAGTTTCTTCATGTCGCTGATATGCTTTATTGTGCTGAGTATCATTTGCGGAGTAAGTTGTACTTCCTTATGAATGTGTCTGAAAAATGGCATATACTGTAGAAGCTGATACAGTTTCCTTAAAGATACTATGTTATGTAATAATTGGAAACATACTACTCATTATCAGCTCTATAGCTGGCACACAGGAAAATAGTAGTTTAATTTATAAAAATGACCATTTTGTCCCATGTTTTGTTCTGGAATTTTTTAATGGCATCATTAACTCATAAGTCTGTTAATATAGATTATACTTTGTATAGTAAAATATTAAGCTGTTGGAAGCATTTACTATTTAAAGTGAACCTCAAACTATACTCTCTATAATTTGTTACTAGAATTGTTAATCTTCCCTTTAACCTTTAAAACATGTTTACATCAAAACAGGAAAAAATAACTCTGAAGAACTATTTCCATGTATTTTAATATAGTTTGTTTAAAAGTTGTGAAGATATTTATCATTTTGGTTGATAAATATGTCTGGAAACTTGTCAGCAGGACTTTGTTTCAGAGATTTTCTTTAATATGTTGATTTTTGGTTTGATCATTTTATTTTAGTGATTAAGACTGGAGAGAGTGGCATGATAGTGTTCAGGCTTCTTACCAAAGGCAATCGGTGGACCTGGGTCCAGTCTAATGCTCGTTTGGTTTATAAAAATGGAAGACCAGATTATATCATTGCAACTCAGCGACCTCTAACGTAAGCATAAAGACTTAAAATGTTTTATTTTAATAACACTTTGGTTTATAAAATCATTCTTACATGAACACTTAAAAATTCTAAGAGACTTTACTCTGCAAATAAAAATAAAAAATTTAATATGTATAGAAAGAAGGTGGCATATGTTAAACATTGGGAAGATAGAATTGACAAACTTTATTGAACAACTAATATGTAGACATATAGAAAGAACAATCAAAGAAAATTCAGGGTTTTATCCTGAGTATATGCAGGAAAGATGAAAAGTTCGTGCTATCTATAAAATATAGCAATGATCTGTTTAGCATATGTTTTCTAGCAAGCAGTGATTTTTAAGTTCCTTATATATTCTAGAAGTGAGTATTTTGTCAAATATTTGCATATAAATTTACTCTAGAGAATTGGTTTTTGACAGTGGCTTGAGATAAGCTTTAAATTTTTCCCCTTATTGCTATTAAAGCCCTATAATATTAATGCCTCTAGCTATACTTCTAGTGCTAATAAATTTTATATTTATATCTTAGGTTGTAGTAGGAAATTTTTGCACACGAGAATTAAACATTACAAGTCTTCCATGATGAATGTATTAATGGATTAGGGTGCATTTTCAGATTAAAATGGAAGCTTATCTACTATTTCACCAGTTTAAAAAAAATGGATATGTGTATCAAACTGACCAGTAACATTTATTGAAAAGGCCATCTTTGCCCCACTGCACTGTATTTTGATTAGGTGATGGTGGTTCTATTTCTGGACTCTTAAATTCCATTGGTCTGGTTGTCTTTTTGCATGAACAGTAAGTACAATGTCTTAATTACTCTGCCTAGAATAAGTCTTGATCTAAATATATGCTCCCATTTTGTTTAGGAATTTTTGTTATCAAGATTGCTTTGACTTTTTTGACCCATTTATATTTTCATATACATTTTAGAAATCAGTTGTCAGTTCCCACTAGAAAAACTAATGGTATGACAGGGTAATCCCTGCATCTCATATCTGTTATTTCATATGGGGTTACCCTGAAATTATAGCTCATTTTGGAAAAATTAACATCTTTATAATACTTAATCCTCTAACCCATGAACACGGCAAATGTATATGGGTATGTGGTTATGTATTTACCTACATCTTTATCTCAATAATATGTTGTATTTTTCTTAACATTAGTCTTGTGAACCTTTTATTAGTTTTATTTCTAGATAATTGATGTTTTAAATGGTGTTCATCTAAATATATATAATTTTCATTTGTCAACTATGCCAGTCTTTTTTTTTTTGTAGCTTCTGGATTTTATGTTGACATGCCTATCCCACTCAGATTCCTCAGTTCTTACAGTCTGTTTTTATATATGGATCTCTATTCCACGTGGAATTTACTTTTTCTACAGGATGTCAGGGGCATAACCTGAGTTTGGAATTAATAACGACTGTACTGTTTTGGGGCAACTTCTAAATCATTTAAATTTGTCCAAAAAACAATTTTCTGGTAGCAGTCATCAGAAAAATTTATCAATATAGTTTGTGTTCCCTGTTTTTAGTGAATTTTGATGGCTATTTTTCATTAATATTTAAGAGTTTGGTACAACTGTTCCTAATATATGAAAACTTTATCTGTCATTTTAGAGATGAAGAAGGAACAGAGCATTTACGAAAACGAAACATAAAGTTGCCTTTTATGTTTACCACTGGGGAAGCTCTATTATATGAGATGACCAGCCCTTTTCCTCCCATAATGGATCCCTTACCAGTGAGGACTAAGAGTGATGCTAGTGAAAAAGATTCTGCTACCAAATCAACTCTAAATCAGGATTCTTTCCATCCCAGTTCCGTCCTGAGTGCCATGATGCAACAAGATGAGTCTATTTATCTCTGTCCTGCTTCGAATAGTACACCTTCCTTAAGCAATTTTTATAATAAATCTATGAACAAAGGTAGTAATTGGCAAGACAGTATTGCACCAATGGGAAATGACATCCTGAAACATGAGCAAATTGGCCAGTCTCAAGAAATGAACCCAACTCTCTCTGAAGGTCATGTAGGGCTCCTCCCAGATAACAAAAATAGTGACTTGTATGGCATCATGAAACACCTCAACATTGATTTTGAAGATATCAACTACATGCAGCAGAATGAGGAATTTTTCAGATCTGACTTTTCCGGTTCGGATGACTTTAGAGACATTGACCTAACAGACGAAATCCTGACGTTCGTCCAAGATTCTTTAAAAAAGTCTACCCTTGGGTGTTCAGGTTACCAGCAGCAACAGCCCACAGCTCTGAATTCAAGCTGTATGGTAAAGGAGCACCTACAGCTAGAACAGCAGCATCCAAAGCACGTGGCAGTGGAACAGCAGCAAAAGCTGTGCCAGAAAATGCAGCATATGCAAGTCAATAGCATGTTCACAGGTTGGAACTCTAACCAATCCTTGCCTTTTGGGTGTCCTCCACAAGACCTACAAGAGTATGTCTTTTCAGACTTACCTGGGACCAATCAAGAGTTTCCCTACAAATCTGAGATGGATGCTATGACTTATACACCGAACTTTACTCCTTGTCATCAGTCTGTGTTACCCCAGCAATCTAAGGGTACACAGTTAGACTTTCCCTTGGGGAATTTTGAGCCATCCCTATACCCTCCTACTACTTCTGATTTCGAAGATTGTGTCACACGTTTACAAGTTCATGAAAACCAAAAGCGTGGACTAAATCCACAGTCAACCCTAGTAACTCCACAGACATGTTATGCTCGGGCTATGTCGATGTACCAGTGCCAGCCAGAACTGCAGCAAAGCCAAACGGCTCAGACACAGTACAATCCAACAGTTCCAGGCCCACGGACATTTTTAACAGAGGTAAGGGTTTTGTTAAACCCTTTCAGTGATTATTCATACATTACAAAATATGAGTTATACCTTTTTTTTTGTCAGTGATTTTAATCTTTTATCCATAGTGTTCATATTAGAGAGCATTTCTAATTATATCAGTGACTTTAATAAGCCAATATTTTTCCAGTATGTTACTAATACAAGTATATTTACCTGAAGCATAAAGAATTCAAGGGCTAAAGCAGCACGAATGTCCCTAAGTTACCAGGTGAAATTAGTTGTCTATATAGCGATTTTGGTTTTCTTTCTAGATTCTTTAAAATTATGTGGCATTTTAATTCAAACTTCAAAAATATTTAAATTTTTTATTCCCTCAATTTTTTTTATATGTGCATATATGTGTATGTGTATGTTGAAATTGGATTACAAACAATGTATGTATGCTTTCTTTGCCTTTGCCCTGATCCTGGAATTTATTCCTAGGCTCCTTACTATTCTCTGGAGGGATTGCTAGAGAATAGTGAGAAGCCTAGAAAACATCCGTGAAGGTTTTATTCCTGACATCCTTTAATTATATTAAAATTTAATATTTAGTTATGGTCTATTTCAGGACATTGCTGTGAAGTAAACATGGGTAGACATCTTAACTCTTATGCTCTTGAGTAAATCATAAACAAGCCTTGAATTAGCACATGAGTTCTTTACAGTGATTCTTTCTCACCTGCTATTTTGTATTACTTCTTTATGAATAATAAGAATTCTCTAGACTTATGTATCTACCCCTCCTCCTAGGTAGCCAATCTATATGTGGCTAGCTCCACTTGAGATGTAGTATAAACTTATTTTGAAGATTTGATTTGAAATAAGAACGTAAAATATCTTTTTTTCATTGATTTTATGTTGAAATTTTGGCTTTAAAATTTTGTTTTACTTTTTAAATGTGGCTAGTAGAAAAATTAAAATTACATATGTGGCTCACATTTCTATTGAACAGCATTGCTCTAGAGAATATACTTAAAGAGAAATGCTGGCATATATTATGTTATGACAAATGAGAATGATTAAGACCTAACATTATCTGGGCAAATAGTATTTCTTTCCATTTGAAGCCTCAAAAGAGTTGCTATTCATTGCTGATCTAGATTATGTGGATTTTTCTCCTGTTTTAGAGGATCTTTGAAGTAATGAACATTTTGATTACTGAAGCCTGATGACACATAGGCTTTAGAAACAGATTGTTTTTGAAGCAGTTAAGGGTATAGTTGCAATCTGAAAGTTTCACAATGCTAAGTTATAGACTTAATGTATAAAGACTCTGTAAAACCCAACAGAACTATCCTGTCTTTGTTTTTTTTTTCTTTTCTAGTAGCAGTTATAGAAACCAGACTAATTTTATTATAAGGTGGTAAGAACGAGTATTTTAATAATTTGGTTCTATAATTATAGTAGTACTTACTAATTAAAAGTAAGTTGTTGTACAAATAAATTGGTTTAGGAATATTAAGAACTGGCCTCTTTTAGAAAAGTCTTAGGTTGTCTGCAGTTCCAATGTAGTAATCTTGAATGTAATAAATTCCCTGTTACTCATAATTTGAGATGAAATCTGGTCAAACCTATTTATGATGGCTACTCTTCGATTCAATTCCTATCCTAACTGAAGGGAACTCATTGATTAAATACTTGCCTGATATATGGAATGGTAGATCTGAAGTGAAACAGTTTAGGTCACTAAACTGTGCTATCTAATGGAGAAATCAAAAGATTATAATAAATGCAACTAACATATATGTGCTCAGTATGTCTTCATTGAATGATTTAAAATTTAACAGCAATAAAGTAATTTGAGGTTTAAAATCATACAGCGTGAAGATTTTAAAAATACAGTTTATAATCAAAAACAGACCCACAAATATAGAGAACAATCAGGTGGCGGCCAGAGGTGCGGGAGAAGGGGAAACTGGGAGAAAGCGGTGAAGGTTTAAAGTACAAGTTAGTACAAGCGAGGATCACAGGGATGGGGAGCACGGCAGAGGGAATGCAGATGGCTCTGTGTGCAGAGGGAAGATAAACTATATAAATGTCTGACCAACATTCTGTATACTTGAAAATACAAAGAGTACAGTTTACTGTTATTTAGTGGCTTAAGATGCTTCAAAGATCCATTCTAATAAGTTGCATTACTATTTTTGCAGTTTCAGAATGGAGTTTTAAATGAAGTCTATCCAGCTGAATTAAATACTATAAGTAACACTCAGACCCTTCATCATCCATTAGAAGCCAGACCGTTCCCTGATTTGACCTCCAGTGGATTCCTGTAATTCCAAACGCAGTTTTGGTTTTTGGTTTAAATTAGTTTGCTAAAGATTACAGTTAATAAAATTGTCACTGTTGGATCTCTGCAAGTTCACGTGAAGCATTGCTATATAGTGTTCACACTATTAATACCAACTCATTGTTTAAAGACAAGTAAAACAATATCAAAATTATATCTACTACATTCATTAAAATGGAAAGTGTGCTGCCACAGACCGGAGAGATATACAAAACTTTTCAGGGAGACATTATAACTCTCTTGAGAAAATAAAATTTTCTCTATTGGAATTATTTCTGTCAATAAAAAGATTGAGTTTTCAGCTTCTGAATTCTTAATCCTCCAAATACAAAGTTACAAGACAAAACTATTTTTAGGTTCTTCATTTATCTCAAATGGTAAAATAAGTGGTTTGGTGCTTTTATAAAAGATAATCTCAGTGCTTTCCTCTACCGTGCCTCACAATTTTTCTACCTATAACACTGTGTAGGACGTATATTTTATATAAATGTACTTTTCTTTTTTAAAATTAGTAACATTCTACCTACAAATATTATTTGCATTTCTTAAATTTAGTCATTTTTATTAATCTAGGCATGTTTTAACTGTACTACTCACCCGCTTTCTTCAAATAAAGGACAAATGCTGATTGAAAAATATTATATAAATTAGTTGCTTCTAGACTTTAAATGTTGCTCTGTGCCATAACGTTGAAAATTTTTGAAAGTAAATTCTAAATTATTACATAAATATTAAGAGAGTGGCACTAAAATTTTAATCGTTTTCAAGAGGCACCACCATTTATTAAAATTTATGGTAGCTGACTGTTGCAATATGAAAAATCTGTTAAAGGCAACCACATTTATTAGCTTGCAATGAAGAGAAGGAGCTTTGTTTCTGGGTTGTTAAATTAAGCAAAGCACCCATTTCAGTGAGTATAAATTATTTACAAATTGTTTTAGATCTGTAATCTTTTAAATTAGAGTATCTTGACCTTGTAAGTAAATTTCACTTCTCAGCGCAGTGGAAACTGTTTTTCTCATATTTGAGGAGTGTTAAGATTTTATGTAGTAATGTTTGGTGCTAAATATTGTTATGAGTGAAATGAATGGTGCATTGTATGCATTATAATGGACAAAATCATTTGTAAAATATTTTCAATCTTTCATTTAATAGTCCATATCATGTATGCACATAAATAATTTGAGTTTTACATATTTTGTCAGTCTTTTTAAGAACTCGAATAATGAATGCAACTGCTTGTAAGTAAGTTGGTATTAAGAAAAAGGCAGTTAGTTCTATTGTCAAACAGTAGGTTGTTTCTACATAGAATGAGCTTTATTAAGGCCAATCACCTTACACCATTGTCCTCAGGTGATTTAGAAGTGCCACCATTTGCCATTCTTTTTATTCATCTATGACATCTGAAGGACACAAGACACATTTTGCATGTATTATATAAAACATTATGAAATCCCAAAATGAAATGTAATTTTAAATACGTTTTTTTTCTAATGTACATAAAAGGGGCTTCAGACAATACACATGTCAATTCTATACATTTTGTCAAAACTGTAGATTCTAAGTGTTGAAAACAACAAATTTGACACATTTAATAATTTGTTTCAAGCATGAAGTTTCACTAGATTTAGACCAGTGGTCTAGATTAATCATATTTTTTACATTTAAACCTTTCATTAAAAATCTTTATATAAACCATTTATTAGTCCTGCCCACATGTTATTGGATGAACTGTTTTGTGGAAAATAGGCTTTTTAAACTGAATATGATGACAATCAATTATACACTTATACAATATTGCTTTAAAATTTTATATTTTTATCTATATAAGATAACTAGTTTATCTAAAAATAATAAAATCACATTAAACCAAATACACCTTTGTCTGTATTGCTAAGTGCCGAACAAAGAAAGGTTTGTGTACTGCTATGTTAAGGGATTTATTTTTGGTGGTGCACTTCTCAGGATCTAGATGTGTCTAATTTGAATTTTTCCTATGCCAGGTTGTTCGTACAGTACCTCAAGATTTACCAGTGTTCTGATGCATTATGAGGCTTTTAATGTTTATTATGCACAAACTTAGTGTTTTTCAGTATTACTAAATTTTAGGTAAATATGTTCATGGCTTTTTGCTTTCCTTCAGAATGTTGCTACTTTACATATGCCATGCATACATTTTTGTTTATGATTTATATTCTTACTATTATTAAACAAAATTGTATATAATAATATATAAGGGAATAAAATAATCACCAAGTATATGTTTTAATGTAAATTCTTTCTGGTTCATGTACAGGAAATTAGCATTTATGGTATAATAGTATAACTGTGTTAGA
Source organism: Cynopterus sphinx (assembly GCA_030015415.1). NCBI lineage: Eukaryota > Metazoa > Chordata > Mammalia > Chiroptera > Pteropodidae > Cynopterus > Cynopterus sphinx. Next base: position 17,033,428 of record CM057391.1, on the reverse strand, counting down.
CAAAGACAATTTATAATATTTAAGACTATGTTAAGTCAATGATTAATTTCTTATAAAGTTCTGCCCTTGTATATTTTAATATTCTGCCCAAATATTAAAAAAATTCCACTGAGTTCATAGATTTAAAATGCTTCTGAAATGGACTATTCTTTCAAATATCTTTGTTGTAAATTTGTAATTGTGAAACATTCACCAAGAATTCAGCAATTAAAATTGTTCTAAGAAAAATTCCTCAGAAAAATGTCTTATTCTAGAAATGGTTATTTTAATGTTTTATGCTTATTTTTTACAATTATTCAGTAGTTTTCTCAATATAAATATAGCAAATTAGGATAATACTTAATTCTGAACATTTTCGAAAAACTAATACTGAGTCTCTAGTCAAGTAAAAATCCAGATAATTGTACTTCTGATCTCGGCTTTCACTTAGTGGCTTCAATTGGCAAGAATGACTTTACCTTGTCCCGTTTTCTGCAATTCTGCCCATCACTGACCCAGGGATATTAATGTTCCCAACTCACAAGACTAAGTTACACTGTTCTAATTTTTCTCCCAGTACATGCATATGACCTTGCTTCAGTTTTACTAATAAAATTAAGACCATCAAAACCTATAACACATCCTCGGTTTGTCTGTACCTTCACTTCAACACCACCACTATCCTTGATTTTTTAGGCTCACCTCCAATATGTGAAGAGGCCAGGTTCCCCTTACTCCAAGATCACCACCTTTTTTTTTAATTCCCATGCACTTAGTATCTACATTTCCCTTGTCTAGAGTCTTTTTCTCTCTTACTCTAGGCCCCTGTGTGTAGGTCTCCCTCCATCCTGGAAAAAAAATTGCTCAATCCTACACTTTCTTCCTTTTTTACCTCTCTCTGAAACAATTTTTGATCTGAAATCAGGTTTTGTTTTCCCCCTTTTAAATACTATTTTGTTGACCTTAACTTGATTTTACCAGAGGCTGATTTTCAATAGCCCTACAACAAAATTAACTGTACATTCAATGAACTTCTCCCCACCTCTCACCTTCCATGGCATTAGCTGTCCTGCAGCCTTTCACTTTCCTTTGTTGGCTCTTCCCCCCTCATCCTACCTGGCAACAGGCTCAGTTCTGACCCATTGTGGTTCTTTACCTACATTCTGCTCACTTGGAAGCTCACCTCTTCTGCAACTACTACTTTCATGATGAATTCCCTCAAAACCTTCCACCTCTTTAATAAGGTGAGATGAAAAAGACTCTGATGTTTATGGAGCATCCTTTCCCTTTGAAAGCAGCATAGCAAACCTACACACATATAGACTCTAGAGTCAGACTGCTGGCTTCAACACAGAATATGAATAATTTGGAAGGTTTCTTACTCTCAGCCTGAGTTTCCTTTGCTACAAAGTGATAATGGTACTACCTGCCTCACCGGATCATTGGAGTCAATAAATTATGTAAAAACAATTCCTAGTTGGCCAAAACTGGAACAATTTGAGGAACAAAATAAATGAGCAACAAAATAAATAATGATAAATAATGATAGCATTGTATTACAACTCAATAGCAAACTAAATTTCCATGAATCCATTTTGATATAAATAAATGATTAAATAAAAGAGGGGGTAAATTATTCTTACAGAAGAATCCAAAATAATATTTGTAGATATTAACCCCTCCCCCAATAGACAGAGCTTAATACCTTTGAGCGTGGCTAGACTCAGCAACTTCTAAAAAACATAGGAAAGAAAAAAAAATAGACTTACATTGTAAGATTCTGGCAAATGTTTCTTTCATCAAGTGATCAAGGCTAAGTAACATCACTGATAATCATGATGGCACGTCCTCCTCCCTGATAGAAAGCTATGACAAGTACACTTCAGCTCTGTAGTATTCTCAAAAGCACGTAACCCCATTCTAATCCCCCAAAAGTGTCAGACAAACCCCAAATTGAGAGACATTGCACAAAATTCCTGAGAGTATTCTTTAAAGTGTTAAGGTAGTAAAAAAAATAAAAAGGCCAAGACATTGTCACATATAGAAATCTAAGGAAGCATGGCATCTTAATACAGTATGGAATTTTGGATTGCATCTTGTAAAGGGCATTAGTGGACAATTTGTAGAAATCTGTATAAAGCTTATTTAATAGTATGTACCAGTGTCAACTTTCTGGTTTTGCCAGTGTACCATGGTTGTATAAGACATTAATGTTACAGGAACCTAGATGAAGGGAATAAAGGGACTCTGTATCTTCACATCTTCTATATAAATCTAAAATCATTTGAAAATACTTTAAAAATAATTTTTATATACTTTGCCCATGGATTGGAAGGATTAATATTCTTAAAATGTCCCTACTACCTAAAGTATTATATAGATTCAATGCAATCCCTATTAAAAAGCCAATACATGCAAGAAATGAAATTGGATCACTTTTTTATACCATAAACAAAAAATAAACTCAAAATGGGTTAAAGACTTAAATGTTAAAACTGAGACCATAAATCTCCTAAAAGAAAATATAGGCAATAAACACTGACTTTCCTCTTAGCATTATCTTTTTAGATATATCTCCTTGAGCAAGGGAAACAAAAGAAAAGATAAAGGAGACTACATCAAACCAAAGAGTTTTTTACACAGCAAAGGAAACCATCAAAAGGACAACCTACTGAATGGAAGAAGATATATTAGCAAATGATACATCAGATTAAGAGGTTAATATCTAAAATATATAAAGAATGCATACAACTTAACACCAAAAAAAAAAAAAAATCTATAAAATGGGCAGAGGACTTGAATAGACACTTCTCCCAAGAAGACCTATCAATAGCCAGCAGACATATGTGAAGATGCCCATGCCCAGTGTTACTAATCATCTGGGAAATGCAATTTTAAACCACAATGAGATATCACCTCACACCTGTTAGAATGGTTATCATCAATAAATCAGTAAATAAGAGCTGGTGAGGATGTGGAGAAAAGGAAACCCTTGTATACTATTGGTGGGATTATAAATTAACATGGCCAGTATGGAAAACAGCATGGAGATTCCTCAGAAAATTAAGAATAGAGCTACCTTATGACCCAGGAATTCCATTTTTGGGTATTTGTCCAAAGAAAACCCTAATTTGAAAAGATATGTGTCATCCCTATAAAATGGAATAAAACCTAGCAATAAAAAAAATCTTGCCATTTGTGGCAACATGAATGGAACAAGAGGGTATTATGCTAAGTGAAATTAGAGAAAACATTTATATGTGGATTTAAAAAAATGAATAAAACAGAAACAGACCCATAGGTGTACAGAACAAGATGATAGTTGCCAAAGGAGAAGAGGGCAAGGGATAGGAATAAAAATAAAAATTTTTATATTAAAAGTTTGTTGATGGCCACATAGCAGGCACTCAATAGATGTGTCTGCCATTACTATTCCCCTGTGGTATGTAAACAACCTCTTTTCATTCGGAGGTAATCTGCACATTGACAACAATCCTCCTCATTTTGTTTACTGTTGATTTGATAAGTATCTTGCTTTTTTAGCCTCTAGTTCATTTCTTTCCACTTTGATCTGCTGACATCACCCTTTTCAATGACTCTCTTAGCCTTGTTTCCATAGCTCCTATACATCAATTATAATAACCTGTTTTCCATGCACGCCAAGTACAGCCACACCTCAGTCTTTGAACATTTCAAATTGCCTTGTCAACTTGAAATCTCTTCCAGTCACAGCCTCTTCTTTCTATTGTCTCAGTTTATCTTTGTTCAAGTTGCTCTTCACCCTCTTTGGGATCTCCAGATCATCGAGTACACACTGTTCTTTTTCAGTCTATTAGCCTAGACCTTACTATCAGGATTTCAGCATTTTTCTGCTTATATTCTGGACTTGCCCACTTCCTCACACACACTCCAATCCATAGCCCTGGCATAAACACTTTCTTTTTCTGATAAGCAATCTTGCTAGAAAAAGTGAGAAAACCGAAATAATTGGCCTCACTGCCAACTTTTACCACGTTATGGCAGATATACTTACACCAACATTATCTGCCCTTCCAAGCAAGAGAACCCTAATTTTCCTCTGGTCACACTGAGGATTAAAAGACTACATTTTCCTGCCTCTTGTGGATAGGTGTAGCTAATACATGTTTTGGCCAAATATATGAAAGTAAAACTTTTGTGTGATACTTCCAGAAGGCTGCTTAGAGAGACAATGTGGCTGGAAGGAGCTTTTGTTTGGCCTTTCTGAATTTCTTTTCTAGCCAGTGCATGTGGATGTGACAGAGCCTGAGCCGTGAAGTCAGAAGCCATAAACTAGGATGAGGAAGCTAAAAGGATGACCCAGGGTTCCTCATTACTTGAAGCCACCCAACAAACCTTTATCTGCCTACCCCTGGACTTCTTTTATATAAGAGATAACTAGACTTCTACATTGGTTAACCCATATTTTTCATCTCTACCACCTGTTCCAGAGTATTCTCACTCTGGAATGACATTACCTCCAACTTGACTGAAAATAGTCTCAAACAATCTTCAGTTTTCTATCATTTGATTTTTACTTTTCTATCAATATTCTCTCAGATTTTCCTTACCCTTGTCTTTTTCTTACATCTCCAGTCATTGAATGCATTAGATTTCCCAGCACAGAAGCATAATCTATTATCTTTTAAGGAAAATAAATTTCCATTTCATTCTTTTTAAAAATTGCTTTATACCTGAACAGAACAGCTGTCTAAGATTTGCTTTTTCTGCTTTCTTAACAATTCTTAAATCCTTACAGTTTCACTTTAACTATTACCAATTTTAGATGGACAAACATTCTATTAAGTCAAAAATCTTCTTTCCTTTACACTTTCTTACCTTGGTTTCTCACACTGCACTCTCTTGATTACTTTCCTGGTTTCTAATTATTCTCGGTCCCTCTCTCCCTCCTTCTATGAGTCTATAGACTTTTTCTTTAAAGGTTCTGTGTCCTTTTTTTCTTCCTCTATGATCTCACCTAATCACATCATTATGTATAACTAACATGTAGCCTACATAGTGCTTGAGTTCCTGGCCCACAGTTTTAATGGTATATTTTATACAATACATAGGATAGTGCAGTTGTTAAAATATCCTACCAGCACTTTGAATTGTCTTTGAACAGAACTTAATGAATCATTTTTTTTCTCCTAAATGTAGCATTTCTCTTATTTATATATTTTTTTAAATCTCCATTCCCATGCTTCTAGCAGCCCAAACTCAAATCTCCATTCCTACAGCGCTCAGTTCTGTACTACGGAACAATGGAATTGTTCACTTCTCATCAGACACACTTTAGGTGAAATTATGGTTAGGAACTCAGCTAGAATGATCTGCCAACCAAAGCAAGAAAAGGCAGACTAGGAGAGGATAAAATTTCTCACTGGTGATGGAGAGGAGTTTGTAGGAACGACATGGTTGTAGGAATTGAGATTTAGAACTGAGTCTGCAATTTGTGTTTTAGAATCAGTTAACTTAAATTCTAACTAAATGAATATCTGTTTTTAAGATTCTTAATTTCTATTGTCTTTGAAGATCCTCTCTTCTTACTGAGCCAACTAATGTATAGAAAATCCAGACTAGCCACCTTTGATTATTGAATAAGTTGTAACTTGGAAAAGGATGGAAAATTTTACCTTCTTGTCAAGAATTGTGAAGGGTGGGAGATTTTACCCTATATTTAAGCTAATGAGTTAGCCAGCCACAGTTTCATGGAAACTGGCAAAAAGATGTAAGACTCTTGAATGAGAGGCAAAAAACAGTTTATTATGTACAGCAGTAACAGTAGACAGACTGTCAGCATTCTCACTGGTTCCCAAGACACGCATCGTCACATGCAGTTGTAAGAAAAGGTCCCTGATCTTAGGGAACTCAAATCTTTTATAATAGTAATATGCATGCCTGACCCTTTGCTCTGAAGGGAGACACTATATCTTCTAAGGCTATTCATTATGTAAACATCCTCTAAAAGATTGTTCAGAACAAAAGCAGTCTGCCTCTGCTCACAAAATGTGTAGGAACCCAAGAAGCCCATGGAAAATTGTCTCCGGCACTTACCAGTTCTGCTATTTTTTTCAAGTAAAATTTTCATTCTTCCTCACTGCCTCACTGTTCTTGACTGCAGAAACAAATGTTAGAGAGGGATAGCATGGCAAACCTGAAAAATTCTCTATCTCCAAGTGATTATCCTGGCTTTCCATGGAAATAGATCTGGAACCTTGACTTTAGCATTTTGCTCCAAGTCCTTGTAAAATATGTCATGATGTTTAAGACTCAGAGTTCACTGGGTTTGAACTCTGGCTCTGCCAGCTCCCTTGCCATATGCGTGATCTGAGGAACTGATTTATACCTTTGGTGCCTTAGCTCTTTCCTCCGTGAAAAGAATAATATAATGAATCTACCTTATAAGATCTTTATGGGAACCAAATGAGGCAATGCACACAAAGTGCTCAGCATAGTAACTGGCATAATTAGTGTTATGAAATTGTTAGATCTTATTTTTTTTTGAGTCTATATTAATTAAGGTAAAGGCCAAGGAGGTATAATGAAGAGACCAAAAATTTATTGTTTCAAAAATAGACATTTGTCTAATGTAAGTGGGTTCTGTTCTACAAAGCCACTCAGGCTCATGAGGCAACACTTCTGTCTTCGAAATACTCCCCATACTGCCTTTCCCAACTAGAAGGAAGTAAAAAAAGGAAAGATCCAGCCAAGGATATTTGAGAACAAGTCAGAAGTTGCACACTTCACTTCTGCTCAGCATTCTGTACCCACGAACTTATAGTCGCATGGTCACAACTGTAGCTGGTGGCAGCTACAGTTCTATTCCTTTGGAAAAAGAAGACATTTTGACTTATAACTTGAAGGCCCAATAAAAAATAAATAGCACCTTCCTTTTCCATTTGAATTTTGAAGCAATTGAGAAATAAGAAAAAAGTGGAAACAGAGAAAAAACATGTCATTATTATTAGAAACCTTAAGTTAGCACAAGAATCAAATAGGGATTGCCCATACCATCCATCAATTTTCAGTCTAGAACTTAGAAGAGCCTGTTCTGGGATATTTTGAGAAGGCAGAACCAGCCCACTTTTCCATGTATCTGCCTCTTAAAGAAAAAAGAAAAAAGAGATTGAATGCCTCATGCCCATGACCATTGATAGATTTGCTTCACATGTTTGAGGAATGCTGACAGTGGCTGTCACTCACCCATTCTTTCTACCATGGGGAAAATTAAGGAAAAAAACTAGGAGTGTTAGTTCTTTCTCACAGAAACCTGAGCAACAGGAAGAAGGTTTTTCTGTCTAAAATATCACAAAATCACTACCACCATCATCATCATCGTTATTATAAAGCAATCCAATTTGGTAAAAACTTACACTAACGGCTTTCCATTATCCATTATTTTGTTCAACAGTTTCCATGAGAGGCAGAACTAAGAGTTTAGACAGAAAAACATTTCTCTCTTCTGGCAAAGGGCTGTGTAATTTATTTCCTTTACTTCTTTGTGCTCCCAGGTAGCACAGAGTTCAGGTTTGTACACAGATGAAACAGCTTCCCTCTGCCTTTATTTCAGTAAAGTTACTTGTGCTTTTGCCTTACTACTGTCCTTACTTCATTTGTTACTTCCCTCTTAGTATCACTTTTCATTTAAGTTTTTCTGTAAATTTTATGGTAGGATATAAATTATGTTTATAAAGATGCAGTCAACAAATGCAGTGATAAAGAGAAAATTGTGAAGAGAAATATGCTCTCTCTGAGTTCTTTTAGATAAAACATTGGCCAATAAAACTTAAGAGCATTTACAGGAGATGGATTGGCTTAGTATGGAAGTAGCACCTTAAGATAAAGGAACAATAACTATGAGCAATGTTTAAACCTCATTCAATTTCCAGGATCTATCACATTTTTTCCGTGATCATTCTCTTTTACACTAACTTAAATTAATTGCAATGTCCGTGAAATTATTTGCTTTATGGCCCCTCTCATATTCCCAATTGTCATTGTCTTACATCTTCTACTATTTTCTACCCTTCATCTTATCCGTTTTCTTTGCTGGACCAGAGTAAAACCAAAAGGGCCCAGAAAAAATTGAAAGAATTGATGTGTAGATACATGTGAAACACCCCCTTAATACTCCTACATATAAGTGGGTGAGACAGTGGAGAGGTTGAAAGTGTTTTCTTTTGCAGGTGGGATCATACTGAAACTTGAGTCATTACTACCAGTTCTCACAGGCTGGTGAGAAAACTCAAGTGACACACTAGAGATGAGGAAATTGAGGCCAAAGAAGGAAAGTGGCCTGTTTAGGTCACACAGGCATTTCTGAGGACAGAATTTAGATTTTGCACCTATGAATTAAGAGCACTTTCAAAAAGTAGGTTTTCTAACAGCCACCATGCAAGTGGTTTGCTGTTGCTTAATCCAGGTATTCTCATTGACCACTACACCCCACCCCCATGAAGTAAATATATTTATCCCAATTTTACATATGATAAAATTATATTTGTAAAAGCAATCAAATGATGAATATTGTTTGGCCCTTCAAATATATGCATTCTCTAACCCCTGCATAAGATGGCAAGAGGGTCTTCATAGATCTTACTAAGGTGAGGACCTTGAGGTGGGAAGGTTTTTTTTTACGTCAGCAGACCTAATGTAATCAACAGTCCTTATAAGAGGAAGGTGAGAGGATTAGAATCAGAGAAGGGGATGAGATTACAAAAGCAGTCACTCTCTCTCACACACAATCACACAGAGATGTTGAGAGGCGAAGACAGAGAGAGATCGATTGGTTTGCTTATGCTTTGAAAACGAAGAGCCACAAATGCAGGCAGCCTCTAGAAGCTGGAAAATACAAAGAATTAATTCTTCCCTAGTGTCTTCAGAAGGAACACAGCCATGCTGACATCTTGATTTTAGGGCTTCCGACCTCTCACACTACAAGATGACAAATTTGTTTCAAGCCACGAAGTTTGTGATAACTTGTTATAGCAGCAATAGGAAACTGATACAGAGGTTACAGATTTTAAGAACAAAAGGAAGGGATCAGGGAAGAAAACACTCTTCCATTATAATCATTTCTAAAAAATAGAAAAATTGTTCTCTGTACCTCTTCTTAGCCATTCTGTAAGGGAAGATCAGGAAGGTATGCCAGTATTCCCCATTCCTCCTCTTTACCCTCACCTACATCAGAGCATATATAATATATAAATATAAAACCTCTATTTTATGATTCTGGTGCCTGCTGGGCTCCAGCCTTGCCTTGGAATTGCAAAGAAATGTGGAAGAACATAGCCAACTCACACTTTCATTACAGCTTTGCCTTTTCCAGATGTTTAGCTTATGTCAGAAGCCAAGAAATTCACTGCTTACAATCCCAGATGTGCTTCTAAAGAAGGGTCTTGATAAATGTGTCTGGTCTTTGTAAATAACCCTAATTTTTTTTTAAGGGAAAAAACTGATTCCTAGAAGAAAAATGACTTTACTAAAGTAAGTTAGACATTACACAAGTAATACATATTTACATCAGTTTTGCACTTAAAATTAACTATTATAAAATTAAATTGACTTTAAATTAAAGCTATTTTAAGGATGCTTTTTGCATCTATGCACCTAAAAGATTGTATATGAAAGAAAATAAATTTTTACCTGTACTATGATGTTTTCACCTAATAGGGTCTAAGAAAAGACCATTAAAAGAGAATAAGTGACCCAAAACTGTCAGCAAGGCTTTTCTTTTCTGAACATAGTGCAGCATACATTTGTTTAATGCTTTATTTTCACAGTAATTCACATCCATTTATAAAATTGATTCTGACTACTACACTCTAAGCTGAGTTTTTATGGAAAAGGAAGAATTCAGGAAGATTATTCTGTACCACATAGCTGATGGTTAATTGGTGGCATCAAAGATTGCACTCAAGTCGTCTGACTTCCAAGTTCAAACTTTATTTTAATATTTCGAAATCGTCTTCAATAGACTACAAGAGTTGAATCATTAGTTTAAATACGTGTATCGAGCAGTTACAATTTCCCTTGAAGTTCAGATGTTAAACTATCAATTAACCAGTTAGCGAGGCAGGATTACTACTGCGCAATGTACTGAGGGATTATTATTCCTACAGTAGAGGAAACTGAGACTAGAATGCGAGATAATTAATGCTTGTTCTACCTAAAGTGCCCCCAGTTTGTTTAGTAAATTAATGTCACCAGATTTAAGAATAATTGGACTGACCAATCTTTTGGGTTTCCCTCCTCGATTCAAGCAAGATATGAAATTAATGTCTCCACAGAACATTCATAATCAGCTAGGATATTCCAGATAGCTCTTTGCTCTTGACAGAATTTCATTTTTCCTGAAAAGTAATGTTATTTCTGCACAACCACTTACATATTTACTCTTACATTTGTGTATGTATAAAAGTCCTTAACTGCAAATTAGACATTTAAAAAGTTATGAAAATACTTCAATTTAAAACAAAAATATGAGAACACTTAGATGATAGACTCTCATATTGTCCTTGGTTTCACAAACTACAACATTTAAAAATTCATTTAAAATTAAATTACCAAATAAGTGTTATACTATAGAAAGGAACTTTGGCTTCTGATTACGTTCTAGACATTCAATACATACATTTTCTCTAAACTTTTGGAGTTTTGAGAAAGCTATACTTCCACTTTATACTTGCTTGAAGTAGATTCTGGCTGTGGATGTGCAAGAACTTTGAGTTAATGCCTAGTATTATGTTTCCTAGAACATTCTTCACAGTAACATTTTTAAATTGATTTTAATCTTAATAGCACATTAAGTCAATGTCTTCAGAAACAACAAAATGGTTTTCAATGTGTGTTTTATAGAATGTTAAGCATACATGATGTTAACATGTGGATCTGATGATCAAATAAGTTTGGAAACACTAAGGAAAAAGATTTCTTTACTACAAATCTCTAAGCTGTTACTATGTGTTGTACTTTTTAAAGAGGTAGAACTGGTATACAATATTTTTCAAGCTTCTTTGACCCTGGAACCATTTTCAGAGCTCATCACATGATATTAGTGCTCCAAGGAAAACACGTTGAGAAAACCTGATCTATGGCAAAAAATTGTTTTTATGGATTGTTCTCATGGCTCGGAGTCCTTATTTTACAGATATGATTTGGAATACATATGATATACCCACACACATTGAACTTATCTACCATTTTTCTGCCTAAACACATAGGTTCCTCAATCTAGCTTTTCACTATATGGAAGAGTTTAATTTCCACACTTGTAGTACACACTGCATGGTCTCTTTATATCACCTATAAATATATTCTAATTTTTTCTTTTGATCAAGCTTGACCAATGAAAAACTCTTTGTAGTTTAGCCATATTTTCTGAGCATCTGTAGAGAGTTTCACTGAGTTTGTTTTGGTGTTTTTGATCTTAGATTTGTTGAGGAAAGCAGTCTTATGAGCTATATTATGCCATTTACCATAAGAATTATATTTAAGTCATTTAGAAAATATTCGTATTTTTTTAGTTTTAGGACTATGAAAACAGCATATTTTTGGCTCATGAAACTAAAGATGACCCTTTTTGTTTTGAACACCAGAAGGCTTAAAACCAAATTGGGGCAAAAACCAAATTCTCACCTCTCCCTTATTTGCATTAAACTTCTACTCTAACTTATATATTTTCTTCAGTTATTTTACATTTGTTTTTCTGTTCATGCTATACTATTTTATTTTATATGTTCTTGTTTTAATCATATTTCTTTTTTCTTTTTCATATAGTTTGATAAAAGACAAAGCAAAGAATGTAAAAAAAAAGGAAGAAAAAATAATTCTGGTTCCAACCCTGATTACTAGAAGCTGTTGTGAACCTAAGAAGAAAGATTCATTTGATGTCTACCCCAAGAAGGAATTCATCTGCTGAGATGGACTCCCCATGGTCAGCCAAGGCCCCAAATTTTATTAATAATAAGATTCTAAGGGCCATTTGCTGACAGAGCCTTTTCAAGTACTTTCTATACAGGAAAGAATGGCAGACTGGACTCAGCTTCCCACACTCTGTCTCACTTGTTTCCTCTAAGTCAACTACCTTGAGGAAACCTGGGTTTCATCTGTCAACTGCCAGAGGCCTTCTCTGTCCAATCAGAACTGCACAATTTGGATACCTCATTTACATAAAATGGACCTGAGAACCTGGGTGGGAACTTTTATTATAAAAAGTGACCTCCCCTTTGTCTCAGGGGAACACAACTTAGGTTTCTACTCGAATCTATGTCTCTCAGGCTGCAGCTCCTTTTGTTCAATTAAATGCTTATATTTCTTTATTAGACTGTTACACACAGAGCAATTACCTCTGAAAGAAATCCAGGCACTAGCAACTGATTCTCCACATCAGGCAGATGAGAAAATACCCATGTCAAAAATGGTCAGAAAGGCTGAGGCACTCTAGACATCAACCCTACCCCCGGCACAGCACCATACAAGTGGGAGAGAACTCCCAACTTCCTGCCTGTCCCTGAGGAGCAAAGGGTTTAGACCCAATATTTAGAACTGCAGATTTTAAGACTTCAAACTGAGGGGCATGCCCCCAGAGAATTTAGTTCTTAAAGCTAATTAGACTTGCATCCACAAGAATATAGCAAACAAAGGAGCAGTTGTTAACTGATGCGCATGCACTTGCCATAGGACTATTTCCACCAGAGTTTAGTGCAGAAGTAGGCTAAATTGCCACTCTCCCAGTCTTTCCCTGAAAAAAGTCCATCTGCATATTTTGAAAGCTGCCGCCTGAGGGTCAGCCTTTTAATTTAGCACACACACACAAAAAGGGCTCTGGCTGCAATCCTCTCTGGAGACCAGAGACACTGACAGACTCCGCTCCCACTGACCCCTTGTACCCTTCTCCAGTTCATCAGTATCTCCCCTTGAAGGAGTGCCCCAGCTGTTGCAGCTACCTGTCAAGGGGTGTCCCTGGTATGCTTCACTCTGGTCCAATAGGGTCATTGTTCACGAGCCCAACAAGAATGTAACAGGCATCCTCCCCCTGTGTCCATGTACCTGGGCCTGATACAGAGGAAACAGGAAAACAATACAAACAAAAACAAACAAAAAAAACATCTCCCAGCTTCTCCTTGATAGGGCCTTAACTGCATAAATTCCTAGCTGCTGCCTGAGGGTCCATCTTCCTTTCAGCCTGCAGCTAGGCACTGAATATGATCGATTCCTTTGAGACTGACTGGTCACAGCACACCCTCAACTACTAGGAGTCACTAGCAAAGGAGCTTGGACAATCTCAAAGGCTTGAGAAAAAATCAGGAGCTCAGGCCAGGCTGATTGATGAGGTTCATCTCCTACATGACTGATAAAAGGGGTTGTTTTTTCTAATACATGGAAACCGAGAGAGTCAAAGAATTAAAAAGAATAGGAATATGTTCCAAACAAAGGAACAAATCTCCAGAAACAGATCTCATCTCAAACAGATATAATATATGTGACACAGAGTTCAAAATAATGGTCATAAGAATGCTCATCAAGAGAGCAATGTATGAACAAAATGAAAATTTCAACTAAGAGCTAGGATCCTTCTACATTGTTGGCGGGAATATAAACTGGTACAGCCACTTTGGAAAATAGTATGGAGGTTTATCAAGACATTAAAAATAAAACTACTATATGATCTAGCAACCCCACTTCTGGGTATATATCCAAAAGATGTGAAATCATTATCTTGAAAAGATATCTGTATTCCCTTGTTCACTGCAGCATTGATCATAATAGCTAAAGAAAGGAAACCAGTGTTCCAAGAAAATGCGGTATGTGTATACATACACACACGTGCACACAAACACTCACACACAATCAATCTTCAGCCTTAAAAAAGAAGAAAATCTTATCATTTGCAACAATGTGATGAACCTGGAGGGCATTATGCTAAGTGAAACGAGCCAGGCAGAGACTGACAAATACTGCATAGTATCATTTATATGTTGAATCTAAAAAAGAAAAGTCAAGCTCATAGAAACAAGAGCTTAGCAAAGTGATTGCAGTGGCTGGGGGATGGGGAAAATAGGGATGGTAAAAGGATACACACTGTCAGCTATAAAATGAATGAGGTCTGCAGACCTAATGGATAATATGCTGTCCATTGGTGATAACATTGTCTTGTACTAGTGAAATGTGTTAAGAGAGTAGAACTTAAATGCCCTCACCAAAAAATAAAATGGGGAGCGAGTGGTGGTTAAATATGTGATTATGTTAATTAACTTAAAATGGGGGAGAATCTTTCATAATTTATATCAAATCTTAATGAATGCTTTAAATATCTTACTTTTTTTTTGTAAATTATACCTCAACAAAGCTGGAAAACAAAGATAGTTATGAATGGTAGATTAGAAGATAACTTTATGAGGCAAGCAGAGAGTTTTCCCAAAAGCTTGAAAGGATGCCTTTCTTTGTCTTGAGGTAGAACAGGGTTTCTCACTGATGGCACTATTGACATTTGAGGACAGGTAACTATTCCTGATGAAGAAGGCTTTCCTGTGCATTATAGGATTCCTAGCAGCATTCCTGCGTTCTACCCAATAGATGTCAGTAACAGCTCCACCTTTGGGTGTGAAAACAAAATTTTTTCAGATACTGCCAAAAGCCCCCTGGGATGGAGAGTGGGGAACTGCCCTTGACGAAAAATCACTAATAGAGGCAGCTTTTCCAAAATAACACTTTAATGTGTTGGAGATGGTCCAGAAAATTAAATTAAATAGTGGTTTTTCTGAGACATCCTACCTAACTCTTGGATTCTTCTCTTTCTCAACTGCCCCCATGAAATTAGTAACTTTGCTCTATGGAATCTAGCTAGAATAGATCATCTGGCAGGCACAGTCAGAAAGGAGCCAATTGTTCACACAGAGACAAGAGAGGCCTTTGATGTAATATTATGCACAATGAATAAGTGTTGATAATATGTTGATTACAAAATAGTAGTAGGATTGGTAATATTATGTAATCAAAATTGATCATCTTATTCTCCATTTCAGTTTACAGAAGTAATAAAAGTTCGATGTAAAAAGCCAAACATTATCATGTTTGCAAAAGTAATACCTGCAAAAAAACTCAGAGTAAAGGAATGCACAGAACGAAACGTGAAAGCATTATTCCTCATATCTTGTTCCCGTGCAATCATTTCCATGTATCGTGTGTGTGAGAGTGTGCACACATGTGCACATGTGCATAGGAAGCTTGTTCACTTTATATATTGTGGACTGAGTTGGGGCCAGGGGCAGCCCTTCCCCGGATATCCCAGATGGCATGTTATTATTTTTAACTAAAATCACCTGAGAAGCAGCACAAGCAGGAAAAGCTCTCTGACTCTCCTCTGTCCCCCTTAAAGCAGGAAATACATCTCCACAATTGGCGCCCTCCCCACTCCCAAAGGACTGAGAGACAATTTCATCACAGAGTTATAAAATCTGAAGTCAAAAAAGCATGTATGTATAAATAAACCTTGAAACATCTTTACTAATTTACTGTCCGAGCCCAAACTTTGTTTAGCTTCCTCAAAATGAATTCCCAAATCTGCTTGGATTCCTTTCTAATGAGCACTAACTTTCTTTGTCCTATTTATTTCTCACAAGTTTGTTTCTCTAAAAAGTATTAAAAGATGCCTAGTTAAATCACTTCTTTGAGCCCCATTTTATGATGAGCATCATGTTGCGATTCTCCTGTGCAGACATATTAAATTATTCTTTTCTCCTGTTAATCTAATCTTGTGTCAATTTTATTACATTGTAAGTAGTCTGGCCAGAAGAACTAAAGAAAAGTATAGTAGGGAAATTTTCTCCTGCTCCCTGACTACATGAATATACATATAATTCAGTTCTAGGAATTTAGGTAATGATTTACTGTGTTCATATACCACGTACTATTCAAGCCATTCCCTATTAATGGGACCTTAGGTTTACTTTACCATTTTACAAACAATACAGAAATAATCACCTTTATATGTACATCTATGTGCACTTCTAGATTTCTGTTTGATAAATTCTTAGTATTAGAATATCGGCATCAAAAATTATGTACAATTCAAACATTGAAAGATAACTGCCAAATTGCTCTCCAAAAAGAATGCAGCAATGCAATTAATAATCATTTTATAATTTTTACCATTATGATAGAAGACAGACTGTATTTTAAAACACCTAGTACATATTGAAAAGAAGCAACAGTATCAAAGAAAGAGTAATTTGCCTGAGTTCAGGGATAGTGTGACAGAGCTAAATAGCAAGCCTGGGCTATTTGATTTCCAAATCCATGCCTTTTCTTCCTCCAGTGATTTGCAAACCAGGCTGAGTGTCTGAAACACCCAAAGAGCTTAAAACAAAATACAGATTAGCTCTCCCAAAGATGGATCTGCATGTTTTAAGATCTTCGGTTGAGTCAGATGACAAGTTGTACCTCTGCTTACATATGGGAGAGTATTCTAAGTTAACATTCTGAATGGAGCAGACTGGCCCACTGGAAACTTAACTTCCACGTGTCTTTACTGTGTGTGCCTGTCACTGTGCCTTATTCATGGAAAGGCATGAAGAGGTGGCCACTGTGCCTCATTAGCAAGCAAGAAAGATAAACCTTTTCCTCCTTGAAGGTAGGAGGGGTGGAAAGGCTAGTCTTGTCTGTTTCTAAGGTCCAACCTCTTCCTAATGGGACAGTGGAAGTGAACTAGTCCACCTGCGAGAGTCCCACTGGCCCAGCAGGAAGCTGACTGTGTGTGGGGGATGCCAGGCCAGCCAGAACATGTGAGAGCAGAGCCACTATGAGGAACAGCACCAAGTCTCCTGGAGCCACCAGTCCGGACGCCACCCAAGCCTCCCACCTCACCACCTGCCAGATAAACAGGGTCCAAGCCCTTTGAGTTCTTGAATGACCTGAGGAGAGAGAGTAATACTGAACTTTTTGTTCATCTGGTCATTGGCAACTGGACCTTGTTCTAATGTGACTTGAGAATTAAAGAAATGTGACATTATTTTTACTTCTAGATCATAGAGCAATTTATACTGTACGGCTACCTATACAACGATAAACTAAGATTTTTTATGCTCTGGTGTATAGTAAAAATAAATTTTACTATTTTACTTCAATTATTTCATCTTTTCTGGAGGAAAAATAACTTTGAGGGTTCCTCTAGTACTTCACAAGAAGAGAGGCATAGTAGTGTCTGTGATTTGGCTTACAGTTGTGATCCTGTCATTTCTTGAGTTGTGCAAACCAAAGCAGAAGTGCAAGCTGCCAGTTTCCAGAGGTAGCCCTTGGAAGAAGCAGAATTGCAGACACTTTTCATCTTTGTGAGTGCTGCTGCAAGATCTTCCTACACTCAGCCTTTCTGTTTTCAAATGATTTTGGCTAGAAGAAGGTAGCTGGACAATCTCTCCTTTGGGACTGAAGTGGGATGACCCAGAACAAGCATTGCACAGGAGCCCACCTTTGGACAGAGCAGAGCCTGCTTGAACAGGTAAGGCTGTTGCTTGCTAATAGGGTAATTTATACACGTTGCTCAGGCCACCAGGAAGGAAAGAGTGCTACTACAAAGGGTAGGGAAGCCCAAGCACCAACCAAGAGGCACGCCCCTGACTTCAGTGGGCTCAGTTCCAAGGTCGCAGGTGGAATATTTTGCATAAGAATTCAGTAACTATTAATTAACATGGGCCTGTGCATCTGTGTACTGGTCAAAGACCCTCTTTTTCTTAAGTTTACACTCACCAGGGCAACTCAGTAATAAATTATGTTTACAACAGAGGGAAAAAATTACATTTCCTATAATGTCAAAAGTGAAAAAGAACTTAAAGATTCTCTCATCTTTACAAGTGAGAATACTGTAGCCCCAGAGTGATTTGACCTGCCCAATACAAAATATAACTAGTCCTAAATGCACATCTATTTTGATAAAAGTAAAATCCATTTTTTTTAGTCTCAACTATTAGGGCTTTAATACCATAGAATGAAGATCATCTAGCAGTGCCTTTTCATCTTGATCCCCTATCTTGTTAAAATGCAGGTTCTAATTTAGTAGGTCTAGGCTGGGCCTGAGATTCTGCATTTCTAACAAGTTCCCAGGTGGAGCCCAAGCTGTTGGCCTACATGTTTGAATATCAAGCATTTATAGACAACACCCTGGCCTGATGTGCGTGGACCTGAGCCTCCAGCAGAAAGCTATGCAACACTTTCCACTGAGAACTAATTCTTTCCTGGAATGGTAAGGAGTTCCCATAGGAGAATTCTTTTGCTCTACCTAAGGTGAATGGAATTTTCTTAAGTACTTCTTTTGGAAAAAAAAATTTTTTTTAAGTAAAACGAAGAGGATAATTTAAATGTCTTCTATTTGTGTAAATGCACAAATTGTATTCTTGAGTATCCTTGGCAGAGGAACCTTTTCCTAAGTAAGAGTTCACATCTGTGTCTCCCACTCAGTCTGAGAATGCTTTGCTTCTTCTTAAGTATAATTAACATTGCAAAATTGCAACTAGGCAACTAGCAAAACATTCCCAGGAAATACTACTGCTGGCTTTTGCTCAGAACAAGTTCCCTTCCCTAATCCACAGATTCTCTTCTGCAAACACTCATTCATAGGTTTCTAGACCTCAGCACTGTTGACATTTTGGGACCAATCATCCTTTGTTGTGGGGAGCTGTCCTACGCAGCGTAGGATGTTTCTTTAACAGCATCTCTGACCTCTAGTCATTCTGGGTTCAGGTGCTATTACAGAATACCATAGAGTGGTTGGCTTACACACATTTATTTCTTACAATCCTGGGGGCCAGAAGACCACCACCAGGGTATTAGCATGGCTGAGGTACAAGCACGGCAAGGCCCTTTTCCTGGCTTAGAGATGTCTGTCTGTCTTCTCACTATGTCCTCATGTGGTAGAGAGAGCAAGAGCTAGCTCTCTCTTAAAAGGATGCTAATCCCACCAAAGAGATTCACAACCTAATTTCTTCTCGAGGGCCCCATCTCCAAATATCATCACATTAGTATATGTGAATAAATGAGGTATGTGAACATACAGATTTTGGGGGGAGAAAAATATTCAGTACATAGCAACCCACTAGATGCCTGTAGCACCCGCCACAGTTGTGACAACCATAAATGTCTCCAGATATTGCCAAATGTCCCTCGGAGGGAAAATCACTCCTAGTACAAAGCTACTGCTTTAAAAATTAATACTATGTTGGAAAAGATAACTAGCTTAAAACATAGAATTATGTGATCTTAGATCTGAAGGGAATTTTAGAATTCACTGCATTTTGGGGTCACACATTGATTTTAGGTTGGAAAGAGTTAATTACTATTGGGAACATTTTTTTTTTTTCTGTACAAATGACGAATTCAAGGTATTATCAATGTTCCATTTTTCAATGGCACAAACTTTATTTAGGCAAAATCTCAGATTCCATGTCTAGATTGAGTCAAATCTGATGAAGAGTGGAAATAAATCAATACTTTCTTCCTCTGCTGTTGTGAATACAAGCTTGGAAGATAGCTATATGGAGGCTCCAACATGTCCCTTTGATCAGGGCCCATCCAGCTGAGTTTCGAAATGTCTTCAGTCTTATGTAAAGTACAAAGGTATAAACATCACTTCAAGATAAATTCTCCCCTCCCACCCCACATTCATAGCTTCTTTCCATCTCATTAGCTAGCTACATTCTGGACCAGCTTGTGTTTACGTTCAGTGACAGTAGATTAGCTTGCAATATGCCCCACATGCTATGGAGAGGCTGTCTCACTGCAGTTGTCAGGAAAACCTCTTGCTAATACTCTATTGACAAAAGAGAAAGAAAGTGGGGAGAGCAATTAATCAGGAATTTGCCTTTTGGTGAGTGCTGAACGACAACGATCTTTTAAAGCACCTACTCGTTATTGGATATGTTGTCTTATTGCTAAGAGAACTCTGAAGTAAAACACATGTACTAAGGTATTTAAACACCCATTCTGTGCACATAGATTCCCTAACATTATTAAAATGTGATGGTCTAGATTGGTCACTGTCAACACAAGTTATTTATGGTAGCTAATATGGGTAGTTTGAGGCCCTGGCACAGGGCCAGAGTGAAAAAGCTCTTTTTTCCCCTGTCCTTTATTGAAAAAAAAGAGAAAGCTGGTCTCTGTAAAATAAGCTGGGGTTGACATACATCACCTTCCAATAAACACAGCTGCTACTACCACCTCTATTAGCAATCAACCAATACAACAACCATCTGCCAGATACTAATCTATTACCTCCACATGATTTCATATCTAATTTTCACAACTCAATATATTTGTGCACTGTTGAGGATTATAAAAAAAAGCATTAAGGCTAATAATGCCAAGTCTAATTTAGAAGTCTTGGTACTAGAAAAACATTACTTCTATTTTTAAATTTTTCTAATTTTTATCTATATTTTTCAATCACTTATGGCTTTGATTTCTTTATGTAATAGGTGTGCTTCCAAAATTTGGAAGCAAACAGCAATTTTCTAAGTTGACTCACTTTTAAAATGTTGTAGTGTGACTCAATATTTAAAACTCATGAAGTTAATTTGCCTTTGATAAACAAAACACCTTTTGGCAAAATGACTAGCCACTTTTTATGTGATGTTTAATTCTGAATTTTTACTCAGGAATTTTCTCAGAAATGGACATATATATTTTCTCAAGTTGTCAATGAAATCTAAACTGACAGATTATTTTTTTATAGTGATACAGTTAACTTAGATACTTGACATAGCAATCAGGTATTAAATAGTAACACCAATATTCAGACCAATCTGATAGAAGATATAGCTGTATGTCTTGAATGTTTTTATTTTATTGCCAGAAATGTAATAATCTAAAACAAATTTATTATCTTACAGTTCTGGAGGTCAGAAATCCAAAAATCAATCTTCCTGGTCTAAAGTCAAGGTGTTGGCAGGGATGGTTCCTACTGGAAAAGCTATTTCCTTGCCTTGTTATTTCTAGAGATCACTTGCATTCTTTTGGCTCGTGGCTCTTTCACATCTCTTTAATCTCTTGGTTTACTCTACTCAACTGATCTGCTTGCCTCTTAGAAGGACTCTTGTGATCACATTGAGCCCACCTAGACCATCTAGGCTAATCTCCCCATCGCAAAATCCTTAAATTAATCACATCTGCAAAGTCTCTGATCATGTAAAGCCATATATCCACAGGTTCTGGGGATTAGGACTTGAGTTTTTGGGGGAGGCTATAATTTATCTTATCAAAATGCTGAAACAAACCTCAAACTAAAATTAGTAAAGAATCTAAAGAATCGATAGAGAGCCAACTAATTACATCAACAATTTAAGTAAATAAAAAATCTGGAAAAATTTTACTGAGTGATGAATTCTAATCCAATGTACTAATACAAATCTGGGACTTTCCACTGTCCTATAGTCATGTATCACATAATGACATTTCAGTCAGGACAGACTGTGTATACAATAGTGGTTTCATAAGATTGTAATGGAGCTGAATTTCCTGTAAGAAATAGAAGGATATGTGATACAGAAGGAATTTTTTTTCCCTCTGCTGGAAACAATATCTGTTGGGTGTGGCAAGAGATTCCCTCTCGATTTTGAGTGTACTGATTACACCCATCAGCCAGCCACTGATGTGTTTCTGAACAGAGGAGCCTGTCCCCCACCACTACCTATTCTGAGGGCATTACAGCCTTTCCAGATCTAGCCTGATGGACTTCAAAGTATCCGGCTATAAATTCTTCGTTGAGGACCTACGATCCTGTACCAGGACACAGGTCCACAGGAGCTACCTTAACAAGTCTTAATTGCCACTGCCACTCTAGTAAAAACTTTCTGTGGTAATGTGGAGCCAGCCTGTCCCTAATGCTTTGGAGATATTTTCAGGTCGTAATGATGTAAAGCACAGTAAGTTTTATTTCTTCTATCAATTCACTGCCAGACAGAGCTCTTTGTGCCAGATAGGGTCAATGGAACCAAGAACACACAGCCACAGTCAAAATATTGAGTCTTCAGTTCTATATCCTCTCCATGTTAGACATCTTTTTAATGAATACCACAAAGTTCCTTAACCTGACCTCTGCTCCAACATGTTATAGCCAAAGCTACATCACCATGACAATCCCATGGGTTCCTCTCTCTCTCCATCTTGATTTCTATTCTTACTGATCCTCAGACCACCTCCCACTCCCTCCTGACAGTCACTATTTTGGTGACCTACGTTTTACACAGGTGGATTTTCCCTTGATATTTCTAATCGATCCAGCATGTATCCTCTGTTCATGGAGCAGAACTGACAGCTTCGATGCCCTATTTCTGACCCTGTCAGAAGGAAGCAGGGGGAGTGCTGTGGGACAATGTTTACAAAGTCTACAGTCATGTACAATAATGACCCAGGCCTCACATTCACTAACCACTTGCTCACTGACTCACTCAGAGCAACTTCCTGTCAGGAAAGCTCCATTCATAAGTGCCCTATGCAGGTATAGCATTGTTTATTTTTAATATTGTATTTTTACTGTACCTTTTCTATATTTAGATATGTTCAGATCAATAACATTTTATTATACTTGTATGGAGTATTCAGTAAAGTAACATGCTGTATGTAGGCTTGTGGCCTAGGAGCAACAGGGTCTAGCATATGACCTAGGTGTGTTGTAGGCTGTACCATCTAGGTTGGTATAAGTTCATTTTATGATGTTTGCACAACAACAAAATTACCTAACAACAAAGTTCTCACAAAGTATCTCCCTCGTTAAGTGGCATATACTTGTATTAAACCCAGCAATGAGAATTCTTGAACAGATTATTGAGATGCCATGAAATTGTAACTTCTTCCATGGAAATGAGACCAAAGCTAAAAAACAATCCAGAAAACCCAGAACTTTGCTCTCTTTATCAACATAACAACATAGAATATTGGCTTTCAGTTATTCTCTAGAAAGATTGTTAGAACATTATTTTTACCCAGATTCCATTAGTGTTACATGCTTATGAAAAATTGGATTGCGAGTAAAGTATCATGTGGATATCTTCTCTATAAGTACTTCGCTCTGACCAACCTGAATAAATTTGCTTAGACATTTTCCTTGCTAAGCAAAGTGCACTTTTTTTAAAAAAAATTATTTTTTTAATGGTGACATTGGTTAATGAAATTCAGTAAGTTTCGACTGTACATTTTAACAGTAAGGCATATATATATTTACATTGTGTGTTGCCCTCCCATAGTTAGATTTCTTTCTGTCATCACATTTTGACCTCTTTTAATCTGTTTAGCTCCCTCTCACCCCGGTAACCACTAGTCTGTAAAGTGCATTTTTTAAAATATATAGTTCTATTACCTTCCAATAGGTGTTATAATTATTATAAACTACATAGAGCATTGGCTGCACTAGTTGATTCAACAAATATTTAAGTAGTTCCTATTAAGACAGGCATTTTATACTTTGTCAGAGACATAAAATTAGATCAAGTCTAAAAAGCACTTGTGGGATTTTGTCTCTTCCTCTCGACCCTGAGCAGGTTTGTGTCTGCTTCAACTTATAGAGCTCAGCAGAAGTAAAGCAAAGTGACAGTCCATGGCCAGGTCAGAGAAGACCAGGAAGCTGCAAAGGTCATTAAATGTTAGGTAAAACATTCTCTCTCAAAGCCCTGAGCTGCTATGATAGGTGGAGCTGTGAAGGCATGAGCAAGCCCAAGTCCCATGGGGACCCCATGGGTAAGGTATGCCTGTGACAGTCTCAGCTTCCGCCAGCCTTAAAGTCATTCTAGCCCAGGCACCAAATGCATGAGTGAAGAAGCCTCCAGTTGACTTCCACCCACCACCACTCAAGTCACCTGCAGCTGTCTGAGCCTTCTCACCTAAAGGTCCCATACCATGGAGCAAAGATAATCCATCCCCGTCCAAATTCCTGACCCACTGACTCAGAGTATAATGAAAAGTGATGTTTTATGCCACTAAATTCTGGGTGGTTTGTTACACAGAAAGAGATAATCAGAAAAGTCTTCAAGGTTGCCTAAAAACTAATGTAATGGAATAATAAATGAAATTTTATGTTAACTTGGAATTGTGACAGAAGCCATAAAGCTGGAAAAGTGAGGTGGTGTAAGAATATCAACGATAATAAGAGCTGCCAAAAATATGGACAGACTGATCAACAGTAGAATAGGCTACTCTACACCACCCCAATCCCTAGTGTATGACAGAACTGAAATGCAGGGTGGGCAGGAGGTACAGAAGAGTCATGCAAGAGGCTTTGTGTTTTGTAGCTTTCCCCTCTTCTCCCTCTGGGACCTCCCTGATGAATCTAAGCCATGTGAAATGTGGTGCTAAGAAAATCATCTCGAAATTTTGCCTACCAGAAAGACGTAAGACTGAAACGACTTCAGTTGTTTTAGTCCAATCATCTGTGTGTGTGTATGGGAGTGGATGAAGAGAGGAGGGGGAGGACTATGTCAAGTTCCAAGAGGATACTAAGCCCAGAAGATGAGGATCAGGACATCTATTTGCAAAGCCTCGTTTATCACCTTGATAGGTCCACAGTCTATAGAGATTTTTAAAAATGTATCTCTGAAGGAGGGGGCAAAGACTATATATGTAGGAAAAAGCAGCTCAAGGAAGCTGTACAAAATGGAGATCACCGGTATGAACTAAAAATACATGAGAAGGTTTATTTTCAGCCTTATGCTGGGGAGAGACCCTGGCATCCCGGGACTGCTGGCTAGCCCTATGACCTTGGCCTCTTTGCCTCAGATTCGTCTTTAAAATGGCACTAGGGATACCACCTACCCTCTGTGATTGCAGTGAGGAATGATGAGGCAGTTCCTATAAGCTGTGAGCTGTTCCTAGTAATGGTTAAGTGCTCAAAAAGGAGCTATTTGTATGAGGTTATCTTAGAAATTTACACTGAAATACTGCTATATATAAAGTCTTTTTAGTTTAAGCACTTTATAAATGTATTTTCTTTCAGCTATATTTTAGTATCCAAACAACCGTACCAGATTGTCCTGCTATTTATCAGATTTTTCTCAATATTAGAAAATGCTGTGCTTTGCCTGAGTAACTAGTCTGTTTTCATTTTTTCTTTTTATTTTAATTTGGATGCTACGAATCTTGTGATCAATTTCTCTTTGCTTTGGTGGTTAGGAAACTAATGCAACACAAACCTCAGAACTAAATACCACTGACATTCACTTTTTCTTTTTCTCCTGAAAAATCTGAACTTTGACTTTATACTTTACCTAACATCTATGTACATTTTACATACATAACATTTTATGTGCTTTTACAAAAACATCTGTGTTTTTGTAAGGTGACCCCAGAACTTTGTAGAACAGAACCAGCATAAGGTAATTATATCAGAAGCACTTTTCTATGACAAGATCCAGACTAATAGGTAATTAGTTAATTGAAAAATGCAGTTTTGTACAGGGAGTCATACAAACACGACATATATATATATATATATATATATATTCTCTTAAAAATTTTGTTTTAACTTAAAATATACAATATATATTATTGTATATAATATAATAAAATATACAAAATATAATAAAATATAATAAAATATACAAAATATTTTGTATATAATAAAATATACAAAAATATGCATCTTTTAACAGATCCTTTGATATGGAGCCTAGCCTTTATCTTTAGAAACAGATCTACTGATAGAGTTTGTCACTATCTTTCATGTATCTATCATATCTTTAACCACTAGACCCATTTTTTTAATGGACCAAGAACTCAGAGTATAGAATCTCTCTAAAATTTTCCTCCCTAATCTCTAACAATTTCCTTGCCCGCACCAAATTCAAAAGCATTTTTTAATGACTCCCTTTCTCAAACACGTTTTAAAAATTTAACTGATTTTTCATAAGAACAGCCAATTTCTCCCTTGCTGCATTTATTTCATTTGTAGTATTTATAATTAGAGGTTTGGGACAAATAAAAATGAACCTCAGTCAAGACATAACTGGGGGAAACAAAAATGCATGCAGCCTATTTATCATAAATGGTCTGTTCTAGAGCTTTGGCCTGTATGTTTTAGACAAAGAGCTTTGTATAAGTTGTTGACAGAAAAATAGTTAAATGAATAGGCCATATGAAATATATAGCTAAATTTAGCAATAAGAACATTTTGAAGTATCCAAACATACATGAATGTGGAGGAACAAGACTATCACAGGTTAGTGTTTGTATAGCTGTCTATGTACGCGTGGATGTGCATGTGCTTTTTCATAGATTCTTCTCTCCCACTTGTGGGATTGCTCTTGAAAAGAACTGGCAATTTGGTTCTTTAATATTTCTGGGAATTTTTTAGATTTTTTCTCAGGGAAAAGCAGCTCTGGGAACTGAAAGGTTATAGTTAACACTGAACAATGAAAACTACTAAATATTAAGGGAAGAGTTAAATTTCTACCCCTTCTGCAGCCAAGTATTACATGCACTAACATGTCACCTGAGACTTTCTATGACTCTCATAAAAAAGAAATTTATGGAAGAGTGGGAGGAATGGTTCAGGCGATGAGTGTGAAATTTCTTGAGGTACCCAGTGGGGTGCAGGGAGTCACTACCAGAACTTCAAATCTTTTTATATGAATAGAAAACAAACTACACTTTACTAATATTTGGCCCACTGTTTGCCATGGTCCTCAGAGCATTCTGAAGTCACAAGCTGTGTGAGTGCACGTGAATGTTCCAACGAGGGCTGGGAGGGCTCTTCACAACCCAGCAGTGTCCTGTGTCATTCACTGCCTTTTAGAATTTAGCTTACCTATGAAAATTTTCTGTTACAATATTATTCTAGATGTCAGAATAATTTACCTTGACTTTACTAATAGGCTTTCTTTTATTTCTATTCTAATAATTTAATCTCCATTTTCCCTTAGCTCCTTAATAAATAAATCTGATGATAAATTAAGATAGTTCAAAAAAGAATCTAGATTCTAATTTGTTTTATTGAAATGTTTCAAAATACCATTATACCAAGTTTACAATGGTAAAAATATACTATTTGAGTTTTACCAACTTTTTAAATGTTATATCTTGTTTAAGGTTCTTTTCTGTCTTTAAAAATGTTCTTAAAAGCTCTCATCACATACACAAATTGTAACTATGTGTGGTGATGGATGTTAACTAGACTTATTATGGTGATCATTCCACAATGTATACATATATCGAGACATTATGTTCTACTCCTGAAACCAATGTGTGCTAATTATAAAAGAAAAATTATATCATTGTACCATCTACCTAGGCCTAAACAACTTTGCAGTGGGAAGACCATCATATTATATTTAGATTCTTTAAAGGAAAATCTAACATGGCATGTGTTTTTAAAACACTCCGTTTTAAAGACTAACCTGAAAGAAGATACAAATATGTAACCATTGCAAAAATATGTATATAGCCCACAACTTCAGGTGGCTCTGCCTTTCATGAGATTTAGAGAGTAAGCAGCTTGTGGACATATTCTGTGTATTTATGTCTTTCGAAGAATGCTACCTGTACCTTTCATTATAGCTATACAATCAAAATACTAATCATAAATATTATCAGTTGTTCAATGGCAGGGTACAATTGTCCACAGCCTCTTTGCTGAGTAAAGTCACAGACAGAAAGTTTAGTTGGCAAACAAAAGTCAAAAATCACTCATAGGGTTGTCTGTTTTAATAGCTGCACACAAGAATCACCAATCGACTGGTGTTTGTCACATCTTGGGCAGAATCTGCAATGATGAACTTGTATCTGATGTTTAAATAATTCCATTTACTATTTTATTTTGTTTTTGTTTTCCAATTATTTTGATAAATTCTAGTAAGTTTTTGGATAGCTTAATTGTTTTTTGAATCTTGACCTTTCTCCAGAAACTTTTGTAAAAAAAGATCCAAATCATCGATTTATTTAATAATTCTATGATTTCTATGAAACTTTCATTATTTGAAGAATGCCATATTTTATCATCCCCTCTAAAGGGCAAATCTTTTTCATTTATAAGTGTAATAACTGCAATGACCCCTATTAGCACTTCAAAATACCAAATGCGTTGTCCTTTTTAACATTCAAGACATTAGTCTGATGAATTTTTATTAGACTTACCTATAATCCAGGCAAACATTATTCTTTATTATCTGTCCTACCAAGATTTTGTGAGGTCCTTTGGTCTACAGAAAGCACACATAGCAATCTGCTTTATGAACTGCTTTAAACTATAGATCCAGTATATTCAGAGACATTTAAAAACTTTTTTTTTTGTTACAGTAGATGCATCTGAAAACTGAGTAGACCAAAATGTTTAATATAAATGTTCTTACAAACGTTCAATTTTAATTAAAATTTCAACCAAGTGAGCCCCCTATGACTCTAAATCGATCCTGCTTTTCATTAAAAGGTAAAGTCTGATAGAACTTCAGAGATGGGATAAATCCTAAAAACCCCTTGGGCAAAGCCAAACTAAAGCAAAATTTTGCAGAAAGTGATTTTTTCCCCCTCTGGTCTTTCTCCAAAACATCCAGCCCTCCTTCTTCTATATCCCCAAAGGTGTACTTAATCCAAATCCCACACATACTTAATTTCAATTTTGTGGTGCAACTGCTCATAAAAATTTAGCCTAGTAGAGTTCAAAGTCTCTTCCTTCTTCTGCCAAAGAAAGTGAATTGTTAACTTTTCATTATTTGCACAGGAATAGCTCTTTTTTCCACAGACCTTCTGCATCTTTAGTGAATTAACCAGCTGTGTGGTTCTAATCACATTTCTCTCTGCTGCCACAGCAAACAGCCAGTGTTTAGAGATTAAATCAAATTGATTTAAATAAAAAGAAACTGAGAATAGCTATAGAGCATGATTTCAAATGTGTATTTTTCTTGGGATCATTTATTAACTCTTATCAGAAAATGGACCAAAGACCAAAGTTCTTATTTCACTGGGAAGAAATGTGATGATTCAGTGAGTTGCTCCCTACAGAATCAATAGAAAGCAGATGGCTTGTTTTAACTCCCTGGCAACTGGCGCTGTATGTAAATCCTATACATAAGCTTATGTATAGCATGTTTGCAACTAAATTTGTGTTATTAGAAATCATGTGTAAGGACTGCTGCCCCACTTCTATTTGGTTTTAGTTCTAGATAAGTGGGCTGCATTTCATTAACATAACTTTAAGCCCAAATAAATTTGCCCTGATTTGGACAGGGCCATCACGTTAATCTAGACCTAGTTTCTTTAGCAAATTGCAACTTTAAACTATCCTTATGCTTCCATAGACTATCTTAGCCAGGTAAAATGAATTACTTTGCAAAGAAAGCAACAAAGCAAGATAAGAATGATTTATAAAACAGTCTGTTTTAATTATACAGTTGGCAAAGCACACCCTACTTGTTTTCAGATTAAGGTCTTATCTTTGTTACTGTAAGCAATCATTTTGGATGACTGCCACCTAACACACGTAGATGAAAATGGTATTTTATAATATTTCCTTTTACTTTTTCTTAATCCTTATCTATCATAGAACAATATTATAGGTAAGCAAATACAATAAAACTAAGCAGGAATCTCACCAGCAAAAAATAACCATTATTAATTAGCATTTTGATACACATATTTTCAGACATTATAGGTCCATTCTTGTCTTCTATACGGCTGTTTCTTCTACTTAAAATGTTCTTCCTCAGATCTACATGTGCCTGTCTCATTCGGGTCTCAATTAAAATGTCACCTCCTTAGTAAGGCCTTCTCTGACCTGTCTCGACTAAGCAGCTCTCCCTAGTCATCCAGTCAACTCTCTATCACATTTCCCTATTTCATCTTCTTTATAGTTTGTAGTGGTACCTGAAATTCATGAATTTGTGTTGTGGTATGTTTCTTACCATTTGTATGTCAGCTGTCATCTGCAGAATCTGTAACCAGTGGCAGGTATATTTTTGTTTCTCAGGAACTATTTGTTGGTCTGTTAATTGGAATTGACCATACCATGAACATTTTCCCATATCAGAAAATATTTCCCAGAGCATCATGTGGTGGCTATATCCAGTAGCTTTGTGTGTCATAAATTATTTCTATCAGTCATTATAACTTGCAAGACAAATTGTTTTCCAGTTTTTCACTATGCCAATCATGTAGTGGTAAGCATCTTGATAGCTGCATTTATTTGGACATCCAGGATTATTTCCTCAGGAAGAATTCCTAGAAGAAGGATGGCTATATCAAAGAGTATGGATTTTTAAGGCCTCTGGCAATATGTATTAAATTATACTGCAAAAATATGGAACCAATCAACACCCTCACTAGTGATATAGGAAAGTGTTCACTTACTACACCCTTGCGAATCTCTGAGCAGTGTCATTTAAAAATCGTTGCCAGTGCTATTTTTAAAATAAACATGGAATTGAAATTACAAATATTTAAGTATATGTTTGTATTTAAAATAGCCTTGAAGAAAAGTTATTAGACCTGTCTCAATTTTGCTTCTTGGGACATTCATCGTGACATGCCTTTAACTGAGCATCCTCTCCCCGAAAACTGGACCTCTCTTTGGTTTAATAAATCTTTATCAGTTGTAAAAATGAAGCCGAATTTAACTGTCTCCCAATGTGCTGCTTTCAATTGTAAATATTATCCAATGCATTTAAATACAGTAACGTTCTAAATATAGATCTCATTATTTTTGTTTATATCTAAAAATCACATAAGGAGAAATAAATCTTAGGCCAAATTAAAAGAATAGTTTGGCTACAGCTTTTGGAAACTATTACTAAATCTAAAACTCCTTAAGAATCGCAAAAACACTAATACCATCTGAAAATCACATGGGTTTAATGAGGAAATTAAGTCTATTTACTAACAGACCTGAGCAGAAACAGAATGAAATAGATTAAATGAGCTTTTCT
Source organism: Cynopterus sphinx (assembly GCA_030015415.1). NCBI lineage: Eukaryota > Metazoa > Chordata > Mammalia > Chiroptera > Pteropodidae > Cynopterus > Cynopterus sphinx. The sequence continues at coordinate 17,002,538 of CM057391.1, read as the reverse complement.
TGTGCAGCTAGAGTGCTGCTCAGTAACTCATTGTCTTAGTAGGAGGAGGGAAAAGCATTAAAAATAAACTGATCACTAAGTTGGTGTAAAAGATTGCACATGGAAGATATCAAAAAGATCAGAATTGAATCTTAAATTCCTAAACGTGAATACCAGGTCAAAAAAAAAAATGTTTCAGGCAAGAATACTGAGTAACTTCATGGAAGAAGACCAAGACTAGATTTTTGTGTCTTGGAGGAGAGCAAGCACAGAGTTACAAAGGACACTACCCCAGCACAACTGGATCTAGAATCTGAGCTGGGTGTGGACATTAGTGTTGCAGTCAAAAGGACAAACAGGAGGGTAGAGGAGTATCTTTACCAATGTTGGAAACGTGGAAAGGGGTATTTGTTTAGGAGATACATGGTAGATGGACTGTGAATAGAGAGAGGGCTAAGGAGTTGGGTTCAGGCAGACACAAAAGGACCTTAGCTACTAAAGTGAGCAAATTCACTGAAAAGCTCATGCATTCAGAAGAATCAAGGGATTAAGTAATACTGGTTGTTTTATGGTTTAATACGCTCAGGTAGCAGACAATATTTCAATAAAAGTTAAACCTTGTCTTTCTTTCTCTAGATAGATATTAGATAATAAAAACCTGAATAGACCCAACTGCCTTCAGAAGTAGTCCAAATTTATAACTTGTCATTTAAGAACTTTCACTATGGATTCTAAACAGTCATTTCAATTTTTGTTCCTGTGTATCATATCACATGTTCCAAACCAAGTGACTTGTCAGCAATTGTTCCTTTCACATTCTTGCCTTTGCCTTTATTGTTTCCTCAGTCTGAAAAGAATAGATCATCTCATGAGCTTAAATCTAATTTAGGCAGACCTTAGCCAAATGCTACCTACTGCGTTAAGTATCTCTTCTATCCCTTACCTTCTATGTGCTATTAAATAACACATTCTGCCCTCAATAATAGGTATTCCTATTCTTAACCTTAGTCCTCTGTTCAATTCTTAACTTCATGAGGACAGACAAGCCCTTCTTTTTTAAATTAAATAAAATGTTTCAATAATTTTTCTTCTGCTAACACATAATCATTATAAAATATAATAGTCAAAGATTACTCATTGTTCCACCAACTGAAGACATCTGTTTACATTGTTAGAAATTTACTTTAAGTCTTTTTCATACATTTTTATTACGATCTTCCCACATATAAACTTTTATATAAATATAATAGCTAATATATGTTAAATGCTTACTATGAGCCTAGTACTGTTTTCAATTTACTCATATATTAAATGTCTTCACAAGAACCATTTGAAGTAGTTAGCATTTTTATTCCCTTTTACAGGTAAATAAATGGCCCAGAGAGGTTATATCACTTGCCCAAAGATACACAGCTAATAAGTGGAAATTTGAAAAAGGGCAGGCTGCAGAAAACACTACTTTCTAAAAGACTCAATATCTTTTTAAGTGAAAGCAAAATGTTTCCTCATGTTGATGTACTAGAAGTTAATCATTTTTCTTGATATTGACATGTAAGTTGCTTATATTTTTGTCATTTAAAATGGAACTATAATTATCACTTTGGTGTCCATTATTTTTTAAGATAACATAGTAATCTAAGTCAATTATTGGGTCAAAAGATATAATTATTCAGAAGTCTATGATGCATATTACCAGTTTTCCAAAAGAGTTTTAAAAGTCATGGCTCCTGGAGCAGTCATCAAAGATTATTCTAGTGATCACATATCACTAACACTAAATTTTTAAAAATAATTTTAATTGGTTAATTTCATGGGTAAACATATCATCATTATATATTTTTGTCTCTTCCATCACCAGTGAAAATAAATGTTTTTATGCAAATTGCCCTTTATGTCTTCTTTCTTGGAAAGTCCATTCCAATTCTTTGCCCATTAATTTTTTTAGACATAGTATTTTTTATTTGCTTAAATAAATGGCTCTACAATAGAAATAATATTTAGGAATTATTACATGCTATAACTGCCCTTGATAGTTTGGATATCTATTTCAATTATTTCTGGGAATATGAAAGTTTAAAATTTTTATCTTTTGCCTTTCAATTGTGATCTCCTCTACCTTCTATTTCTTTAGAGAGCTATAAAAGTAAATATAGTTGGTTTGGTAATATGGTTGAGAAAATATCAAAATATAATAAAAAGATATTTTCTCTAAATATTTAACCAGTTCCAGTTAATACCAGGCGCCTTGTGTCTTAGCTATGTTTGTGCATTGTGGGGGCTCAGTACAGAGCCTTATAAAGTCCAGGCATAACATAAACATTTATTACATTTGGCGTGGGACTTTCATTTTATGCCATTTGCTGTGATTTGAAAAAGTAAGCTAAAATTATTAATGTTGCTGGTGCAGTGTCCTAATTGAATGTCACAGATTTGGCTTTGCCATTTTTTTTCTAAGAAAAAATGAAAAATTTCTTTTTCTTCAAGAGATAAAATAAAATTCCTGAAGAAATATTAATGTTTTTGTGAGAACAAATATATGCTATAATGGGCAGGATTTTTGTCATTCTTTGAGTCTCTCTTTCATTATCTTATGCTATAGCAAATAACTGTTTAGACTACTACATAATTCAGTCATAGTGGCTTCAATATTGATGAAAACAAGAAAAAACTTTTACAAAATAAAAGCCATCTGACTAATACTGAAATAGCAACCATTTTAAATAATATTTATGCTGAAGTTATCAATACTCTATTTGGAATACAGAATTTTAAAATCAGCTAATATAATGTTTAGTTTAAAGCATTATGGACATCTGTAAAAATACATGCAATATGCACTAGCGTGGCATATTTACATTAGACTATGAAGCAGTAAGCCCATATTTAAACACTTTGAGAAATGATAGCATCATTTATGGTGAGTACTTCAAAGGTGCAATGCTTCTCTACGTAAGTTCTAAAATCTTTGTTAATTATTATTTCATACAAGTGTATATATACATAAGAAACTTCTGATCATTAATTCCAGTGCTCAAGTATTCCTATCAGTTCTCCAAATGTTCTACCCAATTTTTTATTATAAAAAGTCATGCAAGGCAAAATATTTTGCCGACAATGCATTATTATGGGTTAACAAATGAAGGAAAACTCACTTCTCATCAAAAATATCATAAGTCTGAGCTTAAAATACATAAACTTCTAAGAATGAAGGAGAGAACTGATCGTAACTCTCTAAATTAGAATTTTAAATTAGATGCCCAGACAGAGCTGGTTAATTTTAATAATGAACAAGAATGGTTTAATTATAGAAATACTGCCATATAAAACATACTCTCAAATGTACACTTATAACACCTACATAAAGACTATGTACTTAGAAGTAAAAGAGATGAAAGATACATTTAGGTGTGAAATTTGCTGAATGACTTTCAATCTGAAGTTTTTGTCAAAGAAAGTTCTCGACAGCAGAAAAAGTATGACAGTTAATTCTTTGCCAAAACTTTCATTTGGTATATAAGTTCCCAGATGCATTTCCACAGCACATGTGAAAGAGTGTGGCTCATCCTATCTGCCCTTACTTTCCTGATTTATAATCAGAGGTTAGTTTCTAAGGAAATTTGTGATTTAAAATGACACACATTCTCCACCTTGTTTCCTCTAGTCTTGTTCTGAATTCAGAGATGAATTAGGGCTGGAAGCTCCCTGAGCAGCAGGGTTAGCCTATAGTTCCTGCTCCTATGCTATATTAATAATTTTTTTAAATGATGTATCCTGAAATTGTAACATAATCTTTCTGAAAACTGAGCTTTTTGCCACCATCTTCTAAAGCTTAAATTCTATCCTAGATTTTCCTATTTATGTTTAATTCATATTACTTTTCTTTTGAAGATCTCATGATTTTCAAATTAACTTACATCTTTGTTAATTAATTATATTACCAGCATCCATAAAGTAGAATAAACATTCTATTTGAGCAAAGTTCTCTGTCTTATCTACCACTGGTTTTCTAATGCTTAGCATATAAATATTTATTTAATGAAGAAAAACATACTTTTATTCCAATTATGTAGCATTTTCAAAGAAATCTTTGTGGGTTTTTCTAGCCCCATTACTCGTTCTTATAACCATTATCAGAATACTTCACTTAAGAGCATTGAACACAATGCTTCTTTCCTAAATCCCAGCCTCTCCCCTCCCTAGTAAGGTAGATCTCAAAGTATGGTCAGAGACTTCTTGGGGGGTTCCTGAGATCCTGAGGTTCATGTCCAAATTATTGTTGCAATAATACCAAGATATTTGCCTTTTTCATTTGTTTTCTCACATGTGCACAACAGTTTTCCATAGGCTACATGACATGTGATGACTTCATTGCTCCAATTTCTAATGAAACATGTACTTGTATACTTGTGTTTTAAAAATGTTGGTTTCAATATGGTAAATATTGATAACTATGGCCCACATAAACATAGATCTTTAAGATCCTCTCTGGACCTCATGATGATTATACATGGTTTTTAGAGAACATGATCTCCATGTTCCAAGTAAGTGACTTGTAGGGGACCTTTAGAAACACCATTCATACACACTGGATCTCCTGGTTATATATAAAATAAAAATGTTAAATTAGACTTTCACTGCTGTCAAAATTCAGCAGAGCACCCTAAAACCAAAAAATTTCAAGTAACCCAAACGGAGGGCCAAGACCATTCATGAAGCACATGCTCAATTATGCAATTGATAATCCACAGCCAGATTACACAGAACAAATACTTGGACAAAGAAGCAGGTATTAATGAATAACTTTGGAATAGTAAACATGTTACGTATTTCCCATGGGAGAAGGGAAAGGTATACTTCCCATTGATCTCAAAGAAGTGAAGGGAACTTGGAAAGAACCACTTGGAGAACTTGTCATATTTCCCTTGGAATGTGGGGTTAGGGGACAATCTAAAAATAGTCCAGAGAAATAAGCTGGCAACCTTTGAGAAGGCAAAGTGAAGAAAGAAAGGGCTGTCCTTCAACCAACAGTGAATGAGATACACATTTTCCATGGGCTAGCCAGGGAGTTTGCTGCTAGCTTTTTGAAAAGGAAGGACTTCTGGCTGTGAGCGCAACAAACATCCATTACTGAAACTGAAGGCGTGTGTTAATTGAGGGGGTTCCAGGCAAAGGCAGTGGAATGTCTGAGAGGTGAAGGGGTTACAGAGTTAAAGGTAATCTTGAAAGTCTCCTACAAGAGTCAGCTTCTGTTATCTGCCACAACTAGAGGGTACGAGTGCCCTATTAATGGTACCGATAAGACATACCTTCACTTTCCTCTCCATTCTGTCTCCCTTTGACCACCAGGAAAATGCAGCTATAAAGTTAGGGAGGAGGTGTTTCAAGGGAGAGAAGCAACCAACTACTCTCCCTTTCCCCACTGCAAGATTCCTAGACCGTGATAAAATGGGATGAAGGTGGTCAAAGGTACGAGATGCTGGTTGTAAGATAAGTAAGCGCTGGGGGAATTCTGTGCAGCACAACTACAGTTAGCTCTGCTGTACAATATATTTGAAAACTGCTAAGAGAATAGAGCTTAAAATTTCTCATCACAAGGAATATAAAGATTTTTTTGTGTCTCCACGAGATGACTGATGCTCACTAAACTTATTGTGGTTATCATTTCACAATATATGTTAAGTCAACTAATTATACTGTATATCTTAAACTTATACGGTGCTTTGTGTCAATTATATCTCAAAAAACCTTAAAGGAAAAATAAAACTGGGGAAAAAAAAGCCAGGCCCAGATGGCTTCACTCGTGAGTTCTGCCAAACACTTAAGGAAGAAGCAAATTCTTCTAGAAAATAGGAGAGGAGGAATTCCTTCTCAAATTATTTTATGAGGCCAGTATTACCTTTATACCAAGCCAGACACAGACATCATAAGAAAAGATAACTTTCAACATCACTCAGAACGTAGCCACTATAATTGTTAAAATTGGTGCTTCTCATACATTGCTGATAAAAATACAAAATGGTAAATTCTTTGGAAAATACTTTGGCAGTTTCTTATATGAAATTAAGTATATTCTCATCATATGACCCAGCAATTCCATTTCTAAGTTTCAAAGCAAGAGAACTGAAAACATATTTCTACACAAAGACCTATATATGAATGTTCATAGCAGCTTGATTTCATAATAGTTAAAAACTGGAAACAACTCAAATGTTCATCAACTAATAGATAAACAAGTCAAGGTACACCATACAATGGCATACTGAGCAATAAAGATAATGTACTGCTATATCTAATAACTTGGATGAACATCCAAAGCATTATGGTAGAGAAAAAGCCCAACCAAAAGAAAAAAAAAAGAAAAAAAAGAAATATACTCTATGATTTAATTTATATAAAATTCTAGAAAAGGTAAAACTATATAGACAGAAATCAGATTAGTAGTTGACAGGGACTGGGAAAGAGACAAAAAGGGACAAGGAAAAGGTTTTTGTTATAGTGAAAATGATCTATAACTTGATAATGGTGGTTATTATAGGACAACAACCTTGTTCAACCTCACTGAATTGTACATTTAAACGGTGAAATTTATCTTATGTATATTATACCTTGATAACCCTGAAAAAAAAATTACCCTGACTGAAAATAAGTGTATAATTTTAAAAGTATATATTTTCAGCCCAGGGAAGAAGTTACAAATTGAATGACAGCTTTGAGTGTTGATATTAGACTGGACGTTTTACTAGCTAGCATTTTAATTCCTGGCAGAGAAGACTACTGCTTCATTACCTGTGTCAGCTACCAGATCCACCTAAGATTCCATTCAGGATTGGGAGGCTGATATTTAAACAGATAGAAATGGGGGTGGGGAGGGGAGAAAAGACATCTTCTTTTAGAACATATGAAAATTGTCTTGGTCATGTGTTCAGGTAGAGATGTTAAAGACACACTAACTCCTGCTAAATTTATCATACTTTTTTCACTCTGGCTCTCAACTCAACCACAACCTCTCTTTCCAGTATTGTCTCTTTTGAAATACATATTTTTCCCCAGCTCTGCTACCCCTACTCATAACCTGCCCCATTCTTCCGCACACCTAGTCACAATTACCTCCTTCTAGAATGTTCTCCTATTTCTGCCACTTGAAATCCTTTGTGATTTTCAAGGTTAACTTCAAAAGCTCTTTCATAAAGCTTATAAAGAAGAAACAGCTGGGATGTCAAATCCTAAAATCCTTTACGAGCTGCTAGTGGCAGACGACACTATCTCTGCTTGATTTCTGAGGGTTATTTTCATGGGATTCACTCCAAAAAGTAATGATAGGCTTCTGATTTCCAGTTAGGGATTAGTAACAAAATTGAGCTCTCTTCTGTTCTAGCACAAAGAGCTGGCCATTTGTATTTTACCCATTGCCTTTATCCCTCTATTTTAATACCAAGAATAAGAGGTAAATTCAGGCCCTATCAAGGATGATGCTTCAGGACACTGGACACTCCTATAAAGACATCAGTCATACAAGATGGAAGAGAGTGCCACAAACAGGAGATTTTAAACTTTTATCCTCCCATGGAATGAATGCTTTGAAAATTATTATGATATCTTAAATAAGCACATTTGAGTATTTCATTTTCTTTGTCCCATATTTGTAATCATATTTTTCCATCTTTAAAAAGGTAGTTTTATTTATTGATTGATTTTTTGTGATGGTATTGAATACAAAATAGTTCTTCCCCAGAGGTTAGAGTGACACCAACAAAGCTTTTTTCTAATCCACTACCTGGAACATAAAAGTATTTTATCTCTCTTCTAAAACTTAACTTATTTTGCCTATGGAACTGTATGGTTATATGCTTACATGGGAGACGACAAGAACATAAATTCTACAAAGGCAGGGTCTGTGTTTTCTTACTAATATTTGTATACTCTGTAAATGCCAGCCCATAGGAGATATTCACTAAATATTTATATATATATTACTTTAAATACTTATATTTAAAGTAATTAAAATGTTATATTGCAAGCCCTCTTGAATATAACAGAATAAAATACAACTTTAACTACATTCAATAGGTTTAATTAATGATGTTCTGGGTATCCTTTTTCTCTAAAATAATCTTTCTTAATATATAGACCCTAAAAAGTTTACAGTAGGATACAAAATAGTAAGTTGCTTATCACCTCATTGTATATAATATTTAGTCTGTTATCCATTGTGAAAGTTCTTATGCAAGTAAATGGGCTAATTTCATTCTACAGCTCTTTTGCCAAGTTCAAAACCACAGTATCTTAGCAGCTTTTATTTTTCTTCCAAACACCATAAGTTATTACACTATATATGCATTACATACTTGCCAAAGCATTTCAGCCAGATTTTTTTATTACATAAGCACAAAAGTATCCAACACTAATAAACTCCAATTTCTCTATCTACTTTTATATAAGTTCAAAGAGCAAATACATGTTTCTATGTCCTTGAGTTAAAAAAGGAAAAGAATCCATTAACATTTGAAAAGGATTGTGCCAAGCCGAAGTTGTGTGATGTTCCTTGACGGACAATGTTTTTCCTAATTTACCTGATGTTAGACAAGTTTTGTAACAATTTTTCTTGGTAATACATCTGAAATGTGTTGCTTATAGACCCAAAACAATGATTCTTGATTTTTCTCTTGTTTGCTTGCTTGTTTTTCAAAATGCAGAATGTTTGAGTCAGGACCTTGATTTTGCTGTTTATTCAGCAACAAGGTTAATTCTATCTCTCTGTATTTAAAAATTGAAATGCACATATATGCACATATTTGAACAGAAGTTCAGAAAATTTTCTTAACCATCTAAAGAACGATACGTGAAAGTTTTTTATCAACAAATGCAGCTTAACAAGCAGTGATCCAAGTTTTGTCTAAAGAATCTACATCGATTTCTCTAAGGTTTGTATCCTATCTGAGACAACTCATACACATATTTTTATAATACTAATTTTTTAAAGACTTGAACAGTAGTCTGAAAAGTAGATTTACTACAAGAAAAGAATCAAGGACTGTGGAATTAGTAACTGCAGGAGAGTTAGCAATAGCAGAACTTATCTACTGAGGAAGCATAAGATAGTGTTGTCATTCTGAGGAATAAATCTGCATGCATCAAGAGTTATTTTTCATTTTCCAAAAGCTCACTCAAAAATGTTTGCAACATAGTGAGGAATGTTATCCTGTTTGTGAATTATTATGGCAATTTGTAATATGCAAAATAATTCAACTCACATTTTTCAATGAAATAATGGAAACATTCTAAGATTCTTCAGAGACTTTATTAAGTGACAGATGTGTCTAAGTAGCAGCCATCACCAATGTGACCATTTTGAAATATGACACTTTTGGAGTGGCCACTTTGTGGAATATCTAAAGCCAAAAGCAGAGTCAATATAACACCAAAATAGTGAAAAATGAAGAATTTGGCCAACCCGGCCCTTGAGCTACACAGTACAAACCACCAATTTGCCTGGTTTTAACTGCTACTTGCCTATTACCAGATGAGTTGGGCAGCCAATCTGGTTGACAACTGCAGTCAAAGTGGTCATTATGGTATAACAAAACCCAAGTGTTAAGATCTGGGCTGACCCTGCCCATGGTATCTCAGATAATCACAATGGTGAGACTGACCAAAATTTAGGGTTGGAATTCTTCTGGAAAAATTACATTGCTGGTTAACTGGCTAACTGCTAGTCTCCTTAGTTAACTGGCTGTTTTTCTGTCTTAGAGGTACACCAACAGATATATTGGATATCTCATGTTGTCTCATTGTCAATTTCACTATGAGGTCAGAGGTTCTTGTGAGATAACCAAAGGCAATCTGAGGTGAAAACAGGAACATATTAGAAGCCAGGATCATTTTTTATTTGAAAGAAAGTTGATCAATTAAATAAGATTATTGTGCACACACATACATTGGTACCAAATGAAGCTCTAGGTTTTAAGGGTATGATGAAAAATAGAGCAAATATTGTTCTTGCCTTTTTTTTTTTTTAACTAATTCTAGCAGCAGAGACTGACTTTTAAAAATTATATGCAAAAAATACATACACAAGAGTTAAAAAGGAAAAGTGTATCACAAGAGAATAGTAGTGAGAGACTCACTTCAATTAAACAGTCAAGGGTGGCCTTTCTGTAGAATTAACCAGGAAATATGAGGAGCCAGCCATTGAAAAAAAAAAGAATATTTTAGGCCGATAGGCCCCAAGACAGAAACAAGCTTGGCCTCTGGGAGAAACGTCAAGGAAACTACAGCAGCAGAAGATCATGAATGAGCAAAGCATTGAGTGGAATGACATGAGTTAAAGATGTAAATGAAGCCAAATCACACCAGACCTTGAAGGCCATAGAAGAAAGTTCATCTTTTATCCTAAATAATGTTGGAAGCCAAGGAGGGCCTGAGATAGGCAGGATATGATTTGTATTATTTTAAAATTTATTCTGGCTGTTAAGTGGTATATAGAGGAAGCAGGGGACTGGAGCCAAAGCTGGAAGGTGAGAGTGTGTGTGCATGCATGTACATAAATAAAACACGTATCTTCTGTAGTCAAGATGTTAAAACGCTTCCCAAGTTTTTAAAGAAAATATTTTGTGTTTGTGCATTTTAAATGGCAAATAATCAGGTAAAAAAAATACTTAGAAGAGAGGAAAGTTAGACAAAAGAATTTTAGAAGTTAGTTTCCAGAAATTTCTTCCTTTATAAAGAACTATAATTTTCTCATAACCAGGGGCAGCTGACTTTCATGCATTATTTGTATTAGTGTGTTATACACTTAGATATCTAATTTTAGGTACAATTATCCATTTCCTTTCAATATGTTTTTCATAAAGGAATGCACATTGCAAGGGGTGAATTCTGTTGTCTTCTATGCTGGCTTGTTCCTTAGGGCAGCATTTGCTATTCTTGCTTTTCGAAGGTTATTCAGGTCACAGTACTATTTCTTTTATTACATGTTGTCATATAATTCTTGTCAATAATGTGTGTGGGGATATTTGAGAAGCAGTTGTTCAAAGTTTTATCTATGTTGTGGTGTTTTTTGAGAGATTTACCAGAACTCCACATTCTTAGACTGCCAAAACTGCTAGGAGAGTTTGCAATTTGGAAGTCATCTATAGTGTTGTTTTAGGCTTTAGAGTCTTAAAATAGTGACTTAAGTGTAAAAAAAATAAGTTTTATTATATATATTGTGTATATATGTTTAGTGTATATGTATGTGTGTTACATGCATATCATTGTGGAGAATAAGAGTAGAAACTGGAAGTTTGTGCATGTGTGGAAAGATAGATGTTCATTAAAATTTCAAGATCTAGAGATAAAAAACATCCCTTTGCTTTCCCATATTCATTTTTTCTTCACCATCTGGAATAACGTGATATTGTTTTCAAAGCCCACCTGCAGATCTACAAAAGCCAAGTTTTGAAACTGTGGAATAAGAAGCTGCAAATAGAACTTCCTGTGCCTCTTTGGATCATTTCATTGTATCTTGAGGGTAACTGATGTCACATTTCATGACATGTGGTTTTAAAAAAATGATGAATGATAGGGAGCCTATTCTGGTGTTAGATCCTGTTTTGGTTGTCTCTAGGATCTTAGATTTTGGAAGAGAAGGAAATAAGTGAATCCTACAACACAAAATGTTTCCATTTAATTAGAAGGGTGTCTAGAATAGCCTAAAGGAAAAAGAAACATTTTTCAACTTTAAATCCCATTCTGGACACATCTTTTTAGAAAGAAGCACTAGTAACAGGATCAAAGTATCATCTTTCCCCCAAAAGAGAGCAATATAACTTTCCTAGTGGAAACTAGTCCAGTCAATTCAAATACATTATTTTAGGATATCTTACCCATGACTGTGCTTTTAAAATCTGCATGTATTTAAAAACTCCAAACACAAAATTATCTCTATGGTTCCATTTTGAAATTAATACCTGTAAGTCAAGCAGATCCTTTGAGGCAGAGCTTAAAATCCTGGGCTTAGGGGTCAGGCAACTTTCATTCAAATTGTGGCTTAGCCACTTACTTACTGTATGACTGGAAAAATCATTAAATCTGTGTCTCAGTGTCATCTACCTTTAAAAAAGGATAAAAAGAGCTCATAGAGCTCTTAGAGGGTTTAAACAAACTATCTCATGTATAACACTTAGCATAACCCCTTATCCATTATAATCATCCAATAATAACAAGAGATATTATTAGAATAACTACTAAGGTAATAAATTATTATGTTCAAAGGATTATTTAATCTTTGCTATCGGAGCCTAAAATGTTCACGTGAATTTCAAGTATTTTAAATTATTCTTAAGGAGGATGCAATCTCAACTATGGTGGGGGAGATGAAAATTATGTGAGCCATATACAGCTAGGACATTTTACTTCTGCTGTGCAGCTTATTTCAGTATCCCGCAATAATCAAAGGAGTATGCAGTCCAACACCTACAAACTGCAATTAAAAATCTGTTTCTCTGTAGAGGCATTTTGAAGTGTGATGCATTTGATTGTGATGCAGAAAATATTGTTTAATTTCTTTTCCCATCACTCCTATAATTATCTCACTAGAAAGGTAGCTGCCTCCCCTTTGCTCAGCTTAAACCAAACTCTTCCTTAATCTGGTCCAAGTTGGCTCTTATCTTCTCTTTGTACTAAGGCAGCTCTTCTAATTATTCTGGTTTTCTATTCAATAACCCTCTGATCATTCCAGTCCAAATCAAGTGATGTGGACTATTTTGAAATTTAATTTTCTCTCTCCTTCCTTCCTTCTCTTTTTCTGTCTCTCTTACCTATTACTCAACACATATACAATGAAACCTAAGAGACAAGAAATAAGACTTAGTAACCTGAATGCCAATGTCAACATCTCAACTGGTAAATGGTGAGACTATGTTGCTCATGTACTTTTTTTTCCCCTGAAGTATATGTACTCTTACTTCTAGGGTCATTTTCCCCTAAGGCAGAGCTTAAACAGAACATAAAAGTAATGTGATCTTTTATAAAAAAATTTTTTGAGCTCAAGTGGAATTCAAATAAAGCTACATGGAAAGGTCACTAAACTCTACCTACCCTCAAAAAAGGGAAATGATAAGCAGTCCTGAACAGCACATCCAGTTTCCTTTCCAAAGGTTGCTGACAGGGTAGCACACACCCTTCCTGCTCCCAGGTGCTGGAATTGAAAATATCTAAACACTTGGCAATCCGAAGATTTTTTTCTGAGTTGGCTATGAAAAGACTGGCATTGGCTTCTGCCAATGTAGTAGCAGACACTTCAATTTTATTTTATCATTAGAAGTTTATTGATTTAGCTCCCACCCACCTCATGGCACCTTAACTTCTCTTTTATATGTGTAAATATTTTCTACTACTCTCTCTCAGGAATAGATTTTTAGGGATTCAATTATTACCTGAACATTTACCTAAATGTGGGCAACCTCATCAGCATGGCCTCCCAGAAACATCCTCCACCTATTTTTCTCAGAAGACGTGAAAACCATTGACTGGAATTATGATGGGGAAATGGTTGGTGCAGAAAGTTGCCAAAAGAGTGGTAGAAAATTACTAATTTCAAAATAATAACTCATATTTATCTTTTGACTATGACATCATAGGACTGAAGTCCCTCTGCTTTCCTTCACCTCAAACAGGAAGTGAGAGAGATGTTGGTTTCTAGGAAGCCAATGGTTTGGGGTAATTTTTCTTCCTGCCCATTTCTATATTACTTATTGATTATTAATATTGATTTTTGTCTTCTTTACTAAATCTATTTTTTAAACAGCAATTCTAGTAAGATAATTCTTTTATACATACATTAATGTATTGAAAGGAGGCTTGTATCACTGTCATGAGGAACTTAGCTGTAAACCCAGAGGTGAGAGTAAAGCCTCAGGTAAAGGGGAATTCAGAAATTACAACATATTTTTAACTTCTTTACTCAGGGATGAAGAATGGAACATCTCATACATCAGAAACTACTGAAGCTGTGTACAAAACTACAAGTAATGATTAATCAGGATTGGTTATTTCTTGGCCATTTCTAGTCTCCCCTTAATTTTATGGAGCAGTTTGAAAATGAGCTAGTGAGAGATTTTACTAGGTGCTGATGCAATGAGAACTGACAGCTGACATGCAAGGGGACATGTACCTTTAAAAAGAGACAACCTGGAAGAACTTCAAGTTGTACCTTAGATTCAGGCGCATATCAGAACTAATATGTTTGGAAGTCATCAGAGTAATCTAGTGATTGATTATAGGAATACTAAAGAGAGCAGTAGTATGAGAAGAGAGAATGACTGAGAACACACACTGGAGGAAGAATATTTAGAAGACAGACTGGATGAGGAGCCAGTGACAAAGTCTGAAAATAAGAATCTGGAGAGGAAGGGGACACTAGGTAGATCTAATTTTGATCCAGAGGGGGCCGTCCTCAGCAGTTTCTCTCCATCTGCTAAGGCAACAAGTCCCAATCTTGGTATTTGATACAATGTTCACTGACATTCTCTCTCTGAGCTTGCTGTGAGAAAAGTAACACGTCCAATCAAATATCACTTGAACATGACTTTAAAATTTTAACTAAAAGGACATTTTGTGTCAAAACATGGAAAGGTAGGTTTATAAACATCATAGGGGTGCTCAGAGCGGTACCAAGCTATCACTATTTTAGTCATCGCTGAAGAGTCACTAATGAGCCTGTATCTGCATCCTGCCTCAGAAATTCAGGGAAAAAAAAAATCAGACCTCAACCTGATGTTCTGGTGGTGACGTGACTTATGACTCTAGAACCTGGTCATCCCAACAGCAGCTCTATTAGAGTTTCATAGGGTCTATAGAATTGGAGGGTTGCCATAAAAAATGGCACCTACTTATTTACTTGGAAGTTGAAGCAAATGAATTAACTATGAAGCAGAAGTGCAATAAAATCAGCAAGTGATAGGATTTTAATCAACAGGCAAGTTCCAAAATGGACTGTATTTTTAGGATTGATTTACAACAGAGCGATCTTTAAAGATAAGCAGTTCTTACAATTTAAAAAAAATGCAGATATTGTGATGTATGTCTGATATCCCATTGGACAGAAATGGATCTGGTTAAAATTTCCTTAGTTTGGTAATATTTTTAGTAGACCTTACTAAGATAAAAAGCAGTGCGAAAATAACATCCTAAGAGTTGATAATGGCAAATGTCATGTTAGTGTGTGTGTGCCTGTATGCATGCCTATGTAATATTGGGGAAGCATCAGATGAAGGGTTAGAAGAAGAGTGATTCAAAGAGAAAGTGGACAATAGTTTTAAATGCTGCAGAGTGAGAAAAGACCTGATGAGAAATTGCTTAATTTAGAAATTAGGATGTCACTGGTGACCTGAGCAAGGGTACATTCCATAAAATGCTAAGGGCAAACCTTGGTTACAGGAAGGTGAAGAGTAGACAGAAACTTCCTTTTCCAACAATATTGGCAGAATAAATATCCTGAAAAAGTATCCTGCTGAGAAGCTCCTAAAAGTAGTAGATATGAAATTAAAAACAAATTTTAATGCACGCTTGAGATGGAGAGAGTAAGAGAAACTATCGGAGTCATCATAGACAAAATTTCTGAGAAGAATCAACTTAAAGAGTTATAAACAATGAAATCATCTGTCAGTTTCAGTAACAGGGCTTCAGTTTTGACCTTGACAGACTCAGATCTGCATTTGTGGAAGAGTGGATTTTATGTGTGGGACCTATAAAGAACTGCATCTTCCTTGTAGTGTCAACTGAAAAAAAAATAAAAAACAAACATAAACATAATATGCCTTGAATGAAGAAACAAAATGATGTCCCGCAAGAATTCAAAAGCCAGGGCTAGTCCTCGTATGGCTAGTGTGTAACATTTCCCTGCCCACATGGTCTAAAAAAGATTCAACCAGGCTTGAGCTTCCCAAAGTGCCCATTCAAAGCAAATAATTTTCTCCAGATGAATCAATCATCAAATTAATCCTTAGAGAAATTCCACATTGAAGTCCTTATAGCATCTCAGAATTAGAAAGTAAAAAAAAAAAAAAAGCACAAGAAACAGAAATAAATGAACAGAATTATACCTAAAAAGAGTTCAGACATTGCAGTTGTCACATTCACAATGTAAGATTAGAGTATAATACGAATAAAGTAAAAAAAAAAATCAAATGTATAAATAAGGAAGAAATAGCTATAAAGATGACTGAGCAGTTAATACCTCCAATAAGGGGCTAATATCCAAAATATATAAAGAATTCTACAACTCTACAACAAAAAAAAACAATCCAATTAAAAAATGAACAGAGGAGCTGGACACTTCTCCCAAGAATACATACAAATGACCAACAGACAAATGAAGATATGTTTAACTTTACTATCTATTAGGAAAATGCAAATCAACACCACAATGAGATACCACCTCACACCTGTTAGAAAGGCTACTCTCAAAATACAAGTAATAACAAGTGTTAGAGAGGTTATAGGGAAAGGGAACTCATACCCTGCAGGTGGGAATGTAAATTGGTATAGCCACTATGGAAAAAAAGTGGAGGATCCTCAAAGAATTTAGAATTGCCATATAACTTACTAATCCCTTTTCTGGGTACCTACCCCCCATATTTGAAAACATTTATCCATAAAGATATATGCTCCCTGATGTTCATTGCAGCATTTATTCACAGTGGCCAAGACATGGAAACAACCAGTGTCCTTCGATAGATGATTGGGTAAAGAAGATGTGGCTCATATACACAAGGGAATATTACTCTGCCAGAAGAAAAGATGAAATACTGAAATTTGTGACAACATGGATATTGTTAAGAGGTAATCATGCTAAGTGAAATAAGTCAGACATGAAGAATTGAAAACCATATGTTTCACTCATATGTGAGATATAAAAGCAACAGATGAACAAGACAAAACAAAAACTCAGACACAGGCAACAGTTTAGTGGTTGCCAGAGGGAAAGGGGGTATGGGAGATAGATTAGGGTAAAGGAGGTTAAATACATGGTGATGGAAGGAGATTTGACTTTGGGTGGTGAACGCACAATGCAATATACAGATGACGTATTATTGAATTGTATAATTGAAACCTATGTTACTAACCAATGTCACCTCAATATAGCAAATAAAATTGGGCACACAGAAGTGAAATATACAGTAATTAAAATAAAAATTCAATAGGTGTACTGCTTAGTCTATTCAACATGACTGAAGAGAGCATGAACTGGAATAGAGGTCTGGGGCAATTAGCCTAGGAGAGCACAGAGAGACAGATATGGAGTATGAAAGCAGTCGATTCAGAAATTCAAAAATAGATGAGTTTGAAAGTCAAAATGGTCAAGAAATTTTAGATGACATGAATCCTCAGTCAGGAAGCAAAACAATCCCAATCTCAAGCAAACTAGAATACAAATGCAAAAGACCTTTAAAAAGTATCCAGAGAGAAAACAAATTATCTCCCCCAAAAAAGTTGAAATAACTGAATTCTAAATAACAATGAAAGTCAGAAAAGTGTGGAATAAAATCAAAGTTACAAAAAAATTTATAGCTATATACTTAGAATTATATTGTAGTATAATATATATTGAGATAAAACAAAATCAAGATGTTTCCCATAAGCAACTTCTTCCTATAGGAGCTTTTAAAATATGTACTTTGAGAATAAGGAAAATGGTTTCAGAAAAACTACTGAGTTCAAGAAGAAAATGTGTGCAAAGTGGTAAAAGTGAGTGAATCTAAATATTAACTCTACAAAATAATAATAAAATATAATTCAGGAGTGTACAGTTTTCTATTATTATGTAATGAAGTACCACAAATTCAGAGTCTTAAAACCACACACATGTTATCCTAAGTCTCTAAGGCTCACGAGTCTGGGCACAGCTTAATGGGCCTTCTGATCTGGGACTCACAGGGCTCCAGATGAGGCTGTTTTCTCATCTGGAGGGGCAGCTGAGGTAGGAATCATTTTCAAGCTCACTCACATTAAAGAAGAATTAATTTCCTTGAGACTCTACAACTGAGGGCCCTGGCCTTTTACCAGTGGTCAGCTGGCAGCTGCCCTCAGTTCCTAGAGACCACCCCATTCCACAAACCCTTTCACAATATAACAGCTAACCTCAAGCCAGCCAGTAAGGAGTGTCTCTCTGAAGACTGTACCATATAATAACTGACATCCCTTCACCTTTGTCATATACGTAATCTAATCAAGGGAGTGACATTGCATTACTTTTACAATATTCTATCAGTCAGGAGTAAGTCACAAGTTCTACCCACACAAGGGGAAAAAAAAAATATGCAAAGTCATGACTCATACGGGGTCACCTTAGGGTGTGTTCAGCACAAGGAGGTTGAAAAACAAAGGTAGATCTTAAACAGTAAGAAAGAGCACTATCAGAGTTAAATCATGGTAAGTCCTCATATGAAGTGCAGAATGATACAGATTAATTATAAACTTTACTAATCATGAACAGAAAGCTCAAGACAGTAGAAAGAAATCAAAATATACCATTTTAAAATATAAATACAAACATTTTTAAATGAAAGGGTAAATATAAATTAGTGTGGGTATAATAATAGCAGATAGAATAGACCTTAAGGTGAAAAGCATTATTTCAGTTAGAGGGTCACTACATAATGAAAAAAATTCCATATATCAAATTTCACAACACAAATGTATATAGCAAAATTAGCAGAAGAGATTCACAAATTATGGTGGGTGATTTTGAGACATATTGCTTGGCAACTGATAGATCAAATAGACCAAAAAAAAAATTAGTAAAATATAAGACCGAGAATACAAATAGTATGCTTGAACTAAACGTCTTTTGTAGAAGCACAAAACAATTAGAGACATTATTTTCAAGTACGCATGATGCTTATTGACTATATATAGAAACCCTGTAATAAGCTATAAAACTAGTTTTAACAAATATGAAAGATTTGATATATGAGTCATGTTCTCTAACCATGATAAAATTAAGTTTGAACTCAATCAAAAGATTATGAAAAACTCATGTTTAGCAATTTGAAAGCACTTCTAACAAAGCAATCAAAATAGGTATTAGAAAATTTTAGGACAATCATGAAAATTTATATATCAAAACATGTAGGATACAGATAAATTCGTCCAGAGAGAAATTTATAGCCTCATTAGAAAAGCTGAAAATTTTTATCTAACTCAATTTCTAAAAAATTTGACAAAAGAAAGGAGATAGATTTAAAAAACAGAAATGAAGTAGAAAATAAAGCTAAAATGAAATTTTTAAAAATCTGAAAAAATAAAATCCAAATGTCTGTCAAAATTGATCCGAAAAAAAGGGGAAAGATATAAACAATATTGGCAAAGTAAAGAAACATAGCTCCAGAAGAAACAAAAACTAGAACAGCAGAATATTATAGACAGCTTTCGATTACAATGACAACTTAGATAAAATGGACACGTTTCTAGAAAATTATCTTACAAAAATTGACTTATGAAAGAACTAGAAAATCTATGAGATCCTATAACCACTGATGAAATTAAACATTTCTTCCCACAGAAAAATCCACATCCACAGTTTGACAACAAATTCTACTAGACATTTAAGGAGCGAATAATTCCAGTATTACAAATTCTTTCAGGAAAAAAAAATGACACATTCCTTCTCCTTTCACTTGTTTTATGAGGCTGTTATAATCTTGATTTTGAAATCCAATAATAAAAGTTTCAAAAGGCAAATTATAGGTCAGTCTCAATTATGAACCCTAGCTACAAAAATTCTATAAAACATATTAGCAACTAAATCCAGCAATATAGTAAAAACAAAACAAAACAAAACACCAAAACATGTATGAATTACTAAATTGGCTTCATCCAAGAAATAAAAGGCTAGATAACATTGAAAAAATGTTAATATAAATTAACATTAAAAAGTTAAAAATAAAATTATCTCAATTTTGCAGATAAGCACAACATTGTTCCTCGTTAGAAACTCTTAGTAAACTTAGAAGACTTTTTTAACTGGCAAAAAAATATCTATAAAAATCTCGTAGGAAACATCATACTCATTAGTAAAACAATAAAAATCATCCTCTTTAAAGATAGAAACAAAAGAAAGATGCTGGTATTACCACACGTGTTTAACATTAAACTGAGGATCTCAGAAAGCACATGAAAATAAGAAAACAATAAAATATGCAATAGAAAAGGAATGAAAAAACTCAAAAAATTTTTCAGAAGACATAACTGTCTTCATAAAAAAACAAAAGTTTAAAATTATTTAAATTAATAAAAGCTTAGTGTAGTGACTATATAATATCAAAAATTAACAGAAAATGTAATTTGTAGAACTAAATATAGATCATTAGGAATCAATTTAATAAAAGATTGTCAATTGTTTTATGAAGAAATTTATGCTTTTCAGATTATATTTTAAAAGACCTAGATTGAGAGGTATACATGTTCATAAATAACAAGATTCAATATTTTAAATATGTCATTTATCCCTAAATTGATATATGGAGTCAATGAAATTTATTTTAAAATCTCAACTGTATTTTCTTTAAAATTTAAAAGACTGATTTGAAGATTTAAGTAGAAGAGTTAGAGGCAAGAAGAAAACAATGAGTGTAGATTTGTTCTAACAGATGTGATGAGTTTTTTGGTGGAGAAATAGACAACTAGATCAGTGAAAGTGAAGAAAAATTTTTAAATTAGACTAACGCTTCTAAGGAAACTACATCTATGACAAATTCAGAATTGAAATATCCAAGCAAAAAATGCACTTTTCAATAGGTGGTGCTCTGGTAATTGGTATCTCTATTTTTAAAAAATGAAAATGGATTTCTACTTCACATCTTACACAAAAATTAGTTTTATATGAATTTAAAAATTAAAAAGTGTAAAAGTCAAAATAGCAAAAATTTTACACACAAAATAAGGACAGATCTTTATGATTGTGGATTAGGAGAGGATTTCTTTAACAGCAACAACGAAAACTAAATTGGTGAATTTGACTTCATTAAGAACACTATTGTGTTCATCAAAAAACGTCATAAAAATCAAGGAGAAAAAATATGCCACAACTGGAAAGATATATTTTCAATCTGTATCACTCAAAAACAGTTACTAACTAGAACTTGTAGATATTCTTACTAAACATTTTTTAAGTAGAAAAAAAGGGTACAAATAGAAGAGGAAACATGAATGGCCAAATAAAATATAAAAAGATACCTGTCCTCACTACTAATCAGAAAAAAAAAAATTAAAAACAAAATAAAAGCTTGTAAGGAGCTTGGAAAATGCCATTTCATTTCAACTAGCAACAAGCCAAAGGATGAACAAACTAAAAAATCAACAATTCTTCTAGAATCCATAAAAGAGAGGACAGAGGGGAAACTGCTGCCCCAACATTGCAAAGACAAACAGGTGAAGGATACAGGATGTCAATGTCGCATCTTACCCGAGCAGAGACTCACTAGGAAATTGTTTCATGAGCCAGTGCTGCTGGGGCAGGAGAGTTTGAGCTATAATTTCCGAATTCCTGGAGGCTTGGTGTGGACAACTCTGTTAAAAACTCCAGGAGAAGGCAGTCACAGCCGTATGCCATGATATTTATGAGACTTACTTCCAGGGGCTTCACCAGGTCTCCCCAGGGAATATCAGAGAAAAATCTCCTCGTGCTTCTGCCAGGGGGAGGAGAAATGAAACCATTTTGAAATAAACCAGAGAACCTGTGTTCTTCTTGAGAATGCCTGAGCTCAGGAGAACCTAAGCTGTGGGGTTATAATCAGAACCTAATTGCCCTGGGTGGGTGTGGGTGTGGGTGTGTGTGTGGGAGGGGGTATTGGGGGGAATACCCAACTCCAGTTGCTGTGCCTTCCATGTGAGAGAAGTTAAAAATCCAACTCCATTCTGCTCTAGTCTTCCTGTGCTAACAGTAAAAAAACAAATAAACACAAACACAGAAACACTTGTGCGGTTCACAGTCTAGAGACATAGGCTCACTAACACCAGTAATAAGAAAATAAAACGATTCTATTTTAAAATGGGCCAAAGCCCTTTATAGACTTCTCACCAAAGACTTCTTATTTATAGCTGGAAAATAAGCATATGAAAAGGTGCTCCACATAGCCACCATTAGGGAAATGCAAATTAAATGAGATACTACTACATACCTATAAGAATGGCCAAAATCTGGAATACTGAAAATATCAAATATTGGCAAGGATGTGGTGAAATAGGAACTCTCATTCATTGCTGGTGGGAATACAAAATGGTACAACCAATTTAGGTAAAAGACATTGTGGTGGTTTGTTACAAAACTAAACACTCCTACTATATGATCCAGTGATCACACTCCTCGGTATTTACTTAAATGAGTTGAAATCTTTTCCAAACACAAACCTGCATGCAGATCTTTACAGCAGTTTTATTCATAATTGCCAATACGTGGAAGCAACCAAAATGTCTTTCAGTAGGTGAATGGATTACCTGTGGTACGTTTAGGCAGCGGAATAATATTCAGTGCACACACACACACGAAAGAACAAAACAATCTGTCTAGACATGAAGAAACACGGGGGAACCTTAAATACATATTACGAAGTAAAAGAAACCAAACTGAAAAGGCTACATGTTGTACAAATTCAACTACATGACATTCCAGAAAAGGCAAAAGTATGGAGACAGTAAGATCAGTGGTTGCCAGGAGTTGGAAGAGGGGAGGGATGAATAGATGGAGGACAGAGTAGTTTATGATACCATAATAAGGGACGTGTGCCATTATACATTTGCCCAGGCTCACAAAATTTATAACACCAAGAGTGAACCGTAATGTAAACTATAGGCTTCTGGTGATTATGTGTCAATATAGGTTCATCAGCTGTAATAAACGTATCTCTCTGGTGAGGATAACGAGGAGGCTATGCATGTGTGGGAACAGGAAGTCTATGGGAAATCTCTGAACCTTCCTTTATATTTTGCTGTGAACCTGAAAAGTAGATTTAATTTTAAAAAATTAATAGCAAAATATAATTTTATATCTATCAGATTGACAATACTTTTCCTCTTATGCTGTGTTGGTAAGAATGTGAAGCAAAGAGAACATTTATATATTGATTGTGGTGAGACAAACTGTAACAATAATTTTGAAAAATAATTTGACATTAGGTAGTAAAAGTGGAGATGCTTCTGCTGCTGGAACTAGAGAAGTCCTCATAAGGCACAAGGAGATGTTTATGAGAATGTTTACAGCGAAGTTTTTTATATAAAATAAACCACATAAAATCCCAATAATCAAATATATTTAACTTACAAAAACTAATTCCATGCAATTTAATGTAATAATAGCAACAACTGGAAATATTGTTTTATTTATAGTAAAGTCCCATGACATGATACATTATGAAAACTGTTCTGTTTATTAATACAGATAAATTGGGCAAAGCTAATGCGGGACAAAAACAGCAAATAAAACAAATCATAGAAAAATGAATACTAACAGTATGATGTTATATAAATTCAAAACACGTGAAACTAAACTCGTTGTTGAAATATGTGTAAATTATAGTGAAATAAATACAAATCAAACAAAAATTCATGATTACCTTTACAGGGGAGGGGATAGGTTGGGAAGGGAAACAAGTTTATTTAAAGGCATTGGTAGGGCACGGTTCCAAGGTGTAGTGGTTAGCATGTCTGCTTTATACGAAGAAGGTCCTGGGTTCATGCCCCAGTGGAGCCATGGTCCATGATCCAGAGCCATGCCACCCTGGATGAGCCCAATGTCTGATCTCAGAAGCTAAGCAGGATCGGTCTTGGTTAGTATTGGGTGGGAGACCACCTAGGAAGACCAGGTGCTGTAGGTATAAATAACAATAAATAATAATAATAAAAAGTAAAGGCATTGGTAATATTCCACTTCCTAAGCTGAACTGTGGGTATATTTTAATTATTTATAGACTATATGAATATTATTTTATACCTATGAAATATTTTATTATAAAAATTGATAAGCCATAGGTGGAAGGTGAGAAAGTAGAGGCTAAGAGTGCATGCCACTTTCTTGGTGGAGACCTAGGTATGAAAGGAAGAGAAGGGTGGCAAGTAGCTGGAGCAGAAAATGGAGTCGGGAAAGGGTTTTTTTTTTTGTTTGTTTTGTTTTTTGAGAGAAACTTGAACATGTGAATATAGGCAGACCGTGGAGATACTGTTTGGTCCAGACCACCACAATAAAGTGAGCATCACAATAAAGTGAGACATACTTTTTGCTGGCGGAAGGTCTTGCCTTTAATTTGTAAAAAAAAAAAAAAGAAAGAAAGAAAGAAAGAAAGAAAGAAAGAAAGAAAGAAAGAAAGAAAGAAAGAAAGAAAGAAAGAAAGAAAGAAAGAAAGAGAAAGAAAGAGCAACATCTGTGAAGAGAAAAAAGCAAAGTGCAATGAAAAGAGGTACGCTTGTATACTGGAAAGAAAAGTTTGACCATAATAGAGAGAAGGTGATTGATGAACCAGGTGATTGAGGATACAGGAAGAATGAGAACCAGACAAAGGTAGAAAGAATTGCTGTTGTCAAAGGCAGGTGTCTCTCTCCCCATTAAAACTGAAGGGGATAGCTTATGATATATGCAGATGTTGGCTGAAGGACGTCAAGAAGTCAAACTGGTCTGATGGTCACCGTTTTCTTGTGAATTAGAATTTCAGGCATCTGTCGAAATCGATAAGTAAAATAGCAACTTGGGGCAATGAGGAGGCTGGCAGAAGTTTAAAATGATTTCTGTGAGTCTGGGAAAGCGAATGATGACAGAGCAGCATTAAGGGTCGTATCAAGTTGGAGACCATGAATATGTCATCACATTTACTTTTTCTTCTCTCCTGTTGTGCCAAGTTCTTCAGGTGTAAGAGTAGAAGAAAAGTCTGGAATAGCAGGTGCTGCAATAGGCACACCTGGGCTCAAGTGGATGAATTAATGAGCCTTTGGGGTTTAGGTGGACACAAGTCAAAAAGAGGAAGGCCAGAGGATGGAGAGAAAATGGAGAGGTTTGGTGGTCTTGATGTGGTCAAATAACTGGTGTGCTGCAAATACGAGGTTGGGAAAAATGTGAGGATAAGGAAGGAACTGCTAAGAACAGAAAGATCAAAGGGTCTGAATAAAATCTGGAGCGGGCCTGGCATGTGTTGGGGGAGAGGCTAGATGATGCTGATCCCTGGAATTGAAGGGATTAAAACTGAAAATTCTTTGTTAGATAGGGTCATCTGCCTTGACATTAAAATTGGCTAGAAAAATAGTGGCAAAAAATATGATCGGAGAGCTAAGGTCTTGATAAATATGGAGCAGTGACAAGGGTGTTGGTGAACATAACAAGGAGGATGGTGGAAGGTTGTAACCAGATGGCAGGAGCCCTAAAGGAAGGGAGGTTTTTATCTGAGAAATAGGAATGAATGAATTGTGTTGTAAAGCGAGAAGGCTTTAATAACCACCTTTTGTGTGGGGTACACACAGTGTGGGAGAATAACCTGACTTCCACTGAGGATAAAGAGAATGCCAGGTCCCCAGTTCTAAAATGATTTCAACGGTGGTTACGTGAGTTTCTTGCCTTCACTCTTATTTTCAATTTTTAATTTTTTTCCTAGCTATTCTTCCAACTCTGATTTATCTTTGCACTTTGCACTTACCTCACTTACAGCACCTAATCACGATGCATCATAATAACTGTGTGCCTGTCTTAGCCAGCAGATAGCATTCTGCTTAAAGGCAAAAAGCATATAATGTTTACCTTTATGTGCACAATACTCAGCATAGTGCCCAGCAAATAAAAGTGCTCAGTTTGTTGAATAAATGAATAGAAGGGATAGGGTAAATTTAACAAATGGAAAGAATTGTGAAATTGATGGAGAGATTCCTGTGCGTTTTTATTTGTGGATGAGTTTCCCTGTGTGTGTGTGTGTGTGTGTGTGTGTGTGTGTGTGTGTGTGTGTGTGTGTGTTGCATTAAAGATAAAAATTTTAAAGATAAAAATAACATCCCAGAGGGCAGCTATAAAGTCTATTCACCTGAAAGTGTTTAGGGTAAGAAATATGGTTACTCTGAAACTCAGGAAAAGTCAGTAAAAAAATAATAAAGCATCATAGAAATGATGAAAACCATCACAATCACTTTGTGAACAGCATTGAAGGAAAAAGTGCTAATACAGTCTCCACAGGCATATTCTGAAATAAATAATAAGCAAAATACCTCTTACGAAGTTTTTTGTTAAAAACATACTTCCATAATTCGAGTACTATAGACTACAGATTCAAGAAAGGAAGCCTTATTTTATAGTGTTGGAATTAGAGTTCTATTAAATCAAGTTTACCTTTAAGAAAGGGTTTTAAGAAACCTGAAAAGATTGGTAATAGTAAAGTAAATTTGAAACAGATATTGTCGCAAGCAAGACCTTGGATAAAAATATATTTTGATATGAAGATAATAAAAAAGGTGGTGTCCTTGGTATGATTTTTGCATAATGTATACATTTGCTTTCTAATCTGTACTGTGCAACTTCCTCCTAATCATATGAAAAGCTGAACAATTGTAATAAGTATTTAGTATTTGGGTTTAGATTTAATAGGTTATATATTTTACAAAAATTACAGATGAGATTTTGTAAGTATAATGCTCCTGGTTCAAGAGAAGCATATCTCATTAAACAGTCTGTTCTAGTTCTTATAATTAAGTCTGCCTACAAGATATGCCAAAGGAGATGTAAATAATAAATAATAACCTAATAGTGTATGTGATATGTGAGTAAGTTTGTAAACGATAAGGTTCTCCATGATGTTGTGACAACATTGGCTTGATATCTTGGAAAGATTTAAAGATACATGGCGGTAAACAGATAATACTCTGTTCTCTAATACTTAAAACATTTGCGAAATTTCAGAAATAAACATAACTTTATAGATATTTAGCCTCAGTATCTTAACTTTTTTTGTATGAAAAAATGAAGAGAGTTTAAAGGAGATTAATGATTGCTGGCAGAACTGGGACAAAGGTCAGAGCGTCTGCACTTCAGTTCTGTACTTTCTTCCCTTTTGCCTTGTATTTAAAAAACTATGTTCATTGTACTGACATTTGATATCTGTACTAAAATACCTTGACTTTTAAACACAGGCAAAATGATTTTTAAACATTAAAGTTTAAATTTTACTAGAGAAGACTTTAATAGAACTAACTAACAAGTAAGGAATGAAAGAAATAATATTTCAGGTGTCATTAGAATAATAGGATCCAGAATCAGAAATCACATTAACCTAGATTTAAAATTAAGCAGAGAATTGATATTTATAAAGGTTCTCCCAAATAAATATATTTATATTTATTTAATATAAATATATTTATATCCCCCCTTTCCCAAAACCACCAGAAAATTTTCATAGTAAAGAGGTTCATATGTGCAATAATATTCCAATATTACAATTTGTTTAAAAGACTGAATGGTAAACCTTGGGTCCAAAATTACACAGAAGCAGAAATGACTAATTAGAGGACTTCTTTGGGTTGAAAAGCGTTGGATGCTTAAATGGAGGCATGACTAAAGCAAATCTATTGTTCTGACTTCCCTTAATGGCCACATAAACCCAGAAATTTCTTTTTCTTCGTTATTCCCAAATTAAAGATCTGGAAGTAGGGTCGCAAGCAGAATTGAGAATGTCAAGCCCACAAAAATGTTATGGTTTGGTCGTATTTAATCTTGGTAAACTGTTAAAAAGATCCGAGTAGGTATTTGGTTTTATTTGGGACTAACAGTAGACTCCAAACTGAAATAACTCATCGAGAAGTTTAACAGTCACTTCAAACAAACTTTGGCTTAAAATAAAAAAAAAAATTAAAAACCAGATTAAAAAAAACATATGATAAAGATTATATGTTACAATTATTTTCTACCACTGAAGCTTTTGAAAAGCTAAAGAAAATATTCAATTTTCATTATCAAATATTAAGTATTTTTTAATCTATGTATTCCTATCTTCTAAGAAAGAAGACAAAATTTAGTCAGTTCTTTAGGCTAAAATAAACTACCAGCCTGATATCTGCTCCTCATAGTCCCTTTCCTGTTGCAGAAGCAATTAATTAACCTGTATTAAGCAAAGCTATATGGCTTTCTTCTCTCCCTCCTATATAAAAATAATTTCTAAAAATTTGGCTTCAAGAAAATTATCTCCAGGCTCATATCCAATGAGTCACTGAGTCATTTATTATGTGCTTAGTGCCCTAACTATAGCGCAAAGTGTATTTTGTAGCTTGAGAAGTATCTAAAATAAAGGCAGACATCTTGATGTCAGACCATTTTTTATACAGTTTTACATGAATTGGCTCATCAAACCTCCTGTGAATGAAGTAATGGGGAAAAATTCAGAGCAAACTTTACTGGGATGTTGAGTTCCTTGAGATAAAGTTCTATACCTTACTCATTTCTTTTTCCCAACCATAAAGAGCCAGATACAGTTGAGCTCAAGAGACAGTGAATGTGGGAGGAATGAAATCTTCCTTCGCAATTATGAATCTGTGGTTTCATCTTTGGATAACTATTTCCAGCATGGAACTGGCTCACAAACATCACTGAGTCTTCCCTGCGTTTATCTCCTGACATGCTGAGGGCCACATAAATGAAGAAGTTTGACAGCTGCTAAGCCTGCAATCCTATAATTAGGTTATCAGTCCTACAATGATTATTTTTTTCCTACAAAAAAAAAATTAAAGGATGACTCTTTTTCCTTTGCTTTTAAGAATATAATCAAGTTCTATGTTTACTGTTTACTTCTCAACAGAGTATGTTTGTATAGTTATTATCACTTTGGCCACCTGTCAATGCTCTTGTTATTCACTTAATCAGGCAGAAGTATTCTATGCCTACCTCAGTTTTTCCTGGGGCTATTTATCTTCTACTGTTTTTTCTTCCACTGAAGAGAGCCATTATTACTATATGTAGCAGACACTTGGACTGGCTGATTCAATGTGGATTTCAAACCCCTTTCTCCCCTGCCTACCATCACCACAGGACAGTCAGAGTTAAAAGGCAGTTTTCTAGCATCTCTTTCAGCTGTGAATAATCACAGGCTAAATTTCTGGCCAATGAGGTGCAAAGCTGATTGATTGCTGCTGATGCCTTCCATTCCTTTGCTCCCTTCTTCCTGTCTGGAGCATGAACAGTAGAGTGACCATTTCGCAAACATTAAGATTAAAATGTGAAGATCATAGGCTATGATGGCAAGGCAGGATGTAACAAGACTAGGACATTGACCACATTGTGGGACTGTTGCACTAGCCCTACAGGACTTCTCTGAGCTCCTTTTTATGTAAGAAAAAATAAATCTCGTTCACTGTGATTTTGGTTTTATATCACATGCTGCTAAACACAATCTTAGCTGATAAAGTGAAATAATATGTTTTTGAGATTGAGTTCAGTAATGTTAGGATGGTTTCCAAAATATAAACAATTACAATTATTTTTTCTCTCCAATATATGACAATAGAAAAAATGCCTATTAAGATAATTTTTAAGAAAAAGCAATTTCCTTTGTTTTGTTGAATATAGGCACCAGAAGTTGTGAGTAATCCTCATTAATCTAAAATAACTGAGGGGCTTTTAAATTCAGGGCTCCATAAACCCAATTCGGGAATTTATTGAGAAAGACTTAATTGGATTATCATATCCACTTCTATATTCAATATGTTATAATATGTTATTTTGGTTAACATATATTAAAAACATCTGCCTCATATTCAAATGTGGTTGGAAAGGGAGAAATATTTTAATAATAGCTTCTTGAAAGTTAGTTGTAGTATGGAATTTGAAAACAGTCAGTAAATTTTTACTCTATTACACTGAAGGCCGCTGGTCTTTCATGTTGAATAGATATTTTACCCATCGTTTCAATAATATTGGTTCAGTGAGGTATGCAGCTCTTCCAAATATAGACCCATTTCACCATGTAATGGAAAAAAATCGCTTTTGATAATACTAAATTAATTTTTATCAGAAACGTCTTAAAGTGTTAAGAAGATACCAAAATTAAAAAGTTTTCCAAAATTCAAATTTTCCCAAAAAACCTAAGATTTTATTACTACAACACATACTGCCCATTGTTTTTCTTGGAGTAACAGCCTCATGTGATCAATTTCAAGAAAGTGTGGAATATCCGAATCTACATAACCATAGTTTTCTATCAGTCATTTTTTTCAAGTAAAAATGGTGTTCCATGAAAAAAATGATCACATAGCTCAGAACTCAATCAATAGCACAAGTTCTTGTCTTTGAGGCAATCATCATTCTTGATATATTTAAGGCTTACTTCCTTTTGTGTCACGAGAATATTAAAAACACATGTACTCAAGGGTTGAGATTTAACAAATTTTTACTGCTTCCTCAAGGACATTCTGAAGTTACATTTTTACTTTTTTTTAGTTGGTACATGGTAGCAAAGACTCCAACTGGTACAGTTTGTTTCCACGAACTTGATTCATGCTAAAGCATCAGAAGTTTTACCTACTATTACAAATGTCAAGAAAATGAAAAAGGGAAATAAAGTCTTAGTATTATCAGGAAAATAGTTTGAATCTATGGACTGCCAGAGATACACATGACATTTTGAGTACCATTCCTGTATAGAATACCAAATTGATCAATAATTAAACCAGAATACACAATATAACAAAAAAAGCTCCTGTTCAGAAACCTAAATCATTCTTCACCAACCAGTGGCAAGGGGTTCTGGTTTATAAAGAGCAAATTCCCTTGCTGAAGTCATTGTATTTGTAATCCAAGTCATTACAAGTCATTACATTAAATATGTTTACACATTTTTTCATCTAATGTAAGTAATACATGCTAATATTTTGAAAAACTTGAGGAAAAAAATTAGTTACCTCCTACCACCACTACCTCAGAGTAACTATTACTGATACTACACATATTTTCTCAATATTATATTGTAAGCTTTTAGCTGGTCATTTAAAATTTAAAACACAAATTTTGTTGGCTGTAAATTATTCTGTTTTGAAATGACACAATAATTTTCTAACAATTTCTATGTGGTTAGATAGTCAGGCTATTTTCAATTTTTTGCTATTATAGCCATTATTAAAAACATAGACTATAGATGCACGTACTGGCCATTGTTAGATGTTGTCAGACTTTTAATTTAGTCTTGTTCCAATGTGTGCAAGGATATTTCATTGTGCTCTTAATTTGCATTTTCTTGATAAATAATGATACCCCAGCAAGTTTTTTATCTATTTGCCATTCTTATATCTTCTTTGGTATAAACTATTAAGTTTGATATATTATTCTCTTATGTTTTTATAATACATGTTTTCTGAAAAGTTTGATTTGTTTATATGCCATTTTGTATCACATTTCTATTTCTTTATAGAATATATCTTGACCTATTATAGAATTAATAAATAGAGCTTACGGAAAATAAAAAAAAAATGAAGAAAATGTAAAAGTTCCTCATAATCTGACCGCTAAGAGATAACCACTGCCAACTCCTAAGTTTATTTTTCCAGTGTTTGTTTTGTATAGTTTTCCATAATTGAGTCAGTATTGTACATTCGATTTAGTGTCTTCTTTATTTTTTGTTTCCATATCATATTATGAGCATTTTGTACATTGTTGAGTATTCTTTCCACATTAAGTTCTTTTCTTTCTACACCATACACAGGAAATTAAAGTTTACTTAGGGCAAAGACATGCAAAGTAATAAATAACAGTGCCGAATTTTATAAAGTAGGTATTGGAGACTATGTCTAAGTTTATTTGGTGGTTGTGGAAGGTCACTGAGAACTGGAGTCATCAGGGAAGAGCAGGGAAGATGAAAGATGAGTTGGGCCTTGCGGTGGTGACAGCCCTGTGAACTAGCAAGGAACAAATGCACCCAGGTAGAAGTGAGCAGGACTATGTTAGGGCCATGTGGGTTTGGGTAAGGATTCAGTAAGGTGAGAAGCATGATTGGTTGAAAAGAAATGCGAGTGGCCAATTTCAGAGGTCCTTTCAAGGCTGGCGATTGGGATGCTACTCTCTATAGAAGTAAAGTATATTTGGAATTATGTAGAATTTAGTGGTTTGTGGGGAAAAGGCTGACTTAACTACAAAGGTCTTGTTTATGATAACTCAAAAAATGAAACACCACATGCACACTGCCATTCCCAGAAAAGAAAGTGAAATACTAAGTTGTGGCTAGAAACTATATAAGCCTTCTTTAGTGAATGACACATGTTTTCTAATTTTATGCCAATGACAAATATAGGAAACAGGTATTATTAATACTATTGCTATTATTATCATAGTAGTTTTTAAAATTAATAGTCTACATTGTTTGAGAGGTTTGCCTGCAATCACTACTGGTCCCACAAGTCAGAGGCAAGGAGGTCAAAGCCAGACCTTCTGCTATCACACTTAATTTGTATCTAAATGGTGGGTCTCAACATTGGCTGCACATTACAATCAAACATGAAGTTTTTAAAACTTCTAATATCCACTTCTACACCCTCTGCTCTGTATGTCTGATTTAATTAATTTAAAATGGGATTTAATGGCTGGTGGTTTCAAATATTCCTGCAGGAACTCTCATGCACATATGCTGTTTGAGAATTACACTGTTTTACTAGTATAGACTCTGGTGTTCCTCAGATGATAATGGAAATCATCAAGATACTTTCTCCAGGACTTATCTAATTTTGAATCCTTAATTTGATTAATTTCTTGAGCACATGTTGAATTTCTCAACAAAATTTATTTGCACAAAATTACATGTGGTATGTTTTCTGAATCTTTAATATGTGAGAATGTCTTTTTAAAATTATTTCTTTACACAAAAAGTATAACTTAAGTAAATGTGAACCTTGGAAGACCAGTTCTTACTCAGATTTTAGAGGGTATCTCTCTACTCTCTCTCCTGGCATTTATCATTGCAGAAGGTAAATACGATGCAAACATTTTAAATCAATTTGGATTGCTTTTACTTGAAACTGACAGGGTTCTTTGTTCTTTCTATCATCTCTTCATTTTCATCTTTGACTTTTCTTAAGAGTTCTGAGAGAGCATCTCATATTTAAACTCTGATTCAATGTTATAGATTGTTAACTCCTTCACTAACTCTCCTAAAAAGTCCAATAGTCTATTATATTTAATTCCAAATTTTTAAAATTTCTTTATCTGACATACCTTGTTTCTCAATTGATCCTTATGACTTTTGGCTCCAATTTCAGGAATTTCACTTTCTTTTGCAACTATAGATTCTTTCAAGCAGAAAAAAAAAGCTTCTATTCTTGGGATAATAGTTACTTTCTCATGTTCTGAAGTTAATTTTCCTGTATTTTTTCTCTTTTCTTTATTCTTAATGAAACAAGTTCTGCCTATACACAATGTCAAGTGACAGGTATGTGAGAGTTTCCTTCATGACATTGTATCTGTCTGAATCTAGCTATAAATCAGCTAGTAGACAGGTCAATGAATATACTCTCTAGCCTAATTCTTAGTTTTTAAGAATCAATCTTCATTGATTGTATTGCACTAAGTTGGGACATTATCTTTCTAAGGTTTAGATGTTCTGAATGAATTTAAAAAATATAACTGCATAACATCCAGCTAGTATTGTTGCAAGGATTTATTCTGTCTTTGCCTCAAACTACACTTTTATTTGTAGGATCTACATCACCATGATGCAATGTGGTAATGCTATTCTCTCTTTTCTCTCTTTCTTGAGTTGCAGGATGCTCATTTAAATTAGAATTTCAGATACACAACAAATAATTTTTCAGTATATATATGTCCCATATGTATTTGAGATATACTTTTACTAAAAAAAATGATTTGTAGTTCCCATTTACTACTTGGAACATAGTTATATTAAAACATTATTTGCAGTTTATGTGAAGTTCTTATATTTGTATTTGCTGAATCTGGCAACCCTCTATGCTTCTCTCTTTTCTGGGAGTATCAGTCTTTATTTTGTACAGGAAGAGCTATATCAATGGTAATGAGTGGATGTGAGGGGGGTTTAGTGGGCACAGAAGTTTCTTTGCCCGTTTCATAAGACAAAAACCAATACAAGAGAGAGACAGCTACTCAGTTTTTTTTTACTGGTATAGCTCTGGTGTTTTTGAGCCAAAGGACAAATGGTTTGAGGATTTCTCTGCTTTCTTCTAGATGAGCATCTTGTGCTATTGCAAAAAAAATTGCATTGGGGCAGTGGGTGGGGGTCTCAAGTGCATTTTTCAATCTAATTCTATCCATATTGCAGTTGGATGTAAGAGCTCCCACATTCTGACAATTCAAGTTATTGGTAGTTTTGTTGGTTTTACCTATTTGTGTGTGTGAGAAATCAAGAGAGGCTGATTCTGGGAATCTTAGCCAGAAGTTATTGGAAATCAAACTCCTGGCACTAGTGTGTGTGTGTGTGTGTGTGTGTGTGTGTGTGTGTGTGTGTGTGTGTGTTTGCATTCTTGGACTATAACTTCTGAAGCATTCTCAGAGGCTCAAAATGAAGCAGGCAATTATTTTTGGCTTAATGAACTGTGCCAAAATGGAATCAACTGTGATATCTAAATCTACCTCTACCTCAGCAAGGCAGCTTTATCCAGAAAAGATAACTGTTGCTGGATGCAAGAGTGTGTTGCCCAAGGTATGGATTCTTGGTGGTGCTGCAGTTCAATTTTTGAGCCTTTGTCCCTTTTGAAGATCCACAGATGTGTATTGTAATCATACAGGTCTACTGTTTTGTCCTAATAAGGAACAGCTTTTTATATTTTTGAAGTTCTACTCACCCTTTGCCAGCTTTACAGTAACCCATCACAAGCGAAGCTTTTTTGTTTTTTTGATTTTTTGCAAGAATTTCTTCTTCCTGCTACCC
This sequence comes from Cynopterus sphinx, assembly GCA_030015415.1. Taxonomy (NCBI): domain Eukaryota; kingdom Metazoa; phylum Chordata; class Mammalia; order Chiroptera; family Pteropodidae; genus Cynopterus; species Cynopterus sphinx. The sequence goes on along the minus strand of CM057391.1, from coordinate 16,967,685 downwards.
TGGAGAAACAGTCAATCATGGCATTTCTCACATCACTTAAAATCACACTTAGATGAAGGACCATTTGCCACTGGCTCTTTAGTACTTCTCGAAGCACATAAAACATGCTAAATATGAGAAAACATCTTCTGAATTGGTCTTGACACTCTGAGTTCAACCAGTTCCCAGCTACCAGCTCATGCATTTAGCTCAGTTCAAAGCCTGACAAAGGCTATAGATATTGCTTTTGTGTAAATGTGCAATGCCGCATGCTGTGTTTCATCTTCCTAAACACAAGCCAACGCACCTGCTTTGCCTGTTTGATTTCTTCCAGCTGGTTTCCATTTGTCTTGATTTACTCTCAAGGTTTTTGCCTTATTGACTTATCAAGGAGGTCTCGCAATTTACTTATTAAGATGATCTTTTTACGGCTGTGCCATTTGGTTAGCAGAACACAAATTTAGTGTTAATTATGTTTATTTGGGTTTTGTAAAACAAGATGATTGATTTTCTGTAAGGAATAATATATTTCTTAAGATACAGGAACAGATGAGGAACTCGTGGAAAGTCATTTCCTCTGTTGCTATTTTTCAGAGGTGTTGAGATAAGCCGGGATGATGCCACATAACCTACAATTCTGAAAGCTCTTTTGCTGAACTTCTCATGAAGACAGGCTGTTTCAGGAAAGCAAACTTCTTGAGGAGAACCACTAAACAAAAGGGTGCTCATTTGAGATCCAGAAGTGGAGGAAGTAAAAAGAGTTTTGACTTGGATCTTGTAGGGGCTAAATGTCCTGTGGTCCTGGGCCCACTCACTTTGCAGTTTTACTCCATTCCTATCCTAGGAGGGCTCATTGAATTTCAGTGGAAATACACTTTGCTGAGTAAGGAGGGGAAGCTGGAAAAATCCTAATATGCAATTATCCCCATGAACCTCACTTTTCTTGATCTGGAAAATTAGATTAATAATTTTTGTTAGCTGGGTTAAAAACTAAGCTACTGAAAGAAAGAGACCTCAAAATACAATGCTTTAAAAAGTACAATGGCTTCAATTAGAGATTCGTATCTCATACTCTTATGGAACAGTTTTAAAGTGGGTATTCTAAGTTGGATGGACACATCTGCTCTTCTAAGCCATTTGGGAGCACAGATTCCTTACACCTCTTAGGCTAGCACTGGGGACTAAAAAAGTCTCTAAATTTTGGCACCAGGGATCAGTGCTCCTATGAGAATCTAACACCTGATGATCTGAGGTGGAGCTGAGGCAGTGAGGCTAGCACTAGGTAGCAGCTTCAAATACACATGAAGCTTCAGTTGCTCATCCACTGCTTACCTCCTGATGTACAGCTCTGCTCTTAACAGGCCACAGACCTTACTGGTCTACAGCTCAAGGTTTGGAGACTCCTGTCTAGGCCATTTTCCACATTTACAAGGGCAAAGCTGGTTCTCAGCAAATCCAGCCAGCCTGCACAATGGGGAAGAGGATGTCCCAGATGAGCAGTTTTCTTAAAGTCATATACACACAGAGGTTTTGCTCTTTCTCTTCTATTTCCTGGGTCATGTACCTAATTCATCATCAATGGGATATCAAAAGAAGAGCACGGGGCACTGAAAAATGTAATCTTGAACAGGGAGGCTATGTGCCCAGGTAAAAGTGGAGAATGGGATTTTGAGGGCAAATAGCTCTTAACCAAAAATACCAATATCAAGGGCTAGATGTAAGATTAAATAATAGTTTAAAGTGCTAAGCACATGCTTAGAGTATTTAGAATATAGAGTATTTCTGAGGGCCTAATATTCAATTAATAAAAACCTTCTCCTGCCCTTATTTATGTCCTTCTTAAGGAATTGATAATTATTAGTAAAAGAGGAGGGGCAATTAGAAACATGATGTACGACTCTAATGACAAAAACTAGCCAGGTCTGGGAACACCTGGAATCTAAACTCACATTCTCAAATGGTTAGTTTAAGTAATGCTGAGTGTTGCAATGGGGGTTGGGTAGGGAATAATTCTTCTAAGGGACCTCTCTGTAAACGTTAGAAGGGATTAGGAGTCACTCATTTTTAGGTTTTAGGGACCATGGCTTGTACCTTTATTTCTAACGCAGTTCTTTGAAAATTATAGGTGGTAGATAATTGCTAGCTTATTATTTGCTGTTCTATCATATTCAGCATTTGGAAGTCTGAAAGTAAAAAGCTTAGGAGTGGATTAAACTCTGACTTGGAACGTGTCAGTTGAACAGTTCAAGTATGAATTTCTGAGTGAGACATTGTCCAGATTATTGTAATTTTACTTTTTGTAACTTTGGAACAATACAAGGGTTTGGATGATGTATGCTTACTGATACATATGAAATGTCTGAGTCATATAAAATCCATTTAAAAACTTGTAAAGTATTACAATGCCTTAAGGTCATAAAAAATAAAAATTAAGGTAGTTGTTTGGTAAAAATAGAAAGTTTTATGGAAAATAAAATCCACAGAAGACTTCTATTTGAATAACTATGCTTAATTAAAAAATAAATCAATCCTATTTGCTGTAACTTATGAAACCCTTTATTCTTAATTTAAAAAAATTATATACATATTTATATAATTAGAAAAATACATATTGTAAGTTATACAGGTTATTTCTGGTTGATAGAAATTTAGATGGTTTTTATTTTCTTTTATATGTTTGTCTAGCATTCTCTATCCTTTAGAAGGAGAAATAAATGTGGTGAATTGGAAGGTGCAAAGACTAAGACTTGATACAATCATGCCTTTTAATAGATCTCCTAACTGGAAATGTTCCAAAAGGATTTTCCTATTGTCTGTAATCAAAATAATCCAGTATCCCCATTAGGTAATGAGGGGAAGTAGGTACGATGTTGGTTGTTTTTTCAAGTGTAAATTTAAAATTTAGAAGTATTATGTGTGGTCCCCATGACAGTGATGAGAACAGAATTGAAACCTGTAACACGTTCATTTAAGGCCCCAACACTCATGAGATTCATTGTTCACAGAAACATAATGAGTGCGAAGAACTGACATTTCCTTTGCCATTGTTTCTTTCTTTAATGCTCCCCAGTGCCCCATGCTCTTCCAGGAAACAGCTCCCCACTCCTTCCTCTTAATGAACATCAAAAGGCTTAGAAGCCATTTGTATATCTACCTTGTGTTCACTATGAAGATTGAAATCAAATCCTGTTTCAAGTTCTCAAGTAGGAATTCCGGTGGGGATGGCAAGGCTACTTCAGGATATGAAGGGAAAGGCTGTGCTATTCATATTCTATAGCCAGCAAAATCTAATGTAGCCAATTCCCAATAAGAGATTTGTCTTTTAAGTTTGCCTCCATATTTCCATAGTTCATTGTCTTTATGGTTTCCTTAAATATCTTCACACTACAGGTTGGGATCACTAGCAATACATTTTGAATACAAATAACTGGGGTTAGGGTGGTGGAAGACTGGAAATGTATAGGTATAAATGAAAAGCACCTGTTTAGGACATCTTGTTTCAAAATAGTGTCACTATTCTGGCCTAGAGTTCTGGCCTCACTCTTTACCTTAGCAATTGTTCTTACCAAAATCTCATTTTATCATTTTCCATATTGGGAGCAAAAGTAATTTTGGCCCTACAAAGCTCAGTGGTAACCTTGGTTCACAAGCAAAAGTTGAGTTATCTTCTTGTCCTATATACATGACTGACATTCAATATACCTCTTATGGATATAGGAGGAATGGAGTAGAGGGTATACTAATAAACCTATCAATAGCTTTACTTATCCTACCTTTTTGAGACTTCTTTTTTAAGATCTTAGGTGAAATATGTTTAATTTCCTATTTCTGACTGCTTGTCTATAACTCAGCAGTACAGTAGAACAAGGGGAGAAAGTATAACTAAAGTGTCATGTATTAAAACAAGGTAAATGTGTTCCTGGTAATTTTTGTGTGGGGCCCATTTGAACCAACATTTATGGGGGTTATTTGATAACAAGAAAATTTAATCTTTATAAGGAAATCAACTCTGGTTTCAGAAATCTCACTACTTCCAGCAAGCATACATTTAGTATAATTATTGTTTTCCAAAGTGTACTTCATGAAACAACTGTTCTGAGACATTGTTAATAGGCATTACACAAAAACTAGCCAGTTTCAACTCTTCAGATATGTAAAAATCCACTTGTGAACAAATTAGACACGAATCAAGAAAAAGAGGTACGAAAATAAGAAATAATGTTGAGCAAGGAACCAGAAAAATTAATACTTGTCTAAGCAATATTTGAAAACGAGGCTGTACAGCTTAATGTCTTAGTTAAAGGATTCTTCTATGAAAGTAGCACACAGGAACTTATTTCAGAACAGGTAGTAATTAATAGCCAAATCTGTGAGTATCTTAAAGTATGAAAATAATCTTGTGTACATTTTCTCTAAAAGAAAAATGAGACCAGAAACCTGGGAAACAGGCCCAAGTTAGGAGGGGAGTGGTTGCTGCTAGGTCACCAAGGAGTCATCCAAATTATGAATATGCAAAGCCATGTAGTTGAGTTTGGAAAACTTGAAGTCATTTCGTATACAATCTACAATGTAAAGAGTTAGCTGTTTATTTTCTAGAGAGGAGATTGTTACTTTGTAGGGTGAAGAGAATCATTCTTTTCTTTCTTTTCCTGGGAAAGTGTTGAGAATTTTCTAGACCATGTTTCTCTAAAAGCAACAATCCTAAGGAAAAACAAGAACACATGTCCTGTTTTATGAAAGTGTATCATCCTTCTCCATTCTCAAACACATGTAAACAGCACTGCAGGAAATACACAAAATTGCTCTCTTTGGATGATGACACTGTTTCCTCTTTATGCACTTACGTAGTTTGCAAATTCAATTAGATGGGTATTTAGTTTTTACTTCTAAAAAAGTGAAAATAATGGCTAATTTTTTATGATAAGAAATCATTAAATACACTTGTAAAATATATACATATTTTTACCAATCATTTCATAACAATATATAAAGAAATGGAACCAAAGAAATTTTCACCCTAGAAATGTTTAAAATGTAGATTGAAGAAATTAGTTAATTTTCTAGTCATAACTTTGATAAGACTGACTTAGGCATAGTCCAGACATGTTAAGATACCTTGAGAAATATGATAAAAAAAAAACTTCTATTTGATGTTACCTAGGGTTTCATGTTTGACTTTCTACAGCTATGCTATTTAGTTCTGCACTCAAGAAACCTGTGTAATCAAAAACTACTACCTCTAAATATTTAAGGTTCTCCTTAATTTCAAATGTCTTTAAAAAAAAAATGTTCAAGGGAATTAGGAGTGCCCTGAAATCCTTTCAGTATGTCATTAGAAAAAAAAAAATTATAAGATGATGCTGAAAACTAAGATTGTAATGTTGATGAATTGCCTCCTATGGTTGACAAAAGAGGAGAAATCAGACAATCTCTTTTTCGTCGGCAAGCACCTTAACACAGAGCCAGTTTTACATGTTTACCAGTAATAAATGGCAAGACAAGCAATTCTAATACATATATATTTTTCTAAGAAATATTTCTATATATTTTAGATAAATGATAAAACAAGCAATTATAAAGAATATATGTGTCCTAACCTTTGAAATCTCAAATCTTTGAAATGCTTTGCCCTTCTTGTATAATGACTAAAAGGATAAGGATGAGTGCTACTGGGGAGTATTGGAGACCATACCTCCAACCCTCAGATCTTAACAGAATATTCCTTTTCCGTTTCTGCAGGAACTCTACCTCTGATATGACTTCAGTTGTTTATGCTTCCATTTCTTTAAAATTATGACTCCACACATATCTCTATAAACTTTCAAGAAAGAGAAAATCTTTCTTTTTGGCTAATATTTGATCCATCCATTCATCCTAAACCTGCCTTATTTCTTCTCCTTGTCTTCCATCAATGTCACCGTACATTGAACATCTGTGCTATGCCAAGATCTGGGCAAGGTGCTCACATCATACACTCTCGCAGTTTTCCATGTTGACATCTTAAATTCTCTTATTTAGCTCTTATCCCTCAGGAGTATTACCTTTGCTTTCTATGTTCTAAGAACATTTTGTCTTCTTTATCAGCTTACGAATATCTTCTAGGGTATGGGATAGGAGAAGCAGTGTGAGCTCTGCGTCAGAGAGACTACATAGGTTCAAACCTTGGCTTCTCTGTTTACTAGATTAGTTGCTTACCCTCTCTCAACCTCAGTCCTCTAAACTACTGTATCTGCTAGTGTGCCTACTTTAGAAAACTATTAGAGGAATTCAATAAAATATAATGTAAATTGCCTTGCACAGTACCGTGGACATGGGAAGCAATAGTTGGTAGCAATTCTAATGTCTAAGAGATAGCTTTCACTTCATTTGATATGGGCATGTTCAGAACAGTCAAGTGACTCTGTCATGCCCTTATAGGCACATGCATTATACAGAGAGACTGACTATTCAATAAATATTTATTGCAATAATAAAGTAATGAAGTATAGTCTAGATAGTGTTTCTCTTTATTTAAGAGAGCCCTCTACTTTCTTCCTCTTTTGGAATATACATGAATTACAGTCTTATATCATCCTCATAATTTTGCTTGATCTCTGCATTTTCTTAAATTGAGAAACACCAATAAATTCAGATTAGCCATAACTAAATGCTGGTTTCCCTTCCTTTGGCTGTTGCCTTCCTTTCCATCTTCTTGGAATTTAAACTTTCCACATCCAAGAGTGAAAAAATGTTAAGTTCTCAATTTTTCCAAAGCTTCAATAAATGGGCTGGAAAATGTTTCAATGAACTGCTTAAACCAATGAATTTTAATCATTTCCCGAAGTCCTCCAGAAGATATTTATATTTAGTCCTTCTCTTCCTCTAGTGTCTTCAGCATCCCAATCCCAATACTGAGTTGTAGTAAATCAAGCCTGTGGTAGTGACACTGAAAAAGCTGTTTCTTTGTTTAGATAATAGCAATAATATTTTGATGCTAAAATTGATTTTACATTTTATTTCACAGTTCTCTCTCATTTTCATTTGTTTATTGTTTTGAAATAAAATCTCCTAAAATATATATATATTTTTACTCCTAAAAGTACCCAAATGTGACAAGAGATCTAGAGTTAATCCTTAACTTGTGGGAAATTCTTTCTATCCCAATACATACCCAGTTTAAAAAAAAATCTTTTCCATATTTAAATTTTACTCAACAGATTTTCTAGAAAAGTTGTACTCCAGGCATATTATATTTTTGTCAAAGTGTCTAGACTTTGTTTTTATCATGTCAGGGATATGGCTTGTGAAATTTCTTTATCTGTGAGAGAAGGTTGACCTTTTTGTGTGCTAATTCACCTTTCTGGTAAGTCATCCCTCTTTATTTTGGGCTTGTCTCCTTGCTCAGTGCCAAAAATTTTTCACATTCCACTGATTTAGCACCTACCTATCCTATCCAGGTTTTTCTTCAAGCCCAATATACCAGACCCATCCTTGACCCAGTGACTTCTTTATGTGGCCAGTTACTTAATTTTTCAAAGCCTCAGTTTTCACATGTAAAAATTAAAAATAATATAATTCATCATTGTGTTAGAGCATATTGAATGAAAAAAAAGAAAAGGCAAATATGGAATACAAGCAATGACAATCTTCTCCAGGAAGAAGGTAATAGTAGAATAATGAGAATTCATTTTACAATAAAATTCAACTTCCAGGTATCTACAAAGAGAGAGCAATTTCTCTTTTATTTCTTTTTTTTCTTTCAGAAATTTGGCCTGAAAGTATCCAGGATCTATTTTTCTTTTTGTATTACCAGTTCTAGACAGTAGAATGGAAAGACATTGAAATAAATTTTTTCAAGATTTTTCAAAGCTTACTTATAGGTTTAGAGTGGAAAGGAAAAAGCTGTAACAGCTATGGATTAATCTATTCAGCAAATACTGAGTGCCTTCTCAGGGCTACATCACTGTGTGGGTGTAGCTGTATCCGCTGCATGGATTTCTATATGGAAAGGTACTGTCCCTCTGGGACAACATTCCCTGACTTGGCAGAGGTCAGCAGTCCAAGGAGCAGATCACATATGTTTCCACAAGCTACAGAGAAAGGATATGCCGAGCATCCTACATCTCTGTTCACTGATTCCAAGAGCTGAGCTAAGCTTTTTTATAAATAGTAAGGGGAAATAATAAGACTATGATTCTCATAGGAGGGAGCAGTGATTTCATATTCTCTTCTACTAAGGTGTATTACTAATAAGATCGACTCTTGAATTAGGTTTCAGCATTAATGTTGAGAATTTCTTATGCTTTTTAATATCTTCTAGCCTAGGAATACTTAGTTTTTTTTTTCTTTGCATCACTGCAATATCCTTGACTAAAACATATAGTTTGTCAGGATTTTTATAGAAATACATGTGTTTCTATTCCACCAATTGTTTTTTTAAAGAGTTTTCATGAGGTCTAATTAGAAGGTCTTGTTATAATCCCAAGAAGGATAGCAATGTATAAATTATTAGATAAAATTTGGATTTTTTACCCAGAATCTTCCATTTCTCAAAATTAATTTTTCTCCAAATGAGTACCATTTCATTTTTAAACTCAGTATATCTTCCAGCACTTGATTTTTTACTTAACATGGTTGCAATTCACTTGGCCTCTGAATCATTTTTATCTCTTCCATATATTTATACCTCTTCTAAAGCTTGGCTTTATGGTACAATTAAATGAATAAAATATACTTGAAATTTTTACAGTTGCAAATCACAATCCTATTTTAAAAATATAAATTATCAATATTTAGGGAAGGTTTCATAGGAAAAGTATTGACTGGAGTTAGGAGACCTGGGTTCTAGTTCTTTGTTACTCACTAGCTGTGTGAGCTCTAACAAATAATTTAATTTAATTTAATTTAATTTAAGCTCCTTACTGCAAAGCAATAAGACTGGATACTTTCAGTCCTAGCATTCTAAAATGATAAAGACAAGCACCTTTCCTTTTCTAACGCAAACTAACCAACTATCTAAATACATTAATTGATTAAACTTACTATGAGAGAGTTAAAGAAACTTTTCCTTTTAAGACAAAATAGTGTATGAAAACAAAATGTCCCATAAGCTCCCTGCTCAGATAACTACTTGTAAAGAAATATATATACAGGGTTTAAGAAAAAATTCAAACATTGAAGGAAATGAATAAAATGAAATGTCAAAGTCTTCATCTCCATTGCCAACAGTCCGCAATCCACTTCCTGAGAGATAAACACTGTTAATATTTTGCTTTGAGTCCTTTAAAAGTTATGGCACTCTAGGAAATATATGTGTTGCCTAAATATTTCCTAATATATGCAGATCCTACCACAAAACTGCATGCATATCATATTTTTTGTAGAACATTTTATAACATTAGGAAGTGGTTAAAGAGCATTTGCTAAAATTTCTTTAAAATGCCTACATATAATTGTACGTATTGTTTCCTGCCTTATGCATGGAGAGAAAGGACAAAGGCACCGTTAGAAATGGGCCTAGGAGTGTTTTTTCAAATAAACGTCTCTCTTAAGTAGGTGGAGCACCTGTAGGATTGGGTTTTTAAAGCAGTTTTGAATATTATGTTCAATTTATTAGTCCAAATAAAATAAATTGGAATATGATTCTTTTCCTTCAGCAAGATACTTATTTCCCCCAAAGTTTAAATAAAACATGCAAAGAACAACCCAAACAGCCAGAGCTGGAGCAAGTTTATTGGGGTTTCAATATACCGCCACCAGTTTAATCATTTGGACATTTCTCTTGGAAAGGGCTCCAGTGTTCTCTGAAAGCCCCACAGGACGACCTGGGAGGTAGCAATAGAACCATCTGTTTTGGGAAACTGACTATCAAATGAATTACACTCAGGGCAAGAAGATCAAGCATTCTTCTGTATTTGTGGGTATCCTAAAGATGTATGTCCCAGCTGTTTGGGGCAAATTTATTGGGCTCTTGGAAGTTACATTTGCAGTTCATGATGACAAGATGAGCTCAGTATTTGACCTAAAGGAAATTAGATTCACCAATATTTATCAAATGCAGAATTCACTTTTTCAAAGCAAAGAGTAAGTGAAACCTTCCTTAATGTAAGGGAGCAATGAGAGTATACTAGTAAAGAAACTACTCTGAGTTATTTCTTCAGTCAAATCCGCATCAGCACTCAAACATATAGCTATGTTAATCAACTTTAAATACAGAGAAAACTTCTGCTTGTGAATATTAATACCACTAAAAAACAGAAACCTCTTACAGAAGAGTCAGTCTACCCATGTAATCATAAATGTATAGCAGTATGTCGTGATAAGAACATACAGGCTCTAGAGCTAGCCTACCGGTGTCCAAATCCCAGCTCTGAGCCTCCTTTGCTGTGCTATCTTGGTCAAGTCTTTAGCCTCTCTTAGGCCTCTCAGTTTCTTCATATGAAGAATGGGGATGGTAATACACTCTGGCTCATTCAGTTGTTATGAAGATTAAATATGTTAATGTATCTAAAACACTTGCCTGGCATATAGTAAGTGCTATGTAAGACTAGTTATTATTTAATTTCTTCATCAATGGGTCTATACCAATTTTAAGTTGAAAATAATTTATGCAAAAACAATGTCACTGTTGAGTTAATACACCGAACAAAAAAATTGTTTAAAAGAATTAAAAAGACTAGTATTCTGCATTTAGATTCTAAGAGTATGTGTAGGATATCTTAAAATACAGTGTAAAGGCTTATGTTTGTGAGGTTAAAAACCCTCCATTCATGAATCCATTTTGCATAAAATTGTGTACATACATACAGGAAGACTTATGTTAGAAGAAAAATTGTTAAATTAATTAAAAAATAAATTTACATTTTTTTTTCTGAAAACTCCATAATGAAAAGGCAGCAAAAAGATAATGAGGATGGACCAAACAGATGTCGGTTTCCCCTGAAATTTGCCAAACTTTTACAGCATTGTTATGATAGATTTCCATTTGAGTCTCCACAGTTTAAAAGTAAGTGGGACATTTGGATCTAGAAGAGAGCAGAGATGATTAAAGAGTTGGAAACCCAGCCTTAAGGGGAAGGAATCACGGAAATGATGTTGGTTGGCCAAGTAGAGGAGAAAGCTGTGGGTTACTTAATTGCAGTCTTGGTGCATATAATATGCCGTTTAAGGGGTTGGGGAACAGATGTCATTCCTCAATGAAAATGGTACAATATGGAAAGGGAGCACTTTGGCTCTGACTTGATAAAAGTCTTTTAAAGAGTTAAAAAAAAACATTTTTTTTTGTAAAGAGTTATCGAGCAATTTAATTTGGGGTATTTATCCAATTCCCCCTCTGTCTTGGATATTATATTAAATGCTAAGGATTAATTCATAGATAATAATCCACATGTATACATAGAAATCAATATATTGAGCGATTTGCCCTTTGCCCCAGAGTTGTTTTTGCTGTAGACCTTGTTACTTATGTGTACTAGAGTGTGAGAAAAGAAAGCAAGCCAGGTGGGGACAACAGTAGTGGAATGTTCTACATCCCCTCCTTTGTAAGAATGTGTGAGTTTCCTGAGAACACCACAGAAATCAGCTAGGTGGGCCCTCTTTTGTTGACACACCACCCAAAGGACTGCCCTGAGGATAAGGAGAACCATTAGCAAGATTCTATAGGATGTAGCACAGGTGCTGCAACAGGATTTGGCTAAGAGAGAGGCAGACTAGATCTACCAGCTCAGGAAATCATTCAGTGATCAGGCGCTGCTTGTAGGCCCACCTATCTACCTAAGACTTCACCTAGGAGTCACCATTTAAATGCCTGCATCTCAGAGGTATCAATAATAGTCTTGGATTAGCCAGAGAAACAATAGCAACCAAGAGACAAAATGACACAGAGGCCAGTGCAATGATATTATGAATAAAGATTTCAGTGCTACTATAAGATAAAGCAGTTATCTATTATCTAATAGTCAAGAAGCTATTAATGTGCACCTCTATGCTTCTTTTTGCTAATAAATGTTGTTCTTAAGACTTCATCAGGTTTGGATTGCTTCTCTCTCCTTCTGTGTCAGCCAGAAAAAATTAAATTATAATTCATGTGGTTTTAGCTTAAAGTATATTTATTATATTCTAGTGACTTGAAACTTGATAATCAAATTTTTTATTTACCCTTACACTGAATATCTGAGTAAACAAAATATTGTGTTTTCCTTCACAGTAGTTCTCACACTCTAACCAACATGCCTGTTGCTGCTGATTGCAGTAGATGCTATGATGTTTCACCCACTCCCCCCAGTAAGGGCAGTGTCTCCCCAGCTACTTGCAGTATGGCTCAGAGCTGAGTGCTGTCTGAGAATTTCTCTGGGTTGGAGGGAGTCAGTAAAGTTACAACTCCTTACAAGGTTTATCTGTATCTGGCAACTGGCTGAACACAGAGTAGAAGACCTGGCTCCTGTAGCCTTGATTCAAGATGTCTCTGAAGGGCCAGCATCTTCAGAGCTCCCCATGAGACTGGCCGAGGCCCTGTAGCTGTCCTGCTGCTCAGTTTCTCAGGCCTCCTGCATTCCTTGGTGGTCTTGTTCCCAGAGTGTACCCCAATCAACCCCTTCCAGGAAAATCTCTGTCTCACAGTCTATATTCTGGGGAATTTGGCCTAAGGCAAATGAATATATGTAGGAAGTAAGCAAATTAATCCTTAATGAAAGATTAATATTTCTGGTTCTCAAAAATTAATATATGCAAGTTTCCAAATGCAAGCTCATCTCCATCCTCATTTCAATTTCATTAATGTTAAATTAATTATTCATTTACATTAGGAGAGTAGCAGAGAAATCAACTTATTTGCCAACAAACAAATCTGCTGCCACCCAGTACTAGCTCTCAAGCAAAGGACAATACAGTTGAGTTACCATTAGACCAAAGGGTATCACAAACTAACAAATACATAAACTACCACCACATCTCCTTCTTCTATCCTAGTATTTCTCCAGCTGTGTCTGTGAAGCAATGATGATTTATCAGAACCAGAAGTGGAAAGGTGTTACACACTAACTTATGAAAGGTACCTGGAAAAAGTTATTTCTTTCAGTATGCAAGATGATACAGAAATTCTATAATAAGCACATTTTGTTTATTTGAAAAACTTTATTTTTAGACTATGATATCTATTTTATTATACAGTTAACTGATAACTGGAAAATGTCATTCTGATACACTGTTCTGGCTTGAGTAACTGTGAAAAGGTTTTCGGAAATGGCAACCAGCCACACTTTTTCCATGTAAATGTCACTGGTAAAAGAATATCCTAATATGTAATTTGGAACTGGCTGGAAATGTTTTTAGAAAACTTAATTGAGGGAGTTTTTAGGTTGAATTCCCCCTCAAAAGCAGCACTGAAGATAATCATTTGAGTCCACACAGTTTATTTAGGAAGCAATCTTAGGAAGACCTGGTAGGACAGTGGGGAAGGGGGGAGACCAGGAGATAATAGATTAGCAGCAGGGGCTCAATCCCCCTGGATGAATCACACCTCAGAGTTTCTCCCCTGAGATGTGAAGAAGCTGGAGTATTTATCTACAATTCTTGTCACTGTTTGGGTAAAGGCTGCTTGCAGGGGTATTCATTACACAGAGCTTCCAGCCTTCCTCATGCATATTTGGAATAAGCTCACTCCTCTAGCCAGAGGAAGCTCTCAGGCAGAGAGCTGCAGGGGTTTGCAATAAGAAGCAGTCTAACTGTGTGGAGCTGAGCGAATAAGAGTAGGGTACCAACACATATTCTAAAGAAGTTATGCAATACCTTGCCTGAAACCCTTTGAAAATAAATAGGCCTCTAACAAGACTTCTAAAAATCCATTTCTTTTGAGAAGCAGCAGAGGTGATTGTCAGATTTATTGCCATTCTAGAATCCTAGGCCTCTAGAAAAATTCTAATGCCAGTGATAAATAAAAATATGCCATTATTTGGTTGCAAAAAAAAATCTATCAAAAAGTTCCATTCAGCATTGAATATTTATAAAAAGCATTGTGAAGAATTAATATTGTTAAAATGTCCATATTCCTCAGAGTCATTTATAGACTCAGTGCAATCCCAATTAAGATTTAAATGGCGATTCCTTATATAAAATCACAAAAGACCCCAAATAGCCAAAGCAATACTGAAAATAAAGAGCAAGACTGGAGAATTCATACTGCCTGACTTCAAATTATACTACAAAGCAACAATAATCAAAACAGAATTGTACTGGCAGAAAATAGACACGGAGACAAACTGAACAGAATTCAGAGCCCCAAAATTAACCCACCTATATATGGGCAAAAAATTTTTGACATAGAAGTCAAAAACATACAATGGAGAAAAGAAAGCCTCTTCAAAAATTGCATTGGGAAATTGAAAAGCCACATGCAAAAGAATAAAATTAGACTGCTGTCTGTCACCATATACCAAAATTAACCCAAAATGGATCAAGGACCTAAATATAAGACCTGAAACAATAAATTGAATAGAAGAAAACATAGGTGCTAAACTCATGAACCTTAGATTTAGAGAAGATTTTATGAATTTGACCTCAAAAGCAAGGGAGATAAAAGCAAAAATAAAAGGACTATATCAAACTAAAAAGCTTCTGCACAGCAAAAGAAACCATCAACAATCACAATGAGATACCATCTCACAACAGTTAGAATAATAACTATAATCAACAGGACAAGTAATAACAAATGTTAGAGAGGATGAAGAGAAAAAGGAACCCTCTTACACTGCTGGAGGGACTGCAAATTGGTATAGCCACTATGAGAAACGGTATGGAGGTTCCTCAAAAAACTAAGAATTGATCTACCATTTGATCCAGAAATTTTTCTACTGGGTATTTACCCCAAAGACTTTAAAACCCATATCTGAAAAAGTATTTGCATACCAATGTTCATAGCAGCATTATTCACAGTGGCCAGGACATGGAAACAACCAAAGTGTCCTACGATAGATGATTGGCTAAGCTGTGGTACATATATATAGTGGAATATTACTCAGCCATAGAAGAGATGAAATACTGCCATTTGCAAGAATATGGATGGACCTCAAGATAATGATGCTAAGTGAAATAAACCAGACCAAAAAAGATGAAAATCACATGATATCACTTATATGTGGAATATAAACCTAAGAGCAACAAATAAACAGGACAAACAAATAGAGACTCATGGACAGGGACAATGGACTAGTGGTTACCATAGGGTAGAGGGTAGGGGGAAGGTAGGTAGGGTAAAGGGAGTCAAATATGTGGTGACAGAAAGAAATCTAACTATGAGAGGTATATACACAGTGTAAATATATATGTGCTTTACTGTTAAAATGTACAGCTGAAACTTTTTGAATTTCGGTAACTAGTGTCACCATAAAAAATTAATTAATTTAAAAAATAAATAAATAACTTTGAGTGTTGAACACACAATGCAATATATACATATGATGTATTATTAAACTGTACACTTGAAACATAATTTTATTAACCAATGTTACCCCCAATAAATTAAATAAAAAATAAAAACAAAAATAAAATAAATGTAAGTAAAATTCAAATGGCATTTTTCACAAAAATAGAAAAAACAATGTTAAATTTATTTGGAACCACAAAGACTCTGAGTATCCAAAGCCATCCTAAGAAAGAAGAACAAAGCTGGAGGCATCACACTTACTAATTTCAAACTATGCTACAAAGCTATAGTAATTAAAACAATATGGTACAGGCATATAACAGACACATAGACCAATGGAACAAAATCAAGTGCCCAGAAATAAACTCATGCATATATGGTCAACTAATATTTGAGAGTCAAACATTCACTGAAGAAAAGATAGGCAGCAAGGATTCTCTTTGTGATATGAATACATTTTTCTTTTCTTGCTTCTAATGTAAAGCCCCAAATTTTTCTAAATTTTAAATGACAAGTTGACCCCAAGGAGAAGTATATTCTATTCTTAACTTTCAAAATCAAGTTTGTTACAGAGGGCCAGAGACTGAAAAGCCTGGAATAAGCCAGGGTAAGCAAGGAAGTTTGCAATCGACACACACTTGCCTGGCATCCAAGTTACCAGAAGGCCAAATATCTCCCCAGGGGAGAATCTGTGTTGTCAAATAAGCCATCCTCCAGTTGACTCAGCAAATGGGGCCTGCTGAGCCAATAAAATATCAGCATTCCAGTTTGCAAAGCACCTTCTACTTAGTTGATGTCTTACTGTTTACAAAGTTTTTTACACAAGCTTATTTAATCCTCAAGATAGGCAGAGTATGCATTATTATATCCCTTTTGCTGGTATGAAAACCATAATTTAAAAGAGAATAAATAAATTCTCCATTGATAATCAAATACGAAGCAGCAGAACTGGAACAACAGATTCAGTTCTTACAGGAAGAATTGTAGCTCAGCCCTCTTTTCAACAGCCCACTCTTCTGGTCTCATTAAGGGAACTCGATAGATCATTATACATTTAGGCAATAAATTATTAAACACTAAATCTGACTGTGACACAGATCTATTTAAAATTAAAGATAAAATTTCAATGTACATATTTTTTATTAGAAGTCTGATTGTAATTTTCTATGTTTTCTGAACCTGAGTACTCAACTCTCTTCTGTCTGCTTAAGACTGCCACTCAAAATTGGAATATTTGCTAACTATATCAGTTATCTACTGCTACATCACAAATTATCCCTAAATTTAGAATCTTAAAATAATCTTCGTCATCTCACAGTTACCATGGGTTAAAGATCCAAGGGTTGCTCTCACTCAAAGTCATTCTTGAGGTTGCAGTCAAGCTGTTACCCAGGCATGTAGTCACCTGTGGTTGACAGATTCATTTATAGGATCACTCATGTCCTTGGCTATTGTCAGGCTATTTGTGTTTCCTGACATACGTACCTCTATATGTGCATGAGTGTTCTGATGACATGGCAGCTGGCTTCCTTCAGAGAAAGTGATCCAAGAAAGAGTGAGAGAGAGACCAAGGTAGTAGTCACGTTCTTTTACAACCTAACCTCAGAAGTGACATACCATCACTTCTGCTGCATTCTATTGGTCACATCCATCAAACCTAAATCAATGTGGGAGAAGACTAAACATGGGCATTAATACCAGAGGTGGGGACCATTAGGGGCCACCTTGGACGCTGGCCACCCCAGTGAGAAGGATACAAATAAAGGGGCACATCATTCCTCCTGTTGCTCCTCAGAGGCAGGGCAGGATACATGTAAAGCAGAATTTTGTCATATTATGTTATGTCATCTCCATTAGACTGAGCTCAGAATAGATACTAACAGAATTAATGAGACAGTAAAATCCCACCTCTGTACTCAAACAGTTCAGTCTAATAGAGAAAATATGCCACATAATATAACATAAACCAAGAGGTCAATAAAGAGAGACCCAAAAAGTAGAATGGGATTCAAATAGCGATGGCAAGCTGCCGTACATTTAGGGAAAACCAGGAAACAGTGACCAGGAGAAGTGACAATTGATATGGACCTTTTGAAATGAGCAGAGTTTCAAAGAATACAGATCTGAGCAAAGGTAGGTGAGATAAGTCTCAGAGGAGAGAAAGCATGTAAACTATTAGAATCCTACAGCAAATCTTTGAACTGGAAATTATGATAATTTTATCTTCATGACTATAGAAGTACAGCATAGAAGTGAATTTGCATAAAGTTTAAGGTGGCAACGTTTTGGTGTAAAAGCAGCTATCTGTGAAGCCCTCACTGGACAGGCTGAGAGGAATACTTGGAAAGAAGGAAAAAAAAATGTCAAGAAAGACTTGACTTCCTTCTTAAATTTCTTCAGTGGCTTCCTATTGCCTATAATAGGTTGAAGCAAAGTCCTTAGCATGTGTTCAAGCCCTAGTCTGGCTTGCACCTACGGAGTCATATTACTAACCTCCACACTGCCTCAATGCCCCTTTCCTGGTCTTCTAGAAATGCTCCAGTTGCCCTATATACTTATCATCCCAGGTCACATTAAGCTGTGCTCAAGCTAGACAGGCATACTTTTATACTCACTCTGTTTTGTTTGTGGAATATAACTTCATGTCTTTTCTCACACCACAACCCACTCACCTTTACAATTCAATTCACAGGTTACTTTGAAAAGATTTTTCTAACTCTCCTCTTTCCCATTCCTGCCCCAGTCCTAATGTCACCACTGCAAATGTATTTTTACATGTAGCATGGTATTTACTCTGCTTAATTGATTTTGATATGCACAAATGCACATATAAATCCTATAATTGATGACATGACATAGTTTATTTGACATCTTTTTTTTCTGGGTGGCATCTTGAAATCAGTAGCTTCTTAAATTCGATGAAATATATTTGTACTTATTTGTATGCTTACTTCTTCTTTGAGACTAAAAAGATTCTGAAGTCTGAGATCATTTCTTATTTATTTTGTATCACCATTATCACATTCTCCTATATATAGTAGGTTCCTCATAACTGTTTGTTAATGAAATCAGCATTGGAGACTGATTATTAAATAGCTAAGTAATGTTCACTGATCTCTATCTTGTTCCAGGAAAGATCATCCTGATTAGTCATGTCATCTCATTTAAAAAATCAGCTTAAGATAAATGAGTAAAGATTCCATGATCTTTTGACCCTGTTATACCATTTGACCTGAAAATTACAACTTTCTTCCTTTTTTATCATATAATCCTGAGCCTTCCCGGAATTGATGTTCAAAACCCCAAAACTCTTGACAGGACACTATGGTTTTCGATAATGGACTTAGAACTGTAAATCTAAGTCATTGCTGAAATGTCTAGTCAATGAAGTCAGACAGACCTGAATTGATGTCCAGTCTTTAATATTTATTAGCATATGACCTTGTTGTTTAACCACCTGAACCTCAATTCTATCCTTTGTAAAATAGGGATAATACAACTTACACTTCAGGATAGTTGGGAGGATTAATTACATTAACCGATATAAAACATCTGAAATGGGGCCTTCAATAGGGATATTCGAATAATTTTAGAACCATTCTCATGTCCCAAGCACCTGGCACATAATAAAATGAACAACAAGAATAATGACTGAGAATAATCCACATGGTTAGATAAGCAATGTGGACCTAGAAATTCTTGTAAAATTATATTAATTAGGCACTGAAACAGTTGTCCAAATTAGTGATATTGAAATACAGTGGACGCTGATTTCTGTGGAGGATTTATTCTTCTTGGTCTTTAATCCACTTTTTTCATGTAAGATTGAGTCTTTTTAAGTTTGGATCTTACTTTACCTCTTGTGTCCTATTCACCAAAACATTTTTTATCATAAAGACGTAGAATTTATGAAATTAGGCCATGTATTTTCCCACATGTCATTACTTGGGGCTAATCTTTTTGCTTTCAGGCACTATAATTCTAGGTTAACTGTAAAACAATCTTTGGCTCCCATTAACTCTGTCTCAAAGAGGCTATCTTATTTTCTCCAAACCTTTTCCATAGGCTTTGAAACTTTCTTTTGAACTTTCTCCAAAAGCTAGAAAATCCCTAAGTTGCTTGACTATAATTCCCTTTCTTTTCTGTCATATACTTCTTTATGTTGGGAAGTCTCTGAGGGAAGCAGGGAATCTCTGTGCCATCTGATGAAGACTAGATAAAGCATGGAGAGTGATGGAGTCTTCTAAAGGACATTTAGAACTATGGGGGCAGGGCAAGTAGATAAGAGAGATGAGGAAGGAGGGAGGAAAAGAAGAAAGGAATTCAGGAGCGGTTAAGGAAAGTTGGAGAACAGAAAACAAAAGTGTGGCAAGAGCAATAATTGTGAAGGATTGTTGCCTTGCAAAAGATATAGAGATTAGGAGCAGGAGAGGGAGATTTGGGGCTGGTTTCCATTTCAAGAGGATGACATGGGAGGAGAGTCAGTTCACATAAAGAATAAGTTTAACTAAAAGCCAGATAAAGAATGTGGAATCTTAGATAAATCTTGCCACACTTAATGGGAAATAGATATCAACACAAGAAGAGGTAAGAACCCCTTAGATCCTTCAATAATCTAGAAATAGAATCCCAGAATAAAAACAGACAACCAATACTATTTTCTGATTTTTGTCTTTATTTGCTCATTTTTAAAAACTCCTCTGCTCTGTGGGGGCTAACCCAACTGTTGATATGGAAGGATAGCTACCTGGTCCAAATGCTCTGATCAAGTCATAGACTTTTCTACTCTTCATATAGACACAACTTTCAAAGACACATTCTCCAAAAGCCATGTGCTTTGATTAACAGGCTTAAGTGCTTTAATTACTACTATTTGAATGCAGATTAACTTATAGACTCAGATAATGAATCTTGTCCTGTCATGTTGTTTTTAGCCAAAGTTGAAAGAGAAAGCTTTGAAGAATGTGGAGAAACTTAACTATGAAATTTGGATAGCCTTAGGGCAGAGAGACCTAACACAAAGAAATAATCGTTATTCATTCAAAGAGTATTCATGGGCTTGGTGAAAAGATTAATGCCAAAATTCTGTAATTAATTACAGTTGTTGAAGAAGCTAGAAAAAAAAGGCACCATGAGTTCTTGGACTAATCAAAGACAGAGCAATTCAAATAAACTGTCCTAGAATCAACAGTGAGTTCTTACTCAAATTCTCATGAGCCTCATTGTTATTTTGAATTATAAGACTTCACATTCATCCTGAAAAAGATTTAACCTTCATCCTTCATCATGGGGAGGGAGGGGAGAGGGGGGAGAAAGGGAGCCTGACTGAACAATATTGATTGGATAGAGAAGGCATTATTTTACCATATAAGAGTTACTAATGCAAATTGAGAGGTTGATATTTAGGTTTTCTTGTCTGAGAAACGTCATTTCACAGTCACATCATGAAAAAAGTAAAGACTACATATTGTGATTGATAACTTTTCTAGAAGAGAAAAAGGAAAAAATATCAAGAATAGAAATAAAATAATTGATATGAAGACTACCTAACTAATTGTAGCAATACAACATCTCTGCTTCTGTAATCTAGACTAAGCTGATCTGTGATGGGTCTGCCTACTGAACATCTACATGGAGCCCTGACAAAGGGAAGGGGTACCTGGCTGCCATTTTATCAGGCAAAAGATTAATGACTAAGTTCAGAAAGAACCGCAATTTTTTTGCTCACATTTATAGGAAGATTTTAGAGTAGACAGACCTAAAATAAATTATTCATTATAAGGCTTCAAGAGCTAACTTGCATTAAATAGCTGTAGACATGGCTTCTTTTGTTGGGCATAGGAAAAGGATGTACATTGTCAGAAATTTCTTAGAGTTTTGAAATTGAAAGTCAATGCTATGGAACATGACTACAGAGCTTGAACTTGTCACCATTTTTGAAATTATCTACTTTTAATGTATTAACTATAATATGTAAAGGAATTAAAATGGTACTTTATACACCTAAAACAAATAGTTTCCAGACTTCCTACTACTTACATGATGGAAACACCACTGCTATATTTCATTTACTTTTCCAGCAGCATAGCTAACTATGATTTGAATATTATGCAAATTCTGTTCACTTTTCTGAATAATCAAAATGAATGAAATATAAGTATGTGTATAGATATAACTTAAGAAGCACTAAAAGCTTGACACAGTGGGAGACACATGCAATTTCAATTCTAGTAAAACAAACCATATGGCTAATTAAATATATGTTTTCTATTGCTCTCTCCACTAATTGCTAAAAATATATACACATGTTTTTGGGTAATTGGCAATGAGTTTGTGGTCAATCTCATCTGACTTTCCACATCCTACATCTCATTCTTACCTGTTGCTGAAATTGACTCTTATGATTTTAAGCTTTTATTTGTAGACTTGAGCTTCCTGTACTTTTGTAGACCTAAAAGTTCATTAAACAAACAAAAAATGTACTTTTATGAGAACATTGCATGTTTTCAAAGTGGTCCAGTGAATACACTAGCTTTTTTCTTTGCTACATTAGAACAAAATCAAAAACAAATCCAAGACTATGTATCTTCTCCTAGAAGAATTATATATAAAATTAAGAGGGATCCTCTCTCTCACTGGGTACTGAAGTGCCACACTGCCAAGCCAATCCCTGCTTTCCCTTCTCATCACCTCTTCATTCCCTCCTTCAACATAAAATTCTCCCTGGAAGAGCATCCATTATTTCGGAAACTATAACATTCCTCATAAGAGAAAGAAGGAAACATAAAAACGGACACAAGGTTGATCTAGACCTGCTTAACCTAGCACTCTTAGAATGAGAACACTTGAGAAAAGCAGAAAGTTATTTCTATACTTTGTGGAGTTATAAATACTAGATGGGACAGAATGAACACTCAATAAATAAATTAACCAAATTTACACATTATCAACCAAATATTGAATCTAAACTTTAGTGTATTGATTTAGGACAAATATAGAAATGAAAGAGGTCTGTTTAGGCCAAATTTCATTCAACCCTATTTTCCAGTACAGAAGTACTATGATTTGGTGAAACGAAGAAGGCTGCTTTCAAAACTAGATAAAAATTTTACACAAAGATTTATCATGAGCCTAAAGTATGTAAATATAAACCCCAAGTTTATTATTGCTCAGGTTATAAAGCTCAATAATATGTGTTTGCTCCCCTCTCTCTTCTAAAAGTAATCATGATTTTATTTTAAGGCCTAGTTTGGATGGTTAGTTGAACACTTGGAGCAAAGAAAAGTGATGTGTTGGCTACCGTCACTTTCCCATAATTCATGAATATTAAGTTTTTGCAAAAGATTACCACCCTTGAGATTTCGGTTTTTCTTTTCCAAATCTATCATTACATGTACTGTTTTTCCTGTCATTAAAAGAAGGCAATGGAGACTATCTAAATAAACTCAGTTTTAAAAAAAGACAATAAGAAAAAACCATTTGAAAGTTTTTTCAACCTCACTGCACATATGCAAGCTTAAACTACATCTACTCTTAAATCCAGTATTAATGACATGACATTATTTTGAGGGATTATAGTAAATGTTTCTATTGTTTAATTCTCTTCTTAAATGACCATCTCATTTAAGCAGTTTATATTTGTCTGTTATCTTCACAGTGAGCGCACACTGAAAACTAATTCCTTTGCCCCTGGTGCAAAGAAGGTGGTTTCTCCAGAACTGAATTGGACATTATCTGAAACATCAGGTCAATGTCAAAGAGGACCTGAAGGCCCCTTTGTAACTTTTGCATTATCATTGCTCTCCTGGCAAGCAGACAGCTTCATCAGAAAAGTCAGCCAAGGAGAGTCTTTAAATGGAAGTTGTGCATACGAGGAGCAAATGCATTAAAAACTTGCTGACGGGCATAAAATCTTTTGATCTGTAGATGGAAAACTCCAAAGCGGGAAGGATTTGGGGCATTTTGAGTCTGATTGACTCTGTGGTTTCTCCAAGCAGTTATTCCCTGGGCTAAAATAAATGCAGAAATGATATTTTAAGACCACAGCTGTGGAGGGGAGTATGGTGAATTTCAGCGAAAATCTAGTTGAATCTTGAAGTTCAGATTTTAAAAAAGCAAGAGACATGAGAAAAGTAATATTGTTTCCTGAAATTTTCCTGTTTGTATTTAAGAGGTTAAAAAAAGAGAAAATCTTTTATTTTATTATTATTATTCTTAACAGAAATGTTAAATCCCCATCGCCTAGCCTCCATGTGGTAGATGCTCTGAACTCTCCACCCCCCCACCACACACACACCTCCTGCCCCACGAAAAAAAGAAGAATTGCATTTCTTTCACAATTCAAATCTTATAGAGAGACAATCTAATGAGTAATCTGATAGAGGTGAAATTCAGAGATAAGCAAGTACTCACAGTATTAATGATTTCTTACATTATCTTCACAAACAAGTTTCCTACAGTGGTCAGTTAACAACAAAGAAGTGTTACAGGAAGCTTGTTTCAGTGAGTAATGATTTCACAATATGGAAGTTATTTATTTTTATCGCTACATATATAAAAAATAAAAATTAACTATTACTTAAGCAGAACTATAAACATCAATAATATTTTCTACAAAGTAATGGTAGGATGTACCAAGATTAAATAGGATTAGATATGTAATGAGACCCCAGAAATTTAACACAGTAAATTATGTTGATATTAATTTTAAATAGATTCTTAAGGACTGTGACTAAATGGGATAATAGAATAGCACAGTAGTTAAGAATCTGAGTACCTAGGTTTTGAATTCTGGCTCTGCAGAATTTACTAGATGTAAGACCTTGAACAAAGGTCTTTCTACATCTGTGCCTTAGTTTTCTTAGCTGTGAAATGGAGATTTTAATAGAATTTTCTTCATAGGGTTATTATAAGGATTAAATTAGTGACTACATATTAAACTTTTGGAATAGTACCTGGCACCTAGTAAGCACGCCACAAATTCTAGTAATTAGTAGCAGTACAGGAAGGTAAAAAGAATAGTAAAAACACTGTTAGTTAGGCATCTGGCTCTGGTTCTGCAACTAGTTAAATTCTCCAGATCTCATTTTAGCCATCTGTAAAAAGACAGGGTTGGGCTTGATCGTCTCTAAAGTTCCTTCCAACTTTTGAAACACATTGTTTTGAGGGTGCGCTACATTGTGCAAAGATTTCAGGCAGAAAGTGATACTATTTTAGAATAATTAAAAAAAAATCATTTTCACAAAGATGTCTTTCACAGATTGCACTTCCACATCTTGTATTCTCAACCAGCTTCTCTTGGGAGTTCATCCGCCTCTACACTACAGAAGTGGCTCTGGTCAAGGTCGCAATGGTTGTCATATTGCCTACACCAATGGTACTTTTTTGACTTCCTTATACTTGTGATACTGCTGATGCAGTTGATTTTCTTCCTTTTTTCCTCACTCAGCAGCCAAACTGTCTTTTTAATACATACACCTATTATTTTATTCCCCTGCATAAAATCCTGAAATAGCTTTTTATATTAAAACAAAATGCAAATCTTTCCCCCTTGACTTTTATCATCCTCCATGATCTACACATTTAACCTTGTTTTCTACTATTCTCTCTTTGCTTATTTTAATCCCTTTAGCCACACTACTTTCTTTCTGAACCTTCAATACCTCAAACTTTTTCTTATAAGATTGACTGGCTCCTCTGTTTGGAATTCTCTCTCCACAGATCATGCCTAACTCCTTCTGACATTCAGTCTCAGCTAAATGTCTCCTCCTCAGAGAAGCCCTCCCTTGTAAATAGTACCCAGATCCCTCAGTGGACCTTGCCCTGTTTCATGTTCTTCATGAAATTATCGAAATTATCTTATTTATTTTTACTATGTCTGCCTCCCTAAAAGAAATAAGCTCCATGAAAATAGGAACATTATCTGGCTGGATGGCAGGATTAGAAAAGTTCCTCAATAAATACTAATTAAAGAACCCAATTTCTCTTGCATCATGTTCAAAGTGTTCTCTGCCTTCCCTAAACTTTAAACACCCTTAATGTCAGTTCCACTTATTTGATATTATCACATATTATCCTGTATTATTATGGATTTTTTTTTCTGCATGTATCTCTTTTTGTCCAATTATAAGGTAAGAGACTTTTGGGACCATGTCAGATGTTATATGTGTCTCACAGAACCTAATGGGGCCTCATATACAATATCTCATTAAATGTCTGTTAACATATTTATTATAAAAAGGACTCTTAATTTATAACATCTAAGTTACAATTACTGAATAACTAAAAGAAAATAAAAAAAGTGCTTAAATGGTTTAACAAAAAGATGTCCATCTAATAGTTTACCTGTCCAAAACTGAAACATTTTCCTAGGCAGTAGGAAAGGAGAGATGGATTTGTTTTTCAAATGGGCAATTCAGATTATTTTGGTTCTTAGAAGAAAACAGATTAATGGTGTTAAAAAAAAAACCTAATCTATCATCTAAATATTTAACAAATAATCTAAGGAAAATCCAATGTTAGCTGAATATATTTTACACAACCCACTGGTAGCTAGTACTCTTGGGCAAAATTTCCATCATCTACATTGAAAATCAGAGTAA
The DNA here is from genome assembly GCA_030015415.1 of Cynopterus sphinx. Lineage (NCBI taxonomy): Eukaryota > Metazoa > Chordata > Mammalia > Chiroptera > Pteropodidae > Cynopterus > Cynopterus sphinx. Next base: position 16,941,708 of record CM057391.1, on the reverse strand, counting down.
TTTTTCTAAATAACAAGTGTCATTTTGTCTTCTCTGGGTTCACACACACACACACACACACACACACACACACGCACACACACGTGCAGTACTTAGTTTAAATTGCTAGGCCTGTCTTTCCAGGGCTTTTTAGGATTAAGCCTCTATTTACAACTCAGTCTCACCTCTTACCATTCCTTCTCCCCTCTCCTGGACTCTCTTTTATCCAACATCCAACAAGCACACATTCAGTTCTAAATACAATTAAAAGTGCAGATCTCCCAATGAAACCCACCAATTCTACCTCTACACTGTTTTCTCTGAGTAAAACACCCTGACCCCTTGCCCATCCCCTTAGTCAGCCTAATTAGCTCTGACTCATCTGTTGGAGATCACCTCCTCTAGCAGGACTTCACCCTCATCCACCTCCTGCCCAGATGGGGTTAGGTCTCTTCCAAGTATCCTCTCAGTAGCTTGTGTTTACCATCATAGAGCATGTATTGTACTCTTGCAGTCAAGGCCAAGATCTTATTCAAAATTACATCCTCAGTACCTTATATATAGTAGGTGCTTAAGAAGTAATTTTAAGCAATGAATAAATGGATGAATGTGATTTTTGTCATCTATCAATGTGGCTTATTAAAATGAGGATTAAAATAATTTATTGCCTTCAAATGTATGGAATAAAGAGTCATGGCAATAGGGTGCTTTATTGACTGGAAATTTTATATTCAATATCAGTAATTTGCTATCTCTGGAGTAGAAATACATAGTTACAAGTCTTCACTCAAAGCTATCCTCTGAGAAACGGTTAAAATAAATAATCATAACATAATTTTTTAACAAGTGCCTTTGCAAACTCATCACAAATATGCCTATGATTACCAAAAGAACATTGAGGTTTTTCTCATTTAGGTAGATTACCTCTATAGACCGATAATAAGCAATAAAAGAAAAAATTATGGTAAAGGGAAATAGTGTCAAAAGTTCTCTTTATTTCTCGTTTGGGGGCTTGATTATTTGGATAAATATTACTTAAGAGCATTTTCAAAATAACTACTACTGTTTTTTCTTAAATATAAAATTCTCATTCTCTCTCTCTCCAAGGGGAAAATATATGAGAGCATTTCTCAGAAACTATATCTACTATGTTTACTTCACTGTCAATTGTATTTTGAATATTTTTAAGAATGAATACCTTGATGGTAGGAATAATATCCTTGTTTTATTTTTCCAGTTTTATTGAGATATAATTGGCATATAACATTGTATTACTTTTAGATGTACAACATAATGATTTAATAAATGTAGACATTGTGAAATGATTACCACAATAAATTTAGTTAACATCCATCACTAACCATTAATAATATAAATTATTAATGTATTAATAAATAATTCATTAACAATTTAATCAATTATTAAAAGGACTGCCTTGTTGTAAATGCAGTCACTTCAGGAGAAGTATACACAGATGTTCTAATTTTGGGTTATGCCAGTTAAGCTCTCCTTGTGGCTGCAGTGGTCATTATTAACAAGTCTGCTATCTTTGGGTGTGTCTGGCTAACAGGGTACAACAAAAGAAAGAGACAACAGAGAGCCTTAGGCAAATAACAAACAAAAATCAAAATAAAATTAAAAAAAACTCTGACCATAAATATGGAAAGATGAAGGCTTTCAGAGTAGACCTGTAAATCAGAGAAAGCAGTAGGTCTAGGCACAGTGGAGAAGTACCTACCACCTCCCTATCCCTCCTCCTTCTCCCGTCCCCACCACCAATCAGCCTTCCCTCCTTCTCTGCCCAGAGTTTTTGTTCCCCCAAGGTAGCAGAAGACTGTAAAGATGAGGGTCTCCAGTCCTACCATAGAGTTTCTTCTTGGAGAAAGCTGGTCATGAGAAGAAAATAGAGTTTCTCTCCATTCTCCACAGGGGAAGATGAGCCTTGAGGGTTGGTGGAGCTGAGGGATCAGCAGCAGTAGTCTAGGTAAGATATAGAGGAAGGGGAGGCTGACCTCGACAGAGGAGGCTGAGAGCTATGCAGACCACTGGCAGAGAGATGGTGAGGGCATTGCAGATGAATACTAAGGAACTAGAGCCAGCCTCTTCTCCCTCCCAACCTTCTCATGCAAATACACCAGATACCTGGGGAGGTTAGGCCCAGGGGAAAAAGCCTGGACTTCCTCCTCATCAAGAGAGTATAGCCCAAATGCTGAGATACTAGATATTGCTCTAAAGTTGCCTCACTGGTTGGGAACACTTGAGGCACCCGGTAGGGAGGGGTGGGGGAGGAAGCTCTCTCTTTTTGTTACTCTGTGGCGGCCCATTACCTCTCTCATCTGCGCTCTTACTTCTGAGTAATCTTCCAGTGGGTGCTCTTTGAGTAATTAACTCTATTTTCTGACTTCCCTGAAGCATATTCCTAGTTGTGCCCATGGTGACAATAAATCTGACTTTCAGCCAAAACTTGAACTCCTTAAGGTTTTAGTTTATGAGTGGTGTGATAAGAAAAAGAAAAATATTTATTTGATCATTAATGATCATTTTTATATGAGATAAATAGTATTGACTATTTTTGTTTAAAGTTGTGTTTGAAGAGTTCTTACTAAATTTATAAATAAAAAGTATTTATTAGCTCCTCTAGTAAGTATAAATAGCATATGGGCTATGGTAAATTGTGCATACATTTATTAATCACATTGAAATAATTACTAACCCTTTGTTAATAGTAGTAACTAAACAACTGTTAAACAGAAGACAACAGGCCCAAAATGAAGTCACTTATGCTAAGCCTCATATCACCAAACTGAGACTTGATGATAGCTTCAACTTCTAGAAATGGAATCTTAAGCCAGTATTAATTAGGTAATCTGCCTGATAGACTCCTGCCATCCCTTATAAAGAAAGAAACCTTGCAATAACAATGCACTTTTTTTTTCCTGGTAAAACTTTCTTGTTCCTGCTCCCTTCTGCTTATAAAATATTTTGCCTTGTATAGCTCTTTGGATCTCCTTTCTATCTGCTAGATCTGATGCTGCCCAATTCATGAATCACAGAATAAAGCCATACGATCCTTAAAATTTACTGGGTTGAATTTTTTTTTAACATAAGCATTAATACTGTCTTTAAAAAATAACTATACCCTTTCACAAACATTCTTTATTTGACTATTTGATTCTCACAACAATACTATGAAGCAAATGTGTTTATTCTTATTCATATTTTCTACCTCAGGAAACTGTGTTCTATGAAAAGGAAAGATTTTTGAGAAAAAAAAAACGTGGGACTAGGCTTAGATTGTTCATCAGGCGCTTAGCAGAATCATTATTTGAAAATAGGACTTAAAAACTTATTCAGTTTCAAGATCAAAATATTTATCAATTACAAATACGTGAAGAATAATCAGCAATAAACTTGACAAACTAACAAATGTCATTACCTTTTATATTTAACCTTTATTCTTGCTAGCTGAATAAAATCCTTTTTAGGACTCCCTTAAGAAAAAAGTAAACAGATGTTTCCATGTTAATCATAAAAGTGTTATCTAAGATTCTGCAAAATAAGACTTAGAATGGCTACTCATCAGAAGTTAAGCCAATGATTGTGGAAGGATCCTTATTTTTTCTTTGTACATTTTTATATAAGAAAGTCAGATCATTTAAATTCTTATTTCAGAAGAAAACAATAGAAAAACATCCTCTGGTAGTTCCTGACTAGAGGTTTGTTGTTGTTTGTTGTTGTTGTTTTTATGGTACTATGTATACATAAAAATTGAGTTATCTGACTAATGATCGCTAAAGCTTTTGCAAAATTCTTTACCACTTGAACATAGGAATACATTTGCCTCCACTTTGGACTTAATATTTATATCAAATGAATGACATTTGTCTTTTTTTTTCCTGTTTGTTTTTGAATATATGGGTTCTAGAGAGAGAATTTGGCAACACTATTGCTCATTGACCTAAACTGACTGTCAGAAATTTCTGTGTGGCTTTTGGCCTTAATTACAAACACGTGTATGATTGAACTTCTCAACTACTTTCAGAAAAAGACTTTCTATTCCTCCTTAATGAAGCTTTCAAAAGATGCTGATGTGACACTGCTCTCACACTTAGATTCTAGATGTACCCCTCTAATGTGTCTTTGGGCACAATGCTACTCTTAACCCGAACCTCTTACTGTCAGAGGCTGAATGACTAGAATGATGATACCATGATTGCTTAATAACTTCCAAGGCTAGGATGAATCTAAGGAGGGAATCATGGGTCTTCCTGTGGCAAATCTAACTCATGGAGTTGAATTTTTTGGATACTGCCCATAAAAGTGCCGTATCTTTTCTAAAGTAGCTTTAAAAAGTTTTATTGGAGGAAGTAATAGTTTTGGAAGTGTTTGAGTAACAAAATAGAAAATGCTTTTCAAAGTAGAAGACCAAAGGACATGAAGAAAAAACATGGTTCCAAGCACAGATGTACCCTGTGAAAAGTATCTGAAACTGAAGTGGAACTATCACAGAAGGACCAGAAATATATTTACCTAAGACAAGTGAACTTTGAAGAAGATGAAAAAGTGATAGATTTATTAACAGGGATAAGGTATTGGTTAAAACACTCCAAAACCTTTATATTTTGAATAAGCTATTTCCATTCCTTTAGTTTTAGCATCACATTGAAAAGAATAGAATGCAAGAAGATATTTGAATTTATTTAAATACCATAAAATGATGTATGTAGTGCTTCTAAAATAAAGGCAAGTTTTAATATATGTAAATGACAGAAAACAAATTCTTCAAATAAAAGCACGAAATCTATTTGGAATGGCTAAATCAACCAGTGTGTGTGTGTGGGGGGGGGAGGTGCTAGTAACTTGAAATGCACTCATCATTTGACTGAACTCATTTTATAAGGTCAGCATTACCCTGATACCAAAACCTGCTAAGAATATCACACACACACACAAAAAGAAAACCAGAGGCCACTATCTGTGATGAACACAGATGCAAAAATCCTAATCAAAATATCAGCAAATCAAATACAATATATTAAAAAAATTATATACATGATTGAGTGAGGTTCATTCCAGGGATGAACATGGATGGTTCAATATACACGAATCAATCAATATGTACACCACATCAACAAGATAAGTATAAAAATATATGATCATATAAATAGATTCAGAAAAAGCTTTTGACAAGATACAGCATTATGATTAAAACACTTAATAAAATAGGTATAGAAGAAAAGTACCTCAACATAATAAGGGCCATATATGATAAACCATCAGCTAATATACTTAATGGTGAAAAACTAAAAGCTTTTCTTCTAAGATCAGGAATAAGACAAGAATGCCCTCTCTCACCACTATTGTTTACATAGTATTGTAAGTCCTAGCCAGAGCAATCAATCAAGAGAAAGAAATAAAAGGAGTCCACATTGGGAATGAGTAAGTCCAGTTATCACTTTTTGCAGATAACATGATTTATTATGTAGAAAATCCAAAAGACTTCCCTCCCCCTAAGAAAACTATTAGAAACAATAAAAAAAATGCAGTAAAGTTTCAGAAAACCAAATCAATGTACAAAAATCCATGTGTGCTTTTACACTGAAAATTAAATTTCAGAAAAAAATTCTAAAAAATTACTTTTGAAATTGCAACAAAAAAAATAAAATATCTAAGAATAAACTTAACAAAGAATGTGAAGGAACTGTATATTGAAAATTCCAAGACATTATTAAAAGAAATTGAAGAAGACACAAAAAATAGAAACATATTCTGTGTTCATAGATTAGAAGAATCAACATCAGTTAAATGGCCATTTTACCGGAAGCAATATACCAATTTAATGTAATCCCCCTCAAGATCTGGTGGCATTTTTTAAAGATATAGAACAAAACATCATTAGATTTGTATGTAAACACAAAAGATCCCAAATAGCCAAAGTAATCCTGAGAAAAAAAGGACAAATCCAGCGGTATCACACTGCCTGACTTCAAATTATACGACAAAACAACAAAAATCAAAACAGCATGGTATTGGCAGAAAAAAAGACATACAGGCTAATGTAATAGAACTGAGAACCCAGGAATAAACCCACATATATATGAGAAAATAATTTTCGACAAAGGAGCCCAAAACACACAATAGAGAAAAGAAAGCATCTTTAATAAATGGTGCTGTGAAAATTTGAAAGCCACATGGAAAAGAATAAAACTAGACTGATATTTATCACCATACATAAATATTAACTCAAAATTGATCAAAGACCTTGGTATAAGACTCAAAAAAAGTCTCTTCTCGATTAATAAAAAATTTCACATTAAATTTGAATCCCGAGTTGTCCATTCATGTCATCAACTCCTAGTCTAGAATACACATATTTTCTTGGCATATGAGAAGATAACTCAAGTTTTACAATGAAAGGTCAGGTTTTTGCATTTTCTTTTGCTATTATGACCACTTTATGTCATGACAAAATAATCATATAATAACAATAATTTCTATTTAGATTTCTATTTCAAGGTTCAGTATATTTTATCTATCTTAGGAGACTCCAGATTTAAAAGTTCTTTTTTTATATCTCTTATTCAGTTTTTATAAAATAATTTTTATTTTTATCAAATATAGAGATCACTATCATATACCAGAAAAAAAAAACATTTAAAAATACTAAAGAACATAAAACAAAAACACAAAGTTTTATTTTTCATGAGTATAAAATTTCATTTTACATACAATAACATCTCTTGGTTTCTGGATCAGCTTCTCTTGTTTATTAACTGGTTTATTTTCATTTGCAATGATTTATGTCATTTTCCTCCTCAATGGCCACTTTTTGTGGAGAAAAAGCACAGAGCAAAGTGGAGACAAAAGATCACATCGAAGCACTGGAAGCCAGATGTCACAGGCTTCACTCTCACCCAGCAAAGCTTGCAAGAGGCACAGTGCCACATTGTGAGATGAGAGATGAGAGGCAAGGGGCTCCTATAACCCTAACAGAGAAAGCTTCTGCTGTGGCTGTTACTGTGGTAGTTGTAATTCATCTTCCATGATACCAATTGCCACTTTTGGCAGTAGCCTACTGGTGTTGACACTTGTTTTTGTATGCCATAGTTCAAAGGACCACACTATGAAATAGCTCCAGAATGTGCCTTGTAACATTTAGTCACAATGAGGCCTTTTACATCCCTCCCAAATAATCTTTTATCTGTGTATGTGAGAACATTTAAGTTCTCTCTTAGCAAATTTCAATTATACAATAGTGTTACCAACTGTAGACACCATGTTATCCATTAGATTGTCAGAGCTCATTCATCTTATAAATGAAATGTATACCCCTTATCAATCTCTTCCTATCCCCCTCATGCCACTCAGTTCCTGGCAATCACTTTTCTATAGTCTGTTACTATGAGTTCAACTTTTTTATTTCTAAGAATTCCACATATAAGTGATGTCATGCAGTATTTATCTTTCTCTCTCAGGCTTATTTCTCTTAGCATAATACCCTCCAGTTTTGTTCATTTTTTAAAAATAAATATTAGCATTTCCTTCTTTTTAAAGGCTGAATAATATTCTATTGTAGATATATATCACATTTTCCTAATCCTTTCATCCACCAACAGACTCTTAGGTTGTTTATGTACCTTGACTATTATGAATAATGCTACACTAAACATGGGGGTGCAGATATTTCTTAAAGGTGATTTCATTTCTTCTGGATATGTATCCCAAGGTGGGATTGCTAGATCATATAGTAGTTCTACTTTTAATTTTTTGAGGAAACGCCATACTGTTTTTTATAGTGACTGTACTAGTTTACATTCCCACCAATAGTATACAAGAGTTCCCTTTTCTCTACATCCTTCAGAGCATTTGTTATCTTTTGTCTTTTTAATAATAGCCATCCCAACAGGTGTGAGGTAATATCTCATTGTGGTTTCGATTTGCATTTCCCTGATAATTAGTGATGTTGAGCATCTTTTTCATGTACCTGATGTCCTTTTACATATATTCTTCGGAAAAATGTCTATTTAGGCACATGTCCATTTTTGAACTGGGCTGGTGTTTTTTTTTTTTCTCTATTAAGTTGAATGAGTTTCTTATATGTTTTAAATGTTAACTCCTATCAGATATGTGGTTTGCAAATATCTTCTCCCATTTCATAGGCTGCCTTTTCATTGTGTTCTTAGTTTTCTTTATTGTGCAGAAAGCTTTTAGTTTAATGTAGTTCCACTTGTATATTTTTGCTATTTTTGCCTCCAAATATTCATAAGAAATCTATGCATTCATACTCTTGAGTGAGATGCAATATTGCCTGGGCCTCAAGATATGTTCTTGGTCCTTAGAACAGAAAACGTATTCTGCTTGTGTTCTCAGCTTACCAAGTTAAATTAAGGTTATTACTTTCTGAGCTATTTTATAAACCACTGCCTTCTCCTTTGACCATATTCAATAAGGAGAATATGATTCTCTAAAACTTAATTTTCCTGATTCAAATGCCAATATGACATAGTAATGTCTTATTAGTAATAACATAAATAGATAATCAGGATGCTATGGATTGAACTGTACCCCCCACAAAGATATATTCAAGTCCTAACCTTGGCACCTGGGATCTTATTTGGATGTAGAGTCTTTGCAAATGAAATCAAGTTAAGATGAGAGAAATTAACATGTTTTCTGATGAGCTAAAATGAGTATTTTTATAGAAGCTATACATTTATAAGTGAAGATATGTCTACCTACACTCAGTGCTGCAAAGAACTCTCCTTCAGAAATACCCTCCCAGGAAAAGCCATCCTCCAAGCTGGATATTTGTTATATGTTTCACTGTAAGGATTGCATAACCTATGACCCATGTGTGAAATACCTGATGTTTCTAGATTTCGGGTCAGCACTTGATAGGCATGGTTCTAATATGAACACTGGTGATAGCTACTCAGATTAAACAACAAATAGCTTTCAGTTTGCCTACTTGAAGCAGGAATAATTTTAGGTAGGTCTTGTTATTCCAATGGCCCAGCACAATATCTGGGTATCACTAGATGGTGGGTACCAAAACCAAAAAATGGTTAATAAAGTAATAAGGAGACATTAGATGTGTCTAAATGGTTGGTTATACATGAAGAAAATATACTATAACTAAGAACTGAGTAACAGCGTTAATACATCACTTTTTTGAAAGCCACATTATAGTTTACAAAGATATTCATGTCTATTATTTGATTTAATTATTACTACAACCCTGTCAAATAGATATTATTCTATTTTATGGACAGTAAATTAAGGCTCAAAAATTTTTAAATAATGTGTCCAAGATCACAGAGTTAGAGAATGGTGTAAAAATAGACTAACAGTCCAAATCTCAGTGTTAAATTCTATGCTTTGTCTCCTATACCATAATCACTTTGTGGGGAAATACCTACACAGGTCTTGAGAAGACACTAGACCACATTATAAAGTGTTGTGTGCCTGGAAACTATTTACTTCAACTGTTTCTATCACAATTTGTCTACTTCAAATGGCACTAAAAAATATCTAAAACCTCCTTTTTTCATTTGAACAATATGAGTACACATGTTAATGCTTAAATCACACCAGAAACTGTCCAAAAGAACAGTCCCTGTTTAAATCCAAAAGATTCATTTTCTAATTATACAACTAAAATTTTAACCAGATGTCATACCAAATGAATTATGTTAATTAACTCCTTTCTGTCTTAAGATTTTAGAATTTTATGCTCATTTTTATTGATACTGTAATATTCTAGACTTAAATAAAACACCAACTCTCTTGATTAAACATTTTCTTTAAAGCCATCATTTATCACAACCTAACACATCAAGCACGTTGTTCTAGACTGGATGCTTGAACACTGCAGAATCTCTACTAGAAAGAGCAGCTCCTGAACTCTGCCTTCAGCAGCACATCGATGACTGCCGTGGAGCCAGCATTGGAACAATGCAACTGTGTTTTCTTGACCCACACTTGGTGAATCCCAGTCCAGTCCTAAGAATCTGGAATTTGGAACTGAGAGTCAGAGAGATTGTGTGGGTCATTAAGGCTGAAGCACACAACTGCATTGTTCTAGTTAGGATGTCTGGGAGCCCTGGTGATCAATGTCCCTCAGAGTTGGCCTACTGTGAAATCGGTTGCCAAAAATTCTGAAAGACCAGACAGAAATAAATCAATCAAAAACTAATTGTGAGAATACAAGCTTGATCAAAATAGAATTTAATCACCTCCTTACAGATGAACAATAAAACCATTTAGATATGTTATGATCATGCCCATCCTCCACCACACAAACAATGCTAGAAAAAAATGATAAGTCAAATTTAACTCTACTGAACCATACATTTAAAAGTGGTTAAGATGGTAAATTTCATGTTATGTGTTTTTACCATCCCCCCCGCAAAAAAAACTCAAACAGAAATTACCTTGCTAGTTAAAAAAATAGTATTAACCAGTTGAGAATTTCTGTTTCCAATTGATGAGAACTTAGTTAAATTTGTTGGTCACAACAAAGAGATGAGGCAAGTAACATGGCCCTGAATAGTGATAAAACTTAGTCTTGGAGAAATGGATAATATTCGTATGCTGATGAATGTTTAACAATCAGTTCTCAAACAACAAAACAGACCTTATTTGTAGAGCTGATTGGTTTCCACGGTATAGATATCCCCATCATGGCCTGTTACAAACCACCAAAGTGACATTATTAGACTCAGAATTAGAAAGAGATAGGCACAATTATCTCTCATAAGAAGGGTTCAGCACCCTGTGGGGGACAAGGCAGAACAGAACCACCCAAACTGTCTCCTGTGTCTTCATTTGTTTCAAGTTCAAAATATATTGATGTAGGAAAAGGAAAGGGGAGCTAATATTCACGAAGTGTTATTGTGTGCCAGACCCATATTAAATGGTCTCATTGTAAAATATTTTGTACACCACTGAATTGTACTTAAGACGGTGAATTTATGGTATATGAATTACATCTCGGCTTTTAAAGATATTATGTATAACTCCTCAACATAGAATTGACTAAATTTCTGGATAGTATTTTTTTTCTCATGGAAAAAATCCTTTTCAATTCTCTTAGATGAAAGATTACAGGCAATGAAAAATTATCTATCATCATCCCTCTCTTGTTATCTGAATGCTTATCTAAATTGAAGGCTACAGCAACTCATAGTATTTACCTTCAGAGCACAGGTGACAAAAGGGTAATCTGGAAACCTGTTGGTAGCTAAGCATGGAAGTGTACTGTGTGTACTTGTCAGCTCTTTTGTCTCTCATAGAAACTGATGTTGATATTTACAGAAGATTACTGATTCCAGCAAGAATGACAATCAACAACTGTGCTCCTTATGTTTCCAAAGTACTGATGATGTTATAGAACATGAGGACTTCAATTTTCAATCTGCAGGCCAATTTTAATGTATTCAACACTAATTTTAGAAAATTATACTTATCATTAAAGTTATTACCCAAGTTAGAATGCCAAATCAAAAAATTCTGGAATGGAGAATGCTTACAGATTTCTTATGATATCTCTTTTTCCAGATAAAAAGAATAATTTAATCATATCATTTTTCTTTCCAAAAGAGAAGTCATTACTTGTTTGTAGAGAATAGTTTCCACCTCAATGCACTGCCAACATGGTGCCGAAATCCAGAATGTTTATATTTTACAGAATTCCCACCCTAATGGCTAGTTCCAGAAACAGCTGCTCTCCTTCATGGAATTATCTCTATTTTACACATTTTCAGTACATCCAGATATTTACATCATTAAAAAACAATGCCTGGCCTATACTACATTATCTTTCAACTGCTATTCTACCACTGGTAGGTAACTTAACATATATGTGAAATCTGGTGTCCACAGTTTCATATATATAGAAAGTCAAACAGATAGTTGTATGTTTATATATATCTGTATGTATATATGTTTACATGTAAAAATAAATTTCCCCCATTTGGGGGTGGCTGGTTCTGCCTTTAACAAAATGTAATTGGCAATAAAGTGTAATGAAGTTAACACTGACATGTGTTGGTATCAGGAAAAGGAAAACTTTCAGATTCCAACCACAGTATCACCAGTAGAACTAGCAATAATAACAAAGCTAATGGAACACTGCGCTTCAAGTGAATTACAATTTAATCACCACAAAAGTAGGAGCTATTAATAATCCCATTTCTCACTGGAGAAAACTAGAACTAGGAGATGGGTAACTTGTCTAAGGCTACTACAAAGTGTTGCTGCTAGGCCATTTCTAGAGCATAAGGCCTTAATAAGGAGGCAACCCACCTCTGTGAGCTCTACTAGGCCACTCGCAACCCTTTATAGCTTCAAGAAAATTGCTTAATCTTTCCTGCAAGCAGAAGGAGTGCTTCGGATAAAGGAGTGCTGGAAATGGCTCAAGAGCAGAGGCTCCTCTGTTCTGTTTCTTCCTCCTCTCTCTTTCTCTCTAGTGAGAAAATTAATGTCCATCTACCCCACAGTCCACAAACTCCTTATGAGCATGATTGTAGGACTGTATGGTGTTCAACATTGTATCTTCAACATCTAGTACAATACAGATACACAATATGCATTTGATGTTTGTTGAATGAATAAATGAATGAATTCTTTCAGGGTTATGTTAAATAAGACAATGAATAGAACATGAAAAGCTTACCACAATACCTGATGCATACTAAATGCTTATTAGTTGCCTTCTAAAAGACAATTATAAGCAGAATATAGATGTTTTATTAAATTGTTCTACTATTATTTAATTGATCCCTTGTTACATGACCTTTAGATTTTCTTACTCAATTTTATTAATTTTGTTATTAAACTACTTTGTTACTAAGCCTAGTTGTGACCATTTATTCATAATTGTAATCTGAAGTGTGAGGATGATTATTCTTATTTAATCTCAACACACATGCAAAATCATTACTTTCTGATGAATTCTTGGAAGTATAATTGTTGAGTCAAAATGTATATAAAATTCTAAGTTTCTACGGTTATTTAAAAGGACCACATTTCTAAAATCTATAAAAGCTTATTAATCATAACAAAAAATAGATTTTCCAATTTCTTATGCTGGAATAAAATAATTCAAGAAATTAAGAAAAATATGTGCACTAGGAGGTTTTGTCTCACATCATTTAAAATGTCAACATATTCAAAATTACTAAAATATCCTGCAATAAACACATGTATAGTTACTGTAAACCAACATAATAAAATACTATGCAACTATTAAAATAACAATTTGATGATGATAAAGAAACAAAATATAAAAACATGGGGAAATATTTGACATGTAATATGAAATGCTTAGGGGAAACAAATAAAGAATTCAAGAAAATTTTCAAAAATGGTAGCAGTGATGGTGCGTTATCATTTTCCTTCTCCAAAATAATTAAATATGAGGAATTACCATGATAAACTTTTTGTTTATGGCAGACAGGAGTAAGCAATACCAAGGGAATCATTCAGTAAAATTACAACTTTAAGGTACACTGTTTAAAAACCTGCCATTGACTTGTACTGCATAGTTAATATTAAGTATTTTAAGTTTGCTTAATATATTTTGCAATAAATTTAAAAATGTTAAAAAATGAGTTTTCTACAAGTGAGTGAAAGTGAATTATGAATTCCTTCTTCTAATACTTATTGAAATCAGCCTTCTATGCCAGCTCAGCATTTTTTATTAGCTCAGCATTCAGAAGGTATACACGATATTTACAGTGCAGGCAATTAAAATATTGTGCTAAGGTAATTCAGACTTGTTCTAATCAGTTTCTTTCTAGGAAATTGACCATAGCCCATTTAAGTTCTGCTTATTGTGTCCTTGGGGACGGCACAGGAATGTGGGTTCTCTCTCTAGTTCTTCCCTTTCCTCTACTTCAGTCTGATTATCAACTACCCAATTTTATTCAAGTTCTGAAAAGAGTTTTATTGGTCAATCTTGCAAAGAGCCACTTAAATTCTGACTCCTGAGCCACTTTGAATGCTGAATCACCTTGGTGATTATCGAGTCCCTCCAGGTCTTCATGTCCTCAACTATCTACAAACACTAATGACACCTGTACCACCTGGAAGCTGTGTGGCCTAAATGAGAAAACAGGGCAAAGATTTTGCCAAATAGCAAGTCCTCCCACACACATGCCCTCCACCTTCTGGGCTGAAAGTCATTCAGGAACAAGTGACCCTCAGTGGCTCTTCATCATTTTCAGGTCAAAGACCCTTTGGAAATGTGGGGAACAAAAGGTTCCTAAGGACCCGCTGTGCAGAAAAACAGGTCCACTAGTTCAAAATATAGCAGATGATTTCAGGAATATCAAAGACTCTGGGAAAGACTTTCCATGGACTGCTTAGGGCTCCACAGACCAATGGCTAGGAAGCCTGAAGACAGTACAGCATCTCTAATGAGCTACAATGAAAGTAAACAGAAAAAAGAACAAGGATGAAAAGATCAGGAGGTGGAGGATCAAAAGAGACAAAAATAATTAAAAGAAACAAATGAAGATAGACCAAAAAAAGGGAAAGATATGAAAACTTGGTTTGGGCAGAGAGAATATGTAAGAAATACAGGTCCACTTATAGCCATTGTCCCCAATCTAAGTTGACATACTTATTAGCCATGGATTTGAGTAACTTGCAGAGTGCTTAAATAGTTAATCATGGTCTTAGAAACATTTGACAACAAAGTGTACAATAATCTGAAATATAATCCAATTGTAAAAGCCAAATTGACCTTCCAGATGTCGAGGATGAGTAATTCAAGTCAGTCCTGCCTCATCTCCTCATTCAACACATTACACTGATGAGGCTGAGCCTTTGTCCTTGGCTTCACCATTTAGAATTGTGTGATTTTTGGAGGCTTCTTTGAACCACATTTGCAAACAAATTATCTTAATTATTTACTGCTTTCCCAACACAGATGAAATAATTCTGTTAAAAAAAAGAAGGAGAAGAAAAAAAAAAAAGAAAGGTCCTGAAGAAAGGACAATTTCAAAGTCAAGTGAGAGCTCTCCCCAGCATTTCTCCTGCTGCTCTCCTTGCTGTGTCAGCCCTGACTCAGGAGCCTATTTCTGCTACATCTGCTATTTTCCTGCTCTTCTCTCTTTCCCCCAGCTAAAGGAACCAGCCTACTTTAATGAGCATTCTCAGGTTCTCAGGACTGGAGTCAGTCGAGCAGACCTGAGCCCACTGAAGGGTCCACTCTAGCTTTCAAATGGTCATAGACGGGGGGTGTGTCGCTACTGGCATCTATTGGGTAGAGTTCAGGGATGCTGCTAAATATCCTATAATGAACATGACGGCCCTCATGACAACACATTATCAGGCTCCAAATGTCAATTGTGTCAAGGCAGAGAAACCCTGCCATAAACCCAAAGTTAAAATACGGAAATCTGAGAGGACCCTTTCCATCTGTGAGTCTTTTCACTCCATTCACACTACCATAGTATTTGTCTATGTGTCTCCTTCCTCAGCTACGCACTCCACTTTATTATGGAGCCAGAAAATGTACTTAGGTGGGCTTTCTAGAAGGATGGAGGAAAGAACATAGAATGCTCCTACTATCCTTACTGAGTCTGGTGTTCAGGAATAAAGATGGCTAGAAGGAAGGCCAGCATATCACTTAAGGGCCAATTGAGTTTGAGAAGGTACTTAACCCTCAAACCTGGACTTCTTAGGAGTAAAATGAGAATAAAGTTCTGAAATATCTCATCTTTGAAAACTTGTTTCATTTATCCCCAGATTGGATGGTTCATATTGTCTTCAAAATGTTTTTGGGTTATGATTATACAAGCCCTTCAGAGCTGTCAACATGATAAGGCAAGTCATTCTATCTCAATTTCCAAGTATGAAATCTAAAATGTTATTTTTCTAGTTCTCCATGTTTCAGTTTCTTCTTGTGTAAATGAAGTTGGACCAGGTGATGCTGGCTACAACTCCAGCTCTCATTTCTATAGGTTTATATACATAGCTTGTTTGGTCACTGAATGTTTATACAGAAGAATCTATAAAACAAATTTGCTGAAAACAATTAAAAAGAAATCCTTGTCCTACAGCATATTGTCATGTCTATCCATAGGCAATAGGGATTCTTTTCTGGTCGTGAAAAAAATCATTGCGTTCTCCTTCTTGTTCTTGGCAGTTCACATGATCTCTGGTGACATTTAGGCTAAAAAAAAAATGCTACTCAAAGATTCCCAGAGAAATACACCAACTCGTGCAGGGACTATTCAAAAGGCTTCAATCACATTGTGTACAGGGTTATGTTAATGTTGATTTACTTATATATCACATATGTCTCTCTTCACAACTCTGCATTTATGTTATGTGCACATGCATAATATGTTCTATGCTAAGTGTCAGGGCTGTGTTCAATGCTCTATGTACATTTTCACATACAATCTTCACAACAAACCTGCAAGGCAAATATTGTCTCATTTTCTAATTTTAAAAAACAAGGTTTAGAGATGAAACATAATTTGTTTGAAGTCACTGGTGAAAAGTTACAAAGAATTCAAATTCTAGGTTATCCAACTCTAAAGGGCATCAACAATTTAAAGACAGATAGAGAGAAATGTCAAGTGACTTAAAAATTGTTGGAAACTGAGTTATTAAGAGATAATTATAGTATTGTTTGTTTTATTAAGAAAAGATGCCAATCCTGGAGGTATAATGCTCCCAAAATGTTGCATTGAAACTCTACTATCCTTATGATAGTAGAGAAGGCAACTCTGTTAAGGTAAAACTAACTGGAATTGAAATACATTCATTAGAAAACCACATTCAATATATTTCCCACCAATTAATAATTTTCCACCTTAGGAGCAAGAATCTCATAAATAACAAAATAACTGTGGTATAATGGAAAACTAACATCTAGAAACTCATTAACCACAAACATCAATTATGAGGGTTCTCTCGCTCTGTACTTTCTTTAGTAAAAAATGATAGCAATTCACATTTTATATGTTCAAATGCCAATACACTAAATAATGACAAAATCTAGGTCTTACATGAATTGGTGCTTCTTTGTTATTCTGAAATGCATATATAATCAAAATTAGTAGATTAATTAGATAATTTTGTCTTGTTCACTTCATTTAGCTGGTGTCTCCCAAGTATCCTGAGAGAGCCAAACAATGCCATTAAATTAACAATGAGCAAATTTGAATTTTATTATTTAATAGTTTATTGCCAGTTTGGGACTCCCATAATATCCTGTTCAGGGTAAGTATGACTATTTTGTGGGGCCAAAAATTCAATGCAATTTTAATGTTAGAGTAAGAAACATCATATATTCGGTACACTACCTAATGTGTTTAACTTGCTACACAATTGAATTTGTATTGGTTATTAGCAGAGATTTACCTAGCCATAAACTTTGTATTAGAACGTAAGAAAAATTTCCTTTAAGATGAATGCTTTACCTTCCAAATTATTGAACTTGTTTCCAAGAGGTTTTGTCATTCAGAAGAATAAAATAGATTGTAAATGTACACATCAGCGTTGTAACATGAAGTCTAATTAACTAGAGGGTTGAGTCCTATCTTTTCTACAACTAGGAAAGGGCTTCTCCTACTGGCTATTGTAAAAGGTGACCTCTGGCAGATCCCTCAGTCTTTAGATCAGAGTTTCTCAATGAGAGGTAGAATTACAAGTGGATGTCTGTCACGCTGCTGTCCATCTCTTCCCAAGCATTTTGGAATCTTGAGGTTTAAAGCACAGCATAGGGAATATAGTCAATAATATTGTAATAATTATGTATGTTGCCAGTGAATACTAGATTTATTAGGGGGGATTACTTCATAAGTTGCTTAAATGCCTAACCACTACACTGTATACTTGAAACTAATAATATTGAATGGCAACTATAATTGAAGAATAAAAAAATTAAAAAATAAAACCAAAATTACATTGAGTATTATAATAGGGTTTTCAAAGCAAAAAAAAAAAATGTTATAATTAAATTATAGATGATAAAATTGGGAAAATCTCAACTGGTATAAATATTCACAGATTTTGTACTTTCAACTAGGAGATGAAGAGCCTAACATTTCTAGGAGGCCATGATATTTTAATTTATTTTTAATAGCCATGAACACACATGGATTTAACAAGAAACAATTTTTTTTGAGAAACATGACTTTAGATGACTTTTAAATTAGCCCTACACATTCTCAGCATGGTTCATGGTTTAGGCTCTGCACTTCCAGAGCTAAATATACCATTGGATGCTAATTAGGCTGCTTTGCTTTTCACCCTCAGAGTTTTTGCAGGAACTCTGAGAATAATGGCCAGAAGAGAACATACACTTTACTGAAGAATACTTAAATAATTCGAAAACCCTCCTGGAAAAAAAAAAAAAAAGCAGAGCAGAAGAGGAGATTACAAAGATAACATCTGCCAGGAAAAACATGTCTTTGAGACACCCTCTGACTAATAAATCTCTGTGCCACTTGAAAGTAAAAAGAAAATGAGGTGTGGAAGCCAAAAGAAGAAAAAAATCACAAAGCTTTTGGTTCTTCATATACTAGGCTTAGGCCAGCTCAAAAATACTCATGGACATCTCTACCCAATAGCTTGAAATCAGTCACGATGGAGTCTTTGCACCACAGAAATTAGCAAATGCTACAAATCAGTCCCCCTCACTGTCACCTCCAAATGCTATTGTTAAACATTTACTAACATTTATGGAGGAGACAAGGAGGATTGCCTAAGGACCTTTATTTCTGAGTCTTCAGTGTAATAAAAATGCCATGGTTTACTGTTTGTTTTATTCAATAAGTTTCTCCATCATACTTATGGTGGGGATTTTGTTTCGAAACTGAGTGAAATGGTGTTGCTACAATATTTTATAATGGTTTAAGGGTTAAACCTATAGTTTTATTCCTGGCAGAGAATAATATGAGATAAGAATGTTTAGCCAGATAATCACCAGCTGGTTTTATGCTTTCAGCCTCTGATACTGACAGGGTTTCCCTGCAGGGGTCCAGTATGCACTGAAATGTGAGGGTAACACTCAGGTGTCCAGTCTCCCTCAATCTTTTGTCCCTTGTTTTTTGAGATACATGGTATCTCTTCTCTCACTCTTAGCCACAAAGCCATGCATCAGAATACTTACACTTCTCTCTCTTTTTTAATAGTATTAGAGATAATTGATTTGAAAGAAATGCACATATTTGATGTGTAAAATTTGATGAGTTCAGATATATGCAAATGCTAATGATACCATTACCACAGTAAGGTAGTAGATCTATCCAATACTTCCCCAAGAGTTTCCCTGTGTCTCTTTGTGTGTGTGTGTGTGTGTGTGTGTGTGTGTGTGTGTGTGTGTGTGTGTGTGTAAATAACACTTAATATGAGGTCTACCTTGTAGCCACTGTGGCAAACAGTATAGAGTTTCCTAAAAAAATTTAAAAGTAGAACTACTATATGACCCAGTAATCCCACTTCTGGGTCTATATCCAAAAAATTTAAAATCAGTCTCTAGAAGAGATATCTTCACCCTCATCCATTTGTAGCATTATTTACAATAGCCAAGATATGAAAACAACCAAAGTGTTCATCTACAGATATATATATAAAATCTCCAATGGAATATTATTCAGTCTTGACAAAGAAGTTCTGCCACCTATAAAAGCAAGGATAAACCCAGAGGACATTATACTAAGTGAAATAAGCTAGTCACAGAAGGATTAATACTGCATGATTTTACTTATGTAAGTGGTCATAACTCATAGAATTAGAGAACATGATGATGGCTTCCAGGAGCTGGGGGTGAGGAAAAGGGGATGTTGTTTAATGGATACGAAGTTTCAGTCATGCTAGATGAACAAGTTTTAGAGACCTACTGTGCAACATAGCACTTATATTTAACAATAGGGTATTGTGTTTTCATCTGTTTTTTACATAACCATTTGACTTCATTCCTTTCTTGAGGGAACTGTGACTGGGTTACTTCAGCCCCAGGGAAAAGATGATTTGGTAATTAATTTGACTGATCTGGGTAACAGAATTAGGAAAAAAAATAATCTCTTTAGTTATTACAAAGTTATGCCATTGTACTCCCAGCTATAGGTAGGAAAGAAACCTGGGAGAAATTTATTTGTTTCTAACACATACAAAACGTACAACAGAGTAAGAACACCAAAAAAAACAAAACAAAACTCTTTACCCCTAAATCGTCACAATCCTGGGCACATTTGGAAAGATCTTAGGAACCAACAAGAAAGCTGTGTCCTGGCTACAATCAAAACCACGTCTGGAACTCTGTGTAGAATTGTGCTTCTGCCCACTTAAGTCAGCATGGTGTGGAGGGCATCTGGAGAGTGAACCCCACTTCATTAAGGAGATGTCTGAGGTGCTGGCAGAGACCGCCTCTGCAAACTGGAATAAGGAAGGCAAGGAGGAGCCAGGATGACATCCTGACTTACTAGGGTAGGAAACTTGGGAAAAATGAAAGGAATACTGGTTCAGACAACAGGTGGTAAACTTATGGGAACTTTTAGTCTGACAATCGGTATTAGTTGAATTACAGATTTAAATAAATTTAAAAGTTGACAAAGATACAAAGAAAGAAATAAAATTTCAAACATATTCCTCATCTCTGAGGAGGGATTTAGAATAAATTTAATTTAGAATAAAATCCTCTTCATAAGCTATGCTTCTCTTGCCAGAGCAACATAGATCATGGCCTTGTGTAGACAGAAATTCCTATGGTATGTGTATAGAAATGGAGTTCACCATTTCCTGAAACATAAAATTAAGAAACATTATCCAGAATTAAAAGCAGTCTTTATTACCTAGAAATGATAACGATCTAACATTTGTTCATACATGAGTAATGTAGGATTTTTTTCCCCAAATCAGCAATCACCCACAAATCCTTGGCTGCCTTGGGAAAGGTTTAACAGCTTCAAAATATTAGGACAGGTTTATAAGAGCGAGGGTTTCAGCTCACATACCCACATAAGACCAGTCTATGCTGTTAGGGAAAATGACTCACATGTAGTCAAGGACAGCATTTTATTATTTTATTATTCTACTTCATTACATAAATCACCTTTCATGCCTGTTAAATTACGTATTGTTTACCTCTCAAAAGTAGCTTAGTCTGCATGCTGGTACATACTATCCATGGAAGAGATCTTTCTGTTCTCATTAAAATCTGATAAAGAATAGAATATACCAGTTTTGAATGAAAGTAGGGCAAAATAACATAAATGGGCTATATTTTAAGGTCTTCACTCAGAGGTAGCAGAATATAGCAAGAGTAACCTCCTGTTTGCATATGGCAAAGCTATAGCAAAGTGAGGCCAGTCTGCACAGCCAAAATGTGTATTAGGTTCTTAAAATCCAGTGGAGCTAAGCAATTTAATGTTCTGGCCCCAAGTGTTTCCTGTTGGCCCCATGGCTGATGACACATTGTCTAATAGGGTGGCAACAGGGAAAATGAGTGCCTCCAAGCCTCCATCTATTGGCAAAAACCAAGGTTACCACCTTTCCATTCTCCAGTTCCATCTGCGGTGTGGTTCTCACATTTGCCTGCAAACTGGCATCCCCTGGGGAGTTTTGAAAACTAATAATGGCTTGGCCCTAGCCCCAGAAATTCTGATGGAATTATTCTTAGCTTCAGCCTAGGCATCAGGAGTTTTAAAAGCTCTAAGTCGATTCTAACAGGTGGCTAAAGTTGAGTCGCTGATTTAGAGGAACTAAATAAGAGACAGTCTAGGCCACGTTTCTCAAATGTTAATGCACGAGTCACCTGAGGATGTTGATAAAATGCAAGTTTTGATTTAGTGGGTCTAGAGTGGGGCCTAAGATTCTGCATTTCTAACAAGTGTCCAAGTGATGCTAAGGCTCACATGGTCTGCGAACCAGACTTGTGTTAACAGGGCCCTAGCACAGTTATCACAAAGTTCCTGAAGCAGTATCAGCGTCACAAAAGTTTTACAAGGCTAATGTGACATTTCAGACTTCTGAATCAGAATGTATGTTTTAATAATATCCTAGGTGATTTCTATGTGTATTAAAGTGGAAGAAGCACTAGAGTCTTGGCAAATTTCCTCTTCAATACCTTTGTCCAGATAATTGATGATAAAATATTCATTTAAAAAAATATTAACAGTATTGATTGTAATTGTGATGATATGTGGCAAGTTTTAAAATATGGCCAAGTCTAAGCAAGCAAATGAAAACCACGCATGACCCCACCAGGTGGAGAAAGCTATTGATAACTGACTATTCTTCCATCCAAATAAGTGTTTCTAAAGAGAGAATAAAACAATTTATTCAAAGGGAACATTTCAGCCCGCTCAAACAGAAACTTGGCAATATTTTAACTGAAACTTACACTCGTCGAATTTAGCCCAATGTGGCAAAAATATGAGACTCTTGTTTAGGATAACACTGGTTGCTGAAGGAGGTAACATCGCATCCGGTTCTTGTAGTGCTCTAGGGAATATAAAACCTCTTTGCTATGAGTCAGGATGTCAAACCAAGTTATTTTGTTCTGCTTCTAAGTAAGAAGTTCAGAACTCAGACTTAAAAATACCAGCTGATAATTAAAAACAGGGCAACCTTATTTAAGTTACCAGCAGTGAATAAATTCCCAGAAAGTTGAAACACTGATGTGTACTGGTGACCTATAAAAATATAATATGTAAATAGTTTGGGGGAAAAAAAAGTAATTCACATGGATCTCAAATATATTTTCTTTCAATCTGTAACAGATCAACTTTTCTAAGAGGGCAGATTGTTAAAATTTTCAACTTGGCTGCCTAGAACTGCTACAATCAGAGCTGTCAAATCAGAAGCCTAGCACAAGAAAAAATAACTGGAACTTTCATGTAAGAACCAAGATTCTCAGCTCCTGCATACTAAGTCAGAGCAGTGAAAGCCAAGAACTTAAACTATTTTTTTAATGGCCCTTTCTTTAGAAAACTGTTAAGGTATTCAATAGGCTGCCTACTTTCTTAAGAGACTTTAAACTCTATTAAGACACTTTCCTTACCTCAGTGAATACGTTTGCACCAAACGTCAGCATAAGAATGAAACTATACAGCCAACCATCAATGTTGGGAGAACGAGCTGGAGCAACAAGTCATACTGTTTCTCTGCAAAGGCAAAACTGGACATAGTGGAAGGAAGTAGAATGGTTTGAGAACTAAAAGATGGAGAATTTTGGAGTTTGGGACTGGGCATGTGGTAGAAAGGACATGTCACAGGCAATGCCCCTCAAAGAGGCAAGACTGGTTATTCTGGAACCTTTGAGAAATGTGTGAGGCTGTTTACTTTTTGGTGAAATGGTGGGTGTGTATTTATATACATATTGGCATATATCTGATTTTATTATACAGCACATTTCTTATACTTCTTTAAGCTCCTTTACATTAGAGAAATATATATTATTTTAAATTAATGTGTAAGTAGATTTGTATATTCCATGAATTTCATTTCAGACAAGGGAAAAGGGGATTACAAAATAGTGTTAGAAAAAGAGGTCACTGGGTCTATTAGAACCTGTGAAATTGATTAATTACCTTATCATCAATTAAAATATAATTACATGGGCAGCTACTTAATTTTTATTACCTTAATACCCCCCCCAAAAAAAGTTAGTTTCTCTCCAGATTTGGAAGATATATTTGGATACTCCAATTGAAAACCTGTCCATGTGACATGTATAATAGTTAAAAACTAAAACTGAGATAGCACCAGAAGCCTGGAGACATCCAAACTGGAAAGAAGTGACATTAATATAAAATACTATGAACTAAAAAAAAAAAAATGGGATTTCAGTACAAACTTCAGCTTTAAAGTAGGTTTTGACTTACAGCTGAGCTCCATCTCACACGGGTAACTTTAACCAGAGAGCTTTAGAGTTAGTATCAGGGATATGTTTATTTACTATGGTAAAAATGAAGGCTAGCTAGTGTAAAATTAGAGTAGTCTGGAAGGATCTATTTTGCAAGTGAAACAGATATATTACTCTAGAGTAAGTTTCAGGATAGAGAAAAACTCCACAGGTTTCTTTCGTAACTTTGGCAACTGGGAGGTATTTTTGTATTGTTACCTTACCCATTTGTGTTTCTTTTTGTCACTTATTTTAATGCAAAATAACAATAGTATGCAAAACAATATCACACTGTGCTTAAAGTCTAAAAGAAATAGATGTGTCACAGCGCTGCTGTGCTGACTTTGACTATCCTGCAGAATATCGACAAGTTAGCTCCCCAATGGCCAAGCTCCACGACTTGGGGCACTGCCCCAGTATGACAATGCGCTTTACTTATATTCCCACGTTGGCCACAGTAGCACAAGAGAATACTATAATCCAAAAGGAATTACTCAGAAACAGGGTCCTGAACAGTCCAATCACCACCCCCTGCACTTTTGAAACTCCTAACACAGTAGCCCACCACATCAGCTCTGAGATACACACAAGAGCAGAAGTAGAGTCTCAAGAGGTCTGAAGTAGCAGCTGAGATCTCCAAGGGTCTCTAGTCTACAGTGACAGAAGCCACATTTCCTTACCCAGTGGTTCTCAATTTAGCTCTACATTAGAATCACCCAGAGAGCTTCCAAAATAAAATCTTATGCCTGTGTGGTACCCCCAATCAATTAAATGACAATCTCTGTGGTTGGGATCCAGACATTCACTTTTTCAAAGCTCCCCCCGCCCCAAGTGATTCCAATGTTCACTCAAGGTTGAAAACTACTGCCTGAGCAGTAATCCCAGAAATGAAACTAAACCCAAAGAATTACAATAAGCTGCACAAATCACATAGAGTAATTATTATCATTATCGCCTAGGGCTATCCAATATTGCCCTTAAATTAAGTTCAAAATTGGCAGGCTCGGCCATTGGATCATATGGGAAAAATCAGCTAAACAAAACACAGTTCTTTGATGGAAATTTAGCTTTCTGCCAACTGCATGTTTGAGTATTTGCGGTCCAACTTCAAATGAAAAAAGTGGTTTTTTTTTTCCCTAACTGAATCATGATATTCACAATGTGCAGCATGACTGACAGTGCTCGTGGGCAACTGAGCAACTTTAGAGATTCCTTTTTGCTTAGAAGTATACTGCGAACAATTATTTTATTCATTTCTAGAACAGTATTCTAAAAGCTGGGCTTGATTCTTGTCTTAAACAATCTGTGGTATTGGGAGCACAACCTAAAACTATCTAGATTTTAATTTTGTTGACCCTAACTAAAAGAAGTTTGGAGTGAATAATTTCGAAAATCTTTTCCATCTCTAAATGTTCTGAATCAATAATGTACAGTTTTCTCACCCTTCTCAAGGCATTTGTTTTCATATCACTTAGATTCATATGGTGATACCACTTAATTTCATTACTTAGGCCATGTGTTAATGGCAAATAGTTGCACAATAACTTGATTGTTTTGTGTGATATGCAAGACGTACCAAAATACTAAGCACAAAGTTTAAGCATCATCCATTCACTGTGTGAATGTGAATGTGAGTGTGAAGAGACATCTCCAGTGGAGACCAAGAGAGTATCTGCTTCCTAATATAAACATCACTTTTCTATAAAACAATTACTGTCTTAGGAGGCATTCACCGAAGGGAAATTGCCGGCCCTGGAGGCAAAGATGTGATAAGATAATTTCTATTCTTTCGTTTTGGCCAAATGGTAAATAAGTTACAAATGAAATAACTTTGGCACTATTAATTCTCAAAAGCAGCTTTAGGCAGAGACTTCAATAAGACTGAAATCAGCACTTAATTTTTCATTTTCTCTTTTCTGGGAGCCTTCAATGGAACAGTTTCAATTCTAAATTTAAGATATGTTGCCAAAAACTGATTGAAAAAACATGGTACATGAAAAGATATTTAGGTAGGTTTAAACAAAACAAAAAAAAAAGTGGATATGAACACTGCTTGAAAGGAAAATGACTTTTACATCATATTTCCTTATCCTTTTAATAGAAAAAGACTCCTTTCTTTAAACTTTGGAACAACTTGGTACCTAAAAATATCAACATTATGGTGTTGATTAGGTATTTTAAGAGTGTAGGTCAACGCTTGGAAGTTTAAGAACTATATCTCGAATGGAAATAGTTTGCATAGTTTCAGCATTCTCTTCTTTCCCCACATTTCCCTTAATAATATTGGGTTTTAAAGTTATGCTGCTTTCTATTTTTATGTTCTCAGACATGGATGATTTTACCTTTAAATCTGGATATTCAAAGGAATAATGTTGGAACTGGTATGTATTTTCTCATCTCTATTTTTCTCAGATTTGAGTGATCTAGGTAAACTCTTCCTATTTGAGTGATCAAATTATTTTATCTGATGTTTCTCAAAATTACTACCTTGGGCTCAAAATAGTTTGATGATATAAATATGATAAATTTTTGAGTATATAATTTTTTCACAGCGACAAGATCTTAATGTACAAAAGAAGAGCACATTCCTCTTCAAATTTATTCATCTTACAAATTAAATAGGCTACTGACCTGAACTGAAACTAGATAAAGAGAAATTGAATCTCCAATTTGAAATGTGATAGTTGTTAAAAGGTAAGTTTAATTGCTCTAACCTAGTTCAAATCCTTTTGAACCTGATTTGTTAAAGTTAGAACTGGGTTGAACCAGTTTACGTTGCATTGAACCATTTTCACCAATTTCTCTTGGTGTTAGCTTTGTACAATGCCTGCCTATTCAGCGAGTCATGCCTGGAATGAGATGTCTGCAATAACAGTACACAGGTATAAAATTACACAGATAATACAAAAAAAAGGGAGGAGGGCATCAACTATTGTTATAGACAGACTACATAAAATGCAAGATATGATCAGAATTTGGGGACACGAGTTAAGTCAAGAAAACGTGCAGCTGGTGCTCACAGAGGCAGGGCCAGGGAAGATGATTCTAAAAATGGAGAATCCAAGGGGTAGAAGAAAATACAAATAGAGAAATCCTATTGGCAAACACTGAGCATCCATCGGGATGTTGTCCTATGTCTAGCAGTCTAATTTGGAGGGCCATGGCCAGGCTTTTAAAGAAACAAGTTAAACTAAACATTAACCTTTAGTGTAAGCTGGGCAAAGATGTACAGAGGCTCTCATCAAAGCAAATGTGGGTTACAATGAGCCTTTCAAATGAGTCTCTCTGCTGAGTGCCCTCTTGCTCTCTCAGGCACTGTATCTCTACAGCCTGGGAGCCCAGGTAGCCTGGTCTAAACTCTCTGGTTTCCTCTTAGTCACTGTGGCAGGCTTCATGGCTGCAGCTACATAAAAGAGTCCTGTTGGGCAGAGCAAAGTCAGCAGGACAATAAGATCAGTCAACAAAAACAGGCTTAGACACCTGTTTTTGAAATTGTGGAAGGGCTGAACTGTGTAAATGAGACAAAAAGGGTGCATATAACTGGTCTTCTGAGCCAATGGTTTTTCCCATTGTGGGGTGCCAGCAACAGTAGTATGGCAGAAATCAGAGATTCTATAAATCTTTTTAAGCACTGGTTACAATCCAGGTTCATTGAACAAAGTAAAAAGCTATAGGTGATACCTGCAACATCTGTAATTCTAGAGGAAGGCTTTGTTCTGCTTCACGGCATATAAAAATTTGCAAATAATTGAGTAAAGTGTTTTAAATTCTTCCTCTGAGATGAAGATATGATCAGGAGCCCAGAGTTCAAAATGTTAGTTTTGAGTACACTACAGCTAAATGTCCCCTGTAGGAAGTATGCTGTTTTGGTTGAGATCAGTAATGTCCTATAAAGGGGGTAACATGGACCTTCTTGGTCAGGCCACCACCATGATGATGATGGCATTAAGAACTTTTGATGGAAGGGGATTAAAAACAGACTCTGAATGGTACCATCTCCTAAAGTGCTTGGGAATCAGGAATATTCATGGTTTTTCAAGCATGCTTGATCCAGAAGGTTCAGAAATCCATGTTAACCTGGTTTGGCAAGTGAGTCATGACATAGGAGGAGTGCCAATGACCCTGGCGGTGCAGGTGACCCTTCACTATGTTCTGAGTTGTCAGCTCTGCCAGGCAATGTTGTCATGGGGTCTGTATAATGGTACCACCCTGCTAGTTGTGTTCTCAGCTTCCAAAAGTCCCACCAGTAGTGAGGCCTGCTTCAGAACCGAGACCTCAAAACCAGTTTAAAACAGTTAGAACTCTTTTGAAATAAACTCATCCAAGATTTGAAATGTTGACCTAAAATATTAACCTTAGCTAGTGCTTAAGAGACAATCCTGTTTGTTGCTGTTCTTGAATAATTACTTCTGAAGAGGTATTGTAGATTATATTATTGAAATCGTACCTTAAGGAAGGTCTTTACTGATTCAGAAATGAATGAATGGGAGACAATAGTCAATGCTCATTTCCTCAAATGGTCCCATTGCTGGCCTCCTCCTACCAAGCAATAGGCTTTTATCAAATTTGTCCAGATTTCATAATCTTTCTCAACCACAATTGTTCTTGTGTGTCACTTTCAAACTAATGTTTACCACGTGTTGCCTATTTATAGAAAATACA
This sequence comes from Cynopterus sphinx, assembly GCA_030015415.1. NCBI lineage: Eukaryota > Metazoa > Chordata > Mammalia > Chiroptera > Pteropodidae > Cynopterus > Cynopterus sphinx. The sequence goes on along the minus strand of CM057391.1, from coordinate 16,913,198 downwards.
TGCATGTGGTACTGTTTATATACAACATGTAGATTTACTGCAACAGATTTAGTCAAATGAGAATCAAGTCGAGGTGAAATCTTATTCAAGGACATTTGATGAATGCATATCATTTTGCTTATGACATAAGCATTGCAGTTTGATCAAATGAAATGATCTCGAGCTATTCCAAGAAAAAAAAAAGCTTGTTCATTGTTCAGATCTCAGCAATAGCAATTCCAAGAAGGGAGATTCATGGCCAAAACCTCAGGGCTCTGTTGAAATCATCCATTGGGGAGCCTCAAAGTACAAAAATCACACCAACACACTTCCAGAATAGGAAGAAGAATCATGCCTAAACTCAGGCACTTTACTCAGCAGCCTCAAACCAAAGAGTCCCAGTTCATCCCTAGATTCTGTCCTCATTTATGATTCTAACCATTTTTATTATAGTCTCTAAACTAATTAATATATTCTATTTTATGACTTCATTTAGTTTGTTCCTCTAGCTAATAGTATTTGCTTTTTAACTCAATTTAAGTTTTTTAATCTTTTTTTTATTATTTTCTATTTTTATTGTTTCATTGCTAACTTTTATCATATTTTATTAATTCTTGACTTTATTTTGCCACTTTATGCCACTTTAACATAGTGCTTATGTTATGCCACCTTATCTTGCCCTTTTATTTTATGATGTTATATTGATTATTGTTATTATCTACTTTAAACTATAATTCTTGTTTTCTTTTAAATGTTACCCAACATTTATAAATGGCAAGCAGAAATACTGGCTAGAAGGAAGCATCTAGGCCCTAGGCAAGCAATATTGAAAGACATCTTTTCCACTCATAAGTTTTACAACATCTCTTCCAGAGCTCCACAAATTATTCCTAGATTTCCTCAGATAAATCTGTTGAGTTGATTGTGAAATAAGTCTGAAAGGCAACTCTGAGTATTATCAGGAATCCTTTACGCAAGGTGAAGGAATCAACACACAAACCAAAAATACATCCTCAGCATAAAGTTTAATAAGCCCCAAGGGAGAGCACACATGAGTACCCGAATTACAGTGGTCTTCTTCCCTCATGAATTAACCAGTCTATTAAGGAAATAAAAATGTCATGATTTCTATTCTACAAAACTGTTGGATTCTGGGTAAATTCTTAGAACAAAACACAGTTTACTGGAAGAAAGAAGGTCACAATTATTGGGACCAGACAAAAGTCAGTTTAATTCAAGGAGAGAAATGGCACATGTTCTCTCAGACTAATCTTTTTTTTACTTCTATGAAGAAAATGAATTTATTGTTTTTCTCTTGCAACTTAAATAACATCATCATTTAGAAAATTTAAATGATATAAGTTCTAAGGAAGATATCACTTGGTATTCCACCCTGAATGACCACTGTTAACATTTAGTGCCCACTTTTTCATGCATCTACTTATGTGCAAATACTCATAGGCACATCATGTTAGGTAAATGGCATTATATTTTGTGTTTGTTTTTAAAATATAGTCTGTTGTCTTACTATTTCCCCTTTCTATTTTTGCTTATCTTAGCCTTCCTATTTCATTTTATACTCCCAACTGCTATATATATCATTCTTGACGTGTAACTCACACTAGCAAACTAGTTGGTAAACTTCCATATTGATATATATGCTCACAAACATATTTATACACATGTGTGCACACACAGAGACATACATATACATGCTGATCAGGAAGGAAAGACTACATTATGCTGCTGTAACGAATGACTCCAGAATATAAGCAATTTATTCTTAATCATGATATATTTCCATCTTAGGAAATCCTGCTCCAACTTATCTTTAGTCTTAGATCCTTGCTGATGGGGAAGTTATTATAACTGTGGTGGCAGAAGGCAAAATAATATGGTGACACCACTGAGTTAAGACTTAAGCAAGAGATATGGTGCCTTAGTCTACATTTTCATAAGGCCCTGATCTAGCTTCCTAATAGGACAAGCAGTTTGAAGGGCCACCTGTCTCTTCTGGGTCTATGTTTCTCCCTCTACCCCAATTGGGACTGTGCTGCAGGTCCTAGGATTCCAGAATTCCTGCGCTAATGAGCTTTGTGGGGACCTCTTCCTTGAGTCCATCTCCCTAGGGCAGAAAAGTCTTTAGGAGCATGTATCCCTTTAGCCCAAGAGGTAGCCAAGAGTATGATTTATGTGGGGACTATGGCTGGAGCCTGAAAATGTGAGCTAGAGTGTTCAAAGAAATGAGCTCAAGCCCCTCATAGTATGGGAGAAATGGGAATTAGGGGTCCTACTGTATTTTAGGTGCATAGTCAGTGTGTAGCACAACTTAATGAAGAAGCCATATATTTCCCTCTGAATTAAAATATCTTTTTACATATAATGAAGATAACTTCTTGATTCTCTATTCTGTTCCACTGATCTATTTTTCTATATTTATGCCAAAACCACATTGATTTCATAAGTAGTTGTATTCTATATTTTAATATCTGGTAAAGCAATTCCCCTCTTATTAATTTTTTTCCTTTTACCCAAATATTATTGCCTATTCTTGGGTAGTAGTTTCCCACACAACATTTTTAAAAATCATTTTATGCAATTCATTACAGAAAACTCTGTTGGGATTCTAATAGGAACTGTATCATATTAATATACTTATATAGCACTGATACTTTATCACTAAATATTGCCACCCCAAAATACAGTATGCTTTCTACTAATCAAGATCAATTTTTTTGGACCCTTAATAATAATCTATACAATTGGCTCTGAGTATTTCTGATTAAATTTACTGCCAAATACTTTTATAATTTTCATCATTATTGTGCATGAAATATTTTCTCATTTCATTTCTACCATGTTATTGCTAGCACAAAGAAAACCTATTGGTTTTGCTTGTATTTATCCTGTACCCATCCTTACCAAATATATATATTTTTATTCTAGAAGTGTTTCTTTGTAAATTTGTAAATTTGTATATAATATCATCAGCCAAAAAAAAGATTTTTATAACAAATTTCTCAATAATTTATTACTAAGACCACTAAGGCAGCGGCAATAGCTGTCAAACCATCTAGTTCTTGGTTTTGATTTAAATATATGTTAGTATTTTACCAAGTAGAAAGATATTACCTGTTGGTTTCTAGTGAAGGATCTTTATTTCATTCAAGTAAATTATTTTTATTTTTTCTTTGAGTATTTTTTTAACAGCTGCTGAACTATACAGTTCTACAGATCTTTTTTGCTGTAATCTATAGGGTCAAGTTCGCTGCAAAGGGCAAACAATTGAAAGCCGCAGCTGCTTAAAATATACAGAAATCACTTTGTTGCATAAAACGTAGTAAATTAAGGGCTGGTAGTACAGATCCACAATCGTTTGGATACAGGCTCCTTCTATCCTTTTGTGTTGCCACCTCAACAAGGTGTCATGGCTGCCTCAGAGTTAATTACTGTGTTGCAATTCCAGCCAGCAGGAAGAAAAAAAATGAAAAAATAAAGGGCAAGTCCCCTTCTTTTGACAAGCCTTGCCAAAAGATGCACACACTATTTTGCTTACATTAGATTGTTCAGAAATGAGTCATCTGGCTGTGCCTAAATGTAAGGAAAGCTGGTAATACAGTCTTCCACTCTTTTTTTTTTTCTGTCTTTTATATTATTGCTGTCAGTCATTTCTTTTATATAGGCATGCATAACCATATATACACACACACATAATATGTATATTGTCTATTGGTATTATTATTTTGAATGAACTGCTATTAGATCAATTAAAAATAAGAAAAATAAAAGTTTTTATTTTACCTTCACATATTCTTTCTTTAAGACTCTTCCTTACTTTATGAAAATAAGAGTTTCTGGCTTATATTATTTTTCTTCTCTCTAAAAATTTTTGTTTAGCATTTCTTGCAGGGCAGGTTTACTAGTAATAAATTTCCCCAATATTTTTCATCTGAGAAAGTCAATTTCTCCCTCACTTTTGAAAGGTAATTTCACAGAATTCAGGGCTGGTTTTCTCTCTCCTCTCTCTCTCTTTCTCTCAACGCTTTAAAAATTCACTCCACTCTCTTCTGTTTGCATGCTTTTTGAGAAGTGGAATGTAATTCTTGCCTTTGCTGTTCCATAAGTAAGACGCTTTTTCCCTCTAGCTTCTTTCAGGATTTTTCTTTCTTTTTCATTTTCTGTATATTGAACTGATGTGTCTAGGTGTAATATACTTTGGCACTTATCCTGCTTGATGTTCGCTAAGTTTCCTGAATCTGTGCTTTGGTGTTTGGCATTAATTTAGGAAAATTCTCAGTCATTATTGTTTCAGATATTTTCTGTTTCTTTCTTTTGTCTCCTCTGGTATTCCTGTTACACAGGTCACACTTTTTGTGACTGTCTCCCAAGTCCTCGGATACACAGTCCTTGTTTTTCAGTCTTTGTTCTCTTTTCTTCTATATAGATATGTCTTCTACCTCAGAGATTAATGTTTTTTATTTCCAGCATTCCAAGTAGAGTTGTAACTTTTTGTTCTTTCTTAGACTTTCTATTTCTCTGCTTGCATTGTCCATTTGTTCTTGCATGCTGTCTACTTTACTCATTAGAGCCCTTTGCATATTAATCATAATTATTTTAAATTCCCACCCTGATAATTTTAACATCCCTGCCATGACTGATTATGATGCTTGCTCAGTCTCTTCTAATTGTGCTTTTTGCCTTTTGGTATGCCTTGTAATTTTTCCTTGACAGCAGATGTAATGTACTGGGTAAAAGGAGTTGCTGTAAATAGGCCTTTAGTGATATAATTGATGGTGAAGTATTGTGAGGAGGAAAGCATTTTATAGTCCTATGATTAGGTCTCTGTCTTTTAGGGAGCCTGTGCCTCTGGACTGTGAATATCAAAATTGTCTCTCAGGTTTTTTTTCTCCTCCTTAGGAGGGATGCGATGGCTTCAGAGGGCTGAAGTTGGGGCTTTACCTCCCCCTCCAGGTCAGTTAGGCTCTGGTTTACTAGTTTCTCCCAAGCTTAGGCTTTGTCAACGTGAAGTTTTTAACTCTCAGACTTGCCCACACTGAGCCTCCAATGTGACAATATTATAAAGTAGACATAGAAGAATTTTTAAAATAAAAAAGAAAGAGACATTGGAAAGATTTTTTTAAAATTATGAATTATGTAAATAAAAAAACTGTGTACTATAAAGTCCTATGAGCATGTTGTGGTTGGGCTATATACTTCGCTATAAAACTCCTTGCAATAAGTGCTGCAAGATAGTAAGTTAGCTCCCATGCATTTTAAAATTGAATTTTCCATTTTGGTTTTTACTTTTTAAAAAAGGTCTTTGTATATCTTAATAGTCATATTCCTCTTATAAAGGTGTATGAAATTATTTTGATGTCTGATATCAATTTAAAAATCTTGTAAATTCTGTATATGCTAGGTACCAACCTAAACACTGACTTCTTTCAAAAAACATGAATAGTAGAATTACTAATGACATTTTCCAAAACTACACATATAGATGACCTAGATGATATGGGTTTAGAGGGTTGTTTTATTATGAGCCATTTTCCTAGCAGAGGTTAATTACATGATTTAATTAGAAAAACATTCAGCCAATGAGATTTAGAAATATAACAATTTGAATGAAAACTAATCAAAATCTCACTTGTATTTTAAGTCAAGAAAAATTAGTTACACAAATCTTAATAGTTAAAGTGACTATTTCTCGCTCAGTTTGAATTTCATGAAAACCACCTCAAAGTCTGGGAACATAACTAGAATGTCTTGGTCTTAAGGGTTGGGATGGCTGTGACAGATCAATAGACACTTAGCAAACTACCTTTGGATGTTCAGGGAATTTTGTTCTCACTTCTTGGGAGAGGACTCTGCTCTCTCATTGCTGTTTTGTGGTAGGATCAAGTACGTCTCAGGTGCAAAAACTCTGCTACTTTGTCAGCGTTAGCACTGTGCCAAGAGCCTTGTGAGATTCTTTTAGCTTTCATTTAACCATTATTAGCCTTGATGACAGGAACAGAATTTGAATATGAAGCAAGTTTTGAGGGCTTATCATAAGATCTAATTATTAATTTGCATTTTAAAACCAATGCAAGAATGAGTCAGGCAGAAATGGGATCCAAACAGCACATTTTAAAGACTCGTTTAGGTCCACTTTTCTCTTTATAACTTAGGACTAATACCCTAATGTTGTTTTAGAGCAGAGGTTGGCAATTTATTTTCTGTAAAAGGCCACATAATCAATATTTTAGGCTTTGCAGGCAATATTGTCCCTCTTGCAACCACTGAACTCTACCATAGTAACATGAAAGCCACCACAGACAATACTTAAACAAATGGCTCAACCATGTTCCAAGAGAATTTTATTATTAACCCAGCAGACCAGACTTGTCAGTAATAGTTTGTATACCCCTGTTTCAGAAAATGGAGTCTATATCCTCTGGTTACAAGATTAATCTGTATATTTTAAAAAAGACAGTATTGTCATTCAAACCAGTCAGGTGACTTACATAGTTATTTGTCACCAAATATTAAGTTGTTTAAAATGCTAGCTAAGAACTCTAAATACGCTAGACTCCATGTAACTAGCAAGCTTACCATTTAATGATATCTCAAATGTACAGCAAACCATATGATTTTATGAGAGGAATTATATAAGATAATGTTGAAAAATAAAGAGAACTAACCCTTCATATTTAGTGACTTAAAGACATGTACTTTCTTCTAAAGCAATTTACATGTTTTTTTTGTTTTTTGTTTGTTTTTGCATAACAAATTCATTTTAACTTCAGTTTCATGGAAAAATGTAAGTAGTTAAATATAGTTACAGAAGCCAGATATGGTTAAACTGACTCTAAATGTTAGGGGTTTCCTCTTTAATCTGACTGTGCAGGGTGAAATATTTTATGGAGCTTGTCACTAGTGTTGGATGTTCTATAGTTTTCAGTGTGACATAATTATGGTAAGGAGAGAACAGCTTGTAGGTAGACACATGTAAGGTCTTGTAGCATTTTTATGCTGATGGCTCATTTGCTTTCTTTATAATTTTTTGAGATACAACGATAACAATCTCAGAAGAATAATCATTCACTATAAGAAACTACCTGGATATTGAAATAAAAAAAAAAAAAAAAGCCCACAAAAAAAGTGAAGACACAAAACCTTTTTAATTAAGTCACATGCTGACGGGTATTTCTGACAGTGTGTAAAAATAATGCCTTGTTTGTTTACTTTTGGTATATACTACAAAACAGGCTTAATCTAGCTATGAAGCATTTTAAAGAACCCCTCTCCCCTTCTGTAAAAAATTCCACTATATTATTCCAGAACTGTATCTCCAAAAATCTTTTTCCATTCATGTGGAATATTTTGGGGTTAGATGTCCAATTAACCTGCTATGGTTTAGCTTCATGAGGCTCACATGTCTTTTTAACTCTGCTGTTATACCTGTAAGTAGGCCAAGAGCTCTTTAAAATTTAAAGAGTAGGAAGAGACTTGGGATGTACACAAGGAAAGCATCATGTTCTGCAAAACATTGTTGCATTTCAAATCAAAATAATTAATGGAAATGGTTACCCATGAAACAGTTGTTCTTTTAAATACCTGATCTACATTTTCATTGGCTTTAAATGTATGGCTCTTTATTAAGTTCCACCATTTTTTTCACGTTCTATGTAAAGCCTGCCTTTTCATGACATTTATACTCTTTGAATATTTATAAACTGCTACCATACTCTCAATTCTTTTTCTTTAAACTTGATTCATATTTTCATGGGTATATGGATATTATACAGTAAAATGGGAGCAATTAAGTGACAGAGAACCAACCTCTTTTTTTGTTGATAGGTTCTAAAATCCTTCATCTCATTCCAACAAAAAAGCTTTTAACTCTCTACCAATTTCTAACTATTAACTCTCATCTTTAGTTCTTTATCCCTGCAAATACCAACGATTCATGTACTCTAACGCAGCTTGGCAGATTTACAATATATAAACACTGGGAGAATCAGAGTCTGTGCCAATAGTTGTAAACTATAGATGCACAGTGATTATTTTCAGAAATGGATGTATGGAATGTCCACAGATGTTTGGTGTTTAGTCTCTTTGAAAATGTATTTGAGTTATGATGGAAATAAACAAATATCAATGCAACTAAGCAATGAAGACATTTTTCTGTTGGTTATATTAACACCATGCTGTGTTCCCAAGTTGTATGTTTTAAGTATTATTAACTTCAAGATCTGATGTTGACTAAAATAGTTAAGTACAAATGCTGCTGAGTGAAAAATAATACCACAATGTTGTTTCTTATACCAAAAATAACGCTTATTCTGCATTTCCAAAAACAAGGGTACAATAGCTTTCAATATCAGAAAATAATTCTTCCTACAATGAATAATGTCTCCTTTGCATTTTCCCTCAAAATATAAATCAGAATTGAAAACCAGTTCCAGAATTAGAAGTAACATCTGGGTTAAATTACATAAACAGACTCAAAATGTATTTATCACTTTATCGACCAAATATTTTATCAGCTGACAGTGTACACAAGGATTAAAGTCAGATTGCTGAGCTTTTATATGTAGGTAAATGTAATTCAGTGTGGTGTGTACATGGAATACAAAAAGGCAAAAAGAGATACTCAGGTGAAGAACAAGGAGAGCCCAGATAACCAGCCTTCAAATTAAGTAAATTCTGTTATTTCTATTTTGAAATCACAGCTCTGGTAAGTTGCCACTCTGTCTTAGTGGTAACTAAACTCATTTATTAGTTTCAGTAACATTTTGTATAGTTTATTGTATTTTTCACATAGCTAGTCATATTATTTATAAATAAAAAGTTTTACTTTTTCTTTTCAGAGGCTTTTGTATTTGTTTTGCTTTACAACCCTGGGTAAGACATTTAGCAAAATGTTGAACAGAAGTGCTCAGAGTTGGCATCTTTGCCTAGTTTATGATCTTGGAGACAGAAGCACTTCCACCTTCAAAACTCATGTTAGTTGTAGGTTTTTTACAAATGCCATTGTGAGGTAGACAACATTCCCTTTAGTGCCTAATTTTCTGAGTGTCTGTATAATAAACAGGTGTTAAATCTTATTAAATGTTTTTTTCTGCATCTATTGAGATGAATTTGTGGGGTTTTCCCATCTCTATTCTGTTAATTATGTGAACAGCATGAATTGGTTTTCAAATGTGTAACTAATCTTTCATTTCTGAGATAAATTCTACTTGGTCATAATGTGTTTTCCCATCTATATATTGCTGGAGTTTTTAGGAGTGCTTGTGGTTATGTTCATAAGGAATATTGGCCTATTAGCTCTCTTTTCTTATATACCTTTGGTTATGGTATAAGGGAAATGCTGCCTTCCTCTCATGATGGGTGTGTGTGTGTGTGTGTGTGTCAATAGGCTCTGTAGTAATTTCAATTTATGTCTTTTCTCACTTTTTTCTTTATCAACCACCCTAGATTTTTAATTTTATTGATCTCTTCAAAGAATATGCTTTATTATTTTCTTTCTTGTTTTCCTGATTTCAAATTGATTTTGCTCTTTATTATTTCCTTCTTTTACTTATTTTGGATTTAAGTAGCTCTTCCATTTTTAGACTATTAAAATGAGGGGTTAGATTTTTAATTTTTAATTTCTTCTCTTCTAATAAGCATTTAAAACTATAAATTGTTTCTAGTACTGCTTTAGCTAAGTCACACATACATTGGTATGTTGTGTTTTAGGTTTCATTTAATTATAAGTATTTTCTAATTCTAATAGTGACATTTTTGTTGTTCATCTTGTGCTTTTCTTTTTTTAATGAAAAGTACTATTTAATTTCCAAATATCCGAAGACATTTCAGGTACCTTTTGGCTATTTGTTTTTAATTTAGTTGTGATCAGAGAACAAACTGCATAATTTTTTCTCTTTGATATATTTTTCAATTATTTTATATACGTTAGAACATATTTTATAACTCAACATACAGTATCTCTTAGTGTGTTGCATGGGTACTTGAAAAGCATATATATTCTGTAGCTATTTTGTAGAATTCTCTATAAATGTTAATTCAGTCTAGTTGGCTATTAATGTTAATCAATTTTTTTTATTTTTACTTATTTTCATTTCACTTTTAGAATCAATTACTGAGAAAGAAGTATTACAATGTTTTTTAAAAGTTATAGAGTCTAAAGTTAACAGGAAATTTACCTGATATTTTTATTTAAAAATTTCAGAGTCAAAACATTAAAGATTTAAATTTAACTATTGTTCAAAAGAAAACTTTGATTTCAATTTGATAATATAAAAATCCAACAAAATATAATAAGGAATATATGAATTGTACAAAACTAGTTAATTTTTGGCCTACTTAAAATTTCCTTATACAACATATAGTTTCCTTTATTTAAGCTTGATTTCAAGAGATGCAGATTAAAATATTTAAAGAATAATTCCACTCCAAAATACTTCTCCATATCTCTTTTGTGGACTATTTTTATCTTCTCCCATGTATAGTGAAGTTTAACATTCTTACAATTTTGTAAGTTGAAATTTCTTTCTTTACTATATAAATACTCAAATTGTCATTCTTTCACTACTACATATAGTCACTAAATACATAAAAGACCCAATTAATCCATACTTTTTCTCCAGTTAACAACACTTTTGACTTATGCTGGATGACATTGACTGTGTCAAAATTAAAATACAGATATATGTAAAAGAAAAAAATGTTTTGAGAAAGACAGAGAAGAATCAGACTTAATCCAGAAATTTAAATGTTAGCCTTAAAATAATGAGTAGCTTACAAGAAAAAACTTGTCTTTTTTTCTTCACAGTACATAATTTATTTTAACAGATTAGAATAACTTAATTTTGTTGGACTTGCACAATAACACTGGACTTCTCTGGCTCATTGATTCCTAATTTTTGTGTGTGTGAAGATATTGATGTTGTATTGTAGAAATCCAGATGTCAGGCACCGTGCCATATTGCTAACATGGGCAGCTGATTTATAGTTATTCTTTTCCATTAATTTTCTGCTCAAGGATTTCCTCATTCAAATTGATGAATCAAGATGTTATCTGGGCTAAGAAAACTGTTTTCTAATTTCTAATGCTCTGACCTCAGGGATGTTTAAGAGAAAGTTGTTGTGATGTATGTATGAGTTTTACAGTAAGTCTTCAAAAGAAAGAACTGTCAAAACACAAACCAAAATGTAAATGTTGGCAATAGTAGATTTTCCTGTAACCCAAATGTCAGCTACACAACACCCCATTAATTTGACTTACCACTTCGCTCCAAACAAGTCCATGTATTTTGGAAAGAAAAACCCTCCTTATATTTTCAACAAATCCAATAAAGCATGGGGAAAGAGGATGAAGATTATTTTTGTGGCTTCTTCATCTAGAATTTTGCAACTGCCCTACTTAAACTTGAGATATATCTTCTCCTTTGATCTCTACAAAATAAATAAATAATCCAACATGATAAGAATTTGAAGGCATAGTAGACTGTTAAATAATTTCTAGAATAGAAAACAGAAAAGCTTTTGTGTTCTGGCCACAAAATCAGCTTGAAATTTAAAAAAAAATGTCATCTCTCAAAATTCCCTTCAAATCTACCACCATCATGGATTGGCATTGACCTTTCACTCTATGCAATCTCAGTTTTTTTTTCATTTCTGATCTCTCTATAGTAAAGTCATTGTCTGCCTTTTTTTCCTGAAACTTTGTGCCAGCCAATACCAAAATTCTTGGTATCTAACCTCCTACTCAAAGAGCTCTTGAAGTAACATTTCTAGTTCTCTTTCTAAGAATTCTGGGAAAAGTTGTTATGTTGGGAGATTAGACAGATAGAGAGAGAGATGACAGGTAGATAGATATATATAGAAATATAGATGTTATTTATATATAATCTATATAATGGGTAAATTACATATGTTATAAATTATATTATAAATTGCATATAAATAATAAATTTTATAATTATAAAAATCATATATATATATAAATTTTTATTTTGTTATATTTATGGAAGAGATAAGAGAGTTTTATTCAACATTGTAGAGCATCTCTGCAGTCTGGAAGGCTAGAGACAGAGCACCACTCTTGTTGAAGGCAACTTGACTTGTCATACATTTGAGAAATTCTAACATTTTATAATATAATAAAATTTAAAATAAATACAAACTTAGTAAAAGAATATTAAATCTCTAATATCAAATACTGTTTTATATATTAAGGACATAGTGTTCTTCTAAAATATCTTTTACCATAAACCTTACTTTCCACCATTATGACCTAAAACTTCTTTGCTCATTGGGAGAATATAAGAAACTAGATACCATTTGAATAAAATGTTATTACTTATAAACTGATGAAGTATTAATTTCTAAATTATGTTTTGAGTAGCCATGCTCATTGCAAACAAGACAAAAAGAGAGTTTAAAATAGTCTTATTTTCCCTTGTGATATGCTCCATGTTAAAGACCAGATTTGCCATAAAGGTTTAGAAAAGTAAAAATAAACTTGTATTTCTCCTTTTTTCATATGCATTTTTAATCATTCTGCTTTAATAACCAAAAAAAAAAAAACCCACTGAAAATAAAACTTAATTCCATACTTTAAAAAAGCAGTTGTCCACCACACCTTTTATTGGAAAATGAGGTTTAAAAGGTTTCCATTAGGAAAGTTACAAAGTAGAAAAAACAATCTCTAATCTTAGGAGGATAACATTCACACAGAAACCCAGAAAAGATCAAGAGTTCACAAGAGCATCTTAAATAGTAAAAATTTACTGTGCAACATGTTACAAAACAAAACTGAATTATTAAGGCAGTGGAAGGGAGTATTGAGCATGGAATGAAGTTTGACCTACAGGTTAAATCCTGAGCTAGAAGTCGGAACTTGAAGGTTGAAGGTACATATTTAATTTGTATATTAAACTAGCACAATACATGACTTAATTGAAATATAAATTTCTTTTTATTTCCACAGTTATCCTCTAAACTTTATTCAGTAGGATGGTTTCCTTCGGTATCTGATGAAGTATCATGGGCTGACTCTTAGATAATAACTGTTCTATGGTCACTTCAAGACAAACACAAACTCAATTTCATAATTAGAATGTCTAGTCTGAGACAGTAATCAAAATTTTTAACTGGGTTTAATATTAAATCTTCCTTCTCATACCAGCATGAGTCTACTTTTCACACTTTGCTGACCTGTTTGGCCCTTCCTTCCAGGGGCTGGTGGTAAGAAGAGAGAACAAGTAAGATCATACTGGGCTCCTTGGTTGTTATCAGGCTTTACACCTTCTAGACCCATATATTTTTAAAGTTGACTCTCTCACAGAACATTTTCATGGGAGTCTCCAAAGAGTCTCAAATTAGTCACTCTGCAGTTTCTTTCTCTGCAGGTGAATTTTCCATCTTACTGTTACTGGGATCTCCAACCAGTACAATACCTTGTCAGTTGATTTCTGCACTTACTCTTGCTCTCTCTCTGTTTGTGCCGTGGTACACTGGAGTCAGCTCCTACAGTCTCACAAGAGCAGATTTACTAATTTTTTTTTTCTGACTCCATGTTCAGTGATGCCATGTTGACAGCTCACAATTAATCAGAATGGCAATACTTACACCACAGAAATAGACAGATGCTATAAATTGGGAGTTGCAGGAGCAATGCTTTTATTATTTTTTTTGTTTTGAGAATCAGTTTTCAGCACAACACAGAATCCATGGCAAAGACTCAATCATCCCTTGCTCCAGCAAACCACAGAAGTACAGGTAAATTCAAACATGGCTTCTTCTCTTGGCTCTATCACCAGTACAGCAGCTAGTACTGTTTTGCCCTCTAAATATACCTGATGGGAGCCAGACCATAAAACATCTCAATATAGAAGTCATTTATCAAGCTTGTGAAGTGCTCTTGGAAGTCTCCTTACCATCTGGTTTGATGAAGGGGAGCAGGCAAGCACTCTGACACCAAGAAGGTATGGCTCTCAGCACACCTTTCTCCAGAGATATCTTCTGCCCCAAACCCTGTCTTCTGATCTACAATGTGACTCAGTCCTACATCCTCCAACTAGAAGAGGATTCAATAGCAGTACAAGTGGTGAATTCTCTATTTATGATCTCTCCTTGAAAATTCACATCTATTTTGTCTTGGTGTCTTGTTCGAAACTCAATTTTAGCATTGAGTTTTAAAAATTAAGCACAAATAAAAAAAAAGAAGGAATCCCAAATATATATTCTATATGGAAGAACTAACAGAAATAAAGCAAATGAGATAATGTCAACCCTATATTTTGTTATTATAGTTGTTGAGATTTTTTTTTGTGGGGGGGGAGTCCTGTGTTAAAACTGATTTAATTTAAAAGAAAGAAAACTATATTAACTGAGCACTAAGCATGTGCTGGGTTCTATGCTAGATTAGGCAGTGCATCTTACATTTAATATACAAAGGAATTTCCTGGGAGGTCTTGTTAAAATGCTGAATTCTGATTCAGTAAGTCTAGGTGGGGCTAAGATTCTGTATTTCTAATGAGGTTACTGGTAATGTTCATACAACTGGTATGAAACTTTTATAAACAGCAGAGGACTAGTGGTGGAAAAGACACACACACACAAACTCGAAATAATTAAAACAATTTTATGAGATGGTTATTATTCTCTCTATTTTATCAATAAGAAAACTGAAGCTGAATGAAATCAACTTGTCCAACTACACAGGTAAGTGGCGGAGGGAATTCACAACCACATTTCTCTTCTTCCCTACTCTTCCCAATGGATGACACAGCACCCTTGAGTTGTTATTGTTATTTTCAAGCTATAAAACTTTCAACTGGTAAAAAAAGTGCTGACTTTTTTTTCTCATAAAATGATTGACTTTGCATTGTTAAGTAACTTCAGATTCTCACTATTTAATAGTCCCAGAGTTATGATGGATTTAATCAACATCATGTTTGGTACCTATAAAATGTCTTCTAGATGTGTGATCCATAACAAAATAGTACAGATGACTGTACTACAGCTGCAGTTTGTACTCCATAGAGATATATCAATGAGTCTTCAGGTTATCCCTGGTATGCAGTTTAGTGTAAGCTTTCTTCACTTTATTCACTTACATTGAATTTGTACAGAATGTTAACAAAAGAAACAAAAGCTGAGTCCCAAGAAAAATGTGGTTAATGTGGGCCTTCACTAGAAAGGTGGTACTAACAACCTCAACCAGCAGTGTATAATTTCAGAAGATAACAATCTTTAAGTCCCTGACCGCTTACCAAACACCTGGGTTATATGTCATACATTAGTATGAAATACAAAATTGTTGGTTAAATAATCATTCTTTTAATGTCGATGTTTATATATTTATTTTTTAACTGTCATTGCTTTGAGGTTGTTTAAAACTAAATGAATAAAGGAAGATGGAAGGACATGCTAACAAAAATAACAGCACAGCCTTAGCCACAGATAATTTCCTGAAACCACAATAAGAAATAAGCTATGTGAAAAAAAAAAACATTAGCAAGTCTTTTATGAAACAGTAAAATTTCCAAACATAATCGAAAAGAGAAAAAATCTTGTCCAAACTAAATATCTATTTCTGAGCCTGAGGCAATAAGCCAATAAATAAAAGGTGGGAAAAGTTCAGTCTTAATATTAGAGAAAAATTTTTTCTTTACTGACTTACAATACGATTGAGGAGCTATTTCATAAAAACAAAAAGAAACGTAAGTAAAATTCACTTTTTAAAATATATAAAATTATGTTCTCTATGCAAGTTACTCAATAATTCATTATATAATAGGGTTCATTGAGTTTTAACTTTGAAAACATCTCTTTAGATAAATGAGTTTAATGATTGGGAATCTTTTCATGTGACATATCAAAAGACCCAAAAAAAACATATAAAATGTTTGATTATCTCATCACAGCTGTTAAAAATCATTTTAGTAAAAGTCAGCCACATTCCTGGTTATAAATCTTTTTTAAAACTAAGATTAAAAAGCATTTTATTTATGTGAAAAAATATCACTCTATCTAAAATTAATAGCCATTTTTTAAATAGAGAAAGTCTATTAGGCAGCCTCATACATTAAATTCTACAACAGGCAAAGGATATTTCCAGTTCCCTCTAACATTTAGAATTTTCCTAGGTATAAAGAGTATAAAGAACTTGAACTATTCCATATTGGAAGAGAGGGATACTACCCTACCTCAAAAATCCAAGATAACCATTTGAAAAGTTACTAGACTTCATAAGAAGTTTCAGTAAATCAGCTACAAGATAAAATAAGAAAAGCAATCAATTCTCAGCATATAAGAAAAGCCAGTTAGATTAAAAGAAAGATAATAATCAGGTGGGAGGCAAGGAGCAAAATATGTAGAAGTAGCCTTTTAAAAGATGTACAAGAATCATGAATATCTTTTTTGGGTTATTTATATAAACATCAACTTAACGATGTGGTAAAATAGTATATGTACATGAATGAAAAAATAGAGTATAATCAAAATATCGATTAATTTATAAATAAGTAATTATATAAAAATTTCCAAGAAAACTTCTCTTGAAACTAAATAAAATTTTAGATTTGATGCAAAATAATGAATGATGAAGAGTTAAGAGAATTTTGGAAATGAAATGCAATGGGTAAAGGGAATTTAAACCTACCAAATATTTATCTTAAAAGTCTAGCAATGTGAGGAACATGGACTCTCAAATATTTAAGTTAAATATATAATAAATAAGGCATTCCAAATGAACAAGGAGGAGGGAAAAAATTGTTAGATAAATAGTTCTGAAACAATTCTAGAATGATGAAAATTAAATGAAAAAATTATATTATAAAAAATAATATTTAAGTAAGCAAATTCTCTAGTCATGGGAGAAAGAGAAAAGCTGTAGCTCAGCATTAAGGAAACAAATTACTAGATTTAAAGGTCTAAAATAAAGTTGTTCTTTAAAAACCATTAACTTTACATAACTGGGTAAAATATTTGCGAGATAAATAAAGAGCATGAACTGAACATTGACAAAACTGGAAATAACATGGCTAACACTTAAAGATAATGTTCTTCCTTACTAATGATCAAAGTAAAAAAAAAAAAGACAATAACATGTTTTTCATTCTTCAAAATAGTAGATATTTTAAACAATAAGAATAGCCAGGACTGCATACTTTGTTCTTATGTTTCTGAAGTCATTTAGAAGTTACCCATTCAGTAAAATGATCTACCAGGTTATTACAATGAAAACAAGTCTCATATAACATTCTCCCATGCTTAGCAATTTTTAAACATTCATTCATTAACAACCAAGCAAAAAGTACTTGTGCTGTAGTTTCACTAACGTGTCAGCTCTTTTTAACTAGTCAGACCCCCTATCTTCATAAAAATTAACAAAGGCCAGATGTATGACAGCCTCCCAGAAGCAAGACCTAGTGGTCAACTCAAGACAACCTGAACTCTTCTTAAACCAATGGCTGGCCACAGGGCCATTTAAGAATTGGGCAGTATTTTAAGGGTAAAGAGTATAGGCCCTGCTGGTTTCTTATTCTACACTTACATAAGCATGCAGTATCTAAAACATTTTTAACAAAATCACTTCTCCTGAAAACTTTTAATTTTACTAAGTAGTGAAATTATGCTATTTATAAATTGCCGATTTCACCAATAAAAGCTAATTTCTGATCATTATTATGTTAATTCCCATAATGTTTGTCATCTGAGACACAGAAAACAGAACTTATATTAGCCACTGATGGGGTATAGACTTCCTGATCAGAAAGAACTCCAGCTGAATTTCTTTGGACTTTTGCACTATGGATCAGCACTTGGGTTACTGCTTAACCTACCAAAGCCTGCATTCTCTGTACAAAGTGAATTATAAATATTCAACACCTGGCATATTTTTTCCTCTTCCAGGTGATACTTTTTCTATGATTCTTTATTCCTGTCTATGGAGACGATTGGAACTACTATACCATTCAGGTTATATTCAGCTTAGGTCCATCAACACTGGTTCTGGTAAATCATTGCAAATGTCAAATTCTTCAAGACAAAAAGAAATCTACAGTTTGTACAGAGTGGCAATTATTCCTCTTTTTAAAAATTTGTTGCATGCTCTGCTGAGAAAGATTACCTTACTTTTATGGATTTGATGGTAGTCTAATCTTTTGCAATCTCAAACTTATTTCAATAGCCTTACCTCATTGCTCTGAAAGCCAAACAAGGTCAACACATAGTCTTTGGAAAGGCACTCGGCACTATTTATGATACCACAGCTATTTGGCAGTGATGCCTGCCCATCCCCCCCATCAATCTCAGGCAACCTGCATTTCTGCCAGCAGCCATCAGTGAAGAGAGGAAGTAGTACTTCAAAGGTCTCCCTGTGGCTCATAAAAGATCAGGGGGATTGACCCCAGCCAAAAGGAAGATTGTACATTTGGCAGTTATGTTTGGATATGATGACAAGATAATCCATAGAAATGCAGGATTAACTGAGAGGAAGTTTGGATTTAATAGCTTCAGAGCAGGCTAAAAATAAATGTAAAAGATAACTGAAAATCGTTTATGGGGAAAACACAGTATCTCACACCCATTATCTGTCACTGAAGGAGAAAAAAATAGAGACAAAGCAAATAGTGCTGCTCAGAATTCAAAGAATTGACCATAGATGACAATAATGTTGAATATCTAGAGAATGAAAATGAAGAGATGAGGGAAGGAAACAAAATACTCAAAAGACATGATCAGTAAGTTGGTGAAGAAGTAAAAGCACTGCAAAAGTCTGGGGACAGTGAGCACAGAAACTTTGAGGGGTTTAAAGCAGACCATGATTTCTAGGAGACTGAAAACCAGAAATCAGCTGGTGACTGACAATAAGTTAAAGCCATTTCAAAGAAGAGGGCAACATTGGATATGGGTACAAAGATCCATTAAATGTCCAAAGTTCACAGCCAAGTTAGAATTAACCTCTTTTATAATCAGATGAGAAGCCTTTTTCAGTTCCTAGTTATGAAAGTCTTTGACTCCAGTAGCCAGTACCTGGCTGCAGAGAGAGGGGAAGTTATTATCAGATTTTTGTGTTTATACTCATCCTGTTTCAAAAACAATATAAGGTATCTTACGAAAATAAAATAAAAACAAGGTAACATGACAATAAAAATCAGAAGAAAGTGAAAAAATTCAGGCAAAAAGAAAACAAGGTAGAGCTTATGAAACAAAACCAAGCATGAATAGCACATGAAGTTTTACAATAAAATCTGATAAAAATGGTTTCCAGACCTTTTATTATGAGGTTTTATTTTCTAAAATTAGAAATTTTTATACCTTCAAACTGCAATTTGTGCCCCCACAGCCATAACAATTATAATTGCACAAGTATCCACTGACGAATTATGCAACAATAAACCACGACGAATTCAGTTAAGTAAAATTATAGTTTATGAGTCAGAAGTGTATCCACATGAGCAGAAGCTTTTTAGGTTGATATAGTCCCATTTATTTATTTTTGCTTTTACTTTGCTTTCCTTTGAGGTCAAATTTATAAAAATCTTTTCAAATCTAAGGTCCATGAGTTTAGCACCTAGGTTTTCTTCTATGCAATTTATTGTTTTAGGTCTTATTTTCTTATGATGTGTATCGTGATAGATAGTGGTCTGATTTTATTCTTTTGCATGTGGCTTTCCATAAAAGAAATAATCAACAAGACAAAGAAAAGCAACCATCCAAATGGGAGAAGATATTTGCAGACAACACCTCTGATAAGTTCATAATAGTCACAACATACACAGAACTCACACAATTCAACAATAAAAAAATAAATAAACAATCCCATTAAAAATGGGCAGAGGACCTGAACAGACACTTCTCCCAAGAAGACATACAAGTAGCCAGCAAACATGAAAAGATGCTCAACTTCACTGGCTATTAGGAAAATGCAAATCAAAACCACAATTAGATACCACTTGTTAGAATGGCTATTGTCAACAAGATAAGAAATAACAAGACTTGGAGAGGTTGTGAGGAGGAAGGAACACTTACATACTGCTGGTAGAAATGTAAATTGGTACAGCCACTATGGAATACAGTAGGAAAGTTCCTCAAAAACTAAAACTAGAATTGCCATATGACCTAGCAATCCCTTTTCTGAGTATCTACCCCCAAAACTTGAAAACATTTATCTGTACAGATATATGCTCCCTGATATTCATAGCAGCATTGTTCAGTGTCCAAGGCATAGGAACAACTGAAGTATTCTTTGATAGATGACTGGATAAAGAAGATATGGTACATATTTATGGTGAAATATTACTCAGCCATACAAAGAGATGAAATATTGTCACTTGAAACTATATGAATGGATCTTGAGGTTATCATGCTAAGGGAAATAAGGCAGACAGAAAGAGTTGAGAACCATTTAATTTCACTCATATGAGGGATATAAAACTGAAAGCAACAAAGAAACATGACAAACAGAGACTCACAGACACAGACAGTGGATAGTCTTTACCAGAGGGAAGTGGGGAGATGGTTAAAAGTAAATGAGGTCAAATATGTGGAGACGGAAGAAAATTTAACTTTGGGTGGTAAACACACGGTGTAATACACACATGATGTATTATTGAATTATACACTTGAAACATATATGATTTTATTAACAAATGTAACCTAATAATTTTAATTTAAAAACAAGTGTATCAACATGAAAAATAGTATTTTTCATGGAATATATCATGTAATATGTAAGATTTTAATCTAATGAAAATATTTGATATTCACATCAGTTCATGGACCTTTCTAAAAAGTCTAATGCCCTGATTTAGCAAATCTATTTATTTTCTAAAGACTTTTTCATTCCACGTCGCCCCAAATACAATGGAAGTTTTAAAGGAAATACAGTGGGCACTAAATTATAGCTGTTATGGCCTATACGAATTACCACCAAAAGGACTTTTCCTTGGGGTCTGTGGAAAAGGCTCGCTAGCATAGTCTCCAATAATCTGTTCTTCATTCCTTCTTCACAAATAGCCTCCCCTGATCTCCCCAAATATTAGCAGGTACACAGTCCCACACAGCTACCCTTAGTGTAGTCATGTGACCAAATTTCAGTCAATGAGATGGATGTAGAAATGGTGTAAGCAGTATTCACTAAGGAAGGACTGTGAGTTTGGCTTCCATCTTCCTCCTTTCTGCCAGGGGGAATGAAGACAGCACTGACAAGGGACACACCATAACAGTAGCAGGAAAGAGAGCTGGAGGAAGACTGGAGGTTTGATAAATTCATGGAAATTCAATAGGAAGACTTTGATTACTGGATTCGGTTTGTAGTAAAAACTTTTGTAAGCCTCTATTCATTTTGGTTTTCTGCTGTCACATAATTTTAAGTCTAATTCTAATTAATACATCATCTCTACCTGACACCAAATTTTTATTCTAACATTTAATCTATATTTACTCTTAGAAAAATTACACAATCTGAAAAAACTATAACCTATCTCCTATAATTTTGCAGCCTCATTTTTTGTCTTCGTCCCTAACTCTTTCTGTCCTTTTTTTCTAACTCAGACATTTACACTGATAAAGAGTTACTGGTCTCTGTCATGACTATGTCTGAATATAACTGGGGTCAATAGCTTTCCAAATATATATCACTGATGTACTAGGATTTTTTGTCAAATTATTCCTGGGTTAATTTTGTAGTATTTTTTCCATGCCTTTCAATGTTGGAGTTTCACCTTTGTTTTCTCAAGAACGTGTTCAAGAACCCCCATAGGAAATTTTATAAAAGTTCATGATCTTAGAATCTAAGTTCAAAAATAACCTTCTTAGAAAAGTTTCTGAAAATCTGAAAACAGCTATATTTTAACTTCACATTTGATTGCAAATGTGATGAAGCCTAGAATTTTTCCTGAGAGCTTTAAAGTCAATGTTTTATTATTTCTAGAATTTAGTGTTTTGGGTGAGATGTCTGATGTCAATCTGATTCATTTTCATGAATCATAAATATAATATACCCCCTATATTGCAACTATAAATTTTTAAGTCTTTTTTTAAATTCCTTGTGTTCTGAAATTTCAGATATGGAATTTTTTTATCATTCTGGAAATTCAGCATTCTTGTGCTTTATTATTGAAAATTTTTTTTATTGTTAATTCCTCCTTTACTTTTTCTTTTTTTTTCTTTCATTTATTAACTCTCCCCAAAATCCTCTTAAGTCAATACCTCAATACCAAGCTTTTTGTATGTTTCTTCTTTTTATTTTTTTCTTTTTGGGGGCGGGTCTTTTTTCTCTTCTGATTTTGTTCATTTCATGTTCATAATTATTAAATTTTTGCCATCATATCTTCAATATAAAAGAACTCATTTTTTGTTTTCTAATTATTCCTTTCTTATAGTTTCTGATTATTGGATGCAATATCTTTTCAAATTTTTATGAAGATAATTAGCTTTTTTAATCATTCTCTTTTTTCTCCTAAATTATCTGTGCCTCCTCCAAAATGAATATTCTTGTTTAAGGTGTTCTTTCACACTGCTGTTTTATTACGGGTTTTTTTGCCTGGATTTTAACAAAGGACAGTGAATTGGGTAGATGTTCTAAGATAAAAAGTGTGAATCTCCTAGGCTATTGTTTATATATTTTTACTTTTATGTTTAGGTCTGGACCAAAAATGATGCCTGAACTCAAAGCTCAGTGCATGTGAGCAGAACTGATCAACTGAACTGGCAGGCTTCATCTTAGGGTGAGTAATGAAGGAGGGGAGTCATTTAGGTTGGAGTGGGGATGGAGATTTCAAATGCCATAATGAGGAGATTTATATGGAAGACCTAATGCTATCCCTGCAGTGCATTTGATTTCTTTCGAAAAGTGGCTTTAGAATTGTTTTGTGGTTACTGTTTTGTCTTTCTTTGTTTTTGCCTGTAAGTTATATATATTAGGCTGCCTAGAAATGTCTGGGTTCTACCTGTCTTGAGATGTGGAAGGGCAGGGAAGAAGGGGTTGCAATTCCACTCTTTATTCAATGGTCAACCTTTCAATTACTCTCCCAATTTGGCTTCCCTTCTCATGCATGTTTTTATTGCTCCTGGGCTAGGATCATCTTTGGAGTCCTGCTATATAGCTCATTATATTGCATTTTGTCTGTGTGTTCTGGGCTGCTATGACTTACTTGTTTTCAATCTGTCAACACAGTTTTATCTTTCTCATATTTTCTAGGAATTTATTGGAATCTTTCTCAAGAACATTTTTCCTCCTAATCTCTTCACCTTATGAACTGATTCCTTTTCTATTGTATATTGGGATTTCAAGAGGGAAAGGATAGAAATACCTGTGCTAACCCTACCATTATAAATCAGAAGTATTCTTTAGTATTAAGTAAAAATGCATCTTACATGCTCTGGTCAAAATCTATCAAAAATAATTATTAGAATAAAGATTTCTATTTAATTTAATATGTATATATGCATCTATGCATTTATTTTTTATACCTTTATTTGTTGTATGATTTCTATGTTCTCTTTTCATATTAGCACAATGAACTGCCCTACCTTAAATCTTTTGGAAATAAAAAGGATAATAAATCAGAAAAATTTTTTAAATGAATTTTGATGTATCTAATTATATGGAAGTTTTGATCATGAATTTATTCTCTTGTTCCTGAAAGAAAAAAAATTACTTAGACACCTGTTAAGTGTACTATTAAAAACACTAAGGATAAAGTAAACAATCCAGTAAAAATAAAGTGTCATCACAGCTATAGTAGCTAATTCTCTGACTCTTGATGCCTAATAGCCAAATCATACAAATCCATCCTGAACTGGAGGAGCAATAGCATGTGATGAAACACAAAGGAACTATCCCAGGTCTGTGAGAAAATACTTCAAAACATCAGTCTGCAGATTGAACATCACATGCCACAGTTAGGAACATATTTGGGGCTTTTCTAGTTATAAAACTCTGGGTTTTTATAAACAAGCTTTATGCTTAAAGCCACTGGAGTAAACTAAGTAATGACAGGATCATCTTGACCTAAATAGAAGTTCTTCATATTTGAAAGGGGAAAATTACTGCAAAAGCCATTTTAACTTGATTTCTACTAAAATGTTATTGTCCTTAAAATAATTATGCTTGTAGCTTTTATGATGATTTATGAAGACTTTGGGGGTTATAATTATATTCTGCATAGAAGAAACAAAAACAGAAACACAGAATTATTTAAATTGGTTCCCCATATAATTTCTATGCATATACACACACAAAACCCTACAGATGTGTTATTGTTTAATATAAGTCTACTGTCTATTTTTAGGATCAGTCACCCCCCAAATTTAATGTGACTCATTTACTTTGGGCAGTGACTCATTTGTATTCACTGATCAGGCACTGAGGAAAAAGGTCCTCTTCAGAGTGACTAAGAAAAGTCTACCTCCCTCTTTCCACCCCAGCATACTGCATGTCTCCCAGACCTTTTTCTCTATCCCTGTAAGAAAAAGGAGAGAAGTAGAATTTTATGAATTATCTTTTTATGCTTGAATTGATTAAAGGAGAAACTTCCCCTCCTAGGAGCATTAATGAGGGAAGCTGAGACTGATTTCATGATGCTCAACAGACAATCCATTTCTTTTCTTCCTTTCTCTCTATCTCTCAGATATAACTAATACACCATAAAATTTGTTTTACTAGACATACAATTTAGTGGATTTTTTAGTAGATTCAAAAGTTGTACATAACCACTAATTCTAGAACATTTTCACCCCCCCCCCCAAGTAACACCCATACCCATTCGTGGTCACCTCCTAATCTCCCTTTCTCTATGCTTCCCCACCCCCAACACCACCCTTGGCAACAACTAATCTACTTTCTATCTCTGTAGATTGGTCTTCTAAATGAAATCATACAATATTCGGTCTTTTAAAAATATTTTTTTTCACTTAATATAATGTTTCAAATTTCACCCTTGTCGTATTCATGCCACATTTCATTTATTTGCTCATCAATTGATGGACATTCGATTTGTACGTACCTTCTGGTTACTATGACTAATGCTGCTTTAAACATTCATGTAAAAGTTTTTGGTGAACATATATTCTCTTGGGTAAATACCTAGGACTGAAATTGTCATGCCATATGGTAATCTTGTTTAACTTTTTGAGAAACCTCTTGAACATAATTTTTAAAAATTTTACTGTATCAACTGAATGAAATAATTTTCTTTTTATAAAAAATTTCCAAGTATAAATAAGTTTCATAAAGACAGAATTTTTCAAAGGATGCTGTTTGCTTGATTTTTCTCTAATCTGAACACCAGTATCATGACCAGTATATGCAAGTAGGGTTCATTCTCTTTAAATATCTGTAAGTAACAATACTAACAGACATTGTTCAGCATAGCACAAGGACAAAAATAGGATCAACAGAAAATGCTTAAATCTTTAATTAAAATTAGAATCTGAATATATCGCTTTAAAATATGAGATTGTATTTTACCATTTACATATGCTTATTCATCACAAAGTATAAGAAATATACAGTGAATCTTATTGCCAACTTTCAGCTCTTCCTCATGCAGAATAGGTAATATTTATTCTAGAATAACTACAGGATTAGTCTCTGTTCTGTATGGATTTTTTTCCTTCTATATTCTACTGAAAATCCTCTGTATTTTATGTCTTTCTTGCCCTCAAACATAACTTCTTTTTTTTCAGAGGCCTTATTCTCAGTGTCTACTTTTTTGCTTGGATTTCTATGTAAGCACCACAAGTTTCTAAAGATAATTATTTTTTCCCAATGAGGCCCACAAAATTCTTGCTAACGTAAGGAAGTCTATTCATACTCTATTAACATGGCTCTGAATCTTTGTACATTCCACTTCATTGAGCAGTCTTTCTGCAGTGAATCTCAATCTTGGTCATGAGGGATAAAATGTAGCCTGTTGATAAGAGTTTGGTCTCAGCCAAAAACATACCTTCCAGTATATCAAAGTGCTCCCTAGATAATATCATTAAATACCCTCTCTGGCTATGAGAAAGCTCAGGTGGATTTCCTAGCACTGACTTTGCACTGAGTTTCCCTCCCCAGGAAAGAGAGGGAAAATATCTTTTCTAGATGATCAAAGTTTACAATCGTCTTTAAAACCAGGGCAGAGGGGGATAAAAGACATTCAATTGCTTTTAGCATCAAATGCTATCCCAAGCATGTTTTAAAATGTTCTCTCCACCTTCCTTTTCCTTTTACAGTCAATTCCCATGTGATTTTTATTTTCCTTTCGTGAGACATCAATATTCTTGGCTGGAGGACTGTGTCCCTCATGGTAAAGGAGAAGAAATGCATCTCCTGTCCTGAAAGGGTCCTGTCTGTGAGGATGAGGCAATGGAAGGATTTTCCCTCCCTGCTAGAAATGAAGACTGAGTGTACTTTGATTGTTTAACTGTAAAATGGGGAGACAATCTGCAAGGTTCTTGTGAATTATAGCAAGCTTCTTGCTATATTGTATGATGTTGTTAATCCAACAACATAGATGGACTTTATAAAATATTATTTTTTACTTTACTTTTTTTTGGTGGGCTTTTTGCCCCACTATCAAATCAAGAATAAAAGACTCATTTACTTTGGTGACACCTACAGGCACTTTCAGAAAAAAAAATTCTCAATTCTTGGTACTGAACTGGCCTAAACAGAAACCCCTGTGTGGATTCAGACTGCTGGTTAGTGGTCTTCAGTGTAGTACTATACGGAAGGCAGACCTTATCCCAGGTTCCTGTCATTTTTAAAACACATTCATTTGTCTCCAAACTAATCTTCATCAAATGCCTAGTCATCTTGATTTCTCAAACTCCATCCCATCCATATCTGTGCAATGAAATATTAGTATTACTATTTGGTCTTGATATTAACTAAAACAATGTGCCTCAAATTAGTTTGTCAATGACTGTTCTTCTTAAATAAATTGTGCTTTTTACGGAATCTGATTGGATAAGGGAGATTGCTGAGGTTTCATACATGTATCTCTGCTACCCTTATGCTTGTTGAGCTATAGAAACTTGTGGTCCCATCTATATTTTATTATAAGGTACTGTAAGTGGAAAGGGTAAAAAATTTCTTGGGAGTGGCCTCAATTACCAGACTTGGAAGATTACAGAAGACCACTGGTTTGAGTAAACTTGAAAGAGCTTCACCCAAGACAAACTGTCACTTGCCAACATCTGAGTAACCCCAGTTCAAGAAAAGCTGTGGAGTGGTGGGTACTACTAGACCAGGAAAGAGAGCAAAATGAAATGAGTTAGCCATGGAGAACATTTCCCACAGCAAGAGACTGTGCAGTGTCAGAGATGGGGGTGTGTGACACTAATAATAAACAAAAACAAAAGCAAACAAACCCACAATGTTGCCTTATTAAGGAAAGAGCCAGTCTTGGGAGTTTGCCATGCCAGAGAACATTTGACTGCTGAGTAAGATCTCTAAACAGCGTCAGCTAAGTAAATCAGACTTATTGTTTTATGTCTTACTCCATTGTCCCATCCAACCCCAAGGATCCAGAGGATGACAAGTCAGGAAGATACGAAGCAAGAAAAAAGAGAAGGGCCATCACACTCCTCCCAACCCCCTGGATCAGGCCCAGGAGAAAAGGAAAATCTTGAAACTGGATATGAGAAATTTAATTTTGTTCAAACTGCACTTTTACTACCTTAAAAATAAAGCTGAAAGTGACCTGAAAAATCATCTAGGTGAGAGGAAGGAATATATGATCTAGATGTTTTTTAAAATAGTAGGAAAAAAAACAAAGCTATTCTCAAATTTTATACTACTGAGTCTAGCCCATTCAGTTAGTCCAGGTGAAATTTTACTTTCTATTATTATTACTTTAAGCTAATAAGTCAATTAGTTTTAAGGAGTGCTCAAATGAAAAAGGATATTTTTGTCTATGTTCAAAAATTTAAGAAAATGTCCTAAAGGTCATAATTATTTTAAAGTGCATTTATTTTGTATACTTATAGTTTCAAGTTTATATAACCTTCGTTTAAATTTTTCTTCCTCATGATAATACTCTATATAGAACATTTGCCTCTGTTCTGCAAGAGAAAGAGAGCAAACTTCAGGAACTTCTCGTCTACACTCTTTCTTGGACTTAAACCAGACTTTTGATCTCCCAACTCTCTCACTACCCACAGTAAGGCTTTTAATGTCTGATCTCAGTGAACTTTAGTATCAATGTCTGAAAGAGTCTGCCTTCTGTAAGGGCTAATTTATCTTTGCTAAGGACTCTTCTGAGCTCCCTACCCCTTATACCCATGAAAACGTTCCCATGGCTAGAATGAGCTACTGTATCTCCAAATGGCTTTCCTAGGAGGCTGTCTTATAGACGGACTTACAGTGATCAGACGTGAGGATTTTGAAACTTCACAAATATTTATCCAAAGGATTTACAGATGCTTGGTTTTTATAGCTGCCTGTTGAGACAATTACTACATCAGCTACCTAAAATAATACAATGATTACTCATCAGACAGGAATATAAATGATGAAGCACAAAAGACCAGTAATTATATAACCCCTGTGGACCATGGGACAATAAAGGTAAGAGTCCAAGGAAAAGTTTCTAGACTTGTTTGTTCATCTCAGGTGGGATGAATTATGTGGTTCAGATAAGGTTAATGAAATGGAGGAATAGGGGAGGGACTCCTTCCAGTAACTGATTTAGTGATAGTAAAGACCAGGAAGTAGTGATGTGTGTTACACAAATATCCACTTCCTTGTTCCCTAACACGCTCAGGTCCAGCCACACCATTAGTCATCCAGTAGCTGCCACTGTCTCGTCTCTAGCAAACTCTGATCTTCTTAGTTTCTTTCATTAGAACTCAGGCAACCTTTGAGATTCAAGGACACAGTGGATGGGGAAAAGAAAAATTTCTGTGAGTCTTTTCCCTTTCCCCCATTTATTTGGGCAGATCACTGTCTTACCCATCACCACCATAAAGCAGGAAAGCAGGAGCCAGTCCAGGGGCCATTGGAGGAAGAGAAGTATGATTAGGGCACAGCACTAGCTGGCCTAAGAACTAAAGTATTAACTGTTTGAATAAAATATCTGTCTACCCTCGAGCATTTCCTTCTTCTGTTCTCCAATTTTGTATTTCTTTTAATCTCAACCGTCTTTTTAAAATACTCCTAGAGAAAAATAACAAAAACTATCCCATCAACTAAATTCATTAATAGAGTTTTCTCACACATTACCACTTAAGGTAGCTACTGTGCTTTGGGAAATATGAACTCAAAGAGAAGAGTGGGGCATTTTAGAAATACAATCACTGAAAGAAAAATCCTGTAAAGTGTGTACTAAAGTAAAATTAACATACCAAAAATAAAATTTGAATGTAAGCATATAAAATACCCTTAAAGAGACAGAAAGGATAGTGGAAACAAGAAAATGGGAGGAGGAGCTGGGGGGGCAGCATTGAGGATAGCAGTTATTATTTTTTTCTTTTTTACAAAAATGTGAAGATGCCACTATGAAAAAAAATGATATGAAAAAAAGTAATTTAAAAGACTGATTGACCATCATGACAGATACAGATGCAGAACTAGAAGATTAAAAAACTTGCTCGATCAAAGTTAGTGTAGTATATTCCCCAGAATATTGCTTAATCCATTTTAAATAACCCTCTGTCTGTTACAATCTAACACAATCTCCCTTTTTCAGAAAACTATTTCTTCTCCCTATTCAAATTATAGTCAATTTACCTTCACCTCCATTTACATTAATGAACTAGAAAGATAACATTCTAGGACTGAGTATCTTCCTTCAGACAGAAGATCACTTCACAGTTTTATTTAAGATATTGGGTTGGTGGTGGCCACAGTTGTATAAATGTAGTGTTAATCCTGGTTGTTGTTTCGAGCCCAAGATGATTTGGACATTGACATTTTCACCTTAGAAATTGAAATTACCACTGCTCAATGCTTCCTAGCTTGCCCCACCCCACAAAAGATGGGAAAATACATTGCTAAATGAACCAAAAAAAAAAATTAAATTTCTTCTCACCGTGTACCTTGTTATGTGAAGTAAGACTTGACATAACATCCAAGGAAACATTTATGTTGGTATTTGAGGATCTTCCACTCAGAAATGAAACAAAATGGGCAGCTTTAAGAATTTGAAATATCTGTGTGTTTTGTTTTGTTTTTGTTTTTGTCAAGTACATAAATAAATTTAAACACATATTTAAATTTGCCTTTTCTTTCAGTCTGTAGGAAAACAATTTGGACTGGGACTATCTCCAAGTTCTACATGTAGCCTTAATACTGGTTGGGGATGCCATAACAGGCAGGATCCCCTAAACCTCAACCACCTACTACTACAGGTATTGTGAAATATAATTATTTGAATTATAAAATATTTTTTCTGAGACCCCAGAATTTGAAGTTATGTTTCTAATAGTGTAGCACCAGATAAAATATACAACATGAATTCTCAGATCAAAAATGGGCTATTCATTTCATTCAAACTATACAAGCTTATTAAACACCTACAATGGGCTAGGCATACTTTTTTACACAGAAAAAAAAATACCCATATTCATGAAAATACTGTTTTAGGTTATTTGGAAGAAAGATTTTAGAGGAGAGAGAAAGAAAAACACTATGTTAGTTTTCTTAAAATCACAACTATAATAATGAAAGTATTGGCTTTCAATATATTTTTAGTAGTCCCTAATCCACAAATAATGATAGTACTTTAAACTTGAAAATATTTTCCTCCAGGAGAAACACTGAAGTACATATCTTATGTAAGCAATTGATATGAAATGTTATGAATGTGACTCAGATTTAATGCTGTCCTTCTGATTCTTTCTACCGCAAAATATAACTTATGATCTATATGTAAAATATTGCTTTTGCTATGTATATGGGCAAGTGAGTGGAAAAAACCACTTGGTCATAGGATATCCCTAACTATAAAGCCTACAAGATATGTATATATTATGTTTAAATGATTTACACAATTATGGAAAGAGAAGAAAGAAAAAGAAAATCAGGATTTAATTAGCTTGTGGGTTGAGTAACATCCAAGGGCTAATTCCTCCCTTTACACAAAGAGATGATTTTCTGATGACATCATCCATTACAACATGCAGGATATAAAGAGAGGATACTGCAGAGTCATTAGCCATGCCCTATAAAGTGCAGAGACAAACGTCTGCTTCATTAGCTCATTGTTGAGTTTTGGTCTTTAGTTAATGTTCAAAACTTGCTATTTAAGGCATTTACGATTACACACTTGGCCTCAAACTCCCTCAGTTAGCTTAAAATCTTAAGTTTTTTCTTTCTGGTAACTAAAAACATTAAATGAGAAGTGAAAGAGCGAACAAAGTTAATAAAAGGGAAAAATTTAGATACAGTATTAGCTTTCTTAGACTGTTTTATATAATAGGAAAATGACAGAAGAAGAAAGAAATAAGAGAAAACAAAAAGAAAGTTTGATAATGGTAAAATAATTTTCCTCCTCAGTTACGTGGCTCTACCACTTGAGTTAATTATAAATCAAATTTGCCAAGAAGCAAAAGCCAACATGTTCTGAAGCAATACACTTACTATGAGACCTCAAAGAGGTCATTAAATAAAGGATCATGATTTCAAAGTCAAAAATCATAATATATATAAGGAAATGGGGCAGCATGAGTGAGAGTTATCAGAAACAATAGCAAATATAGATGTGTAAAAATTTCAAATATTGAAATTATCTGACACCAAATATATAAAGTATATGTTTAAAGAGATAATGTATAAGAAAAAAAGTTTCTAGAAATAAAAATATATATATTTGGATATAAAAACTCAAGGTATAGGTTAAACAATGAATTAGAAATGAGAGAACACAATTTAGCTGATTGAAAATTTAATGAAATTGTTCAGAATATAGAATGAGATAGAAGACCTGTTATCTATGTATATCAGAGTTCCAGTAATACAAACAAGGAGAGAACAGGGTAGAAGTTAGTATTTAAAAGGATGTCTGTGAATTTTTCAGAATTGTTGAGTTTTAGATTTAGGAATGCCAGAGAATTCCAGGCAGGATAAAGAGTAGTGTGGTAGAACACTGATCCAAAGAAAAAATATTTAACATAGCCAGAGTCGGAATAATATTCACTAGAGAAAAAAAAATAAACATGCTACAAAATGATGAGTATCAAAAAATCATGCAGAGTCATGGAAACCAGATGTAAAAGTCTACACAATATATAACAGCATTGATATGAAATATCCAAAAGGCAAATTTTTGGAGCAAAAAGACAGATCATTTGTGGGTTTGAGATGGGAGCATAAATTAACTACAAATGGCCATGGGGAAACTTTTTGGGCTGATAGAAAGTTCTAAAACCAGATTGTGGTGATGGAGGGAAAACTCTATAAATGTATTAAAATCGCTGAATTGTGTCCTTTAAAGAAAAGAATAGGTGAGCTCTGAAAGTAAGACAATAAAGAAAATATACCAGGCAAACAAGAGCTAACAACAACAAAAAGTGGATTAGCTAAATTAATGGAAGATAAAACATTTAAGATGAAACATTACTAGAAATAGATCTGATTATAATATAATAATAAAAAATTTAAATCACAAGGTTGATGTAAAAGTCCTAAAAGTCCTATATTAATAATATAGATCAAAATTCATAAAACAAGAATTTATGGAACTACAAAATGACAATTAAAAAATCCATCACCACAGTGAGAGATTTTAAAAATAATGCCATTAATTAATAGATTAAGTAGACAAAAATATCAGTAAAATTATAGATGATCGACCAGCATATTTACTTATTTTAATCTAATGAACATATAAAATTTCTATACCTAATACATTTTTTATGCATAAAGAAAAAAATATATAAAAGTTGCTAGAAGCAAGCCTCAAAAAACTTCAAAAGATTTATACCATGTAGATCACATTACCTGGCTTCAATACAATAATTTACTAATAATTAGAAAACTATCATATACTTGGAAATTAAAAACATACCTCAAACAAGCAAAAGAAATAATAAAAATTATGATGACAATATTTAGAACTGAGATAATGAAATACTGTAGTACCTATCAAACGTTGTAGAACATAGCCAAAACAGTACTTAGAGACATTGTCTTCCAAAATTTATAATATAAAATCTGAAAATTAATAAACTAAGGAATGATATAACATAACCAACAAAACTCAAAGAAAGTAGTAAAATAAAACTAATGAGAACAGAAATGAATAAAAATTAAATAGAAAACAAAGATACAGTAGAGATAATCAAATGTCTAAAAGTTGTATTTTTTCAAATGATTTATAAAAAGACACTAGTAAGATGATTAAGAAAACAAAAAAAATTCACAAATATAAAAAGAGGAGCATAATGACAGAGATTCAAAGGTTATTAAGACTATATTTGGAATGACCTTACATTGCAAAATTTGAAAAATTAGCTAAAATGAATATAATTTTTTAAATAATTTAATGAAATCGATTCAAGGAGAAATACTCAAACACTGAAATACTAAAGTTTATAAAATTGATCAGTAGTTTCCAATCATTCCACTAGTAAAACACCAAGATTAAATGATGAGAGAACTAGGTCTACCAATCATTTTAGAGTCCATGTATGAAAATTTTACAGACATTAATCCAGAAAATAGAAAAACAAAAACTATCCAATTCATTTCCTGAAATTAGTAAAAATTTGAGACTAAAAGCAAATGTCTCTAAGTGAAAGAAAACTTAGAGGTTGAACTTACTCTTGAACATAGATGCACCTAAATAAAATACCCAACCAAGCAATGAATAAAAGACTAAATGTCATGACAAATTTGGGCCAAAATTGAAGCTTGGCATTTATATAAGAAAATCAATGATTCAACACATTAATGGATTGTAGGAGAGAAATCATATAATAATTCCAATAGATGCAAAATAAACATTAGATAAAATATAGTAGTATCCATGATTTTAAAATATCGTAAGCATAGTAAGAGTAGAAAAAGTGTGACACCTGAAAAAGTGTGTCTACAGAAGCTATAATCAAATATGGCGCTTGATGGCAAATGTGAACACATTTCTTTCATAAGAGAAACTACAAAACAAGGATGCCTGCTGTCATCCCACAGAGCTAACGATCGTACAGTGTTTATCTTAACCAAACGGGGTGTCTACACTTAGGCAATGAATAGAGAATTTGGTAGGATTCAAGATTTCAATGTTAGTAGCATACTTTCTCAGAGATGCAAAGAGCAATTGACAAATTTTCTAGTGACATGCAAATCCTACTAATATTTCAAGAAGAGCTGGGAACATTGTCCCAAGAAGCTGCGCAGTGTAAACTGAACTTTGATATTTATTGTGCAATATTAGGTGACACCATATTTCTGGAAAGATAGTAGTTTGAACTCTTTGGAATTAGACTGGCTTCATTTTCTGAAAACAGTGATAGCAATATACTTTATAGCAGAACATTAAGGAAAAAAAATTGTGTGTGTTCAGTGCTTTTTC
Source organism: Cynopterus sphinx (assembly GCA_030015415.1). Lineage (NCBI taxonomy): Eukaryota > Metazoa > Chordata > Mammalia > Chiroptera > Pteropodidae > Cynopterus > Cynopterus sphinx. The sequence goes on along the minus strand of CM057391.1, from coordinate 16,878,711 downwards.
ATCCTTTAAGGAAAAACGGCATAAATACACTAAAATATTGTACCTCCTATTTAACAGTATCTTAAAATGATATTGGAGGTTAAATGTAAACACAACTGGTTAAATCTAAGACAGCCAAAAGACCAGTTATTCTGATTTTTAATACATTCCACTGGATGCCTAGTTCTAGAAACAACAATGTTTTAAGAGAGAGAGAGAAGAAAGAGGGAGGGAGGGAAGGAGAGAGGGAGGGAAGGAGGGAAGGAAGGAAGGAAGGAAGGAAGGAAGGAAGGAAGGAAGGAAGGAAGGAAGGAAGGAAGGAAGGAAGGAAAAAGAAAGATTGATTTGATGAATTAAGGAAAAAATAAACAACTACTTTAGTAAAAATTCACCAAAATGAATTTTTATTCAATATTGATATAAATGTATGCCTGGTTCCCAGTAAAGAGAAATATAAAGAAAAAAATCACCCTATAATACAAAATAATAATTTGAATAAACAATTCTTAAAATGATGAATTTGAAGTAGAAAAACATACCTATATTGATCTTTTTGTGGATATACGATGTGCTGTCATAGGAAAAGAGCTTTTTGAAAAACTGGATATTTTTCAAGTTCAGCTACAAAACCGTGATTTGATCCCAAATTGATCAATGCAGACTCTGACCAAACAGAGCTGCCATGCCTAAAAGGATAATCAGTGACCAAGGATTTACTGAAGGTATGTCTACACTCGACGTGCTGCAGGACCCAGCAGAAGAAATGTGGGTGAGTTTGGTAAGTTGTTCTAACTCTAAAATAGTAGCCACAATGTATTGAGCACCTTGGGGGCTCTGTGCCAAGCACTTGATATATACCATTCCATTCTCATCTGGTGGCTTAGATTTGAATCTGACAAATGCATGCATACAAATCCTAGTAAACCGTTTTGCTTTCTGCCCCTTGGTTGTAGCAAAGTCTAGACACATGATATCTTTAGTCAGATGATAGATCAGGAACAAGAGTCATAAACCTCTGCTTATACAGTTTTCATTTCCCAAACCCCCTGTGAGTGATCAGAATGAAGCCAGAACTCCACGGATAGTGCTTAGCTTTTCCTATTCCTCTCTGGCAAACCTTGTCTGAATGAGCAAAAGGTTGAACAAGTCCTTTTAAACAAACCATGAGACCTTCTTAGAAGGTGTTCTCTCCTGACAAAAAAGGCATAAAGATAGGGATCTCATACCAGTGAGAGTACTAATTAAAAAAACTTTCTACAGAAAAATTTGACAACAGTAATTAAAAAGTGAATACTCTTTCTTTTACCAATTTTGCTGTTTTTTCCTAGTTCAAGGATATACAAATATGTGTGACCAAGAATATTCCACAGCTTGTTTACAATAGCAAAAAAACGTGGAAATAATCTGAATTTTTAACAGTGGAGCAATGGATAATTCTACCTTAGGATTTAAAACAGTGTTATAAAGGAGAGTTTCTAAACCTCAGCGTCACTAAAACTCTGTTATTCTTCATTGTGGGGCCTGTCCTGAGCCCGCAGGATGTTTAGCAGCATCCCTAGCCTCTACCCAGTAGATGTCAGAAGCAAAAATTGTTTTCAGATGTTATCAAATGTCCTCAAGCAGTGAAAATTGCCCCTGTTTAGAAATCACAGTTACAGAGGAATATTTATCTTCATGGGAAAATGTTCATAATGAGCTAACAGATGAAAGAGACTGTAATTCACTACGATAAATATGTGCGCTCTCTCTCTCTCTCTCTCTCTCTCTCTCTCTGCCACCCCTCATACCCCCCTCACCCCCGCATACACACACACACACACACCTTTTTAAAAAAGTGCTGGAAGGGAATAGTAGCAAAAATATTAATAAAAATTTCTGGGTGATAAAATTATGTCTTTTTTTTCCCCACATTCTTTGATGAAAGATCCTCTGAGCATCACTAAAAGGACCTGTAGTATCAATATGACAGTATATCTGCATCCAAAACAAAGAATAGTCAATGGTTAAGGAATGCAAAGTATTTATTTAAACATTTTCCAAAGAGAAATTCCTTCCCCACAACACGCTACTGAGTCATGAGCAGCAGAGATTAAGGCAGGTCTGAGGACAGGGAGAATGGGTCTTTCCTGTTTGTCCTGTTCTCCTCACCAAGCAAATTGGCCTACAGGCAGAGTGCTCTTTGAAAATTTAGGATTCTAGGTGGAATTAGCCCCTAGTCAATTTGGAACAAGTGAACGGAAAAGCAACATTCCTGTGGTCGTATGCTTTACAAATCTGTCCTCCAGGGTGTTTTTGTGTAAAGAATGTGGAAAGAAAATAAGTAGTTGTCACTTAGGAAACATTTGAGTCTGGAGATCACAGCCACCATATTCCATTTTCCCACAAATTTCCATGCCTCGGTTTTCTTTTTTGTGTGCATACACGTGCATGTGTACACACACTTGCATGTGCGTGTACACACACACACACACACTTTCAGAAAATCAGAATGAGAAAGGTTCAGATCCTGACTGAGAGAATATTCACGGCCCCCACAGTTACACTGACTGAGTCATGAAATCTTTCACTGTTTCATGACACTTCAGTATGAAAGGCTTAGATTACTGAAGGAGAGAAGGAGGAGCTACTAAGAAAGGAAAGTCAAAGTGTGCATGAAACAGCAGTCAGGGACAAGGTGAAACTTCCTGTGCTTTTCACTCTTACCCGACCTGGCCCAACGCTGACATGCAGCTGGTCCTGCTATATAAACAAGTCTTCTCAAACCAATTCACTAGAAATTAGCCACTATATCCAGAGATTCTCTCTAAATTTAAAGCTTCGAAGATATTTTTCACATATCAAGTATTTACTCCAAAATATCCAAGTTTCTACCGAAATCAGCTGTCCTAAGCTATAAGGATGTTTTCCTCTGATTAACCTTCAAAACCAGGATACAGAAAAAAAGAGAACTCTAGCAAACTGCTGGTAGGAATGTAAATAAGTATGGCCACTGTGGCAAATGGTGTGGAGGTTTCTCAAAAAGTAAAAAATAGGACTACCATATAATCTACCAGCTCCACTCTGGGTATGTATCAAAAAGAATTGAAATTAGGATCTCAAAGAGAGCTCCACACTTCCACGTTCATTGCAGCATTTTTCACAATGGCCAAGACATGGAAGCAACCTAAATGTCCACTGATGAATGAATGGAAAAGTAATATTTACATATTATACACACACACACACACACACACATATATATACACACATATATATATGTACAGCATAGTGCCTAAAGTTACCAATACTGTATTATATACTTAAGATTTTGCTGAGAGTGTAGATATTATGTTAAGTGTTATTATCACAAAATATGATAAGTAAATAAATAGATAAGGTGGGAGAAAAGGATTTTTAGACAACGTGACTAACCATTTTCTAATATAGCAGTTTTTGCCTTTTCATAGACAAAACTCTTCCGGATTCCGTTACACAAAACTATTTTTACTTATAATCTGTATAAAAGTGAATATACTTTTTACCCATGAGAATCATATGTATGTTTTAGATCCTACGTAATTTTTAAAAAACATGCTAGAAGATGACCATAACTATTATATTTCTCTTGGACTCAATAACCTTGAAGATTCCCAAATAATATTCTTAGGGTGGATTTGAGAATTATAGATTTTTTGAGGCTAGTTCTTAACAAAGCATCTAGGAAGCCTGACTGGAGTACTTACAGATAACTCTAAGTGATACAGAAAGGGGAGAATTATGTTCCTGAACCCAGTGATCCAGCGTAAACTGTGTTATCTATGTACTTGGGTATGTTGTTCAGTGGACAGAAAGTGCAAAGACAGATGAGGCTGAAGAGATTCAGTAGAAAGAATAGATTATTTTTGAAAAACTGTTAGAAGTTAGGCCAAGTGATTCTCAGGGGAGCCAATTAATTAGACTGGACATTCTTGATGGATTCAAGATGGAGATGAATAGAGACAATGTTCTCTCCATCTGCCAAGAGACAAAAATTTTTCTCTGCCAAGTTTGAAGAGTAGAATTAAATTCATTAAGCATTTCTAAGATCCTGCTTCTATCTCATTCTGATTTCTCTTTCTGGCTTGGATAACATGACCTTCTTGACAGCTCCATCGAGACTGGATAAAGAATTCTAAGGGAAGCCCAGTTTTGCTCACATGAAGAAACATAGTAACCTATTAGGAGGGAGGTTTGGAGTGGTGAGAAGAACCAAGCCTGCTTGGAAGGCTGTAAGTTTGTAGGGCTATCTATTCCTTCTCAATTCATTATGCGTTTTATAATCCCTAGAAACTGGTGAGGTGAAAATCTACATGGTTTTGAGCATAGCACACAGAAAAAAAAACACTACACATACATAAACATATAAACCCACACACCAGAAATATAACCAACCAAGAAAGCCAAGTAAATATCTAAACCATGCAAATCACAAAATAGTTGATTACATACATGTTGAAAGCCAATCATGGTCATAGTTTCCAAAAGTCCTAAATAGGTCATTACTTTCTTCCCTGGCTCCATCTTCTCTTATATCACCAGCATTCCCCAAAACATTGCCTTATGGAAAAGACCTTACAGCTTGTCAAATCATTCAGGAAGCTGTATAACACAGAATTTGTTAACAAATAAAACGGTGCACTTAGAGTATGCAGATCACTTAGCAGTGTGAAACTCTCTCAAAAAATTTCCATTTTTCATGGGATATGTGCTTCTCCATAGCCTCACAAATAATGAAAAAGAAACTAGTATTCTATAAACCAGAAATCAGATCATCTATGCATTAAGTATTGGCCATTACTGGGTTTCCATCTACCACCAAAGAATGCCTGAATATTAATACTTTAATATATCCCCTAACCTCCACTCTGATGAAATGCTATATTTTAAAAATTATTTAATGTATTTTTTAGCTGTTGTCTTATTTTTCTTCTGCTGTAACTTAGTACTGACCACTATCTGTGTGTTTTTGTTTTTCTTTTAGTGCAAATAACTTAATTCTATGATTTACAATATTTAAAGTTCATTTTTGGAAAACTCTCCAACCCAGTACCAAACATCACTTTTTGGTTCTCATTCTCAGAGTCACCCTCCCCACCAAGTGACCATAGCTATGGCTTTGCCTTTAGTGCTGCCTCCGGGAAAGTCTGACTAAATATGGCCCCCCACCTATCAATCTATTTCACTAAACAGAACTTGGTCAATTAGAAAGTCTGAAAATTTGGACATTCTTAACTTCCTGAATAACTCTTTCTACTTCAAATCAGTAAAGACATATGTTTCTAAAACACATTACTCTCTGGCTATAATTTGAAGATACTTATTTTGCCTAATTTCCTGTAAGTGATAAGAATATAGCAAGAATCTAAACAGATAGGTGTTGGGCTTTAAGAGTTGACTGACTGTTCTTTAACTACACAGTCTTTCTTCTCTTTAAATGGAGATAATTGGTTTAGTGAGAATTAAATGAAACATATATGATGCTCCTACACAGATCTGAAATATAGTAGGCACTTGATATATGTTAGCCTACATTAACTTAGTTTTTCCTTTGTCTTTAACTCTAATTTATTTTCTACCTTCTCTCTTTAGAGTTAAAAGCAGCTCCATTTACAGACTGTGACCCTTATCTAGATGAGGCTTGGGCTGTCTTCTATCTTATCCTCCATGTGGTTTAGTTTTTGTTCTGGAATCTTTTTAATGTCAGATGTTGCTAGGCAATTTTTTTTCTAGTTTGATTAATTTAGTTCTAGTACAAACAAAAATATATCTAAATGGTTTGTTCTTCACTAATGTTGCTTTTCTTCCAAAATAAATATATTCTACTTTTGTGTCAAAAAACTTATGATGTTGTTCCAGACCTTCACAGAGTTGCAAGTGATCGTAAACTTAGTAGTTTAAGAACTTCTCCACTCATTGTTAGTACAAATACATGGATAATGAATAACGATGAGTGATGAAGTACTGTAAAAAAAAAAAAAAGACTAAATTAATTGGAGGGGAAATGAATGAGTTTTATATTATAAGCAGACAAGAAAAAAATTGACTTCTTTTTGGAATTTTTTATCTAAATATTATGTGGAAATATGACACTAATCTTCAGGGGAAAACTGATATGCCATAATGTGGCCAGAACATGGAAATAGGTTACTGAAATCAATCATCTTGATAAATAATCTCTTGAGGTTTGACAGTTCCATATGATTTTGGAGTAAAAACTAGCAAAGATAAGTTTAAACTACTTTAAATAGGTTAAGAGTATTGTCTTCAAAAGATCTTTTAATATTTAATTTTGAAATGCTTTCTAATTTCCTGATCCCTCTTATCTGATTTTGCTTATATAGGCTGTGGAAAGTTACCAAATAATTTCTTTTTTTTTTTTTTCAGTAGGAAGGAAAGAGACACTTCTCAAAGTAATGGGATTCAGAACAATTTTCTTTTATTCATGGCTAATTTTTTTGGAGGGGAGAGGGAGTAGTTTTCTATAAGATTCCACACTATTTTATAGCCACATTAAAATGCCAGAGGACTTGATGGATTGATTGTTTGATGCTGCCAGTTACACTTTCAGAAATCCCCACCATGCTGGAAAGAAGGGACACAGCACTGTTGTTAACACTGCTTTTGTTATTGACAGGAGTGTGTGAGAGGGGAATTCAGAAGAAATGGCTGTCGTCCAAGTCCACAGTGAATCTTTTCTTCAGTTGAAGTCGTGGATTCTAATCAATGGTTTAGAAGGAATGAGTTTGGTAAGTTTCACAGACGAGTTTTTGAGATAATTTTATTACACAAAAAAGCTTTTGAATGAGGAAATAGGTCTTTAAATCAGATGGCCTCCCTCAGATATTTTACTCATTTCCAGTAAGTCATCTTCAAAAATGAACAATGCTTCTAACTGAACAGTCATAGTATTTCAACACACCCAAGGCAAACCAGGGAGGGAATGCTGAATTATGATGAAAGTCTATACTATTATGACCTTTCTCATGACCATAATTGATGGAGTGCCCCTGAAACACTTTGCAGGGCTATTGATATACTTAGAAATGTGCCTGTGACTCATTATGATTATAATTTGGCAGTAAATAGGGGGCAGAGTACCCCAATGCCTATGAAGACAACTCACTGCCCAAGGATGTGGTTCTTTCATGTGGAATCACCTTCTATAAAAGATACAGTTGTCTTCTTACTGAAACTGTATAGGCTGGGCTCAGAGCAGCATAAACCAAGCTCTGTTTTTAACAGGAATAAATATCAAAACAGTCAATATCAAAAAGAGTTTCAATATCCATTCAAGTATGAATAAAAGTTTTTTAAAAATGCTTAAAGGTAAATTCTTTTATTTAAAAGCTTATATCCTGATTTCTTCCTGAGACAGAAAGATGGAAAGAGTTTTATACCTATCCTATCAACTAGAAGAGTCTAAATAAACTACAAAATCTTAATTTTTCTTGAACCTAGAGAACTGAGGTAATAGGAAACCCAAATAGTCTAAGCCCTAGAATAGACAGGTGTCTTCAAGAGAGAGGGAATATGATCATGGGCTTACTGATAGGAAGAAAAGGAGGCCAGAGATGCTTTACAAGTAGGTAATACAAATGCAATTTAAATTTCAATAAATTCCTAAAGTCCAAGGGTGGGCCCACACGACTATACAGAACCCCTAGAAATGGCAGATACAAGAAGAATTTGAACTACTTCAGTCATTCTTTTCCAAGACTCCATGATTTTCCACTAATAAATCGAACACCTCACCCCTAAAGCAGCAAGAACCAAGCAAAAAGGAACAGCAGTCTACCAGCGTAGGAGTGGCAAGAATGGAAAGAAACTCTTCTGAAGTATAGGTACACAAAGAAGGTCTATTGATGAGGACAGGACAGAAACATTAAGAAAACACAATGGCAAATGAAACCCCACATTAAACACAAAGTAATGCTAGAGGAATTTGAAGCCAAGGATACACTGAATGAACCCAAAACAACATCAAAAAACAAACTCAGCTCATTTCTGAATAGAATGAATAAAACTACACAATAAAAGCCTAGCAGAAGACAAGTTGACACACTTTTATAAATACTGATTACCCTAATCTCTGTAGTTCTACACATGATACCCACTATTCAATAAAAAATCATGAGACAGACCAAAATAAAGCAAGGACAAAGCAACACAGGCAAGAAAAAAAGCAATTGACAGAACCAGAAATAACTCATATATTGGGCCATAATATAGTGAATTTAAAGTCACTGTAATAAATATGTTAAAGGCTCTAGCAGGTGAGGTAGTCAACATGCACGAACAGATATTGAATTTCAGTGGACATATGCAAACTATAAGAAAGCATCAAATGGAAGTGCTAGAAACAAATACACAGAAACAGAAATGAAGAATGTCTTCAATGGTCACTTTAGTAGACATGATGCAGCTGAAGAAAAATATCAGCAAACTTGAAGGCAGGTCAATAGAAATTGCCAAAATTAAAATATAAAGAAGAAAAGAGTGAATAAAAAAGATGAGCGCATCCAAAGCTGTTAGATGATATCAAATAATCTAACATATGCTAATTGAAATCCCAGATAAAGGCAAGAGAGGCAATAGGATAGAATAAAAATTTGAAGAGATGATGGTAAAGAATTTTCCAAAAATAATGAAGGACATCAACTGCTCTTATGCCAGAAGCTTAGAGATTTAGAAACAGGATAAATTATTTTTTTTAAATAGACAAATATACAAGGTAGTGAAAAACAAAACAAAAAAAAAAACATAAAATACTAAAAACAATCACAGAAAAAGAGTACATTGTATATAGAGGAAGAAAGGTAAAACTGACAACAGATTTCTCATCAGAAAGTAGGAGAACATGAAAACATGTTGAAAGAAAAAAATGCAACTGAAAATTCTATATACATAAAATATTCTTCAAAATGAAGGCAAATTAAAGACTTTTTCAGAAAAAGAAAAAATAGGAGAATTTATTAGCAGTACACATGGATTAAAATGTAAAACGAAGTTCTTTAGGCAGAGAAAATATGATATGACAGAAACAGACATATATAGAGAATTAAAGATCTCTGGAAATGGTTAAAATGAAAGTAAGCATAAAACATTTACCTTAAATTTAATGGCACTACAAGAAAATTGACTGTCCAAAGCAAAAATAGTACAAATTTATTGTGTGTTTATAGAACATATAAAAGTAAAATCTATAGCAATAATACCTCAAAAGCTATAAGAGAGGCGTTGGAAGTACACTGTTGTAAGCTTCTTAAACCTACACATTAAGAAGTATAATATTACATGAAGGGAGAATGCAATTATTAGAGATGTATACTGTCACACTGGGCATGAGATAAAAACATTTTTTAAAGTAGTAAAAATAATAATCCAATAATGGAGATAAGTAAAATGAAAATTAAAAAATGCTCAATCCAAAAACTTGAAGAAAAAGAAAAAAGAACAAAAGATAGAACAAATAGAAAACAGCAAGCAAGATAATAGATTTTAATCCAACAATGTTAATTATTATATTAAGGGCAAAGGGTCAAGACAAACTAAATAAATTCAAAGAATACCTGATTAGAAAGAAAAAAAGCAAGACACAAATATATGATAGTTACAGTAAAACCAGTTTGAAGTTAAAAGACTCAAATAGGTTAAAAGCAAAAGTATGGGAAAGATATACCATGTAAACACTAACCAAAAGATTCAGTGCCTATATTAATGTTAGACAAATGAGTATCAGATAAGAAATATTTTTAGGGTTACAATTCTAAATGCATACGTACCTAACAACAAAGATTAAAGATGCAAACGCAAAAACTGAGAGACCTGAAAGCAGAAATGGACGACTTCACAATTAGGTATGGAAACTTAAATATTTTTCTGTCTCTGCATTTGGTAAAAGAAGTAGACAGAAAATCAGTAAGAATATGGAACCTGAACAAAACTAGCAACTAACTTGAACTAATTGTATTTATAAAACAAACTGTACAACAGCAGAATACCAATCCTTTTTAAGTACCCAAGGAACATTCAACAAGATGAACTGCATTGGGGCCCATGGGACATGTCTCAACCAATTTATAACTATTTAAATCATACAAAGTTTGTTCTATGATACTAAGAATTAATCAAGATATCAATAATAAAAAGATATTTAAAATTCTCACATATTTGGAAACATGTCAAAGAGAAAATCATAAAGAAAATTATATTTTATAAGATGAATATTAAATATCTATATTAGAAAAGAAAGGCTCAAACTAATTAGCTAAGCTTCCACCTTAAGAAACTAGAGAGTACAAATTAAACTCATAACAAGAAGAAGAAAAAACATTTTTTAAGTGAAAGGAGAAAATCAATAAAATTTTTTAAAGTACATAATGGGAAGAAGCAATGAAATCCAAATCTAGGTTTTGTTAAAGGTCAACAAAATTAATAAACCTCTAAATAGATTAACAGAAAAATAGAGGGAGGGAGAGGGAAAGTGACAGAGGGCAGGGAGAAGATACAAATATCATAATTCAACAAATTACTAAAAGAAATGGCCAAATTCCTTGAAAAATACTAATAGCCTAAGCTTTCAAGGTGAGATAATCTGAGTATCTATGTATCTTTTAAAGAAATTGAATTTGTAGTTAAAACTTTCCAACAAAAAACCTTTAGGACCAGATGAATTGACTGGCAAATTCCACCAAAAATTTTAGGAAGAAATAGTAATTATACACATACTGTTCAAAAACTAAAAAAGGAAAAACTTTTTAACTCATGTAATTACTCTGATACCAAAACCAGCTGAAGAAATTAACAATAAATAGAAAATAACAAACTAATATCCTTTATCAACATAGATGCAAAAATCCTTAACAAAATCTTAGCAAATAAAATCAAGCAATATATACAAAGTATAATAACACATCATGACCAAGTGAGGTTACCCTGGGAATACAGAGTTGGTTAAACATTATACAATCAATGTAATTATATAAACAGATTTAAGAAGTAACCATACAATTATCTCAGTTGAAACAAAAAATTATTTGATAAAATTAACATCCATTAATGATAAAAATTTTCAGACAGCTCAGAGTAAAAGGAAACTTTCTCAGTTTGATAAGCTGCATCTATGAAGAAAGAATAGCTAAATCACACCTAATGTAGAGAGGCTGAATGTTTCTCACCTGAGATCATGAAAAAGTCATCTCTTCTGTTTAACTCTATACTGGAAGTTGCAATCAGTGCAATAAAGAAAGAAAAATATAAAAGGTATAAGAATTGGAAAGGAAAGAAAAACAAAACTACTATTTTCAGACAACAAAGAAAATCTCTGAGATTCTACAAAAAATCTAGTAGTGTTACAAATCCAGGCTAATAAAAAAATTAAATTTTATTTTGATATATTTATAATTAAAAATTAAATATTTATAGTAAAAATTTTATAAAGTACATTTATAATTGCATCAAAGAGCATGAAATTATTAGGTATAAATCTTACAAAAGTGATCAACATCTATATGTTGAAAACTACAAGATGTGATGAAGCAAATGAAAGAAGACCTAACTAAATGAAGACACATACCAGGCTCATATGTTAGAAGACTCAGTACTGTTAGAGCACTCACACTGCCTGATTTCAAGAGTTTCTATAAAGCAACTGTAGTCAAGAAAGCATGGTATTAAAAATGTCAATGGAGTAAAATACATAGTCCAAAATTTTATCCATACAAATATGGCCAACTAATTTTTTTCCAAAAGTACAAAGGGAATTCAAATGAGAAAGAATAGGCTTTTCAATAAATGGTACTAAAAAAAAATTGGACATCAACATACAAAAAGTATATTTGACCCTTATATTATATACAAAATTAACTTAAAATAATTATAGATTTAAATGTGAAACTGTAAGCTACAAAATACTAGAAGAAAATAGAGAAAAAGTATTTATAACATTGGATTAGGCAGTGATTTGTTAGATACAAACCCAAAAGTACATTCCATTAAAAAAGAAACTAATAGATTGAAATTAATCAAAATATGAACTTCTGCTTTTCCAAATATATTGTTAAGAAAACGAAGATACAACCAACCGATGTAGATAAAATATTATTGAAAGACATGTTAGGTAAAGAACCTGTATCTATATTTTGTAAAGAACCCTCAAAACTCAATAATAAAAAAAATTTTTTTTAAGTAGGAAAATGTTTTAACAAATAAGATATACAGATAAATGGCAAATGGGTACATGAAAGAGACTCAACATCATTAGTCATTAGGAAATTGCAAATTAAAACCACCACTCAATAATACTACACACCCACTTGATTAATTAAAAAAAAAGAATCCCCACGGAAATGATGATATAAACACTGGCAAGGATGAGGAGCAACTGAAGCTCTCATGCATTGCAGGTAGGAATGTAAAATGAGGCAGCCACTTTGGAAAATGATTTTGCAGTTTCTTAATGGTATATATATTTACCATATGATCCAACAATCTCCTTGATTTTTACCCAAGGAAAATGAAAACATATGTTCCCGCAAAACCCTATACATTAATGTTTATAGTGGCTGTATTCATAATCACCAAAACCAGAAACAACACAAAATGTTCACCTGGTAAATTCATGAATAAATTGTGCTATATCCATATAATAGAATAATACTCAGCAAGGAAAAGGAACAAACTATTGAAAAGCACAAGAATGAATTGCAACTGCATTATGTTTACATGACAGAAGTTGACATAAAAGGTCACATGCTATATGACTCATTTAATTGTCATTCTAACAAAGGCAAAATTATAGGAACCAAAGCAGATCAGTGGTTGCCAGATGCCGAGGGTGGGAACAAGGTCTTGACCTCTCTTTCTCTTTTATCTCTCACTCAGAGGAGGAACTAAAAGGCCTCTGATATTATTTCAAGCCCAGCAAATTAATATAAATATGGCCTAGGAGATAGACCCTACATTAATAGAACAAATCTGATATAGGCAATATCCAAAGTGACAAGAACTGAACCAGTCTAATGATGGTCATGATAATGACACAGTTAAATTTTATGGTGCTGCATTCCCCTCCCCCTGCAACTAAAAATAATATGCTCATAAGATTTTTATTCTCCTAAACCCCCCAGGTCATCCCTCATTAACTAGCATCATTTCCATATGGCATTGTTTGTCCCCAAATTTGACCTACTTTCCCCAGCCCATGCTCATCTTCCTTAACGTCTCTGATCTCTGGCACTCCAGTTCTATCCCCAGCAAAATTTACATGCTTCTCAATCTCCTATGTGAATATTCCTGCTGCATCTGAAATTTGGACTCCCTAGAGGATATTACTTCTCCTATAGTCTTTTCATGGGGTTGCTCTTTTGTCTATCAATTGCCTGTGCACCAAACCAGGATGTGCAGTAGTTGTCCTTTTTGCCTTTTAATGCTCCTTCTAGATCACTATTTTTTCCCATCTCAGCAATTTAAAAGTTATGTCTGCAATTTTAGCACCCAATCTCTCTCCCTGTTATAATCATCTATAGAGATGTATCTGACTGCCCCTCATTTGCGCCTCACTATCTCTCTCCATCACTGGTCTTTCCACAGTTCTTGTGATCTTCATATCTCTGCAGAAAATCTTTGTTATCTCAGCCTTTCAGTCTCTTGACTGCCTCACCTCCAGTGATCTTGTTCCCTCTGCCACTCATTTTCCAGTCATACCTCCCACAGTCCTTCCCCTTCTCACCATCGGCTGATAATTTTGTTTCCTATTTCACTGAAATTAGAAACAATAAGAAGAGAACTTCCTCATTCTTCATCTACTGGGCTACCTACCAAACTATATTTTTGCCTGGGTACTCTCCCTCTCCTGCTGTTCTTTCAGATAAACTCTTCATATTTCTACCTAAACCCAAGGCCTCCAGTTGTGAACTAGCTCTTAGCATGGCTCACACACTGAAGGACACCAGGCTGCTATCACTGTTGGAATTAATCAACATTCCATGAACCATCTGAATATAATCAACTTTCAATTTCCTCTGCATGGATTACACACTTTATGCATCCCTTCTCTTTGTTCAGACTATCTCCTACCCTATAGTCTCCACTTTCCTCTGGTCTGCCAACTGAAGTAATTTTAGTGTTTTTTGATCAGGGTAAACTGCACCTGAATATACTTAACGTTCAGGCTGCAGGCATTTAAGCACCCATCATGAAAGGCTATATAAAGCAGCAGAGCATCAACAGATTTTGTGCTAGGAGAATAATTTAACCCCATTTATGAAGCAGGCACTGAGCGATTCTCTGATCTCAGGGTCCCAGTGTTCTACACACCTCTGTGGATCCCAGAAAGTTCCACGTTCATTCTGCTTTACCAACAGCTCTGACTTGACACATTTGCTGCTGTTGTCCTGGGCTGGAAATCAGGCCAGTTTAGTGCTAACTCTGTGACAGCTAAGTAGACTGTTCATTTTTTAAAATAAAGCAAGAAGCATGATGGCACATGGAAAAAGGAAATATTTGAAAACATTTGGCAAGAGAAAAGGAGACATTCATTGTTTTCTTCGTCTTCCAAGAGGCTGCCTATCTGGCCCTCTGTTCCTTTCAGTTTTGCTTACACTCAACTGATGCAGCTGTGGCAGAAAGGAAAGGTTGTACCCAAGAGTACCTTGCAGCATACTTCCACAGCTTTGATTTGGAAACCACATGTAAATCCCAAAACTCAGCACAAGACTATGACTCTACACCAGCTACCCATCTTCTCCCCAAGAGTACGGGCCTGTCCTTTCTGACACACAGAAGATGCTATTTGTCCTGTGACTGATGGTTCCGGCAAATAGAATCAGGATGGCCCATTTACTATCAAGCCACAAGCCAACAAGGAAATCTGGACATTGGTCCTGTGATATATTTGACTTATTTAGCAGCATGCCTTTACTGTCCTTTCCCAGGTAACACATGCCACCTTGGTTCATAAATTGCCTTTGTCACAACTGATATTTCATTTTTCCTCATAAACAATATTTTCTAAACTTACCACCACTTCTTTCTTTTTACTGCTGCCATTTCCCTTAAATACTTTTCTCATGTATAAAATGGGAACTCCAGAAAAAAATCTACTAATCTTACCAACTATTTTAAATATGAGATAGTTTTTATAAATCAAGAATCTAAGATTCAGGTAATATAAGTAGCAGAAGGTCATACGAGTGAGGGCCCCAGCTCAAATGTGAACTTGGAACACTTACTAGAAAGTCCTTCTACTTTTCATTAGACCATGGCATTGTTAGCATAGATGATGAAGAAAGGATTCAGAGTATATTGTAGTGTGTGAGGCCACGGGTGCTAAGAAACAGTATAGAATTGTGTTTGGCACACAGCAGATGCTCATGTGAAAAACAAACAAACAAACAAACATAAAAGACTGACTCAGTAGTTACATTATTAACTGATTTCCAGATTCAATGGGCTTCATCAAACATATTGCCACAATATGTTTCTTAGTTTGTATCCCCAACAAACGTGGCCTAGTGCCATATGGCAACTTTGCTCACACAGCTTCTCCTAACTAGGGTCTAGTTCCCGAAAGATTCCATGCTCAAAGTCAGCCTGACCCTGTAGGAAAATGAGGTAGTAAGTAAGGTCCAACCACCTCTGAAAACACAGGAGATGGGTAAGTGTTGTTCTGACATTTAAAAGACTTAAAATATCTCTATTTAGAATACTTCTGTAAAAATATCAAAAGCTATCTTTAAAGATAAAATATAAAATACTCATAATTATTGAGATTAATATAATGTTCTCATAATTTAAAGGAGTCTCTTGATTTCAGAGGAAGAAAACTCTGCTTTTAGATTTTATTATTAATTGAAAAGTACCAGATGTTTTGTTTTTCTTGTAGGAAACCAGGAAATACATTGTCTGGATTGAGTAACTACTTTGAAGCCTTTCTTTAGTAGAATGAGTCAGCTATTACTCTGCTCTTTCTTCAGATCTCAAATATTTTAGCTTAAAAAACTATTTCTAGCATTGCTGATTCATAGTTACCAACATAATACGACTGGAGATCATCTGTAGTACATTCATCTCAGCTTTTATGCTGTGGTTCCAATGGTTAGACTGGGGCAGTCTCTGAGGTATCAAAGTTTACATTCAATTCCATGCAGCAAAGACGCTCCTCATGCTTGACCTAAGCTGCCTCTCTATAAGACAGACTCTACTTTTTTCTCTCATCTCCTTATCCCAACCTCAAATTCAAACTCATTGGGTCAGAAGCTCTAAAGAAGGGCATTGACTTCACGGAGGAACTCAAAATGCATAAAGCTTCTTGCCTTGAATCCAAAGATAAGTGTGAGAGATGCAGAGATCACTTATTGCTCATATATTTCAATTTGCTTTCAAAATGTGTCATTTAAAAAAAAAAGAAGAAAGATGTTGTTTAGCTGGCCCCAAATAAGAGCCAACTTATGTGTCAAGAGGGAGTCTTAATTTCTCACAACAGAACATGTTGGGCTCTAATGTGATTTATGAGTCAGTATATCAAATTTGACTAATATGTTTGCCCTAAGTAGGGAGTAAGCCATTAGGCATTAAAAGCCCTAAATTCTATGAAGAGGAGGGAAATAACTTTGATTTCTCTGTTCTTTCCTTAACTAAGATAAATCCAAGTTGATGAATAAACTTTCTAGATTGCTTAATACCTCCCAGAAATCAGTACCAAGGCCTTAAAATGGGACGTAAAAATATTTCCATGAGCAAGAAGCAATTGAGTCACTTCGTAAATTATATATACATAACTGTCTAACCACTATGCTGGACAACTGAAACTAATATAAAATAATATTAAAAGTCAACTCTAATTGAAAAATAAAAAATAAAAAAGAAGTAGCTGAGGACTTCCTCTGTGGAATGAATTCTTGGTAATTTCTGTGAAAAACTTTCTTTTATCCTAACATTTTTCCTCTTCCTTTGTTTTGCCCACTATTCTTAATGTTCTTAAACATACCAAATATGGTTTTCAACAATGGTAAATGAAGTTGGGGAGAAGATCACAGTACAGCCCTCCTATTGCAGCCTTGTAAATAAAACACAAACAAACCAAAAGACAAGATATGTTGCATAGCCACAAAGAGACATCACATCCTCCTTCCTGGCACAACTTATACAATTCACTAAGTGTGATTAAAGTCTTGGGGACCTGGACACAGTTATGTCTATTTTGAAACCATTGGGTTGATCCATCCCTGCAGCTAGTAGGAATCACCCTCTTGTGTAAATGTTTGCTTTGTGGAGCTTCTTAAGCAAAAATTAATAGTATACATGTTTCAGGAGGAGTATTAACTCAGCCATGATAAACAATTCCCAGGCAATGTTTAGACTGGCCGAAAGTTATCCTAAGAATTGTGCACAAAGATAGAACAAGACACTTGGCATCTATGTGCTAGGACTGTCTACAGAACAAACAGCAAAGTAGAGGTCTGTCCATTAACCAATTAATCTAAATAATGTGTTCTATCAGTCTAGGTGGAAAACAAATTAATGGCTAGACAAGGACTAAATTTTTCATTTCATTTTATGTGGTTCGATCCAGTTAATGAATCATGACTGTTTGATACTTTTCACCAGCAGCTACAGAACACACATAGATCTCTGGAAATTGGACTTGATCTCCATCCTATTAGATCTCATGTGCCAGTATTCTGTACCACTCTGACATCAATTATCACAACCTCAAAGCTATTAAATAGCTGAAACTAATCAGGTAGAAATGACACTAAAAGAAGTTTTGCTATAACACAGTCATGTGTTCGGGAAAATTGTCTAACATTCAGGATCTCAACATATTGGCAAATATTTTTTTAAAGTAGATACATACAAACATACTTACATACATACATACATACATACATACATACATACATACATACATACATACTACAGAGAGAGAAAGAAACAAAAAGGCCTTAACTTTTCTTAGTCCAAATCAGGATTAAGGTATTATCTAAAATATTCTCAGTAAAACTGGATATTATATTTCTTTTTATACGAATCGACAAAATGAAACAAACTTACCTGGGGTCCTTTGAGTCTGTGACACTTTCTCCATAGTGCTGACCCAGAAAATTAAAGACTATACAGTAACAAAAAGGCTAGTTCCATGGGATAAATTCTCATTTTGAATAACATCTTAATATTGACTTTGAGCCATATGAAAAATGTGGCTTTTGGTGGGACGGGGGCGGGGGAGGGTTTTTATTCTATTTTTGTTGTTTGATTCACAAGCATTGTTAACATTTATACCAGAAATCTAAAAGCAGCTTCTTAACATTTGTTAATCATAGATAATATTGTTCTATTAACAACTGACACTTTTTTAAAGGTTGTACAGGGTGAGTCTCACTACTACCTTAACACTGCTAATCCATTCATGTAGAATAAATATTTGCTTTCAGTTTCTCTATGCTGTTTTACGGGACAGTGTAATCTAAATTTCCTTTTGTAAATAAGGTATGCCCTCAAGAGGACCAGAGAGCAGAATCTAAAGCCTCGTCTGCTGTCTCCCTACAGATCCTTGAATGAAGAGTTCCATGTCTCCAGAAAAATAACCTTAGGGCACTTCTGACAAGTAGCCAGACGTTTTTGAGAAATATTTCAAGGACAGTTCAAACCTCCCTTGCACAGATTTTCTCACATTCTCCAGCCTGATGTGGGCTGTGGTGTTGTATATCTACCAGGGAACGAAACAATTGAGAGTCAGATTTTCCATTTTTTTGATTATTGTTATTTCTCTGTATCACTTTTCATAGCAGTCCAGACTAATATCTTTCCCAGAACTTGTATCTTATCGATCCTGACTTTCATGATTAATCTTACCCTGAATCAGCTGAGGTAGAGCTCTGATGATAGGTTGTCCTGTGATGGTCATTAACTGCTGCCTGCACCAACACATCGTTGAATGTAACTGGGCTGGGTCTACCTTGTATGTGGAGTAGATAACTGCCTGTGTGAAGCGATTTCTCTGTTCTTTAACCAATCACACACACAAAAATAACTTTTCCCCACTCAGTGATATTAAATTTCTATAAAGTGAATAAAGTACCTAGCGAGCATTACAACTGTCTATTATTATTACTATTAGTAGTAGTAGTCTATTATTTTAGGATTCCCTAGAAAGTGAAAAAATGACAAATTCTCATTTATGTGTATGTATAAGACTGGCATCAAGTTCCTCCTAAGAATGTATTTTGATAGAGGAAAAGGGAAGGAAAAGAGAGGATGAATTACATTTACTGAGGAACTACTATATTGCAGGCTTTGTACTAGATGCTTTGTATAAATTATCTCATTTTAATTCCTGTAGCCACAATATGCCTTAAATAACATTCCCTTCATTTGAGAGATGAATAAACTCAGTTTCTAAGAAGTTAAACAATTCATTTGAAATCCCATATCTGGTAGTAAATGTGGGATTCAAATGAGTCATTTTACCAAAGCAACATTGCTCTGGGCAAGGTGGGTAGGAAGTGTAACACACAGTTGTTTAAATGTGAGTGCACACACACACACACACACACACACAATCTCAAATATTTGTGATGCCCAGGGATAATAAATCAAAGACCATGGAAAACAACCTGCCTGTCTAAGGTTTGGGCAAAGGATGGCCCCAGGATGACCATAATATTTAGACTTTTTGTTCTAAGTCAGAATATATCTAACAGAATTCATCTCTGTCCTTTTCCCACTTTTACTTAAAAGGAAGTGTGTGTGTGTGTGTGTGTGTGTGTGTGTGAGAGAGAGAGAGAGAGAGAGAGAGAGAGAGAGAGAGAGAGAGAGAGAGAGAGAGAACTCAGCTCTTGGTTTTATTAAAAAGAGTGAGTTGAACTCTGTTAAAATTTTTACCCAGGTAGTGTTAAAATAAATATTCCAGGAAAGATAGATTCAGAATCAGGAAAGCCATAATGACTCATGTAATTTTCAGCATTTAAATCAGGACTAATCGCACAGCTCTCTTGCTAGCCCAATTCCTTTCCTATTTGTTCTTTCTGCCAATAACCAGTTTTTAATCTATTTCAGAAAGGAGTCCAGGGCACCATGGAAATAAAAATTAACCTTAAAATACTTCCTGAAGCATTACCAGAAATCATGTTTTGAATTTCTGAATGACTTGAATTGTTCTAAATTTCCAGGCTGTGCCCATAACCACAAAGACAAATGGGGCATTAGGACAGCCATGTGAAGGACCAAGTTACAACACGAAATAAGTGTACTATTCAGCATGAGTCATTTGAAACCAGAACAAAGAAGGGCCAGAAAAGATAATGCTTCATGAAAAACAATATATCAAATAAGGCACAAGAAATTTGTCTATCTTGGCTTTCAGGTGAAATGTTATATGATTTGAATGTTTGAGAATGTGCTGGTTATGAATTAGCTTGATTCAACAACCCAATTAATCATATCTTCAGGTCTGCAGCATAATCATTGGTTCTCAACCTTGCCTGCATGAAAGAATCAAGTGAGCCTCGTTATTTTTTCATTGTTTTAGTTTTTTGTTGTTGTTGTTGTTTTAATACCAGTGTCTGGGCCCCAACACCAGAGATTTTAATTAATTGGTATAAGATGTGGGCCAGGCATTACTATTTTTTTAAAGCTCCCTACATGATTCAGTGTGAGCCAGGGTGGAGCACCTCTGTATTAGTTGTAAGAAATGGATTCAGAGGTGTTATCCCCAATCCTTTAGGGTTCCAGGAACTACCATCATGGCCATGGCCATATAAGCGGTGAGAACTTGGGCCAAGTTACTGATCCCTGTAATTCAGTTTCCACGTCTCTAAACTTCTCTGAGTTATTCTTGCTTTTCACCCATGTGACTCATCAGAGTCCAGGATCGGGAAAACAAAATTGCCCTGAAAACAGAAAGACTATTCTGATCTTTACTCTTTGTACAGACTTGGAAAATTACCTAAATTCTGCCTTAGATTCTAAATTTACATAATAGTGATGTCTTCCTGTTTACCTCATAGGATGTTGAGGAAATTACCAATTGACTTTAAAGTACTGCACATATCAATGCCATTAAAATATCTGTTTTCATTTCAAACACTCTAGAAATATCCAAGTACCAGTTTAGATAAAATAGGTCATCCTCTTGCTACATAACTTAACAATATAAGCCACAGAACTAGTTTATTATTCGGGAGCACATGACAAACCTCTAATTCTTAAACTTCTGCTTGTCCTGGGACAGAATTGTTAGCCTAAATGACATTTTAAAATGTGTGTGTGTGTGTGTGTGTGTGTGTGTGTATACATATACATATATGTATATATCAACAGTCATTCAACTATGTGACATTCTGATAGGTACAGAGCCAAACAGTAAAATTATGAATTTCTTTCAAAATAAAGTTCTAGAAAAATGTGCTACAGTTTTAATATATATCTACAATACTGTAAAAATATTCAAAGGAAAGCACTCAGAGTCTCAATTTAATCTCTCCATTCTGCTCTTAAATTCTAAAATACCACAATAAAACTATAGCACATAATAATTTATTTGTTTTCATATATACAATATATATATTATTTCCAAAAATTGTTTTACAGAACACATCGGTGTCTAAAAAATATGCAAATGCAACCATCCTTAAACATAAGCTTACAAAAACCATTAGAATCACATGAATTTTCATGGTTTTTCAAAGATAAAAAATTCACTTAAAAGATTTTTCTTCCTATTAATCAATTAATAAAAAAAATAGAAAAGCCAAAGAGATCACTCATAAAAGCAATTGTCTAGTGTGTCTTGTGTTGAGAAAGGTCAATATATATTACCTATATTTTAGTAGTGTAGAAATAATCAGTATTATTTGACCAACTTTAGGCCAAAAAAAAGGATAATTTTTAAAATGGAAATATTTTTTACTACAGCAGTCCTTATAAAAGGCCAGAGGTACTAAGATTGTCACATATTTTTATTTAATTTTTCTATACAGAGAAGTAGGAAAGTGAGAGGATATGAAGATGAAAACAAAAGACTTAATAAAAGTTAAAAAAAGCTAAAAATCCACAAATCTAATAATCATTATATTCAAAGCTAAATAAAAAGAAAATTCCACCAAATTATGTCATAGTCAAATTGATGAAAATTAATAATTTTCAACAAATACTTTAAAATAACCAGAGAAAAAAAGAAATTAATTATATATTAGAAAACCAATAAAAGAATGACACAAAATTTTGTTCAAAAACATTGCAAAACAGACAATAGAATAGAACAGAAATAAACATAACCTAATTCTACACCCAGCAAAAATATCTTTAAAAAATGAAGGTGAAATAAAGATTTTTATATATATACAAAACCAGATAATTCATTGCCAACAGACCTGTGAAATAAATAAATAAATAAAATTGTTAAAAGTACTCTTGAGGGAAAAGGAAAACAACTCCAGAGGAAATTTTTTGATAGACACATAAAAATGAAGAACATAGAAATAATAGTGAGATGGAGGAAAGAAAGAAGGGAGGGAAGAAGAGAGAGAGGGTGAAAAACACTAATTACCACATTAGAAGTGAGTGAGAACGTCATTACATAACCCATAGACACTAAAAAGATAGTAAGTTAAAATGCTGAGCAGCTTTATGTCAATAATATTGACACCTTTGATGAAATGATTATATTCCTTGAAAGATATGATCTATCAAAGCTCACGCAAAAGAAAAAGATAACCTAAATAACCCTATATTTCTTAAAGAAAATAAATTATAGTTTCAGAACTTTCTGCAAAAGTCCAGTCCCAGTAGCTTCACTTGTGAGTTCTACCAAACATTTAAGAAAAAAATGACACTATGTATACATAGACTCTCCTAGAAAATAAAGGGCCGGAGGTGAGCACTTTCCCAAACTCATCCTATGAAGACACAATTACTCTTAAAACCAAAACGAGACAAAGATATCTAATTTTGAAAAGTAAAAACACTAACAACCAATATTCTTATCACTGTAGAGATAAAATGTCTTAAAACGTTAGCAAATTTAATCCAGTTATGTATGAAAAAGAAAACATCACAGCCATACTTGTTTTACTCCCCCTGCTGCCCACCCAAATAAAGTTGATTTAACATTCAAAAAGCTGTCAGTATTATTCACGGTGGCCAGGACATGGAAGCAACTGAAGTGTCCTATGACAGATGATTGGATAAAGAAGCTGTGATACAAATATACAATGGAATATTACTCAGCCATAAGAAGAGATGAAATACTGCCATTTGCGACAACACTTACATGCGGGATATAAACTTAAAAGCAACAAACAAACAGGACAACAAACAGAGACTCATGGACATGGACAATAAACTAGTGGTTAGCAGAGGGTGGGGGAGGGGAGGTAGATGTGGTGACAGAAAGGAATCTAACTATGGGAGGCAAACACACAATGTAAATATATATAAATGTATATATATATGCCTTACTGTTAAAATGTATAACTGAAACTTACTGGACTTCATTAACCAATGTCGCCATAAAAAAATAAAATAAAGTAAATGAATAAATAAATAAATAAGCTAACAATGTAATTCATCAATTCTAGAAGTTACAAAAAAAAAAAAAAAAAAAAGGCCCTTGACCAAATTCAGCATCCATTTGTGATAAAAGCTCTCAGCAAACTAAAAATAGAAGGGAACATCTTGAAACTAAGAAAAGGCATCTATGAAAAACCTGCTGCTAACATCATGCCAAATGTTAAAAGTCTGTGTGCTTTTTCTCGACGTTCAGAAACAAGACAAATAACCTCTCACTATTTCCATTCAACACTGTTGTGGAGGTTTTATTCAGTACAATAAGGCAAGAAAAAAGAAATCAAATGTACACATATTGGGAGAAAAAAATATTCCCAGAATATATGATAATTTATGTAGAAAATCCTGTAAAATCTACCCACAAAGAAACTATTAAAATTAATTGATGAGTTGAGCCAAATCTCAAGATAAAGAATCAATATATAAAAATCCATTGTATTTCTATATGCTAGCAATGAACAATTGGAAATTATACTTAAAATAAAGCATTACCAGAAATATTAATATTTTGAGATAAACTTAACAAATATTTATAAGATATGTAAGTGGTGAGTACAAAACATTGCTGAGAGAAATGAAAGAAGACGTAAATAAATTGAGAGATATACTGTATTAGTAAATCAAAAGATTCAGGATTGTGAAGATGTCATTTCTCCCCAAATACATCTAAAGATTCAATGTATTTCTGATAAAAAAAAAAATCACAGAAGTCTTTTTTTAATAGAAATTGTCACCTGATTCTCAACTTTCTATGGAAATGCAAATGACCTAGAATATACAATGTATTTCTCAAAAAGAACAAAGTTGTAGATCTTACACTACATGATTTTAAGACTATTGTGAGGCTTCACTAATCGAAATAGTGTGACTTAAAAATAAATTAATAGAAAATACATAATAGAAAATACATAAATAGGCTGTCCTATATTTGGCCAATTCACTTTTGATAAAGATGCCAGAGAAATTCAGTGAGGAAGGGATTATCTTTTCAACAAATGGTACTGAAACAATTGAATATTCCTATGTAACAAAATAATGATATTAAAACTTCACACCAAAAATATAAAAATTAACTCAAAATGACTCAGAGGCCTGAATTTAAAACCTAAAATAGCTTCTGAAAGAAAACAGAGGGAAAAAATCTTTTTGTCTTTGGATTAGGCATAAGATTTATTACTACAGGGAAAAAGAAGTAAGCACTATGATAGAAAAAATAATGTGTTAAACTTCATCAAAGTGCCATTTAAAGCCACTGTTAATGAAAGAGCAAACCATGGTGACAGAAAATTTTTTGGAAAACTTGTATCTGTCAAGAGCTATAAAAGATCTGAAATTTTATGCTACTAGCAAACTGACATGTTATCCTGCCACAGTTTCATGGATTCTGGCAGAAGACCTGAGATTTCTGGGTCACAAATCAAGGACTTTACTACTCACTGTAGAGCAAGCACCTTATAGGAATGATGTGCAATTTGGCCCTAGTAGATAGTTTACATGGAGAAGGTTTGCATCACAATGGAGTAACTCCAAGCTTGGGAAAGCCCTCCCCACTTATTTTTAAAGGGCTGCAGTAACCTGGGGAATAGTCTTTATTACCCTAGACAGCAAACAAAGGGTGACACTAATCTTAATCGTCTAAGGCTTTTTTGCTATACACTCACCTTTAAAAAGACAGTATGGAACAATAGCTATTAGTGCCTCTACCCACAGAATCTGTAGAAACATACTAGAGTAATGGAGAATTCTCTCCCAGCAATTTCTAAAAAGAAACATGTCCAGAGTATATAAAGAACTCTCAAAACTCAATAAGGCAAACAACCCACAATTTTAATGAAATATTTGAACAAACACCACCAAAAAGAGATGCAGATGGAAAACATTCAGTATCACTCGTCATTAGAGAAATGCACATTAAAACCTCAACCCACTTCTCGTAGCTAAAATGTAAAAATGCCAAGCGCTGATGAGCATGTGGAGTAACTAGAAATCTCAAACGCTGCACATGAGAATTAAAATGATACGGCTACTTTGGAAACATTTTGGCATTTTCTTATAAGGTCAAGCACACCCTTATCAGGTGACTCAGAAATTCTACTGTAGGTATTTATCTAAGATAAAGGAAAACATATGTCTACACAAAATGTGGATGCTAATGTTCAGAACAGCTTTATTCGGAGCAGTCAAAACCGGACACTGAGAGTCCATTCACGAGTCTCCTGCCTTTCTGCATGTCTTGCCAATAGAGGCAATGACTGCCTTGTTTCTATCTCTTTGAGGATGTGTATAGAGCAAACAGACTGGAAGAAATAGTTTCTCCCTCTAAAGAAAGAACAGGTTTGCTTTGCTGTATAGTCTAATAAAGATAATGCCTTCCTCTGAATCAAAGATCAGGCAGGTTTACTATAAAAGATTTGAGTTCCATAAATTCAAGATTCTTCTCCTGCAAAGCAACCATTGAAGACTGGCCCTCTGCAGGTTAACCCATGGGAATAGGGGCTCAGGAAACTGTCAATAACTTTGAGACTCTGGTTATGTCGTTGCAATGAGAAATAAATTGTCCTTGGTCTATGACCCGAGAATCTCATGTCTTCTGCCAGGATCCATGAAACTATGGCAGATTATAGTTAGCTTGTAGGTAGGATAGACCAATCACAGTTCTTGACACTAGAAACAACCCAAATGTCTACCTAATATTTACAAAAATCTGGTATATCCATAAAATGTAATCTTACTCATTAATAAAATAAAATAAACTGCTGATGCATACACCAACATGGATGAATTTTGGAAGCATGTATTCTGAGAGAAACCAGACTGAAAAGATTATATACGATACAATTCCATCTAGCTGAAATTTATACAAGGCAAAACTGTAGTGATAAGAAGCAGATGAGTGGTTACCAGGAGGACTGACTGCAAATCGGTATAGAGAGATTTTAGAGTGATGAAAATGTTCTATATCACAATCATCGTATGACTAAATGTTCTTGTCAAAACTCATTGAAGTGTACCCTTAGACTTGTAAGTGTAATTGTACATCAGTTATACTTTAGCAACGCTTACAAAAAGATTTAACATTCAGCAAACACTTAATAGGCACCTATTCTGTTTCAGGCACATTTCTAAGAGAAAGCATTTCAATATCAAGCAAGCAGAGAAAGTGCTTGCTCTCATGGAATTCACATTCTAGACTAGGAGTGGGACAGGGGCAGATTATAAACAGATACTCAAACAACATATGTCTGATAGTGATAAATGCCATAATAAAAATAAAATATCGTGTTTTAGTAGGGAGAGTGACTTGGGGGATCCAGGTAGCCAGAAAATGCTTTCTGACTTAAACTGAATCCTGATACTTCACTAATAGCAGTTCTCTGTTGCCAAAGGGGTAACAATGGGGTTGGAGTGGAGGGAAGTGGCTGGGGAGATGGGATAGGGAGGATGGAGTAGAAGATTAGACCTGCGTTTTATGTTTTATCCTATTACAGTGTTTGAATATTTTACCATGTGTCTGGATAAGTTTTTTTTCTTTTAAAAAGACAATTTAAATTTAAAAATATACATAAAATTTTGGCATTTAGAAAAATGTGTCAGAGTCCAAGGGGCTTGTCCCACTAGTTTGCTCGGGGTTCTAGAGTTATCTTCACAATGATGAATTGCAAAGAAAAAATAACTATCTCTTGCTTCAGTGCAGACAAATGAATCATCACAGCCAGAAATTGCATTTTCACACTTGAGATTGGAACTATTTGGAGAAGCAACGTTAAAAAATAATCTTCACATGAAATGTTCTCCCTGTTTGTCCAGGGATCTGTGAGTAATTACAGCAGCAGGAAAATGTCCGTGCTGTTTTCAGAACCTCCAAATTATTTTGTGTGTCTACATTTACTCTCCCTTGCAATAGAACTCTATTGATTTTTTAATATAAGGTTTTATCCCGGTGTCTATGACTAGTAAAACAAATATAACTAGTTGCATGATTCAAACTAACATTGCTTTGGCATTTTAGGAGAATTTGAGTCAAATTACAAAACCTACGTGGTAACATTTTTCAAGTCAGATATGTAAACATAACAAAGCTGAAAGAAATTGCAACATCTTCCTGCCCCAAGCACAAATGTAATTCACTAATTTTTAAGGAAAATGAGAAAAAGGTAGATAAAAATCATACTTAACCTTAAATTATTAAAATATAGAATATGTATGCTACATGTGTGTTTGTTTAATACTAGGTATTATATTATGCTAGGTATGTTAAACAAGGTACGTCAAGTTATTTTAAAAACTGTTTACTACAGAACTTACACTAAAATAACTTTGAATAGTTTGAAGTACCTAGTTATAAGCTAGAACACCAAAATAAATAGAAAAGGTGAATCTTAATTACCAAGAAAAAAGTCACTAATGTGTTAATTAATTTTTAAGGTAAAAACCTAAGTTGAAAGAACACAAATTGCTCTTCTTCTCAAATTCTTTCATTTAAAGTCCATGGTGTGATGTCGGGCACTGTACCATGTAGTCACGTGCTCCACAATCCAAGGTGAAGACCATAGACAAGTCTTCAAATTATTATCATTTAGAGTGCGATGCAAAATATCCCCAGGAGAGCCTGATTCAAGTTACAGAAGGAGCTCAGAAAGGGTAGCGGTCATTTCCAACCAGAGAAACAAAGGATGCTGTGCTAAAGGAGGCATTTAAGCTACGTGGTAAAGGATGTCTCCCCATCTCTGCAGCACCATTGGAAGAGAAGGGCATCGCAAGCAGAAAGATCAGTGGAAAGTTAGACATGAGACGAGACTTCAGGAGTTTTTGATTAGATTGTAGAGGGCTTTGGTGCCTTTTTTTCATCAGTGTCCAATTCTCTAATCTCATGGTATGTACATTATAATGAACTGTTTCTGACTCAAGTACTGGTCTTCCTGAATGGCAAATCACTATTTCATAATTATAATATTTTTTACATAAATCAAAGTTCTGGGTTATTACTCATCACATTGCTAAAGATCTATTGTTATATTTAGTTCCGAAGCAATTTTTGAGTTTTATTTTTGTTTTCATTGGTCTGAGTGGCTATGACAAGGTACCATGGACTGGGTGGCTAAGAAAAAAACAGCAATTTATTTCTCACAGTCTTGGAAGCTGGTGGGCAGTCTGAGACCAGGATGCCAGGATGATTGATTCTGGTGACACCTTTTTCCAGGTTGCAGGCTGCTGATTTCTTGTATGCTCCCATGGCAGAAAGAGGAGGGGAGAGCTCTCTAGGGTCTCTCAGTAAGGGCACTAAGTCCACTCATGAGGCTCTAACTTCATGACCTAATTACCTCACGCAGGCCCACCTTCTAATATCAACCATTGGGATTAGAATTTCAACATATAAATTGGTGATAGGGGGTGGCACAAACATATTCGGTTTATTGCAATTGCATATAAATAAGCAAAAATATATAAGTAGCTAGAAAAGTGAAAACACCAAACCTCCCTGGGATCACTGTGTCACCGCCGGGGTGATGGGAAATATGGCATCACCCCAGTGGCATGGGGAGAGTCCTCAGTTCTTCCCCACTGATGCAGCAAAGAATTACAGGATGGCAAAATTTATAAGTAAGATTTATTGAATGTACATTTTGGAAGGACACAGGACATAAGAAGGAAGGCTGCAGCCCTGTAGAATATGGGAGGTGAAAAACTAAGGCAGAGCATGCTCCAAGGGAAGTGCTGGTTTTCAGGGAAGGGAGCTGTAACAATACAGATGTGGGAAGGTCTGTATTATATTGGGGCCACAATGGGTGGTTGCAAAAGCATTCTCACATGATTGGCATGTGAGGTCATTTTGATCGACACTTGACTGCTACAGAACACTTTGCCTAATCCTCCTGTGCTTACCTAGAATTCAGACTGTTCAAATAGATTCATGAACTTCCAGGCATAAACATGTTATTATAATGACGGTATAATGAGGCTGAGGTTATAGGCAGCACTTTTTGCACATTCGTGGCCAGATTAAACCAACCATTGGTTATGGCCTTCCTGTTCTTTGTTTCCCAGGATACAGAAAGAATTCTCTAACTACCAATGGGGTGTTCTTTGGGTAGTCTCGGTGCTGGGCCTTCATTCCTGTGTTCCCCTGTCACTAATGTCTGGCGAACTCCCTAAAATTGCATTTGTTTAGCTTTGCATTGTAGAGATGAGGAAATGGAAGGCAGAAGGGCCCCATGAGTTGCCCAAATTTACTTATTATTTTTTTTATTTAACAACTGCTTACATAGAGCATTTTAGAATATTAACTCATTCAATGCTCATTACAATCTTGATGTAGATACCACTGCGGTCTCCATTTTATGGATGAGGAAACAGGCACAGAGAAGTTAAGAGATTCCCCCTGTTCAGCATCATATCCCAGGCTAGCTAATGCAGACTCCACTTGTCAGATTTCTAACCGCTACCTCTCTAACCCAGTTAATGGCATAGTCAAGGCCAGGACACAAGGTTCAGACCCTAAGTCCCATGTTAATGCCACTTAAAATTTCTCGACTTTAGACAAGTTTTCCTAATCCCAGTCAATAAGCTTTTTTGCTATCTCTATATCAAAGTGCTTCCTTTTCTCCACAAACTTAAAGTTGGTTGCATTTATCATTTTCAAAGATAGAACTTTTCTCTTCTCCACCATACTCATCTGCATCTCACTACAACAAAATCAGGATGAAAGCCTCAGCATTGCCCATTTCTTAAATGAGCTAAAAGAAAGAAAGAGAACAAACAAACAAACAAACATGCAGTGTCTGCCTTTATTCGTCCTGGGTATGAAGGAATAGAAAACAAGCTTCCTGAGCTTAATCATACAGCTCAAAGCACAAATACTTGCTGCTATTTAATTTTATGGTCACCTGCCTCTTAGGGGCAACAAGCCCTTTTTTCACTTCACTTTCTATACTCATGGGCTGGAGGATATGGGATTCCAGCATCAGAGAACTGGGTAGTTGGGAAACCACACCGTTGTGCCCTAGGAGAAGGTCAACGCTTGAATGCTGCCCCATAGAGGTACTGAAAACCAGATAGAGAGGTCTAACTAGGGCTAGATGAACAAAGCTAGATGAACCTCCCCTTCCAAGACACAGGAAGTGTTTGGGCCGGAAAGATGGAGAAGGAAAAATTTAGAGTTTTGGATTAGATTTGATCTTGAAAATTGAAAAGTGGGCTGAGTGACAGTAATCAAAATTAACCAGAAATGTATAGAATCCATCCAAGATATTGCCTGAAGTCAGAAAAGAAGATTTCTTCTAATTAACAAAGTCAAAAACAGAATTGTAGAGGAAAAAATGTCACGTTAACTCCTTAACTGAATCAAGACTCTAAATGAACCTGTTAGGTTCATAAGAGTGTGCCCATTTTTTTCAGAGGGAGTTCATTTCTGTGGGAAGCAAATGCATATGTTCTCCAAATGACACATCAGTTGGTGTTATGGGCTCATTTTAACAGCATCATTAGTGTGCTGTTATAGCATCCTTTACATAGAATGGAGGGATACTGTGGACAGACGCGCTGATCCAGCTCCTTTGCAATTTCTGTGTTTTTAGCCTTAGCCATGGGTTAGGGGGCCAAGCAGATACTCACTTAACTGCAATGGGTAAAGAATAAAATTCTCACCAAGCAGTTATGCTGACCTTGGGCAAATTATGGAACTCGCTCATCCTCAATTTTCTCATGTAAATATGTGAGTGACATCTATTCATGAGGCTAATTGAAGGATTACGTTGTGCTTTCCACAATGGCTGGTACATAAGCTACTCAAGTACTCATAGAATTTCAATCTTAATAAAACATGGTTCTAAAGTAAAATTCTATTCAATAAGCCCCATTTAAGTGGGCATAAGTACCAAAAGGCTTTGTTAAAAGTCTGTTTCATAGGGAAAGGCACCCACATGGCACAGATGTGGAGGATACTCACTGCCTTACCTCTTTCCAAATTAATGCTTGTGGTTTCCTGAGAAATTTTAAGCATAGTTTACACAATAACAGCCAGACATCATCTATATAATCCTGTTTAAGAACAGCTTTGTATGATGATTTTTAAACATTCAGATTTAAAAGTGTGTAGCCCATTTAAGAAGACTATAAAATAAATAAATAGAATGGGAAACTGAATGAGGAAATTAGCAACAAGTATAGATCCAAAAATATCACTTTTCTTTTTAGAAAGCAATTCAGAGCCAGCGGGTAGAGAGAGAGAGAGAGAATGAGTCCAACAGCTTAGTAACCAAGCAGCAGTCCACAGATCAAAGAGCTCAAAGGCAAGAGGAATTAAGGGTAATTAAAAATTGCAGAACAAAGGGGGAGTCTTCCAGAGAAAAAATCACACCCTCTGTTTGCATAGAAGTTAGGCATAATTGCCAAAGAGGCCTGGAGCCATAAAAGTCTCCCATAACTGAGAACACTAAAAACCTTCATTTAAGATAAAATGAAAGTAAACACAGAGCTTGTATCAGTTATCATTTGCAAAGTACATCCCTGCATTCTCTTTGACTCTTAACTTAGATATTACAAGAGAGTAAAATAAGCTCAATATACGTATAATTTTCTTCATAATTAATTAAATAGAACTAGCAAAGTCAAGTGCTTCTTGTTTTCTATCGTTGGTTCCAGTTTTCCTGCCCTGAAGAAAACTTATTCTTGGGCATCAAGTTATCCCAAACTCCAAATCAATGGCTTTTAACTCTAAATGTACATCAGAATCAGCCAGGAACTTTTCAAACGAAACAAAACATTCTTGGTTAGCAATTTAAATCATTTAAATCAAGAACTCCTAAAGTGGTGGGGTACAGTAATGCATATTTTAATGAGTCTTCAGAGGTAATATGCACTTCCTATTACAACTACCAGCTTGGACCATTCAATTGACAGCTGCTACCTAATTGTAGGCATTATTCTTCAAGGAAGAATTAATTAATCCACCAATACACAATCTTCTTGTCTTTTTGATAAAGCTGAGAGTCTTTCATCATTTCACTTAGCAATCACTGGCAAACTAGCCTGGAGAATTCTAACCTGTATTAGTTTAAATTAAGTAATCTAAGTGCATCCTGAAACTTTTCAAAAATAAAAATTAGGATTTGATCAATCATGATTAATTGTAAATTGATCAAAACTAAATCCTGGTCTTAAGGGCATCAGTACATCTTCCCCAAGGTCTACAAAATCTGTACTTTCTGGGAGACTCAGCCACAGCAGATGACAACATTGACTTCTTAAGGACATTGTTTTCCATGTTGGGATTTGTCAGTCAATAACAGCAATTGACCACCTCTTCTATATAACAGAGCACTCTCCAGGTGCGTGGAAAGGTGCTATGCATCCAACACAGTCTTATGTTTTTAAGAAATTTAAAATGAAATGTAGGGAGGCAACACATGAGAAAATAAGCAAGAGGAACATAAAGCAGTATGTAAGAATTTGGAGTCAAATAGTGAGAGAAACTTTTGTTATAAATATTAAAATGTTGCTCTCATTTAAATGAGAGAAGCTACTGGCTGAGCTTATTGGAGAAGAATTTGTGAAGGAGGCCTGAGCACCATCCTAGGGGATAGCAATAATGTGGTAAGTGGAAAAAAATAGAAAATGAGCATTCAAACTCAATTTCTTGAATTTTCAGTTCAGGAAATAATCATTGGAGATCTGCTACCTGATCACCAATGAAATTATCAATATGGTGAAATACAAAGATGATGGACACCAGATCTACGTCTAAAAGGCTCACACTAACTCACACCAAAGTACAGGTCTTCATCATTCACACACATAACTGTTGGGAGAACATGGCATGCTTCATGGAGGCAGTGGATTTTTGAGATAGGCCTCTCATAATATAAAGGAATTCGAAAGAAGAAAAAAAATGAAAAAAATGGCTTCCCAGAGAAAGAAAGCACAGTCTGTATCTAAAGCAATAATTTAATTCAACAGAGAATAAATAAATAAATAAATAAATAAATAAATAAATAAATAAATGTCTTATCAGATGTCTAAACAAGTTTAAATCATATTTTGGAAATGCAGAGTATCAGTTTGATACATGTCTGTTTAATTTACTAGTCAGGGTGGAGTTATCAAAATGTATGCTCTGTAGAATTACGTAATCAGAATTGTAATTTAGAAGGAAACTTTTGGCAGCAGCTGGGAGGCTAATTGGGAACAAGAAAAGAAGGGACAGGAAAATCAGAAGGTTCACACAGGAGTTCAAGTGAGAAGTGAGGTATAACCCAAGCATAGCCTCCTCTGAAGCTGCAAGCACCGTGTCCCTCCACTCTGAGGATTCTTCCAGGTGGAAAGATGTCATGAGAATTTTTCTAATTTAGTAAGCAAATGAATCATCTCTTTTCAACAGAGTACTGAGAATAAAACTAAAGTGGGTTATATGATGACTTCTCTAACACCTTCCAGCTAAAATGACATCAATGCATTTAAGTTATATTACATATATTTATATATGAATTTGTATATCAAATACTCAACTCTGAAAAGAAAAATAGTCCCCCCCTTTTTTTTTCTGATTCAGGCAGGTAGATAAGCAACGCCTCATAGGTGAATTTCCCATATATTCATAGCACTTCCAACGTCCCCCATTTCCTCCCAGGAGGGAAGAAAGCATCAAATGAAGAGAAGAACTGACTAGTATTCAATTCTCTATCTCACATATGCAATTCTTACTCAAAATCCTGAACTATAAAACTTGCATTAATGGAAATATAAAATAAAGGATCTGGGAAGCGGTGGGGAAACACGACCAGTGTTAGTTTATACCTTCGGGAGTACACGAAAGAGGCAGTATTCATCTCAAAATCAAGTAAGTCTGTCATCGCCATTGAGGAAGAAGGGGCTGTGATAGACTACAAGTGTCACAGTGGTTACTTTTATTGAGTTGTGTGCCATCTTTCAAGATGCTCTTATAATTTTATATTATTTTATATTTAGAGCAACTCTGTGTTATTCCCATTAAATAGAAAAGAAAATCAAGGCAAAGAGAGCTTACTGTCTCACCACTATCTAAACTGGAACCATGGATCCAATTTCTATCCAACTGCTTCTTTAGTTAAAATTTATTGGCTCTTCATTCAATATTTACTGTGATCTTTTACTCTCAGTTTTGAGCCAAATCCACATCTACACCTTTGAGTCAGCTGCCTTTGATACTATGCCTAGTGTTTTCTAAGGTCAAAAAGGAACTTAGACCATATTAAA
The DNA here is from genome assembly GCA_030015415.1 of Cynopterus sphinx. NCBI lineage: Eukaryota > Metazoa > Chordata > Mammalia > Chiroptera > Pteropodidae > Cynopterus > Cynopterus sphinx. Next base: position 16,843,917 of record CM057391.1, on the reverse strand, counting down.
AAAACATACTCAGAGGGTTTGATGGATGTTAAATTGCTCTTATAAAATAACATCTTGACATGAGTTAATTGCAAATTAATGAAAAACATCTGAATTCTAATACCTTCAAATAAAACTCATTGGTTCCAAAAAATAAAGGAAAATCTGCTTAGCAGAGAACATTCTGCCAATTCCCAGATACTTAAGCAATAAATCATGACAATCCATGAATCCAGCACATGCTGGATTGTCAGTCTCTGCATTAACGAAGGCATTTCCACAAGTACTAAATAACCAATCTTCTAAAAAACAGCTGAGGATTTGGAAATTGTGCTCTAGTGCTCTATCACTGCTGCAAAGGAGTCCAGGGAACAGCAATGTTCTCCAAAAAAAGGCACCAGAATGACCAGAGAAATGCACTTATAAAAACAGTGAACTCTGGCATTTATCAGATAAGTTCACTTTCTTATCTACAACTACTTAAAGGAGAAAGAACTTTCAGTTTCTCTGAGAGCCTCCATCTTCCCCAAGGAAAGTCTTGCAGTTTGAGCTCATATAAGACCAAAATTTAAATTCAGATTCAGCCCAGATGTCATCGATTATAGTAATCATATTCCACTAGATAACATGAAGAATTCTGTCACTCTCAGAGGCAAACTCATTACAGCCTCCAAAATAGATTACAGCACTCAATGTTTAGTTATTCCCAGGTTATGCCGTAGATCAGTTAGTGCTTTGAAGTCTGGAAGCTCACCGATAATATCCTTTTTGGCTTTGAAAGTAAGCCAAAGTAATATAGGCTCAATACTATAGGAAATAGTACTATAGAAGTTTCGGTGAAAAGAATATCCATAAAGTAGCCTTTTAAAAGATTTTCCTATACCACTTTACCAGCTGTAATGATGGGTGAGGAGAGATGGAGTAAGGACACCTGGGTTAGAACCTGTTTTCGTTTAGGTAACAAAGACTCAACTCTAACTTAAGCAAAAAAGGAAGTTACTGATGTTTATTAGGGTAGGCTCAAGATTGAAGAAAGAGCTATAGGAACGAACACACCGAGGACTGTTTGCCTCCTGGATTCTCTCTCCGTTCATCTGTCATAACCGCTCATCGCTGCTTGTTCTCATGTATGCCTTCACTTGTTTTTTTTTTTGTTTTTTTTTTTGGAAGTTAGCCTTCTCTGTTGGCAGGCTGTACTGGCCGGTAGCAGGCCCAGACTTGTGCCCCCGTGACCCACAGGGAAGGATGCTCCATTGGCTCTCCTTGTATCACACATTCCACTTAGATTGTTTTTAAGCTCCTGGGACAGGGTAGTCTAAGTGACCACATCTGGCTCACATACTCCAGTCACTAGAGAAAGGACAGTGGGAGAGCTATCTAAGCGGACAATTATAACAACAACAATAATAATAATCTCCACAATCTTAACAATCTTCTCTGGTGGCCTGATAGACTAGATTTTTTTAGAATGCCCACTCTAGCAGGACAGACGTAGAAATGTTTTTCCCTTTTTGTCACCGATCAAAAAAGTACCCTTCCTCTAAAGCCAATTGGATACCTCACTTCTCCCCTCAACCCAGTCACAATTCCTTTTCTCTTCCCTAAATGTGTCTGAAATTCCCACTCTATTTCAGATAAGTTAGCATTAAAATAATTTTCTGTTAGATTTTTATTTTTGAAAATAAATATAATATACATTAAATGATACAAATTTTTAAATCTGAAATTTGATTTCTATCACTATGATATGTGTTAATTTATCTTTTAAATCTATAGTTCTTCAACTCTTATGTTTCTTCCACAACAAAAGCAACTAATTGACTGATTATATTTTGTATTTAAACATATGTTGTCAGGGAAACTTTCCCTATTACGTAAAATTAAAATTTCTTTTTATAAAAGTAAATCTAATCTTAAAGAAGCTATGGCCCTTAATATATCTACATGTTTGTATAGTTAACTAGTACACCAGATAGAGAAATATGATGACTGTACAGTACCCTTATAAATTTATATATTTCTTCAATAATGTTCAATTAATTTTAATTAACTTGGTCTTTTTACTTACAATATTCTTCAACTGATTTGGCTTCTTAGCCTATCTCGTACCTATTTCTGTATATTGACTACCAATGCAGTTAACATTTTAGTCGTGAAGCTGGCTGAAATTGTTGGATCACCTATTCTTCGATGTAATTATTTCTCTTATGTTAATCCAGCCTGCATAGAGAAAAAATAGGGAAGAAATTTTATTGTCCAAGATCCTTGGATCTAATATGTAACACAAAATGATAATATTTGCTTTGTGAGTACTTCAAAGTGACTTTATAACGTTAGTGAGCTGATATCAGCATCTTGATTCATTTATGGCAATCAGAAGAAACAACGGTTTGTATGAAACTATATCCTGAATAACTATATAGCTAATATAAATTATGATTATTATTATTGTCACTATCATGAAACACATAAAGCATTCTCTCCTTATAGCTATTTATAAAAAGGAAAATAAATATAAAACTGATTCCACTTAGTTTAAAATCCCTGAGAATGTATGTTAAAGCAACTGTTGTCAAAACATAAAAGGGATGTAAAAGATAAGATGTTTATTATTATAGAAAACTTCTGGTTATTATGTGCTGGATTTTCTAAGCTAAGCTAGAAATTTTAAATATTTACCTTAACTTACACTAATCTAAAACATTCATGTATTGAAATGTTACAGTGTGTCTCCTTTTCCTCTGATTATTATTTTCTCTGATTATTATTTGTGAACACACACACAACACACAGACACGTTTTTAACTTTCACTTGTATCTATGATTAGGGAGACTGGTTTTCCTTTTCTAATGAGTTCAATCGAATAGGAAATTTATTATGTACTAAACCTGAAAGATAATAAGGCTTCAAAATATGTACTCGCTGGTTTTTTTCTCTCCAATAGACAACATATGTCAATCTTCTTAATTAAAACAACTCCAGTTTTTCAATTTATTATTTGAACCTTATCATTTCTTTTTTAATTTTAGTCCTCCTAGGAAAAACAGGAGGTCCTTAAACCATTATTGGTAAACTTGAATCAAAACAATATTAGTCTTAGGTAGGACTATCTCTAAAGTCCCTTCAGTCTTTGACAATAACGCTCGACAGTGATGTCATCACCTCATTCTCCACTCCCATAGAATTTAACATCTACCTCTTTTCATTCACTTTTTAGTTTATGCAACAAGTATACATATTGAACATCTACCATGTGCCTGGCCCTGAGTTAAGCTTTGTTCGCTTTTTCATCACTGCAATATATGTTTGTAGAAAGAAAGAAAAGGAAGAACTAGAAAAGTAAAGAAAAGCAATGAGGTAAAGTAAAAATTTCTTTAACTTTTTCCAAACTGCATATTTCTCTGTCTTGCTGAATCTCTAATATTGCTTCTCCCTCTGTTTTTCACTGCTAACCCAAATCAACTGATCTTTTGCATTCCACATATCAGAAGTTTTATTTTTTGATTATCCTAGTCTGAAGGGCTGAGGATTAGAAATGACTAAAATGTTACAGTGAAACCCATAGCTAATTGGCCTATAAGTAAAATACATTTGGATAGGAGGCTATTGGCTGTACACTCCTATTGTATAAGCTGGCTCTCCACAGCTTTTTCGTTAACATGGAAATTAATTTTTCGGACTCTCTTATAGGATTATAGTGGGTTTTACATGTAACTCATAAATAAAAGGGCAGGCCTGGCCTCATTGCTAAATCAATAATAAAAGCACACATCTCCTCCCTACATTGATGGAGAATGGCTAAATGGCTTTCGATAGTAGAGATGTCTCCCAGATTTAAAATATATATATATGCCGAATAAATCCTTGGATTTCTAATCTGAGGCAAATCGCTCTCCCTTAAATAACTTCCAATTCTCTTTCCCTTGGTCTTTGGTATAAAGGTGAAAATCCTCTAACGAGGAAGTTTTCAGAGTGGTTAATCATCACTACCAATAGCATCTGGAAACTCTGGAAACTCAGATTGCCGGGCACCACCCAAGATCTACTGAATAAGAGATTCTGAGTGTGAGGCCCATAAGTGGTTATGACAAGCACTCCAGGTGATAACAAGCACATTAAAATTTGAGAACCACTGTTCTACTGTATTTCTCACTGAAACCAGCACAAGAAAATGAATGTAGAAAATATGAGGGAATTTCCTCATTCCTAAAAAGGAGCAAAGACTTGCCCCAGGAACACTAAATATCTGATAGTCAGAAAATGCCCCAAATGACCACCTGAACATAAGGATATTTTGTCAAGGGGCCCCAAATGTGGAGATGAAGTAAAGTCATAAAATAAGGGCCATTCCTAGACAAATTATATTTTCTTACTGACTTAGAAGTATGATTCATTAAATCAATCCTATTCCATGCACCAGAAAGAGAGAGGGAGAGGAGAAAGAGGAGAAGAATGGGGAGAAAGAAGAGAGGAGAGAGAAGGACAGAAGGATGAAGGAAGTTTGAATATGGCTGTGCTTTGGTTGGCTTTGTCAGTTGGATTGCAAAGTAATTAGAATGTTAGGCAGTAGAAAGAAAAATGCTAGCTAGCATTTAAGAAGAAAGGAGGAAGATATGGTCAATTACCATAGAAACAAGGTCAACTGTAAATGAAATAACAAGGAAGAAAAGGTAATGATATGAAGTAAGGTCAAAGAAAGAAAAGAATATAAAGTTGCATGTGTCTTATTAGTATTTAAAAATAGTAATAAATGAACAATTGGAAGATATTGTAATAAATAATACTGTAAAGTAAACTAATGTGTTTTTTTTCTTCTTTTTCTTAAAAATGACTCTAATACTAATGTGTTTTCTTTTTAAGTTACCCTGGTTAAACGGTATAGGAAGGTTGCATGTACTAGGGAGTACATCAATTCAGCTTTTCTGTTTTTCCTTATTAGTTCCTATGCTTGCATCCTGCAGGACCTACTGGGCCAGGAGGCTGCTTACATTGTGTAAATTTATTTTCAGATATGTTCTCACCCAGCTGGTCAGGTGTCACATTAGATCAGTGCATCAGACTGATGTGCGTACATTCTAAAAGCCTAGCAGAATTTCTAAGAAAAAGCTGAATTGCACATCCCTGTTTTTGAAATATTTTGTTCTAAATGCAGGAGATATGACACTTCGAGTCATTTAAAATTTCTAAGTCACATTTATATTGTTAATGGTGTGGTCTGCTTAGACCAGAAATTTGGTATTAGAGAAAATCTGTAGCAAAGGCTTGTGGCAAGAACAAATAAGAAGCCTACACTGGAAATCCCTCTGCACTTTCATCACTAGAGTCACATAATGTTACTGGGAATGGAACAGCGTTAGGAAAAATAAGTAAATATGCAGAATGTGAACAATTAAGAATATGTTGAATACAAAAGGCCAACCCTTATAAAGAATAAATAACTGGTGCAGCACTCAAGGGGAAAATGAATAGAAATGGAAGAAATAGAAAGAAACTTGCTCAAAAGTGGCTTGGCAGCCTAAGGAACAGCTGGATTTAATTCAGCTTTCCCAAGAAAAGAGAGGGAAATTCTGGAGACAACCCAACTTGTCTGACCAGATTAATTCAGCTTTCATACATTCATTCATTCTGAACCAACCTCTACCAAATTTCCCTAATATATCAGGTAGGTAATATGCTAGGGCCTAGGGAAGCAAGTTCTCACCCCAATCCTGAGCCTCTTCTTCACTTCCTGCCATCTCCCATCTCCCTCATTTTGACAACCAAGTCTTCGCTAAGGAGGAAGTGTGTGGCCACATTTTATACCTTTTAATTGTTAGAGCATCTAGAATGATCTAAAGCAATTAGAACCTGAAAGTTCAATTTTTAATACATCGATTGTGTTGAAATAACTTTCTAGGCCCAAGATGAAATCACTTCTGTCCTGAGTGCCACATAAGCAAATCAAAATTGGAATAACTTATGCGTCATAGGAAATGTTCCACTTGACAAGAAATGTAGTATATCCAGTCAGCCAATCACCAAACGCCAAACCAGCTCTGGGCTCTATACTTATTTTTTTGTTCCTCCTCACCCCAAACATCCAAACAAGATTGTATGTGGCCCCTGCCAATCAGATATCTTTTTCTTTTCTCTTTCTTGTTCTTGTCTCTTAATCCTAATAAAACTTCCTGCCTTCCACTGCATTTTGCAATCCTCTGAATGATGCCTTTCCACTTCATGAAGTGTTAACAGGTTTGTTGGTATCACCTAGTGTCTTCTTTAATGATTGTTTAACAGTTGGAACCAAATGCTACTTCTTAGTCAATCAAAGACTGTCTCAAGAGGTTAGTTACTTGCTAATGATTATCTACTATTCTAGTATTCATGTAATGTCTACCAGGATGTTGGTTACAGTAAGGCAGGTGTCACTTTTCTTTACAATGGGATTGGTGCCTTGTGTAGGTAACATATCTAGCTGTTTCAAATATAGGACCAGTATGAGAGAGTGTGTTGATAAATTTAAAGCACTTGGCCCTTTCAGAAAGAGTGAGTTTCCTTCTGGCAGATTTAGGGTATAACGAGAGCTGCTCACAATGCCCAGGCCTTAGTCTAGATAACTGCTTTCTTCCACCCATCCTCATGCCTTAACTTCAAGCACACACCCACATAATCATAACAGTACAAATGAAGCCTCAAATCTGGTGAGGAGACCCCAGCCTGATTCAAAGCCTTGGGTGGTAGCCAGTGAACTCTTGATACTTTTGATAGAAGAAATCCCTCTGCTGTATCTATCTTTTGTGCCAAGCTACCTACAAAATAGAAGAAGAAATCCTTGATTTCATGCAAAAGTATACCTATCCTACCCAACCTTTATCCAGGATTTGATAACCCTTTTATATTGGAGCTACAGATAGAGGGGAAATACTGATATATGAAAGAATGCATACCTCAAGCCAAATCTTGAAGCAATGGTTACACTTGGCCTCAGAGGGATTAATTTAGAATTCACAGGAAAAGGTCTAATTGCCTATGTTTAGGATGCCCCAACACCCAGCCCCACTATGAAATCTAAATGACTCAACATAATCGCACACGAGGCCAACATACTGTGAGAAGAGAAATTCCAGACCGAATGCTCTGAAGACAAGATCATAAAACCATGAATATTAAGAGTTGGAAGGACTTAGAGTTTCTCTATTTCAATCTTCTACTTACTGTATTGATTCTCTCAACATTCTATAAAAAATGGTCAACTTTGTTTGAACAAGGAAATGGTTATCTCATAACAACCATAAATCTCTGGGTATCTGATGTGCACTCCCTTGGGTTTTTTTCTTATGCTAATGATAAATGATGACCTCTTTATTCATATATGTAGAGTCTGTAGAGTCTGTGTCCCTATATATGGAGAATTTTAAAGCTTTTTGCTTCACCTTTTATGAGATATATGAGGGAGCAAACCCTTTGCTTGCTCTGCCCATGTTGTCACACCAGGGAAAGAGAAAGTCTACAGGAAGAATATCACAAGTGTTAAATCAATATCCACTCTCCAGTTCAAAAGTAAATAAAAAGTACATCAGTGTTCATTTAGAACCACTCATAGTGAATATTTGCTGCCTTGTATAGTATACATTATTCTCTTTTCTTCCTACCTCCTCCACAGAGAAGTCATAAAATATATGTGAATGAGGAATTGGAAGTTTCCTTATAAACCATCTAATCTAGCTGCTGCAGATAAGAACAGAGACACCTAAAAAAATAATAAAATTCAGAAAAATGTTTTGATAGAAAAGATGACAAAATCAGACAAAATGTGAACCTCCTGTAGAAAAATGAGCCCAGAAACTATAAAGTTTTACATTTGCAAATCGGCAACTGTAAACCAAGGGATACAGTTAAGACGTAGAGCTAATAATCAAATGCCAAATCATATTCTAAGTCCTTTATCTCAGTGGCCTCCAACCTTTTCGGCACCAGGAGCCAATGATCCTCCTATAAGAATCTAATGCCTGATGATCTGAGGTGGAGCTGAGACAGTGATGCTAACATGGGAGAGAGGCTGCAAATACAGACTAAGCTTGGCTCATTTGCTGGCTTCTCACCTCCTGCTGTGCAGCCCAGATCTTAACAGGCCACCGAATGTTACCAGTCTGTGGCCTGGGGCTTCAGGACCCCTGCCCTAGAGGATCATCCCCTGCTACATACAAATGTCACTTTCAAGTCCTCTTTACTCATCTTCTTCCAGCTACTCATCTAAGTTTCATCTCCCAGCCCTATCCATGCTTCTTAAAGAGGTATCGACACATGCTTTCTTTACTTTCTTACTTCTTATCTAATTTTTAACTCAAATCTACATTACTCTTGCTAAAATCTCCCTGACTGTGGTCATTATTTTCTAAGGATGGCCCCAAACAATTCTGCTGGGTTCCATACAAGCACGCTGCACCTTCAAAGCTAGAGCTTAATACCTCTTCCTTTGACTCTGATCTGGGCCTTTAACTGTTTTCAGCAACAGAATACTGTGTGAGGAATGCCTGACCTAACAGCTTTTGCTTCTGCTTGCTTCCTTCCTTCTGGAGCTCTCTCTATTGGAGCACTCTACCTCAGAAACTAGCCACCACTTGTGAGAACCCCAAGCCACATGGAGAGGGTACTGCATATACTCAACCACTTCAGGACCTAAAAGTCATTTGTTCACTCTTCTGAGAGGGCCCATCTCTCTCTGCTCCACCCCTGGCTAACTCCTCCCATCCTTCAAATATGAAAAAAAAAATTATTTCCTCAGATAGGCCATCATTTGAAATGTGCCACCTCAAATCAGGTACCAATATTGTAATTGGTCATCAACATTGTATTTCCAACTCGTAGTGCTTACTACAATTTACAATTATTATTTTATTCCAAAATTATTTTTAATCTCTCTCTCCCCCATTAAACACATAATTCTTAAGTTGACATTGTTCACCATGATGGTAGGCAGCTTCTAACATGGCCTCCAATGATCCCTGACCCATTTTATTCACACCCTGGTGTAATAAACACCCTCTCCTTAAGTGTGGGCCATACCCAGTGACTAATGTCTAATCAATAAATATGGCAAAGTGATGGAATATCAATTCCATAAATAGATTGTAAAAGACTATGACCTGAGTCTTGCTAGCCCATTCTAATATATTGACTTCTCAAGATGCATGCTTTGATGAGGCAAACTGTTATGTTGGAAAGACTCAAATGGCAAGAAACTGAGGGCAAACACTGGCAAGGAACCACTGAGAAACTAAATCCTGCCCAAAACTATGTGTGAGCCTGGAAACAAATTTTTCCACAGTTTAGCCTTGAGATAGCCACAGCCCAATGGACACCTTGCCTACAGCCAGTAAAACAGAGGATCCATCTAAGCCATGTTCAACTTCTTACCTGTAGAAACTATAAAATAATAAACATGTGCTGTTGTAAGCCATAAAATATTAGAGTAATTTTTATGCAGCAATATAACCAATGTGTCTCTTACACCAAAAATAATAAATGTTAATGTTTACATGTTTAAGACAATGTTCTAAGAACTTCATATATATCCATTCATTTAATAATCATAACAAACTTAGGAGGTAAGTACTATTATCTTCCTCATTTTACACATGAGGAAACTGAGGCTAAGACACTGACAAAGCTCACTCAACTACTAAGGATCAGGGTTAGTGTTTGGATTAGGTATTCTAAATATTTATTAAATGAATGGCTAAATACATGAATGTCTCTATTACTCTGTAAAATAAAAAAAATAAATATTTTGGGGAATGCTAACACATTTTCATCATTTTAACAAACTATATAAAATTTAAAAATGCAAGTTTACTCTCACTGTATACTAGGACCTTTTAGCTTTGTGGTTGACATAAAATATGCATCCCCTTAATAAGGTATACACTGCAGATGTCATAGACATTTTACACTATTTACAAACCAGTTAAGAAAATTATGAGGAAGAGTCTGATCATTGGCCATGATTTATGGCATGAGATTTACAGCCAAGATAAGTGAATCTGACCATTTTATTGACCCAAATTACCTGCTCCAGCTGTGAGCAAGCCATTGTTTCACCTTCAGTAGCTAATGGGGATTTTATAGGATATGTTCTGATTACCTGTTATATGTCATATTGTGTAATGCCAACTCCTTCCAGTTCCACACCTGCAAGCCGGGTCATGTGATTCGTGTCGGATGATTTCCTTGCTAGGATTTAGCTGTGGTTGCTAAAGAAAATATTTCCAGAATATGGCTTGACTCCAAACACTGAGACCAGCCTGGCCATACATCTTTCTTTCATTCCTTTAAGAACAAAAGTGAATTCTCAACAGGGATCATTTCAAAAGTTTGATTTGAATAAAAGAAAATGGGTAGGACTAAATTCATCAACATTAATCCTAGTTTACCTCCTGAGATTCTGTGGGCATTTGGGCAGTAATATAATAACAAATATGCTGATTTGTGTCTAAAGGAATGTTACATGGCCATGAGTCATTATGCCCATCATTTCAACACTGTTTTGGTAGCTAGCAGCAAGTGGTGAGTGTCTAAAGAACATTAAATTGGCCTCAGAGGAGGTAGGGCCTAAGAAAATCTTGATGTAGTATAAAGATTGTATTTCTAAACTATTTACAAGGTCACCCCTACCCTACACAAGAGGTCAAATCTACCGGTGACACATGGATTTCTAGAATATTCTTTGGGTTTCAATACCTATTTCTGAAGTGCGTGAGAAAAGCAGCATAAATTCATCCAACCCACAGTTCACCTGTGGGATTTTCATTCGAGTCATGTCACTGGGCTTTAGCTTATTTTAAACTAGGAATAATCTTAGACCTATTTTTCTTTTGAGGTTAGCCTCCTTTCCATAGCTTGTTGAAATTCTCAGTAGTGAAGCAACTAGTTCTTTCCACTATCTCTCTGAGGCAATATTACTCTGGAACAAAATCAGCACCATCATCTCACACCCACTCTAACATGCTCAGAGACTTTTCATTATCACATTTATATCCTGGTAACTTTAAACCTTCTGGAAAATAAAAACTAATTCTTCCATTCCAAAACTTGGAGGACCAATTAATAAGGTAGCATATAGGAAAAGAATATCAATCCCTTAATTATAAATAAGTTTGCCCAATCTTTTACTCCTACCCACTTCTCAGAGAACAGTTTTATTTTTCTTTACAGTAAGGGTTGTTTAAACTAAGAAAAGTGCCCTACAATAGCAGCTAATATCTATTAAACATTAATTTAATCTTCACAATAAACCTGGAAGTGATCCCATTTACCAGGTGGGAATTCTCAGACTCAGATAAGTAATTTTCCTAAGGTCAAATGGCCTGTATTCAAGGATGATTTGAGCTACGTTTTCCTAGAGCAGAGATTCAGCCACACCTGATTCTAACTCAAGGAAGTAATTTCTAATTCTTCAGCCTGCTCGTCCAGGCCAGGGCTGACTTGGGCTAAAGTGTAAAGTAGGTCCTCAGCTTTCTTTTTCAGCACATTTTTCCCACCTGAGACATCCAATCCCTTCCCACCCTCTATTAAGTCTATTTTCTAGAAAAGAACCAGTTTGGAAATGTGACTGTAAGTCACTACCTTGCCTTCTGTGAGAAACATTTGCATTTAAAACACCTTGTTGTTAATAATGATGATAGTTTCACAGCCTGTTCACTTATCTCCAAACAGAAGTTTGATACATTAAATATACACGGCTTTTTGTATGTTAAAAATAGTTTTAAAAAAATAGTGCAGAAGTAAGAACAAAACCTCAACAAGTTGAAACAAAGCATCTATGCATCTATGATTCTTCCCCTCTTCTCTCTGCCTTTTCAGTTATTCCATGAACATACACTGAGCTTCTATTCTGTGCTAGACACTTTCTAGGCATGAGAAACTTATAGATGAAGGCCCTCCATTAATAGAGTTTACATTCTAGCGAGGAAGACAGACAGTTATATAAACAAATATAGGAATAATATAAATTCAGATAGTGATAAATGCTAAGAAAAATTCTACAGTGGGATAAAGCATTGTTGTCATGGGCTAAATTTATATACTGAAATCCCAATCTCTAGTACCCCAGAATGTGACTGTACTTGGAAATAGGGTATTTAAAGAGTTAATTTAGTTAAAATAAGGTCATTATGTTATACTCTAATTCAATATGACTGGTGACCTTACAAGAAGAGGAAATGTGGACAGAGACACACAGAGAAGAAAAAAAAAAAACATGAAGAAATGGGGAGAAGACAGCCATCTATAAGCCAAGAAGAGAGGCCTCAGGAGAAACCAACCCTGCCAACATCTTGATCTTGGTCTTCTAGCTTTCAGGACTGTTAGAAAATAAAATTTTATTGCTTAAGCTACCCATTCTGTGGCACTTTGTATGGCAAAAATAGAAAAATAATATAGAAATAATATAAAGCTATTATAGTCAAGGAAAGTGTCTCGGACATCCAATCCCTTGAAGAAATGACAAATAACATTTGGGCTGAAACCTAAACATTGTCCCAAATAGATAAAAAGGCAAGTGCAAGACACCGGGACAGAAATTTTAAGACCAAAAAAAAAAAAAAAAAGCCATTATATCTGTGCCACAATGAATGGGAGCATGTGTGATAAATATTGTATCCTGGAAAACACAGATATATGTTCTCTCTTGTTTCACAAGAATGATATACAAGTACAAATAATGGGACCAGACGTAAGGAGCTTGATCCTTAGCTAGAAACTGAGGACAATTCACCATAAAAGGAGGGAGGGTAAAAGATATGTGTGAACAGATACACGTCAGTTTTATCTATTCTTTTTAAAATAAGTTATGAGTCAAGGTCATCAGTTGAGGAAGTTAGATAAAAATGTCATCTCAATAGTGGGAAAGTGAAAGTAAGAGAGAAGTTGGTAGGATGGCCAGTCTTCATTGAATGCCCATTTGAAATCTGTGGTTGTAACTTTAAAGAGAGAAGTCTGCACAGTTGTTTCATGTTCCCCAACAATGCTCAGCTGTTAGATCAGGTTCAAAGTAAGCGAGATGAGTTCAGTCAGGTTTGTGATGTTGCAGATGAGTATGACTGAGCAAGGAGAACAAAGGGTGTTTTCAAGAGAGTGGTGATAGTATCGGGCCAAGGAATCTATACTCCCTTCTTTACACCTCTGTGGATTCAGCTGCCCATAGAACTTTATGCTGCCTACTAAGGATTCCAGAGGCTGATTAGAATGAGGCCAAATTATATAGCCTTAAATGACCAGAAGGGAAAGTAGACTTGATCTTTCAGAAAATGACTATTCATTCATAATATTTTGAACAAGGAAATGATAAAATTTAAAAAATCCAACATGGTTCATAAAAAGGGAAACCAGGAAAACACCAGGAGGTTCCCTCTCCTCTGTTGAGTAATCAGGATTTTTGAGGGTTTATACACACCCACATTTACACAATAGAACAGAGACACTATAATTAAACATCATCTTAGTATATTGATTTTACTTACTGTGTAAAGTCTAGTGGAAAGAAATGGGTAAAATGTGATTCCTATGTTCTAGGGACTTTTATTATAAACATGATGACAAACAATGACAAATTTTCTCAGAAAGTGTCAAAATAAGGATTTTTCTATTGTCCTGAATGATATCCTTGTACTTATGAGACTACATGCCTTCATTATTGTCTCAGAAAAAATATTACCATAACAACTAGACTCAACAAGTTGACATTGAGAGAACAGAGACAGAATGCAGATTAAAACCTTATATAAATGAGATCCCAAAATATAGTTATGGGGAGTTTGCTTGTTAAAAATGCCACCATTTCAGAATCCTGAGGTCCTCCCAAGAAGGGTACTTAACCTGATAAGACTAACAATGGCCCAGGACTGATTTTGTCTAATATATTAAGAAAAAAATCATTGCTCAACTATACAGGCTGTTACTGGGAAAGTCAAGGCACACAAGCTTGACTTGTGGACACCAGTTGGGCATTAAAGGAGAAAAGCAATTCTAATTGTATTTATTAGATCACTTTCTAGGCCAATAAGTTATTTAGGATACAAGCCAAGATGCTATAGTAAAAAATCCTCAACATACAAGTGGCTCAAATGAAATAGAGGTCTATTCTTCTTTCATTTACCAGATGTTCTAAGAGTTCCCTCAGTGGTCCAGATTGAGTCCATCATGTAGCTCTGCCATAATTAAAGGCAGGGGTTCTCAAATATTTTGATGTTAGACACTTTTATGCTCAAAAATTATTGAGGACTCCAGAGAGATTTTTGTGAGTAATATCAATTGATATTTACTATATTCTAAATTAGAACTGAAAACATATTAAAACATTGGTTTATTAACTTCTCATTATCTAATATTTCTTAAAATTTCTAGTGTCTGGCTTAATAATAGAAGACAGATGATGATGTTGGTGATAATTATAATAACAATGATTGAATGTTGCTGCATTGAATCTAGTACAAAAAGTTCTTTGAGATAAAGTATGTGAAGAGAATCTAGCCTCACAAGTATATAGCTTAACAAAGGAACATTTTAATAGCAGATCATTAAAAATATTGTTGTTTGGTATTATATCAAAATTCTAGTCATAGTTTCTTAAAGGTTAGCTGCAATATGGAATCTGAAACCATATTAATAAACTTTTTTTACATTCTATTACATTAAAATCTATTGGCATGGTGGTAATTATACAACTGAATACATTTGTCAAAATTTATCAAACACACAAGCAACATTTTTATTTGATACTTTCAATGGGTCTTTGACCCATGTTTGCTTTTGTAACATTATGCATTGGCCCTTTAAAAATTATGGGTGCACTGAGTTATGCAGAACTTCAAAATGTTGACATGTGTTATTACCCAATATCAGAAAATCACATTTGTTGATATTACCACCAATCTCATCAGAAAATATTTTAAACACTGAGATGCTAACAAGTTCATGACAGCAAATACCTATTTTTCAAAATTCAAATTTTTACTTGAGAACTCAAATTTTATCATTGGTAACACATAAACACATATTGTTTTTTTTACCTTGAAGTAACAAGCTGATTTTCAAAAAAAAAAAAAAGTATGCCAAATGTCTGAATGAAACAGTTTGTCAACCATCCTTTCAATAAAAATAGTATTCTACCAGAAGAATGAATAGCTAAACTTGTGACTCAATCAATCACACAGTGCTTTACCTTGAGATAAAATATTTTTGCCTGCATCAGAAGTATCTATACATGCCTTTTATTTCATTATACAGAATATTTAACACATGAACCCAACAGTGATGATTTAATTAAATATTTGTAAGATTTCTCAAAGGACACCCAACTAAAACTGACATTTTGTTTTGTTTTGTTTCATTGCAAGTGTAAGGCTATGAAGAATGTAATTAGTCTTGGTACAGTTGGGTGTCACTGCCTTGATTCATGCTAAGCACCAGCAGTTTTACACATCATTGCATTTGTACCATTAATGCAAGTGCAAAACAGTTAAAAAAAAAAAAAGAAAAGAAAAGAAAAGAAAGAAAATGAAAGGAAAATAACATCTTACTATGATTGTGAAAATAATTATGACTTCTCACATTCCCTGAAAAGTCCTTGGGAATCTCAGGGTATCTGCAAAATAAACCACTGCACTAGGATGCTGTCTTCATCAGCGCGATTGACATTCTCCAGGGGAAAGGGGGAAAGCTAATGCACAAGGCAAACACTTTCTTTTTAAGAACCAAAAACGTAAATGCTCATACTCCATCAGTGAGAGCTTGGTTCCATGGCCTTCTCCACGGTAGACTGGTAGACTGCCCATCTGTGACTAGGCAGCTGTGTTAGGTGGAAGAGGAGAGAACAGATCTGGGTGGATAACAGTCACCACACTCCCCCAGTGAATTAAAGAGCAGGTCCAATGGCAATTGAGGACCGAGCTACCTCTGCTTTAAGCTAGGTAACAGGGTGTGACACTGGTCAGAGGAAGCCTGGAGACTGTGGGATGGGAGCAGTGGGGTGGTTACAACCGCAGTTCCAGGCCTCTGGCCAGGGGGATGGAGCATCAAAAAAACAACCTCAAAAGGAGTCACAATTCTTACAGCCAAGAGAGGATCACTGGAGAAACACAGAACAGGGCCAGAGAAAAAACGGTGGATCCCCAAGGCAGGAAAAAAAGGCAGGTCATGTGTGGGCGTTAGTGAGCATGTTGTGAGGCACCCAGTGACCCCCCTCAACTAGATAGAACCTCGGTTTCCAATAAAATCACTAATTGGGCTGGGCTGGCAATCCACCACTCTGTGACTTTTATTGTGACCTTACTTTGTCCCCGGGCTGGAGATCTGGGGTAAATCTGGGTGGTTTTATGATGTTTTCATAGCTCTACTTGGTCAAAACATATTCCTATTTGAGAGTGAGTCCAAGTGTTTTATTTGTATTCCCTTCTCGATAGCAACAAGAACAGAGGAAAAGAGCCAATTCTGCAGAAAACATGCCGTTCTGCAGAAAATTGATGTGAACTTACTGCACAAAGGTAAAGAAAACAGAGGTAAATAAAGGTAGCTCTGCTCATGGAGAAGAAAAATCCTAATCACGGCCAGCTACTGGGAGCCAAAACTAAAGAGACCTCGCAAATCTAGATAAACGGGAAATGTGGAACCAAAAACCTTTTAACTACTCTGCCTTATCTGATGTTCCCACAAATGTACACAGAGAAAAAAAGAAAGGGCTGGAAGTCACACATTTTGAGATCAGATTCAGGTCAATCAAAAGGACATAGGTCCTTGGGCTTCCTTCCATCAGAAGCAACGGAAAGCCCATACCTGTTATCTGGCAAAAAGAGTTCATGAGAATATGATTGATTGTCCAGAGATCATCTTCACTCATGTTTTTCTTCCCATTACCTCCTTCAATGCTTCTATTTTTCCCCCATACTGGCATTTTCTGCCCTATAAGGGAAAAAAGTTTTTTTTAACATATTATTTTGGTACTTGGATTAAAGGACATACAGACAATAAAATTAAAAAAAAAAAAAATGAAAGACATCAGAACCAAGAAAATGAGGAGACATAGATGCTAACCCCATGGATTTATGTATTCCCTGTGACTAGGCATTATTTTGATTCCAACACTTTCAGCAGGCTGGGCAAGAAAGGCAAGCATGATCATTTACATGGTTCTCACTATAAGAAAAGAAGAAGCAAAATTTTTTGTTGGTTCTAAATTCTCAAATTTCTTATATGAGTCTTTTAATGGGAGTCATTGAGTTACATAATAGACATTGTGCTCAGTGGTCGGTTCTGTGGTCAATACAAATCAATGCTCATTTAAACTTAGGCCTTTGACTTACATTACTGATCTTCGGGCAGATTTCCAAGAACCTACAAATGTGTAACAAATACCATATAGAATAAACTAATTGTGGCTTTTAAATTATTCCAGTTGATTTGAAATAAGTCTGACCTGGCAATACCTGGCAATGCTGGGTGTACCCATGCTACCTTGGCATCTGGTTGGGAAATGCTGCTTCCCAATCAAATGTTCAAAATGTTCAGTCTGGTCACCAGGACTCTGGGCACCACCACCAGCCTCTGTGACAAGTACTTGATTTTACATTCTATGCCTTAACATAAAGTCCTAACTCTGTCAACAGTGTTAACTGTGAAATTTTGAACAGATCACTCAACCACTTAGCACTGCAATGTCCTCATTTTTTAATGAATAATAAGATAGTTACAATTTTTTGAGACCCTACTCTGTGCCAATCACTATTTAATGTCTGTTTTTCCAGCTGGATTATAGGTCCCATGAGGGCAAAGAGAGTATTTCTTTTGCTCACTATTGTATTCCCATCCTCTAAGACATGTCTGGCACATAGCAGATGCTTACTTTAAAAAATTAACTGACTGACTGCCTGTTGTCATAACAACCCTGCAAGTAAGCATTATTCCCATTTTACAGATGAGGAAACTGAGGCCCAGAAGTTTAAGTGACTTTCTAAAAGTCACAGACCTGGTTAAATAGAGTAGCTTGTACAGCCTCAGAGCCTGGACTAGTTTCACAAGGTTATGGCAATGGAAACATACCAAAGAACTTTCGAAGGCTCCTCCCACTCTGAAATGCAATGATCCCCACAACTGATGGCAGCCAATACCCCTTAGTGCAGGGGTGCCTGTTGTGGAAAGAGTTCTTGCTTCATGAAATTCCTCAACAGTTATTGCCACCTCAAGCCCCCAGAATGGTGGCTCCAACAGCTTTGGGCATTAGCCAAAGTGGGGAGGCAGGGTAATAATCAAAATATGTCACCCTGGAGGGATCTTTATTTATTCAATAGGTGGCTGGTGAACATCTCCCACTCCCTGCTGCTGCTTTGAAGGACCTAAATACCTCATTCTTATTCTACTTGGAGAAACTTAGCAAACATGATCATTACCTTGAAGTGAATCACTCAAAGTTTAGAAATCTATATAGTGAACATCTGTTGAAAAAGCAGTAGTTGGATGTGTTGGCATAACAATATGAGCTATTTTATTATCATTTCATTTTAGTTTCAACTTAGTTCAGTTTGGCTTTAACACCTTGCTTTGCTTGTGCTCATAATCACATATTTCCTTCAACCACATGTTATTAATGGGGGATAAAAATTCCTCACTTGATTCTTAAAATTTTTTTTATCGTATGTGGTGTGGACTAGCATGAAGGGTACAACCTCACAGAGTACCAATAGGAACACTCCACATGTTTCCCTTCATTCTTAATCAAGATAAAGTGACTAACTTCTCTGTCATCAAACACAGGAGAGTCATCATTTCACCCTCCCATCTACACTGCTTACTCCCCACCTGGAGAATGGGATTTAGGAAATCAGAACCTGAGGGAAGCCAATATCAAGCTTTCTTATTCCTCTTGAGACCCTCCATTTAGGGGGAAATAAATTGTCAGCACTAAATTTGAATCCCTTCCTTTACCTCTCTCATAATGTCTTTGTTGTAGGTTGTGTCTCATTCTTCACCCCACCAATTTCTATTTATTCATGCCTTAAAATGCAGGTTTTATTCCATAGAAGTAATGTGTCCCTAAAATGCAAAACCAATGGATTGCATTTTATTTGTGTGATTCAATACGAATCAGGACGAACTTTAGTCTCTGCTTACAACAAAGCTAGGTATTCCTGTAGACATTGCAGTGAACTGAGATAAGAGAAATAAGAAGGAGTCTTACTCCTCTATCCTTGCCACAAGGCATCTTCATTCTCCAACCACCCCCTCTCCAATTGGCCACCAGATACTGACATCTAGCCTGAATTGAGAAACTGGAGGTCTAAAGTGGCCTCTGCTTTTTTCCACTAGCACAAGGTACTGGACCCAACACTAGACAGAGAAGAAAAGAGAAAGAGTAGTGGAGAAAAGTAGAGAGAAGAGAGCTGTGAATACAATGGCAAAGGCTGCAGAGGGATGGGAGAGACACAAATGAGGTAAAAAACATCAGACTGGGCCAGCACCAAGACTTGTCTGTTAACAATAGTAGTAACAACAATAATAGCAACGATTACACATATTGAACATTTACATATTGAATATGATAGCACTTTTCTAAATGCATTACATCTGTTATTCACTTATTCCCTCACAAATATTTGAGGGTCAAAAGTTCTGCCCTTCTGCAGCTGACAACCCTAGTCAGACAATATTCATTAGTAAAATATGTAGTATGTTAGATGATAAAAGCAAAGGATAAAAATGAAGCAGGAAGAGATATCATGCTTGCCAGGATGGGAGAAAAGAGAAGTTGCTTTAGGTTGGTGTCCAGGGAAGGCCTTACTGAGAAGGTGACATTTGAAGATGACTTCTAAGATAGCAACATCAGCTTTGCTCACTCATGGCAATTCTGCAACGTTTTGAGGCCCTCTAAATATTTATTTTGTTTTTTGAGCCAGTTATGTCTTTGTTGTTTTCTGTCCTCTCTTATTATATTTTATGTATCATTTCTATGTGTTTGAGGCAAAAGAGATTATCAAAGCATGACCTACCTGCCTCATTTTGACTAACGTGGTCGGTCATTCCTTGTATCAACTGGAAAAGAAATAAAGGCTTATTCAAGAAGAGAAATCTATCTTAAGTGTGGAAACCTTTTGAGGAGGAAGGGTCAGTGGATGACAGTGTTTTCCCATATTTCATCTCACCAATGTTACCCCCATTCAATATAGGGAGCTTCAGAACATGACAGAGAAAGCAGAAGACATTTCATGAGAATATTAAACTCCATTTCATCATATCATTAAAAGGTCATTTGAATCATCTTACTCTCACTTGGACTCCTGTTCAAACGTTAGAAAGGCCTTGCATAAAATCATGGCCTGGTATCACATTTGTCCAGTTTTTCCCCTCTTGCAAAAAGCACAGACACTGATGCAAAATTCTGTGCAATAACAATTTGCTGCAGGAAAATTTGTGAGGGTAGACTGGAAGAGAGGTTGAAACTTATGGATTCATTTTTGGGTTGATTTTTATTACTGATTTTTTACTAATTTTATTATTTAGGAGATTGAAGAGAGCAAATCGAACAGACAAGGTTAAGACGCTTGAAAATATTAGGAAAACGGGGTTCGCCAAAATTAAAATTGAGAGCCTTTTAAGCCCTCACCAGTGTACCCCTAGGTGAGGAAGAGGCTGTTCTGAAAACACTAGGTGACCCGTGTTAATCATTCAGAAGCAAGAATGAGAAAATTCCTTAATGCAATAAAATATTCAAAAGGTATGAAGTAAATATGCTGATGATAAAAGCGCTCTAGGAAATTGAATGCCAAATTTATTTAGGTATAGGGGACTCCAAACTTCTATTAAACCCAGGATTATCCTGACTTTATTAAACAAATAAAGAGTAACAGAGCCAACTGATCCACTCATGATGAAGACTTATAGGTAGTTTTCTTCAATGGCTCTGAAAGCCTCCCCTCGAAATGGTTGGCTTGTTCTAAGACTTATGCCGTAAAGGCCAGATCAATTTTATAGTTTAATCTTATTTTTTAAATACTCTTTAATTCCTAAAGGCAGGGAAAATTTAAAATTTTATATATATATATATATATATATATATATATATATATATATACACACACACACACACACACACATACATACATACATACATACATACATACATACATATATACATGAAATCAGGTTCACCCACTGCCTAGCCATATACATATCACTACTTAAATCACCAAAACCACAAACATTCCCTAATTATCATAACTATTCTCTCTCATCAAAGATCAAAGCTTTCATTAAAACTGCAGGAATTAAACTGAACAGGGTGGAGCAATGGTACAAAGAACCACAAGAAAACAAATGTCTGTCATAAAATCTCTGTGTTCCTAGCTTAAATTCTTGCAAGCTGACAGAACTCTTTAAGTCCTGAGGATATATTACATTTGACATCACCCACTACTGAAAAACTGTCTAATAACTAACTTAGAGCAGGAGGAGACGTTTAATTTGCTCTCAAGCAGCGCCCGAAAGTCATTGTCTATGTTTTTCCATCCTCCTCCAGCAAAATTTGTCTTGTGAGTTCCTGTAACAGAATTAGCAATAAACTGACACCAACTAGGGAAAAATGATAGTTCTTTACGAAAATGGAGATTTCTTTTGTGATGGCTGCATTCTTTCTGTAGGTGTAGATTGCATTGAGCTGTTAGACAGTCAAAATCCATTATTATAGTATAGCATAATGGTTAAAAGTAAATCTTTGGAGACAGCCAAATCTGTGTTTTTTCTGACTCCCTTCCTTGCTAGCACTGTGACTTTGGACAAACTACTTAGCAGAGACTTTCTCCTTTTGCATAAATGAGGATAATAATACCTAATCTTCATGGTTATAGTAAAGATTAGATGAGAGGTTGTATGCTAAGTGATTAATGCAAGGCTTAGCTCAGAATAAACCTTCCATAAACGTAAGTTATTACAGTTGTTTTAGTCGATCTCCTCTTAAGACACGAGGACTGATGAGCATGGAATATTGAGTATTCACAGCTACTACATTTACTTCTGATACCCTCGCACACTTTGCTCCTAACTTGTGTTATTACCTGTTGGTGCTCCAGAAACTGCAAATTCCAATTACCCTTATTACTTAATTATACACGGTCAATTAAATTTTATGTCAACCTATGAAATAAGAGTGGGAAAAGATAGCTGAATTCTATTTCTATAAAAACTGAAATGGATGCTTTGGAAAGGTTATAAACACACACACAAAAAAACTGCTAATATGTGAAGCATGGGTGAGTTGATTAAGAATGCCAAGGAACATTTTTTAATGCTTTAAAGACATCTAAAAATTTGCATCAAAAATATTATCAAATTATTCCTCCACTTAAAAATGAATAACTAGAAAGAGTAGAGGTTACATTGTGTGTGTGTGTGTGTGTGTGTGTGTGTGTGTGTGTGTGTGTATTGAATAAATGAATAAGGTGGAAATAGTTGATCAATGCTTGGGGAGAGAGAGTGATGAGCAAAGGGTATGACTAGGTATGACTCTTTTCCATTTGTTCTAGTTGTGCCTTTAGCCAAGCTTCACAGTCTAAAATGGGAATATAGAAAAACTTAAAGGCATGGAATAGAATAAGAATCTTTTGGGCCCTGTCTAACTCAATGATACTTGGAATCAGGTTTTCTTATGAAGTAATGATGCACGCCAAACAAGAGAAGCTCGGTGTCCTCTGCAAATGAAACATGGATAAGGGCATGGATATTTACAAGAGGTTCCTTGATTTGCTGATAGGAGTATGATGAACATCCAAAGGATGCTGGTTCCCTGAGCAAGAATGAATGGGACAGAGCTAGAACATTGACCTAAGCCTGCTTTTGGGCCACAGGGCCAGGCCTCTTACTTAACTTGCTACTTTCAAATTGTTATGGCAAATTTAAGCAGTTCATAGATACCTTGGATTTTTATTCTGATCTAATCTACTTAAATGTAGGTATATATAGCTGGTTTTCAACAAAGGCACTTATAATCTCAATGTGAGCTAACAAATCCCAGATGCAATAGCAATTCTTAGCAGATTTTGTCTTTATAGAGTCAATAAATTAAAATTAAAATTTTACAAAAATCACACTAAGGAAGGACATATCTTTTCTGTCTTTGTCTCCCTATAATCACCAAAAAGGAGAGATGGTTTTCCAAATGTTAGATTATTGCCATTTGGTAGAGATAATCATCTGAGCCCATTAAGCAGAGCCTCAAGGCTCTGGGCAATCAGCCAACACAATGAGATGAGATGCATTAAGACCAATTTGTTAATTTTTAATGAGGCTTCAAAATGCCCTAGTAAATTACTTAATCATTTTAAGAATGCATTGCTGCTTCTTCACCATTCTTCCTTCCTATACATGAAAAAGCTAACTTATTTTAAATCATTTCCATCCTTCCTTTCATCCCCTTGAAGACTACTATAATTCTCTGCTATTACCATCACTAACAAAAGCAGCCCATAAAATTGAAGATCAAATATAACGAAGGAGCATTAAATAGCATGGCAGGATTTTCAAAGCAACCAGATTCTTTGACTCTGTTTTCAAAAAAAGAAAATTAATTCACAGTTTTAACATAGGGAGTTAACATATTGTGGGTCTTCCTCAGTGGAAGTGATGCTTTAAATTGTGCAAGATGTTGTACACTGTTGAACTTCCAATGAGTTAAATTAAACACAAAATGAGTCACTTTAATTGAGCATTTTCTTAAGCAACTAAATCTTAGACTAAAGGTTAACAAAATAAGGAGAAAAGTGTTTAAAAGTGGGCCATTGACAAAATAATCTGAATCCATGAGGACAAGGGTCCTTGGATACTCTGTTCACTGGTAGCCTCTGGCTTTGCCCAGTGCCAGACACATAAAAGGTGTTCATTAACTATAGTTCTTTAATTAATACTTTAAAGAAGGTTTATTTTTTCTTAAAAGATGGGAAGCAGTTCAGAAAGTATGAGATATAAACAACACAGGTTAAAGGTAGAATCAAACCTACAACTACTAGCTATGGAACCAGGGCTTTCTTGAAATAAAAGTCAAGGCTTGGACATCTCATTAAGCATAACCCATTGAACAAGTGTCAGTCCTGTTACATGTCACAACAATACCAACTTTCCAAGCAAAGCAATATGCCCTCCTACTAGAGAAGTCTATATTTTAAAAAGTGAGATATAGCATTTTATTGGCTATTGAATATTATATATTTAGAGAGTATATTTTTCTATAACAATAATGGAAAGATAAGAAACAACTAAAACCAGATGATCTCCTACTATTTCCATGGCAGTAAATTAAGGATTTACAAACATACTTTACCATAAAAGCCACTTTAAGAAACCCTGTGGGGCACATGACAATGGTCCTGAAAATCCTCCTGGCTAGGATGTGAGCTCAGGAGGGCAGGGGTCTGAACCTGTCCTGTTTTCCTAGCACCTAGCACCAAGAGTGATAGAATAAGTGATAGAATTAAATCAGTAGAAGAGGGGTTCAGGTACCAGCTCTACTTCTCAACAAGTATAAATGAAAGTCTCTCTGGGTCTAGTTTCTTCCTCTACAAAAAGAAAATAACCCCTCATTCACAGGATATTGTGATAATTTTGGCCGAGGAATCTGCATTTCATCCAAGCAGGTGAAATGGTACTCACTCAGATTGTCTATATAGATAACATTCTGGGAAACATTGCCTTTACCTCAAACTTTTTATTGCCCAAAGGAGGAAACTGGATGAAATGATTTACTAAAAGACATTCAGTCATTCTGAAGGAGCCTTAGGGAGGTGGGGAGGGGATTGCGGGGGGCGGGGAGTGCTCACTACAAGCAGGAGGGGCGCCAGTGGTGGAGCAAGAGGAAGTGTGTTTTGCTTCCTATACATACTATAGCCATGTCTTTGTAGAATTCACATTTCACTTCACTTACCAATCCGTACATATTATTTTAAAATTTCTAGCAATGTAATTGCTAGATCACAGAATATGCATTTCTGAATGTTTTGATATATGTTTACCAAAATTGTCTTCTACATGGTTTATACCAACTTACACTTCCACTAGCAGATAAGAAAGGGTACTCACGTCAACATTTCACAGATTAATGGCTCAGGTAATAGAATGCTACCTGGGTCTCCAGCTAGATCTATAGGGTTTTGCAGAGTCCCCATAAAATATGACTTTCCAGGCATGACATTTCGATTTTGACACAGACCTGTGGTTGCATCTTGAGTTCACAATATGTTTTTTGGTCAGTTGGTTGCATCCTTAAGTCTTGCTACAGATTTAAGATGAAACTAGATTACTTCACAAGAACTATGATTTTATATGAGATGGAACCACAAAAATCTTGCTCCCAGGGAAAGCAAATTAAAACTGTTGATTTGGAAAATGAGCCTTAGTCAGTTTTACCATGTGAGCCAGAACAAAGCCCAAATTCAACATGAAAGGCAATAGAAATGGAAAAATAACCAATTCCAAAGACTAAAGTGAATAAGCCAAATATCTGTAATTTAATGACTTCACATATTTTTATTCCCATCATTTGACAAAGAGGGAATTGTGTTTATACAGTTTGCTTGTGGTTTTTTGCTTATTGGTTGTTGTTTGGTTGTCAATAGCCATCATCCAAAATATAGAAACTATGTTTTTTCTGCAATATTTATGGATATGAGCTTATATAGAACCATCTAAATCAATGCTATCCAAACTCTGATGTAAACACAAATCAGAGGTGGGGGCAGATCTTGTTAAAATGCAAATACTGATTTAGTAGGTCTAGGATGGGGGCTGACTGATATTTTGCATTTCTAACAAACTCCCAGGTCTGCTTCTTCCTGTATCATACCTCGAAAAGCAAGAATCAATGCCAAATGCACTGAAGAAATACAAAGGGTATCATCTGTCTGTCCCTTAAGCCAAAGGTTGTCACCCACAACCACAGTACACTAATCTATCTCCATGAGGAGGAAAGTGATAGAATTAAACAAGTACCTGGACTTGAAACCACCTAAGTGCACCACAGCCTAGATTATCAACGATCCAACAATTAGTTATTGACAGAGATTTGTGATGGGGTTGTGTTGGTCGTAAGAACTTGTGAATGGGTGTGTGTCTGAGACATTAAAGAGAAAAAAAAAAAAGGTAGAAGTATTGTTCTAAGCATTTGTCTGCTGTAACATGGAAAGTATACTCTGTGATCCTAGAGTTCATTCCAGAAGCGGAGCCCATCAAGTAGGTATAAACATACATCAGCAAAGTCGCTCATCATTGAAGTGGGATGGGGAACAAGATGAGATTGTGGAAATTTTAATCTATAGATTTAAGTTTATGTACAAAATATAGGTTGTCTGGTTTTTTAAGCATCATAAATATATATGGTCAGAAAGAAGCAATTTGCTAGGCACTACAACTGATAAACTCCCAAAGTGAATTCAGACAGTTTTAGAACTATTTCCAGTGATCTAGTGATTTAAATATTAGTGATCTAATTTTTAAAGTAGATATATGTCAGTCAGACTTTAAAATGACAAGAGGATGCCATAAGAACAGCCATGAGAAACAATTTTTTGAAACTATTATTTTAGTTGGTTATTCAATAACTTCTCAAAACCATGAAAATTAACTGGATTAGAGAAATAAACAAGCCAAGGGACACTAAAATAGGTACTATTTCTATATTAATTCACTGAATGATGTTTGTGAAAGTAACACAAAAATACTTGTACCTACACAAGTGATGAGTTCTATTTCCAATAATCAAAAAAATCTTG
The DNA here is from genome assembly GCA_030015415.1 of Cynopterus sphinx. Taxonomy (NCBI): domain Eukaryota; kingdom Metazoa; phylum Chordata; class Mammalia; order Chiroptera; family Pteropodidae; genus Cynopterus; species Cynopterus sphinx. Next base: position 16,817,160 of record CM057391.1, on the reverse strand, counting down.
AAGCAATAAATTTACTAGGTAATGCACAATAAGCAAATTTAGGATACTTTTAAAGGCACACCTTACCTCATACACTGAAATATGATTTACTGTAATTAAAGTGATAACCACAGATAGCACGTGTAGCTACCATATGGTTCTTTTCACAACAGTTTCTTATTCCAAAGTTTCACCTCAGATAGAATCCCTTCTACAATGTCCCTTTAGGGTTTTTTTCTGAGCCTATTGCACATTCTTTGGATTTCTTTAATGATGGAATCCTTTGAGAATGGTTCACAATTTTGAAAATAGCCAAAAGTCATTTGAAACTAAAGATAATGAACAAGGCAGGAAAACAAATCCTTTTTGGAGAAAACAGAAGTAAGTAACTGGGACTGATTTTCTTTTGTGTCCAGTAAAAGGATTCTGAGGACATTCTGAAGCTGGAGCTCCAGAAATGTTTAGAGCCACAGAAATGTCATTTGAATACCATCACATTGTGACAACTTGGAAGGCTAACACATATTTAAAAGTTATTTTGTTGAAAATTGGCTCATTGCTCTTAATTCAGTGTCAACACAATCACAGGGGCCCAGAGTTGGGTTTCGGGGGGTCATGAAATTTCAGCATTTGCATGTAAAGTGTGATGTGTACATAAATGCTTTAGGGATTTTTCTTTAAAGCAGAGGAAAGAACTTTCTGCTCTCATCAGATTTTCAAAGATTTTCATAACTGGCAAAAAAGCAAGTTGATATGTGGATTCAAGCTGTCAACTTACTTTCGGTATAACCTTGAGCAAATTCCTTACACTTTCTAAGTCTCGGTTTCTTCCTCTAGAAAATGGCCATAATAATGCCTTTTTGATGATTGTCACGAGAATTAAATTGAATGTAATGCATGACACACAGTAATAACTCAGTAGATGGTAATCTTACTGATACATTCTTATATGGCAATAATGTGACGATCTCTCTGGTCATTGCAAAATGACTCTCCTTGTGCCTTGAAGGATGTCGCTCAAGGCTCAGATGAAGTTGATATTATTTTCCACACTAATTCCCCAATCTTTCCATCTTATTTCTTAATTTTCCTGCTTGGACTTTACTTCTTATTTCTTCTTCCAGCATCTTCCATCTCTCCTCTTCACTGTTCTCTTCTCTCCATACTAGCTTGCTATTTTCATAAAATCCCACTAATCCTTTATCTATAATTTTACACCTTTTTTTTCCCTTTTCCTCTTTTTGGCATGTTGTCCACTCCAACACTTCCGGTTTTTAACTCTCTGACAACTGAGTACACTACTATGAAAAATCATGGGAAAGCTAGCCATTAGGGAGTGATTTGCAGCACCTCGCTGCCTCTCAAACACCAGCTGTCCTGAAGCACTCTATCCAAAATGAGTCTAGAGAATGTATATTCTTACTGGATGAATATGTAGCCTCCTCTTGTGGGGATTGGGCCTTGCCTTGAAGACCCAAATTTCTTGAGGTCCAGTGTAATTAAGCTTGGAAAAGCTCCAATTATCATGATGGAAATTCTGCTATATAGGTAAATCAGGGTTTTAATAGTGCTACATATAACTATTCTAATTATGCTATTTGTACACATAAGCACATTATATGTTCAATGGTCTTTTTATATCATTTGATATATATATATATCTGTATGTGTATAGACATACATAATTATAAATGATATGTACACACATCTTTATGTGGTTATTCTTTAATCAAAGGTTTACTGAGCAGCTTCTACACTCGAGTTAATATGCTGCTAGTCAAATGGGATACCAAACATGATTAAGACACAATTTCCATCCTAGAAAATTCATTACTAGAGGAGACAGATGTATAAACAAATACTTGTAACAATACCAGCTATGCTAGGTAACCCTTATTGTGTACCTCCTGTTTGCTAGACACTGTGTTTAGTGCTCTACTTGGATATTTTTATTTACTCAATAATATTGTAGGTCGGTACTATTATAGATGAACAAACAGAAACTCTGGACGTATGAAGTGCCTTTCCAAGCTTATAGATGGACAAGTGTTCAAATCTAAGTCTGTCTAACCTGGAATGTAAGTTCTGAACTAGCACATTTTCTTGGATCCTAATTGCTACAACAATTAAGAGACAGGGAGGATGCCATTAGTTGGAGAGGACTCCACAGACAGGTTTGGGTTTGCAGAGAAAGGGAAAGCTGACCAAGTCTCTAGAACCTAAGGGATAAAAAGAAGCAGAGAACAGCAGTCCTGCCAAAGTCAGCCCCGATGCCCTGGGAGAGGCTCCATCAATGGGCGAGCAGCACAGACGCAGGATGCAGTAGAGACAGGAGGCCTGCCCCTGCCACCAGTGCTGGTTCCCAGTGAGGTTAGCCAATAGCTTAGACCTTTTTGGTCTGAGTTGTCATTTTCATTTCTCATTACAACATGAGTCGTTGTTTCCCCATAATGCTCCTTTGATGAATCAGTGCATACCACACCTATTTTACACTGGTCAGCGGTGCTGGAACTGAGGAACAACCAAGGACACCTAGTTATGCAACTACACTCTCCAGACCCGTGGGCCTGAATCTACTTCATACGACTGTTCTTAAAGAAAATATGGTTATCAGGTGTTTTGAGCTTTTTCAAAAATGTATGATGGATACCTAGTAACATTTGTGTACGTCTTATAGACACTTTTTGCTATCATACAATTTCTTTTTTTAATCATAGTTTCCACACGATATTATATTAATTTCAGGTGTACTATATATTGAATCAACACTTACATACCTTATGATGTGATCACCACACTAAGTCTAATAACCATGTACACCATGCAAACTCATTACACTGTTATTGACTATATTCCCCTTTATCTTTTTCACTCATCCCCCTCCCCTCTGGTCACCATCAGTTTAATCTGTTATGAGTCTGTTTGTGTTTTGTTTGTTTATTTGTTTTATTTTTTAGATTCCACCTGTAAGTGAAATTATACAGTATTTGTCTTTCTCTAACTTATTTCACTTAGCATAATATCCTTCAGGTCTGCCCATGTTGTCACCAATGGCAAGATTCATATGACTTCTTAAGAAAGGTGTTCCAGGTGTTTTAGCTTTTTAGTCTTTCAAGAATGTTTTCTGAGGGCATACCACATGCTCGGCATGGCTCTAGGCACTGAAGATATAGCTATGAACACACACACACACACACACACACACACACACACACACACACACACACACCCCAAAATACCTGACCTCAGAAAGCTTACATACTTGTAAATATGGCTGGATTAAAAACAGAAAATTTCAACTTGATAAGAAACTAGTCCTAGCCACAAATGACATTGAGTGGTAAAGAGAAAAAGATGCCATTTCACTTATACATAGAGCTTCAGAATGAGTTGGTGAGTAGATAAGATTACTTTTAAGTTATGACTTTATTGTTTTTTATATAAATACTGTACTTTTTTAGTTTTAAAAAATAGTCAACAATATAGAAAATCACACAGAAAGAAAGCAGTAAATCACCCATATCCCTCTCCCTAGCTTAGCCAATGTTATCGTTGATGAACATAATTTCAGACACCTCTGGGCAGCTTTAGAAATAGGTACAATAGAGAAAATGTCACGTGATTAGAATCACACTGTATGTGTGATTTTAAAATATATATTTTAAAATATATATACTTCAGCTAAAAGAAGAAACAGAAATTGGATTAAACGTGAATCAGAATGATTGAACTTCATAAGCATTCTTAACAGACAATAACACTAAGAGTCATCAAAAAAAGGGCTAGAAAGATAAATGTACATGTGGGGGGGGGGGTTGGGGGGAATGGGGCTGGCTACAACAGAGAAGTGAGAACACAAGTTCCTTCTTAAAGGGCTAGCTAAACTTCAGGTCCAGAATAGGCTTGATTGGATTCCTGTGTTTTCAGATCTTATAATTACTCAAGAGGATTCAGAAATACAAACTCTCCTGTAAAACTTTATTTTTTAATGATCTATAATATGACTTTTAAAAAGTCATATCAAAAATTTTCTGTTCCCTGGCTAGCACTTTTGACTCTCTAATCTCAATCCCCAAACTAAACACGTTTAATTTCTTGTATTTTTTTCAAGTATTTATTTCCACATTTCTAAAAATTGAATTTATGCTGGTATTTCTTGATTTATCAATTCTAAGTATAATCTATTCAGTTATTATTATAGAAGATGACAATTAGTGTGCTTACCTGTCCCCACTCCACCCCCATTATTTTTGCTGAAGTTACCGTGACTGTATAAACTGTTCACTGCTAAACCTGTTATACATTTGTCTCCTTCATGTATAATTTTTATTTTTCAAGAAAGTAACACTTTCTTAAATTTTTTTGCTTAGTTTTCTATGTAACTATAGATAATTCCTTCCTTATCCTCAAACAGCCTCTCGGAACAATATTCCACATGGTCAAGTGCATCAGATAGTATACTGATCCCATTTTTTCCAGCTGGAGATTTCTATACTGAAGCACTCTATCTTTTTACTGTAATGTGTACTGTCTTTTCTAGACATGTTTCTTAAAGCCTCAATGATATTCTTGTGATGTGAGAAAAGGGAGAATTATATTTTCTTAAGAATTTTATTTAAATAAATGTTCTAATATTGACTGCCTTTGTTTTATTAGAATTAGATGGCGGGGTAGGGGACGTGCTGAGATAGTTCTAACTGACCCTTTCTTGCCCTTGGCCACCATGTCAATGAGCAGCCTAAGCCTACAAAAAATAATCCCTTAGCTTCAACATTTTTTCTTGAAGGTGGCTTATTTTAGGGGTTCATTTTTGAAGTAAGAGCAGCAAATAAATGCTCAATATTTCACTTTATTTTATTTTCCAATATTAGTTTAGCTTTCTTTTGCATGTTTAAGCATTTCTGATGTCTGAGGGTTTTTGTTTTATTTTGTTCTGTTTTTATTTTTGTTTTTACAGCAGTTTAGCTCCCTGAAATCCAATTTGAACATTTTACTATGTGGATGTGTATATGTGCATCTTCTGAGGATCCTAGCAGTGCTTTTCATCAGATTTTCAAAGCAGTTCTTCATATCAAGAGGTTAAAAACCTCTGCTTTGTAGAATAGATGTGCTTATGATTTGGAGAATCAAAATAATAAAGTTAAAAGGGACTAGAAGAAACCATCTGGCAGCTAAGCAATTAATCCATCCAGGAGATACAGCGAGTTACCCTTTTCTGGAAGTGGCTCATCCATGACTAAAGTGCACAGCTTTTCACCTGTCAAAACCACTAGGCTTCAAGACTTCCCACAGACTACAGAGCACAGTTAGGGTCTCTGATGATGAGGCCTCCATTGTTCCTTCTCACACTGCTTAAAAGGCCTCCTTACAGCTTTGAGCTGTTGAAAATGATTACAGGGAAACTGACCAGGGCCTGAAAAATGTACTCGGTACAGTTTACCAAGGATGATCTTAACAAATAAAATCCACTAAATAGTCTCCTCTATCAACCAATTTCATAAGTATCTCCCATGATGCAGGTCACATGAGTTACAGCCTACACAGACAGGCATCTGTCCCTGCACGTGAAGCTGGGTTTCTGGGAACTGTGTGGAAAGCTGAAAAATGCACTGAACAAGGAGGTAGAATGTTTGGACTTGGTCCTGTTCAGCTTTAAACTCACCATCTCTCTCAAACGTCATATAAGGGAATTTTAAGAAGAAAGAAACCAGCATTTTTTTTTTGAGGACTCACAATGAGCCAGGAAATTAAATATAGATTTAGATACAGATATATGTATACTGAAATTATATATATATATATATATATATATATATATATATATATATTTCAGTGAATACTCTCAATATTGCTATAATACCTATCATAATCTTCATTTTACAGAATAAAAATCTAAGACTCAGAAAGATAACTTATTCAAGATCATATAGTGCATCACAGGGCTGAAATTCTAACCAATCTTCTTTTTTTTTTTAATAAACTTCATTTCAGAACAGTATAGGTTCATAGCAAAACTGTCCAGAAAGTATAGAGAGTCCTCATATACCCCTAGTTCCCACACATGTACCTCCTGCACTATCAAAATCTAGTCTATAAGATAAAATGACTCTCCTGATACTTAAAATTCAGGTACTGGAACATATTAAATCATATATTTGGAAGGATTACTTGTGATATATCATTTCTAAACTGTCTCCACCAGCATAAATTTCCATGAAAACAAGGAAATAAAAGTACCTGATCTCACTTCCTAACTGGAGTCATTCAATGGCAAATAACCAAGAGAGAGAGAGAAAGAGAGAGAGAGAGAGAGAGAGAGAGAGAGAGAGAGAGAGAAGGGAAATAGTAGGCAAGAGAAATTTAATTTAAAAGACTGTTTAGTAAAACGTAGGCTAAAAACTTGAAAAAGATTTTTAAAAATTGGTGATTTTAGAAGACTTTGAGCAAGTTCGTTAATCTCAAAACTTCAGTTTGCTCATGTGTAAAATGTGAATAATAATCAGACCTGCCTCATGCAGGTCCTGTGAGAACTGACCAAGATGGTTCGGCCTACAGAGCTAGTGAGCCAGGACCTACCTACAAATGTCTTTGCATGTAGGAGGTTATTATGGCTATTATTGCTTCTACTGTTTCAGATTCAAACTTTTTTTCCTTTTGTAACTGAATGTAGCAGAAGTTGGATTTATGTAAATTGGTACCAAGGAACCTGCAGGGAAGGAAGGAAGAGAGGAAGAGGGAGAGGGAGAAAGAGGGAGGGGGAGGGAGGAAGAGAGAGAGAGAGACAGAGAGAGAGAGAGAGAGAGAGAGAGAGAGAGAGAGAGAGAGAGAGAGAGAAATAAATAGAAGAAGAAGAAAAAGAAAAAGAAAAAGAAATAGAAAGATGTGGATTCATCTTGACCTTTATTACAGTTTGCCCTGATTATTTCTTTTTTGAAACAATAGTATTTTACATTAAAAAAAAGATCTGCATAAGGCTTCTTTGGGAAGCAGGGCTGCCTGGGCAGCCACAGACTTGTGTCTGGAGCCTGTGTTTCATTATGTGAGGCCTATCTTTTCAACCACATTAAAATTACATGGCAAAAATTGTATCCTATCTAAACAGGGAAACTCTCAGAGAACAAGATTTAAAAATAACAGAATCAAAATTTAGACTCTATTATCACCAAAATTGGGCCTCTATTATCACCTCAAGTTGTGGCTGTGGTCTAGAAATTTAAGCCATCCTTGTCCCACTTTTTCATCAATAAAGTGGATTACTAGTGTACATGTTAGAATCAAAGTATCCAAAATGCAACACAAAAACTGGATTTCAGATGTCATTCAGTTTGACTTTTTCCCAAAAAACAAGTTTCAAAAACCATGGAAAGAAAAGAATTCCTGAGAAACAAAATGCAGCTAAGATTTAATTTTTCTCCACAGAATTTTAAAATTCTGTCCACATTCCTAAACTTTGAAGAAAGAGGCCTCAAACTGAAGTGCTAGAGCCAAGATCACCCAAAAGAACAGAACTAGGGTGAGAACCCAAATCTCTTAACATCCAGCTTAGCACCCTTTCCAGTACCTCGAGATGCCTGACTCACAAAATAAAGCTTTTAGAGATTCAAACTTTTTTCCCCACCCCAGGCTGTCTAGGGTCGTTATGTTTTGAGGTTGGAACAAAGTCCAGGAACACCAACAATTCAGCTCCAGCAACTCACCCAGAAGCAGAAAATGAGGGGCTATCTGCCAAGGTTATGTAAGATCTCACCCCAAAACAATATCCCACTGACAGATAAAAGCAGCAGTCAGAATCTTGGCATGTGGCCCTAAAGCTCAAAGATCAATCCCATTTTCAGATGTGCCTAAAGTGGCTCGGGGAATTCTTCCCAGATGCTTAAATTCAGCAATGGAAAAAGTCTTTATGTTACATGGGAGTAATTATTCTTATCCTTTTAGAAAATGTTGCCTTCTTTGAAATAAAAATTATATATACACTATAATTAAATTTCTCTGATGGAGAATGAATGGCAATTGGAATTTGGTTTTCCACTTGCTCTGTTTACCACAGGATATGCTTACTCTGATAAATATTTGTTCAAACTATCATTCTCAAGCTGATTATGCCATTCTTCTTAACAAGACCAAGTAATCGGGGGTGCGGAGCTTTGATTTAAAACGCCTAAGAAGGGTTTAAATAGATCTGGCCTTTCAATGATCAGTACTTATTATTGGGTTTAATTTAACTAGCAAAGCAAATAAGCAAATGCCTTCTCAGTAGAGCCCCAAAGAAATCAAAGTGCAATAAACTGGTTCTGAGAAGGGCTATTTCACCTTCTAAGCAAGTTATCTGCTTTCCTTCCCTTTTCCTTCCTCCTTCCATCTTCTTTTCTCCATTTCCATTGCCATCTTCATCTCTATCTCAAACCTCAAAAGGAGTTTCATCTCTTTGAAATATAGTTCTTTCCCATCTTGCAATTATTTTAAATGTGAAGAACACTGAAATTAAAGTTGATGAAAAGTAAATAAAACTTTTTTGTGTAATTACTATTATAACACATGTCATAATTTTGTTAAGATGCAAGGTTAGAATTATGCCTTGTATGTATCTATTTTTAATCATTGCAGTGATTTGGAAAGTTTAACTAAATTAAGAACTGTAAGATATAGCCTAAAAAAGTGGATTCCCCATCTAGAAAATTCTGTGAATCCATTTATTGTACTCCATATCAGAAGAATAGACATATACAGAACATTCCATCCAACAGCCCCAAAACATACATTTTTCTCAAGTACAAGTGGAACACTCTTTAGGATAGATCACATGTAGATCCCAAAAGAAGTCTTAACAAATTGAAGACTGAAATCATATCAAGTATCTTCTCTGACTTCAACAACAGGAGAAAATCTGGAAAATTCACCAATAAGTGGAAATTAAACATTATACTCCTAAACAAGGAATGGGCCAAAGAAGAAATCAAAAGAGAAATACAAAATTTTTTTGAAACAAACAAAAATGAAAAGTTTACCAAAGCTAATGAGATGAAGCAAAAGTATTTCTAAGAAAGAAGGCTATAGTGATAAACATATTAAAAAAGAAAATATCTCAAATAAACAACCTAACTACAACTCAAGGAACTAGAAGAACAAACAAAAGTTAGCAGAAGAAAGGAAATAACAAAGATCAGAGCAAAAACAAATGAAAGAGACCAGAAAAAGAATTTAAAAGATCAACAAAAATAAAAGTTATTTTCTAGAGAAAAAAACAAAATTAACAAACCATTAGATAGACTAAGGAAAAAAGACTCAAATACATAAGAAACAAAAGGCATTACAATAATAACACAGAAATACAAAAGTTTGTAAGAGACTACTATGAATAATTACACACCAACAAATTGGATGACCTCAAAGAAGTGGATAAATTCCAGGTACATGAAAAGGCACTGAACACTAATAACCAGGGAAATGCAAATAAAAAAACATAATGAGCTATCATCTCACACCTGCTTTAATGGCTATTATCCAAAAGACAAGAGATAATGCTGGTGAGGATGTGGAGAAAAGAGAACCCATGCACACTGTTGGTGGGAATGTAAATTGATAAACCACTGTGGAAAACAATATGGAGGTTCCTCAAAAACTTAAAAATAGAAATGCCATCTGATCCAGCAATCCCAAATCTGTGTATATCTGAAGGAAATTTAAGTATCTTAAAGAGATATCTGTAATCCTATGTTCAGTGCAGTATGATTTACAGTACCTAAGACATGGAAACAGCCTAAGTGTCTACCAACAGATAACTGGATAAAGAAGTTTGTGTGTGTGTGTGTGTGTGTGTGTGTGTGAGAGAGAGAGAGAGAGAGAGAGAGAGAGAGAGAGAGAGAGAGAGAGAGAGAGAGAGAGAGAGAGAGAGATACTATTCGGCTATAAAGTAAAATCTATTCAGCCACAAAAAGAAGGAAATCCTGCCATTTGCAATAATATGGATAGACCTGTTAAGTAAAATAAGGCAGACAGAGAAAGACAAATACTGTATGATGTCACTTGTATGTGAAATCTAAAAAAAATATCAGACTCATAGAAACAGAGTAAAATTATGGTTGCCCTAGGCTTGACAGTGGGAGGAATGGGAAAATATTGATTAAAGCCTATAAAATTTTAATTATAAGACGAGTAAGTTCTGGAATTCTAATGTGCAGCATGGTGACTATATATAGTTAATGATACTGAACTGTATACGTGAAATTTGCTGAGAATAATTAAGCATTCTCATCTTAACCCCCCATTTTACTGTATATATCAAATAATCATGTTGTATTCTTCAATATATAATTTTATTTGTCAATATGCCTCAATAAAGCTGAAAAAAATTATCACTATCACTCTAGCTGGAAACTAATGATAATTTAGATTGACTTTTATATCAATTTACAGCAAATCAATAAATGAGCCCTGGCTTTCCCTGGGAAAAACTGTCTTTTCTATCTGAAATTGATATCCATGAAATTAGTTAGGTGGTGCCAGTATAACTCTTCCCCTTCTTTTTTCAGATAAGGACCAGTCATGTCCTCTATTGGGCATGGTACGTACTCATACTTTTATGACCATTTGTATATGTATATATTTTTTGAAACTAAGGGCACAGAGTCTAGAGTCAGTGAGGCTACACCGTTCTAAATGCCAGCTCTCTCGCTTACTATCTAATGTGTCTCAGCAACTGTCAACCCCCATTCCCCTGACATGCCCTCTGCCCTTATGTACCACAAAGAGCAGCCCTGCCTTGTGCTGAGCTGGGTAACCCAGGAAATTCAAGGCTGCTCTTTGTTTTCTAATTTATATCGAAGGAAAACAATTCTCCCACGTGATGGAAAAGCAGGCAAGATTTCCAGGTGGAGAGTCTTTACATCTTTATAAAAACCCCCACCCCGATGAGATGAACCAGTTCTTAGTACGCACATTATTAGTATATGCAACAATTCTACTTGCTAGTCTGGAAAAGCCTTGCTAAACAAATCTGCCTTACAATGACATCTGCTGGGAGTTTCTGGCACTGGAAGAAAAAAAGGCCAAATATCCAATATTAAGAGCACTGCCTAGGGAGAATGGAACTTAGTGTCAAGAGTCCATGCCTCAGATGATCTTTCAAACTGGAAACTGTATTGTTAAAAAAATAAATTAATAATAATAATAATAATAATAATAATAATAATAAAACAAACTTCAAATGAATTTATAAGAAATACAAGATGATGAGCTGGAAAACTGAACCCAAAACATGAATTAACATTCTAACATAAAGTTATACAGCTTTTAAACATCCACCTAGAAAGAAAAGTTTGAAATACATGATGTTTTTTTTTTCAGGATATGCTATACTTCAGAGAGTTTCTCAGTGCTGAAAATCTTTCATTTCCTTTCAAAAATATTGAAGTATTTCTTGAGCTTGACCACTCTTCTCATTTAAGGAACAGCTGCTAAAAGTGTAGGTCAGATATTCTCAAGGGCTCGTGAAGACCGTCCAGTTGAGATGTGGTCAAGGTGTGGGGTGAAGGACAGCCATGGAATAATTCTCCCAGCAAGCCAGTGACATGTCTAGTGGCTCTGCCTTCAAGGAGAGATGATGATGCTTAAATTAAGAATACTAATGTTTCCCTATCAATAACCTAACCTATAAAAGGACCCACTGTTAGAATGGTGTCTCCTAGCATTTTCTCTCCCCACGGAGGAGCAGATACTTGAAAGAAAGAGTAATTGCAGGAGTTCACAGATGAATCAGGGAGACAAAACATATTACAACATGGAGAAGTTATAATTCTACTTCACTGCCCCACTAGGAGATATTGACATTAGATACAATTCACCTAAGTATTAGCTCAAAGTCTAATCTTCAGCTGGCACTAAGTCAAAAGATTCTTGTAACTAGATAGATTTCCTTATAAATTAAGAAAAATTCAAACTGATATTTTCATATTTGAAATTATGTTTGACAAATTATTTATCCCATTTTGTTTATAGTAATAATTGTGGCCATCCTTTAACATGTGATTGGAGACAAACTTATACTAAAAAATTTCTGAACTTGGTAACATTGCAATCTTGAGATTTCCAAAGAGAGTGAAAAAAAAAATATATTACAAGACAAATTGGACAGGTCTTCTGAGAAAAGCCCCTGGGCTGATTAAAAAAAAAAAAAAACACTCCCACAGTCCTTTACTTCGACTTTAAGAAACAGCACTCAATATCTTTGATGTTCAGATATATACTTTTCAGATTCATTTTCACATTCAAGGACACGAAGAAACAGTATTGAATCTAGAGAAGTCTGAAGGCTTTGCTTCTAGCAAGACTTCAGTTATTCCTCATGACTGGCATAAGGTCAAAGAATGTAGCGAAATGGTATATATGCTAAAATCTTTTTTCATAAATTGAACTCATTTTGAGATGAGTGTCCACAAGATCAAAGACCGTGCCTAGCTTCCTTTGGTGTCATGTTCCCCACGACTGTCCATGAGTGACTGGGAACTGACTGAAACTATGGAGGAACTACTTTTATACTCTTCATCTACTTGTAATCTTGGGACCTGACATATCAGGATCTCAAAGATTTTGCCCAGTTCTTTCTAACTCTCATTGCTTCCCCATTCTGCTGTAAGATCTGCAGATTCCAGGGGTCCACCCAGCTGGTCTGGGTCTCCCTTACATTACTGTCATAGCAGAAGCCCTCTGATTTTTACATAGTCCATCTACTGCTGACTGAGTCCTTTGGCATCAGGTCTCTGGCAGTGTGAGAAGAAGGGTGAGGAACAATTGTAGTCATCAGATTGAGGGTAAGGCATATAAAGAAGCATCCAAGGAAAAATTCACCCACATGGTAATTTTTGAAATGGCTCTTAAAAGATAAACAAGGGGCATGATGGGAGGAAGCCAGGAAAATTCCAGAATCTTTGTCTCTTAACTTAAACGTCACTCTATGTGTCTAGAATCACTTAAAAACTGCAAATATTATGCATTAAAGGGAAAACAACTATTCAAACACTTTGCAGTTAATTATACTCTTTTATCTTTACTTGCTTATTCACAATCTTCAAATATCTGATTGCTTGGCCACTTGCTACATGAAAAACAAACTAGAGTGACTGTACACTCACAACAAGCTGAAAAAGTTTCTCCCATGGACATAACCAAAAATTTGGCTAATACGATGTTTGAAAGTTTTTGCTGACCATTTAAACAAGCAGCCAGTTTGCACAACAAAATTATTTTGCAGCTGTGGAGATAGTTACTTTATGCCTCCTTCTGCATGACATGCTTTCTTATTAAATAAAAAGTTTCTAAATAATCTTCAATGGAAATTAGGCTACTTCTACACATATTTACCAAATTTATCTTCTTATTCCCCAGCCATTACCCTAGATCAAGTTCTATCTCTCGCTCTGCATTACTGCCACAGCCCTGCCCCCGTGAACTTCTGCACACCTTACCTAAATGCTGGCACTTTACCCCTGTGCACAACAAAAATATTGTAACAGTTCCTAGTATTTTTGCATCCTTAAGCCATTTCCAAAACTCTAAGCCACTCTGTGCAATTTAATATTCCACTATTTTCCACTACATGTGCTAGCATACATGTAGCATACTGTCCTTCTAGTGTGGAACTCTAGGTCCTATCTTAGTCGCTTCTCTCATTTTGTCCTCACCTGAAATTCTCTGCTCCCTACTCCACTACCTGTTCAGATACTACTCATACTTCAAGACTCATCATAAACTGTATTTGAAAGTTTATATATGTTCAAGCATTAAAGATCTCTCCTGTGCTTCTCGATCTGTTGCACAAACCCAGACGCTAATAATCAGACAGTGCTATGAATAGTTTTAATCACCTCAACCAAATTGACATGTTTTCTGTATAGGCAATTCAGCTTCAATTAGTACCTAGCCCCAGGCAATCATCACTTCCCCCCATTAGTATAATCATATTCTCAAGATTAACTGCTTTTAAAAATCAACTATGAGGTCCATATAAGAATGGGGGTCAGAGCACCTCTCTAAGATTATGATGGAAGACCTGAAAAAAATACATGTTCAAGCAGTTCCACAGGTATTTCTGATATTCACTAAGGTTCAGAACATTGTTTTTCCAAGAAAGGTTTCAGCAAATTACTTATCAACTGAAACATAAATGACTATGAGGAACCATGGGGTTGACCTACAGGTTAAACAAAAAACAAAGTTTTGCTTTTGCATACCAAATGCAGCAGACCCTACACAAGTGATTCAATAATTCAGAATAATTTCTTTTTGCCATAGTTACACAGGCTGGCCATTGGGGCCAGAGGTTTTCTACTGCAGCTGAGCCCAGAATAATCTGGAAACAACTATACATACTTGCTGACCAACTGAACCAGAAATTCTGGGAATGGGTCCTGGGCATCTAGATTTTTTTAAATCTCCAGGTGATTCTTTTGAGCAGAAAGGTTTAGAAGTTTCTTAGGCCATTCCAAATTAATATCTTTAGGCTAGTCAGGTTTTGCCTCAGAAGAGCTGCCTGGTGAATAAGTCTCAACCTAATTCCACTGGAGTTTCCTGATACGAGCTTCCCAACAGAGTTCCAGAAATCCATATTTGGAGCACTAACGACATAAGGAAGTGATAAAGGATTGCTGTGGAAGAAGACAAAACTTGGTTTTGGTTAGTTGATATTCTTCCATCTTTCCAATGGCTGTCACAATGATTGCTTAACTAAGGCATTGTTGTTCTAAAATCTTCCTATTGGCCATGACTCTGGGATATATAACTATTCCTCTTGCCTAGAGATAACCTAATATCCTTGCTATCCAGAAGAGAAAAAAAAAATGCTGAAGGGTTAATTTTAAGTGCTTCATTGAGTAAAATTCTTAACTGGGTACTCATATCATGAGCTATCCTCTCTTTAAATAACACTTGGAGACAATTTTTTTTTTTCAATTGCAAAATCACCATTATGAAACTTCCCTTTTAATCTTAACACAGTAGATATTTTGATGTACATCAACTGAAAAAGAAAGAGTGTGTTTGCCAGTTGGTATTTTGCCCTATTATATAAAATTGGAAATGGAAACTGCGGCCTTGATGAAAACATTGAAATTCCAGTAAGTAGGATTAGTCATACTTTTTGTGTACCAGGGTTAGATTTCAAACAGCAAGTAAAAGTTCCCTGAGCTACTAGTGGAAGCAAACATTCTCAGATGAAAATAAAGAAGGACTACACACGCTTACAAGAGCCAAATTGGGGATGAGTAACATTTGACATTTGAAAGGCTGGAATCTGAGCAAACGGCTTTCTCCCAGAGGAGAAACTTCTCACCAAATAGTTGGCTCCCCCTGGTATCTAGCTTTCTTTGAAACAGCAAGCCTAAAATCTTCAGGGAGAAGGCAAATAATGAAAACCTTTTTGGCTTAGCTCCTCGCAGCCTGGGAACTGCTGTAATCAAGAAGCACTGACCAACGTAGTTTTAAATTATACCGTGGCCAGAGTCAGGGGACCCCCATCCATTTCAGCAGACTGCTGACAGGCCTTAGGCCCCTCCAACTGCCACACTCCCTTCCTCAGTGAGCACCTTGTGTGCTTTACTTCCACTCTTAATAACGTCTCATGGTTTGGGAGGTAACATTTGGACCTTCTTCTTTGTTTCATATAATAAGACAGTTGCCATCGTGACTGCAGAACGAATTTTTATTTTAAATGAAAGAGCAAATAGGTAAAAGTATGAGTCAGGGATCCAAAAATCTGCACTGTCACTCACATAATTCAGAGAGAGACAGAGGGGCAGAGAGAGAAATGGGGTAGGCCATCGGAAGTCCTAAACATTTCATTAAAATAAGACTTATACATGTTTTACATTTCATAATTTTTCAGAGCAGTGGAGTATAAAATAATTCTGGTGTAGTATAATATTAAGTCTCTTAAATGCCAATGGCAAAATTTAGAGTACTTATGTGTTTTTTTTTCAAACCATCTAAGTACTCCAAATAATCTCTTTTGAAGCCATCAAATCCCCATCACAACTTACAGAGAAAATTAAAGTCTTATTCTATTTTTTCTTATAAATCCCTTCCAATAGTTAATAAGTTCTTAGTAAACCTATGGCTAGTCCTGTTGCCTTGCCCTATTCTCAGCCTAAGTGGCATCTGTATATCCATCCACAAACTGGATAACAGCAAGAATTGACTTCCCACCCTATCTAACAGTCTAACAGTAGTCAAGGAGTTTCATGGTGGTCCACTGCTCCTTATATACTTTTTCCTCCTTCTAACTAATCTGTTAGTTGTGCATTAATCCTTGTATTTAGGGGCTACCATGAAGAAGTAGCAGAAACGACATGGCTTAAACAGGAACTTATTGTCTTTTAGTTCTGGAAGCTAGAAGCCTGAGATCAAGGTGTTGGCAAGTTTGGTTCCTTCTGAGGGCTGTGAGAGAAAGGTCTGTTCCAGGCCTCTCTCCCTTGTTTTTTGATGGCCATCTTTTCCTTAGGTCCTTTCACATCATTTTCCCCTTTATGTGTATCTCTTTGTCCAAATTGCTCCCTTTTTAATCAGGAAAATAGTTATACTGGGTTAGAGCTCATTTTAATGACTCACTTTAACTTGATGACCTCTGTAAAGATGCTGTCTCCAAATAAGGTCACATGTTGAGGTACTGGAGTTAAGATTTCAATATATAAATTGTGAGGGGTCAAAATTTAATCCATAACACTCCTCTACCCAACCTTGTATGGTAAACACTGATGCCAACATTTTAGGATGCTTTGCTCTCTGAGGAGCAAGGGTGGCAAACCCACTGAGCCATGTGTCATCTCTATAATACCTTTTGAAAGAAGCTCACAGAATAACCGCACAATTATCCTATATTGCTAAATGAGATTCTTTGCAATCTAGTTACCCATAAAACACCTTTTCTTATAAATGTATGTGAAGTGTTCTCTGTTGTACAATATTATGAAATAGTAAAACTAAGACCAAAACAGGTAATTATCTGTGACCACAATACCTTTGATGGTGTCTGCAATCTTTCTCTGTGGAGGTAATTGCCACACTTAATTCTCCATTTTGTGCATTTAACAGTGAGACAACAATATAGTTCCCCATTGTGGTTCCCCAAATCCTCTGTCCATCTGGCAGTCACTACATTCTTATGTCCTTAGTGAGGTTGTTTTCCTCACAAAGAGCTCTATTATGTTCCTGCTGAAAGATTCCCAGCACAGGTCAGAGAGGTGGGTCACTGAGCTTAATTACTCTAATGACAGCAAAGTAGAAGTCTCCTCTTATAAATCTCTTGGGACATAACTCAACTGAGCCTATGAAGAACAAAGAAATGCTCTCTGAATAAACTATAAACACAATCAGAGAAGCAGTCCTCCTCTCCAAAAACAACCTAGTTAACCTAAAAACCCAAACCCCAAATAGGTAGATTGATAATGTTCTGTTTAAAGAACAAAGTCAAGAAAATTTTCTTAAGAATTCCAGGTGCACACTTCCAGATATCACTTAAAACACAAAGGATCCATCCTTGGCTAAGATCTCACACTGAAAATGTAACCACCTCTACCTGAGTCTGTTCTCTTTGGCTGATCCAAATTAGAAATGTATAAAGTTGAACTGTATGAATCACATACATTAAAAATAGTCAAACGTTGTCAATTTTATGTGGTTTAACCTAATTCCAGGCCTCATTGATTAATTCAACTGTTCAAAACTTGTTTATTAAATGGCTTCCATTACCAAGTTCTAGTCAAAGAAATGCATAGATTCTGTAAGAAGAGAGTTTTCAATATACTTAGGGAAAATCTGGTCCTGGCTACAAGAGATTAACAGGGCCTGAAATTACTCTTCCCTGTTGAACAAAACACAGGAAATAATTATTTTCAAACATTGAATAACAGATGAAATAGAACTGTGCTCCCAGAGAGAAGGGGAAAAAATGAAATGAGTCCTGTGATTGCCCAGAGTTTCTGCCTAAAGAAAATTTCTTCTGAGAAAGGAATAGAAATTCAAACTGCAGTCTCACTGGGTGGAGGAGACAAAGATCAGGGTTGAAGGGGCCAAGGTGGCTATAATTTGCATCTTAAAGAGATGAAAGAATAAACAAATGTCGACGGGGAAACAAAAGCAAAATTAGACTAATGGGACTACATCAAACTTAAAAACATTTGTTCCTTAAGGGACATAATGAACAGAGTAAAAAGTCAAAATGAGAGAAAATATTTGCAAATTGCATATTTAATAAGAGGTTAATATTTGGACTATACAAAGAACTATAACTCAATGATAACTAATCAAATAACTTGATTTAAAAATGGCCAAAGGACTTGAATAGACATTTCTCCAAAGATGACATACAAATGGCCAAAACATGTGAAAAGATGATTAATATCACTAATTGTCAAAAAATGCAAATTCAAACCACAATAAGGTATCCTCTCACACCCATTAAGAAAGCCACTATTAAACAAACAACAAAAACAACAACAAAAGAAGAAGAAAAAAACAAGTGTTGGTAGGATATAGAGAAGTTGAAATTCTTGTGCACTGTTTATGAAATTGTAAAATGGTACAACCATTGTGGAAAACAGTATGACAGTTTCTTAAAAATAAAAATAGAACTATCATAAGATCCAGCCATCCTGCTTCTGGGTATACATCCAAAAAAATTCAAGGAAAATCTCACAAAGCTATTTGCACAGTCATGTTCCTAGCACCGTTATTTGTAATAGCCAACAAACAGAAGCAACCCAAACATCCATGGACAGACGAATATAGAAAATGGGTTATACATACAATGAAATACTACACAGCTTATAAAGAAAGAAAATCCTGTCTCATGCTGCAACATGGATAAACCTTTAAGAAATTATACTACATGAAATCAGACAGTCACAAAAGAAATGCTGTATGATTCAATTTTTATGAGATATCTAACGTAGTTAAATTCACAGAAATGGAAAGTAACATGGTCCTGAGCTTGAAAGAACTAGAAATGGGTATAGAGCTTCAGATTTACAAGATGAAAAAGTTCTAGAGATCTGTTTCACAATAATGTAAATATACTTAAGGTAGTAAATTTTCTCCTATGTGCTTTAGCATAATAAAAATAACAAATATTAACCTAGAATTCCATACCCTGTCAAAATATCTTAAAAACAAAGGCAAAGTAAAGGCTTTTTTAGAAGAATGAAAGCTGAGAGACTTATCACCTAAACTAAACTATAAGAAACATTAAAGTATATGTTTCTCAGGCAAAAAGAAAATGATACCAGATGAAAATTTGGACCATACAAAGGAATGAAGAGTACCAGAAATAGTAAATATTTGGTTAAATAAAAAGCTCTTATTTCTCATTTGTTCATTCTTTGTGAATTCTTAATTAAGATAACTGACTAAAGCAGAAACAGTAAAAGTGTCATAGGATCTTTAACACAGGTGGAAATTAAGTTTATCACAATAGCATCAAGGATGGGAAGAAAAAATGAAAGTATACTATTATGAGATTAATACATCAAAGTGATATATGTAATATTATTTGAAAGTTGGCAGTAATAAGTTAAAGATTCATAAGTTCTAGAGAAATTTCTAAAAATATAAAAGCAGTATAGCTAATAAGCCAATAGTGAAGATAAAACAAAATCTTGAAACACGTTCAATTAATCCAAAAGAAGACAGGAAAAAAAAGGAAACGTAATAAAAAAACAACTGGCAAAATAATAAATTTAAAACCAATCACACTGCCATTTACATTAACTGTAAATGATCCAAACACTAATTCAAAGACAGAGATTGTCAGATTAGATACAAATAAAGCAACACTCAATTATATGGTACTGAGAAATTCTTAAAAATATAAAGATACAGTGTAAAATAAAAAAAAAAAAAATAGAGCTACCATGCAAAATCTACTCATGAGAAAGCTGAAATTTCTATATTAAGTTAGAATGATTGTCACTGGCTTCATTAGCCAAGTGTCACCAAGGCTTTGCCTCATTCCGTTTTATTAGCGTGACCTTGCAGACTTACCTTCTTCTATTCACACTAAAACTAGCCAGGCTGGTCTGGCCCCTATGCTTCGATGCTGAATTTCCTATCCCCCGGTGGATTTTATTTTGAACCAGACATCATGACACTATAGGGCCTTGTGAGGCCATTCTGCTTTGTCAGGGCCACATGCCTTCTTGGTTAAAAGCAGAATGAGCCCCATCAAGTCAAACTGCCCATCTGTTTCCAACCACTCTTTCTTTTCTAGCCCTAATTATTGAACTTTAGGTCAAAATTAATGTGGCTTTATCCTGGGTAGCATCTAAGTGTTGGCATGCCGTGTAGAAACAGGCTACAGCAGGAGTCTGTCTCTGCTTCCACCCTCGTGCAAACACATGAGAGACACATGGAAACACAGAAGGGCTCCATCCTCTGCCCAGCTCTGCTCAAATTCTCCGTCCAGGAAAACTGACATCAGCATCATCTTCGGAATGAACATCCTTAAAACTAAGCTATTTTTATTATTACTCCCACATTAGTGATCATGATTTACTTGTATCCACATAGCATGTTGCACTTTTTAGATTTAGCTACTTCATCCTTTCTGGTGGCCTCTCCACATTAAATAAGCCCGATCAATTCTCTCTCATTTCAAAATCCTCCTCTTTCAGAGTAAAAATCAAAGTCCTTATAAGACCTAAAAGATCCTACGACTCTCCTCTGCTCTGACCTCAAATCCTACTGCTCACTCATTCGCACCCCAGCCCCACAGCGCCTTGGCTGTTCCTCAAATGGGCTGGGTGTGCTCACACACTCGATTTTGCATCGGCTGTTGCCTTTCCCTGAAATGCTCCTCTGCCAGATATCCACACGAATACTTCCCTTGCCTCTTTCAAGTATTTCATCAAATGTCCCCTTCTCAATGAGGCCTAATCTGACCATAAAACTTTAAGTTGCCATTTATTGCCCATTCCCATTATTTCTAAGCTCTCCTTCCCCATGTTACTTTCCTTTAACCGAAACACTCACCACCTTCTAAATTAGTGCCTATTTTACTGTCTCTTGTTTACTGGCTCTTTCCTCCATTAAAAAAAAATGTAGACTGCAAGAGGAAAAATGATACCTTTTTTTTTTGTTGTCTTTTAGCAAATGACTGATGAACCACCCAGCTCTCAAGACTAGATTAGAGTTTATTCCTATACAAAGGACATTATAATCCTCTTTGAGCTTGTAAAAGTAGTTAACATGGACTCAGGTCAAGTACATGACTCTTTATAATGACTCCTTATTTCGCCTCACTGTTTTCAAGATTTTTGAAGTGCTGATGAGATTTTATAGTGCACCAAGACCCGCTGAGTCTGTGGTGATCACATAAGCAGGGGTACACCATGCCTACTGCAGCTACTTTTCCAAGGGTCTTTTATCCCTGCAGCGAAATGTTAGAAGTAAAAAGAAGATAGCTCAAAACTCTGATATAAACTAAAAGCTTAAATGGCATTTCCTTATTAGATGTATTAAGCAAAAAAAAGCTCACAAATGCATATGTGGAAATATGCGATATGAGATCAGGGTATTTGGCTGCCAAATGACTTTTATACTGTTACATACTTCCCTTGTGTGGAAGCACAGAATAGTCTCAAGGCACTCTTTATATTTATCAGAAACTTGATTGTTAAGCAGTAATTCAATTTCTTTGCTCAGTTTTCTTGGGATTATGTCATACCTTGATCCTAAAACAAATTTCCCTGGTAATGGGGGCAGGATCCAGCTTGTCGGGTACCCACAAATAAAGGCCTCTTTTATTCTGTTCATTTCCTTCTTAGTTGAAAGGCCTTCCATCAACTGCAGTGAGCAACCTGATTCCCAAGGCAGCCACTGTGTCCAAGCGGGAGAGCTACATTACCTTGAGTACTCCAAGTGCAATGACCCCCCACTGTGTGTGTTAATAGGCTGCAAAGCTTAACAGTCCCAACTGAAGCAACACCTTTGTGTTCTGATACTGGAAACCTGGCTGCCCTGTAGCTACACCTCCACCTCCTAACCTTTCTCTCCCACCTAGGTGCAGGATCCTGCAGATCCTGCATACATATGTGTGCGCACACACTCCCCCCAACACACACACATACACAAACTGAAGTAACGTTCTTTCCCAAAGCTGCTGTTGAACACTCTTAAAACTCAACAGCTGTGTGGCAATAAGGGCGAACAGGGAAACTGGATGTTTTATATCTAAGTTTTTTTAAGGCTGATGCAAATGCTTTCTGGCCTAGCTACAATAATTAAACACACACACACACACACACACACACACATCAAAGCATTTTTAGTTTGACAAAAAGAGAAGTCCTCAGACAGAGCTATTAATGAGGGACATCAAATGAAAACACATGAGTCATTGAAGTCCACACATTTCTTGGGCTAAACAACTTGTGGGGCCCTGTGATGAGATCCAGGACACTGGTCTGGGGACATGCTGGTCCCACTGACACTACCAACTCAGCTGCACATCAGAGGAATTAGTTACTTGAATGCATGGGCAGATCTGCCTTGACAGGCTTCTCCCAGAGCTGACCTCTATGAATCTTGAGCAGCCCCTACCCCCTGCACATAGGTGAGGGAAGGGTAGACAGAAGATGAAGCCTCCATGTTATCCTTGAGAACAACATCACACCTGACTGCTTGAGAAGAAGCCAGTCCCAGTAACATCTCAGCCTCATCTCAGTCTTTGACGGCCACTGTGTGGGCAGGAACATCACACTTCAGGCTGAACATTCATCTATCAAAACACTATTTATTGAGAGCCTCGTATGTGTTGCAGGTGGAGGATACAGTAGTCATTGCATCTACCTCCATGAAATAGTAGGTGCAGTTGCTGGAGCCACTCAGCCTGGGTATGAATCATAGCTCTCCTACTTATTAACAGTATGAGTTTTGGAAAATTTGCTTAATTTTTCTAAGCTTCGGTTTTCTCATCTATAAAATGAGAATTAAGATATTACTTACATCCAAAGGCTATTGTGAGAATCGAGTAATATAAATGTCAAGCACTTTTGGACACTGCGAGGCACATTCAGTAAAGATTTGCTATTGTCAACTATTATTGTCACTATAGCCACTGTGTTAGGTGGTAGGTGTACACAAGAGAACAAAACATATGGTCCCTGACATTATGAAACTGATAGTTTACTGGGGTGCCAGGCAATAGACAAAGCATCAAGGAAATGTACGGCAAGTAATGTGGACAAAAATAAAGGAATAAAGAAAAATAAAGAAAGAAATAAACATACACTAACAATAAAAGCAGGGAAACGTGATTAATACAAAGCATTTAATCTTCTCTAACACCCTGGGCCACCAACTTCGAAAAGCACAACAGAAACACCTGCTCTACCTTCCTTTTTCATGCATAAAAAAATAGCTTCATTGGAAACACTACATGGAATATACAGTCAGGCGCAATTTTATTTTCTTCTGACTTTATTAAAAGTTCTGAAAACACTAGAACCAATGAATGTCATATACACCACATAGCCACACACCCTTGAAAAGGCATGAGACGATAATGTCACCCTGACTTTGCAAGAAACGACATGAGAAGTGGATTCAAGTTGACAAGGAAAACCAAAATACATAGTACATCTCATTGCTCTTATCAATATAATCCCCAGAGAGTTTCTTTAAGTGGCTTCTAAAATTGTATTAATTATTAAATGGAAGCCTTAGAGTCGGGAAGAACCTATCAGTCAGTTTTATTTACCCGCATCACCTGCTGTTTGACTGGGCTTACTTCAAGTCATAATCATGTCTCCTGTGATGGAGCATTTGAATTGCTCTGTGGTCACATGTGGAAAATATTATGTATCCACATCAAATGTGAATGTGGTCTCCCTTAGTAGAAACCCATGTCATCTCCCTAGATTCAGCCCATGTCGACCCTGTGGGCATACAAATTTAGGTCTGCAGGGAGTCTGCAAGGGAGAAAAAAATCCTTAAAGGATCCACTGTGAGGAGTTACTTAGCCCTTTAACAGCACTTTGTAACCATTGTTTATTACCAAAAAAAAAAAAGAACAAAAACTTAAAGAGTAAGAGAACAGAGGCATGTACTGGTCCGCAATATTATTTTGGTCCAAAAGGCATCTCTAGACTAAGGGCAGGCCTCCGGGGCCTGTGACTGGTGTGATCGGTATGATCAGTGTGGTTGCACAGGGTCCCTCACTTGAAAGGGCCCAGCATGGTTACTTAACTCAGTTCGGTCACTTCTTAATACGTTTAGCTTTGCATCTACTCAGGAATCAGCTCACAAGCAGGCCTGGCTCCCGCAGGCCTCTCCAGGATGAGTTTTCAGTCAACTGCCCAGACCCTAGAATCTCTGAACCCCATCATCTTTCTCCCTCCTCTCTCCCTGCCTGTGTCCAATGCGGCCCTTGAATGGGTTGGGGACGACACTGGGTCAAGTCCATGGAAGGGGCTGGTATTCCACCTCTGTGTCACGGCACTGGGAAGGTCACCATCAGGTGCACTCACCAACCCCAGCCTCTTCAACGCCCCTACTTCACCGCAGGTGGCTGGCAGCGGCTGTGTGTGTTGGGCAGGTGACCCCAAAGAGGAGCCACCTGTCCTTGAGATGCAGCTAGCACAAGCGCCCCAGCGTGGAGGCTGCAGTGTGCTTTCAGGTCCCCGTCCCTGACACGGGGATGTCCCCACAGAAGGGTGTAATACTCGGTCCCTTCCAGGACCTCTCTGTTCCCCTTCATCAATTCCTGAATTTCAAACCTTGTTGCTATCACATCCCCTTGACTATGTCCTTTAGCACCTGAAGGTAACTGAAAGGAGTCATGAGCGCTGCGACTCAGGCAGCAGGACGCGATTGCCTAGGTCTACGTCCCTTGAGCAAATTGCTGAGACAGCTGATTATTGATCCTTCACAAATAAGGGCCTGTTTATCGGTGCTTAAATGCATCTGAGCCTAGACGGGGGCAAGGCAGGTCGGTTGTGAGTCGACTGCCAGCACTTTGCAGATCCTTCCCCCCAAACCGCAGCCAGGAGAACCATGTGCTGCCCACGTGTTGCTTGTTTCCCCAGCCATCACCACGTGGTTCAGGAGAAATCCAGATGCAGAGATGTCCAAGTGTTCCTCAGCCCACATTGAGTCAAAAGCAAGAACACAAATCAACAAGGGAGTAGCAGTGATCAAAACAATAAAGGGGGAAACAACACCAGTTTTTCAAAGAGCAGCTAATTCCCTATTTCTCAAAACTTGATGTTCAGACATCTTCATCAGTTCACCTGAGATGGGGTTGGTGGGGAGAGGGCACAGGGAAGAAGAATGTTTGTTTAAAAAATCAGATTCCTGGCCTCTACCACAGACCCACTGAATCTTCAAGTCTGAGGAAGTTCATAGAATCTGCATGTTTATTTTTATAAGGTCTCTAGTTGGTTTTCACACCAAGGTGGGGCATTCTTATATAATCTTTCTATTATCTGAAACAATTCTCAAAAATTTAATATTTAAGGAGTCAGCTGAAGTTTCTATTAAAAAGCCAAATTGTCTGAACACCAAGCCCCCTCAGAGATTCTGATTCAGTAAGTTTGTAAACTTCATTTTAACAAGCAGGTGACTCTACCCTGACCCCACCCCGCACCCCAAACTTCTGATGCAGATGGGCTTCAGATCACATCTTGAAAAATACTCACATAAAGTCCAAAATTCTTAGCTTCTAGTAGTTTAGAACATCCACAATTAAACTTCAAAATTTTTAGCATCTGACAAATGTTTATTTATCACCTACTATGTGCTAGGGGGTCAGGGATGAGAAAACAAATTGGTCCTTTTCTAAAGGAGATCAGAGTTCAGGAAGAAAATCAGCCAGGTAAGCAATAGTTGTCACACACTCTAAATGGATCGTATAAATGTGTAACCCCTTAAAAGGTTGGCAATAATGCTGCTGGTTATATATCACGAATCTACACAGATGTAGGACAGCCCAAGTCCTTACAACACTAGTAGCTGCCATATATTGTGCTCATGCTAGGTGCTGAGATAGAGACAATTTTCAAACAATAACTATCCAGCAAATACGTATAGTTAGTTTTTGCACCTGCTCTTTACATATCAGAAACTTGCTCAGAGGTTTTTAAGTAACATAGTGCAAGATCTCAAAGTGAGTAAGGAGCAGAATTGAACTATAGATGTAGGGTCTACATCGTGCTGAAAACTATTTCCTTCTAGGAGAACCTGCTCCTTACATTTCTACTTTTTTTTTTTTTTTTAGTTTAAATTCTGTTCTATGTCCTCAAATTCTAAAGCAATATATGCTGTTGCTTGTACAAAACCTCGTGACAATTTTTAGACTAACTTCCATGGTGCCCTGCTGACATTAGCGCTACCATGGTACCCTGCTGTATAATAAATAATCTTAGACATTTATCAACTATTAATACAAATCTTAGTCCTTAACCACTTCACATGTTTTAAATTTTTGAAATTCAAGTGTAACTGCCATAATGTAAAATAAATACTAGACTGTAAAAAATTATTATAATGTTCTAATTGATCTTCATTGCAACAGTAAAAACATTATTTTTTACTCCTATCTTGCGGATGAGAAAACTGAGGTTTTTAGAGATTATGGGACATGCCCATGAAACTTGATAGAGCAAACTTGAAACCAAGAATATCTGAAACTGATGATATGTCCATGATCCCAGATGTAATCAGTCAGCTAAGTTGTACTTTGTTGAAAACGAACAAAAGCATGAGTCCACAACCTTTGTGGTCTGTAATAACAAAGGTTTACTTTTGTTCACATTAATGTCTGTTGCAGATGCCTTTCAGTTAAGTCTTTATCTTCTTCTTTCCAAGGCAGCCTTAACCTGGGATTACAGCAAAAAAGGGAAAAGCAAGGGCCGCTGCAATAGCTCTCTCAAAGCTTCCAACATATATGTCACCTCTTAGTAAGTGAACAAAGCAAGTCACGTGACCAGGCTGTTGTTCGAGTGGTACTTCTTTTCTGAATGAATGAATGTGGCATATCGAGGCACTTCAGCTAAAACTTCTTCCTGAGCCCTGATGTCATCCAGCTATAAATTTTCATGGCATTCAGACACAGGATATCAAGGATGAAGGACAAGAGATAAGGAAAACAGACTATTTCTCTGAAGTCTCAACAGTGTCAGTCATGAGAGGATATATTCAGGTTTGTGGCTTGCCCTCTGCCTGAGACAGAGGTACTCACAGGCTCTTTGCTCACTTTATACTTGTGGCCTAAGGGCAGTATTATAAACCCCAGTAGCAATTACTGCATGAATGAGTACCTTTCAATGTCTGAGCTGTGTGGGCAGTCACTTGCAAAGTGTATTACAAGTAATTCATCACTAAAGGCAAAGGACCAAAGTTTTTAAATAATTGGCCTTTTAGAGTAAATGCCAATAAATGTAAGGCTACCCTTTAACTACTAGCATGCTTATTCACTTGCATTCTGGTGTTTTCTGGAACATGAGAGAAGGGGTGGAATATAGCTACTTTCCAAAGAATTGTGTTTAACCATGATTACACCCATGAGTGTGTATCCCATCTGTGAACTTCAATTTTCATGTGTGTTGTGGCAGAAAGACAGGTTGAGAACCACTTATCTAAACCACAACCATATTTATCATATCTATATCATTGCAAATAATTCCATGTGTGTTCTCGCTAGCCAAACAGTAAGCATCCCAAAAACGAGAACCATATTTCTCCTTTTCCGTCTATGGATTGCAGCTTAGTCTCTTACTAGTAGAAAAAAAAAAAATCGTCATCTGGCAAAGGTAGAGAACTATTTCTCCCTATTAAAGGCCGTTTGATACACAGAAAGGAAAAAAAAATCTCATAGGAGCACATAGTAAGAAAAACATTTATGGAGACATGGAGAAATAAGAAAGCATTCCAGCTATTAATTTTCTAAGATATAAACAGAGCTCAGTGAAATGGTGGGAATTTTCTTTTCATCTCATTGACCTTTGCAAGCGGAAAGCATTTGTGAATAATTTGAATAGAGATTACAAACTGCCCCGAAAGAATTAGCTGTCATGAAGCTATAGGTCAGAAGAAATAAGGTGGCAACATTTAATGATTAGTTTTTCCCATACCTTGACCCAGAGCTGAGACTTGGAAAACTGAGAAGAGAAATGACTTGTTTAATGATCAGAATAAATTTTACACCCTTTGATTTCAACTCAAGTGTTTTGAGGTTAACCACTTCAAAAAATTAAAGGATACAGAAAAAGCACAATATGTTGTAGATATTCTGTTCCTAACTGAATATCTGAATTTCCATTTATGATGATAGCTGTTCCTGAGCAAGTGAGGAAATAGAGAGGCTTCTATTTTCTCTAAAAAGGCAGACAAGCCTCTGAAACCCTCCTCAGAACAAAAAGCTTGATGTATATGTCATCATTTTCTCCTTTTGAAGTCAATAGGAATTGTTTGAAAGATATACAAAGCGGGAAAATATCAGAATTCTTAGCTCTTATGGAAACAGCCAAGCTCCAGACACCTTTGCCTGGGAACTTAAAGCAGATAAATGATTCAAACACAAACTCATTTCCCCGTGACACGGCCTTCTGTTTTCTTTTCCATTTATTTATATGCTGGCTGACTGACTGAATGAGAGAGCTGAGTCAGATAAAGCCTGGCCTTCCTTTAGGCAAATGGTAGCTCTTACGTGTAATCCTTTGGAAAGGCTCTGCCAACAGTGGCACATCTAGTAAGTGAAAATATATGCATAATTGAAAAATAACTGTAATTTCTGGGGAAAAACAAGCTACTTGATTCTCTCAAGGGAGTCAGTTTCACAGAGATCGTTTTAAGCAGGATCGATGGCCGAGGTTTGTTTGGAAAGGCAGCAGAGTGCTTAGTTTTCCTGGGAGGACACTGATTTCTTCACTTAAGAAGGATGAACTTCCACGTGCAAGGAAGTGGGAACACTCTTGGGTGCTCATACAGTGACCGCCAACTCTGTCCTAGTAATTTAAATTAGAAAATGCCCTTCTCTTCTCCTTTGGACTGTATCTTCCCGTCTCCTCTCTCTGAGTTTGGCTGCAGCTAAGATAAACTCTGATTTACACCAGTCCTTAACAAAAAATCTGGATGACCCTTTCCATAAATCCTCTAACTAGAAGCGGTGGTTCGATATGCACAGAACTGCTACAGGCAATTAACTGCTCTCTCCCTCCAGTTCAACCCTTCGCTATGAACTTGGACCCATGTTTGAGGTCATGTGGGTCAATCACAGGCAGTGGGACAGGGAAAGTCAGAACCACAGTGTAGAATTAGGAGGCTTTGGGAAGCTAAATCATAGCGGTCACACACGTCATTTTCAGTGACAAGTACTTCGTATACATGATACTGTTTAATGTTCTCAGCGAGCCTAGCGGGCAAGATTATTGCCTGTATTTTAGAGATGAGGAAACTGAGGCCTACAGAGTTTGAGTAACTTGCCTGGCCAAATTTGTGTCTGTTTGTTGAGGCTAGATCTATTCAAATTCAAATCTGCTTTTTTTAACAACTCATTTTGTCCACAGTGCTCTTAGAAGAATTCCTCTGGAAGGATGAATAACATGGATCATGGCAGTTTCCTGAGGACTGGGGAGTGCGGGGCTGGGAGAACTGGGGGACCTGAGGATAAAGGAGAAAAGGAGACCAACTATTCACTGTATGTTCTTCTACACATTTTGAACATTTTTTTTTCCTTTAATGGTCAATCCTTATTATTCCTAGATTTCGTCTTTGTATTCCCTACTAGCTGACATTTATTTGTAACACCAAAATCTATGCTTTCATCCTTTATTGGTCATTTTCAGTAACACGTCGGGTGGCAAAATTTTTGGCCACTTCTAACAAGCACATTCCCAGTTGGAATAGGGCCGTACTCTGCCTCTGGTTTCAGCTCTCATACAGAGAGAAGGGAGGATGGAGAGACACAGGAGACAGCGCAGTGTAGGAAGCTCTGGCTCTGGGGCAGTCGGAACAGTCAGGCTTGAACTTCTACTCTGGCAACTGCTAGCAGGACAGCCTCAGGCAAGTCACTTAACACTTCTGAAACCCATAAAATAAAGAAAAGAGAATCTACTGGGGTGAGTTCTTTTCAGGATTTAAGAACGTTGCCTGTAAAATGTGCAAATAGTTTTCTTTTTAAGGCAATATTTTGAAAAGAAACTGAGACTACCCCCAGCATCCTCCAACTGCAGAGAGTGTAATAGATGGTGGCCCCAAGTGCTGGGCTCTGACTTCCCCTGACGCATGGCCTCTGAGGTCCTGCTTCCCACTGGCTGCTTTGAGTGGGGCAGGGATACTGAGGTAGGCAGGTCCCTTCCTGGGAGACAATGACAAAAATCTCCGATGATGGCTTTGGCTCCCCATGGCCTCTCAGAAACTCCCTTAGGCTGAGTGGTGACTTGCCACTCAACCTGTCCTCTGCGTTATGTGGATTATGTGGATTATGACTGCATCCCACTTTGATGGCCTCACCCAGCTCCCTCCCCATTTTCTTTCCCAAGTCAGATCCCTATTAAAAATCCTTGCAGGTTTAATCTCATCCTGGCTTCTGCTTCTCAGACAGGACTAACAAAGGAAGAAAATTTCTAACATTTCGTAAAAGTCACTGAGTTGTGGGGGGAAAAAAAAACAATCGTAACTGGGAAGCTGCACCCTGTGCTCTGAAGTCTGCCTGACTCATTCACTGCTCATATGACTCACACTACTTCCAAGACTGAAAGCCACCAAGGTTTAGATTCAAGTCTTGGACAAATTACAGGTTACCGTATGTTTCAGATTATAAACTTAATTAAAACTTTTAAAGATTACATGTAAATGAATGCTAAATTCACCAATGTCATACTAAATACTCTAAATACCTCAAAACCATAAATTAATCTAAAAAGTCCATGTGCCCTCGGGACTCTGAGCCATTCCCTGTATCCTTCCTCCACCTGGCTGCCCTGCCTTTTCCACCTGGTAGATTAGCACTTATTTTTTAAGATGCAGCTCAACGTTTACCTCATGTAGGAAACCTCCCTGTGTTCCCTGGCTAAATTACCTCCCTGTGTTCTGTGTTTCTTTAAAGATTGGTACCTGAGAAAGATTTATACCTGACTTAATTGAAATACGTATCATTAAGATTTTTCTCAGATGCCAGTAATTAATGGCTAACTAGAAGTGCCTAAAACTAGTGGGACATTATTATCATGATAACCTCACAGACCAAGAATCCTAGAGAAAGTCAGCAATGCAGTTCTTTTCCTTGTTGTACAGTCATTAAGAACACACCCCTTTCCATCTGTCCACTCAATCATCCCCAATACTGTCTGTCAAACTGTAACCACTATCTTCTCAAAAACCACACTCGAAGGCAGAAAGAGAAAGAGGCATTCTACCCACTTTTTTAATTAGTGAGGAAACCTTTTCCAAGTAGTCCCCAAAGATTCTACCTTTTGTCTCATTGGCCAGAATAGTGTCAACCAACCATGGCAAAGGGGAATAGGACTGAATGATTGTCTTAAACCAATAGACAATCACAACCAGAAAAAAAAAAAAGGTTTTGATTTTACATATGACCCGCTACTCATCCAAAAGCTCTTATATTATCATCTTAGGCTTCATAGGTCATCAACCAACAGACTGCCTCTCTGTGGTGGGGCCCTGAACCAGTTCTGATTACGCGTTCAGGTAGCTTTGTCATCAGTTACATGTCTGCAACCCCCTTCCCCTCTGGTTCTAAAGCTGGAAGTCAGATGATAATTGCTCTCCAAAGATGACTTGGCCCAGGTTGGAAGCAGGCCATATTTAATTAAAAGCTTTCTTCAATCAACAAACGTTTTGAAAAGCACAATTTATGGAAAGTAGTTCTAGCTAGAGAAAACGACTTTCTGCAGGATGTGGGGGGAGTATATACGTCACTCCACAAACTCAACTATGTGTGCAAGAACTTTTGCAACTATCGATATACGAAAAGCAATTTAATTTCATGATGTGCTCCCATTAGGTCATGTAGTTAGGGAAATTTAACTGAGTTGCTGGAGTTCCCTGTCCAGACAAAACCAACATGAGTTTTCTAGGGTAGAAGGGGCCTTCTGGTCACTGGCAGTTTATTCACAAAAATTCTCCAGATTGCTGTTAGGCCATCTCCTTTCACTGATAAGGGATTCACAGACATTTTCACCTCTTCTCTAGCCATCCCTCCCTCCCAGCATAGAGAAATATTTTTCTATTCTGGGGTAGTAACTTATTGACAGTCCAATATAAAGGGTAGCTCTTAAAAAAATAAGGTTACTTTCTGTATGGTCGACATATAATTCTGGAACTTTTTAAAATAACTGTTTCTGATGCTACCAAAAAGCAACAAGGTATTAGATTATGAGTATAGACTCTGGAGCCAATAGCCTGGGTTTGATTTCTGACCTTGGGAATGAATCAGCATCTCAGGTTCTTCATCTGTAAAATGGGGTTAATGCACCAATATCAAAGGAGCTGGTCTGATATTTAAAGGAGTTAAAATTATATATATCATGATACACACACACGTATATATATATGAAGTATTCAGAACATTAACATTTAATAGGTACTGTAACTACTACTATTTTTATTTCTAAAACACTGAAAATTAAATATTAAAATGTATATTACATTTATTTTTTCATATATTCAATAAAGGACCTATTGTGAGTCATATGCTAAAGCCTCCGTGATAAATGAAAGATGGTTGAGTCAGTGAAGCACTTTGAAAGAGGTAATCTCAGGATGAGTGAGAGGATAAAGGTCGTTTAAGTATCCTGGGGCTGAGGTGAAGGGTATGATAAAAGATTTCCTAGAGGAAAGAGACTAAGTTTATCAGGCAATGAGTAGAGGAAAGCTCTTTGAGAAGAATTACAGCATGTAAACCCTGAAACTAAAAAAAGGATATGGCTCATTTGGAAAATTGCTAAGGATGACTGGAAGGTTCTACTTTAGAGAAAAATAAGATTCAAGACAAAAGTGTCAAATCATCAAAGCCCTCATGAGCCTAGTGAAGGTTTGATTTTCATCCTGAAGGCTGGAGGGACCTGTCCAGTGGCAACCTTGAGTATTCAGTGTGTGCTCCAGATGTGTCTCTGTGGAAGATGGAGAGCTAGAGGATGAAGACTGGGGACTGAGACACTTCTCAGCTGTCTATTGCAGCTATGTGGGTTGGCAAAAATAATGAAAGACTGAATTAAAGCCATGGCAATGGGGACCAAAAAAAAAAAAAAAAAAAGAGGACAAACTCTGAGAAATACTGATAAAATGATAGGTCTTACGGATTTGGGGGACGAGGAGTGAGGAAAGAGATACATAAGGACATTCGAGTTCCTAGCTTGAGCCACTAAGTGGTTGGTAGACAAGAGGAGCAAATCTGAAAAAAATCCTCTACCTGTGAGGCCCGCCTGCAGAGAGGCCAAGGATCTCACTTACTTGAACTATCTGGGGTCCGAGTCACCTCCTCTGAGAGGGCTCTCCTGACTCCACCTAACATGTGAAACCCTTGTCTTCCATCCCCTACTCCACTTTTCTTCGATGCACTGATCCCTTCCTGACATTACACTGTTGTTGCTTTCTGTTGGCCTCCCTGACTAGGAGTTCCACGAAGGGAAGAACAGTATCTGTCTTGTTCACTCCTGAATATCCAGAGACCTGTGTGTCTGGCACATAGTAGGTGTTCAGTAAATATTAGTTGTGTGGATAAATGATGAGTTCAGGTTTAGGCTTCTGCAGGTTCTACTGCAGGACCTACTGAGAAGTTCAGTAAGCAATAAAAATAGGGACCTGATGCTTGGGAGGAAAACCTGGCATAGTAATGAGTGTTAGTGGGGTGAGGAGATGGTGAATAGTATCCCACTGAGCAAGAAATTACAGTGAAAAAAATAAACCAAGAATGGATTCCTAGGACCTTCTACTTTTGAGAGAGAAGAAAGAGAAACCGAAGAACACCTAGAGCAGTTGAAGAAGAGCAAGGGAGGAGTGATGCCATAAAGCCAGGGGAAACAGTTTCCAGATTCGATGAACATGTCCAAAAACACAGGAGAGTCAAGAGGATAAAAACAGAAAAATACTGTTTACACGTACATTTCTCTCTCTCTCTCTCTCTCTCTCTCTCTCTCTCTCTCTCTCTCCCCAACCCTTCTCTCCCTTTTCTCCTGTAAATAACTGGAAAAAAAGGGGATTAAAGAACTAGGGACATTTTTCTTTTGATCTTTTACCATAGTTCCATAGAACCAATAATTTTTTTACTGGAAATTTGTATTTCTACTCATTAAAGTTTCCAGCCTATGTATTACCTGCCATCTTCTACAAATGTGTATTCATCCATCCATATATGTAATATGCACACACACGATGGAGCAGCCTAAAAAAATTAATCCTAATTTATTTTAAAAGTTGAACATCATTTTAATTCGAGGTCAGAGCTCTCAGGATCCCAGATCGAAGTTTCTAAAGGAAAAAACTGGATAACATTTCTGGCTCTGCAAGCTGCACAAGCACAGTGTTCAAACCATCTGATTCATGACTCCCAGGAGGTAAAACTGATCCAGCACTTGTCCTTATAAAAGTCAAAATCTTGCCTTGGGAAGCAGCAGCCTTATCACATGATCTCAGCTGGCCTAAAGGAGGGCAAGCGGGTGTGATACAAGTCTTAAAATGTAATATAAGTCCACTGAGCCCTAGGGGCATTGGGGAGGGCCGGACCTGCTTTAAAGCAGGCCCACCATTTGGGGTACAGACAGAGTCCAGGCCTGAGAGAGTGAATAATTAGCCAGCACAGCTCAGAGCTGAATCCCCTCTCCAGCAGAGGGTCCCCAAGTCTTTATTTCAGACTGAACTGGCAACAACGAGAAAGGAAAGGAAGGATAAGCTGGATCCTTCGGGCCTGTTACATGCCATTAGGTTCACAGTGGTTCACAAGCTGGCAACACATTAGAATCACTGGGGAGCCTTGGAAACAGGCGTCCAGGTGTAGGACCCAAACATCAATATGTGTTTAAGCTTCCCAGGTGATTTCAATGTGCAAGCAAATGTAGCACTTTAATGCAACTGTCTAGCCTAGGATCACTGCTGGGAGGCCATCTGCCAGACTCAGTTCTCACAGATTTCCCCAGAGAGCCCGCCCGATGGTCATTGCAGAGTGCAGAGAATTTTCCTGACTGTCTTGTGAAGCAGTGCAAGCAGAGGCAGTTTCACGGGGCTGCAAAACCCCCACCCCCACATCAGCCAAAAAGGAAATTAGCCACTTCAGCTAAAATGCTACTTAAGGCAAAAAAAGTGTTCTCTTACGCTGCTCATTCATTTTCTAATCCATTCTAAAGAGAGATTTGGGGTTGTTAAGAACATAGTCATTTTTCTATAAAGCCTCCTGACTCAAAGTGTGGTCACTTATTTGCAGTACTGACGTCTTGGAGCAGCTTTGTTTTGGAAATTCAGAACCCCACCCTGGACCTGCCCCAAGCTACAATTCTTACTAGATGACACAGACTATACGGAAAAATCTTCACTGTATTGAAACATACACCAGAGATGGAGAAATGGTCATAGACTGACAAAAAACTGAGACTTGTGGAAAGGGACAAAACAAGCAATAAATCTTGGTTCATTTGAAATTGATTTCTGTCTATTTTTGGTTTGTTTTGTTTGGTTTGTTTATTTAGCTACCAGGAAGTAGCTAAACAGGTTAAGGATTTATTAAAATTTGAGGGAGGAAAACTGAAGGAGTAACCAAAATCTTGAGAACAAATCATTAAGAATTTCTGCTGGTAGCCCAATAATTAGATTAGAGGCTCTAAAGGACACTGGCTACCATATGATTTTCACTGTCTCCACTTTCTCGTGTTCAACATTATACATTTAAGTTGAATCATAATAGCGATCTCTTCTTGCTTAAAATCATCATTTGAAGGTCCTTGAAACCATATAAATATTCAATCTCAATGAGTTTCAGGTCACACACAGAGTTAAAGTTTGCTTCACCACGAGGTGGCAATGTTGACTCAAAAATGACAGAAACCGCTGTCAACATCCTTTTCCACTGAATTTTGTGGTTTGTTTTTCAAAGGTCAGGACATCCGAAAGGACCAGGACTAAGCACTTAGGCCCCTCCTCGGAATTCATGCTGCTGAACCCCCTTCGCAGCTTGATGCTTTGTCCTCACCTCGCACAAACTTGACCTCAGGGCCGATATCTGCACTCCTCTCCAGATCCCACTCCTGCCAAACTTTGTTTCACCTTGGAAACCCACACGCAGAGGCTTTGAGCAAACATCACTGTTAGAATGGGAAGTAATTTAAAGGTGTCATCACATCAATTTGTTTTATTTTTCAAGAGAAATTAAGAGTAGCAATAATAAATACTTAATAGTTAATCAACGTTAAGCAGAAGGGGCTTTATCATGGGCAACGCCACGGGTAGTTGAGTCAGTGGCTTAGCAACGTTATCAGAGGGCAGGTTCCTTCCAATTCCCCTACTCCCAGTGGGTCAGCTCAGATGCTTTTATGGTGCCAAGAAAGCTGCCTTGGTCTCAACTACCACACCCTCGCACCCCCAAATCCAAGGCCGGCATCTCTTACTGAAAATGAAGAAAACTTTCACAGAAACCTACCAGCAAATTTGTTTTCAGCTTGTTAGCCAGAACTGGGTCACCTGCCAATTCTCTGTGAGTCACTGTTGCGAGAAGGGAACCATATTACTGGTTTCAACAAATCAGAATTTAACCCACACGCAGAAGGGGTAGACAATGGAAAACTAAGTGAGGTACTGCTGCAAGCAAACAGCAGAGGGGAAATGCATCTGGGGCAGGTGGGCCAGCCCTGACTGCTGCCTCGGGGCAGTGTAACCAGACACTGGGACATTAACGTGCTCAGGAGACAGAAGAGGTCAGAAAACAGGGACATCCAGGCAACTCAGAGTCCAAGAACATTCTTTTAACATAGGACATGGGGCTCACAGTGACGTTTGCTAGTCAGCTGATAGAAAGCTGCTAGTCTCTGCCACTTTCCACATCAATTTCCCAGCATCAGCTTACTGTGCATAGATGTACGCCTCACTGTTCAGTTTTCGAGCTGCCACTATGAGTAGCAGTTTTTTACAATGAAGCAAATCAGGGTGGAAGGTCAAAGGTAGCCTCCTAACTTGTCATCTAGTGGTTCATGCACTGAGATTGAGCAAGCATTATTGCATGCTCACTTACGAAATTCACGCTCCATCATTCCATAGTTATAAAAGCCCTATTTTATTTTTTTTAGCTGAACCAAGAGGTGTCAAGACCCAGTGGACACCCTCCTAGAACTTCCTCTAAGCCACTGGTTCTTGTACTGGACACGCATCTGAAGGAAGTGTTGGAAGAGTTGGTTGAAATGGTTGCTGGCCTCTGACCCCAGAGTTCTGATGTAGTAGGGTAGGGATGAGGCCCAAGAATCTGCATCTCCAACAAGCTCCAGGAGACACCATTGTTTTCCATCCACATACCACAATTTGAGGACCATAGCTCTCGGCAAGTTTTAGGGATTCTGAAAATTCATGAACCCCTAGTTGCTATCACAAAAGCTGTAACCAATTTTGTAAAATTGAAACTTTCTAAGTCCCAAAGGCTGCTGCCCTAAAAACTACCTCACTCATACAAAGTTGATTTAATTTCTATGTATTTCGAAGGTGGCGCCAAAACCTTTGGTACTCACCTAACACCCACAGACATGTACATACACACACGCACAC
This sequence comes from Cynopterus sphinx, assembly GCA_030015415.1. NCBI lineage: Eukaryota > Metazoa > Chordata > Mammalia > Chiroptera > Pteropodidae > Cynopterus > Cynopterus sphinx. The sequence goes on along the minus strand of CM057391.1, from coordinate 16,779,441 downwards.
TCAAACAAGCTAGCTTTGGATGCCCAGGTATTCATTTACTTATAAAAGAAAATATTTACCAAATGCTCTGCCACACACTGTGCTCAGCTTTTCTACAGGAAATGAATACATGGGGGCCCTGCCTACATCAGAGAAACCCAGGAATATTCACACGTGTAGTTACACAGGTAACCAAAGGGCCAGCTTGTAATGAAAGCCATAAAGCAGGTACCAAGTGAGATGGAATTTCAGGAGGAAAAACAATATTTTTAACTCACGAAAATAAAAAGATTTCAAAAAAAGACATGTAGTAGCTAAGCTGGACCTTTAACAAATAGGTAGAATTGGGACACAGGAGATGGGCAAAGACCATTTCAAAGTGTAAACATGAGTCAAAGAACATTTCAAAAGCATTAAGTATATAAGAAAATCTCTAGGTAAAGATGCCTGAAGATAAATTAAATAGATAAACTAAGTGTTGGAAAGTGTGAAGGAGAGACAGAAAGTTTTAAAGCAGGGAACTGAAATGCTAAGGCTCATTAACCCAGCAGTAGTATGGGAAGGATGCATTGCAGGAAAGAAGGGCTTAAAGATAGTTGAGAACTAGCTACTTCTCAGAAATAATCAAGAGATAAAGTTAAATCATGTATCCAACTGAGAATTCCCTTGGGAGTCATGAAATACATTTCATCTATGTTTAGATAAAAAAATAAATGCAAAAAGTTCCGTAGCTGATCCGTATAATGAAACAAACCCTATCTTGCGATTTCTATTACCAAAAAAGAAGCATTTAATCGGGGCCACAATAATATAAAAAGACCACATGTCAGTGTAAGGTAAACGCGTAACAGGCTGAGAGAAGTTTTAAAAGCAAGCATTTACCGGGAGAGGGCTCCAGGCCGAAGTTCTCTGGTCTTACGGGTTATGTGGGAGTATAAAGTGGGGAACATGAATCAAATGCTAATTGAGCCTCCAGATTAGGGTGGTGATGCCTAGGGCTTTAGGGTGGGCCCTATTCAGGTCTGGATTCCCAGTGTCAAGCTGGGGAGTCTCCAGGCAGGCATCCGGCTGGCCCTTCCCCCGACGACCTAACAGTCAGTACTTAAAATCTCCTTGACTTTTAGAGAACATCACATATTCAGCGCTTTTTCTTTTTTAGAATCAGGTCGTATGAACTAGTTGAGAATTTCTTATGGACATCATAGTTAACCAAAAATGTCATTCTGTAAACAGCAACTTTACATATGTGGGTTTTAAATGAAAACTCCCCAGAGCATTTATAGTATTTCCCCAAAAACTCTGGTAAAATACAAGTAAATTTGGGCGACAAGAATAATCTACATTTTTATTTTAATAGTTATGTATTTAACATATAATGAAAAATACATATAACTAGCCCACCACATCCACTAATTCACAGATATTAGTACTTTAAAACATATGCAATTTTAAAAGATGAGCTACTTTTAAAAATATTAAGTATATAATGGAGTTATAGTCCTATCACATGCCCGCTACTACTCAGGATCTCCATTTTATCAGATCTTGGACCCCTCTGGGGAAATCAGATCTTCCCTAAAGCAAGAGTTGGAGGTGGTCCTTTTACCTCGTGACAATGTGCAGACAACCACCAAATACAAGGATTACAATTAAGGGTGTAGAGAGGCAATAGCTTTAAAGTTCTTTTAGCATTTTCTTTTTGAGCCTGATTTGATGGGAAAAAAACATTGCAAAGATACCCGCCCAATTATTCACTGCCTGCTCCAAATGAATCTGAGAGGGCATTTTCCAGTTTGCTTTACATCACTTTGCTAAAATGAATTGAGATGGAGAAAACTACTGTACTCTCTAAATGTGTCTAAGAGCTATCAATTGGCAGGAATTCCAAGCAGCTTGCAGATGTGAGTTAAGTGGCAGTTTTCCCCAACACTCCTATGTCAGGGATGGCCACAGGTATTCATGAGACACACTGCGATTCTCTATTTCCGTGGGAGTTACAAACACACCACTCAAACTTGTTGAAAATAATGGAAATCCCTACCTGTTCTCAGATGCTCACACTGCCCTGCCCACATAAATTTTGATGAATTATAATTGTTTTCTTGTTGAAGCAAGATAAAGTCATGTTTTCGGCCCTTCCAAAGCATTCATGCTCTGCTCAGGTTTGGTGCTGTATTTGGGTTTTCACCCCTCCTCTAATAATATCTTAATACCTACTCAATTGATTCTCCAGCCTTTTTCAAAAGATAGATACTCTCTGCTTATTTGTAAGTAGTTCAGTGCTGACTGAAAGTTTAGGCACGTAATTGTGTTATTTGAGTGATAGGTTGTATTTTAGAGTCAAATAGCTCTGCCTTTTATTTCTTTGACCTTGGGAAGTTTAGCCAGAAAAAAAAAAAAAAGACTGCTTTTAGCTCTAAGTCACACAATATCCAACAAATAACTGCTCAAGCAAAACATAATAAATTATCTCATATAACCCAAGTCTGGAGGGAGGCAGTGCCTGGCATTCATTCAGCAGGCTTTATTGTGTTAGAACCAATGCCTAAGTTTCTTCTGGCCTTCCTTGTGGTCCCCAAAATTAAACTTGGCCTTTAATTTTCTTTTATTTATTCAACAAATTTTGGTTAAATGATACTATATTCCGGGCACTATGCTAGGCCTTTCTAGGGGAAAGCAATGTCTTACCATGACCTTACCTCACCCCTTCCGGTTTTAGAAATTTATTTATAAAACACTTATCTCACTCAGGAGAATTATGTCACATGGTCTGAGAGGTACAGGGTATGGAAGTATAGGCTTGGAGTTAAAGATGTGGGCATGCCAGAAGGAGGCATAAGATTTTGATGGCTTCATCTTAAGACAGGAAAGAGGTAGAGGCTTTGCTGGTCTCTGCAGTAAGGCTTAGTAAGTGTCCTTATCTTGTTAAAACCCACATCTAGGTTTGGCCTAAAGGCAGTCAAGCTACTGGCCTTCAAGGAATCAATGGGCCAAGATAATTCAAATGTTTGTAGTGAAAATTATAAACTCAAGAGACCATGGGGTCTTCTTCAAATGCTCTGGACAATGAATGAACGTGGGATCTTCATATGACCCTGGGGGTCAAGGTAAAGAAGACTCCCAATGATAGAGATTAAAGTTCCCAACCTACTTTATAGAATGAGAACATAAGTTAAATTTGATTTAAACAAATAAAAGGTTTACGACATGTCTTACACCTTGTTTTGTGGAGTGAAAATAACACCCCCTTTGTTTTATACATAAGGGAATAGTACAATGCTCCTTCAACCTGTGAATACTCATTAAACACATATAGATGAATACCTGTGACAGCCAAATACCAAGATAAAGGGAAAATCTTCCAACAAAACCTGAGTCTATACTGTTGACAATTGTTCAAGGAATGGTCAAAGTCGTTGGTACATGAATTATAATATAGTTGGCTCATGCTCCTTACTTATTGTGTAGTAGCATTTACATGTATTACGAGATTTCTGTCTGTTATTAAAATTCAAGAAGATGTCTTGATACGGTTACTCAGACTATCATTGTCTGTTTTATCTTGATGAAACGGTGTTACAGACTCAGCTCCTGGCTAATTTAGAGCAATGGCAACACATAAAAAGAATTTCTTCCTTTGAAGAAATATGTGCAATTTTAGAGAATAAATCCTTTAGGCATTAAGATATATTGGCATGTTTTAAAGTGATGTCTGCCAGTATGTGATTCCAAGACTGTAACCTGGAATCCTGATATTCTGCAAAATTCTCATTTGGCCCCATTGAAAGAAAGACATTGCTGCTAGATCCCACCTCTGTCTCCCCTGAGACTACTATAAGTTTATAGAGTTGATGAAAGCATCTGGGTACAAAAAATAGCATAGGGAATGTGGTTTTTGAAATTCATTTCTAGAATTATCCTTGGTACTAATCACCACTGGTGTATGGTAGGTGTTCATGGATGAATCTGTCTGGTTTTCCTCATGAGATTCAGTCATCCAAGTCTAGAATGGGTGACCTAAGACCACTGACACTGCACTGTGATAACATTACTTCTCATTACAGCAGCTGTTCTTATCAAGTGATTCTCAAAAACAGAAAATCGTGTTTATGAAAAAAAATAATAAAGTACAAGGTCTCGGTGATCTAAAACCACCTCTTTCCTCTGGGTTCAGTGGGGGATAAGTCACAATGCCCAAGAGAAGAGCAGGTCTCTTCCTCCTCCCCACCCCACCCCACCAACTCTGGCCCACCACTCTCCATTGCCTGACCTCTAGTCACATCCCTCCTATTCTCATTCCAGACCAATGTAATATCCTAAAAGGAGAACAATTTTAGCAGTCCAAAACAACAAGAAGAAAGCACATTCATACAGCTTGACTGTACAAACTGTTCTCACATGTATAACCATGTTTAATCCTCACAATAACCCTATAATGCTGTTTCCTAAATGATTGTCTATCACAAAATTCTTGAATGTATATGTCCTCATCGGCCAAGGCTCCCTGCTTATTTGCCATGTGACAATTCTGTCTTTGTGAGGGAAAAGGATACACTTGACATCACCAGAATGCACAACTCCCTAAGGCTTGGGCCATTCCGTTCACAAGAGATAATTTATATGAAATTAAAGAAGGGCGGGGTGGAAAGTATGGGATTGCTATAGTCTTTGTTTTGCCTTGTGTCATGAGAGTTCTTCCAGGCTCACTTCTCAGAGACCCAAACGAGGAAGGAAAGCATTAATAACAGGATACCATCACTGTAGACCCACTTGAGTTCAAAAGAAGGAGGCAGTCACCTTACCCTTGGAGAAAGCACTGAACAGACCGCGTTCCTGGAACTGAATTGTGGATGACTCTCTCCATGTCTGCCTCCCAGGAATGGTGGGTGGCTCAAAGATTTTCACTAATCCAACATGTGAAACAGTGGAGAAAACGTCACCAACAAAACGCTAAGGAAAGAAAATGGGCCATGTTTGATATTAATTAATGTTTTGAGTATAACATAATAGAGACTTCGTTAGGTAGAAAAAAAAACCTTCTACCTGATGTCTGTCTCTTGGAATTCTGAACCTTTTACTCATGTCTTATAAATTTAAGGCATGTTGAGAAAAGAGGCATGTTTATCTTTATGAGCTATTACATTTCTTTTGCAGATGAGAAAATTGAAATTCTGAGAGTTGAGAACTTTCTCTTTCCTCACTTCTCTCCACATAGGGGAACACACAGAAATTGATCATTTTGGTTCAGTTCTTCCTCTCTTTTATTGACAGAGTAATATTAAATTTCTCCATAATAATGCAATTTGATTTTGAATTCCATAGAATTTTATTATTATGTATTTCTAGATAAAACTCTGATTTACAAGAAGTACATGAATTTTTAGAAGAGTCATCCCACGGTGAGCTTGAAACCTATTTAAATGGCCCATCAGCCAAAAATGGGACAGAATTATTAAAGCACAAGAAGAGAGTAGTTAGGGACTATCACATGGACCAGTGCCCTCTGGAGTCATACCCAGAGTGCCCATCCTAGCCCAATAATCCTCACTCCTGACCATCCACACCTTGAACTAAGTGCTGCCCGTACTTGGACACTTGGAACATGAACTCTCCCCTCCTGCAGGCCATCAGTCACTTGTCCATGATGGACATGGTTCTCCCTGTCCCTCTCTGCTGAAGACGTCCTGGAAGCAGAACCCCTATTGGCAGAATGCAGAGTGTAGACAAAAGAGTAATGAATGAGGATGAAGCTGAGTGAGCTCACCTCCTGGGATACTGTGGGCCTCGCTCTACTAGGTCTGCCCTCTGAAGCCACCTGGACTAGACTGCTAACAGCCAAAGGTGCTCTGCCTGGGGGTTTCAGCTACCTTTGGCCTAAGACAAATAATGTAAATATGTTTTCTGTTTAGTTTTGTTTGCAAAATCTATTTTTAAACACACTCAAAAAGTTCTGCCAAATAGGAAGTTTTAACAGTTATTGACTCTGGGATTTATTTTGGTCTGAGTGTATCAAGGCTGAGCATAGATTGATTCTTAAGCATCCCTAGAAACCTAATATTCCCAAAGTAATAGCGTACTTGGTTTAAATTGAGGAGGGTCTTCTACCTAAGCATGCACAAGAGAAAACAAATTAATATTTTTCAAACTAGTATTAAGCTGTACTACAATAATGTTTGGTCACTCAAAGTGACATGTACTTCCATTAAGCTAACTTGCAATTCTCTAATTAAGGAAAATGAACTAACCAACATAAGATCCCATTCCTTAAAAAGTCTTAAGGAAAACCTAGGAAAAACAAATTATTTTTGATCTGCTCTACAACATTCAGGACAAAGCCCAGTATTGTGTGAAAATTAATTTCAAAATAAATAATCATCAAATAAAACATTACTGAATGAGTGAATAAATGTATATTTGCTACCTGGCAGACTAATCATAAGAGGGATTAAGAACTATTCAGACTATTAATTTCTTTAGAAAAATGCCAATCAAACACTGGAGATTAAAAATGTATAAAATGGTATGCTCTGGAGTAGTAGTTTCTGGAAATGCAAAGTGTTTTAGAATTAAAGAATGTTATTTCCAAGATCAGTTTTGCTAATAATATTTTATTGTTCATGGGCATAACAACAAGCTGAACAAGCTTGTTAACCCATCTTGCATTTACCCCGAGAATACTAGCTGGCAGCACTTGCAGCTGCTGCATTTACCCCGAGATAACTCACGGGTTACAATCCTAACTTCACCCTGAACTTTGCCAGGAAATATCTCACTTTTATTATTATTTTCGCTTCACTCTAGTATATCAATAGTCTTTGGAAACAAATGACATCAGTCTATTTATAGCATTCTCTTTTTAGTAGTGGCATTTCCACTTACAAAATATAGTAATTCTCGATCACTGTAAATGCCAAATCCTAGAAAATGTAGCATTCCTACACACAATGATAACATCATTCTCGGACAGTTGTTAGCCGAAGATTCATTTGATTTATGTATACATTTCTGTTACATTAGGATTAGCGACAAGCTCTGTTTAGAAATAACTCCAAAAGCAGTTTTTATATTTTATTTTCACATTGAAAATCAGATTTGCTTCGGCCTCAAAGAGTGTGTTTATGGAAAATTAAATTAACAGTGGCAACGAGCAGCACTTTTTTTTCCTAAAGGAGAGATGGGTTAATATAAGTGGGAGGTCCTCCACCTCCTGGACCAACACAGGCTTTCTGATGGAGGTGCCAACACTGATGCTGTGGTCAACTCATTGGCAGGAGCTAGGAATCGATGAAACAAAATGGAAGACAAAGAGAAAAGATGAGAGAGAAGAAGGTAGATAGTTCTGATGTCAGAATGTGTTCCTGTGTCACAGAGGTACTCAGTCTTGGCTTGTTCTATTCTTGACTATTCCTGTAAGTTATCTGGCAGTACTGGACAAATCACTTCAGTTTCTATTGCCTCAGTTTCTCAATATATAAATTTGGGCTAACATCACTCTCTCTTAACAAGTTCGAATAGGGTTGAACGAGAGATTTGGAAAGGTTCAACCTGTGCCTGTAAAGTATATTTACAGCTCTCGAGAGCAGGTCGGAGCTAAAAGTATCATTATTTTTGTAGTTAGAAAGTCAGAATCCATCCTCCATCATGTTTTAAACCTTTGAAAGAGCTCTTTGTTTTTTTGCCTAAGCTTTGGCCCACAGGGAAAAATATTCTGTCTTTCAAAAGGTTCCTTTCATAAACAGGTCATTCTTTTTAAGTGGGTTTCACTGACTGTGTTTATTAACATGTAGTAACACTTAAGGAAAGTTTCATTTGGTCCTAGGAATAAAGCAGCGTGGGCAGCCTGCCACCCCTTTGCCTAAAAAGAAATATTGTCTAGAACAAGGCCCGAGGCATTCAGAGAGGCCAGCTCAGTTGCAGGTTGCTCCTTGGGTCTTGCATCACAAAAGCCGAGCAGCACAAACAATGATGGGTGTCCCAGAGGGCGTTCAGCCTAGACACCATCAGTGGGTGAACTCACTTCCTTAGTCACTGAAATAATTTCACCAGAGAGAAATCTCTGTCAATAAAAGGGTAGGTGAAGATATCTGAGTTGATAAACGGTAGAAATTTTAATTTATTAGGCTATCTTTCCATTTTTTTTTCTGACCAGGTGGTTGAATTCTCCCACTGTTTTCTAAGTTAAACCTCTCCATCTTTGATTTATGTCATGATTGAGTCTATTAACTCTCCCTGTTGTTTTCCTCTGATCTCCAATCTCACATCTCACTACTTGTCTAAATTTAGGCCTTTCTTTTTTTGCAAGACACAGAAATCCTTTCAATGAAGGGTAACTTTAGAGATTTCTGAGCTTTAATAAAGCTTCCAGTAGAGTCACCCATTAAATTCTTTACAGAAGTAAAGTTGGCTTAGAAAGTGCCTCCAGACTAGCCTTGAAGGAAGATAGTGGGTCAGGAAAAGCAACCTGTTGCCCAAGAAGTGTGTGGGAAGAGAAAGGCCAATCTCACTGGCCCCCAGACAGGCAGAAGGAGCTGAACAGAGTGACCGGCTGGGGTGGCTTCTTCCCTTCTCTCCACTGGGACTTTGTCCCTGAGTGTTCATCAGTCACCAGCAAAGCCTAGAGCTTGACGCAAATGTTCTGCTTCAATGTGAGGACATGTACTACCTGTCCTCTCAAGTTCCGAGCCCATCAGGTTTCATTTCTGAATCGTGAAATTTTGGCCCACCACATGAGCTCAGAAACTGAGAGAAGATTTATTGGAGGCCAGGAAATTAAACTCTGACCAGGATTTGATGCAACATCCTCCCATGGCTGGACGAAGATCTCCAGAAGACCTGAGCATTAGGGGTGATGCTTTTCACCCACTGCCATCTACCATGCCTGATACCATATTTTTTTTAAGATCTAAACCCTGAAGTAGAAGGAATTTCACAAAGTCTGAACTCTTACCCTCATAATGCAATGAATTTTTTTTTCCAAAATTTTTTATTTGTTATGTGTCCCTATCTACTGGTGATCTAAGTATATGCTCCGCCTCTCTATGGCAAGTTCTCTCTCTGGCTCTCCCCACTTGCACAGACCCACCAAATGTCTTTCATTTGATTGGTATAGTTATTTGCACCACAAATGTTTTCATTGGAGCTGTCATTCTTCATCTGACCTTCTTCCTCTGAAAGGATCGCTGAAGGAGTAGATTTTTCTAACATTTTAAACATAGACTCAGTGTGTTCATTTAATAATCATTTCTTGAGCTCCCCTGACATTCCAAGGAGAATAAAGGATGTCAAATACAGGGCAAAGATACTTAATGTTGGGTGAAGTCACATGTGGACAAGGCCTTGAAAGAGGAGGAGAAGTAAGCTCAGTGAACAAAGCTTTTGACTCCTCAAGGTACAGGGAAACACACCTGGAAGTGACTGTATTAATCTTCTTGAGTTGCTATAACAAAATACCACAGTCTTAGTGTCTTAAACAACAGAAATCTTTTTCTCACAGTTCTGGAGCCTGGCAAATCCAAGGTGAAAGTACAAGCCAATTAGGTTCATGGTGAGAGCCATCTGATTGGCTTGCAAACAGCTGTCTTCTTAATGTATCCTCATGTGGTGGAGAGAGACATCTGTCATGTCTCTTCTCCTAAGGGCATTAATCCCATTATAGAGACTCAATCCTCATGACCTCATCTAAACCTAATTACCTCCCAAAGCCCACCTCCTAATGCCACCGCACTGTGAGGCAGGACTTCAAGGTTTAGGGGGACACAAACACCAGTCCACAACAGGGACAGAGACAGTATGGAGCACTGAAGGACTGAGAAGAGACCCATAGGACTTGACAGCAGAGTAGAAAATGGAGTTTTGGTAGCAGTAAAGCTGGCACCATTTTAAGAATTGTCTTATATGCTTTCAAAGCAGTTTTTATTTTATTCTGAGAGTAATGGGATGCAAAAAGAAAAAAGAAAGTATTTTAGGAAGGGCACATGATGGTCAATTTTAAGTAAGATAAAAACCATCCTGACCAAACTTCACGTGAGGGTGAATTGGAAAAGTAAGCAAGGAGAGCACTTAGGGGATAACTGAATTAACCTAGTGGGGAGTTGGCTGTGACTCTTTAAGAAACTTTGACACTTGCACTTATTAGAAAAATTGCCAAGCCACCCTCACGGGACAGAGGAATTAGAGGAAGTCCATTCTCTGAGCAACACGGTTCTGCAGACACACAGAGCCCCTTTGAGGAAAAAAAAAAAATGCCCTTCTTCCCAGTGGAAGTAGATTCATGCCATGTTCAGGGCTGAGTCATGGCTTGCTGCCCCACTCATCCTCTCACCCAGGTGCCCTGGCACAGTGTGCGAATCTGCATGGGTCTGTGGCCAGTGGCACTGGGAACAGAGAAGGGATGAATTCCTATAGAATCAAGAGGATGTAATGACTGATCAGATGCGGCAGCGCTGGTATCCCTAGGATGATGCCTGTGTGCTTGAGTTGCCAGATGCAGGCTGGTGAGTATAGTATTGAACACATTGAATGTAAGGTGTTTGAGTCACGCAATTAGGGCATCAGATACGATCCCCTTCTACTAGACTGTAAGCTCTATGTGAGCAAGGATAGTGTTTTATTCAGGGTTGCCACGTAGTGTTGTGCAGTATCCAATCCACACAACTGCAAGCAGCAGCCCTGGAAATGATTCTTTATGCACATCACTGTGTGAACAAATAAATAAAATGAAGTTAGGGATATTCTGGCATTAAAACCTTAATCCCTCATCATAGATCAGGGAACTAATCCCCAATGAGTGATCCAGCTATACATAAATTTCAACCAAGAATTGTGAGGTGTGCCTTTTCACCAGACTGAGCATGGGACGTAGAGTAGAAAAATGGGGTAAAGCAAACAAATGTGATTCATTTGGGGAAATGATGATGTGATGATGTCAAAGATGGTGTGATTGTGTCAACTGGTAATCTTAAAAACACATTTCAGTCAGCTACTTAAAAATTAATGAAGGGGGAAGAGAAGGAAAGAGACAGAGCAGAAAAGCAAGAGAACCAAAGAGGGAGAATCACTCATCCTTGTGGCGTAGTTTCAATTCCCCTTTTCCACTTTGGGTGAGGTACAGACCACTGCAGGACGCCCCTTTCTCTAGTTCCTTACTTAACTCTTCCTACCCTTTTACATCCTCTGTCTTAAAAAAAAAATCAGTGTTTTCAAGGGGAAGAAGGATAAGGCTCAGGGAACAGAGATTAAAACTGAGAATGGAAATGTTGGGTGAGAGAATTTCCATGTTCAGTGTTCTTCTCAGCACCAATCTACCAGGTTGACAGAATTGTTACATAAGCAGCCATGGCTGTAGGAAATCACATCTTGCCATGTCCTGTAGCAATACCCAGGCTGGACTGAGACATGAGGGACGGGGATTCTGAATCATGTGATAGATAATTCCCACATTTCTCGGGACCTCTGGTCTCTCAGCCACAAAAAGGAGAGGCATCATCATCTCTGAATGAAACCGACCATCTACCTCAATTTTCCTGCTCTCATCTATATTTATTTCACTTTCCTGCTGTCACGAAGCATTCATTACCATGGAAAAAGCATGTGTGATCTTGTTTAATGACACTCATTTGGTGAAACGTGTTGTAGTTTTCAAAATCTAAGAAATATGAAATAACTGGGTGGGGGGCAAGCAGGAGTATGATGAATAGAACACTGGAGATGTTCTTGTTCTTTTAGGATAAAAATTGAATATTGGGGGCTCTGAGAGCTGTGATGGAAATCTGTGGGAGAAATCAGTGGCTCGCACAATTGAGGTTCCAGTGAGGCTACAGTGTTGTTGTAAACAGACAGACAGGTGGCAGCAGTTGAACTGAGGGACTTTTTCGTGCTCGTCATTTTTCAAGTTTCCTCGCAAGAGGGCAGTGCTGCCTCACAGTTGTGGTCTGAGGGGGAGGCAGGGAAGGACTGTGGCAGGCCCCAACTGTTTATCTCAACAGAGGTAAACCTGAAGAACTTTGTTTTGTCCACGGCCACGTGGGAGAGAAAAATCTTAGCAACAGTTACCTTTCATCTTCTCAGAAGGTGATACAGGGATCATGACGTATCAGCCACAAATTCTCTTGCTTCAACCCTGGAAATGAAGGAATTGAAAGAGTCTCAGTTGGTCAGTGTTAGGATAAATCGGATCAGTGAAATCCTTTCTGGTGGTCTGATGTATTTTATGGGCACTTTGGGAGACTGTAAAAATTTGTGAGAGACACAGAAGTGCTTAGTCCAGTCTCTCTAAGACATGACTCTGTCCTCAAGGGATAGCCAAGGTGTATTTTACAGAAACATATCTTAAGGAAGCAATTTAAACCTAATAGCATTCTGATCATGTGGACAAAGGAAAGGTATTAATTTAACTTCAGATTACAGTGACTAAAGTCTGAAGAGTAAGATGTTTTCCTAAATGCTCTTTTTTGGAAATGAATGCTTTAGTATGCGTCTTTTGATGTGTGCTATCCACAAAGATCTCACTGATAATTTACTTAAAAGACGTATATAAGCTCTACCTCCTCTAAAAAGATTAATCTCAATTTCAGCAGTATGAGTTGAAATTTTGAGCAGTTACCAAAAAAATAAAACAGCTACCTGTATGTGGCCTTAATGCTCCCTCTAAATTCTTTATATCACAATAATCATCTTTCTGTTAAATCATCTGAGAGTGCATTCCTGAGGATTATTTCCCTCAAATTGAAAGTTAATTCTTGGATAAAACAGAATATGCTCACTAGCAATAAACGATTCAAAAATTAAATTAAGAAAATAATTTTATTTATAATAAAATAAAAAAATAAAATACCTAGAAATAAATTTAACAAAAGAATTGCTAGGCTTATATACTGAAAACTACAAAATATCATTGGAAATTGAAGAAGACCTAACTAGAGACCTGTCAGCCTAACTTCATGGCAATCACGCGGTGGATGAAGCGTTCACAAACTCCTCCAAGATATTTCACAATTGTCTGTAACAAGTGCCAAAGTTTTTGATACTTTCAAAAATGAAAGCAAGAAACCAAGAGGTGGACCATTTAGGATTTAGTTTCCATTGTCATTTGCTGAAAACATTTCTTAGTGTTTGAAAACTAACTGAGGAGCTGGCACTGTTGAGTACAGTGGCAGTCGTTGGACCTGCTTTGCCTGATTGGATTCTCCACCGCCCTCAGTGCTGTGTCCTCCTCCAGCAGACCTCACCTCCCACAATGAGTAGCAGGGGACTGAGCCAGAAAGTGATCAAACCTTTGATCAATTGATGAAAAGATTGTTGTTAATCTGTGTGTTTGCACGCAGATGAAAGACACTGACATACAAACTGTCTACATGAAACTAGTACATGCAGCTGAAAAGTAAAAAACAAACAAACAAACAAAACAATGATCTACCACTGTAGCTTCTATGACAATTTATCTAACTGCTCATATTAATTTTTTCCTCCAAAGTGACCAAATTTAACAATATCTGGGGACCTTTAAAAAAGTGTTAATGTGTGTTTGTGTGTGAGTCTGTGTATGTCTCTTATGGATGTCAATGGGTTTCATACTATTTTTATACAGCTACTCTGTAATGTATACTTTTTAAATTTGATTCATTAAAGTTACTACTATTATTACTCCTAGAAACAAGCAGCTGTGAAAAAGTTAAACACCCTGGAGTAGCAGCAGGCAGGCAGCCACGAATCTCAGAGTTGTCATCAGAGGCTTATTTGTCAGTGATAGACCAGACAACTGCCACAGCCCGGAGGTGTTTTGTTTGTTTGCTCCCTGTCTATTGTGAAAGATATTATAAAATTTTCATCCACCCAACTTTCTGAACCATCATTTTACCAAAGGCCTTAGATGAGTAGCTTAGCCTTGGGAAACAGTCACTATTCCTGCATTTCACTTATGGGCAGTCTTGCCCATAAACACAAACAGCCAGTACAGATGCAATCCAGCTGATAATGTCTTCCTAATGAAAACCAAAAGGTATTTCTATATTTCACCATCTCTAGTCACTGCAAACGTGACCTCAAATTCTTTCTGATTAAAGAAGTTCCTGACCTGGTTGAGAGAGAAGCAGACTAGAAGAACATGCAAGGTCAAGTAAAAGGAGAGAAGAAACAAGACTAAGGCAAGAGAGAATCCCTCTCTTCGTCTCTATTCCAAGTGACTTTTAAAGTATATTTTTTATTAAAGTATGACATGCATACAGAAAAGTACATAAATTATAAGAGTACAACTTGATGAGTCTTTTCAAATCAAATAAACTCCATGACCACATATTGACCTAACACCCCAGAAACTTTCTTTATGCCTCTTGCCTGTCACTGGTTCTCCTCTAAGGACAATCACAATTCTGGTGTCCACCATCATCCATCAATTCTACCTTCCTTTGAACCTTCAGAGGAATCATACATAATGCACTCTTTTGTGTCTGGCTTCTTTTGCTCAACATCGTGTTAGTGAGATCTGTCCATGTTCTTCCGTGTGGTCAGTTTGGTCACTGTATTAGTAACTCACAGCGAAGGTCTCCCTACTCCTAATAATGGGCATTATCATATGGACCCACAGTACTACAGGTGACTAAATTTTTCTAAAATTAGAGGGCTTCTCTGGAATGACAGTGCAGCTCTGATTTAGCAGCCTTTGGCCTCTAAGGCTAGTACTTCAGAGAAGCATTTTGTTGTTGTTTTTAGTTTGAAGGAATTTCAAATCTGTGAATCAAGAATTTCTTAATATCCTCTATCTTTTTAATACTGCTGGAATATTTAGTAATATGCTTTCTTCAGCCAAGATATTGGTGAATTTTATCAAGTGCTCTCTTTTATTTATAATGAGTTTTACCAAGTTTATCAATTTTGCTAGTTTAAAGATCATTGATTTTCAGCCTTTCTTCTAACACAAAGATTGCTAACTTGTTATTAATTTTTTTTCATCTTGAAACCCATCCTTCTGTATTCTGTGAGGCTGGAACTTTACTGTGAGAACTATATTTCCCCTACACCGGTGGGTTAGACTCTGCCAATAAGGGGTGTTCAAAGGAGACAGCAAGGCTGGAGGGAGAAGAAGGGACTTACTCCTTCCTGTTCCCTTTCTATCCTGTCAGCATCACTCCAGCCTTTCATCACAGCAGCACCTGTTGGTTCTAGTCAACCACTTTCAGTCCTTTAGTCCAGGTTCATCATCATTCCTCAACTCTGTTCTGCGTCTAAGAGCCTCTCTTCCAAACTTCTTGGTCTAATACTCCCAAATTCTTCCCTTTGTTCCTTCAGCACCAGGATGGGAGCTGCTTCCTGCAGGTGCTAGCTCTGTTACCTTAGTGCTCCTTATGAGCTTTTCTTGTTTAATCCTTTATATCCATTTCCTTCTGCTAAAATAATTAATTTGGTTCCTGTTTTCTAACTGGACCTGATGATAGTTGTCTCAAAGCACACAAAACCAAGAAGGAAAATATATTAAAAAACGAATTCAAATCTCATTTTGCCCACTCCCGAAATTGCTTTTCCTCCTCTGTCCTATATCATTTTTGGGAAGCAACCAAGCCAAAAAACTAAGAGATTTTTCTAACGTTCTTTCTCTCCCTTAACTTCTATAGCTAATCTGTCAAATTCCATTGATTCTGCTTCTCTTATATTTCCCTGGAATCTCTTCCCTCTGTTCTATTTTGCTACCACTTTAATTCAGGCTCAAGTCATTTCTCACCAAGCCTGCTAATTAGTTTCTTGGCCTTAGGCCTTGTTGAACATGAATCCCTATCTTGCTACCAAAATCATCTTCCAGAAAGGCAAAGCTGCTCTCTCTGAACACACTTCAAGGGCTCGCTGTTGCTACAGGATAAAGTCCAAATGCATCAGTAACATGTTCATCTCCTAGTCCTTCATGGACTGATCTTTGCTGACCCCCTTTGCTTTCTTTGTCAAGAATCCCCACCTTCGGCCAGCACAGCACCCACTCCAAACACTGTCCCCCAGGATGCCTGTCTCAGTGGGCTATGAACTGCTCAAGGTGAAGAGCTGTGGCTTCTCCAGACTCACAAAACACTTGACAATCAGCGCGTTCAATAAGCTTTCCTGAAATGAGAAAATATTTTCCATGTTTCTACATGATTTTCATATTTATAATTTTGAATGACTGTATGCTATTTCCCTAGATGGATTACCATAATTCAGTAAAACATTTCTCATTTTTTAGACATTTAACTATACTAGTTGTGATGATTAATTTTATGTGTCAATTTGGCTAGGCCATAGTACCCAGATATTTGGTAAAATATTATTTTAAATATTTCTGTGAATATGTTTTTTAGGTGAATAAACATTTAAAGCAGTAGACTTTGAGTGAAGCATATTATTCTCCACATGTGGGTGGGCCTCATCTAATCAGTTGAAGATAATAGAAAAACTTTAATCTCCCCAGAAAAGGAGGGAATTCTGCCAGCATACTGCATATAAATTCAAACTACAATTTCTCCCTGGGTCTCTCATTCACTCATTCTCACATTCATTCATTCTCTCTCTCTCTCTCTCTGATACACACACATTGTTCGTTCTGTTTCTCTAGAAAATCCTAATTAATACACTGGTATTTTTATTTGGGTTTATTTTCTATCATAAATACAACTCTATGCCAATAATTTTTTATCTCAAATAATTATTTAGGATTAATATCAAGAACTAAGTTTTAATTCAAATAGGGTTAATGTTACAGTGCTTTTTAATAAGTACTTCCTAATTGCCCTTCAATAAAGATTTACCAGTAAATAATGCCTTGGTGTTGTGTGAATGTATATTGGTCCCCACAGTCTTGTCAGCAGATCTCATGTTTTTATTCACAATTCTTTATTCTCTAGTGGAATATGGCTCTGTACATTTACTACTGAGTTCGTTTCCTATTATACAAAGTAGTTGATTACTTAGCATTTGGTCATTTGCCCCTGGAGTTTCAGAGGTGTCATATGGTTTCTTTACATGAACATTTGTTATGACAGGATAATCACTGTAAGCAATAGGTCTGAATGTGTCATGGTTTAGCTACATGAGAAATCTGTTAGTGCTGCATGCAGATCAACCTCCATACAGTCACTAGGACCCTGGGCTGTGGAAGCCCTGCCATCTTTAGCTCAGAGGCTCCAAAGGTGCCCTGCAATTCATCTCCATTCCAGTCAGTGAGAAAAGAAAAGAGAAATTTTTGGCCAGGCCTGAAAATGGAACACTTATTCCACTGTCGTTTCATTCAGTAAACTCAGCCATGTGGCCAACTCAACACAGAAGTTCTAGAAATGCAGCCCAGCTGCATACTTAGGAAGAAGGGGATAATGTGGATTGTGGTGACAGCTGTCAGTCTCCACACCAGTACGAAAGCTGCTGTGCTCAGCAGTAAGAGCACAGTCTGTGCAGTCAGACACCCATCTGACTGTCATACAAGCAAGGTACTTAAACTCTCTGATCCTGAGATTTTCACTCTTCCAATCAGGCCATAAAAATAAGGGCCACGTAGGACAGTTGTAAGGTTAAGATAAAAATGTACCAGCCTCTGGCATCTAGTAGGTTTACAATGCAGAGTAGATTCCTTTCATAGTTTTTCTCTCATATTTTTGGTAAATGTGTGGAATTTTTTTGCCATTGACATTCATGTTCTTCTTTTTAGAGATGTAAAAATGTTATGTTTTTATGACATTTTAAATCATCTTTCACTTTGTGATTTCTTGTATCATTTCCAAGAGCTATAAACTATCATTCTTTCATTGTTGTGTAGAATATCTGCTCTTTTCCTTCTGGTTTGTCCAAGGTCTGAATTTGTATTTTCTTTCTTAATTCTCCTGTACCATGAATTTTGAAGAACCCTCCAGGCCCTTCTAAATGTCAAATTCCAAAGGTCGAATTGTGAAATAGAACAAATATCTGTCCTATCAGCTTCTCTATATTTGGTGAGTTTTTACCTCCTTTTTTTCTTCCCTTGAGTATTGCCCCATCCTCTCTAATTTCTCTCCTTCTAACCATCTTTCCAAATCCCCTGCCTACCGATAGGTGCTCTCAATGCAACAGCTCAGTTATGTCAGAATAACTAATAACAGATTAAAACAGTGGTATCCATCTTTGGTGGGAAAAAATGACCTGGGAACATGTTAAAATGTAGATTTCCAAATTTCTGGTTCAATGGGTTTTGGTACTAAAGCAGACATTCCTTTTCATAGTTGCAAGTACACTGTAGCAACCTTTTGAATAGATACTCAATTATCTGTAGCCTTATCCAAAATCAAACTGTTTTCCAATCACTTGCTGCATGGGCTATGTGATTTAGTGTCTAAAAAGACTAAAATGACTCAACCTCTCTGTTGCTGTGTGAGATTCTATTCTTACACCTGGGGTGGAGGGAGGCTCAAGTAGAAACAGCAAGTTACATTGCTAAATGTGCATTTCACTGAATGCTTCAAACATTTTAATCTTATTTTTCAGTCCTTTAACTACTTTCCACATTCTAAATAAAAGATGTTCCTTTCATTATTTTTCTTCTAAATAAAAATAAAGACTTAAAAATAATATATAGTCATTCTATTTCTCACCACACAAGAATTACATTTCCCAAACCTCCTGCATTGAGTAGGTAAAACAGAAAACCTTTTATTAGACCACAGTCTAATAAAATGTAACAATAGAAGAATGTAACAATAGAAGAATCTCAAGACTTGAAAGGGGTCAAATGACACGAATGGCTTGGTGTAGTACCTGGAGCTTTTTTTTCCCCCAAGTGACTTCCATTTCAAGCATCAACCTACAGAGGCTCGATCTTAAAAAAAAAAAAAAAAGGAAAAGAACAATAATATCAATAATATTCCAATATGGAAGAAAGTGCACTAAGACCGGTGCTGCTGGTAGAGTGAAGCAGGACTGAAGGCCCAAAGCCTCTGGGGTATAAATATTCTCCTGAGGACCTTCTGAGACATCTACAGCAGAATTATTAGTGGCTCCGTTTGATCATCAAATAAAAGGCTGTCGTAAATCAAGAAGATAAAGGGCAGTTTTTATCCAGAGAACTGAAGAGCCTGCAAACATCTGGTCTGGAAAGGGTTCAATGAAGTGAGTGCAATTCGTATATCCTATCAGAAAAAACTGCAGTTGGCACTTGTCTTTTTTCAAGGTACAGGGATTAATGACCAGATAGGAGAGTTAATGACCCAACCAGAGTGGATTATTATTCAGCCTGCCTGGCAGAAAACCCTCTGAGGCTATCCTTTGCCCCACGTTATTCTATTTATTAAATTAAGTACCTTTTTTACCTTAAAAGGAAAGGTCACTTGTATTTCTCTACCCACCTGCTAATTTTTATTTAATTGTGGTAAAGCATGCGTAACATAAAATTTACCAATTTAACCATTATTAAATGTGCAGACCACAGGTATTAGGTACAAGTCATATTTTGTACCTCACTCTCCTCCCATTTATTTTCCAGTTATTAAACGAACTATTACACTAATCTAGAACAAAATAGAAGGTCCCAATAAAAATAAAAAATAGTGTCTAGCTCTGGCTCTACCTGTAATCTTAGGACTAACAGACCCTATTAAGTGCCTCCTCCCACACACATTCCCCCAACACACGCGCGCACACACACACACACTTTGCTTCATAATGATGTCTGGAGTCCCAGAGGAATCTCAGATGATGTGGATGCCACTGTTCTGTCTTCTGTCACTGTCAGAACTGCTGGCACCAGAGTTCCCAACCCATCAAAGTGAGACTACAAGATTCCTTTTTTCTAAGATATAGTTTCCCAAACACAGCAGTCTCAAGTCCCTAATAGCTCAAAGAGACTTGTCAAATGCCCCTTTCTATTCCACTCACAGCCCCTTCTCATGAGATCCATTTGTGGGCCTCTCAGAGGAGACTCCAAATGACAGCTGTCATGTTATTATCCTCAGTTTCACCACCGCTCAGAAGCCAGACCGTGTTATTAGACCAGGCCTGTGTCTTCTGACTCTCTCATTACTTAGGATGAGTACCATTTTTCTCCTGAAAATACTCACTTTAGAAGCCTGCTGCCACAACCCCAGCCATTGTCAGACACGTCTGAAGCCCAGGGTTGACGCTAAGTCTCAAACCTGGATCTCCATTCTACTTACCTACCATATAGGCCAATGGTCTCTGACCTAAAGATATTTGCTTCTAGCAGTCTTTTTACCAAAAATGGAAAGTACATTGTCACCTTGGCTTGATATTCATAATGACTTATTAGCTAGCCATGAAGAAAAGAGAGTGAACTGTTAGACACTTTCCAGTTTGTAAATAAACCACATCAAACTCCAAAGTTCATAAGCACTTCTAAAGAATTACTGCCTGGCAAACTCCAACAGCCACTGAAGTAAAACTATTATGATGGTGCTAGATACAGGAAATGTACCATGGTGTCATATGGCTCCATTGCTACAGCAATAATAAAAATTCCTTACCTTTGTTGACATAGGCCTTTAAAATATCCCTCATGCTTGTCTATAGATAGGAATAGTTTAATTTAGATGTTTACAGAAACCCTTGTCAAGGTGACAGAGTAAATACCATGACCTCAGTTTTACAGATAACAAGCTGCTTAACAAGAGCACCTGAGATAAAATGACTGACAAGTTGCAGAGCTAGAACTGCAATCTCCTGAGCTCTTCAAAATATGATAATGCCTCAATGTGAAATGAAAGAGAGGAAAGGTGATTTCCAGTTTCTTTCACTTCTCTCCACATCCCATTGCCCACTTGCCTTCACTGGCTCATTTCCAATATTTCCAGTTTGCACCAAACTGGAGACCTGAAGAATATTTATGAGTATCACACAGAAAGAAGTCAGTGGAAGAATTGCAACAGAGGTATGAGTGTGGGTTTTCCTCGAGAAACCATTGAGGTCTGCTCAGTAAGTCATCACTGAAAAACAGCATTTTTCAGAGTTAAACCAACTGCAGGAGGCAACAGCATGAGTTGTCACTGTCTCAAACACAAGCAAACATAATCACTAAAATTTGTTTTTGAAATTATTAAGTTTCAGCAATTGAGCTACCAAGTCACAAAATTCTTCTTTCTAATAATTTACCAGAAAATTCTAATTTGTAGGAATCGTTGAGACTCTTGCCATCTGATAAAATGTCAAAAACCAGCCTGGATGAATCTTCCATGCTACAGATCAGAAGAGAATAATCCATTTAATGAAGCAGCCTAGACTCTCTACACAGCTGCCCTGAAGATAAGACCTCACTATTTAACTTTGCCATTTTTAATCAGGAGACTTTAGCCAGCTTTAATCCTGCCATTTACTCTTTGCTTAGCCAGCCATGTACAGTGACTACTCATCAGCAAAGTGATATAAAGAATGTAAAACTGATTTGTCATCTACAATTGAACAATAGAGTAATCCTGAAGGATACTGCTTAAAATCTTCTCATAGATGAGATGAGATAGAAATATATATCACAGGTTAATTAACAAATTAACAAATATTTCTTTTATAAGCCCATATTTTTTAAAATGCTGAATTTACTATTTTGATAAAAATGTTAAAACTAATTTAAAATCTTTTTGCTGAAGTAATAACAAAATAATATCTTGGTGACAAATACTTTTTTAAAAAACTGACCTGAAAAAAGCAAAAAAATGTAATTAGTACTAACTGTATACAGTAAATTTATTGACTTGAAATTGATAGAAAATCCATTTAGGCCAAGAGAATTAAACTTCATAGAGATAATGGCTATAATGAGGATAGCTCTATGAACCAGTTAGGAGTAATTTCCAGTTTATACTGTTGAGTAAAAAAAAGTAAAGTTGCAAATAACATATATAGAATTCAACATATTGTATAAAAAATAGGAATAAGTAAATATCTGTTTGTACTTATGAGAAACATGGAAAGATAAACCAGTTAATGAAAATAGTTACCAAAAGCAATAGATAGGAATGTGGTAGAGGAAATAGGAATGGGAGCAAGGCGTTTCTGTTTGTAATTTATTTTTTAGTTTTGACTTTTATACCATATGTTTTACATAACCAAAAAATAAAATTAAATCAAATATAATACAAAAGTAAATATAATCAGAACTAATTATCCTAACTATATATAATTAATAACATGATTACACAGAGAAAATAAGTAATATTTTCTGAAATATTACTTTGAATAGCCCACAACTGAAACACAGTACTGTGGGCTATAGTTTGAGGATGAAAAGAACTACAGGTTAATCTTAAATAATTTAGAAGGCTGGTTGCTATTGGTGGTGTAATTCTCAAAGTGTGGTATATCGTAGTTTGGAAAAAATAAATAAATATAGTGATGTTGTTAGGAATCAGTCATTTTCCTGTGGGAGGAAAGGGATATAAAACAGAATGGGAGAAAGCAGGGAAAACTCATATATTGTTAAGTTTGATTGGAGATATCAATACCAACTTATTATTTTTTTTAATTATTGAAAGGGCCTAGATCTCAATTTCTAAATATCATTATCCACTCAAGTCAGTGTTCATACGTTAGTGGGTCATAGGAGTTGGCTTTTGAAGTGGCACATACTGGCTAAATTTGGGAAATTTTGTCATCTAAAAGAGTAATGATGGTCATGGATGTTATCATACTGAACAGAGCAGTCTTGAATGTGGGATGTTCTGCAGGACAGCATGCCCGGGCTCATGAAAGGACTTCCCTGTGACAAACAGAGGCCGGTGCTGGGATCATTCTAGATTGGGAGAGGCTAGAGAAGGCTCAAAGTTATGAAGATGCAAGTATTTAAAGGACATGCAAAGGTACTCAAGAAAATCAGCCTCCCATTAAAAAAATCATAAATGCATTTAAAGAAAAAACTGCAAAACTTCGTAAGGTTACCAAGTTTGTTAACAGTCTGCTCAAGTGGAAACCCAGCAAACTTTCTCTTATGATTAACATACTAACAAAGGTCATGAAACCTATTCAATATGAGCACTGTGCAAGTTAAGGACACATTTGGTTTTGCTAGGGATTTTTTGGTTTATGGTTAATGTTCAACTTTACTTCATTTGTTTGTTTTTTAGGGTCAGAAAAATACAGGGTAACTTGGTTACTTTCATTTATCTCAGAGTACAAAGTACTTTCTCTTCAGACTGTGATGGCTTATGTGAGTCGTAACAATGGAAGGGTATCAGTTTTGATACCACAAGAGAAATAACAGCCAAATGCAATGCATGAAGCTGATTGGATCTCTGATTCAATGATCAAACAAACAAAAAACTACAAAGAACAGTTTGGGGAAAATTTGAGAAAATTCAGTAAAGACTTTGTTAGTTGATGCTAGTAATGTTCATCAAATCACTTTCCCCTTCTTAACAATGAACACAGTGCAACTGAGGAGTTGGTTTTTGCAGTATAGTGTTCTCATTCTTGTGATAGACGTGTTGAAGTATTTTGGGGTGAAGCACAGTGATTACGCATCTTATTCTCAATGATTTGGGGAAAGGGAAATTTGTTAAAGAGCTGGACCAATTGTAATAAGATTTAATAAATTTATAGAAGGAGTATATAAGCATTTATTTTAGTCTTCCTTCAACTTTGCTATGGGTTAGAATATGTTCTAACTTTTCTAATTTTAAAAAAATTAAAGAAATAATGTCCCCCGCCACCCCAGACCCTTATAGTGGCAATAAGTTAGAAAGTTGGCATAGGGAAAAGCAGGATGATCAATAAATCAAAATTACGTTGGCAACTTTTCATAGAAATAACTGATTGTGGTGAAAATAACTCAATAAAAGAAAAAAAGTAAGAAAAACCAGAAAGGGTTTTAAGTGAGCTACATAAAATTTTTTGCTCAAGTAATTCAATTGCATTAAAAAAGTCTGGAAAGTCTTCAGTGTTGGTCTAATTCTAGTCAACTGTTGAAGACATCAAGTATCTGCTCAAATATCTTCATTGTTGAACTAGGGCAGGGAATGGGAATCTCCAAACATGAAAGTGTTAGTTTGGTCAAAATGGCTGGTAGGGGGAGAATATTATAAACTGTCTTGAGGATGTGGCAAATGCTATCTTCTAAAAATCTGTGCCATAAGGAATTGGGATTACTAGGTTGGGTGGCTATGACAAGGGAACGAAGAAATCAACTCAGGAGAAGGAAGAGGGGGGCCTGGAGGATGTGGCTCACCAGAAGGTACTGGAGAAAAGATCTGATTCATAAACTTTCACTTTATTCCCCAGGAAGAGGAAGCCAGCATGGGTCAGCTGCCTTCTAGTCTTCCTTGCAAGCAGCTTCAGGATTCCTACTTGCGCAGCAGGCTCCAATACTTTTAGGGTACTGTTCTCATCAATGATATGAGGAAATAGTCATTATCTTCATGTTATTGATGAGGAAACTGAGGCTCTCAGCAGTTAAGGAACCTGTCCCAACCTAACAAACTGAAGTGAGGCTCCGCCTGTTATCTCCTTACCCAGAACATGCTTTAAAATGTAATGTAGGAGACCTCAAGATAAAAAAAATCTCCAGCATTATTCTAGACTCTGCATTCTGTAATGATATTGATTAAATTAGGAAGATGGTTTTTTTTTTTAATTTATCTGTGCTTTTATTCTCCAATTACCACTAAGAAGTGGAGAAAACAATATTTTATTTTGCTGTTAAATAATTGCTAATAAATAATACTTAGATGAAGTAATCATTGTTAATCATTGTTCTAAAAAGACACACTCAGAACAATACGCTGCTGGTAAT
Source organism: Cynopterus sphinx (assembly GCA_030015415.1). NCBI lineage: Eukaryota > Metazoa > Chordata > Mammalia > Chiroptera > Pteropodidae > Cynopterus > Cynopterus sphinx. The sequence continues at coordinate 16,754,753 of CM057391.1, read as the reverse complement.
TTGATAAAAGATTAAATGATTTGATAAATTATTAAAATACCTTGGAAATTCTGGATGAGTCCATATGAAGTTCACAACCATGTTTTTATAACTTAAAACTAAAAGGAAAGTGCCGAGAAATATTTTGTGCTTGATCAGAATGTGGCAGTTTTTTGTACTTATAAACTGCCTTCAGGTCATCATATTGAACAAGTTCTGATTTAATAATGCCACTGAGTAATATTTGTTTAATGGTACCATTCTTATTCGTTACAAAATTATTAAAAAACATGGTACACTTTTCCCTAGGAAGTCAAAACATAAAAAGACCACATCAGTTCCTCTAAAGTAGGAGCCCAGCGTGTGTGTGTGTGTGTGTGTGTGTGTGTGTGTGTGTGTGTGTGTGTAACAAGACAGGAGGTTCTGGGGGATGGGAGGGTGAAGGATGAGGGCGCCTTGTGAAATGAAGCCCTTCACTTCAAAGAGTGGTTTGCAGAGAGCAGGTGGGCAGCTCTCTAGGGAAGGTGCGGGACAGTTGCTGTGCTGGCACACACATGTGGAGGGGCAGCAAATGAAGGGAACTGGAAGATCAAAGGGAAACCTGAAAATCACAGGTCACCCCCAATCTGTACCTCTCAACTAGGATTACCATGTCAGGCATTTGAAAGCGAGCGCCTGATTTTAACAAGGTCAAGAGCCATAGACGCTGGTGAATGTGTAATGGATCTGATTCAGCTAGTTTCATTACTGACAAGCACAGAATACATTCCAGCCCAAGAAACTCAGGTAGTTTCCGCAGCCCTTTAAGTTTGTGGAGGAAACCTGCATTCCACAGGCTTCCACAAGCTCCTTTGAAGTATCTCCAGGAGGTAAACAGGCTTCTGAGAAGGGCTCATTTAATGATGCTCATAAAGAGTGATGAATGTTCTCTAAATTGGCCCCATTTTGTTCCTCCAGTGCTGCCATCCAGGTAGACGGAGGACAACCATTTTCCCCTAGGACAAGGTCATCAATCCTGCAGCAATACCATTTATCAGTATTTCATGTATAAATGACATCAGGTTTCAAGACTTCTCTCTTCGAGTCCTGGTCTTTTTTTCTTGATTAGAAAAAAAGAGACTGTGGTTCTAGATTTATTTAGATTGAATTTGCCATATGGAATTTTAGCAGAATCAAGCCAGTGAACAGCCTACTTTACAGTTATGGTGGAGATTTTTTTCCTAACACATTATGAAAAGCAAAATAACCTAGTCACTGATTTTTGTTAATTGACTTTGTGGATACAAGTGGTTCTTTATGGCCCTTTCTGTTCCGGTTTTTTCCTTTTGAAAATCCTTAACTTAGTTTCGATGGTGATATATAGTATCTATGAAAAGTTTTGACTAGTTCAACATAATGTCTTAAATATTCTGGTTTAAAAATTAAAAAGTCAGTCAAATGTTCTGTTCATATATGTATTACAGATCTCATTTCCAAAATTAAATTTTTTTGGTTGACTTCTACTATTTTCCTTTAATTAAATACATTGAAAACATCTGCAAAGTATAGTTACAAATGCTGAGGTTCCAAAGACACTCTAGGCTGAAAAGCATTCAATTTTTTATAGCTATAATCACACTCGTACGAGTAATATAAACCACCATAACTCAGGCCTTCTTTTCCTTAGCGGGTGCTAAAAAATCTAAATAGCTTAGATAAAAGGAGATTTAGCTCTGTGGGATAGTATGTGAGGTTTATTACATTTCATATCTCAGCTTGCATAGTTTGGAATGTCCATCAGCACAATTCCACAAAATAACAAATCCAGTCCAATAAATGTTTAAGTCAGGTTCTCTCTGCCTGGATACCTAGAAATGTTAGTAAATCTATGAAACACTATCACCAGAAAATTTCATCTATGCACGCTCAACAAATTTATTCATTTAGTTGCCAGATAATATGCCAAGTACTCTGGCATACAATTCAAATTATCTGATTACATTTGATTAAAACTAAAGAAAAACCAAATGGGAGGAAACATCAATCGTTTAGAGTGAAATTGCAACTGAAAAACAGCTCACATAATAATTAAGATTGCTATTGATAGTGTTTATGATTCACACAATTTGAAAAACAATGTCTTTAGTGACAATAGGGACTGAAAAAATCAATTTAACTATAAAGATCTCTACTTCTAAAATGCAAGTATTCTTGACTTTTTATGATTTTCAGCAAAGAAAACCGATGAGAAATTATCACCCAGTGGATGGGTGAAATGGTTCAATATGGCTACGGGCTTGGCAGGGACATGGGTCCAGCTATATGAGGTCAGGTGGAGGATAGCAATGCTACCAGCAGAGATATCCTAAGCAGGCCGCCCTGTGGTAGAATTTTGGCTCTACTTTACCTGTCATGATTTCTGCCCACGCTGCTTCCCAGTTTTCCCATAGATTCTGTCAGCTGACATATACTTTTATTAGATTCAATTTCAGCTTAAATTAGCTGCATTTCTACAATTGTTTATAACCAAAAATAAAAGTAAAAAAAATATGACACAAAAATACAAAATATGAAGAGGAGATATGGCAAATAAGGGAATACAAAAATGTGGATTTGTTTGAGTGGAAAATATAGTGAAGAAATAAATAAGAACCCAAGTAATTTATGTAGTTGAGAAATTGGCACCTTTTCTTAGGAAGTTGTGACACAGCTGACAAAACAGTTGAATTTTGTAACTTAGGGTGCTGAGGCTGTTGTATCAAGCAAAATAGGAAAATTTATGATGTTGGAACATATTACATGTGACTTTATTTCTCAAAAAAAAAAAAAAAGAAGGAAAAAAAAGAAAAAGGAACTGGGCAGATGGCAGCTTATTTGAAAGCAGAGAGCTTGAACATGATTCAACTGGTAAACCCACCCACTTCTGGATTTCCTCTTATCTGAGTTAATATGTGTCCTCAGTATTACACCATCCTGAGTTTTCAGATAGTTTCCATCAAATTCGTCATAATGGCATACCAAGAAAACTGGGTTCTAATGTGCTCAGGAGAGGAAACAGGACTTCTTATGTGTCCCTTTGCCTAAAGTGGGACCAAAGAGAGCCTGTTTCTCTTACCATGGGCCTTCTCTATACACAGTGTTAAATGAATTTTATCTTAATCCATGTTGAAAGCCCAAGCATTCAAGGGCTGGACTGCCCAGGCAGCAGTCACCTACTAACCAGGTCTCATACTTGCTACCTCAGGTTCTCTTGGCAGCACCTATGCCCAGGGCTGCTCACCACTTATTTTTGCATTAGCTTTCATGGCACAAGCCCACACTGTCTTGCCTCATGCCCACAGCACATGCCTCTTTTCTCCAGCTATTGTTGCTGTACATAGAAAATCCAGCAATCTTCTTAATGGTCAAGTGTGTGTACCCTGGATGTATGGAGTTAAGATTCTGTGAAGAGCTAACACCCTGTGGGGTAAATCTTTGATGATGGGAAATGAGGGTTGTCAAATAATTCTTCTCCTTTCTCCCTCAGAAAGACTTTACTGAAATGCAGTTCATATGGCCTCTCAGAAAATGACTCTGTCGGGTAGAGCATTCCCTGTTGACACAAAGGTGGCCAGTCCTACGAGGCACTTCCTATCCCTGCCTCCTTCTCTGCCTCGTTTTCTATTTCCCTCATTCCTGCCTCCTTGAGATTGCACTCCCTAACTATGTATTCAAAACAAGCTTTTGCTAGCTCCATTTTCTACAGAATCTTGGCTAAAATAATCCAATATTTAAAAATAGATCATTTATTTCCGATCATCCTCATAGATTTTGGCCTCTGCCCCTAATTTGTCCCCTAAATTAAAAATGTACCACAGTCATGTTGAATCTCAGCTTTATGTTGAAGATTTAAATATAGAAAATAATTCAGGGGACAGTCTGGGAACCAAGGCAGTATTTGGGGGGGTCCAGACCCCATAAGGGGCCACTTTGCCAAAGCTCCTCATGTTCAGCCTAGATGAACTTCTGCGCCATTGTCAGGCCATGTCACACACACCTTTTCAGCAGCACAAAGCTTTTATATATGTGCTCCCAGTGCTTGAAATACCCCTGAGTATTGACAAGACTTTTTTTCCAGTCTTGTACACACATGCATTTTGACTAATTTCTCTTGGGGTTCCTGATGGCTCCCCAACCCCTACCTCACAGATTTTGACCTTCAAAATCATATTTGCCTTTGGAATCCACATCTTGACAATCTTGTCTTTATTCATTAAATATTAATCTAATCTGGACTGACAGTGACAGATGTCATCACCAGAAGACACAATGTGTCAGAGCTTCTTAATGTTTTCCAGTCCTTCAGATAACAAATCTGTAAGTAAATATATCAACTACCACTTCCTCTCCTCAGTAACTTCTATTTTCCCAACAATATTGGTGAGAAATAATAAACTAAAATTTGTTATATTGTTTTTGTTTGTTTGTTGTTGTTGTTGTTGTTCTTTAAATATAGGCCCTGCCTGTCATAGAGAGGTGAAGTTAGAGTTAAGATAAAAGCTGCTTATGGTTAAAGAAATCTTCCATACCTGCAGTGTATCAGTTAATGTAGGCAAGGCTATCCTCACCATAAATTCTTGTATCGAGGCTCTAACAGGGCTTCTGCGGTTCCAGTTACTTTTAAAGCCATTGCACAATGAGGATGCATTTGACTGAAGTCCAAATAACACTCTCCCTCTTTTTTTTTGCCTTATTTTACACATTTTGTAGTCCAAATATCAACATCAATGATGTATGAACATCTGAATTTAGGGAGAGAATCAACATTTCATTTCCATATAATGGGATTTAACAAAGACATTGTTTTCTCCAACGAAGATTTGAACTAAATGCTTCTTTCGCTCCAGTATGTTGATGCTCCAAGTTTCTGCTAGAAATCATTTATCTCCAAATAGCAATTTCTGCCTATTTATTGAAATAATCAGATACAGAAAGAGTTTAATTATGCTTATATGAAAACAAAACTCTGATAATCAGTCCAAGAATTCAAGGAGTGTTGTGGCAAAATGCTAAGAACAAAAACAGAAACAAAACATGATTGGCTCAAGTGAATAGCTCAATTTCAAAAACTGAGAAGAGAGACTTTTAAAAGTCAGCCCCCAAACTCCCATCCTCAGAGAGCTGCTGCTGGGAAGCCAGCCATCAGGCTGAGCATGCAGCAGGTGGATTTCCTTATCTCCAAAATGGGTAGCAGCACCTATTCCAGATTAGGCTATTGTGAGGAATACATAAAATTCAAAAATGCTGAACAATGATCACAGAGCCTGGCACAAAGTCATTCTTCAATAAATTACAGTTATTTTATCATTATTGTTCTTGTGGGAAAATCACACGCGCTCCCGATGTTTTTATTTCAGATAACATCATTATTGCTAAGTATCCTTCCCTGTCATGCAGGCTTAGGCATCTTTGCCTCAGGTTCTCTGTTTATATAAAAATAAGACAGATTATTTTATTTCAGTTTTTTAAAGAAAACAACTAAAGCTAAATGCTTTTACTTAAGCCATCTTGATGGGCCAAAGTGAAGATATACTAGCACTTTAACAATGTATGCTAATCTAGTATTTCTCAATAAGGAAAGTATTTCCCTACCTGGAAAGAAAGTTCTGGAAACTTATAGGCACGTTTTTGGTTGTTTTCATGAGTGAGAAATATTATGGGTAGTAATGTGGGACCAGCACCACAAAAAATTGTTCCTCATTCCTTTGAATGTTCAAATATTTCTCCAGACATTCTCATGGATAAGAAAAATATAAATTATACCTGCTCACAAATATCTGAGCCTGGGCACTATTGCTGTTTTATATATAAGTGCAAAATATATATGAGTATACTGCTTTAAAAACTCAAAGGCACAGACCAGAGATTATTTACCAACTGGAATGGGAAGATTTTATTATTTTAACAATTAATATGTATCTATCATCCCTGCAAATGTGCCTGTTTTCTTTTTTTTAATTGAAGTGACAATGAATCAAGATTAACTGAACATTTTATAAGAGTTATCATCCTTGTAAAAGTTGAAAGAGAAGTCTGAAAACTGTAAATATCACCACTAGGAGTTTTTTCTTTTATCCTTCTAATGAGAAAGATCATCAAATAATACAAATGATCAAGGACTGGGTAAGGCACCCAATGTTGAAGAAAGGTGATCTTACCAGGTGTCTAATAGGCTTTTTAGCGTGACAAAGGGGGGAAAAAAATCTAAATGAAATAATATATATTCCTCCATTAAAAAATGATACTGTTTTAAGAATAACTAGTAAGATGATAAAAGATGGCAAATTCAACTTTGTAATAAATGACAGTCTAATGAACATCTATCCTGCATGACAAGGAGGCCTTATACTTCTGTAACAATTTTAAGAAAATAAATAGAAGTGATTTTTTAAAAACTACAGACTATAGACATAAAAGTTGCAAAAGGTAAAAATGCAACTCCAGTTGGTTAGCAATATAGTAATAAAAGATAAACTGAGGCATACTAAACATTTTAAGTGCTTATTTGAGCAAAAATTTGAATAAGTTGATCCTCTAGAGGAAATTATTTGAGTGCTTTTGGTTTAATATTTGGTGCTACTGTTAAATACTATTGATTTTTATTCTACCAAATAAAAAATTAAACAATAAAACTAAAATATAATAAAATCACATGAACCCTTCTAAAATGCATTTCAAAGTTTAAATGAAATTCTTAAACTGAAAGGAAATGAGATTAATTAAAAGAAAGCTTAATGAGAGTTAATAGGATTTTACATAATTTTAAAGTAAACTTGCCCACAGAATTTCCAGGGCTCCTGTTTTCACTGCAATTAGAAAAATGATCATCTTAGCCTATTGATTTGAAAATATACTATTCTCAACTGAAAGCTGTTAAAACGACTTGATGATGACATTTAAAGATCTATATTATCTTTCAAAAGCATTTTCTGGGACTTGCCCATTTAAAAAATGAAATGGAACACATTAGCAAGTATTTCAGGAAGAATTAACTGAGCTAAAAATTGACTTTGAGAGTAAAGCATGATTTAACTAGGGTAACTACAAAAGAATTGGATCCATTAAGACTTCTATGCTTATTTCTTTGGAAAGGTCTGTTACTTATTTATAGCATTTCCAATTACGCATTTGGTTGAAAAAGGTTTCACTGAAAAAGTGAAGATGTTTCAAAATATCAAAACAACAGTGCATGTAACAGAAGAGATAGGAGATTTCATTTTTAGAGATTTACTACAAATTAAATTAGCAGATACACTGGGATTTCATGAGTTTCGTTGATATGTGTCTTTAAAATATTTCATATTATTGTCATACTCTTAAAATTTTTGAAGCATAATGATAAGCAACCTAAGTTTGTGAAAATTATGTTTTGAAATTATTCTTGCGTTGTCTGCTGCTTTTCATTCTTATAGTGTGGGCAGAAGCCCATGCCATATTGCTTCTCTAACGAACTCATGCTTCCATTTCCTTTCCAATCCATCCTTCTTCCCCAATACTCAGCTAAGGTTATGATCTTTGGTGCTTTTTTCTTTTTCTGCTTATAAATACTCCATTATGTTTCTCTGATAAACACATTAAAAAAAATTACCAATATTCCATTATCACATCTAATACTATGACTACATGTTACTTGGCCAAATTTGATAATTTTTACTCAAATATTCTGTAATGCTATGGGTTTATTTTGCTATTTACCCTTACTCCTGGGGTACAGCCCCTTCTGACATCCTTACTGGAAGTTCGGGTGTTCCTGAGGCTCTTACTCCTTGGTGCACCCTGAAATCCTTGTTTTTATCTCCCCACCCTGGTGAGGTAACTCCAAGCTCTAACTCAGATTTCTAGCTTGTAAGTAGCAGCTGTTTAGTGTCACTTACAAATCCACTAATATTAATATTTTCAGAGGGAAGGTACACACTTCAGTGCACTTCCCTTCTCTCAATTTCTGATTGTCCGGGTAGTAATCTAATGTCTTAAAACCAATGTTTATTTCTTTTGTCTAGCAATTCTAGATGTATTCAGTGCAAGCGTTTGTCTTCCATTAACAGCTCTATTATTGCCAGAAATCAAGATCAGTCCTGTTGTTTTAGGTGCTACTGTTTAGAAAAATTCGGGATGGAGTCATCCTCTCTCTAACTTATCTCTCAGGAATGTATACTGCAGATATGCTCCATCATAGAGCTGTTCCTCAGCTCAGTCTGCTTATCTCAGTGTATTGAGCATCATTTTAACACCCATTTTCTGAAGTAGGGTTCAGTATATCAAGCATTCATGGTGATGGCATGTTTCTATTTAGGGCCTAATAGAAGATCTCATCTTGCCATTTGATATTAAGATTTAATAATAAATTACTGTTGAAATATCTCAGGAAGCCCAAAGGCTCTCAAAGATTCTACTCTCACTTTCAGAGCTATCATAACTTTAATGATAATAACATATTTCTAATTTGGAATTGCATTCTCATCCATTTTTACATTAATTTCTTATAGGGTTAATGAGGCACAAAGAGATTAAATTTTCTGGCCACAAGGCTGATGAGATCTAGAACTACAATCTGTTTTCACATATAAGTTATGTTTTCCACAATACCCAACTATATTTTTTCAACTAAAATATAGTATATTAGGGGTCTCTGAAAGATTTTTCATTTTGATAAACCCAAATAAGAGATCTATAATGTTTAACGGCAGTCACATCAAGAGGCATGGTCTGCAAAGTAGCCTTGTGATCCTCACACTCAGCTCTGTTCCTTTTGGAATTCTTACCCCGGCTTCGAGCTAGGCTTCCTCAGCTCAGATGTTATTAACATTCCAGCACACACGAGTGGAAAGTGGTGAATCCCATTCCCACAGCATTAGTCTCCCAAAGCCATTTCCAAACATCTGATTCTCTCGGGAGTGCCCCACACTTTCTTAAGCGATTTAATCGCCTCTGGCCACAATTTCGAAATGGAAGTAAAATCCCAAGTGGGAAAATATGAACCCTCTTTGGTGCCCCCTATTCCTTTGAGTGCACTTCAGCGGGCTACACAGATGCTTTGCCTCCTGCGAGGATCATGCACACTTAGCCTGGCATTTTCCTGATAAATCAGGGTCTCTCTCTAAACAAGCAGCATCCATAAAGACTGAATACCTCTATTTGAGCTTCCCAGCCGATTCTCCCAACATGCACATCTGCGTGAACTCGGGCTGTGAGTTCTCATCCCAAGCGTTGCTGTTTGGCGGCACAGAAGAGCTTCAACATTCAAAGGCCATCTTCAGGAACCTTTTCTGCATAAGTGCGAGTTTCTGTCCCACTGGGTGCCCACGTGTATGTGCCGGTCCGAAAAGGTCCCCTTTAGCTCACTCTGACCCTGGTTTTTGGAAGGGAAGGAGGGCATGCCCAGCACTATTAATGCTGATTTACACTTTCCTCTCCCACCCCCTGCCCCAAAAGTTTCCTCTTTGGTTTCTTTGCTCTGTCACTACCTACATGTGATAATTGGTTAGTTAGTAACCAAAACTGGTAAAGGCAAATGATCAAATACATAATTGAATTCCCGCCTTCAAAAACTAAGCACCTGTTTTTATTCCTGCCACTCGCATTGCCATCAGGTTCAGGGAAAAATAAGAAGGAAAAAAAAAAAGATCTTGTATGCTAGGATTAGCAGACTTTGTGAACCAACATGGTCCCTTGGGGCATATAAAAAGGAAAGGTTTTAATCAGGGGTTGGTATTTCTATGCTTTTTAAAGAAAGTTTAATTTTCACTTATATCAAGCTGTTTAATTACAAGGATGGAGGTGGTAACAAGAAGGAAACTCAAATTCCTTAAAATTGAAAATTTTTTGGATTATTTATGGATATTTCAAAAGAATTTTGAAATATGAATGTGGATTCATACCGACAGTGGGGAAAAGGTAGTTATACATGGAGAAAAAGTATCAAATCCAGTCTTTCTTAAATTTAAATGTGCAATTATTTAGTGTAAGAGATTTCTATCAGTTTGTTGCAGATGTTTCCTGTATCCTTACTAATAGTCCATTTACTCACGAATAAAAACAATTTTCTCTTTCTTATTATTTCTGCTGATCAAAATGAACATTTTTCTTAAGAAACAACTGATGTTTTTAGGACTACCTCCATGTCGTAGGAAATAAAAACCAACATATTTCCAAACAAAATTTATTTTTTCTCAAGAGATATACTGAGTCCAGATACTCTGAAATTGGTATGTTTTATCAAGAATTCCAGTCTCATATGAACATCTCCCAGCACAAAAGCAGAAAACATTCTATTAAAATTCCCTGAATATAGAAAGAATAATTATTCACACAAAAAGTTTTATTTGAAAATTCTAGAATTTCTGACAGTAACATTTATTGGGACATTTTCAATGTGTGTTTCTTACAAAGTATAATAATGTTTATAGAACAGCTTATGAAGTTGATTCTTTTCCCAGTAGAATTTTAGAATCACAAAGAAACTAAGAGTGACAAAAAACTAATAATCTGTCCTTCTACATATAAAAAATTATAAATTTTTAAATAATTTATAAACTCTCAAAGAAAGCACTCATAAAAATTTTTGACAATAGTATTTTCTGCACTGCTAAAAATTTATGGTAGAAATGAACTATTTGTTTTAATCTGTATTTTCTTAACTTTCACAATATACACACAGAAAAAGAGTAATGACAAACATCGATGAAAATTCCATAATGTTGATTTGGGATGTGTACTTTTTGTTTTCATGCTTCATATAAATTGGTGAATGTTACAAAACTGTATAAAATCAAACCCAAGCTATGTTTTTTTCATTAAAATGAAGTCTTTTCTCCATAAAACAGAGGTTCTGAAGATACTGAGAGCAAGTTTACATGATATTGTGTTTGACTGTGTTATCCCATTCATGTAAAATTGGATAAGACTCTCTCTACACATACATAGGCTGAGTCATAAATCTGAGATTGTGATCATCAAAGTAGAAAATAATGGTTTTCTTTGGCGGAAAAAATGGGGAATGAATTCTACTCAAAACTTCATATTTTTCTTATTTGAGTAGCTTTCCAAGAAAGGCAAATTATTTTTATCAATACAGTCAAAGCACAGATTAGCTCTCCCAAAATAAAAATTTTGTTCTTTGATTCATTACTGTGGTTTCCAATTTGAAACAAGGCCTCCTGAGCACCTCAGACAGCTGGGTTCAGTTTCTTGCACATAGTAGGCTATTGTCCTAAAAGCACCCCTAGGGCAGGAACTAGAATTACCTGCTCTGGAGCTTTTTAGTCAGCAACACCTGTTTGCAGGAATCTATCAGACGTCACCAGATTCTCTGGCCTTATCCCACCCAGCTGACAACATACCATGCAGTGATGTTCAGTTTTTAAAATTCAGTATATCTGGGGTGGACCCTGATGTCTGCATTTTTAAGAAGATTATCAAATGATAAAACATACCAATTTCAGAGTGTCTGGACTCAGTATATCTCAGTGAATATTCTCTGCAGTAAAATGGAGCCTTCTGTACTCTGTCCATCTGTCTCATCATTCTTAGTAACCAATGAATAACTTGAGCATCCTGAGATTAATCCTCGATGAAGTGGTGAACCAGAACCATTTGAGAACAATCTGTCTTAGAAGCCAGGCCTTTAAGAAATGGACCATTAAGAAATGAATCCCTCTCCAGCATGTTTACAAGTGTCCCTGTAAAAGTTACTTCAGGTTCTCTCTCTAGCTCAAGAAGAGGCCTAACAGCATTAAAATCTTCTGGTTAAGAATCCAGGGTTTGGAGTTGATAGAGTGCTTTCAAATTTTGGCTTCATCACTAACCTCCATGGCTTTTAGTAAGCCTCACTGCTTTATCTATGAAAAAGAATACCTACTTATACTTTTTAAAATTTCTATTTATTAATAGCTTGGTTGAGATGTAATTCACAGAGCCTACAACTCACACATTCAAAAAATACAATTCAGTGTTTTTTAGTATATTCACAGGGCATGCAACCATCACCACTATTTTCAGAGCATTTTCATCACCCTTGAAAAAAACTCAATACCCATTAGCCCACTGTACATCTGCCTTTCTTCCCCCAATCCCTGGTAACCACTCATCTACTTTCTTTCTCTAGAGAGTACCCTATCTGGGACATTTTATATAAATGGAATCATACATTGTCTGGCCTTTTATGACTACTTTCTTTCATTTAAAATGTATTCAAGGTCTGTAGAATATACCAATATTTATCCCTTATTCCTGAATACTATGCCATTGTATGATTATGCCGCATTTTGTTTGTCCGTTCATCAGCTGATGGACACTTGTTTTGTTTCCAACTTGTGCTACTGTGACTAGTTCTGCCATGAACATTCACATACAAGTTTTGTGTGGGCATAGATTTTCATTTCTCATGGGCATACACCTACAAGCGGGATTGCTGGGTCAGATGGTAACTCTATGTTTAACACTTTGAGGATCTGCCAGACGGTTTTCCAAGCAGCTGTACCATTTTGCATTCCTACCAGCTGTGTAGGAGGGTGCTAATTTCTCCATGTCTTTGTATTTTTGATTAAAGCCATTCTAGTGAATATGAAGTGGTATCTCATTTTGGTTTTCATTTGCATTTCCCTAATGACTAATGGTGTTGAGCATCTTTTCACATGCTCTTGGCTATTTGTATATCTTCAGATGAATGTTCAAATCCTTTGCCTTTTTTTTTTATTGAGTAATTTATTTTTTATTAAAGGGTTATAAGTATTCTTTGTATATTCTGCATACAAGTCTCTTATCAAATATGTGATTTGCAAACATTTTCTCCCCGCAGGTTGTCTTTTCTCTTTCGTGATAGTGTCCTTTGAAACAAAACACTTTTAATTTTGACAAAGCCCAATTTATCTATTTATTTTCTTTGGTTCCTTGTGTTTCTGGTACAGTTGCCTAATCCAAGGTCATGAAGACTTACTCTTATGTCCTATAGAATTTCAGCGATGATTAACTGATATAATGTATGTAAGTTCTAAACATGTAAATAACAGCAGAAAGTAATTATCATAATTGATATTATCATTTAGAAAGTTCTGGGCTTGACCTTCCACCCCTAACTGATTTTTCTAGTTTCCATCTAGGGCCTCTCTCCTGGATTTTCTTCTTGGTTTGACTGTCTGGCTTTGATTTCAGACTCTTCTTGATATGGAAACCACGTGACCTTTAGTTTGCAGTAAGTGAGCTGGCCCTTGCTTAAGCCAGGTTCTGGACTGTCCAGAAGGGGGCATCAGACAACCAGAAAAGAATCCCCTGGAAAAAGCCTTAATCAAACGATATCTACCATTCACAGAGCACCTGCTGTGTGTCATCCTCTTTATATTATCTCTAGCTATTAGAATAACTGTGGGCATTAAATATTATCATCCCAATATTATAAACGAGCCAACAGAGTTCAGGTAAGTTTAGCAGCTTTCTCGACGTTTCTCGGTTTAGCAATTGATGAGCTGAGATTTGCCTAACTATAAAGCCTGTTGTCTTTCTTTGATGCCACCAAGTCTCAGTCTTACGGGGTAACAAGAAATCTTGAAGCAACATTAGAACTTCCTTTTTCCTTAATAGTTCTAAACAGCATTAAACTTTTAACAAGAACATGCTAGGAAACTTAAGAGTCATTGACAAAATTGGAAATCAAGTTCACCGCTCTCAAGGACTTGCCATACAAATTAGAATGCAAAACACAAACAAGCAACATACCCATAAAACGGTTATAAACTAATAATTCCTCAGTAAAGTCAACGTCTTCTCTTCTGGATAGGTCTATGATATTTGTTATAGTTAAACACTGGCTTAACTTTTAAGAACCTGAACCTCATCAGTTTCTCTAAATCACTATGCTCACAATTTGAATATCCACACAGGCAACAGTTAGTACTTTCTCAAAATGTCTAGGATTATCTGCAGCTGGTATGTATACTACAATGCAGATTTTAGAGTTGCTCCCCACGTTTACAGATATTCAGCCCTGGTGTTCGTTATGTTGCATTTGCAGCAGCTCTTCACTCAAAAGCAAGTAAGAGAGTTCTTCCCTCACCATTGGAGGCCATGTTTGCCTCTAGGAAAATAGCATCTTCTTCTTAAATACTCTAAACATTATAAAACAGAAGTTTATAAAGCCAGTAAAATTTAAAATGTGTGGTGCATAGTGATGATGATAATAATACTTTCATAGCAATTATCATGTGCCAGGTTCTATTCTAAGTTCTTTACCTACATATTAATGCATTGAATCCTCACAATAATCCCATGTTGTTGATACTATGAACTTGAAACTTATTACATAGATGAAGAAACAGAGGCCCAAGGTCAAGGTCATGTAGCTTGAAATTGATAGCAGCTAAAACCTGACTTCAGAGTCTAAGCTCTTGAACATTAAAATTCTTTATCTTGAAAAATGATTTAAAGCACAAGATTGGAAAAACAAACCACCATGCCCATCCATAAGGAACCAGGTAAAGGAATTATGATTTCCCCAAACTATGAAACACAGTGGTGAAAAAGTATGAAGAAGTTATCACTAAGCTGAAAGGCAAATACAGATGTGTACAATAGGCTGCCTTTTATGCTTTTTTAATTCCTTTCTTAAATTTGATTTTCATTAGATTTTTATGTATTGGGAGTTTAGCTTTTGTTACAATTTTCCCATTTGTCATTTGATTTTTGGTACAATCTGCCATGCATTTTTTTTTAATTTAAATTAACTTTTCATTTTATGGCTTTTGGATTTTATACCGTCATTAGAAAGACCTTCCCCACTTCAAAAATACAAAACAGTTCTCCCAATATTTTCTTCTGGTGGTTTTAGGGTTATTTTTTAAAATGGATTTTAAATGTATTTTAAGTTTATTATGATATATAGGTGAGGTGTAAATGAGCTTACCATTTTCACAACACCCATTATTAAATTGCCCTCTTTCCACTCCTGCCCTGAGATGCCCTCTTTATCATAAAGTAAATTCTCTTATGTATTTTGGATTATAACTGGACTTACCATAACCCTTTGGGGACCATGTTTTTGATTTACAAGGTAGCCAGAGGCTTTTGCCTTTGTACTCAAATATTACTTCAGTCCTGGAGATAAATTTCTGGCCTGTTTAATGTACCACATTATTTCAAACATCCCTCTTTATCCTGAGGAAGTTAATGAAGTAATGAACAGTGGCTTTACAGTGCTGGCTTCAGAAGCAAACATCTAGAAAAACACTGCCCCTTAGATAAAGATATTGTGCCACTCACCTGATGAGCTTTTCAAACTCATATCATTCTGTCCTCTTGACTCTACAGGTACCCTTTGGAAAACAGCAGCCATGAGGACTGGGTTAAATTCACATTGTGTGCAGCCCCAAAGAGAAAGCGTACTATTCTGACAACTCACATCTCATTGACACCGTGTGAAAGTGTAGAATCAATCAAACATTCCGGACTCCTAACTTTGCATGTCTACTGTTGGCTCCCCTATTCCCCCAAAACCATAACAAAATGGCAGATTGACTCAGGAGTAGGGTGTCACAGCGGCTACTGCAACCAAAGTGATTTTTTATATCATAAAGCTCCCACGTGGGCTACTCTGACCCAAAGTCCTTTTAAACCCCTAGAAAGCCTGTTTGAATTGTTAGACCTTCCGAGTTTTTGAACTTTGCAGACTCCATTTAAGACCACTCTCCGCCATCCCCCCAGTCTCAAGTTCTTAGCATGCAGTGGGATAGATAAGGCGGTAGGAGTGCTGGGCCTCAGGACCTGCATATAATTTGGCCAATGTTCTTGGCTCAATCCCTCCCCAGTGATAAGCTCCAATAACCACAGCTGGAATGTGTGTGCACGCTCTCTAGGCCTGAACAGCTGGGACGAAGGGGGCGAATCACAAATTAAATTTGGAGGTGTAAAATGCTGTGGGAAGAAAATAAACCAAGATGGCTAAAACAGGTGCCAAAGTCGTGTTTGTTCACAGCTCCGTCACAATTTCATTTCTTTGTGTGTATGATCAGCAGCTAAGTTGCATTAGGGAAAATGTCATGCTTCTTTAACCTTTTGATGCCCCAAAGAGAGAAAGAACACCTGTTGCTGAAAAATTTTCCAAGAGTAGTGGGCTCTGTTCCCCAGCAACTGCATATGCTCAATTATTCGACATTGTGTATGGATTGAAATATTGTGTTTTTTAAAAACCAACCACTTCAAGGACTAGCCAAACAGTACAACCATCTCTTTCTTGTAATTTTACAATTTATTGTCTGAGGATTATCTCTTATTAAGCCTGAACATTCTATTACAAGGACCTTAGGAAGTTGAAAGCTTGCATGACAATAGTACTGATTGACCTAGATTGTCTAAAGAATCTCTCAGGAGCCTCTGATGATTCATGAATTCTAAGTGGGAAACACAAAGGGTGACCTTTCTAGAGAACATACACAGAGCCACATAACCCCATTGTGCAATGAGCTTTGCACAGCCTGTAGGTCAGTGTTGGGTTGCAATAGAGCCACTGGTGACTTGTTCTCTGGCTCCACTCACTCCTGCCAGGGGTTCCACATGTGCCTCAGATTCCCCTGAACTGTCCTAGGAGGCAGCTCATCTGTTCTGTTCCTTGGCCTGGTCTTCTTGGCTACCCTTTAGCTTGCAACCTTTTCTGCCTGCTCTGGATCACTGTGTTGACCTGATTGATACTTGCAGAAGGTAACACCACAGCTGCCAAGGGCCTCACTGTCACATTTCTCTGTCCGGATTGCGAAACTCTGAGTCCCACTCTGAGGGGCAGTCTCCTGGTGCTAGCACCTAGGTTTCTTGCACCTTGTACTCTCAGGATCCTGACTTTATTCATTTTTCCTGATATCTCATTAGCCTTCACCTTCCAACTTAGAAGTAGAAACAGGACTTGAGAACCATCTAAATGAGGGACAGACATTCCCTGAAGCCTACCACTCTTGAAGCCCCTAGCCTTAGAAGCAGTTCTAAGAACCCAGGACAAACTTTTGTAAGCCTCCTGATATGAGATTAAAAGCAACATTGACATAAAACAACTTTGAAAATTTTATTTCTTCCTGAAATTGGCATTCTGAATTATAGGTATGGAACAATAGTTCTATCTCTGGTGAACATTGGAAGTCACTGAATTTCCTTCCAAATCGTTGGAGGGGAGAAAGGATTGATAACTCAAAGGAAATGGTCTGCATCCTTAACTATCAAATCATATAAACAGGCCCATGTATTACTATGTAGCATTAATAATATCTTACATTTCCTATGTCCATCCCAGTTTTCAAGGAATCATCCTCATCACAGTATTACAGATTCAGGGCTTTCAAATCCTTAAACCAGTTGACTATATGCTCAGACCTCCTAGACTGTGGGTTTCCTTGCCTTGTGAATTTGTCCCCATTGTGATTCATAATCAAGTCTCTTTGCTTTCAAACTTTGCTTTGTGTGCAGTAGCACTTTCCTCACTATCTAGAGACAAGATGGTGTAGTGATTGAGAGTAACTTGAAATTCTGGCTCCACCAGGTCTTAACTTGGTGACCTTGCACAGATTATGTACCTGACCCTGATGAGTCACTGTAGCTACAGAATGGGGATGATAATTATAATAACAACAATAATAATACATCATGGGGATTTTTCAAGGATTACATGAAGTAAAATATGTAAACCACTTCAAATGTCAGGCATTCTTTAAATGTCAGCTAGGATTATTATTATTCAAGAGAAGGCCTGCCATTAGCCCTCAATAAAGAGCAGTCTCTTGAATCATGCTCCGAAGGGCCACTCTAAGGTACAGAGCTAGAGAATGTAATGTAAAAATACCTGTTTTTTTTTTTTTTTTACAAGTTGTAAACTGGCTCTTGATAAATTTATCTCCATGACTACGGCTCGATGGAAATAAATTAAAAGACTCTGTAATTTGAAGATTCTATCACTGTACCCTTCACAGCATCGAGATGAGAGCATGGCTCTAAGTACCAGCCAGCAGATGGACTGAAAGAACAGAATCACTCATTTCTTTACCACTTACTATTTTATGTTGTTCTAGCCACATAAGAAAATCCCCCACAGTAATCTGTATGCTCAGTAATAATTCAAGACAGAGAAATCACTCTGCAAGAGTGTGTGGACATCATCTAGAAAGCCTAACTCCTAACAGGTGAAAAATCTCACAAGAAAAACAAATGACTTAAGCCAACAGGAAAATAACTCCCTACAGAAGGCACAGAGGAGGAGCCAGGGCCTAGAGCTCTGTGGGCCACGGGTCCATCAGAGCTGTGTTGTCAATGGTTCACAGCTTCCCGAAATGTGTTCTGCTCTGCAGAGCCCCCAGTGCACAAAAGCTGTTCTGCTGAAGCTG
Source organism: Cynopterus sphinx (assembly GCA_030015415.1). Classification (NCBI taxonomy): domain Eukaryota; kingdom Metazoa; phylum Chordata; class Mammalia; order Chiroptera; family Pteropodidae; genus Cynopterus; species Cynopterus sphinx. The sequence goes on along the minus strand of CM057391.1, from coordinate 16,736,409 downwards.
TTGAATTTGTCTGGGCTCTCTCTCTGAGCCACATTCTTGGTTATATGGGTCCCAAATAATTACCCTGTGACTCCAAGGTTTTGCAGAGATTTTGGAAATAGCCCTGGAATGCTGTCCTCAGAATCGTTATTCCTTTATAACCGGTTGGCCAATGGTATTTGACTGAGCTTCCAATCCAGACTCTGTCACTTCTTAGGACACACTCTCTACCAGAGAGTTTTTGGAGTCTCTCTTTACATCAGTCATATGTGCCTGAAAGCACCTGACTTGGAGAATGAGCACAGCTGAGGCTCAAGCCGGCCCCTGCCCCAGAATGATTTTGCCAGTGATCAGAGTCACAGAGCCAGTGGGTTACAGAACTACTTTAGCCACAAGAGTCTCATTCCAATGTTTTATTTTTGTTTTTCCTCACTGCACACTGCCTCCTTGCATGAAAACAGTCCAAGTCAATTACAAGTAGGAGCAGTAGTCAGGAAGGGACAAGGCTCACTACAGCTAATAAAGAATTATCTTTCCCCACAATTACCCTTCAGTAGAGGGGACTAATTAGTGAATTCCTTAAAAACTGTTTTCTATGTACCAATCTCAGACAAGTGTAGTTTTGGTGAGATGTGTGATTCTGTTGTAATAGGAACCCAGACCTGGTGTCTAAACTTCAGCATTAAGAACATAATTGCAGGTATCATTTATTTCTACCTAATTCTGCCTCATAGCTGAAATGGAAGTAACTCTCCTCCAAACTCACATGGATACCCAGAGGGTGTCCTTCTATACAATCAGATATGAGCTTCTGTAGAATATTTCTGTGATTTAGGAGTATGAAGATTATCTTGAATTTCCTTCTCCCAAAGCATGATTTGCATTTCCTATTTTGCCCATTTTTGTCACCTGCTTTGGACAGATGTCTGCTATATCTGGGATGTTGGCTAATGCCTGTGACATCTCTCTATCAGAACTCTCCTGCCCTGCTGAGAGACTCAGCAGTAGGTGCCCATGCTCCATACCATGAGGCACTGCCATAGATGAGTAGACAAAGAATGGCTCCTAGCCCAGGCTGACTTCTGAGGTGGTCGGTCCTGAAATCTCTACCCAACAGAAGTGCCCTAAACTGATGCTGGTTGTATGAATCAATACAATTCTCTCTCCTGAACTAAACAGAGAGAGAAAAAAGAATGGAAACAAACCCCAGCAATGCAGTGCAGTGCACTATCAATTGAGCTAATATATGGCTAAGTGGAGTCCCAGAAAAATAGAACAAGAAATAAAACATATATGAAGATAATTCTCCAAAATTAAAATCCATAAAGCCACAGATCCAAGAAGCTCAGATAATCATTCTAAGCCAGACAAAAATAACATGTGTATAAGTATGTGCACATGTGCGCACGTACACACACATACACAAACACATACACCCCTAGACACATCACAGTCAAACTTCTGTGAAGCTAAAATAAAAAAAATAATCTTGATGTCAGCCAGAAAAACTAAAGATGCAAGGTGTATAAAGAAATAATTACATCATACTTACAGAAAACCACACAAGACCAACAACAGAGTGACATATTTTTAAAGATCATTAACAGATTTTGTTAAAAACTTTTGATTTACAGAATTGAGATTACAAAGATCTGTATACTTACCCCATTAATAATGAATGTATTAATAATTACAGTATTAACTCTAGTCAGTGGCTTACATTAGGATTTACCCTTTGTATTGTGCTGTTGTGTTGTGTTGTACTTTGTAGTCCATTGCACTCATTCTCTTGGTGGGCATCAGTTCTGTGGTTTTTGACACATGCCTAGTGACATGTACCTACTATTTATTTTATAAAGAATAGTTGTCCCGACCCTAAAAATCCCCTTTGCTTTTCTTAGTCATCCCTCTCTTCCTTCCTCCCAAACCCCACAACAATCACTTATGGAGTAGTATAATTAAAGTACTAGGGGGAAAAAAAGCAGTTAACTCAGTGGAAAAACTGTTTAAAAATGAAGGTAAAATAAAAACTTTTGTAGACAACAAAAACTGAGAGAACCCAGTGACAGCAGATGTGAACCACAAAGAATGTTAAATTTAAAAATTTTCAGGTAGGAGTGTTATTACCAGATGGAAACTTGGATTTGCACAAAGACATGAAAAGCATTATAAACGGTAAAGATTAACATAAATAAAAGATACTTTTCTTGTTTTTAATCACTATAAGAGATATTTGATAATTAACAGTTTACTGCAGGGTTTATAATATATGTAAAAATAAAATGTACAACAATAAAACAATAGAGGGAGGAATTGGAAATACACTGTCATACAATTCTTACACTATAAAGCAGAACAACATTGTTTTAAGGCAGCTGAAACAAGTTGAAGTTATTATATTTTAAACCTTGGAGGAACCATTAACTTTTTAAAGAGGTGAAGCTAAACTCCACTAGAAATATAAAATGGAATCATAAGACACAATATTAAAAAAGGAAAATGGAATAAAGAACAAATGAGAAAAATAAAAAACCTAGCAAAAGGTAAATTTAAATTTGATCGTATTATATAATTAAATATAAATGATTTAAATACCAAAAAATAAAATATTAAAAACAAAAAACAACAAAAAATCAACTATGTCTTGTCAATAAGAAACCCTCTTAAAACAGGGCCAACACACTGCAGTCCACAGGCTAAATATGTCTGGCAGTGTTTTTTTAAGGCCTTTATTGATATCAGACAAACGGGACATCTGAACAAAGAATATTCGAAGGGATAAAGAGGACATTAGGTAATAATAAATGGGTCAGTTCATTATACAGAGATAAAAATCTTAAATATGTACGAGTAAAGCTTCAAAACCATGAAGCACAATCTGACAGAAATAGAAAGAAGCACACAATCACAATTGCAACTGGAGATCTGGACATTCCTCCCTCAGTAATTGAAAGACGAAGCAGAAATATTAACTTGGTAAAGTTATAGGCCTCAATACAACAACCAATCAGCTTGATCTAAGTAATAATTACTGAACACACCACTCAATAAAAGCAGAATATACATTCTTTCAAGTAAACATGAAAGATTCATCAAGACAGATCACAGGCGTTAACTACAAGTTATATTTTGTGACTCACTCTCCTCCCACTTATTTTTTAAATTATTTAACAAACTATTGCACTAATCTGGGACAAAATAAAGAGTCCCAATAATAATAAAAAATAGTGTCTCTGGTTCTGGCCCTACCTGCAATCTTAGGACTAATAGACCCTTTTAAGTGCCTCCTCCCACATATTCCCCCAAGTGCACACACACACACACACACACACACACACACACACACACACACACACACTTTGCTTCATAATGATGTCTGGAGTCCCAGAGGAATCTCAAATGATGTGGATCCAACTTGTTCTGTCTTCTGTCACTGTCAGAACTGCTGGCACCAGAGTTACCAATTCACCCAGGTGAGACTGTAAGATTCCTTCTTCCCATGATACAGTTCCCCAAACACAGCCAGTTTAAAGGCACAGTCTCCAACAAGACCACCCTGACTCCTGACGCTGGCCACACTCAGGGGTCCCCACCCAGGACACCTGTATTTTTGATGAACTGGCTACACATTCAGGGACTCTCACAACCTCCTTAGGTTTGATCGTTCACTACTCATCGATTTAAGGCCAGCATGGTAATTATGATTACAATTTTATTATAAAGAATAAAAATCAGGAGCAGAGACACATGAGGTCGAGGTCTGGGAGGTTCCACAATGCGGGGCTTCCCTGCCCTCTACGGGAGAATCAGGGTGGGATGTGCTCTCCAACCAGGAAGCTCCCCTGCGCTTTGATGTCGAGTTCTGATGAGGGTTTCATTTCAGAGAGACGCGATTGACTGAACTCAAGCTCTAGTCCTCTGCTGCCCAGAGATCAGCTGGCTCAAAGTCCCAACCCATTAATCACATGGCTGATCTCTGTGCTGACCAGGTGCCATCCTAAGCCAACTCATCTCATTAACATAAATGTGGGTGGTTTAAGGGGCTCAGGCGTAGCAAAGACACTGCTCCTACTCAGGAAAGCCCATGGATTTGGGGTCCACCTCCAGGAACAGGGAGAAGCGCCAAATTCTTCATGCTACAATGTTTAGAGCAGCTTTATTCATCGTTATCAAAGTCTTGAAATAGATCATATACTCAACTGGTGAGTAGACAAAGCAATTGGGTATATACCTACTGTGGAATATTATTCACAATAAAAAGGATGAGTCATTGACATAACAGGTGAATTTCAAAAACAATAACTATTTTTCACATAGGCATTATAAATGCAAGAAGTATCTACATAGCATTGTCTTATGATTAGTAGCAGCAGCAGAATAAATTCTTTTTTCGAAAGTCTTAATAATTTCATTTAGTTTAGGGTTTTGCAACTCCAGTGCTATTTCCATTTTGGACCACACAGTTCATTACTGCGGGGTGCTGTAGAATGATTAGCAGCATCCCTGGCCTCTACTTCTTAAGGTACGAGTAGCAAATTTTCCAGTCCTGACAATAAAATCGACCCAAATGTTCCATGAGGGGCAAACTCACCCCCAGTGGAAAATTACCTATTTAGTCAAACACCATTTTACATTTTCATAATCTTAAATGTTTTCTGGAGGTGAAGATAACTTACTTGAATCATTCAACCAGGGTAGGAAATTTGTGACATTCAAACTAGGCTTTCCATAGAAAAACACATCTGAGTTCTGAATAAACTAGAAACTTTATAGTAGTACGGTAGTATTACTTTTCACTTTAGGGCAAAGACAACTAGTTGTTTTAAATCAAAATTATTAAAACTGTCCAACTTGTCTATGTCTTCACTGTTTAGTAATATTATCTATCTTCTACATTTACATACCTAATTACATATTTGACAAGGTCTTAAGCATTTTCGTGTTCATTGATAAAACATGTATGCCTTTGTTTCTTGTATCCTCCAGTCAAGGCCGTTAAAGAATGGCTAACTTTTCCTAGGCCACCTCCTTCAGCAAGTGTCTGAGTTTCCTTTAAGAGCTAGCAAACCTGCCCATTCAATGTTAGTTTGTTTTTACTTTCTCTTTGAAAATCATTTGGTTCTTTTATTTTATAAGTCCTCCTTAAGTCTACCTAGGCAATCAAAATCGGAGCTGCTATTGCAAATGTTACTATAGTTTAATTTCAACTTCCAATCGTTTATTGCTGGCATGTAGAAATACAATGTATTCATTTATATTGACCCTACTGGCCTTGCTAAACTCAGTTAAAGATTCTTTGGGAATTTTTGCATAACTATCATCTCTGGTAAGAAAGACAGTTTTAAATCTTCATTTCTAATAGGAACTCCATTAGATTTAAGATACTTTATAACCTAATTTACTAATTATCTATGGAGATAAGCAGAACCATACATATTTATCAACACATTTATGAAATACCTTACATTCATTAATAAAAGAATTTTATCTAACTGTTGAGCAAGCTAGGGAAATCTAGGGGAGTTTAGTGCTGAGTTTCTTCCTATTTAAGAATCTACATGCATGTATTTTGTTTGCTTTTAACACAAAGCTTTTTTCATATACTTACCTGGTTCATTGAGGGGTTTTCTTTTTGTTTTTAAAGAAATAAGAAAGAAAATCAGGCTACTCAGCAACTTTCAGCTTGCAGAGGAAGTCGTGAAGCTCTCGCCAAGCCAGAAATAACCTTTCCCACTCACTCTACAGTTTCATTGCAGCATACACACACACTCGTTGATATATTGTTGTGAAAATCAGGAATTCTTAAGTCACAACATTTATTGTAAAGCCACGAGACTAATTTCTCAAATTTTTGTATGCGTTCTCTCCTATTTGGAGGTAAATCTTTTTTTTTTTTTTAATTAGATGTCCCCAGTAATGCATATAATGTTTTTATGCCTAATTAATTTGTGGAAGTTGAGACAATGAAGCAGTGAATGACAGCCACAAATACAGTATTACAAATAAACCATTTGTACAAGGCTACTTTTTACAAAAAAAAGGCTTATTTTTTTCTATTTACACACACACAAAGTAGCAGGCTCATTTTTAAAACTTCATCCCTGAATCAAAAGTAAACAACAAAACTCACCAATTTGCCATAGCTGCTTTGAAAAGAGCGAGGTCAGAGACACAGAAGACACAGAGGGAGCAGCTTTCTTCCCAGCAGACACAGCACTTTTTCTTGAATGCTTTTTTTAGCTTGTAGTATACCATTTAAAGAAGACAACGTGGGCATACTACCCTTGAGAGGAGAAACACCATTACCCACGTAGGCTGCAACACCAATGCCTTCTGAATTCCACAGGTGAGATCAACTACTGTCCTAACTAAACCTGTGTCTGAAATGCCCGAAGATACTAAGAATCCTCAAGACAGGCAAACAAAAAGATAAATGGCTGCTTGATAGACAATCAGAAGGTCAAACCACAACAATCAGCTTCCCAACATTGCCTCCACCAATGGAGTTATAAAGCAGCTGTGCTCTAATCAAAACCACAACCAGATTTGACCAATATGCAGAAAAAGAACCAGAGGGGAAAAAAAACAGGAGTCGGCAGGGGAAAAACTCTAATTGTTGAACGTGGTTCATCCTTGGAGGCAAAATCAGTGCAGAAGGTGGGCATTTCAGTGGCTCACCCACCTGTCAAAGGAAAACTCAAAAAACAACAGTATTTAGGCAAGGTGTTTACTTGCAAAGAAGACTGCAAAGGAATTTTCAGGCTTTAGGACAGGTTCACAAAATATAAAGAAGTTACTTGAAAAATATCCCACGGCTATCAATGTTACTGAATCCAATACACGAGAGTAAACCCCAGCAATTTTCTCATTTAATCATTCATCTCTCATCCTCCAAGAAAAACTGTTTTTATTTATCTCAGGTTGCAAATTCCTTCTCTTTCCCTACCACCCTCAACTATAGGATGCTTACTTAAATAAAGAAAAGGTAAAATATTTGGTTTTGCTGCCCCCTGCCTTCTCCCTTTCTTAAGACAGTTAAGCACCTTATTTACATTCTCTCTATAAGTCAAGCCACAAATTCATCAATTTTGCTCATAAAGAAATGACACAGTTATACAAGAAGTGAAATCTTCTGTCCTTACTTTATCTTATTTTTGTGACTGAGAGCACAGGATAGCGGCAATTTTGCTCCCATACATCGTTTGACAATGTCTGGAGACACCTGGTTTGTCACCACTTGGGTTGGGGGTTAATGCTACTACTGGCAGCATCTAGAAGGCAGAGCCCAAAGATGTTGGTAAACATACAATAACGCACGGGGCAGCTCTCACAACAAAAAGTTATGCAGTCCCAACGTCAAGAGCACCGCTGCTGAGAAATTGGCAGTCAGACCACCTGGGTTATTTCAGCCTGATGACTGACTTACCAGTCGTGAAACTAGGTAACCGACTCAACCACTGTATGCCTGAATTTTCCTATCTATAAAATGGAGACGAAAATAGTAGCAACACCTCAAAAAACGTGATTGGTAAGCACTATTACTGTTTACTATTGGAATCTTTATTGGAAACGCATGAATCTGTTCCTCCAGTTTTTTAGATTGCAATACACACCCATATTAATATCACTTGATCTTTTTCCCTTAAGGATCTACATCTAAATTCTCTTGACCAGTATTTTTGCCTCTAGGTTTGGAGGCTTCTACACAAGGATGAATCTTATTGCCCTTTGGTACAACTCACCACTATTAGCCATTTCTTTAGGTCAAGGTACATAGTTGTACAGAAGAGGTAATAGCAGGTACGACTTTCAAAGGTTTGCTTATATGGCTGGCTCTTGTTCTTAAGTTATCTGAGAACTTGGATTTCAGGAATATTCTTGCAATTCCCCAAACTGAATAAAAGTGGCTCACTGTGCCTAAACTGTTTGTACAAAATACATGGTTTATGCAGAACATATGCTTTCCTTGTGGGAGTCTAGAATTTTGGTATGTGACAGGCAGAGGGTTGCCTACATGCTCTGTCCCAATAAAAACCACAGGCATTTTATTGAAGGAGCTTTCCTGGATGGCAATATTTCACAAATGTCACAACTCATCGACGTCACTGGGAGACCTTTGGAAGCTCATGTCTGGTTTCTCTCAGACTTCTCCCCATGGAGCCTTTTCCTTTGGGTCTGTCCTACATCCTTTTGCTGTTAATAAATGTTAGCTGTGAGTGTGACCATGGGCTAAATCTGGTGAGCCCTCCTGGTGAATCACCAGGGGGCAGTCTCGGAGATTTCCAAGGCACAATCCTATTGTTTTGTTCCATTCGTTATGTTTAAGGTCATGTTTCCCAACTTCAAGTATCACATTTCATACATTTCTTACTCACTGTATACATTAGTAGATAGACATGAGTTGATTAAGTAAAATTTTCATTCTATTAATTTTTTTCTTGTGAAGTACTAGGCTCGCAATAACTGCTGTACACACGGGTCAATGTCTGGTACAAATTTTAAAAACTAAACTGCACAATATCATTTTTCTCTCCCTCTTACATTTTCCTAGTTCTCTCGATCACATCAGCAAGGTCCTTGGCAAGTATCTCACTTGTCATGAGATGTACTCTATTTCCCCTGAATTGATTAATACTCAGGGGCCAAATTCAACTCTAATATCTTCTATATAATCAGCTGGTGATTTTTCATTTTCTTTTTTCTTCTACAAACTGATCTTTCCATGGGAATAATAGGCTATAAAATTTTTCGAAAAATCTGTGTCCCAAATCCACTGGTTTTTCTAAAACTTATATTCCGTAATTAAAGAATCTTCACTTTTATTTCTCCTTTACTGAGATTTTTAAACCACGTTCCTAGGGAACATTATCCTCAAGCTATTAATAAGTGTTTATGACAAAAGATTCTGTGGTTAACTAAGTTTGGGAAATTAGGTAAACAAAGTTAGATTTATTCATGATAAAACTTTTCAGAATCTTTGATATAATCATTTGCATCGATTAAGAACACTAGGATTTTGTATAGCATGCAGATTTGTATAAGTTACATAGAAGCATAAGATTATTCACCCAGGAAAATTTTAAAAGGACCATTACTTTATGGTATGCATTTTGAGAAAGACTATGCCAAGCGCTGACAGGGTAGCAGTAATCACACCTGGTGTCAGAGAAATCTGTGGATACAGGTCCCAGGGGCTGCAAATATTATAACCAACCAGATATAGCTACACTGCTACACACTGAGTCTACTGCTTTAAGAACTCAAGTCTAAAATATTAGTCAGACTATGAATTAAAAATGAGATCAAATAAAAATTGTTAATGAATTATTATAGATCTCTCTCTATGGGGAAATTACTTTATAATTTTGAATGACAGAGAAGTATGAAGTTTCTTTAACACTGTGGTAGTCAATTCCTTTCCCCATAAAAGAAAAAACGAAATTAAGTTTAGTTGCAAGTCACTAATCACTCACTAGTTCATCTATCAACCTGGAACTTGCATTCCTTGATTTTTATAATGAAAGAAAAATACACAAGAGATACTAAAAATAAGACCACTGAGCAAGCATTTTTTTTTTTTAAGTAATAAAAATACATCTCTACTAAATAAAGTCAACAGAAAGGTTTGTTAATACTTTATTAGTATTTACTAATGGACAGAACGGAACACAAACCAAATAAAATTTTTACTTTTCTTTTTAGTTCAATAAAAATAACTGACATTCTGATTGTTGTTTCTTCTTTGTTAAAGAAGGAAAGTATTGACAGAATAGTTAGGCACACAGCTGACACTGTACAATGATATGCACAAGTTACCTTTTAACAGTTATAATCCTAAAATGTGCTCTTTATATTTTTCCCTTGTAATACAGGAGTCATGCTCCTATAGCAAAATTTACTAACAACAAAAGAATTTTATAAGGAGTGACAAAAAAGACTTTTAAAACAAGTCCTTAAATAAAAGGATGCAGCAACAACGGAATGTAAGTTGTTGGGTTAAGAAGACAGTTTAAACTAGATCTGAAAACATTAAAAATTCATTTATTTTACAATTACTCAAATACACATGCATTAAATGAAAATATTGCACAAAAATTAAAATTTTAGATTGTGAAATTTATATTGTTCTTAATTTTTAAAAAATTGGTACACACTCTGGTAGCACTTAACTGTTTGATTTTTTCCGAACACCAGCAGCACAAACTTAAAATGAGCAAACTGAAATATCCAAGAAAGTTGTTTTTGTTTTTTAAAAAAATTAAGGCTAACCAAGTGCATCCATTGGTCAATGGCACAATTGTTTCCAGCAACTATTCCAAACACCCTAATAATAGGAAACGTCCATCTAAGCACTATATTTAAATCATACAATCAATTTTTTAGGTGAATGAATGAACTATTACAAGTTAGTAGTTTGTTACCTGAAAAATTAGAAAACCCAAAGAATAATTAATTTTGATGGTTCCTGCCCAAAGGCACCACTGACTTAAAAAAACACATTCAAAAATCAAATATCAGAAGTCATAAAGCCTCTTCATGTATATTCATATATGCAATAAATGTATTAAATGTAGTAATTTTATTAAATATAGTACACTGTACTTATGGGTTAAATATTTTACACACAGCTTGACCAAGTCATTCAAAAAGTATCTCTAATTTTGGCATAACCATGGCTCTCTCTGATGTAAAACACAGATGTGCATAGAGAGGATGCACAAACATTTACATAGACTACCATTTGACATTTCTGCTTTTGAAATATAAACTCTTTTAAACAAAACTTATTTTAAAAACCCATTTACTCAAATATTTTTTGGTATGATGCAGTTATCTTGCAGGGCTGCGATGAAATTTGCAATTTTGCATGACATTTCTTTCCCTGATGGCCAGCATTCCTCACGTTATCTAAAAATGTTTCTTCACATGTACACGCTAGACTCTTACATGAATTCTTTTGTTTACTCTTAGATTTATTTATGTCAAAAATATACTTGAACGGGCAGGGGTATAATTGAAAATCATTGCACTTATGGCCATGCTGATGCTTTTTACAGACACGTTTCACATAGCCTCACATTTAAAGCCTGGGGCATGGGGCACGGGGAGGGGCCAGGGCAGAGAGACACACTGAGAAGAAATATTATTTCTTCCACCAGAGTAAATAAGGACCTTTTCTCATTTGCAAGTTGCAATTAAAGAGATTTCATTTATGTAATTCTGAAGACATGCAACACATGCTGAATATATGCATACTACAAGTATGCACAACAGCATTATTAATAAATATGATTATTATTATAAAGCTTTAGAGAAAGGCTTTATTCTGTTATTAGGCTTCACTCTGTATGTAGGATCTCAGTGAACACAAGACAGTAATATCTTGTTCCAATCTTAAAGCTTCCAAATAACTGGATACCAATACTTTGTCCCTTTACCTTAAGCATCTAGCCGGTCTTTTAACACCAGGATCTTGGCTCAGTGGTTTGATAAGTAGCTTAACTATTTTAAGGTTTTAGTGTTAAATATTTTTAAAACAAAAAATGTTGACACACCCAAACCCTCAGTCAGTGGAAGTATTTACAACTATGCAGAAATCCTGCATACAAGGGATATAAAGACTTCAAAGATGGACATACATGGAGAATGAGAAAACTATAAGAAATGCAGAGGCTCCAAAACTGGAAAAGGTATTTTGTTGTTGTTAATATAAAATTATCTTAGGGACTTAAATGTATACACTGAGGGGTTTTGCCAACTTGCTTTATTTAGTAGAATTTTACATTATGCAAAATATAAATAAAAGCATATTTTAAAAAATATTATAGTTTGTTTTCATTATTTTCATGTATGTACACTACTATAGAATTAGGAATTTGTATGTTTACATATGACTAATAAACTCATTTAACCCTTTGATTTGCTATTTTTGCAATCACCTAAAGTATGTCTAGATCACACAATTTAAAGTTATCATCTGGAAACTTTCAATAGAGTACTGTTTTTTTTTTTAATTTACATATTTTTAGGACAGAATTTATTTGGCGGTTCTTTCAACAAATTATACCCCCTACTGCATAAACGGTAATCTCTTACAGGTAAAGAAACTGTAATAATTTTGAAACTTATATGAGAGCCACCATACGCTTCTTTTTGCATTCAGAATGTCAAAAGAAAACTTATGATTGAGTATCATAAGAGTAAAACAGTCCTTAAAGCACATATCAATCAATTCAAATTTGTTTTATACCAATGAATAACAAATCCAAACTGTTTCTGATTGGTTTTATTATATACTAGGTTTCATTTTATATCACGAAACTGTAATTTGGGTATAAAGTTACTTCACACTTTATGGGTATTCTGTCACTTTCCCCAGACCCAGAACAGATGTTCCAAAGATCATTCACCTGGCTAGTCCACACTATATCAAAGTTCCAACACAGACCTATAAAATTATTATGCAAAACAATCCCTCCAAATCGTACATTGCACAATCTCCCACTGTTAAAACAAATTAGCCAATTTATCTGTGAACCGTTGTTTTGTGCTTTCCTTAGCTCTCATACATACACTCTGGCACTGTGTCTTTGCTGGAGAATGCTGATTCGTTTGAAACTAGAGACCAGCGTCATTCTTGCTTGAGATGGGGGCAGCATCCTCTCAATGTTGCAAAAATACGCACCAAATCATTTAAGACATGGCAACTCTCTCGGTAGTGGCTGATTACAGACGAGGATGAGAAGAATCACAGTCTTATGGATGTATTAATAATCTATCTTGAGACACTAAAAGACTGGTGCAGACACAACAGTATATGAGTTAAGCCCCAGAAGATGTGTCCATACCATTAGTTCTGGACAAAATGAACAACAGCTTCATAGATTGGAGTGTCACCTTTTCTGTAAAGAAGGCGTTTGAGTTGTTTGAAGTTTCTGTTTATATTTCTGCATCTGCTTTGATCGTGAATGCAGTTTGTTGAAAAGTTCACGGAATTTATACTGTGGAAATAAGGTTTCCAAAAAGCCTTCCAAGAAGACATAAACCATCCTTCTATTTAATTGGTTGTGCTGAAACATTTCAAAAACACGAAGAATACCTTTCCGTGTTGTCTCAGCCCCAATAATGTGCTTCAGTTCATCTAAATGAAGGGGGGGAAATAAACACAATTTGTTACTCAAATAAAGGAAACTCAAGGCCTAAAGTTAAAAAGGTAGAGCACACAGCAAAGTAACTGATATTGAGTTAACGTGTTTCAATTATGTACCATAACTGAGGCTTAATGTTTATATGTGTGCATGCACACATGCATCTACTTACGTGACAGGGACAGGGAGAACACAGCACAAGAGAAAGGACGATCCAGACTCAGAAACCCTAAATTAGAATTATCACCCAGCCCCTTAATACCTGTAGCTCACCCACCCTGAGGAGTCTGTTTTCTCATCTGTCAAAAAGGAATTTATAACAAATACTTTGTCCCTTTATCTTAAGCAGCCTTGATTCTAAACATTCTTTTAATACCAGGACTTAATATCAGGCTCAATGGCCTGATAAGTAGCTTCACTATTTTAAGGTTTTAATGTTATCATTAAATATTATTATAACTGTAAAGGTTTATAAGGCTTCAATGAGATAATGTGAAAAGTGATCTGTAAACTCTAAAACACCAAATATTCTTACTATGTGTAATGTACAATGAGAAATAAGCTCTAAGGAAACTATGTTGAAAGTTGATCTATGATCTCACAAAACTTGCAACACAGTAAAAGCGCCATTAAAATACTGAAAGTATAAAGATGTTGGAGGAGGGTTTGGTGGCTGGAATTCTACATGAGAATATGAGAGAAGCTTCCCTTTAAGGCAGTGACAACTGAAGTGACAACTTCGCTACCCAGGCAGTGTTTTCACATGTACAAACAGATGCAGGATTAGCTTTGGTGGAGAAAACATCAATGAGCAAATGAGCACTAAGAGGGAAAACAAGGCAGCTTCAAGAAATGGAGGTAGTACAGTTTGGTTGAATTTTAGGACTCCTGTAAGAGAAAGCAGAGAAAAAGAAATGGAAAATGACAGTGCTATGACTGTCAGGATGAGCAAGTTTGGAGTTTACTCATAGGTACATGGAGCCATTACAGATATATGAATATGAGAACATGTATAATTATTCTTAGTTATTCATAGTCAGGGCCACGATATTTTATTGCTTTTGAAAGAAACTTGCAACTTTCAAAAGGTATGATTCTAACTAGGGTACAAAAAAATTAAAGCAAAAATTTATGAATTCACTAAAGAACAAGAGTGGGATTATGTATATATAAAAATATAATACTTTTATATCAACTTTCACTGTGTTCCGCGTCTTCACACGTCACCTTCTCAGGGAAGCATTCCCCTGGTCACCTTATCTACAATCGCAGCTCACCCAACACCTCCCATTTCCTGCACTATTTGCCTCCTCCGCATTTACCACTGTCTACCATACTGGCATTATTAACTTAGTCTGCTTTCTGTGTCCCTCTATTATAAGGTAAGCTCCAAGAAGGCAAGGCAAGGATCAGTGCAAATGATAGTGTCTGGCATGATATGCTCTCAATAAATACTTACTGAAAAAATGCATTAAGGCTTTTTCCAGCTGTATACTTGAGTGAATCTAACACGATCTGGTTTATTCTAATCATTTATTAAATAATATTCTGTTATTACTTTTTAAAAATGTTACTTCCATAAATTTGTTTTTTATCTCCAAATGCAACAGCATAGTCTACAAGGCAGAATTAATAGCCATGTGGCAAATTTCTAATTTAACTGACAGAAGAGAAACTTGATTATTATTGATGATAAAAATATAGTTTTAAATTATAAAAAAATAGAAAAATAGATATTATATGATATTAAAGAACTTAACAAATATTTTTTCCATTCTCTATATCCACCATTCAAATGTGGAGTGAAGATATCTAGGTATTTTCAAAGATATTCATGACCAAAGAAGGGTCAAACAACCACCCAGCTGACACATTTTATCGTCAATTTTATTTTCAAATGGTTTCAAGGCAACAAAGACAAGTGGTTAAAAGCACCAATTTTTTCCAAGTGGCTGAAAGCAGAGGCTTTCAAGTCATTCAGAGTTGAGTTGGAATCCCAACACTCTCTTACTAGCTATAAATGTTGGGTGGCTTACTTAAATTCTTTGAGCTTCTCTTTCCTCATATATAAAGCTGTGACATTAACAGTGCCTAGCTTCATAATATTGTTAGGATGCTTAGGTAAGAAAAAATGAGAAATACCTAGAACAGTGTCTAATATATGGTAAACAATCAAATGGTAGTTATAATTAAACTAGCACGCTCAATGCCAAAAATTCAGAAAAATTACAAATTCATAAAATTTTTAGCAAACAGGTTCACTTACCTGGCATAATTGAAAGTAATTTAGTTTTCCCTGCAATTCTTGTTCTCATTCGAATAGCTTTATCTCTGCATGGAACAGTCTCTGCTAAAATGCCATTTGGCCAAAAGGCATCTCTATTTAAAAAGATTAAATAAATTTTGTAATCATTTTCATTTTCTAATGATAAAAATTGGTAAAATTCTAATTTTCTACAGAAAACACAAATATAAACACAGAGATGAAACACTTCTGAAATTTATACAGGTATGACATTCAATAAATAGTAATAAAGTATGAGGTTCAATTTTAGGCATAAAAGGATATACACAAGAAAGATAACAGATGTATTCTGCCCTGAAATAATATAAACACTAACAAATAATAAAGGAAGCAAAATGAAACATATAGATGACGACATGACAGCCATTTAAACTCAAAGTCGGCTTCTCTCATCTCTCTGAGATGGAACATCTCACCGAAACACAACCCACGATATCCTGGATTTGGATACCTTAATGATATCCTTCAGTTTCCTTATAACTAAGCCAATATAGAGCAAATTCTGCATCCACATCTTCTAGCTGGATTGATGACAACATTCCTTTTACATATATAACCCATTCTCCTACACTCTCACAGCATCCCTATTCCTTAGTTCTAGGGCCAAAGGCAGGAATTAAGCATAATACCTAAGCTTCCATGTGGAAATTTGGTCTGAAGGCGAGACTCCCCAGAGTAGTTGTTCTTACTTTGCATATCAGAAACACCTGGGAGCTTTAAAAAATCTAACTATGCAGCCTTTCTAACAGATCAATTAAGTCAGACTCGCTGGAGATTCGGCCCAGGCATCAGTACTCTTGCAAGTGATTCCAACGTGCCGTCAAGGCAGAGGATCACTGGTCCATAGGAACAGCATTTACCTGCCCTGAAACAAAACCGAGGCACCATGGCAGCTGGGTTCAGCTCTTGGCAACAGTATGATATAGAAAGGAGGAACTCGGCTTCAGAGTAGAGAAATCAGCTGCTTACTTTCTGTACACGAACCTTTGTGCAAGCTGCTTAATTCTCTAATCCTCAATTTTCTCATAACAAAATGAAGACAAAAATCTCTATCTTGTCAAACATGATAAAATCAGAAAGTGTACATACAGTAGTTGGCACAGCACCAAGCAAATAATGTTCAATACAGATAGCTCCCTTCTTTCTGTTACTTCAAAACACACAATTCCATGAATATTTATGCCTTGCTTATCTTTCTCTTCTAGAAAAAGAGGTTTATTTCTCTGCTATGCTGAGCTTTCCTTGAAAGGACTGCGTCGCACAGTCCCCGTGACTGGCAAGGTGTTAATAAACACAGAAGAGGGTCTCAGAATATTTTTATAAAATGAACATATGACTTGCAGTATCACTGCCTTTTCAGAGGTTTAAATAGTTAAAAAATTAGACTATGGTGAGAGACACACATACTTAAAATTTTTTGTTTTTCCTTTAAAATTAAGGTTAGCAAATATATCTGGGAAAAATTAGTCCTCGACACTAAGTATTTGATTAGACTGACCATGCCTTATCTAGACTAATATTTTAACTATTTTAAAGTCACATAACTGTAATAAAATGTAGCTTAACATCTTAAAGAATTTTCTTCTACACTTCTGTTCTGGTTTTTGAGAAAACAAAGATCAATAGGTCCATGGGACAAAAGTTTATTATAATTCAAGTCTTTTTGCTCATCAGTGATGACTAAAACCAACTTTACAGGCAGGAAGAAAAGCAATCAAAGTTAATCAGCGATAACAATGCTAAACTCTGTACTGCCGGAAAAAACTGACTGTCTTAAAATATACCTGAAACGTTTCACTAAGTCAGCTACTTGCTCAGGGGAAGTCATCCAATCCACATGGTCAACTATTTTTCTGAAAGTAAAGAAATTTAAATGAGTATGGTCAAAATTTTAGAAGGTGAATAAAATAAACACTACTTTCATGTAGTAAATAACTTAATTTGTATGTAGATTATCTCTAAGAGCAACAGACTGCTTTAATGATCTTCTTAAAAGGCCCAGAGAAGGAAATTCTCCCATAAAGGCTGAGCAATTTACTTTCAGAAGCAAAAGTTTAAAAGCTAACTAAGACCAGCTCTAAGAGGTGGGGGGGAATACAAAATGTGGTACCTATTGATAGTATCACCATATGTGGCTCTAATAAGCTGCTGGAGTAGATTTTTGATGTTTCTTCGCAACCACTGATTTCTCTCTTTTAGGTCGAATACTTCATCCATGAGAAGAAGCATTACCCTAAGTGGGATATTGTCATCCACCTGACAAAATATGAGAAGAAATAAGGACATGTTTGAGTTACCTATCTATTATAAACGGATACTTTTGCTTCTTTACAAAATAACTGCTATCATTTCACAGGTCAGAGGACAAGTTGTAACTTTCATAATCTGACATTTCATTCTAATTTAGAGAAGACATTTTTAACAGTCATTTTGACAGAATACAGAATTTCACAACCCTATGATGATGAGTAAATTCCATGGATATAACAAAAAAATTTTCTCAAAGTGGATTCATGACAATTTTAGGGAAAAATGATTTGGCTCTTTTGGTAGAGTCTGTTTTAGTTTGTCAAGAAAAATGCTAGTCCCTTTGCCTATTTCCTGGGGCATCTTATTCAAAAGAACAAAATATTCTCAACATTCCTCCTTATTTAGTACAATGAAAATATCTACACAAAATAATGTGTTTTGCTTTGTTAGTGAGTTGTATGTATTTAGGTGTTTTCAGGAAAGACAACTGAATAAAATCTAGTACATGGCTAAGTTAACATTACAAAAGACATATTTCAATAGACCACTAGAATTTTCTTTTAGCTTTTAACAAGTAAAAATTTGAACACTTTCATTATGGGAATAGTCAATTGACGATATAAAAAAATAAAGACAACTAGAATGCTTTGATGTGAAAATATATATATAAAGCAAAAATGTGCAGATTTAGAACAGCAACAAAACTGCACATAATTGCCACTAGGTTTATACTTCTTTCATCACTAAGATACTCTTTCCAATTATTTCTTCATCAATGTTGTAATTTAAATACAGAGAAAACAGTATGACTTATATATTTTTCACTGTCATTTTGTAAACATTTTCTTAGCCTATCTTCCATTTCATATACTGAGAGGTCATAGCTTAACCAAGGAAGAGGAGACAGGGACACAGTTGGGAAGGGGGGATGAGAGACACATTTCATTAATGAGGCAAAATAAATACTATTTTAGTCTCTGATCAAGTATACGCATGAGTTTGGTACCACAGGAAAATTCTAATAAAGTTAAATTGTAAATATCTTTAACAAAAGGTATGATGTTATGGATATTACAGCAGCATGACTCATAATGAAACACTATGAAATAGTCTTGAAAAACAGAAATATTATCTTTTTAAAGACAGTTTTAGCATAAAGAAATTCAATGAGAAACCGAAGGGAGACAAGTATAACTGTAAAAAAAAATCTGCCTAATAGACCAAAATAGAGAGCCCATACCCAAACATATATAATCTGATTTGTAACAAAGCAGAAACACAGTACACTGAGGAAAAGAGGGCTTTCCCAGTAAATGGCACTTGGGTAAACTGGACCCCTACACTTCACTCCATACACAAAAATCAATCCTAGATGAATGGCAAATCTAAATTTTAGCATGGTAGAACAAAGAAAATTTTAAAAGAAAATCACAATATCTTTATGACCTTGCAAGAGGCACAGATTGAATGCAGAGTGAACAAAAGCATACAAAGAAGGTATCTGCAATACATAAATACTTACATCTGACAAAGAACCAATATTCAGATAACATAAAGCATTCTTACTAATCAAGACAAAAGACAGCAAAGCCAACAGAAAAATGGGGGAAAGCACTAAACACAGAAGACAAGACACCCAAGTGACCAATGAACATATGAAAAGGGGTTCAACATTTCAACAGTCATCAGAGAAATGAAAATCCACAGGAGATATAACAACCAGAATGGCCTGAAGTTAAAAAGACACAACACTGGCAGGCTGCAGAAAACTGGAATTCTCATGCATTGCTGGTGGCAGTGTAAGTGGAACAAACACTTTGAAAACTATGTGATAACACCTATAAAAACTAAACTTTTGAAAACCCTTCAACAAAGCAATTCCATTCCTCCATGTAGACCCAAGAGAAACATGTACTTATTTTTTCAATCAAAAGACATGTACCAGAATGCTCATAGAAGTACTCTTCATAACACAACAAATAAATTGTACTATACTTACAAAATGGAAAACCGTAAGGCCACGAGAATGAAACTATCACAACACAAAACAACATGGACAACTATCACAATGTTGAGCAAAAAAGCCAGACTTGAAGGAGTACGTACCTTATAGTTTCATTTATATAAAGTATAAAAGCAGGGTAGAAGTCAGGATAGTGATTATCCTTGGTGGGGGAAAGGATAGTGACAGGAAGAGAGCATTAGGGGCTTTCTGGGGATACGAACAACAATCTGTTTCTTGTTTACAGGGCTGATTATATGGGCATGTTCAGTTTGTAAGAATTCATCAAACTTAACATTATATACGTACATTAATGATATACATACTTATATTTCATTAAAGAGTTAAAAAGATCTGCCAAGTATGATCTGAATTACAACTGAATATTACCCAAAATAAAATTAACTCACAGTATCATCAAGTTGAGCTGAGACTCGACAATGCTCAGGATCTGAATCAGTCTTTGGAATTAAAGGAGGCATCTACCATTAAAAAAAAAAAAAAAAAAAAAGAACAAAATAAACACACTAGAGCACAGTGAAAGAACACAGTATGACAATAAACCAAAATTAGGATCAAACATAATAAACAACATTTGATTTGATTTTTAGAATATATAAACAAAATTTTTAAATATTAAAAAGTAGTAATCTAAAATTAGAAAACAGGTATAAAAGATTTTATATCATTATTAGAAGATTTTTTTTCCCTTTAAAAAAGGATTAAATTTTGAGTTGAAAGGGAGATTACTCCCATATTTAAAGTCAAAAAAGGTCAAATGATTTAAAAGCCAAAGTTAACAACAAGGCCAGGGACCAGAACTCCAGTCTTCCTTCTCTTGCCACAAAGAGCTTGATATAGTATGTTAACAGGCTGAAGGAACTAATTAACATACTGTTAAGTGTGGGGGAAAAGGACAGAAAGACCAGTCAGGGTAAGCTCGTCATCATTTGTCAGCACAGGAAGAACCATCCAGATCACCTATTATAACCCTTTCATGTTACAGGAGAGGAAAAAAGAAGCCTGGAAAAGTTCAGTAACATCTGTATGAAGTCATATGGGTAATTATTGGCAGAAGTAGCACTGGAAAATCCTCATTTCAGTGTTAAGTGTACTTTCCCCATGATTAGAAATAAAATTGAACCATCAGAAAAAGTAAGAGAATTGACAGAAAAGTAAAATTAACACACATTATTTAAGAAGATATCTCTTACAGTACAGAAATTCTGTGTTTATATACATTTCCTCTTCATTCAAACTAATCTAACAAATAGAAAACATTCTAATAGCTATATGTTTTATAGTCTTGATAATAACCTTAAACAACTAGGTCAAAATTATAAAAAGTGCAAATTTAGAAAGTGACAAACTTTGTCTCCTACCTGTATTTGCTAACATAATAAAAAAGACTCCTAGGAAACTAACTCTTCTATGCCACTCACAAGTATATATACACTTGCAAGTATGGCCACAGAGACATAATGGTGGCAGACTTCTCACTTTGACCATGTGAATCAGGAGAAATTAGACTTCATGTTTCCTGGTAAATACTAGTATAACTAATTTTCACAACAGTATTTACTTACTTTGCTATAAAACTTAATAGCATTAGAGGATAAAAATGATATAATGGAACAAAACAGTATAAAGAATGTTCATTTTACAAATTTTAAATATTTTAAATGGTTTCTGGACTAGGAAGGAAATAAGGTAAATCTAAGTAGGAGCTCAATATATCTTAGTTGACTTAAAAATAGTTTGCTTTAGACATTACCGAAGACATCTTCTTACCTTGAAAAATGATTGCTTTATGTCTTGACCTAATCTTTCTGACATTTTGCCCATGTTGTCTGACATTTTAGTCATTCCCTCTGCCAAGCTATCTGGAAGGGATTTAACTGCATTTGAAACATTCCTCATAGAATTTCGAAGCGGATTTACAAAAGTGTCCATCTAAAAGGGAGAAGATAATATACCATGATTTTATTATATCAGATTTGTTATTCACCTGAGAAGCCTGGGAAAATACAGAGTATAACACATGAAAGATGTAATATAGCTCACTACTTTTTAAAAGTATGTAACTGTTGTTCCCAATGTGTCTTGAAAATGTATTTTCACATGCAAATACATGATGAAAAAATGTGAGTAATAAGTTTATTGCTAGAAAATAAATAAATATTAGCTTTGGTTGCCTTATTTTAAAAAATCTGAAAACATGAAGTTTTCCAAAATAGAAACTGATGCAAGTGAAATTAGTCACAATATACTTCTACCACAATTCAAGACAACGAATAGGTATTTTAAGGAGATACTGAAAAGAAAACAGATAAACAGAAACCTCCAACAACTACCAAGTAACTATTTTAAATTAATTTTTTAAAAAATATTTTTTAGAATTAGTTTTACATGCTCAATTAGAATCCATGGAGCGAATTTGGAATCCATTATGAAGAAAAGAAAGAGAAGTTGCAAATCACATATATACCATAGTTAATAAGGGAGAATGAAAAAACTATAAAAGAAAATATGGCTAGAGATGTAAAAAGGAACAATCTCCAGAAAGTTTGGATGAATTAAAATAGACATCTGATGTACAAATGTCAGATAATTTCAATTAAGAAAGAAAGAGAGAGACATTTAAGGAAACCAAAGTGGTTGAATATGGAACTTTGTGAGATACGAACACAAATAAACCAAAAAAGTAAAATACAAAATGGGACACAAAATCAGTCATACCAAACTACAAGGATATTTTTTTAAAAGTGTTGAGTCTCACAAAAACTACCAAGGAAACAAATTATGCCCCAGGTAAAATGAAAAAAAAAGTTAAAAAACTGAACCCCATTATTTAAGAAACATAGCAAAATGTTAACAGATGACATCAAGAAGATAAAACTCCTTCACTTTAATATGCTTTCATAGTTTCTGTCAAGAAAAACTCTCTGAAAAGGTAAAATAAGTACAGTAATAACAACAAAAATAACTGAATTTCGAAATAACCCTAAAAGGGCTGAGAGTTTTAATTACTCCCTGGCTTAGGCTGAGCCAATAATAGTGCTACAGATACACTTGACAGAATATGCAACATATGTGGGAACACTGTCACAGTATGAATCAAAGGACAGAAATGAGGATGAAGAAGCGTTTGAAAAACACTACCACTGGTGAAGAGAGATACAGAAATAAGGACAAAAACATGAAGTTAACTCTTGTGTGTTTATGCATGTGTGTGTGTGCGTGTGAAATTACACATATATGTGTTTGTGTATGTGTGTGTAATTATAATTCTATATATAGTTAATTTTTGGTTAACCAGAACAGTGTTCAAATCAATCAGAATATTATTTCCAACACTGACATTTTTGCCAAGTGCTTTTTTAAAAAATTGTAATAACATTATAAATGAACTAAGTCATAAGAACACAAGCAGATTTCTTGAGAGAGATAAACATGAGAATACCACATTTAATATGCACAGCTTGAGGGAAAACTGTCACTTCTCTATAAATTATAAAGTTCACAGAAGAGGAAGAATTTCAGCATAGAAGGCATGAATTTCACTTTAATCCACAATCTACATTAAAAACTATTAGAATATCCTCAGAAATATTTTAGAATTTTATTATACATTTTACTCTTCACAGCAGAAATGTGGGTTCAGCTAACATAACCTTTAGAGTTGGTTAAATGAAAACACTTCACATGTTAGCAAGGTTATGTGGTTAAACTAACACTGACATTCTTTTAAGATTAAAGAACTTAAATCTATATCATGAATTAGATATTTAAAATAGTTGCCTGTGCCCCATTCCAGACCTACAGAATTGATTTCCTTTTCTTTCCCCTTTTCCTTTATTTTCCCCCTTTCCCCAACTTGTGAGGTAAAGCTCAAGCATCTGTCTTGAAATGGAGATTGAGGGAGCCAAGGAGGATGGAAAAACCTCCACAGGAGATTCTGATGCCTAACACTAAAGGATAATTTTAGAAGTATAAAAGCAGTGTCTATCACCATATGATAACTTTTCTAAAAACAGGATTTGTCTTAAAACAAGTGTTTAAAACAAAAAAAGAAAAAATGCGCAAATCACCAAGCAAAAGAGTGACTTATGAACCGCTGGCCCAAGTACACACTTAGCTTAACTTACACAGATGTTGTCTATTCATTCATTTACGACCTTAGTTATTTGTGTGGGTAACAACACAAAGGGATTTTAAACAAATGTAGATCCCTAACTATAGCTTAAAATGCATTTACACCATGACATAAAATTTGACAGATCCTGAGTGCAAAGGGGAAGACTGCTTGTTAATTATTTTTTCTAGGAATTGGCCCATAGATTTAACAAAGCTAGACAAATTGTGTAATATAAAGTATTATTTCTCAGGCTTTCAATAGCCACTGATAAAATGTTTACAGATGATTTTCTCTAATAGCTATTTAATTTCCAGTGAAATATAATTTAAAAATACAATTAAATTATAATTTAGCCAAAAAGAAAACCTTAATTTTTGATAGGCATATAAATTATTCTGACACTCTAAAAGATGTCAAGATGACTCTGGTAATTACCATGATGATTTATGAAAAACATATGTTAATGTGGACTTCCAGAAATAATTCAGAAGGCTCTTTAGACTCTAGTGGTAATTTTTTTGAAAAGTGATATATAACTGTTTATATACACATATATATGTGTATATATAAAGTTATATATATATTTACATATACATATAAAATCTGTTCATTAGTTAAAAAATATTCTGTACATTTAATATGATGCTTCTTTTATCTCAAAGCTATATCAATTTATTAGTTTATCTTAAATTGATATAATCTTGAGAGAAAATAAGGTAAACAAAAAAGATGAAATACTAGAATGCATCTCTTTTGACAATAAAACCATTTAGTGTTGAAATTTAAACTGAATCACTTCAATCATGAAATAGAGACCACCACATTTTTTTTTAACCTACCATATGCATATAACCTAGAACTTGTTATTAAAACATTTCATTTAAAATGTTAACACCCACTTGGATGTTAAAACAGAACATCCTAGAGAAATCGCATAAAATTCGTATGCATAGAGTTGTTAATTCTTATTTATTTTGTACCAATTCCTTAATTTTTTTAAGTTAATTTTTTTAGGAGGAGAGAATAGGTAAGAGAATCTTTTTTAATTTTCATTTTGAAATAACTTCAGGCTTTTAAAAAGCTGCAAAAATAATACATACCCTCCACCCAGCTTCTCCAACTTCTATTACTGCTCCTGCTACTACTGCTGCTTCTACTACTAAGACCCAACATTTATTCAGAGGTTGGTTATGTGCCAGACGCTAATACAGAAATTATCTCATGTGATTCACATAATGCTCTAAAATGAGAATTAACATCTTCATTTCCTGATAAAATTAAAGAACCAAAAAGGTTAAATGACATGTTGCAGGTCACAACAAATGGCAGAGCACAGATTTGAATCAAAGATTACCTGATCCCAAAATTTGTGTTCACACCCACTAAGATATCTTCCCCAATTTGGGCACTTATTTATTGTCTTAACCTAGTATGTTATTTCAAGTAAAGGTCTTGTATAGAAAAATTAATTTTAAATAATAAAGATTTCACTTAAGAGGCATAAAAACAAAACCTATTTAAATACTTTTCCTATCCTCACTCCCAAAGTAAGAGATATTTCCTCCTACTAAGAAATAGTTCCTTTTGAAGCTAAAGAAAAGCTTGTGACCTGTCATAGGCAAACCTTCCTTAACGCATCATTTCAAAGGTTCTTTCTTTCTTTCTTTGAAGCTCCTGCTGGATTTTAATCTACATGTAAGAACAGGAGTTTATACTTGTTAGATACACCTATCAACAGCAGGCTTAATAAAGCATAGAAGGACAAACATACCAGAGAGCATTTAATAAAATTTTCTAGTTTTTAAAAAATACATGCAAATATAAATTAATTTACTTTTATCAAAAACAAAGTATGAAAATAGATTCGTAAAAAGAAACCAACACAAAAGTCTGCTTACCTTGCGAGCAAAATCCCCTTTCCCTTTACTGTAGGCTTTGTTCTCAAGGAAATCATATACATAGTGAGCCAAAGCTGGGGATGCTTTCATCATTTCAGGAGTTAATAGTAACTAACAAGAAAAAAGATGTATTTTACATTGATAGGGTACTGGAAAGTAACTATTATTAATCATTTCACATGGTAGAAAGTTAAGACTGTAGAGAAGTTTTTATTTAAAAATTATACAGGTAAAATTATCAATAATTTTATGACGATTAACAGTTAGGTGTATATTCTCCCCATCTGCTATTCTGACTTTCAACGTACCTAATATGAAAGTCCAATTATGCTTACTATTACATTTTTCAGGTTTTAGAGCTGATACTAATATCCACATTAGTAAAGTTGCATTATTCACATTCTATTTTTAAATTTAACATTAATAGAAAGTACATAAAGTAATCCAGACAAAAACTTTTAAGTGTTATAAAACAAAATATTGCTTTCCCAATTGTTAATGATATAACCTAATATTCTAGCTAATTTCCTTCAGTGTAACGTGTTTTGACATATTGAGTTCATTAGCTAAGAAGTATACAGTACAATCACATTTAAAATATACATCTACAGCATCCAATTTGAGAAACAATGGTTATTTTCTAAATCTTATAAATGGTTGATACAGATTTTAACACAATTAAAGTTAGTACATTAAAAAAATCAAAACATTTGACAAATCAATTAATGATATCAAACATTCAGATTTAAGCCAGTAGATAAAGGTAAATAACAACAGAAATATGTTTTTGCTATCCTTTCAATAAGTAATAATGCATGGAAATTACAACCGTAAATAATAATAACACGAAAATTACAATTATGGTTGTAAAGAAACCCAATCAAACATATGTTTAAAAGAGAGAAAAACCTTCCAAACAAAATATACAGTATAGTATTAGCTGAGTTATAGTAAATACTAAGGTAGAATCAGCAAACTTTTTGTGTAAAGTTCCAGATAGTAATTATTTTAGGTTTTGTGGTACAGAGTTTCTGCTGAAACTACTCGACTCTGCTGTAACAGTGCAAAAGCAATGACAGACAACAGTAAAAACTAAATAGGTGGCTGTGGTCCAGTAAAACTCTTAATAAATACAGGTGGCAGGCTAGATTTGGTCTGCAGGCTGTAATTTGTTGACTCTTGTTCTAGAGAAGAAAGTGAGGAGCTAAATAATGAAACACTATCTATGTACCTGGACTGAAGCCTTGTCTAACAGATGAGAAAACTTTATAAACCATTCATTAGTGTAAAAAAACTATAATAATAATATTATTATTAACAGGCATCTGGGCACCCTGGTGTAAAACAAAGTTATTTCTGGAGGTCCTAACAGCCTATGTAGTAAGTAACTTGTGAGACATGTTTTTTTTATTCCAGAAGAGAAATCTACATGCCTAGAATGCTACACATTAGAAATAGTCCCTCAGATCAATTCCTCTCTTGAATTAACCTGCAATTTTAGAATCATTAGACTCATTCTGGACCACGGGAGGCAGCTACACACATTTACATAAGAATTAAAATTTGCTAACTTTGGATATATCATGAAGAACTACTATCTACTGAATTAGAAACACTTATCTGTTAGTCTACTACAAAAACCTAGCCTTTCCAGTAATGTAGAATGGACATGTGTGCCTCTGTACGTGTATCATCTAAACCCAAAGAACCAAAATCCCTAGCACTTCTTATCAATAAACAGAAAATTATTTATAAATTACCGAGTAGACTGTATGTCACATCTGACATGCTACTCAAAATTATTATCAATTATAGAAAAACATTCTTTATTAATGAAATCTGCTGTGTCTGTGTGCTATATTAAAATGAAAACCTAGGAGTAATAATAAACATGAACTTACCTGCAAATATGCATTTAGATCCTTTTTTCTCTTTTCTAAAAAATCTCTATCCATATTATTAAAAGTCTTTTTACCAGGAAGCTTCAATATACTTGACAAATTTTCAAACTAGAAGGCAAAACATATTCAATAATCTTAATTTTTACAAAAAGAGAAAAGTATTTTCCAAGCAACAATTTTTCCTCATATCAAGAGAATCTTGAACAGGTCATTCTGCAACATATTTTATTAATAAAAACTCAAAAAATAGAAAAATATTGTCTAAATATGTCCAAATCACAGTTCCAATGTTACTTATTATGAAGTATTTTCAATTCAGAAGGACAAATATACATAACTGATGAAGATGGGTGATGTTCACATGGGTTTCATTTTAATACTCTAATTTTGAGATTGTTCAAAATCATAATACTAAAAGTTTCTAAAAAACATATCATTAACAACTCCTTGATTTGTGAATAAAGTATTAGCAAACAAATCTTTAAGTATCAAAGTTATGAGTTCATGGCTTGTTTAAAAATCACATAAAGAAATATTTTTATATTGATGACTTCGATTCAATTAATCATTGTATCAGCTAATTATTAAAAGCAGAAAAGAAAATTTGAAATGTAGTTTACAGCTATGTTACAACTCTATACACATACAAATGTAGTACAATACTGATACTTCTTCCCAACCACATGAAAAATAAACTTAGACTACTACCAAAAAAAAAAAAAAAAATTAAGAGCCATCAGCATGCATCTTACTTTGGTAAAACCACAAAGTAAGTGTTCATACTCTTAAGTTTAGCATTTACAGACTTAACATTTGGGAATACCTTCAAAGGTCCAGATATGAAATGATCTACAGCTGTGCCTTGCTGAAGCAAATATTTTAACAATACTAGCTACTAACAGTAAAGTCATTTAGCTAGTGACCTTACCTGGCCAACAGCCTAGAATCTGAAACTTCAAGCAGCCTCATTGCTTTTCCCACGTGATACTTATTCCAAAGAGAAACAAACTTTCTAAAACCCCTCTTTATTTAAAAACTCATTTGTTCCTGGTGCAGAGATTAAAGAGAAGAGGAAATGGAAAGGTACAGGATAATTTTCATCCACAATCTGGAAGATTCTGATAAATTATTACATGGAATGCAAATCAGATGGTTGCTTGGAGCTATAATGTGGACAAGTTTATGTTCCATGTAAAAGGTAAAAGCAGTTTTTTTTTTTCTCCAACCCGGATCAAGGAAAACAAAAACGTTGAAAGGCAATTTACAGAGAAAATGTGTGCTGTAGTGATATTCACAAATTTGGTGATTCACACAAGTATTAGAATGGGTTCCCCTTGGATAGCAAACGGCCAATGCAGAACACCTGGTTTTAAATTTCTTTTAAAAAATCACACCTTATAGAGTAAATTTATATTTTCAAGGTGTCCTAAAAGATATTTCCTGGAATATTACTAATACCATTAACTGAAATTACAGACTCAATTTTATAGAATTCAGAGTTTATTCTGGGGTTACGAATATGTTATAGACTGAATTGTAGTCCCCCAACAAGAAGCCCTAACCAGAATGTGACTATGTGAACATACAGTCTTTAGGGAGGTGATTAAATTTTTAGGATGGGTCCTATCTAATCCACCTGTTGTGTTTATAAGAGGAGGAAATCTGAATACACACAGAGACACGGAGGATGAGAGTACACAAAGAAAAGGCCACCTGAGGCCTCACCACAGTGAGAAGGGCAGTCAACTGAACGTCAGAGAGATGTCTTAGGGAAAACCAAAGTGGCTGACACCTCAATCTTGGACTTCTAGCTTCCAGAACTGTAAGGAAATGAATTTCTAATGTTTCTAATGAATTTCTAACACCTCGTCTACAGTATTTTGTTATGGCGGCCCTAGCAAACTAATATCCTAAGAGAATATAAGAGTTTCCAGTAAAACAACAATTTATTTCAGAAACATTAAAATATTAAACCTTATTAATAAAAATAAAAAAATAAAATGTTACAATAGTTATTTTCTTAAAATCTAAACTAAACTCCTTTTTAAATTATCTGTCTGAAACAAAAGCATGTATGATTAATAGTTTTATCAAATATTTACATTTTAATCAAATATTTACATGGGAAATGTTTACATTCAATATATGTTAACTCATAAACTTGGTATTTAAAAGATTATAAGTACAAGGTAGCCTATTCCTGAAAAAGCAATATATTTCCTCTGCCAAAAATTCGTAAGTTAGCAATTTACCTAAAAAACTCACAAAACTTAAAAAAAAGTATCTCCACATTTACAAAGAATTCAAATACTATAAGTAAATCAAAGAAATTTTAAAATCAAAGATTTTATCTTTCTACACTGACTATATCAAGTTTATATTCTTAATACATTTCTGGAAAATTTTAAAAGTGAGTCTGAAATTCTATATTAGAAAGATTCAAAATGCATTCCTATCCAAGTATATACTTCTACTCAGTTACTTCAATGCACACTCAGTATCTTTTAAGTCACTAGTATTTTATGTATACTTACACACATTCACCCAGTAAAAGAGAAGTACACAATATCTACTGGAATGCAAACTCCTAGGGGCAAGACCTTGGGTCTGTCTTGTTCACTGTTATACTCCTAAGCACTGAGAACAGTGCCCGGCACATAGGAAAAGCTCAATAAATATTTGTTAAATAACTGAATGGGTAGTTCAGGCCACTTCTAAAATAACATGACATTTAACATTTTAATTATTTTCTTTTAATTTTATAAATCTTAACTATAAAATACCCAATTAGACTATTAAAAAAATGTTTAAAGAAAATGATAGTTCATATAATTAGATTGGACAAAAGTTTACACCACAAAGTTTATTAACAAAATGAAACCTGTTTGAAAATAAAACTAATACTTTAAGAGCTCTATGGAGTTAAAATTTGTGTCAAAGGGCTGTACTGTTACCAACTGATGAATTACAAGTCTCTACATTTTCCTTCTGGTATTTTATAGGGGATTTGAATTTAAAAAACACAGATAAGGCAGAGCAAAAGGACAAACAGCCTGAGTCTTATTTATAAGTGCTTAGTATATTTCTTAAATTTTAATTCACAAGTTTAGTTTTAAATTTCTTAAGCTCTGTGAGCAATCTAAATACTTAAGTAATCACATACTACTGTGACTTCATAGGAAACATACAGTCAAAACACTTGCATTTCACCTGCATGGAGCCCTCTCAAAAATGAACTGTGCTTTATCAATTTCATTAAATTTCTGGTGCTGTACTGAAAAGGGAAATTTCTGTATGAACTGTTCTATTAATAACGTTTTTTAAAAGTAGGTCCTTCACTTATATTTGTAAATATGTACAAATATTTACATTCCTAGCCTAGAACATTTCAATTAGGCAATGATCATTCCTCTTAATAGTAGAAATAAAATTAGACCTATTCACACGAAGAAAATTTTGTATTACAGCAAATTCCCATTAATTTTTAAGTAAATAAAATTACTCTTAGCGATTCTTAAAATTATCTTAAAATCTGTCATGTTTGGTTAAAGTGAGGATGAGAAAACATATGAAATATCAGGTTTTAAAATAATATCAAACAAAAAATATTTGAAAAAGTAAAGCAATTATTTCTTCAATATGGGGCAGAACATTCTTTTACCTCTACAAACAAATCAAGCAGAGCATGAAAGATGTATTCAATAAGAACAGAAAAATAGACATGTCCAAAGTTATTAATTTCCTTCTGAATATAACTCAAAATAGTCCTTTAAATGTGAGCTTCTGAAGTGAGTCAACACTAACTTTCTGTTTTTATTAGTTTTAAGCTATTAATAGTTTATTTCACACTCATTCGAAAAATATTTTAATAATATTACTATAGTGCCAAGCATATTTTCCCCACTATCTTAACTGAAAAAGATATTTTCTGATTAGTAAGCTAGTACAATGTCATTTCATTGTTTTAGACCATCCAAACAAATGTCATCATTAATTATTATAATTTTTGTCAGTTTAATACCAGGTGTATATTTACAAACCTTGAGTGAAATCAAAACCTCTCAAGAGTTAAAATAAATTTCATAGATAATCTAATTCAGTTCATCTGCTGATAGTTTATTTTTTTCTAAGGACAAGAAAAGATATTTAATAAAAAATACAACAGAAATAATTTGCTTCCATTATCTTTTTATGATCTTTATACTTCTTCTATAAAACAAGACTTGTATTTAGTAAGAATTACAAACATGATTTGGTTAATGTTAAATTTAATTTAGGTTGTGGTTCTTAAAATAACTTAAAGAATCAAAGATTTAACTGTTACATCATTGGATAAGACTGCCATTTAAAATGACTAGCTCTGAATTACACTGCCAAAAAAAACAAACAAACAAAAAACCCCACAAATTGTCCTATAATGATCCCCATCTTTACTTTAAACCAAATCCAAATACCTTGCAATACATACACACACCCATGCACACACACGAGGACACACTGTTACAATGAGAAATATACATTCATTTTAATTTTCTAAGGTATACCACTGATATTTTGTCTAGTCCACAATGGTTGGAATTAGATAAATGTATTGGTTATATAAGTCATTATAACATTTATGCTGATTACACAAAAATTCTTACCTGATTTTCTTTTATTAGCTTTGACCAATACCTTAGCGTCCTCAGAACTATTTGGAATCAAACATGAATCAGAAGACAATTTAAAGTACACAGACTTTAAAAAACTCATTACCTGTTCAGTGATTCTCATGTGGAAGTCATGGAAGTCACTGTAACGACGATAGGTTTTCCACATCTCCTCACTGTTTAGATTGCGCCGATGTACAGTGATGGCATATAATGCATATGTCTTGCCATGATCGTTACAAACGCCTGCCACAGCATATGGGTCATAGTCAGCATATACTAGTCATTTAAAACAAAATGAAGAGGAACAAAAGACACAAAAAGGAGGAAGATGAAGAACAAAAACAAAACGAACAACATGAAATGAAGAATTTGAAATGACAGACTGAGACAAAAGGATGTCACCACAGGACAAAATAGATCCCCATCCTTTCTACTCGTATCCATAAGGTGTTATGGAGGATGGCAACATTGCAAAATAAACTACATGCTTATGATGATGACACTACCAACCACATGGTGATGTCTTTGGACTGTTATCTCAAAGAGCTTTTGCTTATTATTCATCATGATACTACAGTACCACTTCACAGTATAGTTTTAGTGTCTTAAATTTAATAGAGGAAAAATAACAGAAACAAAATAATAGCCTTCACTATGTAGTTGTATTTCAATTAAAATCTCTTCAACTAACCAGAAAGTAAAAGCCACAGGATAAGATTTACCCTTTGGCAAGTCTTTCTTCACTTATAATATTCAACAATTTATAAGCTTAGTGTATTCTGGAGATTTTTCTTTTAAAGGCATTTTTCTACTGGCCTGCCACAAACCATTCAAATCTGGGGGGTCTCTTAAATCAAAACCTGTTCACATTTTGTACTAATCTTAAATAAAGATATGCCCTTTCATTTTTTTTTTAAATTTGTCTTTCCTATTTTCCATTTTCTAGTTCTTTGTTATTATATTCTATTCTAGATCATTTCTTCAGGTCTCTAAAAGTTTAGTTGAATCTCCACTCATCTGCATTTGGTCTATCTTTTAATCCTTCCACTGACCTTAATTTCAATCACTACATTTTTTTGATTTCTACAATTTTACTTGGTTCTTTTTTCTCAGTGTTGTATTCTTATGTCTTTGAGTATGTAGACATAGTCGCAGGCTGGGACACATGTGGACTATGTTCACCTGAGGACAGCTGAGCCTCGGCCTACTCACCTTGGTGAACAAACAGGCATTTAGTTTCCTGTGGGTGGCAGATTCTATTTCCAACCTTGATCTTTGCTTTCTTTGTCTCCCCTCCCCCCCCACCCCCCCAGACAGTAGGCTCAAGTTCTCTAGTTCTGCTTTTCACATCAAGCCACATTTTGTGACTCTGGACTTTTTGCAAAGGATTGGGTTCCAGCTTCCCATGGCTTTAGCCCATCCTGCATTTTCTAAATTCAAGGACATAAAAGTGCAATGGAGATGAAGACAGCAGTCTTCACACTCCTATGAGGCCTAGGTTTCAACAACTCTTCTCTTCCCTAAATTTGTTTTTCCTCATGGTCTATGATGGTCTATAGATTTCCCTCTTTAGCTATTTTTTATTGTTCTCAGCCTTTCCACATGTGGGAGATAGTATTTCCTATACCAGTTTAGCCTACCATGTTGACCAAAATTACTCTTCTAATAATAGATTACATTGATCCACACTGCAAATAAAAAGTGGCCAAGTTTGAAGCTGACTAGATTTTTTTCTATTTCATATATAATTAAGAAAAAATGGTCTTTTTAGCTTCCCAGGAGATTATTTTAATCACATAAAAGCTAGAAATCTTTACTGGCAAATGTAGTTGGATAGAAACCTTTCTCAAGCTTCATCAAAATTTTTCTAAGATCTGTACTTTCTACTCAAAATTGCCTTCTTTCCCTTCCCATATAATATCAGTGTTCCCTATCTGACAAAGTATAAAACTAGGAATAGACTTTGTCATGTTGCTCTCAGGGGCTTTAACTATAGGTAACACTAGTTTTCAATATTTACTTCTTGCAATCACCCTTCCCTCAGAGACCTAAGCAGAAGAAACTGTACAACACTTTCATCATGTCAGAGAACTGCTACCACTCAATGCAGTCAGCATGGCAGCCAGGGAATGGCATGACCAGTTGCATTCAAGATAAGTTTGGGGAGGAAAAAAAGAAAGCAGAAACCAATTAGGTAGCAAACCATACCAATTAGGAGTTAACAAGAGCAAAGAGAATAGCAAGGAATAGAAAAAGAAAGAAAATAGGAATGTAAGAGAACATCCTGAAAAAGAATAATCAGATTTGTCACAAACATAAGCAGGGGAGGTCATGACCAGGATGCATGCACAACAGGAAGAATAATGAAGTTATTATAAAAGAAGTGGAGAAGACAAAAGGTAATTTAGTTCTAAAGGAAGATAAATGAGGTTACACATATTGATTTTGAGATGATGGCTGAGATAGTACAATGGAAATAGGTTTTGTTTTCATTCAGACAATGACAGGAGATGTGCAAAATACTTGTGATTAATCCATAACCAGATAAGAAACAAGGACCAGAATATAAATCAACCTTGTCACTAAGCACACTGCTTCATTTAGCCAATATTTTTTTAAAGCAAGATTTCTCAAGGAAGGAAACAGTAAGCTCTAGTCCATGAACTGACCACTTCCTGAGTAGCACGGCACTAGACTCTCAGTTCTACTTCCTTTAATAAAGATGTTAAGGACACGGGATCTAGACTCAAAAAAGATTCTGGAGTCCAATAGGTAAAATAAATATTTATAAAACAGTTATATATCATGCTTACCATGTAATGACTAATGTAATGAGTTAGTCCCATAAACACTCAATAAGATATTATTATTTTTATTATCCCATTTTATAGATGAAGAAATTGAAATACAGAAAAGTTAAAGAATGGGTCCAAAGTTCACTCAAGTATTAAGTGGCAGAGCTGGAGTTTGATCTCAAACACTTTGGACTAAATATTGTGCTCGTAATCACAATAGCATGCTGCTTCCTTAGTATTTATACCTGTCTACCAGAAATATCAATTTATTAAAAATGCTTAGCATAGTGCTTCCATACATTTTAAGCTAATAAATACTTGCTAAATAAATGAAAAAGGCAGCTAGAAAAATCAGAACTCTTAGAGAAGAGAAAGAGCCACCTAACAAATATGGACATGTCTTCCTCTAGACATAAAAGTTTAAGGTCTTTAAGAAAGAAGTAAAAGGACAAACACTAAACGTTTGTAATTTACTTTAATAAACGCTTTCACATTTGGAAGACAGGCCAACAAAGAAAACAGAGGTTTATAAAGGACTTAAAACTTGAATGGAGGTAAAAGAGAGACAACTGTACTAAAAGCTAGAAAGAAAAGTAACAGGACCTCAGATTTTATTGACAAGGGTGTTAGCTAATGACCTTTAATAGCAAAATAATGTTTGTAAAAGATAAAGGAACAACTCAGACAGCAATTACAGATAACTTATTCCAGAAATTTACAGAGAACAGAATGTAAAATGAGATTCCAGCTCCAGTAAGAAGCAAAAGAAAGTAAGAGAGTAAACAGAAATAGATGCAAATTATCTTTCAAACTACATGTAGACTATATATCTCATTTCAGTATCTAAAATGTAAACAATGGAACTGAACTGAGGTATACACCTCAGTATGTTTATTCTTCAATATGTAATGTGACAAAACACTCCTATATTCTAGGATTAGTAAGAGGCCAGATAAAAAAAGAAAAACCAACATTATCTACTACGTATTGACCTTCTCTAATAACCCAATGATAATGATAAAAGTTGTTTTTTTTCCCCTCCGTTCCCTAACCATTTTGCACATGTGCTGATTGAGACACAAAATTTTAGGTTTCTCGCCTCATCCAAGCTCATCTGGAGTGTCTGTAAACTCTTATACTTAAAAGCTTCATTCACCCAGTTATCTAATCTGGCTTTGCATGAATAAAATAAATACTGAACTGAAACTGCTCCAAAATGATTTAATGAGAATTATGCAGATGATTATCAGCTAGACACAAAGAGGAAAAGATTGGTTTCAGAGTTTATTAGCAACTGGCAAATGCTTAGAATTTGAGCTTTTTAAAATGTTAACAAGTGACAGCCTTAGAGAAAGGAAATACCCACATTCATGAGTAAATCAACATCATAGAATTTAACGAAGAACATGCTGCAGGAAAAAAAAAGTAACTTAAAAATATAACTAGAGAACAGAATAATGGTTTTTAAAAATAAATGTGAAAAAATAATGTAAGGGTAATAATAACAGTTTTTAAGTCATAAATATAAAACAAAGTCTCTTACCAGTGTCTGAAATGTAAGCATGAAGCTGTACTAAATCTTCAGAAGATACATTTGAAAGGTCATCTAAAGACTGGGGGGAAAAAAATCAACAAGATTTTTTAATTTTATAGGAAAAAAGAGTTTAAAGAATTCTACATCATATATGTATTATTCATCTTTGCCCCATGTAAGCTTTATAGTATTTGTATCCTTACTCCTAAATGATAATCCCACTATTTATAGGGATAGAAGAGAGAAAAGCCAAGATGAAGAAATTATAAAACAATTTAGAAAACAACTTAATAAATCAGATTATTTCTTCATTGTTGGTTCTCAGTTATAACTGCTTCTCAGTTATATTCAATACACGGCAAAAAAAATGTGTATAAAAATAAGTGGATATATTCTTGCTAATGTTTCAATTTTTTAAAATGTTGAAATATAATAGAGCCAACTCTGTATTAACACTTTCATTAACTTAGAAATCATTTTAGTTAATTTGACTAATAATGGCACCTATATCAAAGGGTTATGTGAGGTCTAAATAAGAAGAGGTGTAAAACATTTAAAAGACTGTCTAACTCAAAAAATGTTAGCTATTTTTTTGATTACTTAGTAACTGAAGTGAATCTATAGCTTAAGATAGATTTTACATAGTTAATTTCTAAAATTAATTTCATACAATTATTACTGATTGATCCACAATGAATCTTTTATAACTATGACCTTTGGGTCTAAATTTAATTTTTTTTTTTTGCCTCATATACATATACCCACACATACAGAGAAAAGAACATAATCATATAATGAAGACAGAAAAGGGTCAATACAATAGGCTTAGAAAGGACAGCTTGCAGGGCTGGCCCCTGGACAGCATCTGAGAATTCAGATTTAGGGAAGGTTGCCACCATTCCCTAACTGCTAAGAGCTGCTCGCATTGTACAAATTGTATGAGCAATGTGTTTTATGATGAACATCCACTTTCCTTCCGGGAACCTGGAATTTTGGTAAATGCTAGGCAGAGGGTATCTTATGTGACTTGGTTCCAATAAAAACTCTGGGTACTTAGTCTCAGTGAGCTTTCCCAGTGGCCACAGTTCACATGTGTTGTCAAATTCATTGCTGGGAATTAAGTTTGTCCTACGTGACTTCCATGGACACTTCTTGGACACTTGTGCCTGGTTTCCTCTGGACTTTACCTCATGCGCCTTTTTCCCTTTAATGATTTAGCTTTATATCCTTTCACTGTAATAAGTCCTAGCCATTAGTATGACTATGCCAAGGCCTGTGGTTCCTCCTAGTAAACCAGTGGACATAGGAGTGGTGTTGGGGAACCTCTGACACACAGACATTATATGATTCAGATACATTTTACAATTTAAAAATGAAGGGATCTGAATGAACTTTGGAGTTCTGATGTAATATTACCACTTATTACTAAAAGAGTCATGAAAATGACTTGAATGCAGCCATACTCATGACATAAAGCCACTTAAGTTAAGGCAATTGCATTCTAAGAAGAAAGCCAAAAGTGTATCTACTAAAGACTGATCATTAAGAGAAGAAAAATGTGTTAATTTCATACAGATAACCACGGTACTTCCCTGGTCATGTCAACTGGGAGAATTATTAAATTAAATAGGGCCTAGGCCAGGCTTGACCTCTGATACCATACTAGACTTTAGCCATATCAACTAGTCTTTCCTGCTTTCCCGCAACTCAGTTTTCCCAGTGGTATAATGGTATAATATCTGCTCTATGACTCCGTCACAATATAATGTAAATGAAAATACATTGAAAAGAAATAGAAAGCACTATTTTTAAGTGCTCATATGGCCTACAATAAAACATTATGATAGAAAAAGCACAAATATTGCTTTAATATTATTTTTATGTGAAAGAAGATACAGAGGAAATGGAGCAGTCTACCAAATTTAGATTATCTACTCTGATTTTCTTCCAATTACAAGCCAGCACAGGGAACATAAAACAACCAACTTTTCAAAAAGGCATTATTATTACTATTACCTTCCCTTATAGGTAGCATTTAAATAGCTAAATGCTACTTGTTATTTTAAACATGTTGCATCTTACACTTGGCAACCCAGAAGTTAGAAAACTTTGTATATAAAATGTCTTTTTAGCATACTTAAAATATACAAAAAATATTATTTTCATTAAATATGATGAAAACAATGTAATAAAATGTCTCTTAAACATTAGTCACACAGTTATAATCAAATGTAATATCAAGTATACTACATAAAGTTACAGTTGGTGAAAGAATTATTAACTATGGAACTATGTTCTGATTTGGAACTGTTATGTATTGATTAGTAAAAGAAAACTGTGATTTCTAAACAAGCACAAATGCTATCCAGAAATAAAATGCAGTGTGTAAAGTAACCGTTGGGTTAAGAGTTATTGAATTTGAGAAAAAAGAAAATGAGAAAACTGTTTGTTTTAATATTATGCTAAGACAAAAACAGAAAATGCAAATTTACTATGATTTCAGCAAACACCACTACAAAGGTGTTGCTACAAAAACCAATCTCAACTGCAAAATAAGTAAAACACCACACATTAAATATTTTCTGTGCTTAGCAGATTGAAATAAACTACATGATTTAAATAATCTTAAAAATATTTTTTAAATGCAGCTATCCACTAAAATTTGTCTATGTATTAAAAAATGAATCCAAAAATCTCCACCTGCTAAAAGGCTGAATTTAATTGATAAATCTGAAAAACAAAATATCACAAGTCACTGACGTCAAGTATGATTTTTTGATCCAGAGAGTGTTCTGACTTATATCTCGATGCGACAAAACGAATTTCTCTCATTTGAAAAAGTATTCCAGATATGAAATAAAGAAAAACATATTTTTCACTAGGTCAAAAACTTGTTATAAGCACTACAAATGTGAATACTAGAAATTTGCAAATCAAGAAAAGTTTTGTCACATTGGAAACTTTCTATATAATGAACACTATTGCTCTAGTATTTTAAAATGACTGATCAGTGCTACTGTAGGCAGTAAATCTGTGACATAAAAATGTCACATTTTCTTCATGCTCTAGGAGCTTTTCCTTTTAGTTAAAAGGCTATGGAATATGACAACTAAATAGTAATGATACCAAATGATTTAGGAAAACATTTTAAATGTTACAAAATATCTGATATAACACTATGGCTGATTTGTGTAGCATTCTGTTAAAGGCTATACGTTCTACAGTAATAGAACATTTAGTGATTAAAATTATTTTAGATATAAGTATAGTAGTACAGAAAACAGAACATAATGGACCTCTAAACAACTATTACAAAAAGTCTGAAGAATAACTAAAATAAGTGAAGGAAAAATAAAGCAAACAATTTTCCCCTATATCCTGCAACTCTGGACTGAAGCTTCCATAAAACATTTTTTTCCTGAAAGCATTTTATGAAACGTTATTTAACGATAAGGATGGATATATACTATAAAAGAAATAAAATGTCTATTATTTCACATTTTGCCTTGTATGTATGAAACACAAATGACAGTTTATAAGCTAAAAAAAGGTCATTCTTAAGGCTGTAATCATATGATTTAGCTGCTTAATTGCTTAATTCACTGTAAAACTAATGCTTAAAAATTTTTTTACAAGCACCTGAATTTATTATAGTGTAGGCTTTAAGAAATATCTATAAATTTTCACATATCTTAATTAGTTTTATATTTATTTTCTAAATACAAGAGAAAAAATAATGTAAACATTTTCATTTCACATATTTACTGCTTACCGTAACACTAACTGGTCATTTTGAAATACTAAATTTTAAGATTGAAAATAATGAAACCAATTTTTTTTATAGAATGTAACTGAAGTTGTGACCTATGTTCATTTTTAAAAATGAAAATAAGTTTCCTTTTTAAGTTCTAATTTACAAATGTCTAATATGTGAATTCAACATTTCTCTAAAAGCTTTATAACACTAAAGGATGATTTGGGGGCTTCTAATATATCATTTACTTACATATGTTAAGGCTCGGCCTTTCATATTATTTTCAAGCCACCTTAATAATTAAAATAATTATAATAGTACTTACCAAATTTATGCTTCCTGTAGGAGACCCATTAAAAGATTCTGTCGAAAGGGAAATTCATCTTAGTATATAGTAAAAAACTTCTGAAACGGTCGCTTTATCTAAGTTTCAAACATTGAGAATGAAAGATACACAAGCCAAGACTAACAGAATAGTACGAAAAATTGTGGTACACTATTCCCAAACACCTGTTCCCTTAAGGTCCATGAACTTTCAGTGAAAAAAAAAATATATGTACATAAGTTACTCCCCCCACACACAGAGGCATTCATGTACAAGTGAGCAATTATTAAATATTTTACCTTCATAGTACCACATTAAGTTGTCTAATACAATGTAAACATGAAATGTAAACACAAGGAAAACACTGCAGAGTGAAATTCATTAGGATATAACAGATATTTTGTTATTTCCGTCTCAATGGATTAAGAAATATTACAAATAAAATTATTCTTTAGTGTGAAGAACAGGTTGATTTTCAATATAGCTATTAATAAGTCTATTTATCCTTGGTAGATTTGGCTCAAAAACATTAAAAGTCTAGATTCTTAAATAAATATATAACTAACAGAAAAGAAAGATATGTAAAACTCCTTATGCAATTCCATTTGATTAAAAAGCAACTCATATTATTTTTTTAATGATTAGAAAGTCAATTATACATTATTAAAATTAATTTCTTTTCCGTCAAGGTTTTATCTATATCTGAGCAAATTAAGTTACCAATTAAGATGCTCTTCTGTTAAAACCACAAATGAATACATAGGAAAGCAATATTCATATAGTTTTAATGTTAATGTATGGTTTCTAAGCACTTAACAGATTACTTATGAATTTGGTTCTCTAAGGGGGTCTTCGAAGCAAATTTATGACTTTCAGAAAAAAGCAGTTGGTGTTCCTTTCCAACTTCAACAATTCTACCCAGGTACATTTCCTGGTTCCTCAGATCTTTGGTCCCAAAAGGTAAACAGGAAATTTCACCCAGGATTACTCCTTGGTCAATAGCAAGGTAATAATTAAATGAATAAACAAACAGTTCTCTACTCTCCTTATTCAACTATCTGCCTGATATCTCTGTGGTCTGCCCGTCTCTTAAAATTTCCCACCAAGGACAAGTCAAATTAAAAGAGAAATCATAAGTAAAACAAGGCACAGTTTAATTTCTTGATCAGCAATAAGAACATGTAGTAATAGAGTTTAAAATCAATCTAGGTCCATACTTAAGAATTTGATAACTGCCTATAAATATTAGAAAATTTTTAAAAAGTACAGTTTGACATGGTGAGAAAAATGTGATTGAAATAAAAATTTTAAATAGAAAGGATATTTTAAATATTTTTATGAGACTGTAATACCTCATTTCATAACAAAAAGAAAATATCTACTTTTAATATAATCTAAAACTGAACTAACTAAAGAAAGCAAACACAAATAAAGAGAAAGAGAAGCAAGGGGAAGAGGAGAGATGAGAGAGCATGCATTAGCAAACCTTTCAACTACCTACCTATTGAAGTTTGGTTAAATAGAAATAAAATTTATTCCCCAGGAAAGAAAAACCATCAAAGGATAATATCTATCATACATGATAAGACTTGGCCCATTAATTTTAGGCTCAATTGTGGCCTGAATCTTTTAAAAATCAACTAAACATTAAACACTGGATTAGACAATTATTTCAAAATGTTAGAAAAGTAGCCACATTTTCAGAATGTCTAAAATACAAAGTGTCAGGAAGCTTAATTTTAAAAGTCAGAAAGTGAATTTATAACATGTTTGATTAAACAATCTTATAGAGAAAATCATAAATGTTTTCGTAACTGCCTAAAATCTAAACACTGATAAAGACAATAAACCTAACAGCTATTTTTAATAATAATGTTTCATATTTTACCTATCATTCAATGTACTTTTTTCAAATGGTTTCAGAAAAAGGGCTAAGTAACTTCTCAGTGATAAAAAATATAAAAGTTCATTAATTAGGGCACTGAATATTAAAAAGCAATGTCTTAGAAAAACAAAAGATGCATATGTGTGTAATTCCAAACTACAACCAATGATTCCACTGTGAGGGGTTACTCAATGACTGATGTATATAAGACAAGTACATTTCCTTCATATCAAAATCAGTTGCAGAACAATTTTTTAAAAATCTACTTTGCATTTTAAGTAAGAATGAGGTTTTGGGAAGTTTGAAATGGCTTATAAGTAATTTGTTTCCATTAGTTACATATAAAAAGACTGGCTAGAAAGATATAAGTGGAAGCTAAAGGTCAATTTAGAAGACCGTGAGAGAGTTCTTACACTACAGCATTAAAAACTACCCCAAAGAATATATTACTACTATCACCATTTTTAAATTACAATTACTTGGAAATTCGTACCATTAGCTGATTATGATTCAATTTATACTTTTTTCACTCTGGATCATATAGCGTATACATTTTACACTACCAAGAAATTTCTGAAGTAAATAAAATAACAAAAACATTTATAGTATGTCCTTTCTGGAAGTAGAGCTGCTGCTGCAAATTTCATAGTAGCTTTATCAAAGATATTTCAACAGATACTAAATACTACATAGTAAATTTGTGGTCCACTGAATTTTATTATTTAGATTCCATAGAAGTAGTCCTTAAAAAAAAAAAAAAAAAGAACCTTCCTTTATATACAATCAAATCCAGTTAATAAAATAC
The DNA here is from genome assembly GCA_030015415.1 of Cynopterus sphinx. Lineage (NCBI taxonomy): Eukaryota > Metazoa > Chordata > Mammalia > Chiroptera > Pteropodidae > Cynopterus > Cynopterus sphinx. Next base: position 16,693,038 of record CM057391.1, on the reverse strand, counting down.
TATTCCAATTTTACAAATAAGCCAAAAAGAGTATTAATTTAAAAACCTAAGATATTAGGTCAATAACCAATATAAAAATTATTAAACTCCAAATGCAAACCTCTGTAACTAGACGTCTTAGGTTATTTGAAAAGTAAAATCTCACTAGTGTGGACGTGGAAGGGAGTAGAAAAGGAAGGCGAGAAAAATTCCAAAATAGAGGCATTTTTTAAAACAGTGCTCACTACCTAAAAGATCTATTTTATCTCCAACTCCAAGTGCTCCTGTCCATAAATCTATTCATAAGTAAATGATTACAATTAAAGTACTTTCTTAAAATATTAGTCAAATTTCCCATTAACTTTTTATTTACATTGCTTATTTGCCTGGTAGAATATACTAGAAAATTTATCAAACCCCTAGATATTTAACCAAAATAAGTACATCTAAATTGGATCACAAGTAAAATGGTCATTGGGCCGAAGAACCTGGAGCTCCAAGGGCTGCCTCTCTCCCTATTCTGAGATAACTGATTATTTACAAACAATAAAACAGATATTTGTGTTTTAGTTTATTTACAAATCATTTTCATATACATAACTCCACTGAACTCTGACAATGACTCAGAGGTAAGATATTATGAAAAAAGAATATCATTCCAGATTTACATCTAAGAAAAATGAGGCCTAAAGAAATTAAATGTTTGGGCACTGTCACATAACTAATAAATGATAGACCAAGAGTAAAATGTAAACACACTGACTCTTATAGACTGCTGTTCTTCACTATACCAAGCTGATATTATCTTCGTTTGAAAATGAAAGATTGGAATAAATGACTGTTATAGCTTCTTCCAGCTTATACTGTACAGGATTTGGAAAAGGGTATAATTGAAGAAAGGAAAAACTATATATATGTTTTCTCTAACGCTTTTATAGTTGATTTTACACTCAGAATCCTTTACTTGTTATTCCCATTTAATCTTCTCAATAATCCTATTGTTAGTCATAAACTTTACTTACAATAGGAATATCTGGGTGACAAAACTGAAGAAAACATTTATCTTTAAGAGTTCAAGCTTCTATAGTTATACATTCTAATCTGTTATTAAATTTTCAACATTTTAGTATGGTAATTAAACTATCATTCATTTATAGTTTTTTAAATATATTAAAATTTATATTTGGGCTTCAAGAACATTTTTTGGGCTTTGAGAACATCTATATCTATATCTATCTATATCTATCTATATCTATACAAATATAAAATATGTGCCACCCACATCCGTATTTGCGCTTCAAGAACATTTTTTGTCTTGTCTGAAAGTCATATTTTTTTTGGTGATACATATATGTCTCATACATATAGATATAGATATATACAGACCTACATATATATATGTGTGTATATATAAATGTATTATATGTGCCACCTACCTCCATCACCATCATCTGAGCCTCTGAAACTAGGATCTTTTAACATATCCAACTCAGCTAACATGCGTACATAAAGTGCATTTTGTCTGAAGGAAGGATAAAATCTTTCATCTCGTAGCATCAATTCATATACCTATTGAATAAATGAAGATATTCAATCAGTAATACAGATAATGTACTGATTTACACTAATAAGATTTCACCAAAAGCTAGATTGAGGTCTTGCTATAATGAATCAGAGGCTTCATATTTACAAGATGTCAGCAATATACTAAGTCACAACTAATGACTTATTCTGACCCTCCAGTACCTAAATTGCACTGAAAAGAATCCTACTGCAACACAGCAGTAAACGATGTTCTAGGAAGTAGTGTTCTCTAAGAAACAAGGCCACATAAAGGCTCAAGGCACATTATTAAAATAAATTTAAGTTGATGTTATTTATACATTATCAATTCATGAAATTCTAAGGCTGTATATCTGTCTCTTCAGTCAAGTTTGAATAAAACAGCCCAAAATAAGCATCTTTCTCATCTGTAAATTAAACAAAACTGGACTACCTTTTTGTAATTAAGATGTATTATTACCCAACTCATCTTTTTAATTACCTATCTTTTATAATTTGCAATACCTTTTTACAAAACTAATTACATACATATAGAAAGATACATTTCTTTTCAAGAAAGGTCTAATAATAAATGTTGTATATAATACCTTTCTTTGAATGTCATCAAAGATTTCAGGAGTAGGATCTTCATGATTCAAAGTATCTGCTAATTTTGCTACCAAATAATCATCAACAGTAACTCTTGGAGATGCCTAATAAACAGAAAAATAATAGTAGTAATGATCTTTGGAATTTTTAAACACAAGATAAGCCTTGCTAGATGGAGAATTAAATAACGGAATCATATTATTGAAAGTAAATGGCAGAAATTCCTTCCTTTTTAAACAATACCTTGATGTATAAGAAGGCTGAAACCAGCTAAAACCTTCTCACCATCATCTACTTATATGGTAGGCTGGTAGACATACATTTACTCAATATGCAAAATGAAGATACTACTGCACAGGTTATTATGAAGAATAAAAGGCACACAAGCACAATGTCTGGCACACAGGAAATGCTGTCTGTAGGAGTTAGTTTTTAGCACTCAGCAGTGTTGGATGTGTAACATAATAGCTACAAGAATAAGGAATATTTGTTCAGCATCAGAAACGACTGTTTTGAATGGCCTTTAAAAAGACTATGCTTATCTTAAATTTGGTTTTATAACATTGCAGCAAAGTTCCTGTGTGATATGAACAGGAAAAATTTGAAAAGTTAATCTTTCCAATAACTTCCAAAATTTGATGTTCAAAGTGAAAAATTACTTTACTGAAAGAAAAAAAAGACTGAAAAGCTAGGAAAATGGCCATCTTTAGTAAGTCAACTTTTGAATTTTCTGAAAGCTCTCGAAAGTAAAGAAGTGATAAGGATAGTTAACACTTAGAGAAACTAGCAAAAGAACGCATTGTTTAAAATTATGCTATCCAGTATCTAAGGAACAGAATAAATCAGGGAAAAAAGAAAAAAAAAAAAAGGAAGTAAATAGCAGGATATAAATGTGTGTATAAAAGAGTTACGGATCTTCTAATGCTCCCTTGTTAATTCAACATCCTTGTTAGTAAACCCAAATAAGTTGTATAGTGGTTTCGTTTTGGAGGAGGAAAGGGTACTTATTTGTTGTTTGTGTATAGTAGGGTATAGTATGTGGTTTATGTGTGTTTTCCCCTGAAAAAGGAACATGAAAGCTAAACAACTCCAAGTATATCACAAAGATTAAGAGAGGAAGACGATGTTAGTTGGTTTTATCCTTTCATTTACCATCTAAGCTCACTAAACTCAATTTTTAATAAGAAGAGGCAAATGTGAAAATAACTTTTTATAATGATATATGTAGTTTAATTTTTCTTATGAACTCAAGTGCACAGATTTGTATTAGGTCTCTCTGGTATAGGGTAACTAAGGCATTTGAAGCACTATCATGGGTCACAACTAACCAGAATTCTTTACTCAAAAAAAGTAATAAAAAAAATGTTTACATGCATTTATTATTTTCACATAAAAATACCCAAATGTGTGTTTTTCCTAAATTATGCATTAATCTTTGTCCTTTACTTTTCTATTAGATAAATGTGGTTATTTAAACAATAGCCCTAGTTAACAGTGGCAATTAGTAATTAATCGGACGAAATAAACAAATAATGTTTGAGAAAAATATAATAATGTATTTGTTTGTGTCCTCTTATGCAGAAATTTATTTCAACTTTTTAAAACTCTTTATTAGAAATTTAAATATTATAGACTATACTATTGTGTAATTCTAAAATACATAAGTGTAAGACTTTTAAAGTTAGACATATAATAGAACTAAACTGATACTATCATGTTTAATAAAAAACAATTACGTTTCCTTTTTATCCCATAACTCAATGGGATATTTTTACTTGTGGGTTTCCTTTTTTAATAAAATTTTCTGATGTGCCTGAAGCCTTTAAAACATCCTCTTCTTTTACAAAGCAGTATAACTGAGTACAGTCAAATGTAAAATTCACTTTGACTGTCAGCTCTGCTCTTAAGTCCACTTATTTCTCTGACCAATGTGATGACATGAAGTTAAATATTCTTCAGTAAAATCATTTAGGCACAGAATGATGGGATCTTACTTATGAAAAATAGCGGGATTTTAGAGCTTAAGGATTTGTTTCTAGCTCTTCAAAAATGCCCACATCCTTTGTATGTATACAAGCTTGTTTGGGAGACTGGCTTTGTCACTCAGGTCCTTTACATCTGTGGATTCATCATATAAGCTAACCATGTCTAAAATGCCCATTTTAAAATACTTCAAAACATAATGAAAGTCATCAAAAGTTAAACTTCTCCTTCTCAAGAAAAACAGTTTTAAAACACAGAGATCCTTTAAATTTGGGAAGACTGAATGTAGATTCTAAATAAATTAGTTTTAGTAAATAAATAGAAAATACTGTTTAAGCTGGCTGTCCCTTTCTGGTGATATCTTTTTAAGTTCTCAATAGTCTGATTTCCAAAAACTAAGTCTTTTCTTTTTTTGTATGACTTTTTGTTATAGCCTACACATAAACATCTCAGGTCTGTCTATCTTTTTTAAGGCTCCCTTTAGCCTCTTCAAAGATCATTCAACAGTTTTGGAGAAAAAGCATATAAATTTCTGTTTACTGTAATTTTCACCACTCATTCTTAATGCATTTTTAAAATAAAGAATATTATTCTTGTCCCATTCTTTGAAAATATGATTTTACTGCAGCCCAACATTTTAGCATCTTCTTTATGATTGGCAACAATGATACCTATCTGGAAGGCAAATGTTAATGAAATTATCTCCTCACATTTTTATAATCTCAAAAATCTCATTGCATTTACATGCTTTGAAACAAAAACTAGCCAAAAATTTTTATTACAAAAACCTCACTATCATAAGTAAGTAAATGACATCCCCTTTTAGCAGTTGTATACAAGGAACACATGATATTTAGCAGATAAGATCTTTTAATTTTCTTTAGAAAGAAGTTTATGGATAAAACAGAATTTTTTAAAATTCACATTTGCACTGTCTGCTGAATATGCAGAAAGACAAGTAAAGTTTATTTTACTTTTTTAAAGTCTATTAAAAATCTTAAAAATCAAAAAGATATCTAAAATTCCATTTTTGTAAATCAAAGTATGTAAGAGCTATGGAAAATATAATCATATTGCTTCAATTTGATGAAAACATGATTGTTGGTAAGATCTGAGAGATAAAGCTCTAAACCTTAAAGGGCAAAATCATCTGTTATCAAAATATCAAAATATTTCAGTTGAAACCTCTGATTCACAAAATGTAAGTACAAAGATTTACAAATCAAGAGAAAGACAGGCCAATGCGTGTTCACTTGTGTAGTATGCCCAAGCTAGTTCAATATCCACTATTTTCAACTGATCATTGGGGTCTCTTTGGGAGATAAACTCTTTATTGATTTAAAAGTATCTGTAATATTCAGTCTCCATATACGCTTTCATACCCCTTCATCACCATGAACAATCCCAAAATATTTTGTGCACATTGTGTAGTACCATCTATTTGGTTATTCACTCTTCCTAATCCAGTTGTATGGTTCCTTCAAGCTGCTATTAAAATCGCTCACTCATCTAGTCTTCTTTTTTGGTGATGTCTGGTGTTGGTATTATAATTATTCTCATTTTCATTATCTTAACTTTTGGAAAACATAGCTACAATATTCATAATGTTAAAAATTAAACAGAACTATTACAATACAAAGCACAAAATAGAGTGAAAGATGAACTGCTAATAGTCATGATAACAATGCATTTAAGTTGTACTAGGAGTGATACACAATGGTGGATCCATTATTATGAAGAGGAAAAAATGGTTGCCTTTGTTATGTTTATAACTGTTTTATTATTCTAATCAACTGACCCTTTTACTAATATAAAATGTTCCTCTTCTCTCTAGCAACAACACTTGTCTTAAATTCTATTGTCTAATACTAGCCTAGTCCCTCCAGCTCCATTCTGGTTCTGTTTACATGATTTATCTTCTTCCATTCTTTTACTTTCAACTCTTATGTCTTTGAATCTAAAGTGTGTGTGACCTTGAATCTTGACTTTGTCGTTAGTATTTTTATGACTTTGGCCAAGGTAATGCAATTTTCTAAACATTATTTTCTTCACCTATAAAATGAAGATAATAATACACAGTAAAACTGTTATCAGGATTAAACAAGACAATGTTTGTGAAGTAGTTGTCCCTGGCATGAGTAATGGATATTTACAAATACTATAATAAAAATTATTATTAATGATACTACCAAAGAAGATAAAAACACAGAAACCAAGATATACACTAACCTTTTCTGATAAATACTGTTCATAAATTCCAACAGCCGCTGCTCTTAAAAGTCCTTTTGTTTGGTTGGTTTGATGTTTTCCATCTTTCTGACGACTTAATAAAACTTCTAGCTGCTGCTGGGCTGTAACTCGGTATCCTTCCACTGTCATCCAGAAGAAGAGATGTGCTTGACCTCCAGTTTGCTGCATGTAATCTACCAAACAAAATACACAGATGCTAATACATTTCTGGATGCACACATTGTGTGTCACTTGAGAAGAATTAAAGTTTCCATAACTTAAAATTCTACATTTTGAAATGTTTAGTAAATGTCTGAGGTGAAAACACAGTTCTATCATAAATTGGTTCAGCTAAAAAGACCAGTTACATAGAAAACACAAATAAAAGCACTTTTTAAATCTCATTTTTTATGGTAAAATCTCTAGAAGATAAAACTGCTACACAAGGCTTCATCAGAAACAAACTTCACGAACATTCAGCTTTTCTTCTCAATAAAGATTAGTAATTATAATACATATTAATATTTCTTTAAATATTAAAATTAAGGACTGAACTTTCAACAAACCATGCATTTATGTTTTTGATCATGAAAATGAAGACTCGGGAAGTTTTGTTAGACATATCCTCCAACTAAATAATTTTGATGTAAGAGTAATAAAATTAATAAATACATATATATGTTAAAATGGAATAAAAACAAAGTCCCTCCATTCATACACAAAACTGATGCAAACAAGTTATATACACCATGTTGTCCTCATAAAGTACTTAGCATATGCACAATAGAGTTATAAGCATTTATTTCCTTCACAACAAAACAAATCTCTACATCTATGTTTTCCAAAGAAATGGGAGTAGAGGACAGATCTGGCATGTTTAGCATTAAGCATTTTAAATTTAATAACACTTATGATTATTAAAAATTTCAAGGGCCATATTATTTTCATAAAATGGATTTACATACCCATAAAAAATTGTAGTGCAACATTGTCTACAAGAATACTGTCCAGAGGGACTGTGCAAAGTTTCCCAAAGTTTGCCGCCAGTTTCACAGTATTTATTTCCTACACATAGAAGTGAATGTGGGTTAATGTTTCATCTATTCACTCATTATGTTAAAGATCTTTATATAGGTATTAAAAAACACCAAATTAAAATGAAATAAAAATAAAGTTTTCCACTCTTGCACATGTGGTTTCCCAATTAAAATTTCAGCTCAGTGAATGTTATTTTCAGAGATGCTGAGTAAATACACATTAATTAAAAGTGAGATAAGCATCATTTCTTCCAACACAAAATAAATGTAAATGACTGTATTTTCAATTATTCTCTACATACTCTAAATGAAAATGAATATTTTAAGGGCAAAAGGGGACGTTTGGATCACTTAATATGTTCGAGAATAAACAAATCTCTACATTTTAAAGTATAGATTGAGATCTATCCACCAGTAAAACAAAATATTCCCAAAGACAGTCAAAACTCTTACAATGTACTTCATAGAAATATTAATGTAGAAAAGATATTTCTTCTGACTATGTAAACAATAAATTGTACATACTTTTCAAAGTTATAAAGTACAGTAACTACCTACATATAAAAAAAAAAATTTTTAAGTGTTCAAAATTTAGAGAATCTACATGTCAAGCACTGTGCTAGGTACATTACAAACATTATTTCATTTACTCTCTGTAGCAATTGTATTGGATAAATATCACCAATGCCATTTAACAGATAAGAAAGCTGAAGATCAGAAAGGCTGGCTATGATCACAAAGCTGGTAAGAGTAAGTCTGTTTGCAAGCCTGCTGCCCTTTCCTCTAAAACCTGTGTGTTTTTTTTAAGAACTATTTTCACTAGCGTCTCTGTACATATTCTCAAATCCATATCTCACAACCTTCTACAGGCAAGTTCTCTGAAAGTTAGATAGGCTACCTTATTCAGGAATGGATACTAAATTAGGCATAGGTGATACATAAAGGAGAAAGGAGGAAAATAACTTCTGTAATTAGTATCTTCCTTCAAATAAATACTGAATAGTTAAAGGTAGCTTACTTAAAATGTCTGGCATAAAGTAACGCAGTGCCAGCACATGAAGTGAATACACTAAAAACTGAAGGTAATAAATAATGTGGTTTTTTTTTCCTGTTTTATAGCCCCAAATCTCTACTCTCCGTTATAGCAAAACTCCTCCAAACAGATATAACTATAATCACTGTTTCTAATTCATTTCTCCCTATCTTCTCCTGGACAAGCTCTATCTAATCAGGGATAAACGTTTGATAATCCTGAGGATTCTCAAAGATTATTTCTATCACTAACTTTCCCTTGAGCTAGAGTTTACTAATTAGCATGTCTACTTGAATGCCTAGCAGGGATCTCAAGGTAAAATGTCTGAAATTATATTCTCCTTTCCAAACCTTCTCCTCCGTTTTGCCCATTTTATAGTAAAAAGCAACACTATTTACGCATTTACACAAGCCAAAAAACCTACAAATCATCCATGAGTCCTTTTTAAGTTTCTCACCCCATATTTAATCCATTAGCAAATCCTATTAGCATTATATCCAGTCTCCAACTACTTCTCACAATCTCTGTAGACATTTCTTACTGGACTAAAGCAAGAGTCTCCTAAATGACCTTAGTTTCCATTCTTGCCCCCAACACTCCATCAAAATCTGTTCATCACAAAAAGCCAAAGTCATCATTTTAATTCATAAGCCACTCAGCAGAACAAATCTCCAATGGATTCCCATAGCAATTAGAATCTTTTAAAAAATCTTACTATGGCAGGTAAAATAGTATAAGATCTAAACCTCAAGGTTCCTCTCCAATTTCATTCCTACTAACAAGCCCGCCTGAGAATTAATTCCATACCAGCCACACTGACTGCCTCTAACTCCCTAACTGCTTTCTTATCTCAGGACCTTGCTCTCACCTTGTCTGAAATGTTCTACATTTTCTTTTTTAAAAAAATCATAGTTTCTACCACAGGACTTTTGCATTGACCATCACCTTGCCTGAAAGATTATACTAAAAAAAAAAAAAAATGCACAGGACTCTCTCAAGTTATTTAGGCTCTCTATGCTCAAATGTCACCAAATCTCTCAGCACCTATCTAAAACACTCCAAGACATTTTCTATCCCTCCCAATACTTTATTCATTTTTTTCACATTTACTTTTTTACTTTTTTTTTTTTTTTTACAGTATATATCAATTTACTTATTGGCTTATTTTCTGACTCTGCAACTAAAATGTAAGCTCCATGAAGAGAGTTTGCCTTTCAGGTCAATCTAATATGGTGGCCAGTGTACATAATTCAATAAATGCTGAATCTGAATAAATAATAGATGAATTAATAAATCAAAAATTAAATAAAGTCTTTAATAACTTTAGTATTTTTCATGTAATGTTTTAATCTCTCTAAGTTGGTTAACAAATACTAATATTACATTGTAAAAAGAAGTTTTTCCTAAACTTTTTTGTAGACTACAACACTAGCTAATATACCACTTCTTGTCATTTTTAGAACTTATTTTTACATTATATTTGATGTACTTATTATATCAGTTTCAAATGTACAGCATAGTGATTAGACATTTACACATTTTATGAAGTGATCACAATAAGCCTAGTAACCATCTCCCCATACCTAGTTATTACAAATTATTGACAATATTCCCTACGCTGTACATTATTTCTCCAAGACTTATTTTATAACTGTCAATCTGTACTTCTTAATCCTCTTCAACATTTTTGCTCATCCTCCCAGACTGCCAGACATTTTAAAGAATATACTTATAACTAAATGTTAAGCTCAAAAGTACTTTACTTACTTTGCCTGACTGCAACCGTTGTATTCTTGAGTCACATACTTTCTTTACAAACAACAAGCTATTTATTTGATTTTTGATAGTGTTGATATCTAAAACAAACAAACTGATTATAAGCTACAAAGTGGTAATGTTATTTTAAAATACTTTAAACATGCACTTACTGTAATTTAACATAAAAACCAATGCACAGAGCAATTATTTACTTCAATAAAATTACCTAAAATTTCATAGTGAAATTATTTACTTAAAATTAAACCATGCCAATTATCATAACTGTTTAACATAATTTCAACAATAACAGTCTCAGTTCAGAAAACTGTAATACTTTATTCTTAGCACGCGTTAACAAGTTAGAAAAGATTTAAATTTAGTTAAGGTAAAAACTAATAGCATAAAATGATATTTAGGTAAATTAGTTTTGTTTAAAGATATAGTAATCAATAAAACAGTCTTATACTTAAATAAATTACCATCACCAGCAGTATCTAGAGATCGAAGATACTGTAATTCTTCTGCTGCCTTATCTCTGACTGCTTCTAGCTCTCCAACATTGTCACTCAATTTAATAATGTTCATAAAGGCCTCGTAGTTGCAATTAGAATCACGGATCTGAAAAAAAAAGTTTAAAAAACAGGTGGGAGGGGGACTTGCTTATTAAGGAAAAACAGAATTTTGCGTACCTACCCTGTAACAGGCACAACTTGCTATATTCCCAGTGCTGTAACAAAACAAAACTACAATTTCTGTACTCATGATACTTACATTCTTGTGGGTCACAAACTGTTTACAAGGTAAATGAAATACACTACACCCTACAAAGTAGAGAAGCATGCTCAGAATGTTTGATGACAGCAAGAAAGCCAGGAGCTATACCAAGAAGAGGCAGAGGAGTTGAAGACAAGATTGGTGGTAATGCAGGGTGAACCTGGTAAGGTATAGTAAATGTTATGGCTTTTACTTTGAGTGGAATGAAAGTTACTGGAGGGCTTTAAAACCAATAGTAGAATTCTCTGATCTGAATTTAACAGAATCATTGTGATGGTATAAATTACTCTGTTATTTTGTTTTCTTCTCAGCCACTTGCTGTTTAAGAATAGGTATAAAGTAGATAGTTAAGCTGGATTTAACCAATGTGTTGTTTCATCAAGCAAATAAAGTGAGAGAGGGAAAAAAGGTAGTTGAGGATATTGTGAAAGGACTAGTCATTATGACTGCTCAAAAAATTTAAGCCAACTAAAACAGTAAAGGGAGCTATGAAAAGGAAGCACTCTTGAAATATTTTCCATCCTCAACGAGTCAAAGAACTGAGGATTGTATAAGTCCTGAACTATAAACTGGCCAGTAAACATATGAAAAGATGCTTAAGATCATTAGTCAACAGGGACATGCAAGTTAACTACAACAAAACGATAATGCCAAATGTTCAGAATACGGAGAAAACAAAACTTTCAAACAATGCTAGTGAAAATGCTAACCTGTGAAGACCATTTGGCCGTTTTTTCATTTTATATAAATTTTACCTCAATAATAAAAGAAAAACATTACTAAAAACTTAATTTTTCTAAAAATACATTAAAAAAATAAATTGCTCTTCATTTATCTTCTCTAGTTGGAGATAACAATATGAACCAATTAGGTAATCTATTCCATAGTCAAGAGACTGGACTTAACATGAACTTAATAAGAAATGAAGGAGAAGTAAAATGTATATGTAGAGATGAATAATACAAATAAATTCAAACTATTTTTTGAAATAGTTTGAAAACTTAAAACTATTGATGGGTAACACTAACACTATATAGAGAGAAGATATATGTTACTAATATACTGTCTAAACCTTACCTTTCAAACATAAATTAACTATAAATTAAATACCATTAATATGATAATTTGAGTGAAAAAATAAGAACAGAACTCATTTTAATCTTTATAATACCTATGCATAAAGGGTTTTCCATACAAATAATGTCAAAAGAGTATAAACTAGACAACAAAGTAGGCTAAAAATCCATTATTAAATTTTTTCTCCTTTAAATATATATTTTTTGATATTATATTGCAAAGTACAATAGTGATCAATTCCTGCTCATTAAATAACAAAAGACCCAAGCACCATACATAATAGAAGTACTAGGCTAACTATGGGGAGAACAAGTAAAGTTTGGTGGTTTAATTCTTTTTAGAATATTTGTTAAGTCCCCTCAAAATGTTTGCACCTTGTAACTAATTATTACAGTTAATGCAAGCTCAGCAAAAAATTCCTGAAAACTAAAGAAAGCTATTAACATAAATGATCCCTAATTCCATGAGTAAGAGATACCTATAACATTCAAGTAATCATGCATCCTTTTCTGTAACACAGGTAAGATTATAGAGTACTGTATCCTGATTATTTAAGGTTAGTATACAATATCCATTTTTGTGTGTGTTACAAAAACAATTAACACCATTTACACTTACTTTATTTAAAATTTTTAAAGTTTTATCTGTTTCCTTCTTTAAAAATTACTTTTTATTATATAATCCATACTCCTTGTAAGTAAAATATATAAACAAGAGAAAATTTAAACTTTCATAACTCTCTATTAACATTTCAATCAGTATATATCCTACCAGAATTATGGTCATTCCTAGATTATATTTATATGTGTATTAAAAGGATTACATATCTATACACATCATTTTACTTATCCTTTTCACATAAAATATAGACATCTTTTCATATTCATAAATATATATACTACCATCATTTTTTAATGGCTGCACAGCATTCTATTATATGAGTATGCCATAAATTATTAAGCTAATCCTCTTAAACTGATTTCAATTTTTTAGTACTATAAGAAATGTTTCCATTAGTGGACTTAAATATTGTTGCAAACTTGCTTATTTTCAATTTAAAATATATTTCAAAAGTATAACTCCTACCAAAGGATATGAATTTAAAAATTTTTTAATTTTGCAAATATGCATATTGTAAAGCTCTTGGCAGAGCCTATTAGCACTCTATAAAAGTTGACAAAAGAAGAAACAAGTTCTGTGACCTCCATGAAAGGGTCTAGAATACAAAATTAGGAAATTAATTTCTGACTACAAGTAATCCACAATCTAGTGGGAGAGATGAACACTGCAGCAGAACAATGGCAAGTCTGATGATGGTTATGGGAAAAAAAAAAGAACATTAAAGTAGTTCCTTCCTGGGAAAGCTAGACTGAGTTAATAGAAGACAATTGTAGAGAAAAAAATTCCAGATTCAAGAAAATTAATCAAAGACCTAGAAGTATTAATCAAAATATTCCTGGCAGTAGCCCATTTATGACTCTTCTTGAATATGAATTTACTGAGGAAAAGCATAAATAATCAAAAGCCATGTATAATAAGCAAAAAAATTAGAGCAAGTAAACTTAGTAAGCACTAACATTTTGATATGTCTGACGGATGAAAAAACTACGAGTTATCTGCTTATAAACACTAAGCAACTTATGAAAATTGATTTGGAACACTTTCTCATTCACAGTCTAGTGTTTTCTCCTTATTCTCCTCCACTACGAAGTATGAAATATGAAAGCACATACATACTATTTAATTAGTTCAGATCACAAGCTGTATTTAAAATCAAATAGCAGCTTTAAAAAATATTCATCATCTATACATACAGGCAGTAAAATATCCTTTTTTAAATTTAAATAAGTAGCAACAGCACCAAAATTGTAAAGATTATTTTATCAACATACTTCTTACAGAGAATTTGGCTAGCATTTTCAACATATTAGCAAACAGAAATATTGAAAATATAAAGATTATCTTTAGATATATTTTATTTAGTTTAATAAGTTATTGCTTAATCATTCTGCTCTCCAAATCATATTTCTATATTTTAAAAAACCATTTTAAAAATAGAGTTGTAATTTAGAAAGTACATACCATCCATATGATATACTGATTAATATAATCAGGATCACTGAGTTGATTTATTAATGGAAGAAGAATTCCTCGTGCAATGATTTCCTGGACAAAAAAAAAAAAGTTAACCTAATATACTTCTCAAACCAATCGCATAATGTTAACTTCCTAACACAATACTGTTATTTAAGTACAATACATATAAATGTAAAACTTGAAAACCAACATAAGCTTATAAACAGATGAGCTAGTATACCAGTTAAAATCAATTGAGATGAAGCTACCTATATCAACCTAGATACCTCTCCACGACAACTAGAGTTGAGCAGAGAAAAGCAAAAAGCTACCTGTTATATGTTAGGATTTATGTCAGTTTTTAAAAGGCAAAACACGGCAGTAAATGTGTTTATGGATTCCTATATCTATACTAAAAGTATAAAAATGAAGAATAAAAAGATACACACCAATTTTAGAATAGTGTAGTTACCTTTAAGGGAGGAACAGAGCAACTATAGGAAAATATTAACATTGGTTAAATCTGGGTAGTTGGTACATAAACATCTATTATATTATTCTCTATACTTGTCTGTTTGAAAATTTTCCTAATAGAAAATAATACAAATAATAATATGTTAATGTAATTATTCACCATTCTCTAGAATATACCTTCCCACTCTTTCCAGCTGATAATGCTTCTATTAAAATTCTTTCCTTCCTTCAAAGGACTACAGAATCAATTCTCCAATTACTAAACCCTGACCATTCTAGCTGAACACTTTTTAAATTTATATGTTTAAAATATACATATGCCTGTATTTATGGCATTTATCACTTACCATTTTCTACATAATTGTCTATCTTCTACTTCTCTAATATACTACAATTCTCTAGGAACCTTTTGTATGTGAGTGAGACTCATCAGTTCTATCAATTTATCTATCTTCAAAAATATTTACCCTTCATTTTCCCAGTGTCACTGTCTTAAACATGGTAGGCATTTGATAAATATGCAATGAATGGAAATAAAAAAACTAAGTATTTAGTGCTAATTCTATTGATATAGTATTCTCACCTATTATTCATCTTTACTCCTTTACTCCTTTATGCCTATCTAAATTTATGAAACATCATTTTCTTAAGAATACTAGAGAAGCTAAATGACTATAAGCCCAGGATGTTTCACTTTTTCAAGAAAAGAACTGATTTATTCCTTTTGCTACATCTTTAACTTACCTGGGCCATTTTGTGGTATAAATCCATAGAAATAGTTTACATAAATTCTAGTTTTGTAAACTGTTCAAGTCTCTGACAACTATTACTCCACGAAAAATTAGTATTTCCAAAAGACACTAATAAAAGCTCCGGTAACTTTCTGAAGTGTCTTTGGAGACATCTAACAGTCTTAAATTAGAAGGAATTGCTTATCCTTTCAAAGTGAGCTTTAACCTATCTTCTTTAAAATTTTTATTTAGTATTTACAAAATTCCTTCCTTCAGATTATGTCTCTGATCCCAGATGCTCAAATTTTAAAATGTACTTTGTAAGGAGAAAGTTCACAAACAAAAAACCATTTATTTTAGGTTTTTTTTTTTCCAAATTGATTTAAAGGAAGAAAAACACATGGGGAAGAATTTTCAATAAATTTAATGATTCTTATCATTAAGTGCAATTGATTGATCTGTTTTAGAAAACTACTTTGATCTCCTTATTAGTCAAGATGTAATCATGACACAACAATTCCTACATAAGTACAAGTAAGGAAAAGGGTCCAAAAAAGAAGTCTTTAATCTGTTATTTAAAAAAAGAAGTCTTTAATCTGTTATTTAATCTGAACAAAATGTCTTTTGAGAATATTTGGATTTAATTAGCAACAAAAGTGATAAAGACTTATCAAGTTAAAAGAAAAAAAAAGTAATTTGCTGAATTATAGTGCTCTACAATTATGTTCACTCAATGAGATTCTACCAAAAAGAAACACTGATTTCAAAGAGCAATCTATAGCAAAATATATTTGGTCTTTAAACAATCCTAGTTATTCTAAACTATAGCCTAGTTATTCTAAACTATAACAAGGATCTGATCATAAGAGTCATCTTAACTTTCAAGGAGCTACAGTAACATGTGCACTGCAGTGAGCAAGGGAGGCGAACAGGTTTCCTCTTATATTAAAACTGGTTTTCTAATCTGCTATGTGCCCACTCCTGTGATAACCACCAAGAACATAATGATGATAAATAGAGCTATCTGGCCCCTGTTGTTATGGGACTTACAGTTCTACTAGGGGAAAGAAGCATTAAGTCAGTAAACACAAAAATCACACTATCATTTTAAAATACAATAAACACTATGAAGGAAATTAAATGGGTACCTATCTACAGTACTAGGGAATTATGAGGGGGCTTTAGATTGGGAAATCATGGGAGACATTTCTGAGAAAGTGAGCCAAGAGAATAAGGAAAATCATTCTGAACAGAAGTAAAAAAAAAAGTTTGAGACAGCCTTATGGTGGGAAGAAGATGGTGCTTCTGGAGAAACCAGTGGAGAATCCTGGCTAGAATAGAGTGACTGCGTGGCATGAAGGCCAGAGAGGTAAACAAAGCCATGTTACACAGGCCTTGTTAGCTTCTGAAAGGGCTTGAGATCTGAAAATTTTGCTAGATGGTCATACCATTTACTGGAATGGAGAAAATACTTAAAAGGCAGACAGGCTATGGAGGCAAGAAGATTTCCATTTTGGATATTTAAAGTTTAAAAGGGCTGGGAGTCAATTGAATGGTGATTCAGTGGGTAGCTGGTGAAGAGTAACCTGGAGCTCAGAAGGGAAGTCTGGACTACAGATAACAAATCTGGAAGATATTAACATTTGGTTGGTGTTTAAAGCCAAAGGGATGAATAAGCAAGGCGGCCCAGGTCTGAAGTACTTTAAACACGAAAAGGAGACCAAAAAGGACATCAAGTAAGAACGATCAGAAAAGAGCAATGACATGGAATCTAAAAATGGACAGAGTTTCAAGAAGTAAAAGATGGGCGGCCACATGAAATGCTGCTGAGACACTGCCTAACTGCAGCTGTCTAGATTACCAGGTAGGCAAAAGTTCTGAAGCCAAATAGATACTCAACATAAATAAGGGCTATAACTGATTAGCAATTCCTTCCTACAGTGGTAGATGTGAATCTAGTAATAGATATGCCAGGTATTTACTTCCCTTGAAAATGATTAGCACAAATAATTGGTCTCAATAATATAGAACCTATCAGACTCTTCCCATCAAAACCAAGCACTTTTTATTTCCTTCACAGTACCATTACCCAGCCTGAGAAGAGCACTGAACTCAAGTTAGGAAGGTATTAGAAAATTATCTGGTGTTGCTTAAACAATAGCATGCAAATATAAAAGCACAACTCAGGAACTGGAATCTGTTTTGCAGGATCTCTTCAGTCTTAAAGAGATTATAAGCTTTCATTTTTAGAAAAAAATGGATACTTTCATTTTACCCATTCATCCAGGATGAGGGCTTATGTAGCTACCATTTCTCAATCGTAATCAACAGCCAAAGGCAAACTATTACTCCTCTAACTCTAAAGGTTTATAGTCAGGAGAAAAAAGTTCAAGACTATTGTTCTCCTCCAACTTACCCATTTTCCAATTACGAGTAGCAAAAACTTAGCTACCAAGTTTCTTTTTAGTTTCTAACCAGAAATATTATTTTAATTAGCCTAATTTAGGTAATTTTATAGGTAATGGTATATTAAAGAAGATTTAAAACACATCTTTGTTATAACCAAAAATCCGAGTCCCTAACTCTACATCAGGCAGTTTTCAAACTGTTGTCCAGGAATAGCATGAGAAAAACAGAGTAATATTTTCAAAAAGAAACAAGATACGATGATATCCATCAACTAATAGAATGTGTGTTGTTTATTGTTTCAAAATTTCCTATTTTTAATT
Organism: Cynopterus sphinx; assembly: GCA_030015415.1. Classification (NCBI taxonomy): domain Eukaryota; kingdom Metazoa; phylum Chordata; class Mammalia; order Chiroptera; family Pteropodidae; genus Cynopterus; species Cynopterus sphinx. Next base: position 16,675,007 of record CM057391.1, on the reverse strand, counting down.
TATAATACATCAAATATTAATAGATTAAATAACAAAAAAGCTTTTTGAGGTCCTTAATGATTTTTAAGTATAAATACACCTTTTCCTATTTCTCCTAAAATTTTGATAAGTCAAGAGCTGACTATGCTTCTCTTACATTAGCCTATTACATTTCTTACATTTCTTTCTCCTCACCAGATTATTTAAAGTCCCCTGGGGGGGGAAGTATGCATCCCTTGCACCTAACATGGGACTTGTCAATCATCAATAAATATTTTATGAATGACTAACAATAGCAGCAACAGAATAGGTCCTGAGACCAAAACTTTTAAGAAATACTACTCTAAGTTTCTTTACAGCCATTTATTTGGTATGAGTTTAAGCTTACCCTGACAAAGTATCGCATGATCTTGTTCTGGAAATCTCCAGGAGGTAGCAATAAATATAATAAGACCTCACACAAATCCCTTAGGAATCCTAGAAATAAAAAAGGTAGCTATAATAACATTAGAAAATATAAAATCTCCACCTAATATAAAACACATAAAGGTAGAAATAAGCAGTTTCCTGATTATAATAGCTTATGATTTGAGTAATTAATACATATTGGTATTCATTAAAAATTCCTTCAATATTCTCCAAATAACTACTCATTAATCAAACCAATATTTTTTATTCTATTCCATTTTATCCCATTTTTTGAATCATTGAGAAATTTCCATTACAAAAGTGCCCACAGAACAACTTCAGCTGTATCCCTGTATTCTGCACTCCGATCACACTAATTATCTTTGCATACTTAAAAGTTATTTGCACATCTTTAAAAATATATACCGATAATTCTTCTTTCAAGAAAGAACCTCCACTAACTTGGCAGGTAACAACATAAGGAAAAAGAGTATGTTCTTCTATTTTACTGATTTACGAGGTCTTGATTTATATAAAAGTCTTGCACATCATTACATCTATTCCTTACATTTAGTTATTTCATATCAGCGCTAATGAAATGACAATTAAAAATTGAACTGCACAATAAATATAAAAAGGAAAGAAGAAAAAAAGGAAAAAAAGGAAAGTAAAAAAAAAAATGTTAAGCATATTTTAAAAGTCAAGAAAAACAATTTCCACAACTAGAAATGCTTTTCTGTAGTTGTGCATTCCCATGACACTTCATGGGAATATAATGATACAGCTAATCCTGTTCATTGAAAAACGTGCCAAGCAGGAAATAGTCTTAGTCATTGCAAAACTAGGAAAAGACAACATCCTCAGCTAACACCTACCTGATCTAACCCCCTACAAAGATAAGTATATTCAACTCCATAAATTTTATTTGAAATCATTATAATCATTCTTTTAGAAAATATTTTAGGGTAACAGATGTATTCTTAAAGTCTAATTAATAAATTAATAAATTTAAGGTGAAGATAAATTAACCAGAAAATGCTTACACCTGTTATATTTCAAAAGAAGTCAAAAGAGGTCATCTTTAATTACCATCTTTAAATTTTAAAGATGACCTTTATAACAGGAAAAAGAGCTGGGAAACTACTTTTAGGAATTAAAAATTACAAAGAATAGTAACCGTGCCTTTACTATGCTACCTGTCCTGTAAAATTTCACCCTCATTTTTACCCTCATATTTGTTCACTGGTTCCTACAACTTGTCTCTAACCAATGTGAAAAGTCACCATTCTCAAAAGAGTTAAATTGAAAATAAAACCTTCTTCATCTTTGGGAGAAGTGCACACTAGATCACGGCAAACATCCTTCTCCATTTCAACTTCAACTTCAAAAAAGGTATCGACAAGATCTTCTGCTGTACCTGGACCAAGAAAGAAACAATGCAAGATACACTGAATGATAAAGAAAACAGATTTTAAAATCCTAATTTTCAAATGGAAAGAGATATTACCTGTTACTTGATCATCTTTCTCTGATATCTTCTGTTGAGCCTTTCTGAATACTCGTAGGTGTGTGCCAAAATCATCTACAATGCGTGTAGTAAAATAAGGTTGCCAGTCTATTTCTTTTGACCTTATAAAAAACACATTATACAAAAGCATTATGTAAATGCTTTTTAATGAAAAGATATGAATTCATTTTGAAGACTAAAGAAAGACAACATGGTTATCACAGAGACTGAATTTATTTATATTGAGGTTTCATTCATTTAATTAGCACCCCCTTTCACAAAACCTAAAGTATCAAATTTGACTAAGTCTTTGAGCAATATTACTTGAAGTATTTTGTGTGTCAAAATTTAAGGTAATATGTTAAGTGCTTAAACAGAAAAAATAAAGTTTTTCTGGTTAAATCTGAAATGAGTCTAATGACAGGTATATCGAGCAATTTCTTATCCCAGACATAAGAATACACTAGGAATTCAGAACATTTTTACTTGCTTTCGAAAGAGCATTTGAGACATTTCTTGGTTCCTTCTCAACCATTTCTGAATTCTCCACATTCTTCTTTTTATAGGCCAAGTTCTGAACTAAATATCTTAGGTATGAGTTTGATTGGTTTCTGTTTGCATATACTAGCACTTAAAAACTTGATCATTTAAATAACACAGAAATGGTTTAAAGAATGTGGCTACACTTAGCCATGAAAAAGGTGACTACCAATTTTACTAGGTTATTTAGTACTCTATCTCAAAAGCAACAGACCTCAAGAAACATTGCTAATTTAGACACTTACGGAACAGATAACAGATACAATAAGCCAAAAATACTTTATGCCTCTCCTTAAAGTGATTTTTTGAACATTTTTTAATGCTTTTTCCTTAAATAAGCACTAAAATTAATTCACATCTTTAGAAACATACCAAGTAGATAGAAGACAAAGAGTCTATTCATGAAAATACTAGGCAATGGAAGAACCAGAAAAAAAAGTACACCATCATTCATTATGTTAATCACCCACATAAATATAATAAAAAAGCTACTGAAGAAAATGACTTGATTATTGTCACACTTTGAGAGAAAGCTTTTAAAGGTGGTGATGACATTGAGGAATATGACAGCTGTTTTCAAATAAAAACATAAGTTATTAATACTCATATACCAAGTTTTAAACACATATTTGTTATATACATGAAAAAAGTAAATTTTAAGCACAAGAACACAAAAACAAATTAACATTAAAAAGTTACTGGAGCTCAGGGATCTGAGGGGTGGTTAATATTATTTAGACTATAAGAGTCATATATATAAGTAAATACTAAACTTGGTAACAACATTCAGCCTCAACATAAAAACTAAAATAAAAACTGAAACCTAGCAGTCTCTAGTCTTTTCTTATTTAAAAAAAAAAGTCACAATCTGTATAAATATCTTTCAAAGATCTTTAACATGAACATTTGAACAAAATCATACATATTTAATAATTAATTTGATATAGGCCATTACCTTATTAATCCATATAAAGTTCCTTCTAACAAATGTAGAAGAATGCAGAATATATAATATTTCAATTTCTGTTTCATGGTACAATACCATACATGTAATTTACTGACATTTTCAAACAAAATAAAATTTACTAATTTTAGAAGGCATTTGAAACCCATCTCCATTCACTATATAGCAGGAATCCCCAATTCCCAGGGGCCAAGGTCCAGTATAGACCCATGGCCTGTTAGGAACAGAACCACACAGCAGGAGGTGAGAGGCCTGCAAGCCAGCAAAACTTCATCTGTATTTGCAGCCACTCCCCAGTGCAAGCATCACCTCAGCTCCATCTCAGATCATCAGGCATAAGATTCTCAATAGGAGTACCAGTACCTGGTGCCAAAAAGGTTAGGGACCATTGCTGTAGAGGATGTGATGACATTTAATATGAGTGAAAATTAAAGAGCAATGAAAAAATACAAAAATTATTTTATATTTTAAGTATAGATTTCCACTTTTAAAATACAAATACATAAAGGGTGGGGAACACAGTACACTTGGATAATATTCTGTCTATCCAAGGTCACTATTTTCCCTCTTCTTGACTCATTTCCTCTAAATACATGCAAACATACAGTAAATTTCAACTCAAAGAAACTTTTCTAGGTTAGGAAGATAAGAACAATGGTAATACATTGTTTCCCATTTATAAATTAGGAAAAAAACTACTTCCAACTTCTAGTAGTACTTGTATTAACAAAATTTGAAAACATGTTGGTGTAAGTAAAGTACTTTAATTGTGATGTATGATAAATACGTAATAAAGAAAACGTGAAGATAAATCAATTTAAAAAATCATTCAATTTATGTAACAGCCACATTTCCTTCTATTGATCCACATGTAGCTTTTTTTAGAGCTCTTAACATTAGTTATTCTTAAATTATGCCTAGTCCAGGCCCTTTTGCATTTGTTTAAAATATTCCCTCACATGATTCCTATTCTAACAGCTGTTTTATTACACAATGAATCTATTATGTACACTTTCATTTTATTATTATTACTTGTAAGTTTCATCTCTTAAATTTAAGAATAAAATATTTCCTATATGACCAACAGAGTAAGTCAACCCTACCCTGAAAATATAAAATTTATAATAGATCCTGAATCTTACATATCTTGACAGTATGGTTGCAAGAATTACAAAGGTTAATTAGGAATGCAAACAAACCATGAATTTTAAATTTATGCACAAAAGCAAAGGACATTATTTTGAATGCCTTTATCTCCATCTCAAACACCAGCATTCTACTTGCTACCTTTTACTTGGTCTCCCACATCTACCCTTGTCTTTCCTCCATTCTATTTTTGATAAGAACAGCCAGAATGATCTTTTTAAAATACAAATATAACAGTACAAAAGCTTGAAAAACCCTTCAATAATTCTCCATTGACCTTAAACCTAAGTACAAATACTTTCTCTAACATCTTGCATACCCAGGATACTGTTTACTTCCTCATCATCATCTGTTCTACCCTCTTCCTTCCTTTTGTTTGCAGACTCACAGGCTTTCTTTCCATTTCTCAAATTCAAATATGCCACTTTTTATCTCAGTGCCTCTGGACAGACTCTGCCAAGTTAGCTCATCCCTGCCTGCTTTCCATAAATCTCCCTTCTCTCCCCCACATTCACTTGACAATTGCCACTTATAATTTAGAGTTCATATAAAATGTTAACTCCACACGTCGGCCTTCATTGATCCTCTCCCTGATTTCTTCAGACTAGGTCTGGATATCAGGTTCTCATGGTAGCAAAATTTTCATTTTTTATAGCACTTACAACCTGTAGTTAAGTAATTCAATAGCAAAAATAAAAATTTCAGGAGATCAGAGACTTTGTTTTATTCTACTATGTTCATTTTATTCACAGTGGTATCCCTGGTGGCTAATGTGTTAAAAATTGGAGGTTCTCAATGCATATTGATTTATTGATGCCTTTTTTGGGGTCAGAGAATTGTTAACAGGTGTTTGGAAAATGGCCGCATGAGACACATAACAGTTACTTCTTTACTCTTTAAAGTTCTAAAATAAAACATAAACTGAGAAACCTTTTTTGCCTCTCTAAACCCCAAAGTTACTCAATGCCTATGCCTAAAAAAGGCAATGAATGTCCCAAATATGTGGGCTGAGACTGAGATTATATAAACTGCTTCACTGAGTTCTATCTATTCTAAGTAGTGTACAGTTCACCATCATAAAAAACACACCAAAATCAATTAAGTATTTCTGTATCGAGTCCTGGACTAGCATATATGCTCTTGATGCAAGTAACAGATTCACCATTTTATGAGTTGTGAAATTTAGCAAGTAACATCACTCCCCAGGATTTGTTTTCTCTAAGGACACTTAAGCTTTATGAGTATGACTATATAAACTATAAATACCTATCCCAACACACACACACACACACACACACACACACACACACACACACACACACACAAGTTAAGAACCTGTAAATCAAAATTTTGCTCAAAAGAGGGAATCACTAATATATGTCATTTTAACTTGAATCATAAACCTTTAACATAAAGACCTTTTATTTGACTAAGATTGTGTTTAGTGATATTAAGTAGCCTTTGTCTTAAATAAACCATTCTCACACCGTGAAAGTTATAGCTTCCAGTTTCTTCTAAATGGCATGATAACTAAAGACATTTGTGAACAAATGTGAAAAATAGTTCTTGAAGACTTTTCACTAATGTTTGAGTTATCTTTTATATGCCTAATTCAACTGCAATCTATTTAGCAACTATCTTTGAATAAAATTTCAAAGCAAATGACCTACTTTTCACAGGAATTACCTTATCATACTCATATTACTTCAAACTATGTAGGAGTATTTAAATTATATGACTATATATACAGGTTCAAAAACAACTTTTTAAACACGTTTGATAACCTTTCTCCTTTAAATTACATATATTCAGCTCACACTGCAGAACAAATATATCAGATTATATGAGGGCAGGGCTGAGGCAACATACAATTGACTTTTGATAGGCTTAAAACTCAAAAAACGGGAACAGGAATGGACAGAAGTACTAGAAAGTGACCTATTAGCCTAGCTTTAATGTTAGGGGAATGAGTCAGTATGTTTTACAAAGGAAACCGAGTACTTGCGAACTATAGGGAAGTTAAGCAAATTTGTACTTCAGTAGTACAGGATTGGTAACATCCCAAAAAATAGCTTAATATTCTGTTGACAGTAACCATACGCAGAAATAAGTATAGGTTAATTAAGTGATATGTTGTACTTTAAATAGGATTAATTAAAGAAGCTACATTTAAAACAAATCCTGGTAAATGAGTAGTATTTAAATGGGTAATGAAAGGATGTAGGAATGAGCAGAAGAGGAGAATGAGCATGTTATATGCTGGGTCATCATTTAGATTTGCCTGAATAGAGAAGTGAGTGACCATTTGGCAGTAAAGGCCATCTTCACATTCTTGGCAGAATAATTTCCTGGAAAAGGTCCTTTACGTCAAAATGACGAAAGTAAAAACCCATTTTCCCATAGAAACCATCTTATAATAAGTGCTATGTTCCTGATGCCACATTATTTTTTCTTGGAAACAACCTTATTTAAAAAACAATTAAGAAGAATGGCACAATATACTGTTTACTGCAGAGTATGTGTATGTGTGTATGTATATGTGTATATATATATATACACACATACACACACACAAACACACACACACATACACAAAGGTTTTTAAAAGATATCTTAATAAGAGCAGTACAATAACCAATCACAGAAAATTAAAATACTATGTGTTAATTTCCTATATATTTTTTTTATGTAGAAAAGATCATATTTTTTAAAAAAAACAGTAGTATAGTAAAATTCATAAGTTTTTTTGGGTAGATTATAGAAACTTTGAGAAAAGTTATATTCCACTAGAACGAGTTTTAATCAACTGACCCAAGATGTCTTGTTGAAAGAGGGTAACCAATCTGTGAAGAAAGTCTTTTTTCCTTGAGCCACTGAATCAGGCAGTAACTTCCTCCTCATAAGTCACAATTAGAAAAAATATACTCTTTAAAATACAAAAATTATTTTTTTTAATTTATTTTTTGATTATGATGACATTAATTAACAAAATCCAGTTAAGTTTCAGGTATACAAATTAGCAGTAAGGCACACAGGTGCGCGCGCACAAACGCACAGCAGCATGCGTTCACCACCCATAGTTAGATTTCTTTCTGTCACCACATATTTGACCCCTTTTTCCCATCTACTCCCCCGTCCTCCCTCCCCACTCCCATCCTCTGGCAACCACTAGTCTACTGTCCATGAACATGAGTCTCTGTTCTTTTGTTGCTTCTAAGCTTAAATTCCACATATAAGTGATATCATGTGGTTTTCAACTTTTTCTTTCTGGCTAAAACTCATAAACCTTTACTTGTTTCCACCCTTGAGAGACTACTTTGTTACAGTGTCAAAAGCTTCAACCTAAAATTGAATTTGAGCAAAATAAAGGCACAGAATCATAAGCTTGCTCCTAATTTCATTAAAAGTCCCCCCTTTCTCCCAGTCTCAATCCACTCATAAATACCACACATTACATCTCTCTAGAGCACCTTTGTTTCCCTTTTAATATCTACTTTAAGGATTTAGTTATAAGTATAAAAAAATGTTTTTTTCCCAACACTCCTGAACTTATTTACATTAAATTCACTATTACTCTCTACAATAATCCTTAAAAAATATATGGAGAATCCCTATTTTATAGGCACTGATTAGCTACCACACAAGGAAACAAGTCTCATTACCTCACAGTCACAAATTTGTCTGCTCCCTTTGCTTGGCTGCACCTCTTGCCAGTGTGTGCACAGCTCTTTCCTAACTCTGTGTTCAGTGACTTCACACTGACAGCTTAATATTTACCATGGTGTGAATATTTACACCTCACAAAACTTACGGTAGTGGACTTATAAAACCACAAATTTATTGTGCTTTCAGCATTCTATAAAGAATAGCAGTGGTCTGAATAATCAAAAAAATTTTAAAGTTTCATTAACATGAGATTTTTAAACACTAAGAAAAGATTAGTCTAGTACGACTTATATATTTGAAGTTAAACATCTTCTCTGACCATATAGGAATAAGGTTTCAATAAACTTTATTATCATCCTACTCTAAGATTTCCTACTGGTAAAACATTACACCAGAAGAGTACTTTAATCCCAAAGTAAACTAAATCTAATTAGCAATCCTACGCACTATAAAAAATAACTCCCTAAATGGTATTCAAAAATGGGGTTTAAGAGATTATGTGAATGTTTTCAGGAGGAGGACCAACCTGACAGGGAATCTACTATGTTAGAACTGAAAGGGACCTAAAATAATTACCATAAGCCCCTACAGTGCCAGGAACTAATTCACTTATTCTAGATTATAACCTGAGATCAAGGCCTTTTAAAATAATCAGGGTTCCTAATTTTTACTTCAGTGTTTTCTATACTATGACTAATATAAAACCTCCAGACTCATAAAAGCTATTTTAAAAAATGGTGGAAATGGAGAAAAAAAATCAGGCATGCAGTTTTATATAACCATATTAAAGAAATTATATTTGGTTAACTAGAACACTGAATAAGAAGTCCAGTCCTGTGTCCTAGTGCTTCAAAAAGGTCAAACATCCAGATGTTCTAAAGGATATAGACATCAGAATGTAATCAACAACCTACAGGAATACACATGAAGCATGCTCAACCTACTGTGGTGAGTTGAGTATAAAGAATACAGAACTGAAAGCCTTAATTAAGCTACAGGAAAAGAAGAAAAATTATCCAGGGTTAAGTGTACAACCACTTAAGTATAATGTTAAATAAGGTATTAAAAAATTAAATTCATACTATTAACAATTTTAATAGACAAAATTTTTAGTAAATTTTTCTTGGTAAATAAAACATTTCATGGTCCAACAGTATATATATTAAATTCTGTGAAAAGAAAATTAACACGTCATATATGGGAACTTGATTAACAATAATTTGAGTATTCATTATTCCAACATGCATAAAACACTAGTTTCAAGATCATGTCCCAAAGAAATAGAGTCAGAGACTATCTATACAAAACATGTATGTATAGTTGAAAAAAGTGATTCTTATATTTATTTGTTCATAAGAACATAAAAAACAGAGAAACAAGAAAATAAATTTATGTTTAAGAAGTCATTCTAGATATCTTTATTGCTAATTACCAATGTTTCTATCTGTCTCTGGCTATAAAGGTAATACATGTCTATATTGTAAAATGTAATTTCCTTCTTTAGATTTTCTGCATCAACTACAATAAGCCATGAATCCAAAATCCAAACATCACTGTTAATATTTTACTGTATTTCTTTTTAGTCTTTTTGCTATGCACACATATTCATAATTTTTTGCACCACTAAAATCACATAGTACACACTATTTTGTATAATTTTTATTCTAATATATTTCCTACTTGTTCAATAACGCTTCTTAAATATTTTTAATGGCTGAAAAATTATCTATTGAAAGAGCAGCAAATTTTTCACCTAAAAAGTTAAATAGCAACTATTTTAGGCTTTGCAGGCCCCATAAATCAGTCACAACTAGTCAATTCTGCCATTGTAGCACTAAAGCAATCATGGACAAAATACAGAACAAATGAGCACGACTACGCAATAAAACTGTATTTAGAAAAACAGGCAGCAATACACTCAATAATAAAATGACAAACAACTCAATAATAAAATGATAGAATAACCTAATTTTAAAATGGGAAAAGATCCAAATAGGCATTCTCTAAAATAGCCATACAAAGGACAAATAAGCTTAATATCATTAGCTATTAGGAAAATGCAAATAAAAACCATACTGAAATACTACTTAGCACCTACTAGGATGGCTAAAATCAAAAAGAAAGACAATAATAAGTGAAGACAAGTATTTAGAGATACTGAAACCCTCATACGTTGTTGGTGAAAATGTAACACAGTGCAGCCACTTTGAAAAACAGTTTGCAGTTCTTCAAAAGGGTACCTTAAAATTCCACTAGAAATGAAAACACAAGTCCACAAAAAAAACTTGTACACAAATGCTCATAGGAGCATTCTTCATAATATCCAAAAGGTGAAAACAACCCAAATGCCACCAACTGATGAATAAACAGAATATGTTATATTCATATAATAAATTATTATTCAGCAATAAGAAATACTATATGAATATATAATAAATAATTATTCACCAACAAAATATATACTATGACACTGATAAACCTTGAAAACATTATACTAAGTGAAAGATAGTAACAAAAAAAACATATTTTATTATTTCATTCACATAAAATGTCCAGAATAGGCAAATACAAGGACATAAAAAGTAAGTAAGTGGTTACTTAGAGCTAGAAGTTTTGTTGTTGCTGTTATTGTTGTTTTTTTTTTGGGGGGGGAGGTTAAGGGAAATGACTGACAGCAGATACAAGGTTTCTTAGTGGGGTCATTAAAGTGTTCTTGAATTGATTGTGATGAAGACTGCACAACTCTATGAATATACTAAAAGTATATTCCCACCTGACTATAGGTGGGTAAATTGTATAGTATGTGAATTATATAAATATACAGTTGACCCTTGAACAATGTAAGTTTGAACTACATGGATCCACCAATAGGTGAATTTTTTTCAATAAATACAGTCAGATCTCCACGTCCCCAGGTTTTAAATCGGAAAATTAAGAGGATCAACAATATGCATTGTTCTAAGCCATTTTATACAAGAGACTTCAGCATGCATGGACTTAGTTATTTGTGGGGGTTACTGGAAACAATCCCATGCAGATTCCAAAGGAGGACTGTAGTTCAGTTTTGGGGCAGTCAAAAGTTATATGCAGATGTTTGACTACACAGGGGGTTGGCGCCCCAATCCCCACATTGTTGAAGGGTCAACTATATGATTAATAACCCTTCTATTTCACAGATATAAAAACATTAACTTTTCCCCCCTTATTTTAAATATTCAAATGGTTCTTGATTTTGCTCAACTGTAGTATATATGACAATAATCATCTTTGGACTAAGTTTTCAAATGGCAAAGAATATAAAATGGTGAAAGAGTGTAAAAATTTACTGTTGCAAATGTCCATTATTTGAATTGGGCTTATGTTTTGAACAAGCCTAGGAACATATGATTTATTATATCTAAGCAAAAGATAGTGATAAAAATGGCAAAACTTTCAGAACATATTTCCTGCCATTCCAGAAATAATGACACCATTACTGTCATAACCACTGAATCTTGGTACCTGGATATCCATACTTATTCCCTCATAGGAAAACCCTTCAGGAAGGAGCAGTGGCATTAGAATAGCTCTCCTATCTGCTAACCTTGGGGTTAAAGGGACCAAAAATAGAGTAACCTTTCACTTTGGAGAGCAATGAGCTTGTTCAGATGTGTCTCCTCAGGGTTTCCACCACACTAACTTTCTCTCTCTTCTTAGAACTTTGCTCATATTATTTTTCTTTCCTAATATGTCCTTTATCCTTCTCTATCCCAATATACCTATTCTTGAAGACCAGTTTTAGCCTCAATCCACACCAGGTGTCCACCAGCTACTCTGGTCCATTCTATCTGTAGATGAAAATTGCTCAGTGCCATACAAATAACTACTTCATTTCTCTCTATTTCATGTGCCTTAATTTTGCCCCCCCTACAAAAAAAAAATCTAAAACAAGGTTAAAGAATCTGTATACATATCCTAGAAACATAATAACAAAAATAACAATAACAAAGTTAACCTTATTTGAAAACTTATATTCCAGACCCTGTGGTATTTTACATGTACTTTTCTCTCAAATATTCATCATATTAACTCTTTGGGATAATTGCCACATTTTATTGATACAGAGATGGAGGCACAGAAAGTCAAGCAATTTGCTGAAAATGCCATTTATTGGTTAACAAACACTTTACAAAATGTTTCACGCACATCATCTCATTTGCCCCTCAGAACTCTAAGTCAGCTACAAGTATCAGTATTACTATTTTACTAATAGATGTAAAGAAATTTTCTTTTAAATATAGTATAACTTAATGGCAAAGGCAGAATTATGATACAGATCTCCCAGGGCTCTCTGTCATAATATCTTATGTCATAGTATCTTATTTGAAAGGGAAATAAAAATATATAAGTTTTCAAGAATTCATCCCCTAAGGATCCAGCCTAATTCAAGTCCCAGTTCCATAAGGAGAACTCAAGAATGCTCTAGAAAGGTTTACTTCCCCAAACTGCTGTCACAGGAACAGGCACTGCACTAGCGTTAACACAGGTGTGGTTGTTACAAAGTACTCTGTTGTTATTTATTTCTATCAACAATCTGATAAGTACACATGGGTAATCCCTAAACTCAAAGAATTTATGTGTTTTGCCCATTCAAGACCATAGCGATTAACAAATAATAGATCTAAAGCTGAAAACCAAAACTTCATAATCTAAGTATGGCCTTTTCTTCCTGCTACATCTCAAAATTAGCATTAGGTTTTATGCTGATATTCTGTAATTGTTTCCCCAAGGTGATGAATAAATATGAACACTAGAATTAAGTGGTTCTAAATTTCTTTTAGGTTCATAGACCCATTTTAAAAATAAAATCTATGGTACCATTCAATAGAAAAAAAAACCCATACAGCTTTAGACAGTTTTGCATACATTTTCAGGACTTCATGAGCCCCTGGTTAAGAACCCTATACAAAATTATAACTTGAAGAACAGGGGCAATAACTTATGCTCCTGTCATATACTTCACAGTGCACAGCAGACAGCACAGAACAAAGATCAAGAAATACTCAAATGATTGTAAACAGACCTAATTTTCTTGACACTGGCTTTGAAAATAGTCACAGAGCCTCTACTAAGACATACATTTAGTAGCAATAAAAAAAAAATGACAGGCAAAAATAAAGTCACTCACAGAAAAGGTACAATTATGAGCCTTCCTGTTCGCTAGAGGCTTTGCTTCATATCATTTTTGGCCTGAAAGTAGCCTCTAAAGTAGTTATCATCAGTCTTTTAGAAGATGAAACTAAGGCTCAAGAGATGCTGATTAATTTGCCCACAAACATAAGGCCAATGGCAAAGCAAAGATATAAATTCAGGTCAGTCTAGGATGGAAGAAACCTGGCTCTTCCTGTAAAAATCCAAATATTTAGCTTGATAGCACAGATTGTTACAGAAGGGAGAGAAAAGAATACTTATGACATGAAGTTTTAAAAAAGGTGATCTGGGATCAAAAACAAGAAATGCATTCAAAGAGAAGAAAGAACGGTGGAGGACTAAAACGAATAATCTAGATCATAAAATACATGGTAGGAAATGGGGAGAAAGAAAGAACACTGGACTGTTAAGAACAACCTGATTTTAATTCTTACTCTGTCCCCAACTCGATAATCTTGGACTAGCCACTAAATCTTTCTTGACCTTAGCTTCCTAATGCGTAAAATTACAGCTGTTGGATGAAATAAACTTAAATTTCTACACTCCTTCACAATTTCCAAAACATTTTCACAAGTATTATTTTTATTATATTTCACGGAGCAGGAATTTTGTTTTATTCACTGCTGTATCCATAGCACCAGGTTGGTACAAAGTAGGTGCAAAATATTAGCTGAACAGATGAATCTGATTCTGACAATAACCCTGTGAGGGACACAGAACAGGATAGGTAATATTATGTTTATTTTACATGTGAGAAAAACCAAGGTTCAAACACTTTAAAATACTTGCTCACAGTTCCACAGCAAAGTGGTAGAGCAGGATACAAATTCAAGTCTTTCAATTACTAATTCAAGGTTCTTTCCAGGTCTAAAATTTGTTATATTTTAATAAATTTTCAGTTAGTCAGATTCAAGAATAATGAACTCTTATTCCATTCCTTTTAAAGAATTCATTAGAATGGTTATTATTAAAGAAAGAAGTGAATGACTGATTCAGAAGAATGATTCTGAAAGAATGCCTAATATTCAATAATGTTACATATATAAAAAAAGAAGATAAAATCCAATTTCTAACCTTCTTTGATTATACTTTATTACGTTTTTTGTGTTCCAAAGTGAGTTTACTCACTGTGCCTCTCTGCAAATTTTGCTGTTAATCATAGGGGGAAGAAGCTCAAATCTATTTTGACAAGGAAGGTTATTAATCAAACCATAAACCTTGTAGGCAGGCTTCCCTAATGACCTGAGGTTGAGGAACTAACCTCCTACTCTAAAGCTTAGGACCAAATGAGTTACAGGGGAAACGTCCTGACAGAAAGAACAGCATAAGCTGGAAACATCTATGTGCACAGAGTGTATTGCACAGTAAATTAAGCCTGAAACATCACGGGAGGCAAAAATGACAAAATTGAAGCTGTCCTACTTTGGGCACATCATGAGAAGGCAGGCTTCTTTGGAAAAGCAATAATGCTGGGAAAAATGAAGGCAGAAGGAAAAAGACCAAATATGAAAGGATTGACTCCATAAAAGAAGCCATAGGCACGAGTCTACAGAAGCTGAGCAGGGCTGTTGAGGACAGGACATGGTAGACATTACCCTTTCACAGGGCCCTCAGGTGTCATAGCCCACTTAGAGGCAAAGCAGTTAACATACATACAACAGAGGGGGGAAAAAAAAAAAAAAAACACCAACAGGAAGAGCCTTAGGGCAGAGATCCATTTTCCAAGACTCTCAAAAGAACAAGATTGTATTTCAAGAACCTAAGTGGAAATGAAGAGGAGTTGGCTAGAAAATAACACCATCAGATTTGAGGGCACTCATGGCTAAGGCATGCAGCCTTGTACTTTGAGGCTACAGGACAGCAGGAAAATCTTTGTGTGTCAGGAAGCAAAATCTTTTGATTAAAAATAAAAAAGACTGCAAACTTACACAAGCATAAAATGCTCGCTTTCAAAAATAATTAATTTCTGGATATGAAATGACACCCCATAAAATCAGTACTTTAAGAATACAAAAATATTTTGTCATATGGGAGGTAGTATATTAATGGGTATTTCTTAAAGCAAAATCATCAAAATAACTTCTCTTCTAAAACTAAATAAATAAATGGAATATTGTCTACTGACTCGTGCTCCTTTGGTTTCTCCTCCCTCTAAGGGCTTTCATTACATATGTGCCAAAAGTAAGAACAGTTTATACTAAAACTAATTTCCATAGCACTCAAATAAAACAGAATATCTAGATAAAAGGGTAAATAAATTATCAATAAATGGGATGAAAAACTTTGAAAAGTCATGACAAGACTCAGAGGAAGAAACTAACATACAGATTGAGAGAACAGGGCTTAATTAAGATAAACATTCTATAAATGTAAAGGATAAATTTAAAGGAGTAATTTAAAGGTATTTAGATCTCTAGTTCTATAATCTGAGTTATCTCACAGTAATAATATACCATTCTACTTACCTTTTAATACAGTTGACATTTCAACTCATGAGTTTGAACTGTACTAGTTTCAATTACATGCAAATTTTTAAAAATAAGTTCATAGAGTACTGTAAATGTATTTTCTATTCCATTTTCTTAACATTTTTTTCTCCAACTTACTTTACTGTAAGAATACAGCATATAATATGTTTAATATGTAAATATGTTAATCATTTGCTTATGTTGTTGGTAAGACTGCAGGTCAACAATAGGCTTTAGTAGTTAATGTTTGGAGGAGTCAAAAGTTACATGTGAATTTTAGAATGCAGGGGGTCAGCATCCCAATCCCTGTGTTGTTCAAAGGTCAACTGCAGTTAATTTTCCTTTCCCATTTAAAAGTTATTTTTCTTCTTGGTACAAATGATATATTTAAATTTTTCTGCAGAAATATAATTCAGTTACCTTACCTAGTAGCGAACTGAATGAGTGCATTTTGAAGAGTCTGCCTAATTTCAAGAAGAAAAGATTCATCATCACTTAGTGTATAATACCAATACTGGACATAATCTCTCAAGGAAAACTGGATAACCTAAAACAAGAATATTGGGGGGGGGGGAGGAAATACATCTATTTAGGATTTAAAAAGTAACAGCAGAAAACTAAAATCTAAAAGGATGATTTGCCAATTGATATTTCCTCTCTATACACTAAATTGTGGTGGTAAATAACTGCCTTCATGAAATAAGCATCAATATGCCAAAAACCATTTCAAAACTTTTAAAATTATTTTGGTATTCCAGGCATACATTGGTATATTTTTTAAAAATTAAAGAGTTATCTATGGCTAAGTCCACCACAAATTCATAAAGATGGAACATGAAGAAAAAATAAAGTTTCAATACTATAAATATAATGAAGAGTTTAAATCAGTTTAATAAAATAAGATGCTAAGTAATGCCAATGGATCCTATAGCAAAAGGAAAACCGTTTTTCCAAAATTATACCATCAGAGTCATTGCAGCCAAACTACAAAAGTAACATAGTTCACTTAATTCTAATGCCTTTGATACTGCCAATAGTATTGTTAGCCAATAGCAAATGATATAACTTAATGTATAAAGTTTTTATAAATCAGATAAACCCAGCCTAAATATAAATTCATCTATAAAGTAAATGTTAGAATTTTAAAGTACACATTATTTACAATAATCTATATAACCAAACATCAGTGAAAAGTATTTTGGGGAAAATAACTTTTTTAATTCGAAATTTTTAATGTTGTTGAATCAAAGCAGGTATATCCATTTAAAATAGTAATAAAACTAGTAGAAAAAAGTCTGGTTTACAAAACCACTAAGTTTATTCATCAGCTGAAGAATAACACTTTAATGATAAAATAATTAAAAGCATTATTGAATGTGTCAGTAAAAGGTTTTTTTCTTCTAAATGCAAATTCAATCAAAAGTCTTTAATATTAAGTCAAACACCTCATTATATATTAGTTCATAAATAAGGCAGCATCTTTTAAAGTATACAATCCAAGGATAATCGTACTATAATGTACTTCCAGAATATTACATAAATTGCAAAACTATTTCTTAATATTTTCAAAAGAAATACACCTAGCACACAATATAAAATTCAAATACCACATACTGAAACTCACTTGCTGGAGAGGTTCATCAATTATATTGGCACCCGTCAATCTTCTATCAATCTTTATAGTCCTGGCTTCCCGTTTCATTTCTTCTAAGCACTTAAAGAAAACCATCATAACTTACTGCATAGTTTTCTTGATTTAAAATCTCTGTAGTTTACTTCCTGTCATTATCTTCAAGTAAATAAATAACTTTATTTTTTGAAACTCTGATATTATTTCTCAAATTAATAAAACTACACATCCAGAAAAAAATATTAACTTCAAAAATTTACTACAATTAGCAAACACAATTTTGAATGTGAGAAAATTGAAAATAAACAGATGTAATTTTGTCATAATTCAATGAAATTTTAAAGCCATAAGTTAGTGTTTCTTTCAAGTGAGTTAAATTATGAATAAAAACTCTCTCTCTTCTCTTTCCCCATGCTTAGCCCAAGACAGGATACTGGCTGCCATATGAATATATTTTTAACTAATTTTATTTAGGGATAATTTTTAGCAACTAAAGAAAATCAATTTCCCTCTTTCTCTATAGCCTTCAGAAAGATCAGTGACCTGGAAATAGGACGAAAAGTCATGTAACACCTTTAATTAAAACTACAAACCAAAGCAAGTGCAAGCATGCAAACACATGCATGCATGCGCAAACACACACACATGTGCTTCATGTTATAACAGGCAACCTCTAAGATTTTTTTCACAAAACATGCTTATAAGTCATTTGAGAAAAGCAAATCGAAACCACCATTTTTTATACCACCTACTAAAAAAATAAATTATAAAGACTTAATTAGTCTTGATTAGAATTTATTATTGTTTGAAGTCTTAATCTCTCAAATGAATGGAAACTATGGATGGCTAAGAAATGATTCAAAAAAAAGTTTTGTGGGCATACTCAAAGAATACACTCTAATGTGAGTCCCAAATTGAGGACAAAGTCTCAGATTATTTTAAAAGTATTAGAAAAAAATTATTTATCGATATGAAAGTCAGGAGGATAGTGTTAATTTCAGTAATATAAAGTAATACTTTATATATTACTTTCTCTACATCTCCTACAAACTGGACAAGTTAATTGTAAAGTTAAGTCCCTGTCAAGACCAGACCATTGGTCTCTCTATGAAAACGTGAAACCATCTCAAACCCACAAGAACTGAAGGCAATGCAAACTGAAGTCTACCTATAGTACTCAATTCCAATTTTACTTATAAAATATGACTTAAAAAAAAAGAATACAAAAATAGCAATATCCAATATGACATAAAATTGGCCCTAATATTAAAATTATAAATATAGCCTAACTGCAAGCTATAGTTTTCAAGTGAGTCAAAGAAAAAGTACCCATTTTTCCCTCTCTGGTTCTCATTCAATAATTTCATTCAAAACAGTATATTCATTGACACAAATCATACATGTAATGCTTTCAAATTCTAAGATAGTAGGAAAAAAAAATCACATTTCTGTCTTTCCCTCAAATTTGCATGGCCACTTTTTAATATTTAACATTAAGTTTACAATGTAATCTTTTAAAATGTATTTTTAAAGCATGATGATAAAGTTTTCCAAAAATTTAAAGTGAGAATTAGTAAATTATAAGAAAATATATGAAGACATATAGATGGCCACATTATCATCATTGCACAGAACAGGACTTTGAGGTTTCACATTCCTTTACTCTATTTACCTTGGGAATTCCAGTTGATGTTGGAGGAAGAAATGAGTGTTCACACTGCTCTAGGTACTTCTCTGAGCTTGTTTTTCCAAACAGAAGAGTAACCACAAAACCCCTGAAAAAAAATTAATTACAGATATAAAAACAAAATTTTATGCATAATTTAACACATTATTAAATATATTTTTCAGATTTAATAGATAGATTTTGCTATGTTCTGAAGTTTAAAACAACTATAAATATTTGTGAATTTATATAATAATTCCTTTCAAAGTTTTCATCCAGTATATTTCTTTAAAAAACCTCAGGCAATATTTTCAAACATTAGGAAAATCGACCCTCATCAAGTAGGCTGACTAATAATCAAGGACAAAGACAAATGAAATTTAAATTTATAGCTTAATTACACATCTTTATTATTAACTAATTAACATGATATATTAATAAAATGTCACTATGAATACAGAATAAAAAAAGGCTGTACAGGAAAAAAATGATTCGATTTATGATTTATTTTAAATGAGCCTGGAATTAAAAGAAGAAAATTAGTCCACTATGATAAACATTGGTTTAGAACTATTTTACTATAATTATTGACTAAATGTTATCAATATTTTGTATATTTAAAATTTACCAATTAAATCTAAATACTTAGAAAATCATAAAAAAAGAAAATTGAATTTTAATTTTATAATAATCTTATAGTAATCTTATAGTGATTCAAAGTTTGTAGTGACAAAAAAAGAATAAAAAATTAACGTGGTCAGCCTCAATACTGAAAGGAAGTTTCTTAAGGTTCCCTGCTTCTTGTGTCTCTCAGCCATTTCACTGTTCTTAGCCCAGGCATTAGAAAAGCAGGGAGGAGGGTGGAAAAACAGATAAAATCCAATCAGCTCATGTCATCAATTCTGTTTTTGTTTCTTTTTAAAAAGGCTGGCCTCAGAATTATCAGTAGATTTCACCTACTGATATTATAATATCTGATATTATTACTAGGAATAAAGTTGGCTCTGTATTTCAGTTGGACCTGGTTATATATTAGCACATTTACAGACACAATAAAATGCTTATATTAACAATGTATTCCTAAAAGTATCATGAAAAGACTGATTAAATACTAACCTTTGCATAACCAAACATAACAGAATGCTATTAAATAACACATGCATAGTACGCCAAAAAAAAAAAAAAAAAAAAAAACAATGAAAACAAAAATCTCTGTATGGTTTTCTTTCCAAAAGTATTGTTCTACTAGAAAATAAGGGATTAGCTTTGATTATAAGCAAAAAATACACATTCTTCCACATTATAGATAGGTAAATTACAGAACTGAGCACCTTAAGTTTTATTAGCAAAAAATAGTTTCCCTAGAAAAATGTATTGTCTCAAACTTGCATTTTAAATTAAGAAAAAAAACACAAACATATCTTTAAAAACTTACACAATAAAAAAAACACACTGAAACTAAGAAATTATTTACTTATATGAAATGTTTTTACTTGAGATCGACATTTAAAAGCCTATTTTTACTTTTAAAATTCATAAGGTATTAAACCATACTAAGTTACATTAAACAAGGCATAATCATTCTTTGTAGTTAGAACCAAAATAATAAGAAAGATTTAACTCAGGAATTAAGGTACTCAGTGACCATCATGGAACAACGTAAAAGTGCTTAATTAACTAATCTCCATGAGATGATTTTCAAAGGCCTGCTACTATGTAAGTAGAAGACCTTTACTCTTTACTGTGCCAGTGAGCTTCACTAAGATTTTTTTCACAAAACATGCTTATAAGTCATTTGAGAAAAGCAAATTTGATTATTTTTATAATCAAATATCCTAAAATATTGTTTCCAGTTTCTGGAACCCATCAATAGCTCAATTTATGACAAAAAATGAACTTGGAATTTCAGACCCTACCATGTGACTCAATATTATCTAAAGAGATTTTAGTATCCCTCTCATGACCTCGAATATCCCATCTTACCTAAAAATTTCTACAGAATTTTACAATTATCCAAAAATTTTTGAAAATCATTCCTTGATAAATTAGCACATTCAAAAAGGGAACAACAAAGATTACTGTGACTTTTAAATGAATGGACTCATCACCCTTCTCCCTTTCCCAAATGTTTTATCAAAGTCTATTCTAAAAGAAATAATGCTCCACCTCTTCCATCTTCTGAGTGTTCCTAGGTCTCTCCGACCTTCATCTATAAAGCTGTGATTTCCTCTCTCTCTGAAGTACTGGGAAATCCTTCTCCTTCACTTTTGCTAAAGGCTTATTGAATTAGTGAAATAGAAGAAATCTTGTCTTTCAAAGACATATCTCAGGACAATCTCCTTTGTAATCAGTAAAAGCAGCCATGCATGACCTTTTGGGGGAGAGGTGCATCTATGCAGTTCTGGCCTGAATTTGTGACTAAAGACTGTAATTTAGGAAGCCAAATGGTTGCAGACCTGTAGTCTTCATTCTTTATAATCAAAGATATTCAGAGCTTCGTGTATCTGATTCCTACCACTTATTTCTTAATTGTTCTAATATGTAATGTCACATCCAAGCAATGCTAAGAAAAATAATAAATTTAAAATAAAAAAGTAGTTTTATAAATAGTCTTTAAGGTAGCTGCTCAATTTAATTAATTCTCACTTGCTCAACAATCAGTGGGTACACTCTCTACAAAAATGTCTACACATAATTTTCAAACCCATATCCTGACAGAGGTAATAGTAGATATATTTACAAACTGCCTCATTAGTGTCTTATACAGTCTCTTATGCCACAGTTTATACATGCTATTCAATTCAGCTAAATCCTCTAAACCTATAAGCTCAAACAACTCTTCCAAATTTGGGGACTTCAAAAGAGTTTTTTTTTTAAATAACTCAATGGTATTTGTTCCACAAATAATTACATAAATGTAACATACACATGCGTGCATGCGTGTGCGCACACACACACACACACTCTAACAATAAAAATACTAATTTCAGTTAAATTACCTTGGTTAGAGTATGTAAACCACAAACATCTTTTGTCAATACATTTTCTTACATATAATTCACATCTGATACCAAATGCTCTGCATAGGAAGTATAACTAATTCACAACTGAAACCTCTCTTATAAAGGTTTATCAATGCAAGGTAAAAAGCAAAACATTGTAAACCAAATAACCTAGTAGAGAAAACTGCAAAATGAGGTGTTTGGATTTTCTAAAACAAAATGACAGCATTTACTAAGGGAAATAATTAACATTATTGTCTGAAGTCTAGTCAATGACACAATATCTTACTGTAAACCTTGATGATCATCTCAATATAACTTAATATTATCATAGATGAGAAAATGTCAACTTTAAAAGAGAAATAACACTGAAAAAATATCTTTTACCTTTCTTTTGCCACAAAGAAGTTTATGTCATTGAAAATTTTAATTTTATTTTTAAGGATGACTAACCACATTTCTGGTACAAATAACAACCATCACCATTTTTATTTCTATAGGTATTTTAATTTTATTTTTAAACGTTGGTAAAAACAATTTGTAAAAACAGCATTCATAAATAAATACTTTCATTTCTCTTGGTTATTGTTTCAGTTTTGAACAACAAAACATGACATATGAATTATAAAATTATCATTGAGTATACTCACCCACCCACAAAGCAGAGGATATAAAATGCCAAATAAAATATTACGAAAGGTCCAAAGGTTATTAGAGAAAGGACAATGCCAAGGCTTCCCCATCCCCATATGGATAAACTGGTCTGAAATAAAGCAAAAAAATTAAATTCTTTTTAAATAAATATGAATTAAAAAGACTCAATTGAACTTTTACATAGTTTTCAATTTTACCTTTTTTACATTTATAATATTGTTTCAATCACTGCTAAAATGTTTACTTTTGAAAATGTTAAGTTAAGTACACTTTTGGAAAATTATCTCCAAGAAACAATATAAGAAATCTGTATGTAGAAAGAGGTTATATCAGCAAAGATTTTTTAAAACCTAGTGAAAACATAAGGTACAAGAAATAGACAAGTGGTTGAATGATACACTGGCATGAGAAGTGATAAAGAATTTACACACACAAAAGCATATATAAAATGTAGACCAGAAAACTGTGCTTATTTAGAATATTTCATTTTAAAACTAGGTACCATCTTAACTACAGTATGGCAAAACATTTTAAAAATTAAAATTTCAAGGTAAGAAATCCTTATCTCATCAAAATTATATTTTTCTTTTATTAAAACTGTGTGCAGAAGTTTTTAAAATTATAATTGCAAAACTCTCAACTTCCAGTTACCAAAATTTACCAAGAATTCAACAAAAAAATCTCCAAATATTCTCCATCATTAAAAATAAACAACAAAAAAAAACCTGTTTTGTTTAGAATTTTACTGTATTATCTAATAAAAATATTCCTTTTAGTGAAGGCAAACTGGATTTTGCAATTTAAGTCATTATGAATAAATAAAGGTACTCAATTCAACAAGTTCTAACATCCATTTGCCTTGTTTTGTGAGGTAAACTCCTGCCATCAAGGAGCACAGAGAAGAATGTCTTAAAGGAATGAAATAATTAGATACTGAACCAAAAGAAAATAATAGAGAGCATTATAAGATTCAAAACTGAACAAAATTAATGATCAAAAACCTATAGAATACACAGTAAGTGCTGTGGATTACGAGAGAAAGGACAGTTGTATTCATTCATTCATTCATTCATTCATTCACAAGTCATTGCTTCCTATGTGCTGTAAGCTCAAGGTGCTGGGGAAATTGCAATGAATAAAACATATCCTTATTAAGTCTATGTTCTAGTAAGAGGAGAAAGATAAGCATACCTTCAAAAATTTACATATTCTCATAAGTTTACATTCCAGAAGGGGGGAAAAAAACAAATAAGTAAATATCAGGTGGAGATAAGTGCTATGTAGAAAAATAAAGCAACTGTTAGTCTAAGAAGCTCTGAATGATTATATGACACATGAATGGAAATCTTGGACAAGATTTACTTAAAGAGAATTTATAACAGTGAGTCTTCCTAGCCTAAAATAATATTTCCCATTTATTTAATCTTCTTTTATGTCATTCAGTGGAGTTTTTTTTTTTTTCTTCTTCAATATAAAAAAAACTATATAGGCACAATTCTCATTCATTTCTATTTTTATTATCCTCTTTTCTCATCCAGGCCACTCTCATCTTTTTAACCTGAGGACAGAAGGACTGCTGATGAAGTTTCTGTTCTGCCTTCATGACCTCTTCCCTGAATCAGCTGGGGATACCATTTCACCACATAGAAGTGGTCTCCTCTGACTTATTTCTAACAGCTAACAATAGGCCATAGTGATTTAGAATAAAGCACAGAGCAGTCCAGTCCCTCTGACAATACTTCTGCTGAACATCCAGTACCTGATCCACACTACAGTACCAACTATGGGAAACAGGTGCTATTTCCCAAGATTCATTCAAAATCTTATCCACTGACTTCCCCTCAAAAGAGTTCTCGTAAACTCTCAGGAAAGTGGAAAGCAGACTGACCCCAGATACTTTATTCAACCTACCTCCTTCAGTCATAATCTAATATTAGCACTATTACCCTTTCTTTACACAGTTAGATTTATGCTTGCTAGTCAGTTTTCAAAGCTAAACAACTTATTAAGAATATATTCAGATATATTCAAAGGTTTTAAAAATGAAACCAAGCAAGTGGTTATCTCTGGGGATACAGGAAGGGAGTACACAACTGAAGAAAAACACATAGGGGGCTTCTCAAAACTTCAGCAGTGTTCTTTCTATTTCTTAACCAGGTGTTTGCTTTAAACTGCATAAATGTTTTATTCTGTTTGAATCTATTTTCTACAATTAAAGAAATTTTCAAAAAAGAATTATAATTAGTCAATTACTTAAAATGGGGAAGACTATTGAATGTAGCAATTAGTTAAGAAGGGGGAGACACTCAATTGTCTAAAATCTTGTTTTCAAAATCTTAAAAGTCCTTATATGTTCATTTGAAACTGGTAGCAAAATCACCCAATATAAATTCTTATTCATTCAACAAACATTT
Source organism: Cynopterus sphinx (assembly GCA_030015415.1). Lineage (NCBI taxonomy): Eukaryota > Metazoa > Chordata > Mammalia > Chiroptera > Pteropodidae > Cynopterus > Cynopterus sphinx. The sequence goes on along the minus strand of CM057391.1, from coordinate 16,649,773 downwards.
TGAATACTTACAATGTACCAGGTGGTAGTGATTTAACGCCAAACAAAACAGACATTATTATTACATTTAAAAAAATCTACAAGACCCTTTTCTTAAGTTTGAGAGTAATTTTTATATTACAGAGACTAATAAAATTAAACATCTCCAAGCAAGCAAATTAGGTGCTCATTTGCTTTGTAAGTGATCTCTTACAATAGTTAACTTCAAATATTAAACTATTCGTTGAAACAGAAAGGTGACTTGTCCAAAAATAAAAAGTTTTATGTTATTCTTAGTGTTCCCATATATATATAATTGGCTGATATTACAATCTGATTATTTCGTAAGATTAAGAAAAACATTTGACCTAATACTATTTAAAATTCTCATATTCTAATTATTTCCTAATATGATAGAGGATGATAAAACTTAGGATAATTTTATACTACGTCAGGAAACTTTTACTATTTTGAAGAGGTATTACACTTCAAGAGTTGACTTAAAATGAAAGTCAAAAAATAGAAATAAATCTACATTACAGGTTTACATTAAAATAATCCTTGATATATTACCACTTTTTGCTCTACATATAATAAACACTGAAATATCCACACTAGCTGTTGCTCTAGAATCACTGACCCATCTACTGTGAGGTGGAAGAAACTTTCAAGATCATCTACTGCAGCCATTTAGGTTCTTAACTGCAGATTATTAAAATGCAGATTCTGATCCAGTATGTCTGGGGTAGGTCTGTGATTCTTTCACTTCTAACAAGCTACTAGTACTGTTCAGAACAAAGGAAAATTACAAAATTATAATTCTCCCTAAATTAACCTCTAGGTCCACAAAACTTTATTCACAATACTATAACTCAAAAAGCAGTGAAAACTAAAACTGTACCAAGCATTCCATATACCTTATAACTTGTCAGAACTTACCAAGAAATCAAGTCATAGCACAGTGCTCAAAAAATGTGGACTCTGGAGTTAGACTTATCTGCATGCAAATCATACCTTTGCTATTTATTAGCTGTGTAACCACTACATGCCTTCAACTATTCATATTTCTTCAACTATGTCATATGGTTGTAGTGGGAGTAAATAAGTCCATGGTCCAGTGGTCAAATTTTTAGTTTAATCACTACTATTACTCCTGGTTAACAACAGAGAAACAAAGGTGCAGAGTTGTTTTTAAAAACTGCCCAAAGTCACACAACTAGTAGGTATAAGAGTGGAAACTGATCCTGAGCACAACCTGACTTCTTAAAAAACCTTAAAATTTGTCAGCTGACAAATGCCTGAAGAATCACAGTAAGAAAAAAATACTAAAATCATAAATGTTTTCTTTTATCTGAATATTAATCAGCTTAATATGGCACCTGAGAAATTAGTCAGAAAACTACTTATAATGAATGTAATAAATCTCAAGCCTGAATATATAAAGTATATAATTTTTATTGTTAGGCAATCAGTTTATTCATGTATATATTCTACATAAACGGAAAAATTGGGGGTAACAATGTGTGTCAATATTAGCATGACGAGATAACATGTATTGGTTTGGCAGAAAGCACAGGGACAAAGACATAAAAAATGACCCTGCTTCCAAGCAGCTTAAGAATCAAAAAATGACAATGCAAAGGTTCATATATGGCTCCTGACAACAGAAAGTGGATATATTTTACTTTATTATATTTTATGCCTATCAAGTCATACTGACATTTAATTCATTTGATCCTCTCAGGCTTTTATAGGAAAGGTACTATAACAGAGTACTAAGAACACAGAGTTCAAAACGATAGGTTTCAGTTTACCACTAAATTTCTGTGTAGCCTTTCTTTGATCCAAAATTTCCATTGGTACAATGAGGGAGCCGAGCTGTGAGATCAGCTCTCAAGTCAACTCTGGTCATAGTGTTAAGTAGCTAGTCAGACATGAGTGAAAGAGGGGAACAAAGGAACAGGGGCCCAGCCTAGAGACGGCCCAAAGAACACCCCAACAGTGTCAGAATTCTGAGTAAGCACATGCACAGTAGGCGAAGAGTTATATAACAGCCAAGTGTCAATCAAAATGACCTCACTTGCCAATCACCTAAGAATGCCTTTGGAATCACCCATCTCAGCCCAAATATAATGCAGACATTCCCACTTCGGGGGGGAGGGGGGGAGGTCTTTGTGGTGGTGGTGGTTACAGTGCTCTGTTACAGCTCTTCGCTAAAACCATGTGTCTCCTTAGGGTGTGCTTTGTCTTTCTAACATATGCTTTTAATAAACCTTTTCTAAATCTCACTGACCTGTGATTCTTCAGTGTCAATAAGGAAGAACCGAGGAAAAATACTAACTGCACTTCTGCGTCGTTATCCCCCACCCCAGACCACGGGGTGACACCAAAGTTCAAATTGGTCCCAACAGTAACAACAGCAGATTGGTTAAGGAACTTTGCTTGTAATGACACTGCTAATTCAATGCAGAGCCAGGCCTAGACTAACCTGGCTGCATGTGGAGAGTAGGGCTAAGTGGAAACAGCTACTTTAGTGCACATGAAGAACAGACTGTCAGAGCTCCCACAGAACAGACCTGTACTCTGATATCAGTCTCACTAAAGTGAGTCAATCAATTGCAGAGTATATTCACTTGGTGTATCTTAACATGTTATATGGCACAGGGGAGCCAGAAAGATAGGGCTGAGAACCTTAAATATGACACCACTTCAGTGCCAACTCAGGTCAAAGAAATTACATATAAGTTCAACAACAAAAATATGTACCCACATGAAGAGTGACCTTATTGTAACTATAGATTATTTTCTTCCTATGTTATTTGATCTACAGTAAATGCAAGTTCTCCAAGTAATTTCAACAGACTGTGATCCTGAATGACCTGCAACCCTGTCTATTCAACATTATGTAATAAATTAACCAAGACCTGGTATAATGAAGCAGCTCACTGAATATGGAACTAATTACTTAATTTATTAACTAGAGAAGTGAAATGTACAGAGAATGGGAAAAGAAGGGAAGGAAGAAAAGAGGAAGACAGAGAAAGGGCAAAGGATAAGAAATGGAAAAGATGATGGGAAAATAAAGAAAAGGACCCTAAATTGAAGTGTTCCTCCCCATTGCCCCACCTTTATAGCTTTAGGAGAGCTATATGCTCCTACCAACACAACCCATACCAAACCTCATTCTCAAAAAAAATCACCCAAGAGCTTGGTCCTTGTTCTCCATGGGGCTGACGTACAAGAAATAGTGCTCTCTGGCTGTCTCAACATGAGCTGACATCAACTCACATCATCACTCCTTTTGGGGAAGGCAGCCACAGAGGGGCAGCCACACATGCATGGATCATCACTACATCTCCTGGGCCAGCTGGCCCTATATCTCTATGCTGCAGGGACAAGAATAAAAATCCTCTCCCTCTCACCCCCATTAAGCTACCTAGCATATATCCTAGTGAAGATATCTAAAGACCAGTGATATGATACATGTCTGCAATCCAGCTGTTGAATGGAAAGGGTAAACATCGTAATCAACTACCCTTGTCTTCAAGCTAGCTAACTTCCCAGCTGGCAAAGATAACAGCCACTGGATACCTGCAGGTTTTTCTTCCTTCTCGCAACTGGGGGTGCCCATGATAATTAGGTTATACACATACATACATACATACATACATACATACATACATACATACTGCCCTCCCTATATATTTTTACCTCTTTGATAATAGAGCCATCTCCCTTATAACTGAAGTCTATTTTTAACTTTTATACATTTTCGAGAAAGAATTATGTACATATATGTAGGTGGCTACCTGGACAAACTCTTTATTTTTTAAGTTAGAGGAGTATTCACAGACTACCAGATAATTAGAACTAGCTAAAGATAAAGAAAATACAAGAAAACAAACAAAAGCTACAATGAATCCAGTGTTTTTTAAACTAGATTCTATCATTTTCAAAATACTTGTATAGTTTGAAAGAGTAGATATATTCATAATATTTGTTTGTTTATTTAGGATACAAATTAAGTTAGGCTACAGATTCCCCCCACCCTTCCAAAGCCATACTAAGGTAATCAGTGAATTAGGGACTAGAAGCAATCCCAATATTGAAAAAAAAAAAGATTCTATTTACTGAATGTTTTCCTTATCCAATTAAATAATAGTTTTTAAAATGTGAAGGGGCAACAGCAAAAAACAATCCTGACAAGCTTTTGATAAATATTCAAAGCCTCAAATTGAAAAACTGCTTTACCAAGGTTTCATGAATTCCTGATAAAAGGTCTACTATTAGTAGATACACAAGACTAAAATACATAAAATACATAAAAAGAGGTTTTTAGGAACTGTATTTTTCTCATGCCTTAGTAACTTTCAAGAAATAGATTTTTTAATTATAAACTTTCAATCTTAATTAAAAAGAAAAAACAGATTTTCCTTATAAATCTTTCCATCTGACAGATAAAGGCATGTGTGTGTATATATATGTGTCATTCCTAAACAAATATGTATACATTTATATATGACATACAAAAAAGTATTCCCTTAAAAAGATTAAAGCAGAAATTTTAAGATACCACAGTTAACTTTCTAATTATGTGAACTAACAAACTCCATTATAGAACTGACATCAGAAAGTACTTATTCTTCGTATTTTGAACAAATCGTATGTTTTGTATTAGCATATTTATCTTCATTATTTTTTTAAACTCAACTACATAGTAGTAAATACTGCTATCAATCATCTCAGGAGAGCTACAAGTATACATACATTTACTTATATTTTAAAAGTACACATACACAGAAACTTTAGAAAACAGTGATCTATAAGGAATGGAAAAATGGGGTAGAAGGGACAGGATAAGAACTAGACGTCTCTAAAAATACCTAGTTCTGTAAATCTGATTTTGTAATGGTATAAATATTTTACATATAAAAAGCAATCTCTAAAAATCAAAAGCAAAGTGAAACAACTCTAACTCTACTATATACAAAAGTGTAGGATAATGACACAGAAAAAAAAAACTATTTCAATGATTTTACAATATAACAATTCAACTATGAATTGTTAATGGCATGTACCCTAAGAACAACAACAACAAAAAAAAAACTTCCACTAAAACCAACCAGGAAGAATGGTTGATTCCAAGTATGGAGCAGGAAATGAGTTTAAGATGGGCCTGGAGCACCTAGCCACACCAGAAAGACTACTTACTGAGTATATGTCAAAAGAACACAGAAAACAAACTGAAGAGGCTTCTAGTGGCTAAAGATGAAATAATTAATAATCACTGCAGTAGATTGGAGCACTTCAAATATTTGAGGTCATAAATATTGTAGTGTTTTTTTAATTCTATTGATCATTTTTTGAAAAGTGATGGAGAACTAAAATTAAACATTCACTTACATAGCAAAATTCACTTACATAGTAAAAGCACTTGCATTTCTTGAGCAAACACTGCAGGAAATAAACAGGCCACAAACAAGCTACGTGTTTACAGCCCAGGGAATTAATCTGGGGTTAAAAGTTTCCTATGATAAGGTTGATAGTAGAATGATATATACTTGGCTATTCAATTAAGAAAAAGATTCTTTTAAATACAGAACTAGGTGATGAGTTTTAATATCCTATTTTATGCGTGTGTGGGTATATATACATTTTATATAAGAACTACTGTCCTTCAAAATAATTATTTTGGGAATTTTCTCATTAATTCTGTAGTAATTAAGTAGCTATGTATTAGGCCTTAATCATACAAAGATGAATCAGTTTCTACCCTTGACATGCTCATAAACTAAAAAGTAGTAAAAATACACACATAATAACATAAATGAGTAGAGTGCCATAATAAAAAAGATTTATGAAGTGTTTGAAAATACAGGAAAAATATGCCTCCAGAGTTTAAACAGTATTGAAATTCCTTTTAAATTGTCTTCAAACGGCGTTTTTTCAGTGAAATAAGAAAAGGCAATCTCTTGTCTTCACAGTCACTTGCTTCTTTCCATCAAAATGTTATTACCCACAAGAGATTACAAACTTCATTACTAAAGTTTTCATAATTTTCAAAACTAAAACCTTCACATGAACAGATTCACCAATACTAAGGCTATTCAAAAGTGTGACACAAGAAAATATAATTGGCCATAAGCTGATATGATTCAAAAGTAGGACAGAGAATATCATGTTTATTGAACTTAACATTAATACTGAAAGTTATTTATACTTTTGTGTCTGAATATATTTAAAGATTCCATTTATAAATGGCAACAAAATAAACTGTGAACGATAAATGCACTATTCAAGAGTTTCCAAAAAACAACATATAACTGAACGTAGTCTTTTCAACAAATGGTACTGGAGAAACCAGACATTCGCATGCAAAAAAAAAAAAAAAGTATCTAATACACAGATCATATATCCTTCACAAAAATTAACTCAAAATCAATCATAGACAAAAATTATTAAACTCCAGAAGATTACACAGGAAAAAACGTAGATGACCTTGGGCATGGTGATGCCCTTTTAGATAGAACACCAAAGACACAATCCATGAAAGAAATAACTGATAAGCTAGACTTCATTAAAATTAAAAACTTCTGCTCTAAAACTGTATCATAATAATTAAAAGATAAGCCGCAGAGTAGGAGAAAATATTCACAAATCACACATCTGATAAAGAACTGTTATATAAAATATTCAACAAAATGTTTAAATTCAACAATAAGAAAACAACCTTGATTAAGAAATGGGCCACAGATTTTAATAGACACCTCTTCCAAGAAGATACACAAATGGTAAATAAGCACATGAAAAGATGCTCCAGCTCCACATCATATGTTATCAGGAAGATAATACACTAGATTCTTATTAGTATGGCCAAAATCCAGAGCACTTGAAACATCAAACACTGAAGAGGATATAGAGCACAGGACTCTCATACATTGCTGGTGGGAAGGCAAAATCATATCACAACTTTGCAAGACAGTTTGCTGATTTCTTACAAAACTAAATATACTCTTGCCATAGGTCTAGCAATCACACTCCTTAGTATTTACTCAAAGGAGTTGAAAACGTATGTCCACACAAAAACCTGCATGCAGATGTTTATAGCAGCTTTATTCATAATTGCCAAAACGTGGTAGGAACCACGATGCCCTAAGGTAGGTAGGTAGGTAAACAGATGCATTCACTGAGATACATCCACACAATGAAATTTTATTCAATGCTAAAAAGAATGACCTATCAAGCCATGAAAAGGCATGGAGTACCTTAAATGCACATTACAAAGTGAAAGAAATGAATGTGAAAAGGCTGTGTGCGTGTGTGCGTGTGAGAGAGAATATGTGTGCATGTGTGAGAATGTGTGTGCGTGTGAGCGTGCTGTATGAATCTAACTACATGACATTCTAGAAAAAGGTATGGAAACAATGGTTGGAGGGGGGCAGGAGAATAAGAGGAAACAGCACAGAGAATTTTTAGGGGAGTGAAAATATTTTATATGATATAATGATAAATATTATTATACTTCTGTACAAACCCAAAAAATGTTGAACACCAAGAATGAACTCCAAGGTAAACTATGAACATTGGGTGATTATCATGTGTCAATAATAGGTTCATCCTTCGTAACAGAAACAAACAAACCATCTAACCATTCTGGTGAGTTATGTTGATAACAAGGGAGATCATGCATGTATGGGGGCAGGGAGCGTACGGGAAATTTCTTTACCTTCTTGTCAATTTTCTGTAAATCTAAAACTGTTCTAAAATATAAAGTTTTAGAAAATTACATCTAAATAATCACAAGTACAAGATGATTGTAGAAAGGGAGAGAATGATATAATAGAATGGCGCCAGTCATAATTAGAATAAACTGATATAAAGTCAGCCTTACTGCCCCAAAAGAACAAATGCTAAGTCAAACTGCTTAAAATTGATTCAACTTTTAACTCAGCACTGACTGACAAAACATCATTTATGTGTGTTACATTCTTGGGACAAAACACTAAAGTGGTATCTGTGTGTGTTTTAAGTTTGTACTTACACATGCAGGATAAAATAACAAAAATGATCTCCCTAACTAACCACTCCAGTTTCAAGTCATTGATCATGGTGCCCAGGATCAAGACCTCAGCAAACAGAAAGCTGAAGATGGGGAAGATTCACTGCCAGAACACTTACTACAGATGGGCTGGAACACAGCCTATCTGACTTCATGACCCTATTACTATTCAATCTTCCCAACCAAGGAATTGAGCCTGTCTCCTTTTTCCCTACAATCTTCTGTGGCTCTAGTCAAGTTTCCTCTATTACCCTAGTATGTGATAGAATGAAACACATCTCAAAATCTCAGTAGGTGTTGCTGGCTGGTCTTTGTTACAAGAAATTCTATGGTTTGAGAATGGAAAAATTGGATTGCTTTATTAAACCAAAATATATTTTTAATTCTGGATAAACATTTTTAAAAATCATATAAAAATCAGTTCTGGCTTTTCTTGAAAAATAGAAAATCTTAATCAGTAGAATCACATCTTGACAAGGCAGCAATGAGATAAAGCTGAGTGGCAAAAAAGCCCATGAAAATGAGCCAGGAACGCTTCAGGAATGACCCAACAAAACTATAGTGTTTACCTGATGAGTCCAAAGATGTGATTTATCATCATAATCTTAAGGTTTTTTAGTGAAAAAGGCAAAATACTTACCTGGAAGTGGAAAACAAAAGATAAACAAACAGAGTAACATGTTTAAAAAACAGAACATATTTCTTATAGGAAGTGAAGGTATATACATGCCCATTTCATGAAGGGATTTAAATTCACATATCTGATTCAAGCATTTTCTTTTCCCTAGTTTAGTCTGACAACAAACACTTCAAAAAGGAATAAACTACTAGCCTCAAGAAGAATCCAGTGGAGTGAAGAGGAAAAGAAAATGAGGAAATCAAAAATAGAGGCTATAAATAAATTTCCAAATTCTGTGAAAGTATGAAAAAATAAAAGGAAATGAGAGGTCGGGGAAAACTAATACTGCTTTGAATGGATATCCTAGATTATTTGCAAGCAAAAGAAAGCCTGTATATCCCAGAATTCTTTTTTTACTAGCCTGTAATCTTACAATCCCTGAATATATCTTATTTTCTAATCTACCACTTTTAACTACCTCACGTGTACTGTCAACTTCCAAAACTGTATCTCCAGCCCAAATACACCTCCTGAATTTCTAAAACTTATATACAACTGCATATTGAACCTTTCTGATGAAATTTTTCATGGGTACCTCAAACTCATGTCTAAAATTAATTCATTACGTACCCCAATATTCCAACATTCTCTAAAGCATTAGCGCCTATCCAATTACTGAAAAGAGAAATCTCAGTTATCTTAAATTGCTCTCTTAGAACTCTCACATCCAACTAGTTATATTCTAGCTCCTAAATATCTTGGGGGCCCTCCCTTCCTCACCAACAAAGCCTTAGACAAGACAAACCTTCATTAAAGCCTGCAAAATTAGGATGCCGGCCTCCCCTCTATTCTACCCTCTTTGTTGCGAAAATAACTGTTGAGAAAAAGATTCTGAAATATCTAACTTTTCCATGAGCAGGACCTGTTCTCTTGTTTCTGTTATCTAGGATGGATTACCTTTCCTCTCCAGCAAGAACCTCTATCAAGTTCCCTTTAAAAAGCAGCTCAAACTTGTATATTCCATGAAGCCTTCCTTCTTTCCAGATAGAATATTCCATCCTTGCATTCTCTCCTTCCATTGTACCATCTGAAGTTCTACAATAGTTATTTATGTTATTCTGCCTTTTCTGGACTAGAAGCTCCTTTCATTCATTGATTAAATATTTAGTGAGGTCTATCATGTGCCCATTATAGCCAGGCTCTGCAATTTCAAAGATAAGAAAAACAATGTTCCTGGCCTCAATAAGCTCACAGTCTTGAGAATGATGTATATAAAATATTTTAAGTAAAATAAAAGACATGCATCAGCTATTACAGCTATTACTAGAAGGAGCACAGCCTGAAGGGGAAAAGGGCAGGCAAATCAGAGGAAGCATCTAGAAAAAGGTGACACTTAAAATTAGTCTCAGAGGATAGCAGAACACAGCCAGATGAGTAGGGCAACTGATAAAGACAGCAGGAAGCAAGAAACACTGGTCCAATCGAAGGTTGTTTTTAAAAAGTACATTGTGAGAAGCATATGGGACATTCAAATGTGAACCATTCTATCAACTATCAGCAAGATTTAAAGTACGCAAGCCAAGCTGCAGGAAAACCTATAGAGAACAATTAGTCATGTTATCTAAAAGCTAAAAATAGGGCAGAGGTGGTAGAAATGGACAGAAGTCTGCGGACTGGAGAAACATCTAGATGGCAATCAACAGATCTTGTGATTAACTGCATGTTGCATGAGGAAGCCATCACCATACCTTTTTAAGCTTGAGTAATAACTGACTGAAAAGCTGGTCACTCTGAACGATGCAGAAAAACAGGGTTGGGGGACAGTGTGTTTGTTGTTGTAGATACATACAGACTTCAAGTGCAGACAGTCAGAAAGCAACTAGATATAATATTCTATGGAATACTCTGAGATACAGATAAAGAATTTGAAATTCTTTTACTAAACCTATAGACACTAACTAGTATTCACAGATACTAATCTAGAAAGTGAGAATGAAGTAGATCATGAAGAAAGTAGCAAGTCAAGGATGAAATATTGGTAACACCATCATACAAAGGGGCAGAAAAATGAAGCCACTGAAGCCCATTAAGACAACTGAGAAGGCCAGCTTAGAAAGAGCTAAGAACCAGTAAGAGGTGATATACCAGAAGCTAAGAGAATAGCATCTCTACAAGAAAGTGATCAGCAGTGTCCAAAAGCAGTACAGTTCAGTAAGATAAAAACCAATAAATGTCCAGGCGATTCTGACTACCAGAAGGTAGCTGCTGATCTGACAGCAGCATCAACAAGAGGTAAGTGGTAAGAGATCTGTATACATGTCAGGCTTTAGGGAAGGATCCAGCAAAGGTGAGTACAGGTGAGATAAAGAATGACTAATGCAGCAGTACGTGAAAGATTCAAAGCTTCAAAGAGGGTTTACCTCTAATAATCAAAAGAGAGAAAGCTCAGTTTTCAAAGCATAAAGTTAAAGGCAGAGAACATACGATATTCAATTTTATCTCCCATAACAAGCAAAATTCCTGGAACATAATGTGTACTCAATGATTCTCTGATATGCATGAATGAATTCAGGAATCTCCCTTTCTAATAAACCTCTCATCACAAAACAGTAGGCCATATAGCATGACAAATAAACATTAAAATAAACAATCTGATTTTTAAAATGGATCAAAAAAGAAATATTCCCTAGCAGTATGTATATTCACCCTTGAGAATTATTCCTTTTGATTCTTTTACAATTTATAAACTTAACAATGCACAAATGCATGGGATATAGTGATATCCCATGCTAATGTCTATTCATTCTTTACCACCCAACCATAAAATATATTTAGGAGTTTACGAAACAAACAATATGAGATCATTGTTATACACTGTAAAAGGTTTTATGTGGCTATCCCATCCTTTCATGCACAGTCCTGAGAACCACATTATCCTATCTACTCTTCCCTCTCCTAACCCCAGCCTGGTCTAGACCCAACACAAATGCTGCCAACTTACTGTTTGGCAGACAACGCACACCTTGTGAGACCTAGCTCTATCAGTGCTCTGAGCTAAACTCTATCTGTAACTTGAACAGCTATAAATTTTGCCAGCCAGTGGTGGGCACTGAACCTGAAGATCAATATGTATATTCTGGGGCTACGGTGGCCATTTTAAGGAGACATACAGGCCAATAAGCAAGAAAGCTAACTGAGAGAAAAATTGAAAATGAAGCAGATATACTTTGAAATGCCAAGATGAGAGACACTATGGTTGAGATCTTAGCTTATCAGTTCCCATAGGACCAGCTGCATTCCATTTCATGTCAATGGATTCTTTTTATGAGCTAACTAGAGTATATTTCTGTTCCTTATAATCAAGAATCTCAAGGAAAAAAAAAAATCTTAAACAAGATTAGATAAATTCCAGGAATACAGAAGTCATTATTGGATTTTATGTCACTAATAGCCACTACACATTATATATAACACAGAAGTAGTTAGAAATCCTGGTTTCTAATCTAGCTCTGCACTAAAACATCACGTGGATGTGAGAAATCAAAATCTCTCTCAAAAATTGTTTACTTGTCTTTGGCCATGCCACTTAAACAAGCCCAATCCAATCTGATCTCGGAAGCTAAGTAGGGTCGGGCTTGGTTAGTACTTGGATAGAAGACCACCTAGGAAGACCAGGTGCTGTAGGCGTAAAAAAAATAAGTAAATAAGGAATTGTAAACTGATAAGGTCCTTGCAATCTGTGAGGTCAACCAAGGGATGCCTTGTCTAAAATTTAAAAAAAATTTTTTAATTGTTTACTCACTTCTAAAAGAAGGAATTGAATTATAGATTTTCTATAATGGCTTAAAAATTAACTTGAGATGATAGTATGAGAGGTGTGTGTGTATGCACAGCAAATTCAAACATATACTTCCTTTTTCCGTTAACCCTTTATTACAAGTCAGGTTCTTATAGGAAGGAGTATGTGTGGACTTAGGTGAACAGAGATATACTCTTAGAGCAACTCTTTGGAAGTCTCAAGAATTTTTGTTACAAAAAAGATATAAACTTGGAGTATGCAAACGAAAAGGAGGCACTGTAATAAATCAAAAGTAATCTCACAGGGTGATCTGATCATAGATTCCTAAATAGGCAGGACATAGTGAGTAGTCACGCCCCAGGCCTATAACGTTTTTTAGTCAAATGTTTAAGCCAGCCCTGTCCATTGTTCTTGTGCATCTAGATTATCACACTTTTGACATGCCAGAAGTCATCTTCTTTTCCAGATACCTGGAGGGGTAACCACCCTCAAGGGAGCACATAATCTTGTTAACTATTCTGTACCTTGTTTCTTCCCACCTTCATATAATTTTAAGTCCCCTCCTTAATTTCAAAGGTATAAAAGAAACTACAAAACCATCATTCTCTGGAGCATTTGAGATCCTGCTTCCTGGCAACTGCTGTCAGTTTCACTCAAATAAAATGTTATAAGAATTATGTAAAGGTTTGGACATTCTTATATCAAGTGTAAAATGGCTCTTTCCTAAGACTCTTAGCTTGGTTATATGCAATAAATTCCTTTGCTATTAAGATCATCACTAAAGCTACTAGAATTCCAAGCAGTACCTGAAGCAAATGTAGTATCTTTGTCAATACATGAAACTTCCTTTCAGGACAAACAAGGTACTCACCTTATAGACCTTCTCCCTTCTTGGACTTCTGAGGAATGCTTACCTACCATACTTTACACCATTTTCTGAGCGATTTGTTAAGTGGTGGTCGCCACCATGGCCACAGCTACAAGAGTGGGTGGGTTTCTATAGCTAGTTTAGTGGTCTGTGAAACGGCCTGGCAGAAAAGCTCTATCAAATAATATAAGCCTAGATAAAGTAAAAGATGACTCTGATCTAACCAATAAGATCTTGCCTTGTGAATGTTAGTAGGCAGTGACAGGAATAAAAGAGCAGTAAAACAGAGAGCAAATTATCATGGCATATACCAGGACCAGAATTGACAAAAGTCTAATACTAACAGGGTCTCAGGGTCTCCAGGTAGCAAGATCTGTATGATATATACAGAATTACCTTTTAGTGGCTAGATATATATTGTATCCATAACCCCAATCTACACCTCATTCTATCTGAAATCAGGCCTGGCGCCCATTTTGTTCTGGCAGCCACTAGCTGCCATTCAGTGAAGCCAGACTAATAAGGCTCTTGTTCTTTTGATTTCACCAAAATTCTTATCACCTAAGGTAATTCCTGAATCCCTTTGTAACTTGGGCCTCAGATTCTTTCCTCAGTTCTACAAATATGTTTATAGTCATCCCTCAGTATCTGCAGATTAGTTTATAAAAGATTTCAATAACTGTTTAAACTATCTTCAACCATTTACTTTAAATTTTCAACAATATCCATTTATGAAGTATAATACAGGCATTGTTTTAATAAAGATGTTATAGTGATAGGATGGCCTCAAATTTTGAGAGATTCAAAAGAACTGCTAAGCCCTTCTAATTGACACCAATACCTATAGTAAAAGTAGAAGACAAAGAAATCTGACCTCACTTAAGTCAATAAAACCCTATAAACAACTCCTTGAAAATACCTAAAACTATTTGAGTTGCTATTTCTCTTCTTTGATTATTTTCATTATTTTGTAAAATAAACAAATTGACATTACTTAGACTCCCTAAAACCATTCTCAAAGGTTCTAAGAACACAAGTATACTGAGAGAAAAGAAATGAAGGGCAACTTCATCTCAATTTGAATGAAAGAAACAAACTAAAATCATATTCAATAAACCAATAAACCACTGGGAAAAAAAGGTAAACCTGGTTGAAAAATCTAATACATTAAGATGTTTTAAATAAAGGTTTATATTTAAAAAAAAAAAAATCTTTGCTTATTTTCTCTTTTAAGTCACTGTGAACTTACCGTAGTGGAATAGAAGAGAAACAAACCAACCAACTAGGGATATGTAAAATGATGCAGCCACTGTATAAAACGGTTTCGTGGTTCCTCAAAAATTTAAACACAGAATTACCGTATAACCCAGAAATTTCACTCCTAGGTATATGCCAAAAAGGACTGAAAATTCAAACAAATATATGAACGTACATGTTTACAGCAGCATTGTTCACAATAACCAAAAGGTTGAAAGTGACTCAGATAACCATCAATAAGTGAACGGCTTAACAAACTGTGGTATCATCTACATATAGCAGTGTTATTCAGCCATAAAAAGGAATAAAGTAATACTGATACACACTATAACATGGATACATTAGGCTAAGTGAAAGAAGCCAGACACAAAAGGTCCAATATTGTGTGATTTCATTTATATGAAAAATCCAGAAGAGATAAATCCATAGAGAAAGAATGCAGAATGTGGGCTGCCAATTGCTAGGGGAAAGGAGAAAATGAGGAACAACTGTAATCAATACAATTTTCCTGTTGAGGAGATGAAAATGTTTTGGAACCAGACAAAGGTTACACCACATTATGATTATACTAAATGGCAATGAATTGTTTAATTTAAAATGGTTAACTTTATGTTATGTCAATTTCAATGTCACCTCCATTTTTTAAAAACAAAACAAAACAAAAAACTGGGTCAGTTGTTAGAAGACACAATTTCTAGACCCGGGTTCTAGGCCAGCTGCTTATAGCTGACCTCTCTGAGCCTCAATTTCTTCATCTGTAAACAGGTTGGGAACAGATGATATCCAAGGTTCCTCTCATTAACTGGTGCTCTATATCTGCAGCTCTGAATTTTTAAAGAATTGTATCATATAGGAATTTATCTGAAAAACAAAGCATGAAGTACTGGTTAATGTTCTCAGCAACAGTTTTATAGGAAGGTCATTATAAAGTTTAACAAAATTGCTTCTCATAATGACTTAAAAATAAAAGTGGACATAAACGTTAAAAAGCAATTCAATGAGGGCAATTCTTCAAAGAGTAAAACTAATGTATTCTAAGATTATAGTTTTCTAGCAATCAAACTATATCTAACGATAGAAATTAGAGCCTCTAACCACAATAATAAATAAAGTAAGTAAATAAGCACGTAAGGTTCAGAACCTAAAAAAAAAAAAGATCGGATTAGGCATTTTCCCCCAGTACCAATTCTTTTAGGCTTTGAGAGGTACTGAGTATCATATAATCAGAGGTCACTGAGTGTTGGCAGTCTATATTTCTGATTTAGAAATAATCCAGATACACCTAAAACTCTGATAAGTCACAAAAACTGAAGAACCTAATTAGTATTCTTGTCACCCTACTTTTATAAGGTGGCAGACTATATAACAAAGTCAAATAAGCAAAAATTCTCCTCAATAGCAGCTTTGGATATATTTCAACATAACAAATGTTGACCTGAGTTATCAAAATTTCCCATCAAATAATATACTACAAATAATTTTGGCCTGGAAAATTTAAGCCAAATGATGTCAACTGCCACAAAGAAAAATCTTAATAACATTCCTATGAACAGTCTGGATCTGTACAACTACACTGTGAAATGTACCACAGATGACTGAGACAACTGATGTGCTGTGTTTTTTAATAAATATCAATCGAGTTTTTTAATAAATATCAATTGATTTTTAGAAAAATAAGCATCATTCATATCCACTTAAATGAGGTAAGTCAATGAAGGCAACCAAAGTAAGAATAGGAAAACAAGCACCATTTAGCATTAATTGCTCCTCAGTTTTCATCTTGCTAAAGCACATCCAAAAACTATTAATACAAAAGATGCACAGAAAAATGCATGTCACAACCCAGCTGTTAAAAGCATCCATTTGATGCAGCCCAAATCCCTATGACCTGTCACAGGCTTCATCTACTTGGTGTCATAGCTTTGAAAGGTTACTTCTAGTTTCACAGTTCAAATATATGTGAAATAAGGTCATTGTATGCTGAATCATCTAATTTTGAAAAATACGAAAGCTTTAATCATGACATGTATTTTGTTTAGTAAAAGCAATGGGTTTTAGTTACTAGTTGACATGATATACTATAATCACTCAAAAATCTTGTTTTCCACTAAGCATGCAACTTTATTTCTACATCAAGCTGTTACCAAATTTACTACTATACTACTCACCCTTATCAGAATACATATTGAAAAGTTTTCATAGTGTTTTAGATAAACTCTTCAAAGGTAATTTTGTAGCTCATTTGCATAGAGTAGCTCTTGAAGACTTAAAGTATTACACTTTAAAAAGCTCTCTTCAGTTCAAAAAAAAAAAATAATTTGCTGTACCCAGTTGAAAATAATATGTGATGCTCTCATTTTCCAAGTTTAATGGTACAAAAAAACTGAGTTACATGTCAAATTAAATGAGTTGCAGTTAAGCGATTTATTCCTACAATAAATCTGAATTCATGTAACAATTATAAACCTCTAATCCCATATACAGTTTACACTTTAGTTAGTCTCAACTGAGCGGTTTCTCTGTGTCACTCATTTTGATTCTCTTTGCATAAAACTGTACTTTATAAATAAGGGAAGTCTGCCTAAGTAATATACAAGGTCCCTTTTCAGTGCCTAAGTCTATACCATTTATGTTAAAAAATGACACTTACTGATTGGTAATTGCTCACAAATCTGGAGCAATTAAAATTGTTTCTGAAAAGCATCACATGTAAAAGGAAATAGTAAAGTATGTTAGGTACAGCAAGGTGTCAAACTCAGGCAAGCAGCACAAAGGAGTAAGTGGAGCTACGCTGTGCAAAACTGACCAAGCTTAGACACTCCAGAGCCTCCTCCTGCCAGTGTTAGAACAAACAGACAGGTCTCTAACCACTCCCCTGGGAACCTGTGGAACATCAACCTGGAACTCCTGGTCTTTCCATGGATCCCACAAAATCAATCTGAACCCCTTAACAAAAAGAAAGATACAAGGCTAGGACTTCCAAAGAAGTTCTGCTCATCAAGGTTTTTCATCCACTATGGAACTACTGAATGTATTTTCCAGACTAATTCTGAACCCACTACGCCCATTCTTTGGTCACTTCCAAGAGATAAATGGATTGTTATCAGTCCTCCCCCGTACTCTACCCAACTGTATTACCCTTGCTTTTTCCTCCTTTATCCAACTTCCCACAGCTACCATCCTTCCCTCCCAAAGCTTCCCTCTAGCTTTACACGGTCTGTTCCAAGGAAAAAACAAACCCACTTATATCATGAAAAACTTCACTGTTTGCTTTAAGTAAAAGCTGCTCATCCTGCAGCCCTCTCAAAGACTGCTTATTCTCTTTCATTAATTATGCAACCCAACTTCATGATGCAGGGTCACACACAGTCCCCATCATAATTCCCAGCTAGTTTCCTGTAAAAACCCCATCCCTGTGCAACTCCTACACATTAGAATTACCTGGGGAGACATTTTTAAATCCCATTGCGCAGATTATACCCCATACAAATTAAAACAGAAAAGCTGAATATGGGAGCTAGCCAACAGCAATGACAATGTGCAGCAAAGTGAGGATAGAGCGTTAGTAGTTGGTAAAGTTCTCCAAGTAATTCCAATAAGCAGTCACACGTGATAACCACTCTCCAAGGCATCCTACTTATTCACTCAAAACTCTTTAGATACGGCACACAACATTCTTCTCTATCCTAAGTGCTGCATAAACCTGAATTATTTCAAAATACGTGAGGATAATCCACCCAACAGTCTATTTTTAACATCATAACCACTTCAGCTCCACCGACTTTTACTGTACCTCCACTTTAACCACGACAAACCACACTTTAAATCATCACCTTGTCTTCTCTGAAGAGGAAATGTGAAAATTAACTATCTTTTTCTCTGACCGCCAATCTCCCAGTTCTAAATTAGTTACACCAACCACTTTTCATTTCCATTCAGAGTTGCAGACAGTAGATTCTTCTTTCTCTTTACTTAGCTCACTTCTGTATATACTTCCCTATCGAGACTAGACTCCGTAGTTCACCATTTCAACCACTCTCGCGCTGATATCCTCATTTGTAACATTACATTAGAACTCCGTTTATTTTCCTGCATATACCATATGGTATAAGTTTCAAGAGGACATAAACTGTGTGTTTTGTTCACTGATGTAGTCCCTGTGCCAAGTATAACATTTGGCACATACAGTATGCTCTCAGTAAGAATATATTGAAAACACAGATCTTCTAATTAATCATCTAAATCAACGTTATATAAATCAAGATTTTTCCCTCCAGAAATAACCTTCACCAGTTTATCTTCTTTTCCAATCATTAATTAATTGGCATCTTAACACCTAAGTTCCACTTGCCCTTGGTTTCTGTGTCAAATCAATTCATTAAACTAAACTACTATCTTGTACATCATATTCTTTAACAGTAATTTTTAAAAATGTAATGAAAATTCTCTCTCATGTGTGTTTAAATGAGAAAAGTATAGAAGTACCCAGATACATTTATGTATTTATTTATTTATTTATTTTAATTTTTATTTTTACTTTTTTTATGCCTACTGCACCTCGTCTTCCTAGGTGGTTTCCCATCCAAGTACTAACCAGGCCCGACCCTGCTTAACTTCTGAGATCATACAAGATCAGGCGCATTCAGGGTAGCATGGCTATAGACCCCATACTGCTTTTAAAAAAGAAAAAGCAAATAATGCTTTTACTTTTTACTAATTAACATTTCTGCTCAGTTTACTTTTCAAGAAGCATGTAATTTTTTTCAACAAAAAATATATTGCAAATATATTTTTTGCATGTACCACTTTTCTTACAAAAGACACAACATATCCTTAACTCATTTTATTAACATTCAATTAACAGGAATTTTAAATATTTAAGTGAATACACTATTACTAATATTTATTTCTATCAAGCAATGGTCATAAAGGCTGTCCTAAAACTTCCACTCTACCAAATGAAAAACATAAAACAAACATCCTGTTTGAGAAATCAAAACAAAATAGTTGGCCAAATTATGGAAATAATGAAGAAAAAGCTTAACATACACATGACCTTAAAAAATAGATTTGCATATGGAAAATCTTAAGATAAATAGATACGTGTCTGTATACCTTCGGGGTTTAATTATTTAAGTACTAAATAAAAAGTTTTAACCATTTAATAATCATGGAGCTGTAAAGGCAGACACACAGCTGCAAGTGACTGTGAAGAAACAGCTGGACCATAAACAGAGATGTCCTCAAGAATATCATGATCTGGGCTATGATTCCTGAACCTATAGTGCTGCTCAAAGAACAAGCCAGCCTAGGAAGGGACCTCCAGAGTTTAAGGCCCAGAGTTTCAGAAAGTGCTGGAAGAAAAAATCATGGATGAGCACCCAGATAATGAGATAAGCAGACAGAAATTTAAGTATCTTTTGACACCAAAGCACAATCAACAAAAGAAAAACAAATAAATTGGACTGTGTCAAAACTAGAAACTTTGTGCTGCAAATACTACTACCAAAAAAATGAAAAGTCAATTCACAGAATGAGAAAATATTTCTAATTCATGTATCTGATAATGAATTTCACCTAGAATATACGAAGAACTGTTAAGACTGAAAAAGAAATAGACAACCCAGTTTTAAAATAAGCACAATGGGAAGGGTTCTATCTGGAATAACAAGTTCTAGAACTTATTGTGGCAATAAATGCACAAATCTTTTGTGTATTTTGGAATATTCCAAAAGCCACTGAATTGTACACTTTAATTGGATAAACTGTATGCTATGTGAATTATATCTCAATAAAGCTATTTTTTAAATTACTGCTTACGAGTTAAACAACAGGAAAGTATAGATACAGAGGTTAATAGAATAAATTCAAGATAATAACAATTCTAAGAAATAAGTATCTCAGAAAATAGAGTACGGAAAAGGTACCACCACCTTAACGCAGTGGTTCTTAGAGGCAGTTTAGCCTCCGAGAAGGCATTTCACAATACAGAAACATTTTTGGTTATCAAAATGGAGGGAGGAGGTGAACACCATCATAGAGGTCAAAGGTGTTTCTGTATGCACCTACACAGCGTCCTGATGCACAAGACAAACCACACACAATGATGGAGAGGGTAACAGGAGGAGGAAGAGAGATGGGGCTATTAACTATTTTTGACTAAAAAGACATAATGATATTGCTAAATTAGATCTTGGTTCAAACTGGAGAAATTTTTATACACTGAATATTAGACAATAATAGAAAATTTTGGTAATCTTATTAGGTATGACAATAATGCTGTGGTTATAGAAAAACACATCCTTACTCTTGGGAGATTCAGGAAAGTATTTTGAGGATAAGTAACATAATACCTAAAATTTACTTTTAAATGGTTCAGCTATAACAACAAAAATGACACATAGTGAATGAATCAGATCTAAAGCAAGTAGGACAACATGTTAGCAAATCTAGGTAACTGGTAAATAGGTGCTGACATCAATATTTTTCAAGGTTTCTGCATGTATGAAATTTTGCATTATAAAAAACTGATAAAAATTATGAGTATTTTTCTCCAACAAAATGTCACAAAAATACTAAAAATATGTCTTAAAAAAGTTTAGAAATTCTGGCTAAAAAAATTATAAATCATTGTTTCATTCTGGGCCAGGAAAGGTCTTTTTAAAAACAGTAAATATGTAGGAAAGAATTCACATATTTAACCCTTTCTAGGTTTAGAAAAAAAAGAAGTACAGCTTGCTGCCAGCATTCACATAACATCACATGTACGAATGCTACATTTTCTAGGATTTGACATTTTTGGCAATCCAGAATTACAATGTTTTGTAAATGGAAATATCTAAAAACATAATGCTATAAATAGAATGATGTCATTTGTTTCTAAAGACTATCAATATACTAAAGTAATGCGAAAATAAAAATAAAAGCGAGATATTAGGTGGCAAGGGTAAGGTTAGGACTACAATCTGCAAGTTATCTCAGGGTAAATGTTGCAGCAGCAAGTGCTGCCAGCAAGTACTCTTGGGGCAACAAGAAACATTTATATTAATAGAAAAATTCCATAAACTTAAATATATATACCTGTAAAAAGATATGCACCATATGCAAAAGGTTAAAATCCATGAGATGTTATTAATTATTAAGAAATAGACCAATACTACAAAATAAAAACAGGAAAGGAACAGAAAATTCAAACAGAAAATGCAAATGGCCTGACATATGAAAAAGTGTCAACCCCACCTTTTAAAGCAAGAATATAATTTTCACCTGATAGGCAAAGATGAAAAATTATGTCAACTTTGTTCATAATTTTTAAAAGTTAAATATAAAAATAAAAAGTATAAAGTAACCTGTTGACATTTAACATACAATTTTTAATATAGTATTCATCTATTTCTATTTTATTTAATCAGGATAAAAGCTGAATTTTATCAAATGCCTTCTTGGTATTTTCTATAATACTCCAGATTTTTTCTCCATTGACAATCTAAACAATCAGTTATAATAACATTTCTAAACAAAGAGCTATTTTTACATATCTGCAATGACTCTTTAATTGTAAGTCTTCTTTTAATGCACAACTGAATATCAACCATTTTACTGATAATTTTAATATAAATATTCATGAATAAAATTGCCCTGTAATTTTTTTTTTTAACACTTACAGCACCTGGTCTTCCTAGGTGGTCTCCCATCCAAGTACTAACCAGTCCCAACCCTGCTTAACTTCCAAGATCAGAGGAAATTGGGCGTGTTCAGGGTAATATGGCTTTAAACATCCTGTAAGTTTATATTAAGTGAAGGCAGGAGGTTACAAATTTGTTTGTACATATGGTCCTACTTTAAAAAGTATACAAATATAATACAGAATACCAAAGGCAAGAAATATTAAATGTGGTTATAATCTGCATGATAAAATTAAAAGTGGTTAATATTTCTTTTTTGTACTTTGTTTCAAATTTTTATAAGCATGCATTATTTTTAAAACTACCAACCAAAAATGCTATCTTCATTTGAAAAATAATAACTAGTTCTGAATGCCAACATAAAGAAAGGAGATCCCTCTAACCTATTTGAAGCTCAAACAACAGAAACAAGTCTTTGAATTGAAATGACATCATTTCTAACAGTTATGCTACTCCTATACCTAGAAGGGTCAATGCATATGAATAAAGAAAAAAAGCTAAACTTCCAACAGTCTATGAGAATTTAAAAAGGTTGAAAATTATGTTTTTAATAATTTTAATCATATTCTTAGAAATAAACAAATTATAAATTCCATTTTTTATAAAACATCTAAAAATAAAACTGATTTTTTAAAATTATATTTAAATCATTTTTTTTAAAGCTCACTGAATAATGAAGAGAACTTTAATTCATTACATTTTTTGAAACAACTATGAAAATGTTTTAATGGGGAAAAGGGCATTATTCCACTATACTTTTCAAGACCACAAAGAAAACATCAAAAGGAAATCAGAATCTTGAATATCTAGGTTCCTCAATTCTTTTCCTCCTACAGCATAAATACCTCATTCTCTTTACATCCTGTAACTGTGACATTAAATTAAAATAAAAAATATTTTTATGATATACAGTACTGCACTTGGCACTTCTAACCCAATAATCTGTCTACTGCCTACCCACCCTGTTTGGGCCATGTTATAGTATATAAAGATCCTCAAACATCAGGACCATTCTCTATTAGTACCTCATGAAAAATAAGCTTCTATATGGCAATTCATCTTAAGCTCCTTTAATAACAAAAGAGAATTAGGAAGAATTAATTTAATTTACACATCAGAAAGCTTTCATGCACAAAAGCGTTCCTCTCCTTTAGTAGACAAAACTTCTACCCTAGTAGTTCACTGGTGCAGAAGCAAGATAAAGCAGACCATATTTGTTGGAACAAAATGGCCCTTAACTTTTCACCCCCTCCATCTTAGTGAAAAGCCCACCGGCACCAAAAACCCCCTCCATCTTAGTGAAAAGCCCACCGGCGCCAAAAGCCCCCTCCATCTTAGTGAAGGCCCAAGAGACCTATCAACACTAGCCCCCCTACCACAATCCAATCAATACCCTACACGAACACTAGCCGTCCCCCACCGGATCCTCCCCCTATATAAGCTCGCTCCTCCATTTAATAAATTGGAATTCCTCTCGGGACTCCTGTCGTCCTGGTGATTTCTTTTCGTCTCTTGGATTCCTCTACGCTTCCCTGGTGGTTCCCTTCCTTGTGGATTACTGGCAGCGTTTTGGTGTTTTCTCTCATTTCGGGATTACTGCGGCGTTTTGGTGTTTTCTCTCATTTCGGATTACCGCGTGTTCTGGTGGTTTTCTTTCATTGGTGCGAAACCGGGACAGAGTGCCTTCATTAGGCCCTTGTCTCCGTCTGCCACCTAGAAACGACCCAGTCCGAATTCCCCTGCCCATTGACCGGCTCTGGCTCATCACAGTCACCACCGACCAACGGCTATTCGTGGTAACCCCTCTAGGGACGGATACTCCCCAGTTACTACAACAGAAGAGCCAGCCGTGACCATCCGGTGGCCTCTGGCGTTACCGAGGAGAGAGAATACACCCCACCACAGTCTTCAAGACTACGGTGGACCCTCGTCTACCTACACCAATTTATAGGGACAACACCTGCAGCGGGGTAGAAAGGGGCTGGCTCCCTCCTTCTCCTACTTTTCCTCCACGTTCCTTGCCTTCCCTCCTAAAGCCGGTACCGGCACTCTCCGAATCCTGAGTCCTGGACTCAATTTAGGAGCCTCCCACGGGTGGCGACCTCTGGGAGGTCTCCTGCAGTTCTACTGAACCCTCGGAACCCCCACATTGTATGGGGGCGCCCTATATATTTGTGCGGAGGTTCTCCACCCGTTCGGAGACTTCTTTTCCTGCCTCGTATCTCCAACATTATAGGGAGCCTCCTCTTCCTCCCCGCCGCATGAACTCCCCTCTCCAATGTCTTTCTGAAACCTTTCCACTCTCTTTAAAGGAGACATCAAACCTAAACTCCTCACCAGACTCTGTACTCAAAATTGGCCGCATAATACCCCTTAGATAATCAGTCCGTTTGGCCTCCCGAGGGGTCTCTGACTCTAACCTCATCCATGATCTTTTCAATTACTGCCAGCGCCTGGGCAAATGGACAGAAATCCCCTATGTTCAAGCTTTCGTCTCCTATCTCAACACCCTGCTCTCTGCTCCTCATGCTCTCCTCCCAACTCCTCTTGGCGTCACTCCCAAAGCCATCTCCGCCCTCCTCCTCCTCCCCTCCCCACCTGCTACCAACGAAACCTTGATCCAGCGGATGAGCCTCCTCCGTATCGATCTCCGCCCCAAAATCTGGCTGTACCCCTACCACTACCTGCCTCTAACACACCTCCCCAATTCATATCTCTTCCGCTCCTCCATTCAGCCCGCCACACACACGATCCCGTGGCCCTCCCCCATCCGGCCCCCTCCCTTTCTACCCCTTCCAATCCTCCCACCTTAATGGCCCCACTTGGGAAGTGGCAGGGGCAGAAGGGTGATCCCGTGTCCATGTGCCCTTTTCTCTTTCTGATCTCTCCCAAATTGAAAAAAAAAAAAAAAAAAAAAAAAAAATGCTCAGTTAGCTCCGACCCCACCACCTATATTAAGGAATTCCAATGGGTGCTCCAAGCATACAGCCCTTACTTATCAGGACATTTTATGCTCCTGGCCAATACTCTCCTATCAGAGGCGCCATAGGGTATGGGATGCTGCCCAAACACCATATGAGACTGAGCAGACAGACCCTACCTTTCCCATTGGACCCGAGGCAGTTCGGGATAGAGATCCTAACTGGGACTATAATACTGTTCAAGGTGTCCAATCCCGTGACGATTAGCCTCTTGTCTGGTAGTGGGCCGAAAAAAGGCTGCCCGGGAAGTAGTTAATTTGCAGAAGGTGCCAGACATTATACAGAGAAGGAAGAAACTCCCTCTGATTTTCTAGACAGATTAACACAGGCGTCGACAGTACACCAGCTTAGATCCAGACAGACGAAGGAAAAACATATCTTACTGACCCTCTGTCTAGCCCACTCCTCCCCCGACATACAAACAAAATTAAACAAACTAGAGCATGGCCCGGCAACCCCTCAGGCGAAATCCTTTCCACTGCCTTTAAGGTCTTTCACGGCCAGCGAGGAGAAAAAAGAAAAACTCCGTAATAAGGCACGTCAGGCTGACTTTCAGATGGTGGCTCAACTAGTGTCCAAACAGACAAAGGCCAACCCTACCACAAGGACACCTCCCGGGCGTGCTTTAAATGCTGACAGGAGGGCCACTGGTCGCGTGCGTGTCCCACAGCCCGGGCCCCACCGGCCGTGTTCTAAATGCAAACAGATGGGACATTGGGGATCCGATTGTCCCACCACCGAAGGAGATGGAACAAACGATCTTCACTCTCCACAATCCCCTCCTGTGATGGCCTTGGCGATGACTGATGGGGCCCTGGGCCTGTCCCGACTCTTACTATCACTAAAAGCAGAGCCCAGGGTTAGTCTGGTGGTGAGCGGTCAGCCTATCTCATTTTAGTGGACACTGGAGCCACCTTTTTCACTCTTGAGGGAGTTTCGAGGCCTACCACCCAGTTCAACCCCTATTGTCGGGGTGGGGGGAACACGCATACTCCCTCATAGAACCCCCTCCTATTTTGCCAATTACAACGCTCCCCACTCCTTTTCACACTCCTTTTAGTTGTCCCACAATGCCCAGTTCCTCTGCTAGGAAGAGATATACTTTCTAAGCTTGGAGCTTCCATCTCAATCCCCTCCTCAGACCCCTCCAGTTCCTTCATCCTGGCCCTGACTTTATCTGACTCTCAAGAATCCAATAATCCTCCCCACACCCTACCCTGCCATACCCTGTAAACCCTGTAGTGTGGGATATCCATAACCCCCTCCTCAGCACATTGTTCCCCAGTCAAAATTGTGTTAAGGACCCCTCCAGCTACATCCATCAAACCCAATACCCTCTCCACCCAACAGCTCTCCTCGGCCTCACTCCCATCATTAAAGACCTACTCCACAAACAATATATCGCCTACGCCCTACACTCCCCTTTAATACCCTATCCTGGCAGTAAAAAAGCCAAATGAGACCTATAGAGCTTGTACAAGACTTTGCGATCAATCAATTGACTGTAATTCCTATACATCCTTAGTACCTAATCCTATACCCTCCTCTCCTTATCCCCTCAGATACCACCCATTTCTCCGTCCTAGATCTTAAGGATGCTTTCTTTTCTATTCCTTACATTCTGACTCCCAAGATATCTTTGCCTTTACCTGGACGATCCACACCACCGACACTCCGAACAATATACTTGGACAGTCCTCCCTCAAGGATTCAGGGATAGCCCACACATCTTTTGCCAATTCCTAGCCTCCGACTTAAAATCCTTCCGTCCTCTTAGTCCTCAATACACACTTCTACAATATGTAGATGATCTCCTTCTCTGTAGCCCATCCGAGAAGAACTCCAAATAGTACACGCTACCCTCCTCAACTTTCTCGCAGATCACGGATACCGTGTGTCTCCGCCCAAAGCACAGGTCTCTACCACTTCTGTCATCTACTCGGCTTTACCCTGACCCCTCATCACAAGTCTATCACCTTGGATAGAAAAGCCCTTTCCTCCTGGCCCATTCCTAAAACCAAGTCCGAAATCCTGTCCTTCCTGGGACTGGCTGGGTATTTAGGGCTTGGATCCCAAACTTCTCTCTCTTATCCAAACCTATCTATGAACTAGCCAAGGGAGACCCCAGGAACCTCTGTCCACGTCTTCTGCTACTCCCTTTGCTTTTGACGTGACAAGCTCCTCTCGCTCCTGCTCTCCACCTACCCAATTTGACACAACCCTTCCTACTATACTCTCACGAAAACCAAGGACAGGCCTTAGGCCTCTTAGCACAAAAACAGGACTCCCTGCTAGCCCGGTGCTTACCTTTCTAAGCAACTAGATCCAACCATTAGGGGCTGGGCTCCTTGTCTCGTGCCCTGGCTTGCAGCACTAGAAACTTCAACAAGAAGCTTCCAAACTCACTTTCGATTGCTCCCATTAACTATTCTCTCTCCCCACCGCCTCAAAGACCTGCTCACTTACAAGGCCCTCCAAAGTCTCCCTCATCTAGTACTCTCCTTACTTACAGCCTTTTGAAAAATCCCTCAATCTCCTTTCAGCCCTGTTAGCCTCTAAACCCAGCCTCCCTCCTTCCCGTCCAGACTAACGTTCCCCAACCCCTTCACAGCTGCTTAGAAACTTTACACCATAATACTCCTAAAGCTGGATATGCCATAGTCTCTCTTCAAAACACCATAGAGGCTCATGCACTTCCCCCAACACAACCAACCAACAGGCGGAGCTCGTGGCAACTATTAAGGCTTGTGTCCTGTCCATGACAAGACTCTCAATTTATATACCCGATTCAAATATGTCTTCCATATTCTCCTTTCTCATGCTCAAATATGGAAAGAACAGGAACTCCTTACCAAATTAACGCTTGAATTACATCTCGACTGGACTCAGTTGCTACCACTGGCTCTTAAAAGATTAGGCTCTTTCCAAAAAACCTACCAGCCTTTCTCCCTTTGAAAGTATGTATGGGCAGCCCTTTACCCCCCAGCATAGTTCCTCCAACTCTGTCATTTCCTTCCTCCCTCACCATTCCTCTCCTGTCATACATAGAGGTGAAATATGGAAATATCAGGACTGGCTATTGCCTGCACCCCGTAAGTCCAAGAAATACTAACCCAACTTACAACCTGGCCGATCAGGTCCTCTACACCCTCCTGACGGAAAAGAAGGACCTCCAACCAAAATGGGAGGGTCCTTACCCAGTTAATCCCTAACCACTTCCAACAGCGGCCAAATTACTCCTTCAGACAAAAATCTAACTCCTTGGATTCACATTTCCAGGTTGAAGGCATACACCTCGAAAACCTCTCCTCCAGTCAGACAGCGGAAAGCACCAGCCACTGCGATACCTACGCCTGCTCCCACCCGTCCAACCCCTTAAACTCAAAATCACTCGCGCCCGGAGAGCCTGTCGCCTATCCCAGAGTAACTATGACCCTTTTCTTATTTTTTCTTTTAGTCTCTCTCCCTTACCCTGGGCTCTCCTCCAGTCCAGTTTGTCTGGAGGTTCAAGGTTCAGGAAACTTACACTGAAAAACAAATCCAACTCACTCGCCTTACCGCCACTGCTGACTGCCCCTGGTGGGATGTTCCGGGCCAGTCACTATACCCCTGACGGACAGTAAGCTTATCTCCCGCCCACCCGTCCCTATGTCTGCTTTTTATTTGACCAAAGACAGGATTATTGCAAACGATGGCGGAAACTTATGGTGGATGTCCTTACTGGGCCTGTAAAATCCATGACCCCTATCTCCAACAGGTCAAGGTAGGTGGCAGTATTTTACAGGTCTCAGTGGCTCCTTCAAACTCCACATCCAAGATTCTTGGAACTCTAGATGGGCGGGGTAGTTCCTGGTGCCTTTTATTGTAATGGCTATGCTTCACGCCCTTCTGCGGGCCGCCTTACTATCACCCGCCAATACATTCCCATTAACCACTTTCGGTTTCTCTGGTATCTACTGACATCAAACATCAAGAGACTCAACTCATTTCAGCCCTAGAGTCCACTGACTCCGACAAGTCAACTAAACACCTACACCTGGCTACAAATCCTCTCGACGCTTACCTCTCTTAATCACACTCTCCCTTCTATATCTCCCAAAACTGTTTTTCTTTGTGCATCTCTCAGGCGACCACTCTTGGCGCTGTCCCTCTAAACTTAACTTCATTTCCTAAAACCTCAAAACATACACTCCCCCATCTCCCTAATGTTCCTTATGGGAACCGAGGACCAGTCCAATCACACCTTATCCCCAGACTGTGCCTCCTAGGAAACTCTGCCCCCTCTCTATCGCCATACGCCTTTCCACTGCGACTATAACATCATCATTTCTAATCCCACCGCAGCATCCCGGGTTCTTTTTCTGGTGCAGCGGTACTCTCTACACTGTCATCTTTTCCCAGCGTTACTACTCCCTGTCTCCCGTCACCATTGTTCCCCAGCTCACCCTCTATTCTAACTCTGAACTACTCTTCCTCCTCAGCGGTCTTCTAGACATAAGAGGCGGCCTTCCTCCCAGTCTTGATTGGAATCTCTCTTACAACATCAGTGGCAGGAATTGGATTGGGGCGGGAGCCTCGGGGCCTTGCTCTATGGGCATTACACAATCTTAATTCTAAACTCGAGAGTGCTCTTACATCTACTGCTGGAGTCCTTAGGCTCTCTCCAGCGACAAATAACATCACTACTTAAAGGTTGCCTTGCAAAACAGGAGGCTCTGGACTTACTAACTGCAGAAAAAGGTGGAACTTGCTTATTCTTAAAAAGAGGAATGCTGCTACTATGTTAATAGATCAGGTATTATTGAAACCAACATAAAAAACTTGAGGACCCTAGCCACCTCATTCTATAAAACTAATGCCCAACCGCCACCTGGACATCTCTTTTACAAAACCCCTTCCTCACCTGGCTCTGGCCATTCTAGGGCCACTCACTATAATCCTTCTCGGCTGTCTCTTCCTTCCCTGCTTAATTAAATTTCTTCAGACACAGGTTGGGAGAATTTCTAACCAAACCTTTAATCAGCTTCTCCTCAGGAATTATAACTACCGTCCTTTGGCTCAGGATCCGTTTCTTTTTAAGGAACAAATCACTGAATGCTGATGGCTACCTAGGTTGCAGTTCCTGGGCTCTCGACTCTGACCTGTGGGCCCTCCACCCCGAGGATTCCTGGGAAGATTTTTTGTGAACAGATCAGCGATTTCTGGCTGTAGGGGAACCCTCCAGGACTTCCACGCCAACAGAAATTATCTTCTTCTCCCGCCCTAACATGGGATTATATACAGGTCTTTTGTTTCCAACTTTCCTTTCGCAGCAACTCCCCTCCCTCCCCAAACAGCCCTAAAACTCGCCCCTTTCAGCAGGAAGTAGCTTGAGGCAGTCCAGCGCCCCTTTCCCCCAAAAACAAAGAGGGGAATGTTGGAACAAAATGGCCCTTAACTTTCACCCCTCTCCATCTTAGTGAAAAGCCCACCGGCACCAAAACCCCCTCCATCTTAGTGAAAAGCCACCCCGGTAAGCCCCCCTCCATCTTAGTGAAGGCCCAAAGAGACCTATCAACACTAGCCCCCTACCACAATCCAATCAATACCCTACCACGAACACTAGCCGTCCCCCACGGATCCTCCCCCTATATAAGCTCGCTCCTCCATTTAATAAATTGGAATTCCTCTCGGACTCCTGTGCGTCCTGGTGATTTCTTGTCTTGGATTCCCTCACGCTTCCTGGTGGTTCCCTTCCTTGTGGATTACTGCGCGTTTTGGTGTTTTCTCTCATTTCGGATTACTGCGCGTTTTGGTGTTTTCTCTCATTTCGGATTACCGCGTGTTCTGGTGGTTTTCTTTCAATATTCATAAATGGTCCCGTGTATCCCTCATACATATAGGACTATAACAATACAAGAATGTCTCAATATTTACAACTCAACTTCTACTTTTCCCCATACCATAATCCAAGGAGAAACAAACAAACAAAAAAAACAACACAAGCTTATCAATTTAGAGAGCTAGATTTTCAATGAATAGCCAAACAATGAACTGTCACCAATCTCCTACCTTTCCTTTCTTATGAAAAAAAGCATCCTCTAACACAATACATGCTTAGTATTATCTAGGACCTTTGTTAACCACCGTATATACAGTATAAATATATATGTAAATATATAGAGACTTTAAATATATATTACATATATCTAATTCTCACAACTCTATGACATAAGTTATATTATTAACTCTATTCTATAGATGAGAAAACAGCTAAGTCACAAAACTGGACCATGAACTGAGCGTGGTTTAAAATTCAAGCATGTTCTAAACCATTATTTAACACTGACTCTCAAGAAGGTTTAAAAAAGGAGGAGGGTAAAAAAGGGGCAAAATTCAGCACACAATATCTGACTAATTAAATAAAAGTAATTAAAGATTAAAAAATTCAATTTATCAGAAAAACCTAACATCCTAAAGTCCTTGGTACTCTTTGAGAATATGATGTGGATTTTGCAGGTATTATATTCAGATAATTTTCAGGGTATGTTCTAGAGTTGGTACAGATTCGGTTAAATTTCCTTCACATTCCTGAAGACAGTACAGTAATCAAAAATGAGAACCCTTAGTTCACAATCAAAAATAAAGATCAACAGTGTTCATAAACTCAGAGATTGTGAATTTAACTTTTAAATCAAGATAAATTTAGAAAAGATGGATACAATCATAAAAGGAAATTATACTGAGCTGCATAGTTTTAAATATCTGTATGTTTTATTTGTCACCTTTTAAATTAACAATGAAAAATATTTTAAACCCATAAGTGGAGTATAACTTAAAAATTAAAGTTAAATACTCTACAGTGGCCTGTTCATCTGAGATGAGAGGAAATGGTAAAGATTGGGGGGAAGGCCTGAGAGAGTAAGGTGCAGACCTACAGATATAGAGGAGAATAATAAAAGACAGAGAAAGAAGAAAAAAATCAACACACTCACAAAGCGACAGCAGCAAGAAGGAAAAAATAAGTGTACAAAGAAAAATAGACATAGACACAGATTCACCCACAAAAGACCCTGACAGCATACACAGCTAAGTAAAATGTTGTTATAACATGAACACCCCACTCATTGAGTGTAAAAGTTTATTGTACTAATACATGAATGCAGGTAAGCAACTGTTATATAAGGGATTGAAATCATTTATATGCTTAATACCCATATTTAGATTAATAACTACAAATTTTATTTGCAACTTAGTCCTAAATCCTTTTCTTAACCCGTAACACAGTTCTACTAATACCAATCAAGCCAACTACATATTTTTACAAAAGGGTTTCCTCACTTTTCTATTCCCTATAAAAGGACAAAAGAGCTTACATATAAATTCAGAGCTACTTTACATAAAATGTTATCAAATTGACAAGAACCATAGTACTTCCCATAGCAGAAAACTATACAGCACTGGCAGTTTTAAAGCACAATATGAAATTAAACTACAATTAAAAGCTTTAATAGCCAGAAGAAATATATTGGTTAGTCAAAAGTTCTGCTTATGACCAATTCATATTACACAGAATTGGCCAATATCAACTCTCTTGATTTCCTCCTGAGTTCAGTCTAAATCAAGATCTTAATGCAATACATAAATTAGAAAGTTAATAAAAAAAGAGAGAGAGAGAATGCAACTGAAGAATTAAATCATCTGGTCAAAGAAAATGACATTAATTAGACATTTTAAAATTTCCTCAATAAAAGACAAAACACAGAAAACAACTTCAAACATTGAATTCTAAGTTATAAAAATAAACCACTTGCTATTTACATCTAAGGAAATAATAATAAAACCTACTATTTACTGAGTGTTACTGTGGGAAACACTGCGCACAGTACTTAACGTGTTATTTCACTTAATACTTTTAACAACCGTATGGGGTAAGTAGCATTAATTTACAAATGAATAAAAAAACAGGCTCAAAATGTTAATTACTTTCCAAGGTCAAGATGCTCTGAAGTGACAAAATTCAGATTCAAATCCAAATAATCAGACAATAGCCATCACTCTTAACCAAAAGCATACACTCTTCTTCTGGAATTAGGAATGCTCAACTTGTAATTAGAAGGGGGGTGTGTGTGTAGAAAGATATACAGATGTACAGATAGATATATATAGATACAGAAGATTAACACTCAGAATCCCAATCTCACTAAGTGGCAGTCCTATAAATTCTAATTAATGCCTATTATTTGACTGAATAGTCTGAACAATCTGACGTTAACTTGTAGAGTTTTTTGGTTCATAAAATCTAACACTCTAAAGGGTAACTGATTTTTCCAAAATTTTTATATAATCAACACATCCACTATTTGTAAAGTACATTATTGCTTTTCTTTTTGTTTCTTTGTTGTGTTCCACATTTCAAATTCCAACCTCCTTCCAGCCTATTTCCTCTTATTTTGCTAACTTTTACCAGGAGTTGACTATTCCAATAGTTTAAATATTGAGCACTTGGGTACGATTACTCAAGAAAAAGCATCAGCTGTTAATAATTAACATTGGATGTAAAAGTAGCTGATTATATTTAATAGTGTGATTAAACACCATGAGAAAAAACTCCAAGAACAAAATGCATGTTATTCTCAAACTCAGGAAGAGAAATCAAGAACAAATTCTGAAGTACAAAATTATGACTTGGAGAAACATTGGAGAACACATAATATCATGTCTTAAAATCAGAACATTACTTCCCAAACTAAAATGAGGTGAAATTTTACTTCATACTTAACTCTTCCACTAAAACTGTACAGTTTCAATCAGCTTTGTAAGTTTTCCAAGCTTCAAATAATAGTGAATTTAAAAGCCATTCTACATACATGTATGTTGTCATCCAACTCAAGCCTGAAAATAAAAGAAGTCACAATACAAAGAATCACATACTCTCTAATGTGCCAAACCACAGCCAGGCTAAAAATAGCTCCAGGGTTCCAAGAGCAAAAGGAGTTCAGGTTTAAATGGAGTTACACCCACGGACTCTTCAACAATGCAAAGCTAAGGTCAAAAGCAAAGGAGGATTCATCTGAGGGATTTTATAGAAGCATCAGACCAAAATGGTCCCTCAGCAAACTGGAGGAAGTGCAATAAGCCAACAACTCTGCATTATTCCACTTGATATCCACAGGCCTCTCGTACTAACTTAAAGATCATTAAACCAGTTTAATTTTCATAGCTGAACAGAGAAAAATTACTATATTGAACGTTTCTGGCACATATTATTTCTAAACATACAATAGAATTATAGATGGTTGTAAAGATCTATCAATGCTATCTTTATCCGTGACACTGAAAGATATTTTGGTCCAGAGACTGTGGTAGCAGCTGCCCTCCTTGAAAATGTGCTCCCAAATTTTCCAACCTTTTGAAATCCATGACTAAATTTTTATTCGTACTTGAAAACTATCAAGACAGCATTAAAGGTCATACAAACTGTGAAATACTCAACAAAGTACCACAAAAATCAGCAGAATTGGACTATTATAAACAAAGCTTTATCTAGTTCAGGAATACATTTTTAAGTGGTACACATGAAACCATAATAAAAATTTAGTAGTAAGAGATACAAGATATAATTCAGGTTGTTCTTGCATTTATAATTGGTTATAAAAAAAATAACATCAATCTAGTAAGATTTTTCCTTATAGGAAAAATTGAGAATTATATTCTAACTAAAAGCCTGATGTTCCAACTGTTTTTTGTTGAACTTGGGGAGGGGAATTTGTAATCCCAAACACAGCGTTAAACCACAAGGTACTATTAAAAAATGTTTAATGGATATATACAGTAACCAACCCTTGAGGGGTAATGTGATAATATAAATTTACTGTAGACATTGTATGTTTTAGTCATTTTTCACTTTAATTTTACTTTAATTTTACTACTGGAGGGAATATTCAGTATTCATTCAACAGATACTTAATAAGGACTACAAGTGTCAAGCTCAATTCCCTGGCACTGGGAATACAACTGTGAGCCCACCTTCAGGAGTTTACATTGAAGTAGGGAAGAAATGTAAAATAAGCAACCAGGTATTACTTTCATCGGGTTAATGGAACTTAGCTGGGTCTTTTGGTAAAATTTGGTAGACTTAAGGAAATTTAAAGAATCTTTCCAAGAGGAAAAAAAATATGATTCACAGACTTTTCTGCTTCTCGGTCCTCTACCACTCCCACCCCACCCCCACTTCTCATTGTGAATTAGCTTGGAGCAAAACCAGACAGTAGAGATGGGCTGACTCCTCCTATCTGTTTTAAGAAGCTCCTTTTATAGCTGCCATCTCATCCAAATTGGTAGCTTTACCTGGAGTTATAACGCTAATTACCTTTTAATTACATGCTCCTACATTTTTTAAGAATTTACCAGATATGATTAAAAATAAAATATTTCCCACAAATATTTCAGAATACATATACACAGATGTATATAAGTATACAAAAAATGACTGCTAACCTCCAAATAAGTACTTTTTCAAAATACTTTGTAACTTCCCTTTCCAAAAGCTTTTGGAATCAGTTTGCCAACCACACAATAAACTGCCCTTGTTACTTGTTTGCAGAACATGCTCTCATTTCTTTTTTTCCCTTTTGCTTCTTTTAATCTATTCCTTGCATCTATTGTAACTACACCAATGGTCAAGGGACCCTCTTTCTCTTGTGATCCACTCACCCACTGAAAAGCTAGTAAGCCATAAGGCTAGGTGGAGCCCAGACTTAAATTCATATTAGTGCAAGGCATATAGGAAAAAAACTGAGGTATTAACCACTAATATTTGTATAATAATTGACAAGTTAGAGTTACATATCCTCTTATTTTCTTCAATCTTCACAACAATGTGAGAGTAGCTTAGAAAGGTGCTATTATTGTCTCAACTTACACAGAAGGAAACTAAGCACTTTTACACAGAAAGTTCAAACAACTTCCCCGATACCACGTCACAAACAAGTGGTGAGTTTGGGACTCGTCCTTATAATGCTTAACATACAGGTCACTTGTGTATTAACTTCACTACTGTGGTAGGTTTAATTTGTTGATAGACATAAGTAAGCATCACCATGACTCCAGCTTAGTCACTCAATTTCAACCACTTTTTTAAATGGTATCTTTAAGAGCTCTTCAAAGTTCCCTCACCTCATAAACATTTAAGACACTGTAATATCCACATTAAACTGACTCAGAAGTAGAAAATCAATTTCAGATCACCATCAATTGAGGGAACACTTGATGGTCTGTAAAACTACAGAATTTCAAAACACAATTTAAAAAGCCGCACCCTGAGAACCTCATTCATGGAATACCACAAAGTCATTCAGCTTTGTCAACAAATGGCTAGTTATTGAGTGACAAGCACTGGAACCTCTTCTTCATGATAGAACCTATATGATTCTTCCTCCAGAAGCTCATGCTCCCTCCTTTTCCATTATTATTCAGCTCACACAGCTTAGTTGACACCACCTAAAGCAATCTATTTCAAACATCCTCTCACACCCTTTTTCTTCTCCTCTTGCTCCTAGAAAAATTCTCTTTATCCCATAGTTAAGCTAGAAATGACAACAAACATAAGCATGATTAAATTAAGAAATAAAGCATCCTTTATAATCTGGAAAAATCTAACATGCTGGCTATTACTACATAAAAAGATGAAAAGTCATATGTTTTGCCGTGCCTTATGATACACAAACCAATGCCTTTAATGTTTAAAACTATACACATTTCTACTTTTTTCCCAGTCTCTCATATTTAATTTCATATTTCCTCAAATAAAATAATTTCATAAACTTGTAGCAATAAACATAATACAGTGGACTAGTTAAGAAACTATTCTTTATTAATTTCTACAGAAAACTGATCAACAAACCTTATAACAATCCATCTGAACACGAGAGTTATATATACTGGTATCTCCCTACCTAGAACTCCCAAGGATAGTTATAGAAATCTAAAACCTCTACTGTAATATATCAAAATGCCTAATGGAGGGCATATATTTATCTAATTTAAAATTTGGGGGTTTAACTTAAAATATCATATCTATTTGCTTTTGTTTGCAGTTCTATCAACTAACTAGCTAGTTTACAATCAGAAGTGATGAACAAAGGGTATTATGTATGCTAGAATAATGAAATACAATGAAAATAATTACTAAGTATAATTTACTTATAACTGAGAACTTAAAATCAATGGAGAAAAAAAAAACAAAGTCCCTTTAAAATGCTTGAGAAAAGGTTGGCAATATTTAACTTGGCTTGTCAAAATATGCTACACAATGTTGTTTGTAGAGTGGCAAGCCAGGCTCATTCTAGATAGTAATGTCCTTCCACTTCTCTTATAAAATTTTTTCCTTCCTCTTAACATCCTTTAAATGCCAGGAAACCAGGAATCCTAACCACTACATGATATGGGAACATCCTTTGAATGCCAGTGAACCTAAGGTTCTTTTTCTGGTTAGTAGCCCTTACAATGACATTAATATGTAATTAAAGAAATAGGTCATTTAGTTTTAAAGATTAACTCATCCCAAGAATATTTCCATTAACAAACACATTTATCAACAAAATCAATCATAATTTTTTACTAAGTACCGATGAGCAAGAGTGTGAGTGTGTGTGTGTTTAAAAAGTGCCCTGCAATTCCAGATCCCCTTCCTTGACGCACAACTCATCACATTTCAGGATTTCCTAAAGTGAAATACAAGAAACTCTGTATGTCTCTATATTAGTCAAGTTTCACCAGAGAAACAGAACTTGTAGGTTAAACAACTCAGCAGTATGACACAAAATTCTATCACCTTCTTTGAGAGTAAATCACCTATCAAAAGCTACAGAACAGTCATCCATAGAAGAAATCTATTTAATTTCCTTTAGGCTAATATCTTCTAAATTCTTTTGAACCAAAAAATTTTACTCTATTTAACAACTATTAGCCTGGGACTTCTAAAAGTGCTGTTTACACCTTTTCCCATCTGTAGCATATGTGTTCACTATAAAATCAAGAACTAGTGCTAATACATAAAAATCAATAAATCTGGATGAAAGTAACACATAAACTATTTTATTTAACATTTACTAACGTCCCACATTAGCACACAACCAAAACAAGTTTAAATAACTACAATTTTTATTCACTATTTTTAAAAGCATAAGTCAATTCTCAACAGGCTGGTAACTGGTTTTTACGCAAAAACCTCCAGAGTATGCCATAGCACTGGTACACATTCAGCATGTTTTCCTATGTCTTCTATAACTATAATTCTCTGTAATAATAAATCTTAATAGCTTCTGAAACATCAACAAAAGTGTATTTAATGAAAACTCATGGGTACGTATTTCATTATATGTAATGCTGTCAAAATTCAGATTAATTGAAACAAACTATCAGGTCAACATCCCATAATTAATTCTGACATATGGAAGTTTACTTTTATTTTAAAAGGAGGGGAGGGTGCATAGAAGATGAGTTGGTAATAATTTCCATATATACTATGACGAATTTTTTGCCAAATGTTTTAAAACTAACATTTAGAATAAGAAGTCCTAACACGGCAAAGAAAGCAGAAGGAAAAAATATTTAATGGGATGGTAATAAAAAAAAAGCTAGATGACCTACTGAAGCTGTATATTCAATTCACACTAATCTATCATATTTCACAGGTTTCAAAGTTAATGTACATATAAGCTCAATTGAGTAATTCTCTTTTTCAGCTTAACTTAATATAGCCCTTAGTTGATCACTTGCACGGTTTCTCATTACTGAAAAGTTTTCAAACATTTATTTTGACAAAACGCAATATTGAGAAGTTTCATATAAATGTTTACCATTCTCATGTTATTATTATGTATTTACATAGTTGGAATATCTATCTTGGTTTAAAAAAAAACTAAAAAAATGTACTATTGATTATCAGCTACAAAATATTAATGATGCATTCTATACTGAGCCACGAAAACAGCATACAATTTGGAATAAGAGAACCTAGGTGTGACTACTGCTCCACCACTTGTTATGTGATTGTAAGTAAGCCTCTTTCAGTCTTCTCATCAGGCTAATGGAAAGAATATCATGACCTGGATGTTGAGAGGTAAAAGAACCGAAGAGTACAATTCACCACTTTCTGAGCACAGTTTTGCTTGAGAATCTTTCATAACACAGTTCATCATCATACATTCTGATATCGAACAAATTAAATCACATCCCCTAAATCTTTCTGACTAACGTAAGTACCAAGAGAAGCAATACTAATTTTTTAGTAACCAACATTGAGTAAAATTTTCTATCTAAAATATTTCAAAATAGGAAGATTTCTGAGCCTTGTTTAAACAACAGCAAAAGCTAAGGTAAAACAAAAAGTCTTTCTTAAGTAATGATAACTTTTAGTTTATCTACTGACCATTTTCAGCCAAGAAAGAAATATATTTTAAAATCTATCAAAAGAGCTGAAAATTCATTGAGAGCAAAATGGTTAGAGTCCTGTACCTTGAGAGTCAGGAGATGGGATTCTAGTTTCGCCTTTACCATTAATAACTGTTTGCTCTTGTACAAGTCTCTGGCCTTCAGTTTTCTAACCTATAAAATGACTACTAAAAATTGTACATATTATCCAAGAACCATTTAATCTGGACCTTACTTTGGAGAAGTTATCCAATGTGGTGGTTAATAGACCCGACAGTGAATGCCAAGGTTGGAACCCTGATTCTGCCACTTAAAAGCTGTACATGATACATATACACAAAGTACTAAATACATCTTACTATTATCATTGACTTATTGTTTAAAATATTTCACAGAAACACAAAATTTTTTAAAATACAAAGCTTAGAAAGTTTTACCTGTCCAAATTAAGACAGTATCATTTTACTAGTAGACACAACAAGTTCAAGTGAAAGAACTACATACAACTCTTTAAAATGTGCTAACCTAAGCCAAAGTTAATCAAGGACCATCTTATAAAATATTCTACATTAGAGACACCACTGGAAATTTGTTTTAAGGCTAATTATTCCCAACAAAATATCACACTGAAGGTAAAAATAGAACAACTGCTACTTATTAGGTCTTTTTAACCTAATACTGGTAATGACAGAAGCTTATGATATATACCATAATCTCCGAGAACCAAATAAACTCCAGAAATGAGAAATCTGTGGAATTTAGAACCAGAAAGTGAACTACAACTACAAATAAGTAGTTCATGAGTTAAAATCAACCAGTATTTACCAAACACATCATGTGCTAGGTTCTATGCATAGATTCTCAAGTACAAATACCAAAGTAGGAAAAGCAAGTAAGTCCTTTATCATCCCATTTTCACAGAACGAAAGCCACTCATCTACAAACTTTTTTTATTTCCTTTTTGGCCCAAGAAAGAACACTTCCCACTGCCCATTAAAATGTTTCCTATTCTTAGTTCAGCCCCAAAGATGCCCATACTAGTCCCTGACAGCTGACGTTGGAATCTTCGCAGGACTTCAAGTAACTTCTAAGATATTTCCTTAAACCCACAAGCTTCAGAATTCATCTTTAATGATGCCTACAGTAGAATATACCACTACACATAATAACTCTTTTAACCATGTCAAGTAACTAGTACATCAATTTAGTTCTCCCCCTTAAAGTATTGCTAGTCAAGGCAAACTCTCTACTTCAAAAACTCTGCTTTTTGCAATGGACACTGGGCACCAGAAAAAGGAAATTGACTGGCTACTCAAATTTGCCCTACTTCCATTTCAGGACCAAGGAAAAAATTGTTCCACAGAAGAGTATCAAGGGAGCCTTATGCAAATCAAGTGGGTAGATACTAGACAGAACTTACTTATTCCCACGATTTAAGTGAAAAGGTGACTTGGATGTGTGTGGAAAGGCGGGGAGGGGGAGGGTATCCAAGTGTCACTGTAAGGAAAAGGATGTCCATTTCATTTCACTAAGTAGTCAAAGGTGGGGTAGAAAACAAACCGGTCTGGCCGAGTGACAAGCCCGGGATGCTAACCGCGCTCGGAGGTGGAGGGCCCTGGAGGCCAGGGACTGGAGAAGGGAGACCTCGGGCAAAGCGTAGGGGAACAGGAACCAGGGAGGGGTCCGAGGCTGCCACAGAGCAGCGTGGAAGGGCACACCATGAAGGAAGCGATGAGTTAGAAGGCAGCGACAGCAAGAGGGACACCAGTGCCAGGGGCGACAAGCAAGTGGCAACCACGAAAGAAGAGGCACAGGCAGCAGACGGTGGCGGGACTCTGTTGAGTCAGCACAGTTCTTATTCGGGGAGCACTTGTAGGATCCCCGCTGCTCCTCAGGCCCCGGGGCCCGCAGCCGAGGGTCGGGCCCTCGGGCAAAAGAAATGCTGTTCTCTGACGGCTTAGCGCCGGCCCCTTCCCCATGTCACAGGTAACACCGGCCGCCGGAGCCGCTTACCTCTGTTAACATTATTACACCCCGGGGAAATGAGCTCCTCCCTAACCTCGCCGCATGGCAACAGCCGTAGCAGCAGCGAAAACTGCTCGAGCCGCCGCCGACGGCGGCAACAGCTCCTTCAGTCCTTTCCCGGGCGGCGGCTTTACTCGACTTCGCTGGCTTCCCCTCGGCCCGGCGGCTCGCGACGGACGCGCCGCCATCTTGGAAGAGCGACGTCCGCGTCTCCCCGCGACGTGCGCTCCGATTGGCGGGCGCGGGGACCGCCGGCGTCACGTGACTGTCTCCATAGCGCCGGCGCGCAGGCGAGCGGAGACGGGCGCTCGCTGGGCCAGTCGGCGCCGGCGGGGAGGCCCCTGGGACTCGGCTCCCCAGCGGCCGTGGGGGGACCGCGGGTGGAGACGAGAAACCCCCGCGCCAAGCTGGCCGGAGAGCCGGCGCCAGTGCCTGCAGGGTCCGCTCGCCCTCCGCTGCACGTCTGGGGCGGCCGGCCCTGGG
This sequence comes from Cynopterus sphinx, assembly GCA_030015415.1. Taxonomy (NCBI): domain Eukaryota; kingdom Metazoa; phylum Chordata; class Mammalia; order Chiroptera; family Pteropodidae; genus Cynopterus; species Cynopterus sphinx. The sequence goes on along the minus strand of CM057391.1, from coordinate 16,607,604 downwards.
GCGAAGGGAAACCGGCAGAGGCCGAGCCTTCGACTGATGGCCGTGTGGAGCTCGCGCGTCTCGGGGATGGGGCGGCATTTGTCCTGGAAAAGAACTTCCCTCTCGCATGTCCGTGGCCCCCGCGGCGACCGAAGAGCGAGTGGGAGATTTCGGCTTCTTCCACGGTCTGGGGTTTTAAATATGCTCTGAAACCGCTCCCCGCCCTATCCCCCTCTGTCTTTAACTTCGACGGAAACTTTTCTTCGTCCTCACCTGTCCTCAGCGAGTTCTCTACTGGGGTGCGCGGCGGTTTGTGGAACTGATACAGGCATATCAGCTTTACCCTGATCCTGGCAGTTAGGACTGTCGCCCATGAGTTCATTCATTGTTCGGCCCCGGTATAACAATGAGAGCTTAAGAGACCTCTTAAAAAAAAAAAAAATTGAAGCCACTTTTGCTTTTTAACAGACGTCTCTACAGCTTGAATGGCCTATTGATCCACCGTGGGTATCAGAGTGAACAAACTTCAGCGGGTATTGAAAACAGTCCCACCTTAAATGGGACCGAATTCGGGAACACAGTGCGCACAGAAGCTTTGAGACACTTCTGAAGCTGCCCCTGGGTTCAGTGTGTGGCATTGGAGGCAGCCTCGTCTACCTCGATGGTAATGAAAGTGGTTTACCTGAACCGCTGCCAAAATGTGTTACCCAGTTGTAGAAACCAGTTTCCAAGGAAACTGAAAAGTAAATTTTCAGATTTGACATACAGAACCGTACCATCTCTTTTTTTACAATGAGTACAAAGGTATTCTGGTAAACTAGGGCCAATAGTTCCTGCCGCTTTACTAAAGAGTTATCCCTCACCTCCGCCGTCCTTCCTTAACAGCAGTACTATTGGGTAAGATTTACTTAATACATTACTCTTATAATCTTAAAACATTAAGTAATGACATTACAAGCCTGTTATCTCTGTTGTTTTGTATCCTCAACAAGGAAAGAAAATGGTTCATTTAGGTAGTCACTGCGCAGGAATGGAAGAAAAATCCTAATTTTACTCAGTTTTACTAACTGAGGCCAAGTAGTTCTTGTTTTAATCTACATCCGATACATGATTTACATATTTCTGGGCCAGCAAAATTCTGACCCCTGCAACTCAGTAAAATTTGTTACTGGTAGTGACAGATAAACCAGAACAGGAAATGAGATTGGAAAATACTACATGAACTAAGATATTAAGGGCCTAAGGTATTAAGAAACAACAAGGAATCTGGAAAAAGATACTGTTCCAACCTGTAAATAAGAAAACAGAGAGGGAGGCTCATTAATATTTAAGTTACTTGCTAGTAAGTTAAGACTGTAATTTAGGTGTCCGGCCTCAGTATTTCATTTTCATCATACATTTTTCCCATTTCAGAAAAAAGGCATTTTCACTTACTTTAAACACATGGGGTTTATACCAACCTGTAACATGGATATGTTTTTAATATTTAGAAGTTTGTCAGTAGACCTCAGAGCAAGCCAAAATCAGCTCCCAGTTTTCTCAGCCAGAGTCCTTTCTGTGACCTAAAAAAACCTTAGCTTCCCAAGTCTCAACCTACATCCACCTCTGTGACCTCATTTCTACTCAGCACTTTGTTCCAGTACCATGCTCCTATGACAGCAAGGCATCCTCTTGCACAAGGGCTTTTGCACTATTTTTATCAAGAAAGATCTTTCCTCTAGATGTCTGCGTGGCTAGATCCCTCATTTCTGTCTCATCTTTGTTCAAATGCCACCTTTTTCAAGGAAGCCTACTCTGACTATCTCATTCAAAATAACTGTTGCCCCAAGCCCAGCACCCTCCCATTCTTGCTTCACTTCATAGCACTTCACCTTCTAACATAAATACTATTTTACTGTCTTTCTTCTAGTAGAATGTAAGTTTCATGAGGTCAGGGATTTTTCTGTTTTGTTCAATGATGTTTTCTCAGTACCTAGAATTCAAGAATAGTGCATAGTAGTCACTCAATATTTCTTAAATGAATGGGTGATTCACTCCCTAAAAGACCCCAAAAGGAAAAGGTCAAATGCCTAATTAAAACTGATAAAAAAAAATCCTTGATGTTGAAAGATTAATTTTTTTAAATCGTGGGCATTATGTGTTCTCATCTTGCAATTATGGGGGAATTACTTTTACTGTCACTAAAATGCTAGAGAAAGTTTATGACAATTGTGAGCTACACCTTTCCCTTCACCTTATGTCACTGCTGATGTTTTCAATAGTAGTAATGGGAAAGGAGATAATAAAATATATTAAAAACGAATAATCACATATGTATACATATATGCATATATAACTTAAGCATGCATCAATGTTAATATGCTAGCAAGGGAAGCAACAAAGTGAATAAGGTATGTCGTTTCACAGAGTTAAGGAAATTTAAGAGTAATGTAGTTGAGAAAAAATGCTTACAGAAGCAGCTAGCTTTTAAAAAAGTAAGCACCTAATTTAGCACAGATTGCAGTTTCAGTCCATGTGGTCTTAAAAACATCATATCAGTAATTACAGAGGAAACCTGGGAGAGACTGATTTGAGATGCTGGGTCCTTTGGCTACCAATCAAATTTAAAACAAAATGGAACAATCCATCTTAAGAAACACTGATAAGGATACATCTGTGGCTATCATTGCAAAAGGTCTGATTTTCCAGCAACTGTCCAATCTGTCCGATTAACACAGGAAAGGATGACAAAAAGAGTTCAGAGGCAAAAATCAAATGTCTGATGCTTTTAAACAGGCCACCGCCAATGATTTCTAAACCTCCAAGCAACAATTCACAATATCTATTTTGCTTATTTTTTAGTTGTTTTTTTTTTTTTTTTAATTTGCTTCATGTTCAGGTTGTCACAAATTGCCTATAACCCCTTTTACGAAACTGGAAAAGTATAGCATTAACCTCCCAAGCAAATTGCATCTATCAAATAATTGTCACATTTAATCTTTTGATTTCTTAAGCCCTTTCCTTACTCTAGTTTCTTCATAACACAGTGCCATCAGTGTCACCTATCACCACCACTGAACATTAAATAGTTCTATATGTTCGTTATCAAGATCCAGCGTCAAAGCCAGTGAATCAATATTGAAATAATGTATTGCCAACAGAAGAGACACATTCTAAGAACAGATGACAGCAGGATTTCCTCATTCTTTGTTACAGCTTTAGTAGGGCAACAGTAAGCAGAAATTTCAGGGAGTTTATGAGTGATCTGATGTCTAGCTTCAGATATCCCAGCATGCATTTTTTTCACGAATGGTATTTTTTGAGGAAATACTAAGGCAACTCAAATTTAAGAGACAGACAAATAATATGAAGCTTTGATAACAACAGACACAGCCATAACGACGATATTCACAAGTTTCTTCAATGATAGCATAATAGCTCCACAACACCAATATCTAAAGAGAAATCATATATGTATATGTATGTATCTTTGTGTGTGTGTGTGTGTGTGTGTGTGTGTGTGTGTGTGTGTAAAGGTCAATACTAGATGACTAGCAACTCCAGTCAATTGTTTTTAAAATAAATATTTTTACATCACAAAAATTAGACCTAGAGCACAACCTTTAATTCTCAATTATGAATACTAGTTTTCGGTACATATTGTGGGCCAGGTGCTATGGGAGACATTTTGCATATATTTAACAATTGAAAAAGACCAGCACAGTAGATTTTACTACACTCAGAGGCCATGAGAGGTTTAGTAACTTGTCCCAGGTCACCTATCAAGGATACATACTATCAACATGATTTATCCCTGTTGATATTGACATTGATCACCTGGCTGAGGTAGCGTTTGCCAGGTTTCTACACTGCAAATTTAACTTTTTTCCCCCCTTTTCAGATTATGCTCCTTGGAAAGAAAACACTGTGTGTAGCCCTCGTTTATTGAGCAGGGATTTTACGCTCCTCCTCCTCCTTGAGGGTGCAGTATCTACATTAATTATTTGAAATTATTTTTCATAGGAAATTTTTCTCATTTTTTATTTATTCAATCATTTGTATATATGAGTATGACTCATTTATTTTATTCTTTGGGTTAAATCCAATACCATTTTATTTTGTTATTCAAATTGTCCCAGCTTTGGCCATTGGAGGCTCTTTTGGCAGTCTTACATTTTTTTAATAAATTTCTATCAATGCAAGATTTTTTTTGTTTGTTTTTATTTTTGAGTACTTCCTCACTTTCTGGTACTACAAAATTCTCTAGGTTCATCATACCCCAGTCCTAGACTCGGCCATTTCTCTAAGGAACTTCGGTTCTTTTATTGGAGAATGGTATTAGAAATCAAGATCTAGGCACCAGATGTGTTCTTTACTACCCCAGTGTCATTTCTTTTTAGCCCTTGCACTTGACAAAGCAAGGGAATATATGCGTGTACATTAAGCTATTTATACACACCCACCTGTGAATATTTCTGTATGGAACAATCTGTGTTTATATAAGCTAAACATGCATTCTACTTATGTGTCCAACTCTAACCCATTACCAGATGGATTATTCTAGGATATGTCATCTCCCCTTTGCTAATATGTAAATTCTCACTCCAACAGTGAGAAACCTGGCTCCTACCATCTGCCATTCATCTACCTAATTGTTTAATTTCAGTATACATGTATGGAATACCAGAATTGTTAATCAATATCCCCTTGAAAAACAACTTTATTGACTGGAGTACAATGTCTGGACAGTTGCCTTTCTTTTACAAACTTTAATCATTTCCAAAATTGCTTAATTCAGCACCTTTTTCCATACCCCTTTCAGTGAGGTGGTTTCATACACTTGTAATACTATTAGATTCTCTTGTTGCAGTCCACTTTCTTTCTTGAGATTCTCCAACCTCCTAAATTATTTGAATTTTTTTAATTTGCAGACATTTTCACTCTTTTTGCTGACTTTTGTCAAAAGTATAATGTTATATCATAAAAAACAGTTTCAGAGCCTTCGAATATAGAGAAAAAGAGAAATGTATAATGAAATTACGTTTTCATCTAGACCCAAAGAATTGATGATTTTATAGAAGAAATTTTACTTGGATATAGAGAAAGATATCTATCTATCTATCTATACACACACACACACATGCATACACACATACGTATATTCTAGTAGATATGTAATTATAATGATAGCTATTATATTTTTATATGTCAGACTGTTTAAATGCTTCACAACAATTTTATAAGATAGAATCTGTCATTATTTCCATTTTACAAATGAGGAAACTGAGGCCCAGAAAGTTAAATTTTTTTGCCCAAATTAACACGACTAGCAGTGGTTAATATTGAATGACAAAAGTGAGATATATACATATGTATAAGTACGTGTATAGTTATATCATTCAGAATTACATGTGTATATATATCCTGTCTTCAAGTATATTAAATCAGTTCACTTTAAAAACTAAAATTTTGTTTTAGTTTTAGATCTTGTCCCTAATTTCTTAGGTGAAATCATAAGAACTGTGATGGACCTTTGAGCTGTTTTTGGCTTTAGCCAAAGGAGGAAATGAGAAAAGGAATCAGTACTCATAGACAAACCTAATACGTCCCCATATTTAAGACTTACCTCAGCTAGTTCTATTTTTACAGAGTATGAGTGAAATCAAAGACTTATTATATTGCTTCCTACTTTACTAGCGTAACAACTATGTTAAAATAGAAATAAGATCAAAGAATTACTATTGTTTTTAAATGGTAATATATTTTAATAATTGGCACAAAGTTACTTAGACCTGCCTTCACCTTTGCATATATGGTGATCTTTTTGTTTTCAATAAAAAATTTTAAATTTAAAACTATTTGTAATAGATGTACACACAATTAAGTGAAAGAGCTGTTAGACATTTGCCCCATAATATTGGCTGTGGAATGAAAAGAACAGAAGCCTGAGAAGATTTGTATTGTGGTTCTGTATTTGTAATTAAATAAAATTAAACCTTAGCATGAAAATTTATCATCTGTTAAGCTTCAGAGTCTTTTTCTGCAAAGAGGATGAAACATATAATTAGATTAACACTAATATGCTGTGTACATTAATACAGTCAGTTGTTATTTGAAGCATTGGGCAATGCCCTGTGGCTCAAAATCAAATGCTCTTTAACCTTTCGATTTAAAATGTGGTACTTATGATAGCAAGTAAGTTGCAGTTCATTTTCCCATCACTTTCCTTCAAGAAGTATATTCATTATTACCTTTTTAAAAAACCTTGCAACCAAGCAGAGACATATTCTGCTGTGAACAGTTTTTGTGTATGGTAATGAACTTAAATTACCACCTTTTCACTTAAAATGAGACACCTCCTACATTATAATGGTCATGTGCATAAATACCCATGAAAAGAGATATCAGCAGAAATGTCAAGAAAAGGTCTAGTGTATAAAAACCAAAGTAAATAATCAAATAAAAGGCATGGAAAATCAGGCTATTTATTCTTAAAATCTATAGGACATTCACCTAATTTAAATGGGTAAGATTTATCTTGTTCACTAATTCAGCAAAATGCTGAGGGCTTCACATTTTATTTTTAAAAATAGATGTCCTTTTCGGGTTTTCCTGTTGCTGGGGAAGTGTTCTTTCTGTTGCTAACAGAGAGCTAAATGTTCTGCCTTGAATGGGACGTGTTTGTTTTTATTGGTAGGTGTGGCAGAAGGATGAATGAAGGAATCCATTTTTTTAAATTGTATTTCTGTAATTGAGATGTCTGCTTTCTGGGTAAAAGCATATGAGTGGCTATTTACCAGAGAATCCTTTAATAGAATCATGGAATTTGCTCATTTGTTTACACATTATTTTATTCACTAAACGTTAAAGGCACTAACTATTCACATTTTTAGAATCACAGGGTTATAGAATTCACATTGAAACATGACCACTCAATCACTAGTGGTTAGAAGGTACAAAGGGGATATTAATCATCTTTACATTTTTATCTGATATAATTTAACCTCAGAGAAAAGGGGAGAGGAGAGAAATAAATGAAATCTGACTTTCTCTTTAAATCTTATGATCAATACAAGCCATCTTGCTCTTCATCTTTATATGTTATTGTTTGCACTGTCTAGGAAACTGATGGAGAAAATATCATAGGCAAGCAAATCTATACAAAATATTACCATGGTATGTACTATGCTATGAATAAAAAAGCCATTCTGGCTATCCCTAAGCTTAAAATAATTATAGAATTATTTTTAATGTGATATTGTTCATCTGAAATTAAGTTATTTATCATCACCCTCTTACTTGTGTGGTAGTATCTCTGTGAAAGACTGTTAATTTCTTAAACAAGAGCTTTTATTGTTTGAAACTGTGTCTCTGGGCAATTCATTAAATTTATACTTCTTACTTATGCCAGAAGTTTTGGTGGCACTTAAACTTTATGCCATGAAAATACAATTGAATTTCTGTCTTCAAAATTTCATTTTTGTGTTTAGAAGCAAATTGTTAATCTATAAAACATTAGCTTTTGAGAAATGAGTATTTCATAATGTTTCTCTACATCATTCTGTGGTATGATGATGCTATGTTGACCTAATCATTTTGTTTTCTCTTTTGGGTGTTGAGGGAGATTACAAATCCTGCCTATCTAGATAGGGTAGAGTAACTAGCTCAGATTCACAGAATGTAGCTATTCTCCTCCTGGTTGAGATAACAGAGATTCAAGACATCACACAGGGGAACCGGTCCACCAGATCAAAAAACAAAGATCTTTGTAATTTGCATGAGTGATGAATCCTTTTATTATTGCAAGTCATTGCTGCAGCAGGTAGCAATACATACCCTGAATAAAACTCGAGTTTACTGAGGTTAGTTAAGTGTCTAAGTTGAAAAGTCCTCAATCTCTCTCTGCCCCTTCTCCCAGAACAGGAGGACTGTTTCAAGGGATACTACTTAAGCAGATCCTCAATAAATACAGTTTTTTTAAGGAGAACCATTTTAAAAATTCACAGCCTGGGTGTTACAGATTAGACACACACATAAACACACAGAGCACCTAAAGATTTCTGGGGGAGAGGAACAGGCTGAAGACCCCGCTCCATTTAGTCTACTCGGAGAAGAAAACTAGGGAAGTTAGTGGAATAGAAAAAAGAGTGAATAGGAGACAGGAATGAGCCAGAATCCAGGACCAGTTGCTCTGAAAATCCTGAGTCTTCCCAGAACTGTAATAGCATTACCAAAGGGTGTGGCCAAATAAGGAACAGAGGAGTACAGTCAGGTGTTTGGCTCAAAAGTTGGATCAAAGAATGGCTTTCTGGTCACCTGGACTGTGGGGCATGTTTTGCCCTGGGGATATCTTACAGGTGCTCCTCACCTCAGATGAAAGTTTCCCATACTGAATAGTTCATTCGAGAACAAGGGAACTAATGCTTATTAAATGCCTCCTCTGTGCCAGGTGCATCAGATACCTGGTTATCTTTAATTCTCAGGGTGAACATTGTTAGCCCCATTCTTAAAATGAGGAAATTAAGGCTCAGGTGGTTATTTAATTTGGCTGAGTTCTCTGCTAATAAATAGTAAATAAGTTTGACTGTAGACTTTTCTGATTTGAAACTTAGCTTTTTTTTCTACTATATCTCCCACAAGTTCAGCCTCAAATCTAGGAGTTAACCTACCCTTTGGCCAATAAAAGCCTATCTTTTCCCCCATGCATCTCCTGTTTTTCACAGTCCAAATATCATGAGACTCTTTTAAAAACAAACTATCATGATGACCTGTTTTTCCAGTTTATCCATTCCACCCCCCCACATCTAAGAGAGGAGTATGAGTCCAGTAGTTTCATCTGATTTCTTCTGTTAATTTGTCAAAGTCTAACCATAGTTATTCTCTAGTGTAAATATGCTTTACTTATCCTGCCTATAAAAGGCTCATCTCATATTTCTTCTCACTGATTCACATACATAATACAATGAGCTAATCTCACAGAGCCCACGCCAAGGCCTATTTATCATTGACATCACTATAATTTTAGAAGCCTCCTTTGTGCCTTTTGGCCCCTGCCTCAGGCCATGCTATACTGTAATTTAAGGGTTCTGGTCCATTTCTTTTACTCTGCCTTCCTTTCTGAGTGAGGTGGCAGATTTGAACTCTGTCAGTTCTGTTCTCCTTCACTTTTCTCCCTCAGAGGATTATGCTTTTCTGCTTTCTAGACTAATTGAGTTGCATCTCCTGCTCCTCATCTGCTTTGGACATTGGTTTAGTCTGGTATCAATCAACTCTTCTTCCTCCTCCTTAGGCTAATCCCTAAAGAATCCTTCATGAGTATGGTTATAGGCTGCCTCTGAGCCCTGTTAGAACAGAAAGGGATAACCCTATGATCCGTAACCACCAAAAAGAAATACCATGAAGTATGAATTATACACTAACTTCATCAGCAGGCCTATTTTGCTGTGGCACATGAACATTTACGAGAAATTAGGTACAGAGTTAATTGCAAAGTTTTCCATTCTTGACATCACAAATAACCGTTAATTTATTTTTATTATTTTATTATTTTCAGTCATTTCTGATGATTTTTTTCCTAAGGTCCTGACTATCTTTTTTTAATTTATTAGTCTTATTTATTATTTCTTTTCTTTTTAGCCAATTTCTTAAAAACACGTTTGGCATACTGTATCTTACATAATTATATGGTTTCCTTTGCTCATTTGAAGAAATAAAGACACTAAAATTTAAAACGTATACTGAGAAAACTAATAGGTTTTCATAACTGTGCAATGTTTAAAAGCAACAAGTCTGTACTCAACATAACATCAAAGACTAAATAATGACAATCCAGTTTTAAGCTTAATTTATTCAGCAATTACTCTCATTTATCCATTTCTTTTATTGCTTAAAGCACATAGAGTTTAAGTTGCCAGAAAACTAAAGAGCAGACACTTCTGCATTCAATGCTAAGTACATACAAGTAAAATACCAAAAGTGTTTCACACTGTTATTTTCCTTTATTCATATTTCTTAGCCAAATCATATTCAATATTCTCTGAACGACAGCAGTATATCTGAGATAAATAGCATATTCCTAGTGTTCATTGTCCCACTTTGTCTAGTATAGTTTTTTTAAAGATTATTTGAGTATGAAAAAGATTCTGACAGAGTTTATAATGCAAAGAAATGGCAGTCAGATTCTAATCACACACATCAATGAAAGAGCAAACAGAGCTTTTAGAGATTCTGCTTTGCTTCCTTTTCTAACTAAAAATAAAGCTTATTTTTAAAGCTTATTTATTTGTCAATGTGATAAAACAACCTCTCAATCACTTGCACTAACAAAAGAGAAAATGAATTTGAAAAATCCAAAATGGTGAATATTCTAATACTTGTTAAACTATAAAGTAAAGCCATTCAAATTTGAGTGTATCTAATACCGGATATCCACCTAGCTATATTTATTAACTACATTGTTTTTGATAAATCATAGAGATACCATGACAGAACCTTGATTTCACATGTCAGCTCTCTATAATAATTTCAAGTTATTATTTGTAACTCATAGGAATCATGCAAACCATCACAGGTGGTAGACTGGAGCTGGTTCAGACTGGCTCATGAGTTAGGGGCAATTGTTAACATTCTTGGAATTTTACTAGTCAATTTTTGAATATTGTCATTATTTAAAAAATCAAAGTATATAAACTTACAATTAAATAAATTATATATAAAGCTTATTTTTCAATTAATTAATTTTATGGTGATATTGGTTAATAAAATCCAATAAGTTTCACTGTACACTTTAAGGCATATATATATTTACACCATGTGTTCACCTCTCACAGTTAGATTTCTTGCTGTCACCACATATTTGATCTCCTTTACCCCATTTACCTCCCCGCTACACTCCCCAACCCCTATGTTCTGGTAACTACTAGTCTATAGTCTATGTCCATAAGTCTGTTTGTCCTGTTCATTTGTTGCATTTAGGTTTATATCCCACATGTAAGTGATTTCATGTGGTTTTCAACTTTTCTGTCTGGCTTATTTTGCTTAGCATGATTATCTCGAGGTCCATCCATGTTGTCATAAAAGGCAGTATTTCATCTCTTCTTATGGCTGAGCAATATTCCATTGTACATATGTACCACAGCTTCTTTATCCAATCATCTGTTGTAGGACACTTCAGTTGCTTCCATGTCCTGGCCACCGTGAATAATGTTGTTATGAACATCAGTGTGCAAATCTCTTTTCAGATATGGGTTTTCAAGTTTTTCAGGTAAATACCCAGCAGAGGGATTGCTGTGTCATATGGTAGATCAATTCTTAGTTTTTTAAGGAACCTCCATACTGTTTTCCATAGTGGCTGTACCAATTTGCAGTCCCACCAGCAGTGTATGAGGGTTCCTTTTCCTCCACATTCTCTCCAGCATTTGTTATTACTTGTCCTGTTGATTATAGCTATTCTAACAGGTGTGAGATGGTATCTCATTGTGATTTTGATTTGTATTTCCCTAATAGCTAGCGATGTTGAGCATCTTCTCATGTATTTGTTGGCCTTTTGTATGCCCTCCAGTGTGAAGTGTCTGTTCAGGTCCTCTGCCCATTTTTTGATCGGATCATTTGCATTTTTTGTTGTTGTTGTTGTTATTGAGTTGTATGAGTTATTTGTATATTTTGAATATTAAACCCCTATCAGAGACGTTGCTTGCAAATATATTTTCCTAGTCAGACGGTTGTCTTTTTACCTTGTTGAAGATTTCTTTTGCTGAGTAGAAGCATTTTAGTTTGATGTAGTCCCATTCATTTATTTTTGTGTTTACTCCTCTTGCCTTTGTGGTCAAATTTATAAAATCCTGTTTAAGTCCAAAGTCCTTGAGTTTCATTCCTATGTTTTCTTCTATACATTTTATTGTTTCAGGTCCTATATATCCTTAATTCATTTTGAGTAAATTTTGGTGTCTGGCGATAGACAATAGTCTAGTTTAATTCTTTTGCAGATGGCTTTCTAGTTTTCCCAGCACAACTTATTGAAGAAGCTTTCCTTTTTCCACTGTACATTTTTGGCATTTTTTTCAAAAATTATTTGCCCATATAAATATAGGTTTGTTTCTGGACTTTCAAATCTGTTTCACTGGTTCATGTGTCTGTTTTTTCGCCAATACCATGCCATTTTGATTACTGCTGTTTTGTAGTTTAATTCGAAGTCAGGTAGAGTCATACCTCCAGTCTCGTTCTTTTTTCTCAGGATGGCTTTGACAATTCAGGATCTTTTGTGCTTTCATATAAATCTGATGTTCAGTTTATTGTTGTTTCAGGGGAAGAGATCTGGGATGTCTCTCACTGCCATGTTTCTGAAGTCCTCTTCATAAAGGTGGTGAGTATGTCTAAATTGAGGAGACAGGAAACTCTGAGAGATGAGCCCCTAAACTACTAGCTTTGAAAATCAACAATGCTTGTAGTGGTGATGCTTACAAGGCTGTATATATCTAGAACATTGAGATTCTAATCCAGCCTCTATAATTTATAAGCTAATGTAACCTAGAACAATTCACTTAAACTGAATGTCTCATTATTCTCATATAAGATTAGACTGGGGGAAAACAGGCAAGGAGCAGGCCCAGAATCCACAATTCTGGCACTCTGATCTTGGACTTCTAATACCTAGAATAGGTACCAGCCAGTATGATAAGGAATTTGGAGGGTTTATCCAATGAAATCCTCTCAATAATACATGAAATGGGTTCTACTATTATTCAATTTCCTTCATTTGCTAATGGCTTGGAGAAATTGAGCTTGTTTATGTTTACTGTGTGGTAAAAACACTATAGAATTGTGTGCTAGTTCACATCTCTTCCCAAGTCAATGGTCAGTGATGTCGTGCTGATAGCTTAAACTAGTTGTGGTAGAAGTAGCTGCACCATAGAAACTGACAAATATTATAAATCAAGGCTTGAATTATTGTTTTGATTTTCTAGAGTTAAGGAAATGATCAAGAACATGTTAATGCCTATTAAACTGAAAAAGTGTCATGACTAATTTACATTGTGAATAACGTATACACAAAAAACTTAGGAGCTATCATTGAAGTATTAAAAAACTATTATCCAATTCAGCAAAGGAGTTGCTCATACCTGTAAGGTAAACGCATGACACGCCGGAGAGAAGTTTTAAAAGCAAGCATTTATTGGGAGAGAGCCCTTCGGGCGAGGTTCTCTGGTCCCAAGAAAATAGGGGCCAAAGAAGTCGCGCCCTGGGGTGAGAGGGCATGGCTTTTATGGATTATGTGGTGTGAGGGGTATAGGGTGGGGAACGTTAATCGTTAATCAATGCTAATTGAGCCTCTGGATTAGGGTGGTGATGCCTAGGGCTTTAGGGTGGGCCCTATTCAGGTCTGGATTCCCGGTATCAAGCTGGGGAATCTCCAGGCAGACTTCTGGTTGGCCCTTCCCCCGCCGACCTAACAATATCATTGACGAATGTCTGACATCTTACTTGTTAAAGAAAATGAAAATGTCAGCCAGCATTCATGTTCACCAAATATTTGTTTGTCAATTGTAACCATAGTTTAGTTAGAATATAAGAGTTCAGCAAAACTCAATAAAAATATTAGAAGAGAATCAATTGGCTGTATGTAAATAATACAAATATTGAACACTGGATCATTTTTAATAATACATATGCCACTCATTTTTTATATCAGTAAAATGTATAATTTATATGTATCTATAAATAAATGCATACACTTTTTTTCCAGAGAGACAATTTATCAGCTCACCACTGTTTACCACTGACACTCTCTGACTCCCTTTATATAGACTCAGTTTTCCCACTGTTTGTCAGTTTATTCTCTCCTCACATCTGATTGATTGGTTTTGACTTGAAAAAGTTTTTAGATAAAGGTTGAAAAAGGTAATTCCTTGGCCCTTATTTCTATTGTCTTAAATTCTTGATACAAGGACCCATGAATATTGGTTATAGTGTTTAAGGTGATCAATCCTCTTTTTTTTTTTTTTTCTAGTTACAAACATTGACTCTTTTGCCACAGTGGCCTTGGAACCTGGGCTTGATTAATTCAGCTATAGCAATTAGTGATTGACAAGTAACCTAAGCAGAGATAGAGTTCTCTGCCTTTGATACCTGAATACCCAGGGATACTGTTTTTTCTGGAGTTGCTAAGCAGGATCTGCTGTCAAGTATGTTCCCTAACACATAAAGAAGGCATCTCTGCAGCAGGAGAAAATGATATTAACATGACGAGAGAAGTAGAGACAATCAGAAATGAGTGGCAGATAGAGTATGTCCTGGTGATGTCAAGTTCCCAGATCCAATTGCTTCCTATAGACATTTTTTAAATTTCTTTCAGCTATTTCACTATGTTTCCAGCTACATGAACCAATACATTTATCTTTGCCTTAAGGTAACATGAGCTGTTTTTCTCATACTTGCAATATTAGAGTCCTGACTATTTCAAATCCCTATGCAGTTAATAGACAGGCTTCAGTGAGTCTGAAAACTGCCTGAAATTATATGCAAGATTTTGTATTTGTGTTTAAGTGAATTATCCCCCCAGAAAAAGGATTCATAGCTTCCTGGAGTCTCTAAAAGACCATAAACCCACAAGAGCTGACCTAAGTTAATGTGAATCAAAATAAAATAAACAGATAGCTTTCAGTGTCAGAAATTGCTGAACATTTTCCACACCAACCTAGAAGTGGTTACAGTCTACCTGAGTAGGCATTTGAGTATGTCTTTGCCCAAAGTTTTTAACCTAGATTTTAAGGCTTCCTTCCTAAAAGTTTGTAATCCCAAAGGCACTTAATAGTCATTTAATTACTTTCTTGTTTTACTTTCTTCACATCCTAGCCTATTTGTATATGTGTGATATCGTTAGCATATTTCTCAAGAGAGGCTAAAATGGGAAGCACTTGTTATTTACTTGACTTATGAAACTTCAAGAAAGATGAACATAATAAAAAGCAAGTATCTATATTCTATCAAAACTTTAAAAAATAACTTTTATCTATATTTAGAAATAACTTTCAAGGAAATAATCTCAGGCATTAAATTTAAATTTGATAAATGTATCTCAGATATTTAAAGATTAAGATTCAAAACAGCTTCTGGGTTGAGAGGACAATGAATTAAGTACTAGGGTGTGAAGGATCTTTATTGGGATAAATTAAAACTGAACTCAATGTGAATGAGAAAACAGTATAATATAAGAAACCCATCCTATTCTCTTGGGATGTTAGCTATCACATGGAAAATAATTGTATTTGATAAAAAGCAAAATAAAGTGTTCGCCTACTATGGATTCAATACCTTTTACTTCAGAAAAAGCTAAAGCAATTTCAGAGGTTGATTTTTGTCTAAAAAGTAATTTATCACTTGAATAAGCATGACACAGAAGCTTTGCAGCAGCTTCCGCTCACCTAACTGAACCAATATTTTGTTAGCCTTTGTAAGAGTTTTTGGTTGATTGTACCTATTGCAACCAGAAGGAATTATTTAAATCTCATTTGAAATATAACAGACACCATAAAGTAATTCAGTAAAGATTTCTTTTAAACTAATCTGTTTGAAAATTAAAATGTGGTATATTTAAGTTTTTAAAGAAAGAAAAACACTTGTAATTGGAGTCAATAGACAACATCATAAATATCCTGTTAAGGCTGAAGTGACTACACAATGTGTAAGGCTAATACTGAATATAACGAAACTATCAGGTTAATTGGTAAGTCTAGTAATGAGAACTCAGGAGTTAAAGTTATCAATTAACTGGACCATTTTAGGAAAAATTTACAATAGTTAAACTTTACTCCTAGTTGAAATTTCGTGTTGCTTCCCTAAATCATATAAACCATCAAGTTATCAGCTAAGAATGATTACTCGATGCACAGAAACAAATTTCCATTTTTAGTTCTAAGGCCAGGCAGCAGTAGGTTATAACTATTTAATGGGTAGTTGGGCTAGCCTGACCTTTAAGGCTAGCTCACAGTCTCAGAATCTCTAATTGTCTTGACAAATACTTCTTATGCCATTGGCAATGATGTTAATCCAAATCCGCATACAAATAGATTGATAGATAAGCATGACACAGACAGCTATGAAGACCCTGATCACCTAACAGAAACGTTATTTTGCTGTTTTTTAACATATAGATAAAGAAAAGGTTTGGGTACAATGAGATTCAGGAATTGGTCCCTGTATATTCAAGACCAGAGAATTCAGACTTTCATGATAATTTATTATACTAAAAGTGCAAACTAACAGGGGTCTAGGTGTTCAGCCCCAAGAAGAAAAATTTATGTGCAAAGAAATCTGTTTTGAAGCAAGAACTATGCAACTTGTTATTCTTTATCATCTACTTATTAACATCATCTATTTCTTACATAAGATGCTTTACCCTGATAATGAAATTAGTAACTTAAACTAAAATAATTCTGTAAAATTGAGCTTGGCATCTGTTTAAGTTGTTATTTTACATGACGTATACATGAGTCGAAAAAGTCAAAGTAAATGACCTACAGATCCATGTGGCTACATCTCACACCAAAGGCTTTATAGATACTGAGGAACATATTAAACACCAGACACTCACACATACATAGCACTGATAGTTTATGATAAAATACACAGTTCATTGATATGCTTAAAATATTTACCCTGTGAAGTGTAGAGAAACTTTTAAAAAATTATGAATAGTGTTCCCAATGTTAAGAAAGTTAATGCTATATTTCAGAAAAGTAATAATCAGATATAATTTTCTATGTCATACAAGTTTCTTAGATAGCTGCATTAGTTCCCCTGCCCCACATATAAAAAGCCTCAAATAAATGGCAAATCCAATCAACAATGACATTTATACTGACATTTCCAGAAAAAGGGAAATAATATGACATCTTCCATAGCTGACAGGATTTCTGCTAGATGCCTATTGGATTGTCCTCTGCTGGATTTCTCCTTCCACCATTTCTCATTTGCAAGCTTGTTCCTACAAGATAACAGCCTAGCCAAATTAATAATCTTTGTTTTTAAAAAGAACTTCTACCCTGAGTCCCTTGCTTTTATTCCATTTTAATAAACAGAGATTAGAAAACTAGAAAAAAACCTTAAAACCCTCTTTACTATTCTCTCCTGAAATACAGCATCTAGAATTAGACTTAAGCAGCCAGCCACCTTTGTATTTTCTCTTCTCATACTATATCTTGACTTCTCTGTCTTTTCTGATTCATGAGTAATTCCCAAACTGAAGGTACCTTAGACCAAAAAAAGAGAGGGCCTGCAAGAAGGAAAGACATCCAAATGCTGCACCAGTTCAAGCTGAAGTACAAAGGAGGTTGAAAGTTTACACTAATATGTCTAATTTTTAAAATTCTATAGCCCATTTTAGGTTCAAAATTTCATTTCTTCTTCCAAAAGCTCTACTTCTATCGCCCACTCTAAGCATTTGGACCATCTTTTTTACTCTCCACTAAATTTGAAAGAAGTTGAGAAATTAGAAAAGAATGAAATCAGTTGTCACTGAGAGGAAAAATATGGGTCTCAGAGTTGGAGTAGGTACAAAAAATTTTAAACATTAGTGTAAACCCTTAAACAAAAATAAGAGAATTCCTTCACTTTCAAAAACATTTATTTGCATAACTTTGTTTAATAAACAACTGATTGGTCTTTGATAGTAAAATAATTATAAAAACACCAGAAATCGACAATGGAGTTAGATTGCTTGCCATAATCAGTACAGCTAAAATTTGAAAATAATGTGTGAGACGAAGCAGAAGCAGGGAAGGAAATCTAGGATTTCTGTGGGACATCAGTGATTGTTGGCAAAGTCTAATTTTGAATTATATTATAAAGCAGAGATTAATAGTATTATAAGATTTGATTTTGTAAAACTTATGAGTAAATATTTTATGAACTCTCTAGATATAGACAGCTTTCAGCAACTACTTTCTATAAGGCAATAATTATATCATATGCAATTATTCATTTGTAGGTCTTTCTCCTTTCCTAAATTGAGAACCTTGAAGGAAAGAAGCCCGTCTTTGTATCCATAGGTTCTATGCAAAATGTGACTCTAATGTTTGTCCAATTGATTAATTTACTTACTTATACCTTTTATTGTTATGGAGAATATTCTAAAGTGAGATTTTATATTAAAATTACTTTTGAAGTTTTTGTAAAACAGATGTCAAGGCCTCAATCCATACACAGGCCTAGGCATGTTTAAAAAACTATAAATTGACATGCTTTTCCATAATATGATGAATGTATAGAGACCCACTAAAAGCATCCCCACCAAAATCAGGAACAAAGCAAGAATGACTATTAACTCCATTGCTACTAAACCTAGACCAGAGATATTGGCCAATTCAATCATACAAGAGAGAATAAGCAGAACTGTAAGAATTGAAAAAGAAAGAGTAAAACTATGTCTAATGACATATGATACCTAGAACACAAAAAAATCAATGCTAAGACTAACACAAATGAGAAAAAAATTAATAAGGTAGCAGATATAAATAAACATATACAAATTAATAGTTTTAATAGATAGAAAAATAAACACTTAAATTATATAACTGAAGAAAACATATTTGTAATGACAAAAAGATAAATATTTAGAAGTAATCTTAACAAAAAATGTGCTTAACCTATATAACGAAATACTCAAATTCAGACAGAAGACGTGAAGAAATGAAAAGATATCTCTTGCTTTTAGACAGGATAACTCAATGTCATAAAGATGTTAATTGTCTCCAAGTTAATATATAAATTTAATATCATTCCCCTGCAAAATACCCTGAGGTTGTTTGTTTTGCTTTTGTGTTTTGATGATCATAGGTTCATCCTAAAGTTCATGTAGAAAAAGAAACATGCAAGTACAGCTAGGGAACTCTAAGGAAAATCTAATGAGTGGGGACTACCCCTATGTAATATAAAACCTACTAAAAAACTTTGTAATTTAAAAAGTAGAGCATAAATGCCTGAATGCAACAGAATGCTGAGTCCAAAAATAAATCGAAGTACATATAGAATTTTGTAAATGTGGTGACAATTTAAATCACTGGGGGGGAGGGGCATGGACTTTGAAAAATTGTATTTGAATACATAGAATTTTTGAAAAAGACAAAATAGATGCATGCCTCACCCATAGAAAAGAGAAAATGTTAAATGTGTCAGATAAATAAATGTAAAACATTAAATTATGTATGTATTAGAGGAAAACGTGGGTAAATTCATTTAGAACATAGATGTATGGAAAGCACCTCGATGACTCAAAATCCAGAGGCATTAATAGAAAATATTCAGTTTCTCAGTCTTTATTGCTGAAGAAGTTTCTGTTCAATAGGAGCTTGAGTGTAGCCTTACCAGAGCAAGGAAAATTAGCCAGAGGAATCTGCAATGAATCCTGCAACTACAAGATTAGTATCTCAGTGTATTTATGTATTTTTCCCATTGAGTGCAGCCTGCCTCTACCCCTCCCAGTGTTTCCCACTCATACAACTGGGAGTCTGCCTTTGTTTTCCTACCTGGCAATCCGCTAAGACTATAGAGCCTCTAGCCTGCTTTTTTAATATCAAAATACCACATAATATTTAATACCATCTTCCAACCAAGAGGCTACATTCTATTTCTCAAATCCTCTCACCATTTGTTTTTGACTGAAGACTGTTGTGAAATAGTATCCCAGAATCAGACTGTTATCCATTAGACTTCTAGCATTTGCATTTCTCTCTATATACGGTTTATACGCTCATGTGACAGAGGCTTCTTGTATTGCCTTTTATCTCTGTTATTACTGCATAATTATCTCTCCTCAAATAGTGATATATGTTGGAACCAAGACTAGGACTTCTTTCAACTTTGTATTTTAGACTACTCCCCTAGCTTCCTAAACATCCTACTCAACAGAGAAGTCACTCTTCCCAGTGATCATTTTCCCATAGAATCCTGTCTTCCTTCTCCCGAATGTCCAGTCCTTATTGATAGAGTTAGATAGCTTAAGCCATGTCATTTAGTCCTTAGTTTAATCACCAAATCTCTAAGACAAGAATGTGTGTGAAAGTGATTTGGTAGGAACATGTTCTTTAGAAGGAAAATAGACTTTGGCTGGTGAGCGCACAATAGAGTATACAGATATCGAATTATAATGTTGTACAACTGAAATTTATATAACGTTACTAACGAATGTTATCTCAATAAAAAATAAAATAGAAATAGACATAAACAGAAAAAAATTTTCCCTCTCAAATCAGCATTTAGGGCACTTGCCCTGGGAATGATTGGGAATGGCTCACTCCTGTGTTAGGTGATAGTAAAGAAGCTTTTCAAGCTGTTATCTGGGATCTGTGGTAAATAACAGATGAGCAGTATGTGGACTATGTACAGAGAGAACTCTCAATGTTCTCACTGCAGTGATTTTATTGTTTATCATGTGGTGGAAATCTATTACTATTTGTTATTTCATAATACTTTTCTATTTTGCAATAAACACTTTCAGCGACAGTGAACTTAAAAAAAAATGCGTATCTAATGAAAACAAAAGAAATCTGAAAAAAAAAAAGAAATGTTCTTAAGGGATATTGGTAGAGAATAAGGGGTACAAAACAGGAATGAGACAAAAGTTAGAAAAGAGTATATAAGCTCAGGCAAAAGTACCACAGGAGGCAGGCTCTAGCCCTATCCCAAAAAAGAATACTAGAGGCTAAGTGATTCCTTTGAGTTGTCCTCAGCTGAGGAAAATGAGTTAGTTGAGCTTATATTCCTGCACAAACAGTCCTAATCAACAGCCACTTAAGGGTGTCTTCTTGCGAATGCCAAGCATTTCTGACTTTCTGTGCCAAGAGGTTCCAGTAGCTCAAAGGCAGGCTGCTGAAGAAGAGCCATGGGTACTGGCCATTGAATGCTCGCAGCCTGAGGTTTAAGGGGATAAACCAGGAAAAGATATTGTCTATCTTAATCAGTGATTTTGGGGTTTACTAGCACAGGCAAATTTAACTTCCAGCATATGATCCTCCAGCATTTTCTTCTCCTGTCTTGGCAACCTGGAAGTCTACCTGCTTTTGACTTTTCGTCCTCACAACAGCATGTATCCTGGAGTTATTAGAGCAGAGCCTCCTTATCTGTGTCAGATGTTTCTACTAATGAGAAATAAACTGAGGCTATGTTTGTTATTATGACATATCTCCTCCTACCTTAACTAATACATATGTCGTTTATACATTCTTCATTCAAAAATGTTTGTTGAGCAAATGACTCGTGCTACGTGTTGTGCTAGAGAATATAAAAACAAAAGAAGACATTTTTATTTTCCCTAAACAGTGTATTGTCATAGTATAGTGAGTTCCACAGTAGAAATGGGCTGTGAGATCCAGAGTGCTATATGAACAATGAATAGGAGACTCTAAAACAGGCAGCAAGGCAGGAAAGGCTTCTTAGAGGAGAATATGCATGAGTTAAGTTATAAACATGAGTAGAAATTAGCTAGAAAAATAAGGATGCGAAGGAAGGAAGATCATTTCAGGCAGTGAGAACATACGATGCAAAGCTCAGATTTATGAAATAAAGCTTCCATGGATGACTCGCTAAATAAAACAATATACAAATGAGTATTTTGATATTTTGTTTGTTGTAGTTTGGCTTTTCAGATTAAACCACAGACTAGCTGACTAACAGGAAGTCAATACAAATTATGAGCTAGTTTATGACTTAAGGCAAATTATTATTTTACTTCACTATGTCCTGTTTACCTTCTCTGAAAGATGAAGGTATTGACTTGCTTCATAAGAATGTTACTTATTTAAAATTTGAAGTTGCTTTGAAAATATAAAGCTCTTCTCAAACATAAAGAACTAGCATAACTTCCTTGGGAGCTATGCTGACAAAAACAACATGATTCTTAAATCTTTAGACTTGAGTAAATGTAAAAAAGAAATAATTGTTGACTCCCTTTCACTAGTACTTAAGGACTCTCTATTCTGCATCTTTAATGATCTCAGGTTAAAAAAATAATGGCAAAGTTATGATCATTCTATGACAAAGTTGAAATGCTTTGCCCCAGATGAGGAAATTTTCATTGACCATCACTGGAAGAGGCTCCCAGAAAAAAAGAACTCAGATGGCTCATTTTAAAATTTAAATGCAAATGATGATGATGATATCTAGCATCCAATGAGCAAAAACTATGTTCTGAAACTGTTCAAAATGGTATTTCATGTATTATCTTTTTAAATTCTCTGGACAACCACATATCATTGGTTTATTACTATCCCTGTCTTATAGATAAGAAAATGCAGTCATGGGGTTTACTAGGGTGGCCAGGGTAACTCAATAACCTTGGTGGCTCATTCCTGAATACTCAAGTGGCACCGAACTCTGTTTCTCTACATCTTTTTATGACACCTACAATTTCTCTGTACGTCTCATATGCAGAACAATGCCATAGGTGTCAAGACACTTGGGGCAAGACCTTTGTATGTGTGACTTTATTAATAAAAATAGTTACTTTAGAAGGTAAACTATATGTGAACATAATGTGAATTCATATTTTTTCTGATCACCCTTGTTGACAGTATTTAGTTGCCCCCATCTATTTTCCAATTCAGCTTCTATCAAGAACATAGAGGACTTGACTTTTTTCCTCTGTAACAATTGTGAGTATTCACTTTTTGGCATACAACTTCTCTTGAAACTTCTGTCATGTTTTATACCACTTCCAAGAATTCAGACAGAACCAGCTACTTTGCCATAGGCCCATTGAGTGACCAGATCAGTTTTCAGGTTTTTTTCTTTGCTCATGCTAGGTAGGATATGATGTTAGGCAATAATACACAAGAAAATAATCCCCTAAAAAATATCTTAATCAGGATAAGGTCTGAGCCCCAGGTCTTCACCAGTTCAGAGAGCAGCCAGCCAAAAGACAGTACTAGATTGGAAGAGACATGACTGGGAGAGAAAGGGGGAAGAAAAGAAAGAGACTTGACTTTGTATTAGAATCATAACATAGGCTAAAGATAGACACATATTTTTACACAAGAGGAACTTGAAAGGACAAATAACCACACCTAGTCACACAGATGGTACAGCCTGAAATCAAATCCCAGTCTGTCTGATTCCTTATCCTTTCTGTTATTCTTCTATTTACAGTAGTGTTGCCTGGATTCATTGTGCTTTTTTACTGCAACAGTCCGAGGTGAGCTGACTTTCTCAGTCCCTTTTTAAAGCAACGTAAACCTAGGTTTTCTGATGTCTTTAGAGATTCATGGCTTGTGTGCCGTGGAAATAGATAGGGAAGTGAAGTGCTGAGGTGTGGACGCAGTAGAGCCTAGTGATTGAGTCTGTGGACTCTGGAACTTAACCTTTTGGGGTTTGAATTCCAGCTTAACTATTTACTGCCTATGTTCCCTTGGAAAAGTTATTTAAGCTTTTTGTGCATAAGTTTTTTTGTCTTCAAAATGGGAACAATAGTAACACCTAGTTCATGGAGTTTTTTTTTTAAAGTAATAGATTCTGTAAAGCACAAAGAGCAATGGAAATAAGGGGGAATGAGTGTTGAAAAGAAATCTTATGGATAAAAATAAGGATAATATAAATGTGTGCTAGGAAAGTGAGTGAGAAAAATAAGAATGAGGAAGTACTAGGTAGGAGAAAGAGGTAGGACATCATGTGAGGCAGAAGAGTCATAACCTATTTTCCATGCACCAAGAGACTTCAAGATAAATGAGGTACATGGTCAAGGTTGAAAAATGAGGATAGTCAGGTGATAAACACATAATCAAAGAATCGTGTGAGCGAAGAGTTACATACTTGACTTTTAAACCCTTATCTCACAGATACTCTCTGCTTTTCACTCAGAAAACTCATACTCACAGTATGACACATGCAGAGTTACAGCTTGATCCATGCTACACATGAGTTGTTAGGATGTAGAAATCCTTTCCACACTTGTGGGCATATATAAATTTAGAATGAGAAAGTGCTCTTTACAACTCATTAAGCCAGCTAAGTTCTATTATGGCTACTGTATTAATTTCAGGGGTTCTGACAAGACTATGATTTTAGAGCAACCTAGTGAGGGAAGTGAAAATATCAGCTTTCCAGATCTTAGAACAAATAACTGTCGTATTTCAATCTAAATAGTTCATTCAGATTTTGACTGTGATCTTGGCATGCAGTAGAAGTCTTTGGACCCCAGTGTGGCTGTAAGTGAGGCAGGAAATTGAATAGGTTATGAATGGAAGAGTTGGGCTAAATAGATTTTTGTTCCAGGGATTTATAATGTAAGACATTCTAAATAATTTTACTTATTGTCACATTGGAGCACTAATATATGTTCATACATTAAATATATTTCCCCAAGGCTCATTTTTTATAACAATAGCCAGTGAATATCAACATATTTTACTTCTGGTAGTCATGTATTTTCCTCCTAAAAATATTACCTCCTCCTTTCTTTTTTGGCACAACTCCGAGATATATAGAGACATTAACTTTCAGAAGTAAAAGACTCCTGTATACATGTAAATAATGAGACATTAAATGATCTCAGATTGATAGAATCATTTTGATATTACATTTTTAACTGAATTTAAATCTCAACTCTAGGTGGCAGTTTACTCCATCACTTACTTATGTTCATTTAATGAGCAGTAGATTCATTCACAGTTTTTTCATGAATGCATAATTTTGTGTAAAAATTAGTCCCTGGCTCTCAATAGCTGTTAAAAATAGATTTGATTTTAGGAATAAAGTCATAGCTTGAGATGCAGGTTTTTCATGTATCTTGTCATTCTTGGTTTCATTAAGTTGATGAGATGAAGCAAAAAAAGAATAGAGATGAATGTTTTAACCAATTTTTTTTGAGGAATACAATCCTCAAATCATGCAATAGTTCTATGTCAAGGTTGTGTTTTTATTATGCAGAATAGAATTTAGTATGAATAATTTTTCATGAACAATTTTAAAAAGTATCAAGGATGGTTAAGACTGAATTTTCTGAAATTTTGTAATAGTATTGATCTATTGAAAAAAAAAATACCCTACAGAAAAAGAAAAGGCCTCATATTTGTGTTTCTTTGCATCTCATTGATAGAAATAGCCAAAGCTAGAATATAATTGTTCATCAGTGACCAAAATACTCAGGTTGCCCAATTAAAAACCATGCTTCCTCCAACCCAATCACCCCAAACCACATCTGTATGAAGTGTTGGTTTCATTTTATATTTGTAAGGTCCCTAACAATGCAATATGCAGAATAACTCCAGTCACTTCCCACCCAATTAACTAGCTACACTTCATAATTCTTACCTTTTTTAGTTCTAGCAAGAGGAAAATGGATAGGGATTTAAAATTTGCTCTAAAATTTGTCCTTAAAAGTGAGTGATGATAACAGGACCTTCTCTGTGTTGTGAGCATGACGTAAGATAATGTTTGTACACAGTAACTGGCACCTGGCATTCTGTATGTTAATTATTCTTATTCTTACTATTTCTATATTTTATTAATAAAGAATATTAACTATAACTGCAAAGAGCAATGAATATTGATTGAGTGTACGTATTATGTAAAGCGTTAACATCAATATCTAAAACTAATACAGAGATGCATCCCATACCAGGTTAGCCTTCAGTAAGATGACATGCTAACCATACAAAATAAGTATCCTACAAGAGGTAACGGTTAGCATTAGGTTTAGATGTGAGTAACAGGGAAACTCAAAATAACAGTGGCTTAAAGAACATATTTCTCTTCCATTTTAAGAAGCCTAAAAGTGGTCAGTACCTTGGTGACAGGGTCACTGTGCTGTGCCTGGTTTTCATTTCCAAGGCTTCTTCGTGGCCTCATGTTTCTTTTGGGGTTCTAGCCTTCATGAGCAGTTCACAGGAAGGAGGTAGGAAAGAAGAGTGGCATAGCTTCTGTATTAGTTTCCTAGGGCAGCTTTTAAAAATTGCCACCAAATTGATAGTTTAAAACAACACAATAGTATTCTCTCACAGTTTTGTAGGCTAGAAATATGAAATCAAGGTTTGGACAGGACTGTGCTCCCTTCAAAGATACTGCAGTATCTAGAGCCATGCCACTCTGAACGTGCCTGATCTTGTCTGATCTTGGAAGATAAGCAGGATTAAGCCTGGGTAGTACTTGGATGGGAGACCACCTGGGAATACCAGGTGCTGTAGGTGTGAAAAAAAGAAAAGATATTGAACACTCCTTCCTTGCCTCTTCTAACTTCTGATAACTCCAAGGATTCCTTTGCCTGTGCTGTGTAACTCCAAACTCTGCCTTCTGATTGCCATCTCCCCTGTGTGTCTCTGGGTCTCAAATGTCCTTATGACTTTCTATTATGCCTTTCTCTTAAAGGACACTTGTTATTGGATTTAGGATGATTTTGTCTCAGGATCCTTTACTTAATTACATCTGCAAAGACTCTTTTTCCGAAAAAGGTCACATTTACAGTTTCCAGGTGAACATATCTTTTGAGGAATAACAATTTAAGCCACTATACTCTCTCATTTTATTAATGCTTCCTAAAAGTTGAGCTCATGACTTCCACTTTTATTCCATTAAATGGAGCTTATTTAGTGTCCATACCAGGCTACTTGGGCAGCTGAGAAATGTAGTCTTTATTTTGGGTGACTGTGTATTCAGTTAACAACTAGGAGTTTCATTAATAGTCATAGTAAAAGTGTTACCATTTTACCAAATCAAGTAAAAGTGAAAATGTTTAACCAAAGAATTACTTAGTAACGTTATGAATTATTATAATATACTTGGGCCAATGTTATTATAATGAATTAGACTTATATGCATTATAAAATTTGTTTAAAGTAATAACTTCTTATGAATCAGGAACTGTAAAAGCCCTGCTAGGAATTTGCTATACAACAAATTGCATAATTGCCAAATTTTTTCAAAGTTATCAGTGAGGTTTAGTGCCAGTTTATGAGTATCTTCAGCTCATCTTGCAGTTGCTTCTCTATGCCTCAAATCTAGTTCCTAATGAACTCTGATAATCACAAACTTATTTTTTAATCAAGAAAGAAATTAGTTTACATATGAAAAGAAAAATCTGTTAAGCTCACAGACCTATAATTTGGGGCAATAAAGTGTTTCTTTTTGAAAAGAGGCAATTGACTGTATATTCAGTTGAATCATATGGAACCACTGCTATAAGAAGTTGAGAAAAGTAGATAAATTAATCCTTAGGATTTTAAATGAAGTACACCACATGAAGAAACATTTCTGGGACTCAGTCTGAAAACAGTCTGATATTCACAGTTCTGGGCAGTGGATCTTGGTTTATAAAACTGGTAAGAATAAAGTCTCCAAGAAATAAACATCCACAAACTTATTGACTGAACACATTGATCTTTTCATCTTAGACTTTTTTCTTATTAAAATTTTCAGTCAAATTTGAGTCTTATCACAAAGATTGTGTGTGTGTGTGTGTGTGTGTGTGTGTGTGTGAGAGAGAGAGAGAGAGAGAGAGAGAGAGAGAGAGCGCACACCAATAATATTTGGAGAAGAATATCAATTCAAAATTAGTTCTTCACACGGTCCCCTTAGGCTAGAGTTTCTTTTAACCACCTTACTGAAGTTCTGTTTTTATTTTCCAAAGCAGAATGTCTCACCTTAAAGAGGAATCTAGCATTTGCTATGTTGCACATAGAAAATTGGTTTTAAATGATCAACAATCTAATATAAGGAAGTGATAGGAGAAATAAACCTTTTTCAAGGTACATGAAACAGAATTTATTTTTTAAAATCATTGGCTATCAAAAAGTTATAATCAGGTTTAGAGTTCTAGGCCCATTTTACTCTCTTGATTCTTTAAACTACCTATCAGGACAGATTCTGGTCTATGAAGGGAAAATGAACACTTTCTTTCCTGTCCAAAGTATCCAACTCAAGCATGTTAGCCATCAAAGTTTCAAAAACTCTAAGCTATAAAGCTGTCACCCTCTGAGTATATTATATTCTTAATTTTGTCCAGATTTATTCCATGTGCTACCATTTAGAAAATCCAGGTGCTGTTTATAGTTAAGTTTTGTAGGGAATTTTTCATTTAGCAGGCAGTGTTCTACATGGATAATTCTTAATTTTTAAAAGCCTATTTAACTTTCAGTATCACTAAACTTTAATACTGTAGTATTAGACTTATGGGAACTGCAAAAAAGAAAGTCTATTTTTTTCCCCTTGTTTTTCTGAAAGGAGCAAAATTTTGAAGTAAAAGGCACAATTCCCTTTTAGTATCTTTTTTCCTCTACTATCTCCTCCTGGTCCACTCAGATTCACACTGTCTTTTTCCTGCCCTAAGTACCATTTGTAGGACCTCTCTGGCCCATCGTATTCTCCAAAGTATTCACTGTTCCCAATGGTCTTATTTTCCCTATTGGACTCTGAACTCAAATTTCCTCCCCCACAGTCTTCCTTTCAGTATTATGAGAAAAGCAATCTCATTGAATTAGTTTAAATTCTTGTGTCAGCGAGTAATCATTTATTTAGTCTCAATTCCTGCTATAAAATGAAGGAGTTAACCTGGATAAATTTCAATGTCCTCTTTAGCCCTGACATTCTTTTATTTTATGACTAAACAAGAGCTGTATAAAAGAAAGGCCCTTTGCTTCCATAGCTGGCCTACCCCAGATTCAGCTAAATTGCAGTCCTTGGACCAATTTGGACATTAGGCTGGAAACATGTAAGAAACTCCAGACCAGCACTGTCCAATGGAAACATAACATGAGTCACATGTGTAATTCTGAGTTCTAGTAACCACATTTCCTAAGTAAAAATATAAATAAATGAAAGTAATTTTAACCCAATATATCTAAAATATGGACATTTTAACATATAATCAGTGTAAAAATTATTAATGAATATTTTGCATTATTATTTTTATAGTCTTTGAAATCCAGTGTGTTACTAATCTTAATTTAGACTAGTAACATTTCATGTACTTTAGCCTCACATGTAGGTAGAAGTTATTATATTGAACAGTGTAGTTCTAGACCATGAGTCACCACATTGGCTGCACATTAGAAATATCTAGGGACATTTAAGAACCCTGCTATCCAAGCCAAACCCCAGACTCATAAAATTAAACTCAATTGAGGTAGAACTTGGCTTCAGGATTTTTTTTAAGCTACCCAGGTAGCTTGGGAAGTTAATTGTTGGCATGCATTCTGAGATCATTTGATAGGAAATTTTACAAAGATTAAAGTCCCAGGTTTTTTTTTTTCCAAGTTTCTTCTTTTCACAAGTGTCTTTACTCAATAATTCATCACTATTTATTGACTCAGAGCAAGATGTGATAGAATCTGGAATAAAGAGCTAACACTTATTTGGAAATTTTATGGCATGGACCAACAATAGGTCAAAGCACTTTTATTTGCAAGAGCTGAACAATTTGAAGGAGAAAAATATTTTAAGTCCCAAAAAGTCAGAGTTTGGAGAACTGAGCAGAGTTTATACTGGCGTCTTTCAAACTTTTTTTGGACAGTAATTCACAGAAGTAAATATGTTTTACATCTTGATCCAATATGCATGATATATACACATATACATGTAAACACACACACATAAAAGTTTTACAGAATAGCACCCTATTACATGACAGAACAGTGTTTTCTATTCTGTTTGATTTTATTTAATTTTAACATGAATAGATTTATAGCCTATTTACTAAGTCACGATTTTTATGGTTTAAAAATCTATGATTTATACTACAAACCATAAAATAGGAAGAATTTTCTACTGAATGTCATGGCATCTTTCTTACCTCTATGAAAAGGAATAAAATTTCAGCTAGCTGTCAAGAAGAAGGTGAAAAGAACATGACTGAGATTTAGATCTTGCCTTAGCTTGAAAACTCAAATAGGTTGAGTAGTAGGAATTCAAGTAAAATAGTGAAGAAGAATATGAGCCTCTTAGAGAAGCTTTGCAGGAATATTGATACTATAAGACTTCGATGACCACAGCTGGAGGAGGTGTCTGAAAGGCAGAGCCTGAAGACACACTCTCAAGTCCCACATGTTCCAGAATGAGAGGGGTAAACAGCCAAGTGTCCTTGATTCTCAAGAGGTATATAGAATTGCTGAGAGGCCTAGGGGAAGGGTGCTGAAAAAGGCCTGAAATTAAGACGAGAACATCCAAATGGATCTTGTTACCAGACAACATAACTAGCATCATGGATATCAGCAGCACATGCCAGCTCATGATACCCCAAGGCCAAGTAAGGGCAGCTAAACCACAGCAAATGTCAAGTTATGATGCCTGAAGACCAGTTGGGACAAGAGACAGCTAACCAGAGAACATCTTTTAAAACAGGTATTCTCTATCCTCACCCTCAACACATGCATACACCAGATGATACAGCAGTCTCTAGGGAACTTAGTTCACTTAGGGGAGAGAAGGGAAAACTGAAGAGGAGGAAGAAGAGGAGGAAAAAGCTTTTTATTTAACTATTGCCTGAAAAACATTAAATTTTAAAGAAGAGTTTAAGATACTGAAATGGCAAAGTAAAAGATTTTCATCATCAAATTCAAACTTATTAAATACAACTGTCAAAGTGATAGATTAATGGCTAGTGTCTCCCACCATCCATTCCTGTCATCAGCAGAGGTATGATGATTTCATTGATACACATAAGGATGAAAATTTCGGCATTCTTCCTGTCTACCTCAACCAAAGCCAGTCAGAAGAAGGAGACATTGCATCAGCCACTGGTGGTGATTTCCAGGCAGCTTGGGGCACCACAGCGGCCAGACTGAGGCAGTGGAGAGCAGAAATGCTCATAGGTAGGAATGCTATTAATCAAGAATAAAGCTGAGCTATAAAAAGGGATTTGAAATGAAGGGTTTTGACTGACACCTTAGGCCAGAGCAATGGCTGCACAGAATCCCTTACATAGAAAGTTGCACAGTAGGGAGAGACTAGAATCCAATAATGGGTATCCAAAAAGAAGGACCTTGATCCATCTGAGAAAGCCACTTGAATTCCAGTGGAATAGGATACAGAGAATTTACAGGAGCTAGTCTGGTCAGGAGATGCTAAGAAATAGACCTTATGATGCTGGTTTCGTTAATTACATTTTGGACATTCAACCAGCCCTGCATGATTTGAAGGCACACTGTTTAAGGGCAGGGCTCCCATGGAACCCTTATGGGTCACTATTCTCACTCTCCATTCTTACTATTTCCAGTCCTCGACTCTTAGACGGTTTCTTCTAACTTTCTCTCTACCTTCCTTCAACTCAAAGATACCTGAATTCTCTTAAATTTTATCTGACTTTTGCCCACTATACTTGCTTCTCAACAGACAATGTACCTCACAGTGGATGACAAATCTTCTCTCAGCAGCACCCTTAAAGTTTCTTTGGCCAACACTGCCTGCAAATTCTCAACTTCGTGTCAGCTATAAGAATCGTCTTTTTTTTTTTTCCCTCTGTTATATTCAGACTTCAAAGTATAAATCTAAAATATTGCCTAACTGTAGAGAATGAGGACATTTTAAATATAGGCTACCCAATTTCAGTTGCTCATTTAATGCCATGTGAAAACCCTTTCAAAAATGTCATGTGTCTATATACATTCTCTCCAAAGCTCTAGTAATCCATCAATGTTTTTACTTGTATTGATGTAACTAATAGCTAATGTTTATTGAACACTCCCTGTGATGGGTGTTTTACAAGCATTATCTCATTTAATCCTCACAACAACCCCATGACTGGGACTATTATCGACTTCATCTTACAGATGAAGAAATTTAGGATTGGTGACATTGAGCCATTTGCTCCCTGTCATAATTAGTAGATAGAGGAGCCAGATCAGAGTTCAAATCAATTTCTTTCTGGTTCCAGAACAACACATGTTAAACACTAGGCAGCTCTGCATACTTCCCAACAGGCTAGTCAAAACTTTTAACACTCTCCTCTAAAGATTCCTAGGACTTCTACCCTCCGATACTTTTCATAGAACATTCTTTCTGCATGACTGCAGGAGTAGCTGCTGGCCTATTGAATGAAGCAATTATAACTCCTTCCCTAACACTTTTACCTACCATCATTTTTTCCCTCATGTGAAAATTATCAAATTCAGATCCTCCTTTGTTCTTTTAGGTCTTACTTTATCATTTATTTCTTCTGTATTTTAACCTCTCTCTGCTAGCTCTTTCCTCACAGGGTATAAATATGGTCAAATCTTTCTCATAATGAAAAAAAAATTATTAACTTGGTCATTCCTTCTAGGTATTTCCAT
The DNA here is from genome assembly GCA_030015415.1 of Cynopterus sphinx. NCBI lineage: Eukaryota > Metazoa > Chordata > Mammalia > Chiroptera > Pteropodidae > Cynopterus > Cynopterus sphinx. The sequence goes on along the minus strand of CM057391.1, from coordinate 16,575,403 downwards.
TTTCCACTTTCATAGTGAAGCTTCATTAAAGAATAATCTACACGTCTGGTCTACACTATTGAGATTGGGAGACCCATGAGGACAGAGACCACTCCACCCACTCCCCTTCCATGCATAGCACAGTGGAGGCACTAATAGACATTTGTTAAAATTGTATTCAATTAATGAATGGATGTATGGATGCATGGAAGAAATAAATAAAGATTTTCATCTCCAACAAGTTTTTGAAAACTCTGGTAGTCCCGCTTCATCTGAAATTAAACGCATTATTTTTTTTCTTCATGCCTATTTCTCCTTTTGTGGCAGCTTCTTCTCCTTTATCTCATATATGCATTGAGGTACCAGATAAAACTATGACATCGAACAAGTATAGCTTATATAATATAGTAATAAAAATATTTATATTTGTCTCCCACTTTTCTTTGAAATATTTTTTCTGGGACTAGTTTTCTGTCTATCTCTGGATAAAACCTAGGGCAACATCCATGATCTGTATTGTAGCTATGAAGACCCAGGGACTAATCAAACACATTCATTCAACAAAAGGTGGTTTTGTCCTTCAAGAGAATTTTCAGACCAATTGTATGTATGTGTGTACAGATATGTGTAAGTGTGTGTGTGTGAGTGTGTGTATACACACATATACATATATATGTGATTATATGTGACAAATATAATAAAATTATATGTAAATTATATATAAATTATATATAAATTTATATATATATGTATATATTTTTCATTTTGTTAAATTTCTTGTCCTCCATTCTAGGCCAAGACTTTTTGGATTCATTCTTTTTAATGTAACATTTTCCATGAGATGCAGTTTCTTCTTCATTTTTCTTTGCTCTATGTTTCCAAGTCTATTAATTAGTTCCAACCTATTTCTGCTCTTAATCTTGAAATTGGTGAGCCCTGATCACCTGGGAAGAGGATGGTGTGATTTCTATTTCCTTGGGAATGCTTCAATGGATGGCATCATATCTTTTCACATCCCCAACATGTAACTGTTCCCTACTCACCCTGACACTATACTTGTTTTACACATATTTCTTAGGATCTGGGAGAATAAAAAACCCTAAATGGTAAAGCTACATATTTTGAGTTTGAATTGTTACATGTAAAATGTCTGGTTGAACTCAAATAATCCAAACTCAAGTATGTACCCTGTTGTCTCTGTAATGGGAAGGCCATAAATTCAGCACCAAAAATTTGCAATAATCAGATTTTGAGAATTTCAGTATTAGAATTTTATGCAGTCCTTCCAGATTTTCCCCATAACACTCACTGATGGCTTTTTTCTTAATCCTTGCCCATCTCCCTCCATGCCTATTCGACCATCTTGTCACTCACTTTTTGGCATTAGTAACTTGGCCTCTGCTTGTGCCTAGGTTCATTATGTGGCAGCTGTTTTCATTACCATCTCATTATTTCGCTGAGGGGGAGATGTTTCCATGGTGATGCTGAACTGCATAAGTAGAGCTTTTACTACACTGAGCTTTTATCTACTCAGTGTTCCAGTTAGAGGGGAATTTAGCTAGAACCTTTCCAGTAGGAAAAGGGACTGTAAATCTCCCTTCTGTTATCTGCCTGTGCTTTCTACCAGACAGTGAAAGTATGTTGTAATTATGAGTTCTTAACAGATGGGAGTTCATGAAGAAAACCAATAGTTATTTCTTTTTATTCTAATTAACTTGCCCTTTTAAAATACCCATGGAAGTTTTCAGAGTAGCAATGCATACCGTAATTGACTAGCGCTATTAATATATATATATTTTCAATAGCTGCACGAGGAAAAGAGAATTCGGTGTCCTAGGAAAAATTCTGTATGGCAACTGGACCCAATTATTAATACGAGTATTGTCCAGGCTTTGGTTGCTTCCAAAGTTGTCATTGCCTCGGGAAACAAAGGTCAAAACAGCATTGAAATGATTATTTAATACTTTCTTCACATGTGAATGAGTGACACTCTCTTTTTATTAATTGCTTTGTGGTTAATCCTACACTTGCAGGGAAATTTTATTAATGCATTTCCCCTTGCAGTTAGCTTTAATTTCAATATTCACTAAAAGTAAATCCATCCATAGTGGGTAAGTTTTTTTTCGCCATTTGTCTTGGACTTTTAGTCAAGTGAAAACTACATTTGTTTAACTCTGAAGTTATTAAGCATTATATTCTTATTTTAATGTAACAACAATGCACTAATTGAAGTCCAAGGGCAAATAAACAGGTTAGAGTAAACTGCATTGACATTGACAGAACTATTAAGGATATCCATTAAAAAATGCACTGATAAGATGAGTAGATTGGAGCACATGATAGTTAATAGAGAGCATGATCAACCTAATTATGGTACAGAATTCAGTTTAATATAGATTTTTCTCTGATGTGTGATCCAATAGACTTTATGATCAGAAGAATATGATTTTCACAGTTACAAATATCTTAGTGTTATTGCTATACAGATTTTGCCATGGTTGATTTTCAATAAATGTAACTCATAAGTGGTGCAGTAAGATACAGTGTAACAGAACACTTCTTGAGGAAGGACTTCTTATATCTTAGAAATGGTGATAGATTTCTTTCCTATGTTACCTCATTTACTCCTTGCACCAAAGTAAGGAGGATGTTTCCATTTCCACTTAAATAAATGATGAAACAAATGTTTTGGATTTTTAAGCAACTTGTCAAATTTTAAACATCTAGTCAATAATAGCATTGAGGTTTAATTTTGGTATTCTAGTTTACTCTTCCTAATACCTCATTAGAAGCAATTATGGAATTATGGTAGTCACTGTTGGTCTCTAAATGAACTAGGAAAGTTTTGAGAGAGACTGTATGAATAATTGTAATCTGAGAGCACAATGGAGAAGCATAGAAGAGATAGCAAAATTTAGCACAAAATCTGCTTTTATAAAGCATTTTATATATTAATAAACAATAGTAGGCAATACAAATAAATCACATATTAAAATGAGAAAATAGATTTTTTTTTATTTGTAGATGAGGATTGGTTTGGTGGGCAGTTCAAACTTTAGTAGTTCTCCTTTCCATGAGCCCTAAAAGTGCATTATAGTTGTTCATCACTGTTTATTTTAAGCTGCTTCTATTTCAACTAAAGTCCCACTTTCAGGGAGTAACATCTTTTATCTCTACATGAAACTCAAATGTTCTCTTCCCTAAGTATTTAGATATAACCTGTGTAATTGCTGTAACCTGCACATTTGAAATAAGTGTAGATTTAAGACATGATGGTCTTTCCTTAATACCCCATTTGGCATTCAGAGTTCTCTTTCATTAACCCATTGAGCTAGATCAAGTGTAATTCCATTTTTCTTATTAGAATATTTTTATTCACACTCCCTGAAAAACATTGTTTTCTATATTTTTTCTATATTTTAAATTAGAGATGTCTTGGAGTTGAGGAAAGAGATGTATATTGATATATAGTTATGAGGATATCCTCTGGTCAGAATATTTCAAAAATATGCAAGATGAAACTAACACCACCAAAATGTTCATTCAAGTGTTTTTAGAATTAAGTTCTTTGAAAACTGTAGTTATAGAGAAAGCAGAGCTCCATTTGACTGTGAGCCAACTATCACCTGGTACTATTTTTGTACAGTCTATTATTATCAAGAAATGTCTTCACAGAGAGTGAAAATACAATGACCTTTCAGCCCTCTAAATGTGGATAAGAGCTCAGTGTCAAAATACATTGCTATGCTTCACCACATAGCTAGAAAGAAAATTAATCAAAATTTTATGTGTGCAGATGGAAATGCTTAAGCCAGTTTTACAAACCAATTACTGTTCAGTTCCAAAAATCTGTAACTTGTTTGAGATTTAATACACACTGAATAGCCTCAGAACTCCTTGAAGAATAATAATTTAAACTTAATGTAGAATGTAAGTTAACTACTATTTCTGTGTTTTTTGTGTCTATGTTTTTTTCAGTTAAGATAAGTATAATTCAGGATCACTCAGGAGGTGCTTTTATAGAATATGTTTTCTGCTGATTGGCCTTTTTACAAAGACTTATGCAGCATATTTTTAGTGATGTAGTACCGCTGTTATTAAGGGGCTGATTCTGTACTACTTGTTCAGAATAAATGCTCTGAGAATCCTGGATAAAGACAGCTAAATTTAGGATTGAGAATCAAGGTTTTATTTTAGCATTGGTCATGACTAAAGCTTCAGAATTCTATCAAAGAATTTACTTCTGCAGATATTTTTGTTGTCATTGTTGTCGTTATTGTGGTTGCTTTAGAATCTGCTGATGTCCAGATCAAAAAACACACTATTTTGAATAATTTTTTCTTACAATGTGAATAATACGTGCTGAGGGTATAAAAGATATACTAAAATGAAAATGAAAATCACTCATAATTCCACTATCTAGTGATAACCCTTATTAATATTTTAGTATTTAATATTAATATTATAATCAAGTAAATATACTTTAAATAATTGACAGAATATGCTAAAATTTGTGATGGTGTTAAAATTCTAACATTTTTTGGATTTTTAAAAATGCAAGATATCATATTATCACTGTCATTTAGTAAGCAATATATTTTAAATGTTTTTCCATATCTTCAGTAAGATTATTTGTAATGCCATAAAATATTTAAGACTAAATACAAAGGGTCCCATTTATAAATCTTCGATTTTTTTGTTTTATTACTCCTGACAAATATTTTGAAAAATTTAGATACTCAATTGCTTACTTTAAGTCACCATTAAATTTTTTTTTATCATGGGTTTAATAGTTATCAAATGTCCCATTCTTATGATATTAAAATCTCAACATTTTACATTAAAATTGTTACAATGTTCTTAAATATAGATAATAGCATAGTGATTTGATGCCAATAATTTTACATCTGAAAGATACATCAAGTTCTTTTTATGAGAAAGCATAGTATATATTGTTCCTTTTCCTCCTTATATTCACATGTCCCTTACACCTACCTCACTAACTTTTTTCTACTAATATAATCTATTTTTATGTTTGAAGTATTTATGTTTTCAAAACAGTTGACTATACTTTTCTACCTTTCTGAAACAAAATATATACATAAAATTACATTTGAAAAGTCATTTGTCTGTTACCATAAAGCTCTGTGTTAAAAAATTATTTTAAATTGAGTTTTGATTATATTTAATATTAAATAATTGATCAAAGAAACCTAAACATGTTATGTTTTTATAAATAATTATTACATGTTATGATAAGATTTTTATCAGAAATGCATTTGTTAATATGATGTGTGCAATTTTTTCAGCAAGGGATATGTGCATTGAAGTAAGCCTTATTTCTAAAATAAGACATTCTAGTGGAAATAAACTAAAAGGTCATTAATAAGTGTACAGCTTATATTAAATGATCATCTCTAAAAGCATTATTTACAGAAGAATCTACAGCACATCCTATTTAAGTTAGTCCAAATTGAATAAGCATGTGTCAGGAATAAAAAATTAAGCAAAGAAGTTGCTGACATGATGGTGGGCAGGAGATTTACCCAAAAAAAAGACACAGGTGAACTTACAGTATCAGTAATATTTGAGCAAATGTTAATGGACACATTTCTTTTATGAGTCTGAGTATGTGGTAAAAAAGATAAACAAGAAACTCATTAATTTACCTCCATCATTGTTCTTTTTACTCCAATTTGAGACACTCATAGAAAGTAAAGATAGAATATTTCACTACTTCCTCCTTGAAATCATAAAAAAAAAGTAAGAGAAACTCAAACGTGTCTTGAATGAAGGAGGTGTCAATATTTAAATCTGAGAAAAATGCAACCTTCCTAAGTTCAGGATGGGCTTTTCTGTGGTAAAGTGGAAAGGGGCATTAGGGAAAGTAAACGTGGAAAAGGAAAACAGATGATAGGTTGATTATAGGCATTCTCAGATTTAGGAAAACAGTCATTTAAAAGATGAATATCTGGAAATTGGTTTTTTTAAAACTGTCAATACTTGTGTTCCATATGGAGTGCCTTCAAATAGCCCCTCAAATGCTAAACCTTGGGTTGAACATCATTGGTGCACTAGATCTTTAACAGTAAAACATTTGCCTAAATACACCAACTTGAGTGATTAATATTAAAATATATTTGTTTTTAAGCTGGTCACTCAGAAAGAGTGAATCTTGGCAATCTTTGACTTAGTTATACGATGATCAAATCATCCCAGTTTAATGCTGGTGGAGACTCGCTCAATCTCTGAATGTAGGTGGAAGGCTGAGATGCCAGAGAGGGACATGATTCTTCCCCAGTCATCTACAAAGTTACTGGTACCAGGGTTACTGGGATTAGCCTTCGAGGGCCCTCTTTTATGAACCATAGTGCTCAGGAAAGAAATTTTCTTACATTTATTCTTTAAAGTTCAGCCTTAATAGTGCTTCAAACTAGAATTCAAATTGGCAAGTGCAAAGGTACAGAGACCCTTGTGAAGGGGCTTCTCTGCAGACAAGCCTCTTGCCAGGAAATTAATCTAAATTCCAAAGAACTTGAATTCTAGAGTTGTTGTGGCAGCTGTTTGCTCTTCATGGTTTTGAATAAATACTGTTTCCTAGGTTTTGCTGTGGTGTTTGCCTTCTTAGTCTTTGGATTCTTTAGCTTCTATTCTCCCAAGAACCTCCCAGAGACTTTCCTCTCCACGCACAGTACTTACCTTGACAATTACTGGGCCTCATGGAAATTGGGCCCAAGTGGGTCTTTTGACTCCAAGGAAGCTCGATGAGTGTTTGTGGGACTTCACATGTCAGGTACTCTCTTGGTCTTTCCTCGTTTTGCATGTCTTTTCAAACTGTTTCTCGTATCATCTGCTGGCTCACCCACCAGTCTCTCTTGGCTCCTCCACTGTCTCGAGACCTATCTTTGTACGACCCTTTGGCTTCAATCTTACTGCCCAATACCTTAAAAAAATCACAATCGCAATTTCCATAGAGCAAGATTCTGACTGAGCCAGTTTATTTCTGTTTGGTCAGAGATTTTAATGCCAAGTAACCTTTAACTTCTGGCCAGCTCATAGACTGGCTACCGATAGGTTAGAAGCTTACTTTTGGGCCAATTAGATTTGGTAAAGGTGGAGTGCGTTACCAGAGGCTGATGGCTGTCCTTCAGTAAGATGACACTTTGTAAATGGAACACAAGTTGGAGTTCTAGAGCAGGGATCCCCAACCCTCACACTGAGAACTGGTATTGGTCCATGGCCTGTTAGGAACTGGGCCACACAGCAGGAGGCGAGTAGCAGGTGGGTGAATGAAGCTTCATCTGTATTTGCAGCCGCTCTCCAGCACCAGCATCACTGCTCAGCTCCACCTCAGACCACCAGGCATTAGATTCTCATAGGAGCATCAGTCTCTGATGCCAAAAATTTGGGGACTACTGTTCTATAGAACACTGCTATATCCTCAATAATACTGTTTTGTATCTTGATCTTTTTAGATAAACCAATATATTGTGAATATTCTTTCATGCTAACAAATTATTATTATTTCATAATTATAAATTATCACCTTAATGCAATAGTTTCAAAACAACTTTTCACATTGCTACTTGTGAACTTAAAAAAAAATACCAATGCTTATGCCTCATTATTAGAAATTGTGATTTAATTGGTATGGAATGTGACCTGGGCTTTGGAATTTTTTAAAGTTCTCCAGATGATTCTAAATTGCAGACAAGTTAGGGAACCATAGCTTTAACGATTGCAGAATATCCTTGAATGTATCCACTATAATTTATTTAATAAATATTTTCTCAAGATATATTTTAAGGTTGTTAAAATTTTCACTATTTTCAACAACATTAGCAAAATTTTTTAAACCAAATTTTTTAGCATTTTGTTTTATTTTTTGATACTGAGTTATACTAGTTGTACTGTTACTGGGGGTATTAACCCTTTATCAGATATACAACTTGAAAATATTTTCTCCCATTCAGTAGGTTGCCTTTTCATTTTGTTGATGATTTCCTTTGCTGTGCAAAAGATTTTTAGTATGTTTTTAAATTTTTGCTTTTGTTGCCTTTGATTTTGGAATCAGATCCAAAAAATCTTCTCTAAGACCAATGTTAGGAGCTTATGCCTATGTTTTCTTCTAAGTAGCTTTATGGTTTCAGGTCTTGCATTCAAGTCTTTAATATATCTTGATTTAATTTTTGTGTGGTGTAAGATAGTAGTCTAGTTTCATTCTTATGCATATATTTGTCTAGTTTTCCCAGCACAACTTATTGATGAGATTGTCCTTTCTCCATTGTATATTCTTGCCTCCTTTGTTGTAAATTAATTGACCATATAAGTGTGAGTTCATTCCTCTATTCTTTTTCATTGACCTATGTGGACCAGCTTCTTGACTTAAAAAAAAACAGCCTTTCATTATCAATTTTATAACCCTCAACAAGTAACCTTTATTAAGACTAAAATTGTTCCTTATTTTTATGATAAATAAAAGAGATCTAGAGCAATGTAATGAGTTCATATTATTTAATTATTATTGACCTCCATTTCTTAACAGAAACATAAGCTAAAAAACACAAAAGACCTTCAACTTTACCAAAGTTTTTCATTTTTGTAACACCTCTACAATTTAAACACTGTAATTTTTCTGGGTATATGGAAGCAACAGGAAGACAATGATGATTGAATAATAAACCCAGACGATGTTCAAGTGAAGACCCTCTTACTCATTTATTTCATAATCAAAATCCCAAACATAAAATTGGAAGGGATTTGGTTCCTCATACTGCTACCCTGATGTTTGTGTTTGTCTGTAATCTGATCTGTACATATAGCTCTCAATTCCTGTGGAAAGTTAGCATTAAATTACCGGTTAATGTTCCTCTGGAAGAATCGCGTTCATTACTGCATATCTTTGAACCAACTCAGATACCCTTATAGTTGTCCTTCAGTTTATGATGCTGAACGTATGGTGCTCTAGCCCTATAAGAAAATAGCAAAGATGAGATTGCCTTGTAGTCTCATTTAGACAGTTAATTTTGTCTTTGTTTTCTTAAGTCACATTTCATTATGCATCTCGATGGTGCAAAACTAATTGGCTCTTATCACAGTTACATTACCTTCAAAGGCAGATAAAATTAATGCAAAGTAAAAGATTAGTACAATCAGAGATATCTGGTTAAAAGGGAGACAGGCTTGCATAAAGTAGATGCACAATCCACAGAAAGCTCTGGCGAAATAATAAATCATTACTTTCTCCAGGTTATCATCCGGTGCTCTACTTCAGTATTTTGTATCATTTGTTTTAACCTTGGATTGTCCCTACTACATCTGCTATGCTGTGATTAATTCTGCTGATGGAAATAAACTGTCGAAGGGCAATGCTGTACTGCATGACTAATTAGCCCACCGAATTATGTCCATAAATTAACATTTTGTTTTTACTCATTTAAATAAATCAAAGTTGTCCAAATGTATTTTGTGTAGATCACTCTAATATCAATTTATTTTTGTAACCTTTTAGCTAAATAAATTTCTTACTTTTCAGTCAGCTAATTGTTAAAGTGTTTCTTACCTTTGCTTTTCTAAAACTACTATAGCTAGGTTATTGTCCCTGCTGGCTCAAAAGAATATTTTTTTTTTCAGTTAAGCTGAGCTCTCTACCAGGCACAGAGCCTGATTTTTTAGCTTACCCTTCCCCAGTTCCCTCCTGTCTCTAATTCTGGACACAGGCCATCATCCTCTGTTTCTTTTCATTATATGAAAATGGTTATGCTTGCTATGAACTGAATATTTGTGCTTCCCCCCAAAATTCATATGTTGAAGCCCTAATTCCCAGTGTGACAGTATTAAGAGGTAGGCTTTTTGGGAGGTATTCAGGCTTAGATTGGGTTATAAGGGTAGAACCTTTTTGACGGGAATTATATCCTTATAAAAAGAGGAGGAGATATGAAATCTCTCTCCACATTGTGGGAGTACAGCAAGAAGTCTGCAAACCAGGCAACATGCTCTCACCAGACAGTGAATCTGCCAGCATCTTGATCTTGGACTTCTCAACCTCCAAAACTGAAAAGTAAATGTTTGTTATTTAAGCCTCCCAGTCTATGGTATCTTGTTATGGCAACCCAAACCGACCAAGACTGGTTATTATTGTGAAAACACCAAATTCTTCTCAAAAGAATCTTCAAGGACCTCTATAAAAAGAAAAAAATACCGAGGCAGGCAGAGACCATGCCATTGCTCTTTTTATACTTTCACCTAGAATAATAGGTGAAATAAGCTGGCTCAAAGTAAATAAACTTTAGAAGTCAGCTCAAGATTGCTATGTGAAAGAATATTATTAGTTACAAAACAGACTATTTTAGGAACAGAAAGATTGATGGGAAATGTTTTTATATGTTCTGCAACATTGGATTCTTGCCTCCAAAGACTATTTGAAGAATAGGACTAGTCTTTCCCAAATACTATTTTATTGGTCTTAGTTTAACAAAACCAATTAGGCCCTTTTCAATAAGGGGTTCACTGCCTACCACCTCAGGACACTGAATAGCATGAGAGAATTTACAAGTCCTCAAGTTAATTTCAGAAAATTTTCATAGTGACTGTACTAAACTTTCACGCAAAGGTGTGCTGGAGCAGGCTTCTGCCAGCTCCACCAGCTCACTGAAGTGGATTGTGCACATTCTTCTCAAGTCCATGTTCAGTGAGGGTACATTGGTAGCTTGAATTTCGCAATGAGAGTATTTATTCCATGGAAATACATAAATAGTACAAATCAGGGCTTTTGTTTTTCAGAGAACTTGTTGTTAAATGTTTACAAGCACCCCACTGTTTCTACGCAAGGTAAATGTCGCTAGGCATCCCTCTCCTATAACGCCTTTTCTAATTAAATTCTTAGCTTGTTCATAGAAGAATATATTTATGTTCATTCTTCTCCACCAGCTCCCTGCCCCTTAACCCTCTTCTCTCTCTTTCTTCCTAGGCTAATAGTTCATTATCCTCCACCTTTGTTCAGTTCCTCTGCCCTGTCTGAAAGAAATATCCTAGAAATTCTCTTCGAGTGAAATAATCAGGAAACAGTTACTCTCAGGCCTTTTAACTCAGCCGAATCAGATATATTATCTCAGTTACCACTGCAGACAGCTTTCCACAATTGTAACACCTGTTCTGCTTTACACAGATGGGGTCACCTTATGTCTTCTTTGATACTTAGATAGCTTTGACAGAGGAAAGCACCACATAATTGAATCACTACATCATACATAACTGGATCACTAAGCTTAGTGATCAGCATGTTTTCTATGGAAATAAAAGATTTGCCTACAGGATACTTTTTAAACAAAAGAACTTGTTTTAGCAGGCTACTTCACACCCCCTATTACTGTCCTAAGCACCGTAAGGCACACAAGAGTAGGGAAAATGGTCATTTCTTATGAAATCCTTTCCAGCTTCTTAGGAAAGTCAGGCTTGATGAAACATATGAAGCAACTAGAAAAAAATTAAGTACTAATTTGTTATAAACTAAGTCAATGTACAGAAAAGCTAAAAGAGACAGGAAAGATTTTATGTTGGAATTTCTACTTGAGCTTGACCTTGAGCAATGACTAGGACTAGGCCTAGGAAAATAGGAAAGAGGGCAGTTTTCGTGGGGCAAGCAGCATGAGCTAAAGACGTGATCAGGGAGCGAGTCATATCTGACTCTTGGGAACACCTGGGAATTTTGAATGGATCCTGGAAGGTTTCTAAAAGTCAGAAGAAGAATTTATTAAATACAGTAGGCAGTAGGGAGCTTAATGGGGCTTTTGATCACCAGAATGATGACATTAAAGGTATGCCTTTGAAGATTAATCTGCATTATAAAGAAGAAATTGTATAGGTAAAGATAAGTGGCAGGAGATCAAGTAGAAGTAACTCAGGTGAGTCTTGTTAAAAAGTACATGGGGACTTCAGCAGGGAGGAGGTCAAGGCTAAAACTGGATGGTAAGCTACTTTCTCATTGTGGCAGAGGTAAGGATGGAGCTCTAATAGTGTAGCATCCAAAAAACATGCTTAAGCGTGATACTGACAACTTCCAGAATCAGAAAGGTTAATTTGATGGACAGAATAGAGTAATAGGAAATCTAGGTGACAATAAAAGAGAGCTAATCAGATGTGACAATGCAACAGGTATGGGAGAAGCCACTCCAGCCTTCTCATGAAAGGGTTCAGACACTAGAGTCAGCAAGCTTCTAGGGCCTTGTCATTGCTTTGGGCTCATTGTAGGGCCACAGTCCAAACAGAGGTCAGAACATAAAGCTGATAGAAAATGAAGAAGAGAGATAATCAGAGGAAAATCCTGATCTAATGGCTAACACAAGAGGAGTGTCAAAGTATGCCAACCCAAGGAATGCCCAGAGACCTGAGGCTTGATCTTCATATAGCAGACCTTGGGCTGAGCTCAGCTGATGGTAAACAAACAGAAGACATGTGGGAGCCCAACTACTGTGCATCGGTGTTGCATTGCTGCAATTAATTCTAAGTCTACAGTAGTTTGCAGATTCAAAGCTTTTGATCTTGATTTTGTTAGGATTGGTTTAGAAACTCAAAAATCCCTGTGAGAAAAACTGAAGAAAGAGAGGTGGGAGACATAAGGATTGGCCATTGGAATTGATATAGAAATACAAGTAGTTAAACCTATAATTTAACTGTTTGATATTTTAGCTTAATTATACATGTTTTGAATAAGTACACATGCTTGAGGTGCAGAAGAAATAGAGAATCTGGGAAAACATGAGAGGCATTTATATTCAACTTCAGTAACAATTGAATAACATGTTTAGGAATTGAATTGCTTTTTGATCCATTTAGATTTCTGACTATCTTGGCTACATAAAAAAATTCTTGGGTATAAAGTCTTCTTATATTTATTTCTCTTAGGTTAGCTTAACTTTTCTGACTAATCATGGTAGTATAACACATGTATAATTTAAGTTACTTCTATAATACATAACTCACAGCTATTACTCTTTACAAAAGCATAGTTTTGAACAATGACTTATTAACTGTGGGACAAACATTTTTGTAAATGAGTCCCCAATTCTAACTTATTTTCTTATCATTTGGCTGTAGAAATTCAGTATATTGTACTAATAATGTCGAGGGTCCAATTTAACTCTAAGGGGCTGTGATTCCATGGTTTTCTTACAAGTCTAGGGCATACACCCCTACACATAAAAACAAAAAAGGTTAATTGAGGATTTGGCTTGTTTGAATACATAGTAGTTATCAAACTTTGAATAAATAACATTTTAGAGTATTTCTTAAAATTTCCACATTATGCCATCCAAATTCTGTTACCAAGTAGAGGAACACAGGAAAAAATCTTATAAGCAAGTCTATTAATAGAGGGAGATTCTGTTTCAAGCAAAGGAAAGGAGGAAATCTAGGCTTTATTTCATGTACACACCATGTGACCAAACTGTTCTAGCTATTTCACACATGTTCATATTGAATCACAGCAATCGTATGAGATATTTTGTCTCTATTATAGAGGAGTTAAAAAATGAGAGATTCAAAGACATATATTAATTGGGTAGTAATACAGCTGGTAAGCAGTACAGCCAGAATTAAAATTAAGGCTTATCTAATTCTAATGCTTATTTTTGTTTTCACTGCTCAATATTTTAGAAATATGTCTATATGCATAAGTTTTTACAAAAACAATTTTGAAATCCATTTTTTTAGATACTGCACCAACGAAGTCTATATCAATATATATTGATGAGTCAACAAAACAAAGTTAGCCCTGCACATCAACCCCTAATTGAAAATATATTTTCCTATGTATTTCTCAAAGTAAAAATCAGCTGAGAAGTTCCCCTGGTCTAGGGACAAACCTATAAGAGGGATGGCATGTGAATTTCATCTCCTATACCTATTCATTGGTAGTGGCTGCCTGGATCTATGTCAAGAAAAAATCTACGGTCATGTCTACTGTCAGCAGAAAGTGGCCTTGGGTTTCATTAGAGATGAAGTCTATGGTTATTGGAAAAGAAATGGCGGCTCATGTTCCATGTGTTGGTAAGAGCTGCCACAAATATTAACAATGTAGTATATAATTTCAGATGCTCAAAAATGCCTTCCACACTCACAATTCTCTCTATTAATCTCATTTTGGAGACTTACTATTTTTTAAACCTGCCAGATCATAAGGATCATTTAGATGAATTATTTTGAAAACATTGTTTCCTAGGCTTCTCATCTGGAGATTCAGGAGGTTAAAAGTGGGAGGCCAGGAATTTTATGATCTGGCAAGTTTGGAAATATCTGAATTGCTTTGGTTTTGAAAAGGTCCTGTGTAGGAAAAACATTAACTTATTAAGCAGTAATAATTTAAGACATAATTTTTCCAGCAGAGATTTAAGTACACACAGGCCAGAAAAGCAAACAATAAATCAATTTGATGGTGACTGATTGGTGGTCAAAGAAGTTCAGAGCACATGATAGCTGCACTACCTCATCCAGCTCTGCCCAACTTGCTGACCTAATCTCATTCTACTCTTCCTCTCATGCATTCTACTCCAGCCACACTAGTCTTTCTGTTGCTCTAACTAGCCTTTGCTCTTGCTGTTTCCTGCAAGGGATATCATTCCAGGAGACCTTCACAGGGCTAGTGTTTCTAATCCTCACTTAACTAGTAGGGCTATTGAGTGAAAGAGCCAAATGGTAAGCAAGGAGGAAGAAAAAAAGCACTATTTTAAGTCTGGAGAGCAGTCACTACTCGTTGTCAAAACAACCAGACACTCTTTAATGTGTGAAAGGAGGGCTTCCTTTCCTAGCTCTAGGCAGTGAGGTATGCCAGTCATCGCATAGCATCTGCAATAAAATCAGGGTAAAAAAAAAGAATGGTTTTCCTAGAAAAGGAAGAAACAGAATGACAAGTATAAAAACAGAAAAGAAGAAAGTCACTAGTTGCATAATGACTAAATCTGGGTAAAGTGTATTACTGAAAAACCATTCAATCACTGCCTTATCTTTTCTGATTCATGCAGGGTGCCCATAAGTATCTCTAAAGTAGCATTGGGATTTGAGAAGCAACTTAATAAACACTAACTGAAGCAACTCAGAAGAAAACATCATTAATCATGTCATCTGATAAGAGATATTGTCATCATTACATTTAGAAATTTATACTAGGACTGAATTCCAGTAAATATCCCGTGTGTGCATTAGGAATTAGGACAATGAAGGCTTCTTTGTTTACTACTATTCTTAAAAAATACTATACAGGCCTAATTTCTCAAGACAAAACTCACCTAGACACATTTGGTTTCCCAGTTTCAGATTATTTTCAGTCAAGTTCATTTTGCACAACACTGTTGCATTCTTTTCAGAAAGTACTACTTTCATCACATGAGGTATCTACTGAAAATGCTACCACACCTCCTTATTGCTCCCCCCATCCCTGGATTTATTGAAATATAATAGACAATCAGGTGCTTATATTTACATTGTACAATTTAATGAGTTTTTTCCTCAATTATGGTTGGTATGCAATAATATACCAGTTGCAGTTGTATAGCCTCGTGATCAGAGATTCATATAACTCACAAAGTGATCACCCCACTAAAATCTAGTACTCCTCTTCTCCCTTACCTATTTATTACAACAATATTAACCATTTTCCCCATACTACATCTCCATGTCTATTCTGCAACTATCCATTTGCACCTCTTAATCTCTTTGCCTTTTTTCATCATCTCCCCAAACCTCCCTCCCATCTAGTAGCCCTCAAAATATTCTCTGTATCTATGAGTTTATTTCTGCTTTTGATGTTGTTATTCATTTTGTTTTTCAGATTCTGTATGTACAAGAAATCATGCAACATTTGTCTTTATCCAATCCATTTCATTCAGCACAATACCCTCTAGATTCGTCAAGGCAATATCTCTTTCCATGCCCTCACTTTTAGTCTGTGTGTATCTTTTAATTTGAAGTGAGTCTCCTATAGGCTGCATATATAGGGGTCTTATTTTCTTATCCATTCAGCTACTCTAACTTTTGGTTGGAGCACTTAATTTTTTTCAACTTGAGGTCTATGTTGATGGGAATGTAGTTATTACCATTCTTTATTCCTGTTTTTGTTACATGTTTTTTTTTTTCTTAAGGAAGTTCCTCTAACATTTCCTGTAATACTGATTTGGTGTGATAAATTCCTATTTTTGGTGTGATAAATTCTTGTTTTGGTCTAGAAAGCTATTTACCTGTCCTTTGACTCTAAATGATAGCTTTGCTAAATAAATTATTCTTAGTTGTAAATCCTGGGTTTTCATCATGTTAAATATTTTGTGCCAAGCCCTTCTGTCCTGCAGTTTCTTTTGAGAAATCTACTGCCAGTCTTATGGGTGCTTCTTTGTAGGTAACTGCTTTGCTCTTTCTACTTTTAAGATTCTCTCTTTGTATTAAACTGTTGGCATTTTAATTATGATGTGTCTTGGTGTGGGTCTTTTTGGATTCCTCTTTCTTGGGACTCTCTGAGCTTTCTGGGGTTATAGGTCTATTTCCTTCACCAGGTGAGGAAAGTTTTCCATCATTACTTCTTCAAATAGCTCTTCAATGTCTAATTTTCCTTTAGATACCCCTATGACACTGATAATTTTACATTTAATAGTGTCCTGTAGGCTCCTTCAGTTACTATTATAGTCTTGGTTTTTTTTTCTTTCTTTTTTGTTTTTGACATTCTGCTTGAGTGTCCTTGAGTGTCATAGAGGCTTCTTCATCCTCTATGTTGATGGTTCAATCCACACCTTTATCCATTCTTTTTATTCTATCTAATTACCTCTTCATTGCAGATAATGTGTTCTTCATTTCTGACTGTTTTTTTTTTATAATTTTTATTTTCATTCTTTTTGTTAACGTTTTTACTGAACTCATCTACACTGCTCCTAAGTTCATTGAGCATCTTTATAACCAGTGTTTTAAACTCTGTATCTTTTAGATTGCTCATCTCCATTATTTTCGATCTCTGTTCTGTTCTCTCACATGGTTTCTGCTTCTTTGTCTTCCCATTTTGCCTGCCATACCAGAGACCGAAGCCTGCTATCATCAGTGTGAGTCTAGGTGCTGCTCAGCAAGGAGCACCTGACTTGCCAAGGACACACCTGAATGTGGCTTGGGTGGGGCCATGAGCTAGGGGAGGCAGAGTTTCAGGGAATCTTCTGGGCAGAGTGACCTCTGTTATCCAGTTTGATGATGTCTCAGCTATGGTGGCACTGTGTCTGCAAATTGGGAGGGGGAAGGGCTCAACAGAGGAACAATGGGTACCTTCGTCACTTCTGTCAGGGAGAGATCTTATACTCCAGTCCTCACTTGAACAACTCAGCGTCCCTCTGTAAGTCCTCCTGTGGTGCCCCCTGTACAGGCTACCTGGTGCTGGTGCTCAGAGCAAGCATGTCTGTCACCATGAAAGTCTGCTCGAGGATGCGGCCCCTTTAAGAGGCATCTGCAGGTACCGCTGCTGCTGCCTCTGTCTTACTCAGTACCTTGGGACTGGGTGGCCTTGCATCCTCGCCCCATCCTACCTCTTCCTGTTGTGGAGTGATTTCTTATTTCTCTCCCTAATTGTAGAGCTCATTCATCTAGAACCCAGGTGACTTTCCTTGCTGTTTGCTCTGTGTTTCTGTCAGAACTTTGATTTGGTAGCAAGAGAGATGAACAAAACCTCTATCATCTATCTTTTTTTTCTCTCCCTTTTCTTTTTAAAAATAATTTTAAAAACTCTTAGGTTGGTACTTAGCTATTAATAGATTTACCTATCATCTAGTATGGCTTATATCAATTTTTAAAAATCAACCAAAGCTTAATAACTGACTGCTTAGTGTATATTAAATATTATATGACATCTTGAAGATTCAAAAAATATATGAAATATTCCCAGTTCTAAAGGACCACCCAAACTAATCTCATAACAAAAGATAACATTGCAAAGAATAATGTAGACAATGGGAATTTAGACAACAGGAGTTTACAGGAGAGAGAAAAAGAGATCAGATATTGAGATGTTTGTAAAAGAAATGGGCCTTGAAGAAAAGTGAGATTTAGTTAAGTGAAGGATAAAAGAGAGATCATTGGAGGTTGGATGAATGTGTATAATGGGATGATAACAGATTTTGCAAGTATTTTATGGGCAATGACTAGACTAATAAAAATGAAGTAGAAAGTTTATATTGCGAGTCGTGGACCAGATTTTTGTAGTCATGCATCAAAAGAAAAGGTTGATTTTTCTGTAAACAATTAAAAAATTATTGAAAATTTTGATTATATGATTAAGGTAATGAAAGTAATATTTTAGGAAAATAAGTGTGGCAGAAGTACAGAAGGAATCCATATAGAAAGATATTTGGTTAAGCAAGCACCTACCTTACACATTAGAGCTATGAAGAGCAGAGCCCTCTACTCTTCAGACTGATCACAGTGTTGAGAATGAGCTTTATCAGTTGGAAGGTGGGAAAGAAATTTGAGCCAAGAATCGGGAAAAAAGCTCCAGGATCGTAAAAAGTCAAGTGAATAGAGCACTGTGATTAGAAAATAGTTATTAATTTTTAATAGTTTTTAGAAAGGTTAAGAAGAATGAGGAGGGCAAACAGAAATACTTATCCAGAAGATAGACTAACAAAAGATCAAAGAAGTAAATCATTTCCAGGTGGAATAAAGTATATGGAAACCAATGCCAACAAGTCCTAATAGGGCTAAAGAATAGGAAGCTCATAAAAATAAAAGATAGGGTCTCTAGATAAGAAAATTTTGTAGCAAATTTTTAGAAAACTCCTCAAAGAGGCATTGGGTATTGAGAAAGTCTGTGAGCAATTGGTTGAATTGAATTAATTTAATGACTATATTAAAGAACAGTGGTTTAATTGTGACTATCTCCCAATTTTTGACAAACGAACTTCAGAATTTTGCACAAAAGACAATTTGTGAGTACAGTTCTTGGAAGTGAAAGTGAAAAATTTCAGGCTGAGCTTTCAGGTTTGAAAGTATCTCAAGTAAGTTATGGTCACCACAATATCTAGGAAATCCTTGCACTTAGAAGTCAAAATATCCACATGACATAAAGAAAAGATCACCTGCTTTACTTATTTTTCTCTATTATTGTCCATCCTCAACAAAATAGTTAATACTGGAAAATAAAGTTAATAGTTAAATATAACCAATATCCACAAAGATAACTGAGATAATATTATATTTCATAAAATAAAAAAATAGTATCAACAATAACAAAAAGGCTTATGAAAAAATAATGAAGTATTTGGAGATTAAAACCATGGTAGCTGATATTGAAAGGAAATTCTTTAATAGATGAGATGAATAGAATATAACTGAAGACTAAATTTGACTGGAAGATCAAGTTAAAGAATTCTCTAAGGACCCAGTGATGAAGAATAAAAAGATGAAAAATATGCCCAAAGTAATAAGAAAGATATATATCCAGAAAATGCAGTATATGTCTTATAGGGAAACCAAAGAAGATGAACAGAGAAGGGAAACAGGCAGTATAGTGGGTTGAATAGTGGCCTCCTAAAAGGTAGGACAGCATTCATTTATTTATCTTGTCTCTGTCCCCTTTGCCTCCATGTATGCCATGAGAGTTCCCACAAATAGACAAGAGGTTCCTTGCAATCCTTCCTGGATAATCTTATCTCTATTCCTGCTTTTTGCTGAGATGGTAGACTAGTTTCATGATTCACATACATAATCTCTTCAGTCAAAGGTTTTCCAGCCACATTCTTGGTCTTCTCTTTAGAACATGCTTTCCCAGAACTAAATTTGTTAATTTCAGCATCCTTTGCAATCTGGATAATCTGAGTATCTCCCAGATCATTAATTGCTGGCTCTTTTTACCTAACAGTTTCTTCCATAACTTCCCTCTTTCCTCTTGCATTTTACTGTGAGCAGCAAGAATGAACCAGGCCTTACCTTCAACACTTAGCTTGGAAATCTCCTCAGTTAAATATCCTTTCATCACTTACAAATTGTGTTTTTCACTCAACAGTAGAACACAATTCAGCCAAGTTTTGTGCCATTTTATAACAAGGATAGCCTTTCCTCCAGTTTCTTATTTCCTTTGAGACCTCACAAGAAGCACATTTAATATTCGTATTTCTGTTAAAGATTTGTTCATGATGGTATATGTATTTTCTGAGATGATAGAAGCGTTTTCCATCATCCTCTTTATTTCCTTCTGAGCTTTCTCTTGAAACTCTCTCAACTTCTGTAATGTAACGAGTCTCTTCAAAGTAATCTAGGTTTCTGCTATCTTGCACCTCAAAATTCTTCCAGCTTCTGCTACAAGAGTATAAATGTTACTCACATTTTCTTCCAGTGCTTTAGAGTTCTGTTCTTTATAATCATTACTTTTGGAATATATTTTTGTATATTATATAAGAATAAAAAA
This sequence comes from Cynopterus sphinx, assembly GCA_030015415.1. Lineage (NCBI taxonomy): Eukaryota > Metazoa > Chordata > Mammalia > Chiroptera > Pteropodidae > Cynopterus > Cynopterus sphinx. Next base: position 16,555,005 of record CM057391.1, on the reverse strand, counting down.
AAAACTGGCTTCCCAATCAATAGTCATATCTAGCACCATTGATTGATTAGTGTATTATTTATATAGTGACAAGATATATCAATTTTATTAAATATATTCATACTTGATTTAATGCCATTTTGGCAGAATTAATTCTCTACATATATTTCTCCCACTTTAGACACTAAGTACTGTTGTGAGCTCTCAGCCAGTTGGAGCTGGTATGTACTGTGACCAACTGTATAAAACAGTTCTCAGCCAATAAGCATAAGTATATTATAGCTTTTGGCTGGGGAGTCTGCTACTTAGCTACCTATGAGGTGAATGTATTCTGCAGCATGTGTTATTTAAGATGCTATGGCCATTCATTTATTTTGTATAAACTAGAGAAGTTTGTCCGATAATGGTTGATTAAATGAGTGAAAATAATATAGAATATACTTCATATAAACAAAGTAACAGTGTTATAATGGGTCTTAAAGTGAACATTTTGAAGAGGCTGGAGGTGCTTTCTTAGATGTAACCAGACAAGCGGAAAGTTGAGATCATCAAGAAGCTAGATATTGATAAGCAACGACTAACATTAAGGAGCCCATAAGGATCACTATGATCTGGGTTGACCATACAACTGTATGAAGGTACTATGGAAAATAACTATGGTAGAAGTCTCGTCCCCACTTCAGAGAATCTAAGTAGATTGCAGGAGCAGTTGCCAAGGCAGGATATCAGGAAAGCATTTCCATGGAGACTTTGTAATAGTGATTCTCCTATAGAATTGATTCAGTTATGTTCCTTTTTTCCAGTAACACAGTCTCTCCATTAAATAGAGTATGTGTGTACTAATTCCTGTAAGTATTCATGGTTCTGTTTCAGGAACCTGAATTCTGCAATATTAAACTCTGTGTCCATTCCTGCATCATACATATTTTAAATATTGCAGCCTTAAAATGTTTTAACATATTGTAGTACAAAACCATTTTCAAAAAGAGCTCAAATATTTTTGATCACTTACTTTTCCAGATGAATTTTAAGAAAAGGTTGATGAGTTCTCTATTTAAAAAATTCTATGACAGTTTCCACTGGGCTTAGACTGACTAGATGATTTGAAGAAACTCTCATACTCTTTTTCTCCAGATTCATAATATATTTATTCAGGTAGATTTTGTATCCTTTAGTAAATTTTTTTCACATGTCTTACAGTTTTACAGTTTATTACTGGTTATTTTATGGATTTTATTGCTCAAGTTGTGGAAACCTTTTTTCACTTATATTTTTAAATTTTGTTTTATTGGTATTTAGAAAAGGCAATTATTTTATCTTATGTGTAGTCACTATACTGACCTCTTGTAGAAATAGTTTTTCTTTTGATGGTTGGATTATTTTTTAAACAATCATGACATTTGCAAATAATGACAGTTTTGCATCTTCCCTCCTCCTCCCTGCCCATCCTGTCCTCCCCCCCCCCACAACCCCCCAATACTGCTCTCATCTTTTTCTTGCCTTACTCCACTGGCTTAGAAATTTGTCTGGTTTTAATGAACTTGTTTTCAATGTTTCATCATTAGGTATATTTTTGTCTCTAGTAAAATTTATCAGGTCAAGCAAGCTTCATTCTATTCCTGTTTTACAGAGTTATATTTTTTCACAATATTGTCAAAATGATTGTAGAAAATCTACCTTACTATATATGGTTTATATAAGTTCCTTTAAAAAATATATGATCCTTTATATGTTTAATATTTATAAACATTTTTATTTATCTTAGGAAAAGGTGAATTGTTTAATTTCCACATATAGTTATTAAATTGTGATAATAGTTATTTAAATTCTATAACATCTTGATTACTTGATCTATGAAAGAACTTTGTTAAAATTTCCCTCTATTATGTAGATTATATATTTCCCCTTATCTTCTCTCTGTTTTTTTCTGTTTATATTTCAATGTTGAATTAGATACATGAAATTCATGATAACTTATTGGGCAGGGGGTGTTAACCAACAAAACACTTCACTTTTATGACTGTAAGTATCACTCCTAGTTTTTCTTTGTCAGCATTTACTTGGTATATTTTTCATCATCCCTTTATATACAAAATTTTTACATGTGTCTTCTGTAAACAGCATATCATTAACTATTTTTGCTACTGAATGTAATAATCTGTATTTATAAGACTAACAACATATTGACTTTAGTTGTGGTAATATATTTTTGGTATTTTTTATTTAATATGTTTTCTTTCTCATTTATTTTCTGTCACCAGTTGGAACTTAGTTTTGCCTATGCCATATTATTCTTTCTGTATAGGACTTTGGAAATAATTTATCTCATCCTTTTCTTTTCTTGTCTGTCCATGAATTTTATAGAACACATTTAAACTAAGGTTTTTTTTTCTATAATGTCAATCACAAGTGTCAGTAAACTTCCTCCCAAATTAGATAAGATCCTTAAAATACTTAGATTTACCTTAACCTCTCCAAACCTCCCATGTTTTATAGATATCTGTAATTTTATTTACAGATTTTTAAATAATTTACTTTATAGCATGGTTCAATTTTTGTGTGAATTATCTTATTTACTGTGATAATCTTTAAATAACTCCTCAAAAAATTATGTTTCTATCAGTTTCACTTTTTTCTTTGCTCCACATTTTTCTTTTTCCCACACATTCTTTCTGGTTATATATATTTTCATTTTCAGTATCCCCAAGTAGTACTTTTAGAAAGCATTTATGGTGATAAAGTTTCTGAACCTTTTAATATATAAAAATGCCTTAATTTTGCCCTCTAAACGATCATTTGGCTGAGCACAAAAATCTAGGTTAAAAATAATTCTTTAGAACTGCAAAAACATTGTTCTATTTTGCTTATTGCCTGGGAGATCAAGTGAGAAGTTTACAGCAATCTGAATATTGTTGCTTTAAAATTATCTTCTTTGTGTTTTATCTTTTAGAGGCTTTTTAGGGCCCTGTGTACAATTTCCCCCAGATTTTACATGACATGTCTACAAGTGGGGCCTTTTTTCCCCCATACACACACAGAGATCTTATTGCTTTACCCTACTAGAAACAATAATAATTTTTAAATATAAATCTGAGGTCATCTGAGAGGCTAACCGAATATGAGGAAAGAAGATTAAAATTCTTAATCAGAAGGCATGACACCATCACCTAAAATCTATTCCCATGGCAGTAGTGGCTAAGATTAAGCTACAGCAAAAACCGTCTAATGGAAATGTTAGAGATTATATAGCGGAAAGTGAGTCTGGGTTCAAAAGACTGGTACACTGATTATTGAGCCCAACAAGATATCTGGCCAGGAAAAGGTTAGATGGTTAGAGATAGAGCTAAATCAAAAGAAATAGGTATACCAGGAAATCCAAATAGATGGTGATAGATTTATCTTTGTTCTCTCAAGAAGTACTTGCCACACTTTGTAGCCTCCTCTCATGATCCTACCCAATAATTATTCAAGCTGAAAGCTACTGCTCCTGCCTTGCAGGGGACTCAGCAACCAGGACCAGGTTTGGGGTCACTCAGGGCTCTTAATGATATTTAGTGTAGGCCTTGATGAACTTGTGACAAATGTGGGAGGAATGGAAGCAGGAGAATGTAAGGATTTCAGAGAGTGGAGGGGGTGGTGATGGTGGATTGAATTGGCTGCATTGCTAGTTCTGAACAAAGTAAAAATCCTGAAGCATTCATATGTAAAGTAATCTAAGCTTCCCCAGTCATTTCCAAACACAGCCACACAACACCCTTAAAGTCTGAAATCTGCAGCTGGACTGTAGTCCAAACTGCAAGGCTCACAAAATCATCAAAGAAGCCAAAATGAGAAAACCCAGATAGGAAATCTCAATAATTATTCTCAGTCTGTCTTTCTGCAATTTAAGATGAACTTTAATAGACCTGATGTGGATATAGAAAGCCACGATGGAGCAAGCTGGGTCTTCTGATGAACTTTTCATCAAATACCAAGGGAAAACAATGCACAGGTCATATTTTTATTTTATCTTATTCTATTTTAAAATAGAATAACCCCAAAGTTATTCTATTATAAAGGGACATGGCTGAATAGGTAGGAAACAGATTCGCCATTGTGAGTTCTCCTGATGGCTTCTGCAAGAATCATAGAGATGTCGATCACCTGTATTTTTGAGCAACGTTTCATGTTATCCTCCTGAGGTATGGTATTGGTAACTACTATTGCTTCAACGCATGCACTGTTGATGTGAGTGATGGCTGGACCAGAAAAGATTCCATGAGTCAAGACCGCATAAACTCTGGTGGCTCCAGCTGAGAGAAGTTTGTCAGCTGCAAGGCAGATTGTACCACAAGTGTCAGCCATATCATCCACAAGGATAGCCACACGGTCCTTCACATCTCCCACTAGCACCATGCGGTCCACTTCATTGGCCTTCTTCCGTTCTTTATGAATCAAGGCAAAGTCCACATTCAACCAGTCCGCAATGGAGGTCACTCTCTTGGCTCCTCCAGCATCCGGTGAGACAATGGTGCAATTCCTCCATTCAGAGATATTCTCCTTTATCCATTTCAGGACAGCTGGCTCTGCATACAGATTGTCTACTGGGATGTCAAAAAAGCCCTGAATTTGAGAAGCATGTAGGTCCATGGTGATGATATGATCCGCGCCTGCTATCGACAGCATATTTGCAACCAGCTTAGCAGAGATTGGAGCCCGGCTCTTATCCTTCTTGTCCTGCCGGGCATAAGGGAAGCACGGGATGACTGCGGTGACCCGGCTGGCCGAAGCAATCTTGCAGGCGTTGATCATGATCAAAAGCTCCATCAGATTGTCGTTGATTTCCCCACAGCCACTCTGCACTATGTAGACGTCCTCTCCACGCACGCTCTCGCCAATTTCCACGCTTGTCTCCTGGTTGCTGAATTTCTTAGTCATCACCTTACTTAGCTCCAGGCCCAGGCGGTCAGCAATTTTCTGGGATAAGTCCTGATGGGAGCTGCCGCTGAAGATTTTGATATTTGGCATTTTCCTCACCTACCCTAGGCACTCTTGGTCCAGCACTCAACGCTGCCAACGACAGTGGAACGAAGTCAGACCAGGCTCCAACGGCTTCCGGTGGTTGGTACTGGCAGTTTCGGTCTAAGTTGCCCCGGGTCTTTAAAAAAAAAAAGAAAATCCTACATGGCACCCACTTCACAATTTTAAACTAAATAATCAAGTATTTCTTTATTTTATGGATTTTTCCCCCTTAATAATAGCCATATGTATATCCTAAGGCTCCATAAATAAATTTGTATACACAAAAGGATGAAACTTCTACAAGGCAAAAAACTTTCAGTTTAAAAGGAAAGTTACACAGACCGAAGGAAGTATCTAAGTATATTTTAGGCAGCGTTCTTCCAATGGAGTGAGAAAAAAGGTAATTAAATTTAAAAGTTTGAAAATGGGATAGCCAGGCAATTCACAGGAAAAAATAAGCAGTAGGACACACGAAAAATCACAGTAATCAAGAAAATACTAATGTCACACATCAGGTAAGCAAAATTACAAGACAAAGAACTTTTTAAATAGAATGTAAATGTAGATATTGCAAGGGAAGTTTTGCACATAACCTTTGATTCAATGTGTCTACTTTTAGGAATCTACTTAAAATATTCACAAGTGCCTCAAAACTATATTTATAAGGACATTTGTTGTATTAATTTATTCAGTCAGTATTTCCTGAGATGTTCTGTGTGTCATGTTGTGCCACTTACAGTGTATAAGATGGTAAATGACAATTTATCTTTAAACGCAAATCATTTTAACTATAACAAAAAGTTTTATGTAATTGCAATATTATATTTCCATCTTTTACCCCTGGAATACCAATAATAATATTTGTAAAGAGACTAAAAATATTGTGAACTTTTAGTTCTTTTGTGAACCACAAAAAAAATAAATAGAAACTACTCTTATGCTTCTTAGAATAAAAAATAATTAAAGACTCAAAAAAGGTGATGAATGATAAACAATAAACTCTCTAAAATTGCTTATAAAATAAAAAATTTAGAAACTAACAAATGTCAATCAGAGAGCAAATTATTAAATAATGTATACACAGAGGCAGCCATAAGAGACTGATTTATGTGTAGTCATACGGAATTGTCTCTAAGATATTTTTAAATATAAAACCTCAGTCATAAAAATATGCATAGTATGATATTATGTTTATAAAATTAAATAATGGTAAAAGCATCAAATTATTATGGAAGTTCTTTTTATTATGATTTTTTTTTGGAAAGAGGAGTATGTTGGTGGGAAGTTGGGAATGAAGAACTGTTATATTTTATTGCCACTAATTTTTGATCTTTTATTACTTTTATAATTAAAAAAAGACTATCTAACTATCTATCTATCTATCTATATATATATATATGATAACAGTGTTTGTTAGAAAATTTTAAGCACATAGTTTCCAAAGTACATGGGGGAAAATGGGGCAAGAAGTGAAAGGGACAATAGGTACCAGGAATTTCATCAATAAACTGTCTTAAAAATAATGGAAGTATTAGATATAGAGGTTACATTTTTATCCTGATAATTGTGTGACTGACATTTGTTTCCACAATATTTTGATTTAGCTTAAAACCAAATCATCATTTTTTCATATTTTGAAATTATTAACTAATTTTTGAATATATTTTCTCACCCCACTTTTGAGCTTTTCAATTGGGTTGGATTCATAAGGATAGGCTCAGGAACATGGTATGGTTTGAGGTAGGCAACAGAAATGATAAGATTTGGCAATGCCTGTGAAACATATTATACTGTTAGAAAGAAATGTTTTTTATATTGAAATGTGCTATTATTATACAGCTACTTAAATAGTTATGTCAAAAAGGCTACATTAAAATTTCCTGCTGCTGATCCAGTCACATCTCTCTCCAACATCAACATGCTCATGTCTCTTCATTTCAGTTTCTTTATGGTTGACAGTGTCTGCCAGCTCATTTCGTTCCATGAGTCTTCATTTCTGTTATTTTCTATCATAAAATCAACAGACCCACCTATCCCATATAATTCCCATCCTCATCTAGACTACATACAATGATTTCTAAAGAAAATGGTGTGGCTTAATTTAGCAGCACTAAAAAGTACTTGCAGTTTCAATTAAAATGATTTTTCTCCTAGTGTTCTCAATGTGTCACATAGTTTTCAGCTGTTAAAGAAAAACAAAACAGATTTTTAAATAGACTTAATATACCTAAATAGGACTGAATGCTAATGTAAACATTAAAAATCCATAGTTGGTTGCATCTTCCTTGAGGTGTTAAGTAGGAGAAATTTTTGTCTTGCTGCTATTTTTGCTCCAAGGTTTGGCTGTTGCAATACCTCACAGTTTCAGGGAATTGTTTAGAATCATAAAATCTTAAAGATGGTAATGACCTTAGAGACCACTCAATCTAACCACCCAATTCACAGATAGGGAACTGAGGCCCAGAGAAATGAAGTGACTAGCCTGGGATCTAACAGCTAATTGGAGGCTGACTGTGGACTAGAATGTGCGATTTCTGAATTCAAGTAGGGCTTTTCACACCATACCACTTCTGGGCCTTTTCTATCAGGTTTATCAGAATGAAGGAAAAACTAAAAAAGTTGTGCAGAAATTTTTACATTAAAAATTTTACTTATTAATCAAAAAACTATGATAAAGAACAAAACCCCAAACCTGAAACTGGAACCTATTTTTGGGAAAAAATGAACCATTTGTAGTGTCATGAAAATATTTTTATTACTCTTGACAGTTGTGTTACATGGATCTATTGCCAAGGGGATTTAGCTCCTGTCTACTTTAGTCTCTGTAGGTTGAGAAACAGCTACCTTATCATTGATGTTTCTGATGAGAGCTACAGGTAGGAATGGTGCCTACTGAACAACACATTCTATTTAAGACATTGTTTCTCAATAAATGACTCCAAAAGTAGAAATTGTGGTATAGACAAAATACCTCATCTTTCTCCTTCTCAAGGCAAGCATATTTAAATGTCATTTCTACAGATCTGTGAGAATTATATTTCATAGGCCTTTTGAGTCGATACCCAGAATATATATATTACCTTGATAATAGTTTCTTGTTTTGCTGATTATTCTTTTACCCTTCACAATTCAAACATTAATAATTCAAAGAGAGCCTTGATACAACTTGATAAGCTAAGGAGAAAAGACATTCAGTTAATTCTTCCAGAGAGTGGGGAAAAATGGTTGTTGTATTTTAAGTAAAATAGATGCTTTCACTAAACATTCTTGTAGTTGACAAAATGCTAGATGTTTAGGTAGCAATTATAGTTCTTTGATAAACTGTCAAATCTTGTCACAACACATGTTACAAACAAGGACAGATTTAGATGTCCTTTATGACAGCTTTGTGTAGATTGGGAATGTTTGGCAGTTAATTTCAAACAAGGAACATATTTTTCTTTCCAGCAGTTCTCTGCTTGTTTATTAGGAAGAGTTTCTTTGTGCCTTTAATCTTACTCATTCGACTCATAGTACCAGATCATTATTTTAACATTACCTTCCCTCATTTATTTTTCATAATAATCATCTACAATACTTTGAGAAGACTGTTTCCCACAGAGCTTTACATCGGCAGAAGTGTTTTAAAGTTTGTTTTATGATTGTTTACAATTAAAGTCAACTACTGTGTGTGTTTACTGAGCTTTTTGTTGGAAACTTGTCATTTTATACAATAGACATGAAGATAGTGATTAGGTAAATAAAGCTGAGAGGAGCAAGTAGGAAAAAGGAGAAAATTCTGTGATTTAGAAATGTGACTTTAATTCTGAGTATTATGTTAGACTCAAGGGTATTTTTGAAACACACTTTGGAATTTTTAAAAAAAATTGCCAATGACCTTAAAAATCTTAGTATGAAATAATAATCTTAGAATAACAATATGTGCTGAATAATATATCATATGACAGATGAATTAATATATCAGGATTAAATAAATATTAAATTTAAAACTATTTTTATAAATTTATAACTATTAATAGGTTGTACTTGTAAATTGCAAATAAGAAAACATTACCTTAATATTTATGTAAAATATTTTAAAGTACTTTAAAGCAATTTTAATAATGAATCTTTCCTTTCTTGTATAGAATATTAGTTTCATAAAATTAATGAAAAGATACTCGTGTTAATTATATTTTGACAAAATGCAAGCTCTATTTCTACCACTCGAACCTATTTTAAAGATATTTTATTTTTTTCTCTTCAACTGTGACTATTTAATCCTCATACTAAGCATTAAGACCCATTGTCCATTCGCATAAGTAAAAAGTGAATGTAGTGTGGTTTTGAATGCTTTGGTGGTTCTCAAACTTTAAGGAAATCAGTATCACCAGGAAAGAGTATTAGAATGTAAATTTCTGAGCTCCATTACCATACTTACTAATTGGTAGGTCTGGGGTGGGACCCCAAACTTCATGTTTTTAACAAGACACCAGGCAATGTTGGTGTTGCCATTCTCATGATCACACTTTTGAAAACCACTGGTTTATACCATCAATGTTTATTTTGCCACTTGGGAAAATCAAAAGTATAGTTGATTTATTTTGCTTCTACTCATTTCACTATCCCTTGTAATGTGTCGTATTCTATTTTGCTTATAGAACTTTTTCTCTTCATATTCTAATTTTCTACATATTAATATTGCTTTTCAATTTCATGTCATCCTTTAAGAACTGTAAATGTATATACTTTAACTTAAAATACCTGCATTATGCTTGAGAAATAGTTTGACAAATATGCCAATTATGAACTCTTGTATTTTGCGGTTTTAAATGTTCATTAGATATTTAGATATCTAAAAACCAGTTTTTATCTATCATCCCCCTGAGAATTATATGTAAACTAAGAGTCTCTCCTATCTGTTATTGAATTCCCCTTCCTTGAGTAACTTACAGTGTATATCACTGAGAAAGATCTGTCCATATCAGTTTACAAACAAAACAAAATAAGCAAAACTAAAGAATTTCTCTATTCAAATATGTGTTAGAATGAGCAGAACCTTAAGGTTTCAATATTGTTCTTCCTCAAGGGTATCTTGGCTATTCATGTCACTTTGTACTTCCACATAAATTTTAGAATTAGCTTTCAAGTTTCACAAAAATTTTTGTTGAGATTTTGACTAGAATTGCATTATATCAATAGTTGATTTAGAGGAAATTAACATTACAATGCTACTGACTTTTCCAATCCATAAAGTGCTATTTCTCTCCATTTATTCTTTAAAATTATAAGTTTTCATAATTTTTCTGTACATGTCTTTTCCTAGATATACATTTTCCATACAGTTTTTAGATATTTTCAAGTACTTCATTTTCATCGATTTGAATGGTGCCTATTGAAAATTGTATTTTCTGTTACAAAGGAATATATGTGGTATTCTAAATATTTTATTCATTCTTAAAATTTATCTGTGATTTAAAAAAGTTTCTATATCCAGAAATAAATGACCATCATGGTTCTTCTTTCCATTTCCTGTACTATTACCCCACCTCTTGCCAAGTCAAGTTGATTAGTAGTGGTGACACTGGGCATTCTTGCCTTGGTCTTAATCTTGAAAGGGCAACTTCTAATATTTTACCATTATATGATATTTTTGAGTTGTATTTTATCAGGAAATACTGTATTAGGTTTTAAAAGTCCTTTTATTAGTTTGCTGAAAGATTCTTTTTTTTTTAATCAAGGGAGTTGAATTATGCTAAGTGTTTTTTTCTGTATTTTCAAGATTATAGTATGTTTTTTCTTGTTTAACATCTTAATATGATAAATTACAATAATTTTTTTTTCTAATGTTAAACAGACCTTACATTCATGGGATAAACCAAATTTAATCATGATATAGTATTTATTTTATTATTACTTGATTTAGTTAGCTAATAATTTATCTATTTTTTTCATGAGAAAATTTGGCCCATAATTCTCTTGTCTTTACATATTAGGTTTAGTAAACAAAATTATGCTAGCTATGTATGAGTTGAAAGGCATTTTATCTTTTCTATGCTATGGAAGAGTTTAATAAATTATGACATTAAGTGAAAGTGGTCCACTTTATTTAATTTCTCAAATTGTTTTCAGTGACAATCAGGTTACAGATTATTTGTTATATTCTGAATTTCTAGTTTTTTTTGTCAGTTTTGTTACATTTGATCTACTTATGAAATTTCATCTAAATTGTCAAATTTACTGACCAGATACTTTTTATATCATTTTATTTTGTTTTTAGTTTCTTTAATATTATTCCCTTTGTCATTTTTGATGTTAGATTTTTATAACTATTATTTTTTTGATCAGTTTCACCAGAAGTCTACTAATCTTATCAGCCTTTCCCAAAAACCTAATGTTTCAAATTGTCAGTGCACCCCCACTGGCTGCTTATTTTGAATTTTGTTGACTTAAAGATGATTATTTCTTTCATTCCTTCTTTGTTTATTTTGTTCTTTTTTTTTCAACTTGTATGCTTAATTTATTATTTATTAATGTATAAAGCTGTATACTTTTCTTTTAAGTTATGTTTTAACTGAAGAATTATCTGTAATATTTTTATAGCATTTCTATTGATGTTTAGGTAAAATTATTTTCCAATTTGGTGGCAATTTCTTTTTTGTATCAGGAGTTATTTAGTTTATTTCTTAATTTAAAAATATAAGAAATTTCTAGGTATCTTGTTAGCTTTGATTTCTAGATTAATCACACTATAGTCAGAAAACATGTTCTGTATGATCGAAATCATTTGAAATTTGCCGAAACTTTTTTTTTTTATTGTCCTAAGTCATCCCTTTCATAAACATTCCATGTGTACTAGAAAAGATATGTACTCTGGAGTGGTTAGGTGTTACACACACAGACACACACACGCATGTTTTGGTTTGTTTGTAATGTTATTTATATCTTCCATAACTAATTTGTTGCCTATTTTATAAAATACTGAGAGAAATATGTTAAAATTTCCACAATGCTTGTTAGTGTCTACCTCTCCTTATAAGTCTCTCTTTTTTATTTCTCTCTTTTTGAGGCTTATTAATTATCTACAAATTTAAGTTGTTTTAACTTTTTGATGAATTGAGATATTAGAGTAATACTTGTTTTTCTAGTACAATCTGTAGATTCAACAAACTGCAGATAAAAAATATTTAAAAAGAGGATCTCAGAAATTTCTAAAAAGTAAAATCTGAATTTGTCATGTGCCAAGCAACTATGCTGAAACCATGTGAATGAAATGATGTGTAGGCATACCTTATTGCTTATAACCTATATAAAAATACTATGTCATTTTATATAAGGAACTTTGGCAGTTTCGGATTTTGGGATCTGCAGAGGTGGGGATATTCTGAAACCAATACCCCGTGGATACCGAAGAATAACTGTAATGCCTTTTGCCTTAAATTCTATTTTGTCTGGTAACAATGCAGCTATATTAGCTATCTTTTAAATAATATTTTCACTGTTTTCCTACCTTTCAACCTTATGGTACATATTAGATGTATTGCTTATCAATGCCATTTAACTTCCTGTCATTTAACCTCATTTGTCAGCTCCAAAGTATTATAGAATACCAAAGTATTATCATTTGCCTGCCTGCCTGCTTTCCTTCCTTCCTTCCTTCCTTCCTTCCTTCCTTCCTTCCTTCCTTCCTTCCTTCCTTCCTTCCTTCCTTCATTTTTTTCTTTCTTTTTCCTTCCTTTTTTTTCTTTCTGATCAGATTTACTATTATATGTATAGTGTAGAACTTTTTAAAGTAATCACATGCTTAATATTCATTTGGCTTTTCAAATCTGTAGATTGGTGTTTAGCTGTGGAAAAAAATTTTCATTAATTATCTCTTCAAATATCATCTCTATCAAATTCTCTTCCTGGTGAAACTCTGATGAAACTTAAAATATAGTTCTCATTTTATTTTCTATGAACTTCTTTTTCATAGTTTCCTTAAAATTTTGTTCTATGCTGCATTCTACATCTCTTTTTTTTATGTATCTTCAGCTTCGTTTACTCTTTTCCTCTGAGTCATTAATTTTGCTATGAAAACAGTTGATTGAGCTGTTTTTTAACATGATTTTATTTTTTAAAGCAGTTTTAGGCTTACAACAATACTGAGAGGAAAGTGTAGAGATTTCCCATGTACCTCCTGTCCCCATATATGTGTAGCCTTTCTTATCAACATCACTCACCAGTGTGGTAGATTTTTTTTTACCAAAGATTAGCACACACTGATGTCATAATTACCCAAATTTCATAGTTTACCCTAAAGTTCACTCCTGTGTTGTACATTCCATGGGTTTGGAAAAATGTATAATGATAGGCATCTGCCATCATAATATTATACAGAGTATTATCACTACCTTAAAAATCCTCTGTGCTCTGCCTATTTTTCCTTCCTCCCTTTCTTCAACCCTGGCAACCACTGATCATTTTAGTGTCTCCATAGTTTTTTCCTTTCCAGAATGTTATATTGTTGGAATTGTATAGCTTGTGGCATTTTAGATTGACTTCTTTCACTTATTAATTTGCATTTAAGTTTCCTTCATGTATTTTCATGGCTTGACACCTGATTTATTTTTAGCATTGAATAATATTCCATTGCCTGGATGGACCTTGATTTACATATCTATTCACCTACTGAAGGATATCTTGATTGCTTCCAAGCTTTGGAAATTATGAATAAAGTTGTTATAAATAACCATGTAGCTATTGTGTGGACATAAATTTTCAACTCCTCTGAGTAAATATGAAGGAGTGTGATTTATAGATCACATGGTATGAGTATGTTTAGTTTTGTGAGAAACCACCAGTCTTCCAAAGTGGCTATGCCATTTTGTATTTCTACAGCAATGTAAGAAAGTGACTTTTGCTCCATATTCTCAGTGTATTTGGTTTTGTCAGTGTCATAGATTCGTGTGTTTCTATTGAGCTTTTAATTTTAGTTATTGTATTTTTCATTTGAAGACATTTTGTTTAGTTCTTTTTCAATTCTTCTGGGTCAGTTTTTAGAGTTCATTGAAAATATCTTTGATACCTTCTTATGTCAAACTATTTTTTATAATATAGTACAATAGCCATTTTATAAAATATATCTGATAATTCCAATGTCTGAAGTTTTTGGAATCTGTAACTGCTATCTATTTTTCTTGACCATGCTGAGTTTTTCTTTTGTTCTTGTTTCTGTTTATGTACCCTCATGGCATATGAAATTTTATTGGGGGAAATTCTTTAAAGCCTAGAAAGAACATTTTTTCTTCTAGCATAAATTTGCTTCTGGCTCCTATATGGAGTTTCTGCTAGTCTAGGGCTACCTTAAAACCATGTACAGTGCTTAAGTTTTCCCACACTATCCAGGTGATATTACTCCAGGACTATGCAAGGATAGCCTCAGATCACAATTTCTCAGAAACCCACGCCTCCCAACCTTTCACTCCCCTTTCTCATAGAATTTTTCTCTGCTGTCTACGATGCCCATCATCAAGTCATCCCTCCCTACTATGGCCTACAGAGACAGGTTACTTCTGGTTCACCATTACTGCTCTGAAGATAGAGAGCTTTTGGGTCCCAATTTAATGAGTAGAAGATCTCTTCCGAGACTCTTCACCTTGGGCAGGCCTTAGGTCTTAACTTGCATTGCCCTTGACCCATGCAGTCCACAAAAGTGAATCCTGAGATAATTATAGCTAGTCTTAGCTCTTGATCAAAAATTTAGGATGGGCCTGTGCTCATTTCCCCTCCTTGAGGGCAGAATGGTGGGGGCTGCAAGCAATACCTGTCACTGGCAAAGACCACCTATCTCTGGGGAGAAGCCATCTCAAAAAGATTAGTGGTAGCAGAGGCTGTGCCATAGTGGCTAAGGAAGAGACTGAAGTGAATGAATCTGCAGGATCTCATATAAGTAAAAGAAATGAATAGTCTGAAATGGGGCTAATTTTTGAACATAGCTAGTGTAAGCTTGTGCATTATAGTGATTATTACAGTTTTAATCTGATTTTCCCATGTCTGCTATGACCTTTGAAGTCAAGGTTAAACTTATATTTATAGTAAACTCAAGGTCAGTGATGAGAGACTAGATGCAAATAATGTATGTATGTTCCATATACTACCTCCTAGTAAATTGTCTTTAAAAATGTTCCTTGTGATTATTGTTGACTTTAGCAGTTTACTTCACCAACAGTCACTTTTTGTGTAAATACATTCTGCTTCATAGCCTTATATGTTAATTTACTTTTTATCAATTCAATTCATGAGCTCTTATTTCAAATAAACTACAATGAAAAACAAGAAACAGCTTATTAATGTCAACCTGATTTCTTCCTCTTGTAGACATAAGAGGTTTTGCCAATGGATAAGTGACTTTATGACAATAAGTAATTCTATTTCTTGAAAATAATATATTAATTCAAAATCATATTTTCACTAACTCTGGGGGGTTCTGCTCTGTGTCTGGGGCTTAGAAAATTAGTGTTTAATGATGTTTCCAAGAATAAGGAGTAGTATGAAAATAGTTGGTTTCTTATTTCCTATAAATTTAATCCAACTGCAGATGAGCAGTTTGATGTTATGGAGTTGCACACAGACTCTGTTGCCAGACTGCCTGGATTTGAATCCTGGTTCAATAGTTTAATATCTGTGTGACTTTGAGAAAATTACTTAACATATCTTTCCCAACAGTTCCTCATCTATAAAATAGATGACAATGACAGTACCAACCTCTTGTGAGGATTAAATAAATAGAATATAAACCATCAGTAACAGTACTTTGTATATTCTATGTATGTCACAAGTACTTTTTATAAATTTTTGCTATTTATGTATACAGGGTGCAGATGGTATTGAAAATGTTGAAGAGTGGTAGCAGAACCTGGGCTACATGGGAATCTGCTCTCTGTTCTTTACTTGCCATTTTCTTCCTCCTAGAGGGTAATAACAGGATAGTAGAATAGGCAAATTATTACTGTGGTCCATTTTTTCCCCGTGTGCTTAGAGTGAGCTGTGATGAGAGGGACTTACGCTGAAGGCATGCCTGTTCCAAAGAGTGCACGATTCCATCTTACCCTTGAACTAGAGTGAGTCTTTACCCCAGGACTCCTACATCAAGTCAGATGGGAGTTGGGAAAGCATTGACATCTTAATGCACCCTTAAGATAGCAGGTTATTTTCACATGTAAATATAGAATAAGGTTCCTACAAAACAGTTTAGACATAGGCCATGTGGAAAATTATTAGATAACTAAATTTTTGGTTTCTCATTTTTCTTAGTTTGTCTTATGCTAACTAAGCATATTTTCACTATAGATCATAAAATCTTTTGAATATTATAGTGTTTAATTCTTATAACCATATATTGTCTCCACTTTTTGTATATTTTATAGCAATATGGTGATTAGGAAGCATGATCTTCTTATTCTGAAATTTTATGATATTAGACTATTTCAGTAAGACATTGGTGAAACATTTTGAATAAGGAAATATATGCCTTATTTATATCTCCAGGGAAAGAAGTCCCATCGAACCTTTAAATGATTTGCTCTTTTAAAAAATATAACTCATTTTGGAAATTATCTTATATCTCACTTAAGTCTACTCTCCTAAAGTTTAATCTCACTCTTGTTTATTTCTCAATAAAAATGGAGAGCAGCCAATATCATCCTCTTCATGTACTTGAGAACCATTATTTAAAAATTCCTTTGCTAAATAATCTCCTTTCGCCAAAGGCCTTCATTATAGATTCTATTTTTGAATCCTTTGATCTGTTTTACTGCTCTCCATCTCTCTCTCTTAAATCTCTGAATCTAAACAATATGCATTCCTGTGGGTCTGACCAGTGTAGTATTATACTGTACGTGTCACCTCAGATTCCTAATGCTTAACTACTATTTATACAACCCAGTATCACACTTGCTTTTTTAAGAACAGTAAAAGCATTTTAATGAAGGTGATACATTATCTCAGAGCATTTATTTGTGTCACAGGTAAACTAAGGCCATTTAAAAACAAACATCCTCCCTTCACACAAAATAGTATGTCTTGATTGTAATTTTTTTTCTAATTAAACAAGTTCTTTAACAGTTGTTAAGGAACAGAACTATGTTCCAGAAATACTTGGGGTTAATTATGGTGTATTACACATTAAAGGGGAAAAAAAACAGGGTGCAAAAGGATGAAAAGAATAAATTTTTAGTAATTAACTGAATTATATTTCTTTAAAAATTCTAACGTGTCTGAAATAAATAAATAGATTTTGGGTTGAATTGCTAGATCTCACGAGTGACATGCTTTTAATCTTTCTACTTTGAACATGGATTGTAGACCCAGTGTTTGTGTTTGAAGTCTGCATCTCTCATTAGTATAGTTAAATAAAATTGGGATAATTATGTTATGAAACTGGAACCAAAATTGGCAAGGAAACTCAGTGAAATTTAAGATTCCCTTGATTATTGTGCCAGCTATCCGATTATTTCTTAAATTTATGGTTAATCCAAAGAGTACATGGCCTAGATAGATTATTTTGTTACTTTAACTCTGTTTGCATGATAGGTTATGATGTTGCTTTGTTGAATACCAAAATTTATTTACTTCTTCCCTTTGTGTCTTTGTCTTTAAAGAGCTTTCACTACTTTTAAAAATACTGCAATTAGAGATTTTCATTAACCCCTTCTGTTCACAGTTATTCTCATATTGCTGATGAAATCTTTGTTCTTCTTTGGAAGGATTAAATTATGGCCAACCATTTACAGCATATTTATAATTTACTTATGACTCAAAATAAAATAAGATAAAAAATTAGTGAAACTTAACATGTGAAATGTTCCATATGTGTAGATGTGCTCAGATTATTTTTTCCATATAACTAAGTCACAAATCACTGAGATATAACTATGTTCAAGCACTGTATAAGAGTTCATGAATATTTAGTGCTTTGTATCTATTTCTAAGTCTGTGAAGTTTCATAAATCAGCACTGTTTTTGCTTAGTTGCTACCTACTGTGATTTTTATGTTCTCTTCCGTATCATAGGGTCTGAGTTTCATACAATTTGCATAGAAAATCATTCTGGGTAGGTAAAAAACATATGGTGGTTCAGTGTTAAGGGTTATGATTTAAGTGTGAAAGAAGTAGGAAATGCATTTAAATTTCAGCTTAAACTCTGACTGTTATGTGTTGTTTATAGATTAGTAAATAGCAAGATCTTAAGAATCTATTCCTAAATTCATGATCTGGAATACAAACTATTACCAAGTATTTCCTGTCTGAGTGCTCCATTGACAATTTTCAGACTTTATAACTATAAAAATAGGCCCTTGGTTATTTTATTTATTGGAGTGTTACATGTTCTAAACCAGTGAGTCCCAATATGGCAATTATCAGTATCATATGGGTTGTTGATTTCTGAAAAATCAGATTTCTAGACTCAACCCTAAGACTTTTTTTTTTTTCTTAACTTGATAGCATTAAAATAGTGATTCTCAAAGTTGGCTGTACGTTAGAATTGCCTGGGGAGCTTTAGAAAAAAAAAAAAACCTAATATCTCAACTCCATCTAATCCTTGAGTATGATGTAATTGATTCCGAGTGACCCTAACTCAAACCTGAACCCTGAGAGTTTTTCAGGCTAATATCCAACCACTTTTGAGAACTACTACTTTAAACAAAAGATTTCTTGATTAAAAGCATGATATTCAGAGTTTCTTACAGTGCATATGGATTTCGTTTACAATTTTAGAATTTCATTACCATCTTCAAATATTTCTTTCTTTTTTTTTTTTTTTATTTATGAAGTTATACTGATAACCCCTGGGAGAAGTAGAGGCTCATGCCTTCAAGCAAGTTCTGTTATGGAGAGAAGTCTGAGCCTGTTTACTTCACCAGGAGAAATACATGACATCTTTGAGAAGTGCTGGAGAAGTTGGACTGCCTTCTTCCTACCAGATGGAGAGCCGACAGGGAAATTAAAGATGGTACAGTCAATAAGATAATTTTGCTGTTCTCAGGACAACCGGGAGGCCTACTGTAGTTTGAATTGGCCCTTAAATTGGTAATAATAGCTAACATTTATGAGGACTTGTTATATGCCATATACTGAGAGTTCTTCACCATAACCCCACCGCTATTTTATGGGAAAGGAAAGAGCAGGCACAGAGAGGTTAAGAAACTTTCCCAGAGTCATACAATTAGTATGCAGTAAAGGCTAAATCTAACCCAGGCAGACTGACTCCAGGGCCCTTGTGGATGCCTATGATGCCACCCTGACTGACTAACGCGACCACAACATAGTATAACAGGTATGAATGATGGAGTCTATGAACAAATTGAAATTTGGTCTCGTATAAGCAACTTATATCTTCTAGCTTCAATAATTTCCATGTACAAAATGGGGTTAATAATATTATCTTCTTCCCAGGTTATTACAAGGTTTTTCAGATTTTAGTGCCTGGATTATAGAAATACTCAGAAGATAACTTCTGTTTTTATGAGTCCACACAATTTGAGTCCAAACTCAGAAATTTTGGGTTTGAATTCATTGCCATTCTTCCTGCGGGTAGGCTAGATGTTAGTTTTAGTCAGTGTATGTAAGTTAGTTCAAGTTTATTCAAACCCTGAAATTCTCCAGTTTTTATAAATTGTATTGTTGACTCGGATACATTATCATAATTAGTTGGCAAAACTCCTGTACTCTTCTCGCTATGGTTAATCATTTAATTGGTTAAATAATTTTTTTTTTTTACTTAAGATTTCAAACTTTGTTTCAAGCATCATTCTTAGGGAATGTACTACTTTAGGTACTGAGTAGAAGATTTTCCTGAAGAATTAATATGGTAGCTCACTTAAAAGTCTGTCATAACATGTTACCACATAAAATTACTGAAATTTGTGTCAAGATACTTGGATTCTATCTTTCCAGTCTACTTTCCTTAAATACCGGGCAGTTCCAGGTATGTTCACCTAACCTCTTAAGTCTTCAGTTGTCTTATATGTAAAATTTACAAGCTGTTTTATACGTTAGCAATGGTTTCTTCTCACGCTAATAGTATGTAATTCTGGATATTATAAAATAGCAGCAAGGATATATTTACATATGTAAACTGAATATGTAATGAGAACTGCAGTTCTCACCCACAGTTCATCTTTTTAGTTCCAACAATTTCTTCCTTATTCTGAGCTCATCTGTCAAAATGAAGAAGTAGGATTTTGTGATTTCTAACTTTTTATAAACCTATTAATCTTTCTTCCAGTATCAGTTACTTGTGAAAAATGCAACAGGCCCACTACCTAGAGATTCCTCCTTTGGTCATTTCCTAACAATTTTTGAAAAATTGTTTTATCTTGCATCATCTAGTATTTTTATTACCTGATTATAGTATTGATCCTGGATATACATTTGATTACGCAGATAACAAAAATATTTTTTAAAATTCACCAACAAGCATACAAACACAAGTTGAAATAATAGATATAAGACTCCCTGCCTTGAAATATATTAGACAATTAGTTGCTCATATTTACATTGCATAATTTAATGAGTTTTTAAAATTATAGTTGACACACAATAATATACCAGTTGCAGTTGTACAGCCTAGTGATCAGATATCCACATAACTTACAAAGCGATCTTCTCATTAAATCTCGTACCCTTCTCCCTTACAGATTTATGACAATATTAACCATCTTCCCACGCTACACTCTACATCTCCATGTCTATGCTGCAACTATCCATTTGTACCTCTTAACCCCTTTGCCTTTTTTTGTAATCCCCCCAAACCTCCCTCCCATCTAGTAGCCCTCAAAATATTTTCTGTATCTACAAGTTTATTTCTACTTTTGTTGTTGTTGTTGATTTTGTTCTTTAGGTTCCATGTGTACATGAAATCATGAGATATCTGTCTTTCTCTATTTGACCCATTTCATTCAGCACAATACCCTCAAGGTCCATCAGGGCAATACTTTTTTCAATCTCCTTCCTTTTAGTCTGTGTGTATCTTTTAATTTGAAGTGAGTCTCTTGTAGGCAGCACATGTGGGGGTCTCGTTTTCTTATCTATTCAACCACTCTATTTTTTGGTTGGAGCACTTAATTCTTTTCCACTTGAGGTATTTGTTGATAGGAATGTAGTTATTACCATTCTTTATTCCTGTTTTCGATCCATGTTTTTTTTTTTTTCTTAAAAAAGTCTCTCTAACATTTCCTGTAATATTGGTTTGGTGTGATAAATTCTTCTAGCTTATTTTTGTCTAGGAAGCTATTTACCTGTCCTTTCTTGGGACTCTCTGAGCTTCCTGGGGTTGGAGGTCTATTTCCTTTACCAGGTAAGGGAAGTTTTCCATCATTACTTCTTCAAATGGCTCTTCAGTGTCTTGTTTTCTTTCAGGTAACCCTATGACACGAATATTTTTTACTTTTAACTGAGTCCCATAGGCTCCTTAAATTATTATTACAGTCTTGGCTTCTCTTTTCTTGCTCTTCTGCTTGAGTATCTTTGGCTTTCTCATCCTCTATGTCAGTAGTTCAATCCTCTTCTTTATCTACTCAGTTTATTCCATCTAATATACTCTTTATCTCAGATAATGTGTTCTTTATTTCTGACTGGTTTCCCTTTATAATTTACATTTCCATATTTATGTTTTTTATCTCTTTGTTAAAGTTCTCACTGAGTTCATCTATGCTTTTCCTAAGTTCATTGAGCATCATTACAACAGTGTTTGGAACTCTGCATCTGTTAAATTGCTTGACTCCATTATTCCTAGATCTCTGTTCTGTTCTCTCATATGGTTTTTGCTTCTTTGTCTTCCTATTTTGGTTGCCTTTCTGTGTCTGTTTCTATGTACTAAGCAAAGCTCCTAAGTCTCCCATTCTTATTAGTGCAGCTTTGTATAGTAGGTGTCCAGTGGCACAGTCCTGAGAGGGGTTCAGCTGCAGGCCACGTTTAGCCCCAGCCTGGAACCCTTCAGGGCCACCTGTTAAGATTCAGCAATTAATCAAAAGGCCATACCAGAAACCAAGGGCAGCTGCCACCAGTGTGAGTCCTGATGCTGCTCAGCAAGGAGCACCTGACTCGCAGAGAACACACCTGGATGTGGCTTGGTTGGGGCTGTGAACTGGGGAAGATGGGGTTTCAGGGAATCTTCTGGGAAGAGTGACCTCTGTTATCCAGATGATGATATTTCAGCTATGACAGCACTGTGTCAGCATACAGGGAGTGGGGAGGGCTCAACTGAAGAACGGTGGATACCTACGGCACTTCTGTTAGGGAGAGATCCTACACTCCGGCCCTCACTTGGACAACTCAATATCCCTCTCTAAGTCCCCCCATGGTGCCCCCTGTTTAGCTTACGCAGCACTGGTGGTCAGAGTGAGCATGTCCATCACCATGAGTCTGCTCAAGGACACGGCCCCTTTAAGAGGCATCTGCAGGTGCTGGATGCTGCTGCTGCAGCCTCTGTCCGACTCAGCAGCTGGGGACTGGGCAGCCTTGTGTCCGGGCCCCATCCTACCTCCTCCTGATGCAGGGTGATTTATTATCCCTTTCCCTAGTTGTAGACCTTGTTCATCTAGATCCTAGGTGACTTTCTTTGCTATTTGCTCTGTGTTTCTGTCACAACTCTGGTTTGGTCACAAGAGAGATGAACAAAGCCTCTATCATCTATGCCATTTTTTCCCCTCTCCTCTGGATATAAGACTCTTTGCAGAAATTATTTTCAAACCTCTGACAACTGGTGCCATTCATTTGTATTAGAACAAAATATGATTGTTCTATTTAACACAAAATTACATATGTTATGATAGAGTGCTTCTCAAACTAACTTGGGTGAAGAGATGGTTCCTTTTTTATAATATGCAATTCATTGAATACCAAATATTTTATAAAATACAAAAAAAAAGAATTACTATAAAAAATACACTTAAAAAACCACAAATTTAATTTTAAAAATTATTTGTTTCAATAGGCACTGGATCTGTGGCTAAGACATTGGTTTGCACTAGTCTCAAAAATCATTTGACTTTATCGTTTTTGTAAGTTTGACATTTTTTAAAGCAAAAATAAGTATTTTACAACATCTACAATCTCGTGATATTATAGTGAACACATTCACCTCTTCATTTACAGGAAATGTTTCCTTATAATATTTGAATAAGGGTGAAAAGTAAACTGTAATGAACCTTAATCACTTTACTTCTCCCTTCTTTATTCCCTTCTCTCAATATGTAGTATTTCTTCAAAAGGCTAAGTCTGGCTAGTTTCAGGCAACTCCTGCATTCAGAGACTAGATCTTTCAGGTTCTTTCCATGGTTAAAAAGTAAGTAGATATTAAGTTTCACCTGTACTTAACCTTAGTGGGAATGAGTTCAGTTCTTGATAATGGTTTTTAATTATAAGGGGAACTGGGTGTCTCACATGCGAAGAGGGGATACTATCAAAAGGGGCCATGTCAGAGATTTTCCCATGATTCGAATGTCAGAATCATTGTCCAAGTGGGAAATAAAAGAAAAAGTGGATGATGAAAGAAATACAAGATGATTACATTGTGAAAATATATGAGGCTTTAGGGCATTTTCCCCCATTATATTTATGTAAGAAAGAATACAGAAATTACTATTTCTCAAAATAGTAATTTTACTGAAAACTTCAAATAGCCAATTAGAAATATATTTATACATGTACACATATAATATATATTATGTGTGTATGTATATATACATATTTTTTTCCCAAAAGATAGTTGCTAGGCGAGTAGACTTTCCAGTCCCCAATGAAGGATTCATTTCACAATTAGCTTAAGCCTACACTTGTGAAATTTGAAACCTTACTCATCTGGCAGAGAAAAAGATCATAACTGCTGAGAAGAAATACAAAACTCTTTCAGAGCATCCAGATTTTACTTCTAAATCTTATCCTTCAGGGCCTTTTCCCTATACTTAAAAAAAATCTTATCCACCATGGAATTTTCTACATTATCTCACAACCAAGATAACTATTATAAAGCAAAATCTACCTTTATAAGGAACCATGAGAGGTTTCTTTCTGACAATATATTAAGAATACTGTGCTTCTTCTAAGCTACTCATTTGTTTTATCTTTTCATTTAGTTCTGTCACTTATTGGATCTAAGACTTCAATAATTTATTTAACTTTTATGGAATGTACTTATTCTGCCTCAAAAGTGGGGATAAAATTTTACCCACCTAATAGCATTGCTTCATAGATTAAATGAATGAATGTATAATAAGTACTTGGAATAGGAGTTGGAACACAAGTACTTAATAAGTATAAGCTATTATTACTATTGTAATATATTTAATCATGCTTTCTTTTTTTCTTTTTTTCTTTTTTTGCTCTTTTCCCTAGGAACATTAGGATGAAATTTGTTTTTGGTAGCTGTTCACTATCTTTTTATTGCCCTTATTCTCAATTTTTCATCAGGTTTTTTTTTTTTTTTTTTAATCCTGCTTTTCTGGATGTATATATGCAGGTTGCCTCAAATCCTTTTTTTTTTTTTTTTTTTTTTTTTTTTTAATAAAGAGGTATCCATCAGCCTCCTAAAAACTGAATTATAAGTCCACCTGTGGTCAAGAATTATCTCAAGGACATTTGAAACTCCGATTGGCTTAATTCTGGTTTCCTGAACCAATCAATGGAAAGGGAGCTGGAATTGTTATACTTGACTTGGAAAATCATTATAACCTTATGACGGGGGTCAATTCTTGAAGTTTCATTGCTGTTACACTACCGTAATTGCTGAGATAAATGATGAATAGTCAACCTTAATATCAATTACAGTAGAATATTCTAAATAGGAAAGTATCTTACTCATCTTTGTATCCCTAGTATCTGGCAGTTTCTGGCATATTACAATACTCAGTAAATAGATGGTAAATGAACAAGTCATTTTTGCTTGGATACCCCATTTTCAATTTGGCAATCTGAGCACTCGAACCATAATTATAGCCATAGAATTTCCTCAAAGTAAACTTTTTTTTTTGGAAAAAAGACCTACCTATAAGGCAAAACACTATAAACCTTCTTATGATTTAACCTCCGCCTACTTCATTTTGTATCACTCCCCCATGCTCACTCTGTACTCTAACATTACAAAATCATTGGAAGGTTTCTGAAACCAACATACTTTTTCACTCAAATTTTTACTTGGACATGCTGATCCTTCTATCTAGTACAGTACTTATCCTTTAAACCTGGGCCTAGGTCTCTGCCTCTCCATAGGAGATTTTTTTCACTAACATGCTAACATTTATGACCGCTCCAAACCTGATACATATTCTCATTGTTACCCTCTATACATTCTTTCTTAACTCAAGCCTCAGACAATGCATGATGGAGAAAGAGTACAGGTTGTGCAATCAGGAAAAAACTGGGTCAGGTCCTGTTTAGCTGTGTAACTAAGCCCTATTACTTAAGTCTGCTGAGTTTCAGGTTACTTATTTTGAAATGAAGATAGTAAAGTCTGTCTCATGAGGTTGTTTTGAAGATTAAATTAGGTAATATATGTAAAGGTCAAACACATAGTTGATGTTCAGTAAAAAATAATAAAGTAAATACTCAATAACTAAAATGTGTTTAGCATTATTGGGGGAGCTTGAAAGAGCAATGATCATGTAACAGATTTATGATGATGGGTTAAAAAAATCAATACAAATTTTGATTTAAGGCATTAGAGTTTTTAGAATTAAATTTATTTTAGGGTTATAAATGTGCAAGGGAAGAACCATGTTTTTAACTTCCTCTTAAATAGCACTTAGCATAGCATCATGTGTTAATAGAAACTCACTAATGATTTTGATGAATGACCAGCAAGCAATTTATTTCCTTTGTTCACATCACCTTAAGGTTCTAGCATAGAGTCAAATTTAAGAATGATAAGCATGATATTAAAGCAGTAGTGCTCCAAAACCTCAGCATAAGCACTGGTTTCCAGATGAGGCTATTCTTGAAAGACTTAATTTAAGCTTTTCCACTTAGCATTTAATGTGACTTATTTTGTACAATGACAAAGCTGCAGGTGTTAACAAACTCTAAGAGTTTAAAAATGTGCTGTGGTATATTTAAAGTGACCAAAATAACATTTTTTAAGATTCAAAAATAAACTGTTGACATAAATCACAGAAATACCACTGCTTAAAAAATGAGATTTATTGCATTTCATCATTTTCACTCAGCATTAAAGGTTCTTCATAATATATCCCCAGTTTACCTTCCAAACACCTCCAGTATCTATTTGCTTCTCAGATCCTCTACAGTTTATTCTTAAGATAGAATTTTTCCACATCTGCCTTTAGCTTCTGATGTATTTTAGTATAAAGACATGACTTTTCCATCTTTTTATTCCAAAATGAGCTGAAGATCAGGGCCTGGCAAGTGGGATACTCAGGACACATTTGATTAGTGGTGGGTGGCTCAAAGAGAGGCCTAAGCTAGAATATGGAAAAAAAAATCAGACACATCCAGTCCTCCTTGAAATGGAATGAGGACCTCATGGAAAGGTTAAATAGAGTTGTGGGATTTTTGGTGGGTCTCACCTGGCTGATAATAAAAGCAATGCTCAAACTTCCTCTGGTAGTATGCTTGACAGAGAATGAGTTGGAGGTTGCTGAGGTACACAGACTTCTCCAGAGACAGAGGACAAAGGTCAGAAGGGAAAGTCAATTTTGAATGAATCACAAAACCTAATACCTAGCTGATCCTTCAGCTCAAATATTCTCTCCTCAACTCCTTCCTTCCTCAAGATTTGTAGCAGAACCCAGGGAAGGATCTTATAAGTCAGAAGATAGACAGTTTAGAACCACCAAGTGAGTGGTGAGAAATTAGTTACTTTAGTCAACAATGCAAAAGGGCATCACAGTAGGAAAGCTGAATGTGAAGAATAAGGGTGCATTAAAAAAAGGGTTGGCATTCTTGTCTCCTGATTCTCCATACTTCCAAACTTCTAAGCCTAAAGAAACTTTTAGAATCTGGGCTTTTTCTTAGAGAAACAAAAGAATAACATTTAAAATGATTTGTAACTCCTTAGAAGAGATTATTTCCCTGTAGAGTCCTTCAGATGGAAGAAACCAAGTGTGACATTTTACAATATAGGAAGGGGGAGAATCCTCAGTAATTGAGAAAACATTTCTATTCACAGTCTTTATACTGAGGCTTAGACTATACCAAAATGACATCTGTTCTTGATAAAATTAGCATACCAAAATTTAACAAGTTTATTATTTAAAAGATATGGTATGTCTCCATTTTACCTTGGTAGGTCTATAGAGGAGAAAATGTGATCAGGAAGTTTTACAACCTTGTGGTTACACCAACTATTCTTTTTACGTAAAATAACTTATTCCTTCATTGCCTCCAGAAAGAAATCTGAATGTTTGAACATTTATCCTAAAAATACTGAGTCATCAATAAGAATTTAAGAGGCTGAGAAATCAACATTTGGTAAGTTTGCATCCCTCACCTACAGCACTCACTTGTCTCCACCAGCTCCCTGCAGAATTGAGATCAAGAAAAATATTATGACCATTATAAAATGCACACGCAAAACTTTTTTGCATATCTGATTGATAAAGTTATTTTTCAATACAGTTATATGTAAATGATGACTATGAAATATTTTTCCCGATTTTAATCCAATATTTCCCATCCTTTAAAACCTGATTTAAGTCCTAGATGTTTGCCCTTCTATACTCTTTCACCTCCATTTTATTAAATTTTCTTAAGTCATAGCAGCACTCTCTTTTTTAACCTCTAAATTTAAAGCACTGTTACCTATATTTTCTATCTGTCCATTTGACAATGGCCCAAAGACATATTATTTGACTGTTTAGTTTTTCATATATAAATTTAGTTTAGTCACCTTAGCCACCAATATGTTCACGTTTAATTTGGTTAGCCATACTATAGCCCCAGAAGCTAGAAATTTGGGAATTCTAGTCTAAAAAAAGTTTTAAGATCATTTTTTAAAACAAATAAATGAACACTTAACAGGAAGTACCTTTCACAAACACTGTACTGAACATGTATCAGTGGGAAATTTTCAGTGGCAAACATTATTAATTCCCAGTGGGTTTTTTTGTACCCAATTCTATACTTTCTGTAAAACTTTATGTTTATCTATTTCTTATTTTTAAATTAATAAACATTCATTTTTGAAATTTTCAAAAGCATGAAATAGTGTAAATGAGTAGAAAAAAGGTCACTTAAACTCCTACTATTCATATTTCTTACATTTTTTGGTTATATATTTGAGACTACATACAATTGCATATCCTGCTTTTGCATTTAATATTATAACTTGAGGGCATTTTCAAAGTCATTTAAAACCTCTAGCAAACATAAATTTAAAGCAAAAACAAATGGTTCTTTGTTTCCTATTTTTATTATATGATTAATTCATGTTAGTTATAGAAATTTCAAATAATACATGTGTACATAGCAACAGCAATCCCGCCACACAGAAATCAATGCAGTAATATTTAATGTAAATCCTTCCAAATTTTTGCCCTTGTATTTAAACACAAACTTAAATGCATGTATAAAGATAAATAAATAAATATATATATATATATATACATACATATGTATGTATATATATATATGTGTGTGTGTGTGTATACATGTATAAACATAAGCAACACTGTGATCACATTTTGTATACAGTTTGGCAGTCTACATTTATCATTTAATACATTTTGGATATCTTACAATCTATTAGCTACATATATATTGTCTACTCTGTTAAACAGCTGCATAGTATTATTAAAAGAATTCAAATGATTACATAAAATTACGTTGAATAGATGTGTTATGGTATAATTAACCTTTCCTTACTGCCCATTCCCATTCTTCCATTGAGAGAGACTTGGTGTGTTTCTTAAGTTTAAAAACAGAAAAATTCTAAGCTAAAAGTAAGGCTGAGATGATCATCATTACCTATAAATAGCATCCACACATAAAAATATTTCCTTAGAATAGTCTCGCTTCTGGAATTATTGATTCAAGTATGTGGCAAATCTTGACTCTTGCTAAATGTTATAAATTTTCTATGGTTTTAATTAAAAAATTTTTTACTATTCCTTATTTTATCTAAAATTATTGTGTGTACATATCCTTTAATTTTATTGCACTATATTTTAAAAGCCTTTTGCATTTAAATTTGTAGTTCTGTCATTATCATGAAAGATACTAGATGTGCTTTTATAAAATTCAGTTTGATTTTAAGAAAGGTAACTGAATAGATGTCTGGTATGTGTGTGTGTGAAATTTGCTTGTTGATTGATTTGATAGTGGTTACTGGATCTATCTTTTGTCCTCTGTCAGCCCCTTGGGAAAAGTTTATGGCACTAGACAGAATGTAGTGTACCCAGAAATATAAAACTGGTCACCAGAAGCTGCATTAACTGCTTTTATTCTATAATAATGAGAAGGATGATGATATAGATGGGAAACGAGATTGAGATCTCATCTACTAAGAGATGAGGTTTGATTTAGAAAAGTGTTCAAGTATGGTCTTTTACAATTCTCTATGACATGTGTGTGTTCAGAGTTAAAATTTCATGAAAATTTTGCTCAAGGAATTACTTTGCACCTCAGTTCAATGTTAATATACTTTACTTCTAAGCAAACAAGAATGTAGTGGTACTATTTCTAACCTAAGAACATATGCATAATGTTCCATTAGTAGTAATATTTTCATCCGAACATTGTTGAACATTAGCAAGTGATAACATTTGTAGGCAGTAATCAGAGACTTGACAGCTTTCCTCATCACAAACGTTTTTCCTTCTAGGAGGCGAGAAATATAAATTGAATAGAATACTTCAGAAAATGATTATTAGCTGATGTTAACTCAAATATCAAGTTGGAGTTGGATTACTTGTTTTAAAAAAAGAAAAAAAGACAAAGTGATCTGAAGTTGTTTCCTAATGGCTTCATTTTATAGGTGAACAGTCATAATAGATGAAGAACAAAGTGGAATTAGGCAAAATGTCTTATCTTGCTCAGAGAAAATCTTCTGTGAATAGAGTGATGGTATACTTTGTGATGAATAGGAGAGAGTGTTACTAATAATATTAGTATAATAATACTAATAATAATGATTTGGGACATTAAGGCTTAAATCTCTAGTGAAACCATGGTTGAGAATGTCCTCTCCACAATTTATCTCCCTGTCCATAGAGACGGCCACTTTTACCCTTTTTAGCTGGTACTTTGAGTATTTACTTCCATATCTTTAAACAATATGCTTATATTGCTACTGCTTAATTTTTCAGTTTTAGTTATTATATATTTTTTCCTCACAGGAGAAAAGGAAGACTGTGGTAGGCAGAAAAATGCTCCCCACCCCCTAAAGAGAGAGAGAGACAGAGAGAGAGACAGAGACAGAGACAGATTGAGAGACAGAGAGAGAGAAAGAGAGAGACCGAGAGAAAGAGACAGACAGACTATGAGCTGCTGGGTGTTGAAGAAGACACTCTTCAAATCAGAACTCATTTATTTCCAAGTTTGGATAAGGACTACAACATAGGTTGAAAATGTATTATTTTTATTTGTTCATATTTTGAATAAGAAACAATATAAAATGCCAAGAAATTTTTGATATCTTCACAATCTTTATACTCATCTTTACCATCCTATTACTTATTCATGTTAATATAATTATTTTCAAACTCTCTTCCTCTGCCATATAAATATGTGTCATTGGATAATTGAATATAAACCAGTATATATGTTCTAACATTTTTCCACATACTAGTCTTCTCCACTATCACAGATACTGTACTGTGCTGTTCAAATCCCCCTTTTGGAACTGAGAGACTTATCCTCTGGTGATGAGAGCTTCCTTACCCAAATTCATGCCTTGAACTAGGACAAAAATGGCTCAGCCTTCTCACCCAAATTTAGGACAACTCAGGAGGGCCTTTACTTCAGAGGCTCAGAGCTCCCTGTGGGGTTAGCTGAGGAATGTGTTGGCACCCTGCAGCCCATTTTCTCCATCTGCCCAATCCTGCTGTCAGCCCTTTCCACAGGGGTTGGTCCCCAAAGCTCTGCTTAATAAGCTTTCTGTACACTAATGTCCACCTCAGAGTCTGCTTTCTGGACCTCCTTCCAGAATATTTCAGATTGAGATAGAATATCTCTCCTCTTTTAGGAAAATCCCACCCTCAGTCTATAATATTTCTAGATCAGCTCATTCCAAAGAGTGTTAATTCAATTCCTAAAATCTGGGCATCGATTGGACAGTACTATGGGGGTGCCGATGCTTCAAGACAGTCCACTGTGTGGTCTAATTATCAATGTAAGGTACAGATATGTCTCCTCAGTGTTCCTTGTCATCCAGTGCTTCACTATTAAATCACCTCCTAAGGGAAAATGAAAACTTTCTTAGCCAGTACTATCTAACTCTACACTCTCCAATACTATATTTAATAGCCAATTCTACTTGTAGAGGTACCTGTTATTTCAATTTTTGAATTTGAGTTGACTTATACCTGGTTTTAGTTTTCTCTTGGCTTCTAAATCAATTATAATTCATCAGTCTGGTTTACCAGCCCCTAAAATCATGCTGTTGTCATCTTCTTTCTCATTCTATTGTTTTCATGGATTTATGCTTTAGATATATGTTGTTATTTTAATGGGATTTAAGGAGAACCCCAGACATATATATATTCAATCCACTGTGTTTAACTCAAAGTTCCAAACAGAGTATTCTCAGTTAAACTCTATCCTCACAGACCCTAAATTTATAATAGTAAAAAGTCATTATTATGAAATGTAGGAATTAGACTCCAAAAGAATTTGTTGTAGTATAAATATTTTGGCTACCATTGAGATTAAATCATATTGAAATAGTACTAAAGAAGATTTCCTATAATTCCCTATGAAATATACTAAAATAGCATTTCAATATAAGGATTTGTGAATATAGCATATTAGTTCTTCTAAAATTCTTCAGCTCTTTCTGGGGAAGTCTTTTTCATCCTTTCAAAACTACTAAGTGAGAAAAGCAAGCTGGAAAAAATATTTCCCCAGTAAGATTTTTCTTAACATTAATTTATGTCTCCTGTGTCCTATTTTTTACCTCAGTCTTTGTCAGGCCATAAAGTAACATATTTTTAAAAAATCATGGATGGATTTCATATTTAGATATGGCAAAATATGCTTTTCTTAATAGCAAGCCAAAGAGGAAAATACTACTTTGTTTCTGAGTATTAAATGGACAAGTCTGAGCAATGCACAGGGCAGTGAAGAGCAGATAGAAATATATTACAAATATGAAATGCCTTTTAAAGCACTGAAGTATGTAACTGTTATGAAATGAGTAATACCCTATAAAATGTAGTTGCTGAATTCTATTTTTTAAGGATTTGCAACTGATGCTAGAAAATTTTTGTCCAAGAACAAAAAAAATTAAAGTCTCATTTTGAAGAGTAGAAAGATATTATTGATGGGTCTGGGGATACAATACTCCAGATTCATTCACAGAAAGTCCATTTCTTTAAGGTATAAGGAGAAAAGCAGCCATAATAGATACAATGCTGTCATTACGTTTAAAAAATACAAATAAACTCCAAGACTGGAGGAATGATAAGGAGATATATAGTTTCAAACCAACAGAAGTAATTTAAAATTTTCCTATTGCATTAGTGAACTAATCCCCATTCATTGAATTACCTGTATTTTGCTCATTATTTTGCAATCATTAGAGACTATTTCTATTTATTACTTTGATTTTTCCCCCCCCCCTGCCTTGTTTCAGTAGCTTGGTAGTTCTGATATGAGCCATTATGCTAATGAAGCAACCAAATGGGATATAAACCACATTTTTTCCTTTTCTATATATATAGTAGTTAGCTTCAAATCTGAAGTTTCCTTTTCTTCCAGTTCTCCTAACACCTGATTATGGTGTGAAACCACCTATTCTAAATTTGCCTGGTTGGGAGTATTGAAAGCTCTTAAAGACTGATGAGAATATTACTTTCTTCAATCATGGCCCCTAAGAATATATTATAATGGAAAGATGCTTTTCTTTGTTAAGTAATTCAAAAATGTGTTCCTTTTTGGTCCATAATTTACATATTTTATATGGATGATTCACTTCCATGCAACTTACTACTCATGTCAATACTACTAGTATTGTGTTAGATATACCCATTGAAGACATGCATGTACATCTTAAGCTGCAACACACACTCACACACACACACACACACACACACACACAGAGGGAGAGAGAAATAATGCTTCTTTCCTCATTGGTGAGGCTAAAACTTGGAGGAATACCCACATGTCCTAGATACGCTGCATCATGTTGGATGGAAAACTCCAGCGTTTTGGGGAAACCTTGGAATTCTAGGCAGTGGTGAGCTCCCTGCTGTGCCTTAAAAGTTATCCAGTCTTACTCTGGTGATGGTGACAGATACATGGTAGCTGCCATCAGAGCATTTTGGGGTCAACTGATTTAAAACTTCATTCTTAGTTCAGGTGGTTTTTAGCCCATATTACAGTCCAAGCAGGAAAACAGATGGCACAGTCAAAGGGGTAAAGAGGGTTGAGTGACTCCTTAAAAAGGTGTGGGCAATGTTAGAGGCATTAACAAGTAATAAAGTGCCTAAAGCCCAGCAAGAGCAGCAAGTCCTTAATGTCCCTTGGGATGAGGTGCTGAGGGGGTGACAGGAGCTGAGCAGAACACAGTCACTGCCAAACTATGGCCTCGCAGGCAAAGTTGGAGTGGTGGGATTAAATACAGTGTGACCTCTCTCTCATCCCCCCACTGACAAAACCCAGTCCAAGTGATACAGTCTATAAGGGCCAAACTTCTGGGCACATAGCCAGATTAAGAAGAGAGTGGGTCTGGAGGGAATAGATGAAATATTCCTTTAAAACTGAAAATATGGTCTGATTACTCTGAAACTGAAAATACAATGAAATTTGAATGAAAATGTGACTCAGTTAAACTCTATTACTGAATATCAATTAGACAAAGGTACAATGATGAAGAATAGAGCATAAATGAACAGTTAAGGTTGGAACCCAACATTAATTAACAAATTTAATAATATGCGCAGTCAATATTGTGTTCATTTATTCATCCATTCAGTCATCGGTTTGTCTATTCAAGGTAAGTGGCTAACCATAGACTGTTATTTATATTCAAAGCCTAACTTAATTTTTAATGAAAAAAAAAAACCCAGAAAATTTCCCTTTGTTAGTGTAAAAGAGGACAAGAATTAGAACCCAGAAATAATAGGAATGAGAGAAATATACATCTTGTATGATAAGTTTATGTGATAATTAAGTTGTAAGTGTATATGTAGACACACCTGGATAATTGTATGTTGAAGAACTAAAGAAGAAGGAGAGGAAACTGGGCCTGTTGGAGCAAGAGAGAGGGGACTTAGTCAATTTAAGTTAGTAGGGAAAAAGTAGAACTAACCTGGAAAGTGAGTAACAGCATTAAATATTCATTTATTCATACTTAGTTCCTAGAAAGAATTCTATAGTAACAGGAATGAGCTTATCCTCCCCATGGTAAGCAACTTAATGAAAATTTATTTGTGCCAGAATATAATCAACATCATATCTTTTTCATTCTGCTGGGTGTGGTACATAGCAAAAGAATCAATGAGGCATAAAAGAGTGTACAGTTTCAGGTTTGGAAAAGAAACTCACCAGTTGATCCTATTTACCAGCAGTCCTCAACCTTCTTGGCACCAGGGATCGGTGTTCCTATGAGAATCTAATGCCTGATAATCTGAAGTGGAGCTGAGGTGGTGATGCTAGCACTGGGGAGCAGCTGCAAATACAGATGAAGCTTTCCTCACCTGTCCACTGCTTACTTCCTGCTGTGTGGCCCGGTTTCTAACAGGCCACAAACTGGTACCAGTCCATGCCTCAGGGGTTGGGGGTGCCTTCTATGTACCTTTCATATAATTGTGTAAATTAGGCTTTAATGCTATATATTCCCACCTACTCTTCTTAACTCATTCTGGAGTAGGACAATGGAAGTGATTGCCCAAGCACTAATGTAAAAGCTGGGCTATAGAGTCAGACACATCTGGCATCTAATCCTTGCACACCAGGTACCAGCTCTGTGACCTTAGGCAAATCACTTAACCCCTTAAACCTTGGTTTCCTCATGTGCAAAAGATGGATTATACCGATATATTTCTCAAAAGGTTATTATTTGGATTACTTGAGATAATGCATGCAGAATAAAATGCTTGATACTTATTAAATCTCACTGAATGTTAGTGACTGTGATAATGATGATGATGATGATGATGATGATGATGATGATGACGACGACGACAACACCAATGGCAATGTCAGAATGGTTCTTTGTGATGGCTATTATTGCTGGAAGCATATCTACTAAATTTCAGATTTGATAGATTGGCATCATTTGAGAATGACTCACAAGTATGTACTACAGACAAGACTATTACTAAATTAAGATCGTATATAATACTTATTATAGATCATGACAAGTAAAGAAACATTTAGTGTGAGTTTAATTTTGACCAAAAATTCTTCTGAATCAGGGAGAGATAATTTACTAGCCTGATAGGCAGGGATCCACATCTTAGTTCATTTCTGAGGTCCCCTTGGTCTTGATCTTTGGTCTTTTTTAATAAATATAATCTCTCTGACATTATCTTTCTTGGTCTTCTCAGCCTCAATCCCTAAGAATGTCTCTCTCCACACTATTGTGGATATTGCAAGGGATGAATGGATTGCTTTTTCAAGTAATCAAATTTATTAAATATGTGTATTACCAGGACTTGCTTAGTACTAAAGACTCATGAGCTTAATTTGTTTAACTCATATTTCTCAATAGTGCATCTTTGTCTTTTGTACTCCACATTCAGTAAACTGTGGAGAAGGACTTAATATCCTACTTCAGCACATTGGTGAGAAACTGGGCATTAATTAACTTTGTCTCAATTTTCTATTGATCAGTGGTGACAATTTTAAGTACTCTAATTGTAGGGTTTTTGTCAAACTTAAATGGGATAATCTATTTACTAGTACCTAGTTTAGTGGCTGGTGTATAGTGAATCCTTAATAAATATTATTATTATATTATTTTCAGTACTACTTGAGGTTCCTCTCTGTGAGGGGATCATACTTCCCACCATGCTGAAATTAGGCTTGGCTAAGTGACTTGTTTTCGCTAATGAAACATGAGAGGAATCAATGTACGCAACTTCAAAGGGAAGCTTTTAGAGCCAGTGCATATGTCCATCATAGCTTTGCTCTCTCTACCATGAAACATACTTTTGAGATAGTGGTGCTCTATGTGTCGAGGCCATGAAACAGACACATCATGGAGGAGACTGACAGGTGAACAATCAAGGACAAGTTTCATAAGCACAGAATAAACCTTTGAGATTTGGGGGAATGTTTGTACTTGCACATACTTTAAAGGAAGCTAATACATCCCTCATGTCATC
The DNA here is from genome assembly GCA_030015415.1 of Cynopterus sphinx. Taxonomy (NCBI): domain Eukaryota; kingdom Metazoa; phylum Chordata; class Mammalia; order Chiroptera; family Pteropodidae; genus Cynopterus; species Cynopterus sphinx. The sequence goes on along the minus strand of CM057391.1, from coordinate 16,518,563 downwards.
AGAATTCTTTGTCAGACTGTTGTGTACTTGCTCACTCTTTTTGATTCTGTAGGTATTTATGTTTCTTTTTTATAGAATAAAATATATGTGCTATGGCCTCATGGCAAATTCGATCATTTGGCCACTGAAAGACTTGACCTCTGAGCAGTGCCAGCCCTAAGACAAGTCTACCTGCTGCTCTTTTCCATCATTGTCATATATGTTAATATGCTGTTCAGAATAACATTGCAATTTATGAAAATTTAGGTATAAAATCTTTTTAAAAAAATTTCTGCCAGTGACACTAAGATAACTTAAAAGCTATTTATTGCTATTCTTTTGCTTAGAAAAAATAATGCTTATATATGTGTGCATATATGTAGGAACTAAATATATAATAGGAATCGATTTATTTAATGCTTTCCATGTGTTCTTAAGTTGCATGAAAATAAAAATTTGGACTTTAGAAATCAATAGAAGAGCTCATTATCTAATAAAATAAAGATTAAAAATTTTAAATAATTCATAAATTAGAAAAATTCCACAGATTTTCCAATTATATTTAACAGTACAGGATTGTAGATTTCAATGATCAAAAGTATTATAACACAAATAATGTTTTGGTAATAATCTTCCTCCAAATTAATCTTTTTTCTAAATTTGAATTTTCTTAAGACTATTCTGTGGATGTATCCTGTCTTCCTAGGCAGCCACAAGGAACTATAGAAAAGATTATATTACTTTATAGGCAATTACAATTATATTTAGAGAAGAAAGGTACATTCTAATGTTCTCACTGTTGAGAAGTAACTGCAAAGTTAACAGAAGATTTAGAATAAGATTACAGAAAAGAAGGGTTATACCATAAAATTGTCTTTTAATACAATTTTATGGTATAGTCTAAATAATACCACAGGCATTGGAAAATTTTTATATGTGTTTGGAATTTTGGCTCAGAAGAAGATAAGTTAAAAGTTAGAAGGCATATTAAAAATAATTAAACAGAAATGGCAGAGTGGCAGGGGTTACTCTGGGAGGAGGATGCTGACACAGGTGTGTATTAGATCAGAGAGGGCTCTAAGTTCTGGAATAATTAAGATCTGCCTGTAGTTTGAGTAAGTTACTTAAAACTTCTGGATCTCAGTTACTTCATTTGTAAAACTGAGTTGGTTAAATGTAGTGAATTTATGAAATTATAAATTTATCTAAAAAAGCAGATTTCTTTTTAAAAATATTTAGTATCAAAAATTTCTAGTTCAGTCTATATTAATTTAAAAAACACTTTACTTTGGGGACTACAGCAGATATTATAAGTTGGTTCACCCACTTATTCAAACTCTCCTACTTTTGTCTTTCTCAAGTATGGAGACTGGAAAAATAGATAATAGGTAAATAAATATCACATAAAATTAGCTATACCAGCCTCCTTTACAGACAGGATTGGTGATGTGACACAGCTGTGGCCAGTGAGAACTAGATAGAAGTTTGGGACTTTTAGGAAAATCTCTCTTTTCCTTGATATGTATGTTATTCTTTTTATATTCTCCATCACTTTTGCCTTTTCTTACTCTTGAGAAAGTGGATTTGATGGGTGGAGCTGCCATTTTGTGAAAATCAGAGCAAAGCCTTGAAAAATCACAAAACCTTGGCCATCTAATCTTAAGTCATCAAACCAATTCAGGTAGCTTCCTATTTCCAGACTTCTTACTGCATTAAAAAAAAATAAAATAAACTTTAGTTTGTTCAAGCCCCTGGTTATTTAGATTTTTCACAGCTGAAAGTGAACCTTATCCTTTAGAGGAACTGAAAATAGACTCTTTAAAAGAGTCTATTTATGTTTATTCATATTGCAAACCTCATTGTGCAACTCATTAGATGCCCTAAATTCAAATGGCAACATTAAATTTATACTTTTATATCATAATGTAACATTATATTAGAGCTGAAATATAACTTAATGGTTAGTCCAAAAGTAGCATTAATTTGTTCACATTCTTCCTCTGACTTAACTGGCATAAAACTTACTTGTTAGGAATTATTTTACAATAAGGACTTTAATTTATTTGCCAATATTATGTATAAATATAAGCATGTATATATAAATATACATTTAGATTTTCAAATATTTTCTTTAAATGTAAGCTGATTAGTTATAGATTTGAGATACACAGATCACCTTAATGTGAAATATTTATAAAAATGGATATGAAAATTATTTTTTAAAAGAAACATGATGAAAGTATTAAAGCAAAAGCTTTTCTTTGACTGCTTCATAGTTCAAGAACTTGGTTTGACAGCCTGCTAACATGTGTATAACAGCACTTCACATTTATATGAAACTAATTGCAGTATTTCATAAATGAGCAATGGGTTGTGATTAAGTCTTACTATGACCTACACATTTTTGCATAAGAAAGGAATTATTAAAAATCAGAATATTCATCCAGTTTCCATTGAAAATTTAGCAAGGGAAAGAAATCCTTAATGGGGCACATTACAACCTCTATTACTGCACAGACCTCTCCCATCAATGGGGAATTCATGAACACATGATGAGCAATACAATATTCACTGCTGCAGACCTAGAAACTGACAAAATTAATTGAGAAAAAAAAAGTCACTTAAGTCTCCTGAGGAAGTATTATCAGCAAGCATGATAAAAATTATTTTCAAAATGAAATGACTACTAGGAAAACATGATCTCAGCAAAAACTAGAGCTTTTATGGAGAGTACTAATAATGTCCTGAAAGATTTTTCTTGGTGACAAAAAATAAATATGAAGGCTAAATAATGTGAAAATACTACAGTGGGTATACAGACTATGGCCTTGCAAGTTGGGAAGTTTCCATGTTCATTTCTGAAAGGGGTTGTCCTAATTGGGAAATTGTTATTCTAGTGGCTGAGGGCAAAGAGAAATAGAGGAACCACAGGAAAGCTGTTAAAAATTTTGCTTGAAGGTGGCAGGTGGCACACATCACTGCTGCTAATATGTCAATGGCCAAAACAAGGTAAGTCATATGGCTCAGTTGGGTATCAGTGAGTGGGAGGTCTCGGCTCCTAGGAGATTGTTATAAACATTTCAAATAATAATAAAATTTACACAGTACTTCTCCCTATAAAGAAAAACTACAAAACTTCTACCGTCATCATTACAATACCTCATTTATCTTCTCCTATATGCCTAACGTTAAAAAAAAAAAAAATAGAGACTTAACATGAGGAATTGTTTTCTAAAAGGGAAAAATTCTGTTTAAACCTAATCTTGGAATCCATAACAGCCTACTATGATGAGGACACTGGGTTGATCCCTGGAGAAAAAAAAAAAAAAAGCATGAATGAATGCACAAGAATTCCAAACAAATTACGTAGATTATTCTGTCCTAGAAGAGGCAGGACTAACTCCTACTCCTTAAGAGTGGGTTGCACACGGTAACTTCCTTTCAAGGGGTACAGTATGGAAAGGGAGAATAAAAAAGTAAATTTACAGTGGAAAACCTGGCAAATACTATTTCGACCAGGTCAACTTCAACAGTGATAAACCATGTTGCTAATGTGTACCCTTGATATGATGTGGTGAAAATGACACTTTACTCCTACGATCTTCCTCCACAAATCCATAACCTCAGTCTCATCATGAAAAAAATGTCAGACAATTTCCAATTCAGGGACCACCTACAATATACCTGATGATTAGTCCTCAAAATGTCATGGTATCCAAAAACAAGGTAAATCTGAGAAACTGTCACAGCCAAGAGCCTAGGAAGACATGACCACCAAATACAATGTGGAATCTATAGATGGGATCCTGAAACAGAAAAAAGACATTAGGTAAAAACTAAGGAAATTTAAATAAACTATTGATTTCAGTTAGTAATAATGTGTCAATGTTAGTTCACTCATTGTAACAATCATACAACATTAATGTAAGATGTTGCTAATGGAGAAAATTGTGTAGGTATGTGGGTAAATATTTGGGAACTCCCTATATTATCTTCTTAATTTCTTTGTAAATCTAGACTTGTTCCAAAAAAGCCTATTTAAAAAATTATAAAAAATGTGAATGAGTTATCTCTGTCCTCCCAGAGCTCAGTTGAGGAGAGAATAAAATCAGAAAACAATTGTAATACATCGCAAATTTACAATATAGGTTTGAACAGAGCTGTGGGAGCCTTACAGGACTTTTAAGAAAAACTATAATCTTTTCTACTAAACCATATATTAAAATATTTGAATCTCCAGTAACAGCCAGCCAGTACCTTGCTCAAAGTCAGCATTCAAATATCCAAGAGAACACTGAAGACAGCATTGCAAAATGACCTAGATATGGTAGACATAAGTAGAGATAAGTGAAAGAAAAAACTATTTCTTATACCACCTCTCTAAATGGTGAACACAAGTTTCAGTTCAAATCGTCTTATGTGTCTCTATTACACAAACATCTTGTGAGAACCCAGCAAATTGTTCTTTCTTGTGCTTCAATCACACTTCAACCACACCTGAACATGATGAGGCATTCCGAGAAGACCCTAGGATTTAGTGTTGGTGCATGAAAAGAAGACAATTTTAGAGAGGTTTATTAAAAAAAATATATGTATATATATTTAAATATGTTTGTACACACAGTCACATGATGAGATTTTTCAGAGTTAAGAATAAACATGTTCCTAAAAAAAAAAAAAAATAGAAAGGTTTTCTTAGAGACAATAGAGGGAAAATTCTTTCCATTTCAGTCAGTAGTACATAGAATCATCAAAAAAACAAAAAAACAAAAAAACTGGACACGACTATTTCAGAAAGGACTCCACTTTGGAAGGTAAAGGGCAAAAGGTCACTAGATGTTTATATCTGCTTCTACTGCTTTCACATGCAAATGAGAAATAACTCCAAAATAGTTTAGTCAGTGATTCATCATCCTAATTAACAGAATCCCTAGTGTAGACTAAAAGTTAAACTAGCTGAATCTCTAGCACCAACAGCCTTAGGAGTGCTACCTTTTTTTATTTAAAGCTAGCTGCAGCATTGTTGTTCATGGTGGCCAAGACATGAAAACAACCAAAGTGTCCTATGAAAGACGACTGGAGAAAGATGTGGTACATATATACAATGGAATATTACTCAGCCATAAGAAAAGATGAGATACTGCCATTTGTGACATGGATGTTTCTTGAATTAAGAGAAATAAGTCAGAAAAAGTGGAGAACCATATGATTTCACTCATATGTGGGATATAAAATTGAAGCAACAAACAAGAAAACTAAAAACTCAGTCACAGACATCAGGATAGTGGTTACCAGAGGGAAAGGTAGATTAGTGTAAAGGGGGTCAAATATGAAAACAGAAGATTTGATTTTGGGTGGTGAACAGACTACAACATACATGTGCTGTATTACTGAACTGTACACTTGACACCTATGTAATTTTATTAGCCAGTTACCCCAATAAATTAAAATAAGTAAATAAGTACAAATGATAGTTGACCACCCCTGTGAATTCTCCATTAGAGCAAAGTGAAGGCAAAATCTAACCATCATATGCCTTCATTCTACTATGAAGGCTGAAGTATTTTAAATTAAATCACAAGACACCACCCCACCGTGGTGTCCTATGCTATTGACCATGATATCATAGTCTTACGACACTGGTAGTTTGACTTTAACCCTAGGGTTTAATCTGGATCCTGTCACTAGCTATGAGACCTTGGGCAAATCATTTTACCCTTCTGTATCGGGGTTCCCTCCTCTAAAACCGAGGGCACTGGGTTTGGTCTCTTTTGTTCTTTGCACCCGGTATAATATACGAACCACCTGTTTTAGCTGAAGAGGAAACTATAAACGCACACGTAGAGACTCTAGCTTTAATTCTTTTGAAGGGCAAATCATACACACCCTAAACATTAGCTCCTTTGATCAAATGCTAACATGAGGCAAGTATGTATAGGATTACATTTTTTTTTAAATGTCTTTCGGTGGTCTACCTTTTTAAAAGGATTCTATAGGTATCTGACATACTGGTGTAGACTAAGTTGTAACCGTTTAAAAAAACCCCACAAAGTAAAAATACTAACTATCTCACCAATTCTCCGACCTACAAACTGCCTCCCTTCTGCCACGGCTGGTTTTAAAGCGGAGGGAGCTCTCCACTCAGCCTTTAACCCGGCAAACCCAACTCGTGTTTCCAGGAGCAGTCACCATGTTTCCTCTCCTTTCCCATTTGGCCCTTAAAAGAAAAAAAAAAAAATGTAGCATTTTTCTTCTAAAATTCTCTTGAATGATTCTTTAAGCTCCCAGCACTGTGGGGACGCTCCAGGGACCGCCCCACCACGCTCCCTTCGTCTCTCAAAAAGTCGCGGCGCCGCGGCTGGGCGGGCGCCGCGCGGTGCGCACCTGAGCGGCCGGGGCCCCGCAGCGCGGGCGGGCGCGGTGGCCGCCGGGCTCGCACCCCGCACGGTCCGCGGTCACCGCCGCGGGCTGCGGAAGGTCCGGCAGGCGGAGCGTGTGTCCCGGCCGCCTGGCCATCCCCTTGCGCCTCGAGCGGGCGTATTTGGGTTCAGAAACCCCAAGTCCTAAGTCCCCCTCGGGAGACTCGCCGGTCCAGCCCCGAGGTCTCTCCTCTGCTCCACCCCAGGCAGCTCTCTGGGTCCTCCCGCCGTCCGCGCCTCCTCCCTGGGCCTCCGCGGCGCGCCCGGGAGTCCCCGCACCCGAGTCCCCAGCCCCGGGCCCGCGCCTCCCGGGCCTGCCGGTCCGCAGCGCCTCTGGGTCCGCGCTCCCCGCCCGGGCCCGCCCCGCCTCCGCCGCCCCCCGCCCCCGTCTCCCTCCAGCCCGCCCCCCACCTCCTCCCCGAGAGCTGCTATTTTTAGTAAATCCTCCGCGCGCCGCCACCCGCCCGGCTCGCACAGTTCGCAGCCGCGCGCTGCCGCCCTCCCGAGCTCCAAGCCCAGCGCCGCGGCCGCAACCGCGACCGCGGGGCGGCGCGTCCCGCACAGCGCGCGGCGCGTACGGAGCCGGCCCCGCCGCGCCTACCGCTCCCGCCGCGCCCGCCGCGCGCGCCGCCGCCGCCGCCTCCCTCGGCGCCCGCCGCGGCCGCTGAGTCCCCGCCGGACGAGCAGCCGCGGTCCCCGAGTCAACTTTCCATCCCCTCCTGGTTCCTGCTTCGCCATTCTCTCTCCTTCTCGAAAGATGGCTGTGTGGAGACGAGGTAGAAGTTAGGGGGTCGCCGGAGCGGGACCACAGAGGGCGCGACAGGCTCCGTACGAGCGGGCGAAGGTGAGTGGCCCCGGAGCCCGGTCCCCGGCTCGTGCTCCGGGGAAGCCCTGGGAATTGGGAGCCAAGTGTCCCCTCTGGATGCGCCGCCTGAATTCCCTGCCCGGGTTCCCCGGGTTCACAGCATCCCAGTCCGAACCCGACGCCGCTCGCCTGGAATCTCGCAACCCAGAGGTTGGGCGGTTTAGGGGAACCTCTGCAAGAAGTTGGGTGCCAGGTGATCTTTCGGGTGTAGACCCTTACATTTGCTATCCAAGCCTAGGCGAAGGGTCGCTTACGTGCCCCCCCCCGTACCCCCCACACCCAGTTTATGCAAGAGTCGCGTTATGAATGAAAAGTTATGCTGCCAACGTGTTGCTTGAGGTGAGCAGTACTTAGTGGGGGTACCTTTGATGTTTCAAAGTGAGGGCACTTCAGTTCCAAATCTATACATCGGAATACTGGGTTTTAAGAAAAGTTCCGGAGACTGGGAGATGGGAGATAAAGTAGTTCCTTGGCTAGTGGAAGGGGAGTGTGAACCGTACGCTTATTAAGGCAAACTGGCGACTTAACCGCCGTCCGAGACTGTCACAGTGGGACCCGGAGGAAAGAGAGGACGGGGGCGTTCCCCAGGCGCCCAGCCGGCAGCGTTTGTTTGGTTGCGAAGCCGTCGCCCCCGTGTCCGCAGTGAGGGGAGCTGGTGTAAGAGGCCTGTGCTGCTGCGGTGTGATCGAATGTGACCGACCTGCTCTCCAGATCCGAGGCGCGGTTGTCAGGGAGAGGTGGCCTGCGGCGGGGAGCTGAGGACGCGCTTCCTGTGATATGGAATTGGAAATTCTCTAGTGAGTCTCCTAGCTCCCATTTCAGGAGGGTCTGTCGTGTTTGTTTTCCCTGCGAGGGAGGTGTGTGTGTGCACTGTGCTAAAAAGGAACTTTTAGATTAGGTAACTAACATTGGAAATCTATGAGAAATGGGATATCTACACATATCCCATTATGCGTATATTATGTGTGTCCGTGTGTATGCAAAATGTGGGAGTGGCATAAGAAAGGCTTAAAAAGTTTAACTTCAATTGGAAAAGAAAGTGAAGAGTTAATTTTTTTTTTCTCCCTAAAGGGTACAGCAATGCTTATACAATTGAGTATTCTTGGTGTGCTATTTCTTATAAAGGGTAAGATTTGGGAATTACAGGTATCTGGAGTACAATATTTTCAAATTTTGCAAGCATTATTGGAATCTAGGAAAAGGAAGTAAGTATATAGAGAAGCTATATTAAAGAAAAAGGAATTTAAATTATTTAGAAAGAAAACATTTTGACATTTGAAAAGGTCTGGATGTTATTTTCTGATGCTCTAGAAATCTTTTTAATCCTGTAATTAATAACAGCACAGAATAAATTGCATTTAGTAAATGAGGACAATTAAAATATCATGTTGGGAAAGGATAGCTTTTGAAGTACTCTTTGGTACTTTGGATGTTTATTATGGAAATTATTGTGACTGAAAATTTCTTGTTTAATATACTTGCTTTTTACCACAGATAATTAGTCCTCCTTTTCCTTTTAAACCACTGTTCCAGTTTGGACCAATTTAATTACCCCAACACCAAATCACTGCTTTGCCTTCTGGAAAGCATTTGCATTTAAAATACTTAGTAAGAATATTGTATTTCTAAAAGGACAAATAATTTAGTCAGTTGTAAAACTTTCTTTTAATTTATTTTCATCCATTTTGATTTAATGACAAATCTCAGGAAGAGAAGCATTTTCTTGGAATACATAATTTTCCGTGTAGGGGAAAAAAACGAATGTTTTCATATATGTTTCAGTTATAAACAGGTGCGTGTAGAGTGGAAATGCTGAGTCCAACCTTTGGTATCAGGCTGCCAGCTAGAGGGAGAGATGCTTTCCCAGCTCTCCTGAATTGATCATCTTCTCTACAGAATGAAACCTGTTAGATGCACATAAGGTTGTGCAGAAGGAAGTTAAGAGCTTTAAATTAAGTACCAATTTATGTTTAGGAGAGAATTTTTTTTTTAAATTAACTTTAGCCTTCCTGTTTCTTTCCCTCTGCAATTTAGCGTATCGATAAGCTGGCCTTTATTAGAAAGTCAAATCAAACCCTCTTTGGCTAGAGAGTGTTTGCTATATTAAATTACCATTTTCTGTAAAAATAATGATAGCCCTCCTGAAATTAAAATGATATTTTTATACATTGTCACAGAATTTTGTGATTGTTTTGTGACCATTATTATGCCCAGTATTATGGTAAACAGGATTGCTTTTTGAAGTTATTACTACTATTTATAAATAATTACTTCTTATATGTATTTGGGGTATATTTCGAATATATTTGGATTTTAAGGAGTTTTAAATTATAAAGCCAACTGACCAGATAACCTGTTTACTAGTTTGGATGATATACAAAATTCAGATCTGTATTAATATCTTAGGTTGTTTTAGGGTTATATTGCTGCCATTTCTTTTTATTAGAATTGCCTCTATTTTGAAGTTGTTTAAATATTATAACATGTCATGCTATAATTTATACCCATTCTGTGGGGAAGGTGTAGGTTGTTCTCAAATAGAGTTATGGAGAAATAGCTAACAAGAAGAATCATTTGAGAAACATATGGACATCATAAAATCCTTCTGTATGTAGCATCTGTACCTTCTCATTAGTGAAATATTGTAGTTATGGACAGTTTTTGTTATTATATCCAAAAGTGTCTTTAAACTTTTCCTCAGTGGATTTTTTGTTTGTTTTAAAATATAATTTATATTAATGTTTAAGTTGGCAGGGGTTTTTATTGTTTGAAGCCCTTCCCTTTCAATAAAGACATCATTCTTAATTTTTATTGCTCACATCCACAGATAAATACAATGTTTCCCACCTTGTTATTATAACTTGTGTCATTCTCAGTGATTCTTTGAAACATTGAAGAAACAGGTAGGACGATATATTGTTCACATTTTTGGAAAGAGGCAGTAAGTATACCGATAAATCCAAGGTCACACACTAGTGAGTCAGTATGAAAGCTGAAGATAACATCTATATTTCCTGTATCCTATTCCCAGTAGCAAGTTTCTCTGGTGGCTATGTCATGACATTTTCATAAATTTATACATTCCTAGATTTTTAAAGTGCTTAACTTTGTAGATGTGCAGATTGAGATTTTATATCAGCTAGTATAGTAACAAGGGAATGAGCCCTTACCGTTGGCCTGTTGATGGGCAAGAACCATAACTCCAGTAGCTAGTGCTAAAACATACATACACACTGTGGAGGCTTATCCATTCTTTCTCACCCTTCTACCCACACTGGCCTCATCTTATCAGCTACATACTGCCCTTTTATTGGCCAAAGCTTCTTTGAAATTTATTAGCACAGCTGTCAAGCTTGAGGATCATCAGGCTCACTGGTGAGAGAACTCAGAACATGTTTTTTGAGAATGAGTATTGACAGAGGACTGCAATGGACCATCCACACTAGAGACAGCCAATATTGGTTAGGAATCATGTTGTTCTGGGTGTCAGAATATCTACCTTCTCTTATTAGCTCTGCTTCCACAGCTGAACTTAGAGAAATCAAAGCGAACAGAGGATTTATGCAATTATCTAGTCCTATTTGTCCATATAGACCTCTTGTCTGGTTAAATCAAACTTAAAAAAAAAAAAAGAAAAATAATAGATCAACTTGTTTTTATCTAGAGAAGATACTCATGACGTTTTCTTCATCTTTCCAAATTCCTTCTCTTTTCAAATCTTACCAGAATTTTTTAGGGCAGTTGCCTATGCCAAATTTGTAACAGCCAATGTAATAGACTTCTGATATTGTATTGTTAGATTCAATACAGAAGAAAGCATTGTATTTTCATAGAAATATATAATCTTATGCAAACTCACATGTATTTTATGAAAATACTTTCAGCACTTTTGAATAAGCAGACAGTACCGGGAGCTCTCTATTAAGTTAATACTTTTAACTGTCTTTTTTTCTAATGTACAGTTTATAGGAGCTTACCTAAATCATTTTGAATGTGAAATACTGAAAAAAGTAGCTATTCAAGTGTGGTTTGCTTTTTACTGTAATTAATTCTGTTTGGAACTCCAAAGAGAGGACAACTCCCATTCTTTATATTCTTTGCTGCGCTAGAAAGAGTATAGCATGTTGCTAGTGAGATTGAGAAAAGTTGAGCATGCTGTTAATGGTACTTTTTTCCAATTTCTACAGAAGAAGGAGATGGGTGTGCTCTAGTCTAGTTTTAATGGAATAGTGATGAGTGGAATTTGAAATGGCCACTGAAGGAATGATAAGATTTGGTCACTCAAATATCACTCAAGATATTTGGTAGCAAGTCACTGAAACTAACTTCAGTTAATTTAAGCATTAAATTAATGTATTAGAGGATACTGACTCTGTTTTCTATTGTTTTGTAATACATTGTCACATTTAACAGCTTGAAACAGCACATATGTTATCTCAGTTTCATTGCTTAGAGGTCCATACATAGCTCTACTGGGTCCTCTGTTCTCACCAGGTGTTGGTCAGGGCTGCAGTTTTATCAGAGACTTAACTGGGGAAAAATCTTTTTCCAAGCTTCCTTCGATTGTTGGCAGAATTCATCTCCTTATGGTTTTAGGACTGAGGTCTCCGTTTTGTTGTTGGTTATCCATCAGAGGCCACTCACAGTACTTAGAGGCTGCCTGATGTTCTTTGCCAAGTGACCTTCTCACAGGCACATTTATAACATGGCTGCTTAACTTTTCAAAGTCAGCTTTCAAAGTCTCTTGCTCCAGAATGATAAAACAATCATCATTATTCCATTCAAACTAGTCCATGCCCATCTCCTTCTTCTGTAACATAAAGAAGTGATGTGACATTGCTTTTATCATATACATAATCTAATCAAGCAAATAACATCCATCACCTTTTGCATATTCTATAGTTTAGAAGTAAGTCACATATTCTACCCAAATTTAAGGGCAGGAGACTGACTACACATGGGCAGGACTCATTGGAGGCCACCTTAGGATGTGTCAGCCATATTGACAAACTCCTAGAATCTCTGGGATAGTTAGCATGTATGGTTTAGATATTTCTCAGTCAGAAACAATGCTCATAGTCACTCTGGAGAACTGATTCTGTGAGATAATGTTGCTGTCATGGTTGGTACACCAGCTTCGATAGTGGAAGTTAGGCTCTATATAATTATGGAGAGGATTCTTCACATATAACAATGGGTTCAGTTGCTCATGGCCAACAGGAATGATGAATGTCCACTGCTAAAGGAAAGAAGGAGGGAAAAAGGTGAGCAAGTGATTGCTTAATGAAATGTTGAGGCTTTTGACCAGGATAGGCATGATGACCATTTGGAAATGGGATTGAATTGGAGAGTAGCTGGAATCATGCAACTCCCTGGAAAGAATACTCTTCTAGGATTTAAGAGAATGGTGGTAGTGAAGCGCCATATAGGAATGGTGGTGGTAAGAAGGGAGTAGAACCATTTAAAATGATGACTCACTAGCACATATGTTAGTCTAGGATTTGACTTAATTAGTCCCTACTGTATTACATATGGAAAATATTTTGAAGGGATTGGTGCCATCAGTTCTTTCAGGGAACCAGCACTGGTTTGGAAGCCCACAGCTTGGCCTCCCATTATTTTACGTGAGGGAACAGAGACCATCAGACCCACTGTACATCTTTCACCCAATGTCTTGTGAATTGTGTAGGGACTTGGAGATCTGCTAAGCACAGCTTGTTGCTCCAAGCACTTTGTAGAAATGAATTTTTTCTAATCTGCATCTCATATTTAGCAACTGAGTTCAAATTTCCCTACTTCTTCCCTCCATCTTCCTTCCAAGTAAATGGAGACTTCAAAAGATCAAATACCTTGCTAAGGATCATTCAGCTAGGATATGAAATCTAGGTCCGACATCATAGCCCACAGTCCTGTAGTACACATCCCATATTCACAGGTAGTATGTGAAGTTTCCAGGAGAAGAGCTTGTTTTTCCTTCTGAAGAGACCGTCAGCACTACAGTTGTTCTTAGGTTCCTTCATTCATCTTGAAAGAACTCAATACTGGAAGATGAGGGTTGAAGAGAGGAGTGAGAGAGTATGCTGTATCATGTCTCCCCCCCACAACAGAAAGTACAGATTATAGGTCTCTATATTTCATCTAAAAGTAAAAATGTGGAGTGGAGGCTGCACATTTTTGTTTCTACTTATCATTTTGGCTAAAATCAAAAGCTCTGTGTCTCCTTTCTCTCCTATATGTAAATTTCCACTGTTAAGTTCAGTCAGGAAACATGAATTCTCATTGCCTCTTTGGCTATTGGGTTCTTTGTATAGCTTTTTCAGTTTTTGATCTACTTGAAAAGTCTATTCAGACGTTTCTCCTTTTTTCTTCTATTACTCAGTCCTCCTTTCTACTCTGTGGTGCCTCTATATCCTATTCATAGATATTCTACTTTTTTCCTCTTCTGTTGTATGTACTTAAATCTCTTCTTTAGATGGATCTAGTTCCATTGATCAGAATCATTGGCCCAGATCTCTTTGCTGCTCTACTGTAAAATACAAGCTCAGCCTGAGGCTCATCTGTATTCTGTTAATTTTACTGAGTTGTGCCCTGTGTCCCAGCAGTGTGAGAAAAACTTTAAGATTTCCCTGGGTATTTGAGTCAAAATGTAAGCATTTCAACCTGAACACCCCAGAGCACTCTAATTGGGTTAAGTTAGGTCTGTACCTATAGACCACACTCCACTGGGGACAAATAGACTGAGTATTGAGATGGCCTCCTCTGGGCTCAGGTTCCTGCTCTTCTCCAGTAAGACTATTCTCCATAAGGAAAATTGTTGACCACCCTCCGCCTGATAGACTACGATAACCTAATCCAGAGTAAGCTGCAGCTCAGGAATTCTAGAAATAAATTCTACACGAAGATTAGATAGTCACATGGCAAAAAAACATGATTTCATGTTAGATTTCCTACCTTAGTTTAGGCCAGATTTGACTCTAAAAGCCCCAGCTTCTTGGCATGGCATCCAGATTCTCTGATAGATTGGACCTAGTCTATCTTTATTACCTTTACCTTTAGAATTCTTCCCACCCCCTTACTTTCTGCTTTAAAGATTTAAGGACTAAACTTGGAGCTAGCAAGTGGCTTAGATTTTAGATGATGGGAACAATCAGCCTAAGAGAATAAATCAACATATAAAGAAAAGTCAGATGCATGTGTGTGTGTGTGTGTATGTGTGTGTGTGTGCATGTGTGTGTGTGTGCACTTATGCACCTATGTGCATGTGTGTGGTAGGTAAAGAACAAACAATGATAGCTTTTCAGTTTTCTAGTTCTTGCATAAAATCATTCTTGAAGCCTTTCTACCACTGATTTTTCTGGGATTATGTTAGGTAGGCAATAAATAATCAGCTTCTTTCACTTGCAGTTGAGAATACTAAATAGCAACGTTTCTTTCAGCCAAGCATTCTCAGTGCATTTTCTGAAGCTGCTACCTCCAGGACTATCAGTGGCCATTTCTTAGCCAAAATCAGACTTTTGTTCCTCTGGGGTTTTATTTGGAGAGTGTGCCCATTAGGAGGCTGCATCTTCTGAGCTCCTTTTCCTCTAGGCCTAACTTATGTTCCTCCTTTTTTGTGGTGCTTCCTCCAGTTTATGCACATGACCTTGATCTCACTGTTCTCTGAATTCCCACAGTAATTTTGGATGATGGCAGTGGTTCACACAGGCTTACAAGTTGAATTTTAGTGTTAATTTATTGAGAAATCCATAATAAAAAAGGCTACTGTATGAGTAAAGTCTTTAAACTAGGAATTTCCATTTTATTACCCAGAACAACATCTTTATACTTTTGAAATATCATAGTATACTTAATATATAGAATGACTTACATATGTATTTGTGGTTTCTTCCCATTTCCTTTGTGGCCCACTACACATCCATAGCCTCTCATGCTTAGGTGGAAAGGAGGCTGGAGAAGGTTTGGCTTCCTCATGGGCACCTTCTCCAAATAAAACATCACAGGAGACATGGTCTGATTTTAGCTAGACTACTGCTCTGTACATTGTGAAGTTGTTATTCTTATTAAACATTTTGCTTAAGTATGTAGGAACATAAATACAGTGCTTTTTACGAATTATAAAAACAAAAACCAGTGAGCGAATATTAAGTGTGAACAGCAAAACCGATGAAATTACATTGCCCGTGTGGGGTTTAAGAGTGGGAAGATGTAGCCTCAGATCTTGCTTTTATTTCATCTGTTTCTATGTTTTATAGTAATAGAAATGCAGAAAGCATCCTTTTAAAAAGTAGATTAAATGAAAACGATATTAACTTGAGGTCTTTGATTGCTGGTTTGGGCTAATCAGACTTCATACATGACCAAAACTCTACCAGTAAATAATCTTCAAATGTCAGCTTTAGTGAGATGTCACCTGAGAACTCTAACATCTTTTTGATCTCTTAAAGATGTGATTAGCATTGTGAAGCTGTTGAATTCTGAATCAAATGCGTAAGGCATATCCAAAGATGAAAGGAATGGAGAGAGTAGATTGGGCAGAAACTGTACAGAGATTGGTTGCATGTATTGGCTTCACTTTCAAATGATGATGATTTTAACCATACAGTGCAGGTGCTTTTGGATGCCTGTGTTCCCATGTGTTCTATAATGACTCCATTCATCTTCACCTTTTTTCTAATCAGACTTTATTTATTTAGCAAATAATATGTTATTTGGCCTTCACCTAGTAATACGTGATTGAGAACACCTACAGCAAACACTGGTTTGAAAATTTGGGGGCCATATTTAGCTTTAAGATGCTTATTCAGATATTAATTAGAATATGTTTGTATATATTTTATTCTTCTGGAATATCATCTCAGTGCAAACCTAAAATGGGGAAAAATTCTCATGGATCTCAGTTTGAAGTACATAGTACCAAATATTAATCACTACTTAAAACATTTTATATTTTACTATGCATTGTATGTCATTAACTAGATTGTAAGCCCTTTGATGGCTGAGAGAACTTGCTTACTGTTTTTTATTTTCTTCCACAGCACTAAGTGCATTTCAGATAGTTGGTACCCAGTGTTTGCTGATTGGCCAAACTGTTTAATATGTCATTATTTCCTATTGCGCTATGAGCTCCTTGAGAGCAGAGACTATTTCGTTTTAATCTGTGGACCATGAATGCCTAGCATAGCAACTTTTACATGAGAAATACTCAGTAAATGTTCTGAAAGAAAAAAATGGATGAATCATAAGCTTTATATGTGTGTGCACATGTGTGTGTCTTCTTTTAGATTGTATCTTTTATATACAAGGCATTTCTAACAGTTGTATAAATCAGTGCTGTCCAATGGAATATTTTGTTATGATGGAAATATTCTATATCTATGTTCTCCAATAGCACAGTCACTAGGCACATGTGACCTTTGAGCAATGTGTAGGTAGTCAGGCCAAGTGTCTGAATTTTATTTAATTTTAGTTATAAAATAGTGTCGTGTGGCTGGTAGGCAGCTCAGGTCCAGATATAATGACTGTATTCTCAAATTTATTCGCCCACACACATCTCCAACATTACTACATTTTTTGGTTGTAATTGGATGTTGTTATTGGATGGATAAAGTGAGTTATCTCGGTTTATACACAAAGCAACATATTCCATCAAATTGGTTTCATTCTTCTCCCAAATGACCAATAATATTGTGTGTCATCCTTTTACTCATCCCACCATCTGATTTAAAAAAAAATCATTTTCTTATCAGTCTAGAGGTCTGACACAGACCACTTTCTCAGAGAAGTTTTACATACACTCTTTAAAAATTGCCCATATTTTCTTGTGTTTTTTCCACTGTTTTAATCTTTTTATTTTCAAATAAGCCATTTAAACTTGGGTTATCTATGTCATCATCATCATCATCATTGTATAAAATGGGGTTTATGCTATGCTAGCCTGTATATGATTCACTAATGTCTACTGCTATTGTGAACAGATTTCAAATTTACAATATTCTTAAAATGCCTTTGAATATATCTTCTCTTTCATTCTTTTTTTTTTTGTTTTGTTTTTCTTGTCTTTGTACTTTTTCTGGTGCAGGAGAAGAATGAAGACACATCATATACATTTAAACATACAATAACTCAATCCTTATGTAAGATGTAACCCTGCCATAACAAGTTTCACAGCTGGTGTCAAATGCATGAAATCAATACAACAGGATTTTCCATTTATAAAGGCAAGAATTGCTTCCTATAAGTGGCCAAGTCTTTTATGCAACTTGTAACACTTCCAGAGCAAGACTTAAATTAAAATCCATCATACATTTATTGAGTCCTGGTTTTGGGTATATTCACATGTATTGTCTCATTTCTTTCAAGAATGCTGAATCTAGTAATATGTAATGGTTATAGAGACTATTCAAATAAATTGAACTAAACCCTGCTGACAAGCAGGATACTTTAGCATTTTCTACTCATTCTCTACTGCTGGAAATTGTTGTTTTCTTAAATGGCAGAATTTGAATGGACAGACTTCAGCATGGTGACTTGCCTTTTCATTTTTTTAGTCTAGTTCAGTAGTTCCCAAACTTGACTGTACATCAGAATTTCTCTTCAGGGCTATACACACAAAGGACTGTAAACTACACTTTATGGCTGAATTAACTTGTTTTCCAAGGCAGTTTTGTCTATAATAGAATTTCATCTTGGAATCTACTTTTCCCTGACCCAAAAGATACATCTCCTCTGTATTTCTTTATTTCCACTTTCATTCCAGCACAGGGCTTGAGAACTTGCAGAGATGCTTTCGAATAGATTTCACAAAATAGGAGAAAAACAATATATATATATATATATATATATATATATATATATATATATATATACACACACACACATACACATACATACACACACACACACAATATATAGAATTTTCCACTAGTGAATCAACAGTTATGCTTTGGTCTTATGATTGCTTTCATCTGCTTCTTAATGGCAAGACTCTAATACTGCTGCTTTATCTTCCCCTAACCTTGCTAAAATCCCTAATGATGTACATTATGCATAATTTTCATTTGAGGCAGGTTGTGGGAGTGAGGGAGGAAACTTTCTATTGTGACTTCTGCTATAAATATATTTTTAAATTTTCTTCTTATTTGTTTGACCCACATTTTAAAAGTTACCTACATTAAAATAAATATTTGTTGAGTTTATTAGCCTTGTAGTGAAACAGTAGCTGTTTGCTTTCATTGTAAAGTTCAGCAAAAGCCACTCTCAAACCTTGTGAACTAACTAGTTTACTAACAAGAACACTCTTTTAGAGTCACTACTTTTTCTCTGTGAAAACAAATTTAATAAATTCAACTTATGTTTTTGAAAGTATAATGCTGAGACTACTCAAGCCAAATGGGAAAGTATGGGCCAAATGGAGTGGGTTTTCAGAATAATGGTTACAGTTTTAATTTCTCTAGAATAGCAAATTTGAAATATTCTTGTGTGAATTTATAATTTTCAAGTAGCTATTGAAAACACATTAAAATTTATTTCATACCCTATTCTGTTTTTTTTTGCATGTCTTATAATCTCCATACTATATTACTATTTTTGCTTGAAAAGCAAATAATCTTCTAGAGGTAGTCATAATAAAAACAAATCTTTTGTATTTACATTAGTCTCCCCTTTATCTCTGAGGAGTACAGTCCAATACTTCTAGTGGATGTCTGAAACCACAGATAGTACGGGTACCTAATTTTACTGTGCTTCCTATACATACATACTTAACATAGAGTTTAGTTTGTAAATTAGAGATTTATGAATGTAAGAGATTAACAAAGTAATGATAAAATAGAACAATTATAATAACGATATAGTGGATATGGTTTCTTCTCTCAAAATAGGTTTGTACGGTACTCACCCTGCTGATGATGATGATGTGAAATGGTAAAATACCTTATTAAGTTGAGAACCTCTATCTTTTCACTTAAAGGAAGTACTTTGTGGCTTCTCTTTGGCATATCTGAATTGGCAGCATCACTTCTCTTGAGGCTTGCGCCATTATTAAGTAAAATGAGAGTTACTTGAACACCAGTACTGTGATACTTTGACAGTTTGTATGATTACCAAGATGGCTATTAAATGGCTGATGGGCAGGTTCCATGTACAGTGTGAATACTGCTACATTCATGTAGTTTTTGTCATTTTCAGTTCTTTATTCCTTTACCTCTATTTCTTTTCGGGTTTTTCTTACCATTTCCATTTGGTATCATTTTTCTTCTGCCTGAAGAGCTTCAACATTTCTTGTAGCACAGGCCTGCTGGTGATGAATGCTTTCAACTTTTATATATCTGAAAAATGTCTTTGTTTGCTTTCACTTATAAGATTTTTGTGGGATATGGAATTCTAGATTGGCAGGTTTTTTTTCCTTTTAATACTTTAAATGATGTTACTCTGCTGTTTTTCTCACTTATTTTTTATAAGAAATCTGCTGTCATCTTAATTTTTTTTAAATGCACTATGTCCTTAAAGATCTTCCCTTTTTTATTGGTTTTGAACAATTTGATTATGATGTGTCTTGGCATAATTATCTTCATGTGTCTTATACTTTTGGTTCATCAAGCTTCATGGACCTGTAAGTTTATAATTTCTATCAAATTTCAAAAAATAATAATCATTATTTCTTCAAAATTTTTTGGTTTACATCCTTTTCTTTCTTTTCTGTTCTCTAATTACAAGAGTATTAGAATCACCGATGCTCTATTTACTTATTTGATTCTTTTTTTCTCTGTGTTTCATTTTGGATAGTTTCTATTGCTGTGTCTTCAAGTTCACTACCAGTGTGTTTTCCAACTCTGTATTGTAGTTTTCATCTCTTGAAGTCAATTTGGGTGTTTAAAAAATCTTTCATGTCTCTATTGAACTTTTTTGAAGATATGGAGTACATTGATAATAACTGTTTAAATGACTTTGCAAATTCTAACATCTTTTTTAGTTCTTAGTCAGTTTTTTTTTTTTTTTATCAGTGGAGGTTATATTTTCCTACTTCTTTGAATGCCTGGTAATTTTTGATGGACGCCAGACATTGTGAATTTTACCTTGTAGGGTATTGGATATTTTTATATTCCTAGAAATATTTTTCAATTGGATGCAGTTAGATACTTGGAAACAATTTGATCCTTTTGGTCTTATTTTTAAGATTAGTTTCTGAGTACTCCACCCCAAACCCCATAAATTATAAGTTTCCTTGTTTAGCTGGTGGGACCAGGCACAATTCTCAGCTCTGTGTGAGAGCAAAGTACTGTTTTTATTAATCCTTTCAGGTCATACTAATCCTTTTCTGGTCATAGGTTGTTTCCTCATATAATGTGCTCAGCAGTACCCTGCTGAACGTTTAAGGTGTATTTATAGATTTCTGGAGATCACTTGTTCAGGCCTCTTCCCTTTGGTACTCTGTCTTGAGATTTCTAGCTGCTCTTATCTTCTCCCTCATTTCTCAGATATATCTCTTCATTTTAGGGATTGTGCTGGCCTCTTTCTTGGTTTTCTTTCCTAGTGCCATGGGTCTAGAAGCTGGGACAATCATATGGTTCATGTCATCAGTTCACCATTTCTTAGGATTTGCCTGATGTTGCCCACTTCTCACTGGTATTCAGTGTCTTTGTTGTTTCACATATATTGTATAGCAATTTCACTTTTTCAGGCAGGAGGGCAAGTCCCATCCCTATTACTCTGTCTTGACTGGAAGTGGGTGTCCTCCATGCTTTTTCTCTTCCATGTAAAATCTTGTTGGTCAAGATAATTTTGCAGTATTTAATATTAAGTATTTAATATTCAGTGTAATGCAGGTCAGTGTGATATTCTCTCTATTTCTTCAGTAGTTTCCAAACTTCCTATAATGAATATTTTGTACTGTAAATATATTTTTAAAATTTTAGTTTTAATGTGAGGAATGTTCTAAATTATGTTTGAGGATTTTGATTATCAACCTAGCCATTCAAAACCATTTTAAAACCAGTCATAAATCAATACATTAAATTTGTTATATATAATAATCTATATACTTTTAAATGGATAAAAGGTGCTACTATGGTGAAATACTACATTCCTGTTAGCTTGTTTTTTAGAAGAATTGAAGCCAAGTAGTTTTGAAATAATATACTCTTAAATTTGTAGATGTGAATGGCTATAAAATAGCTAATAAATTACTGTCTTTTAACTTGTATCACTTTTACGGAGTTCCTTTTTATGTTTATTTAGATAATTCTATAGTTCATGCCTGGGTTTTTTGAATATTCACATATCAAGCAGTAGTGAACTATGTACTGGTGAACTTTTATTTTTAGTCTCTCTACTATTTGAATAATAAAAGATAGTAATGCGAACTAATGTGAGAATAAAGTGTCAAAATTCAGGAGCCCATCTTGCTCTACTGCATATATTGTGTTGCTTCAAGAGTTTTCTGGCAGTAAGGGCACAATTGACTGTTAATTTAAAAGAATCCTTGAGGTGGTATAGTTCCATATGCTGTAGGAATATGTCAATGATTTTTCTATTTTATTTTATAATTTGAGTTTTTAATGTAGTCTTTTGAAAGCTAGTTGTTAAGCATGGCAAGAAGACTAGAGTTGCTTTAGAATTCTTAGGAAAATAATTTTGTAAGAACAAATTAAAATTAACTTTAACTTTCTTCAGCACTGTCATAAATACCAGCATGCCGAAGCCAAAATTACAGCAATGTTACATTGCTATGTTTCCAATATTTAAGCATAAAGGTTAGGCCAGATTTATAGTATCTTTTAAAATTGAACCAAAATATAAATTATTTATAGAATTTTAAGAACAGAATCTTAAAAAATTGAATACCACTCTGTGGTAGAGACTGCTAGTTCTCTCCCGATATCCCTTTTCTTCATCATCCTCAGACATATTTCTCCTGATTTTTCAGTAAGGACAGACCCCTACAGAATAAAGATGACATTTCTCAGCCACTCTTGCAGCTAGGCATTATGCCATGTGACAGAGTCTTGGCCCAAAGATGTAAGCAGAGTGATCTTTGCAATGTCCAAATGGGGCATGAAAGGACAAGGGTGCATTGCTGGACTGTGGATATGGTGGTATACTCTCTTCAAGCTTGCTAAACAGGCCAGCATCCTAGAAATGGAAGAGCAACATGATTTTTTAAAAAGGTCTGGGACAATGTTGATGACTTCTTGAAGGAGAGCTGCCATAACAGCTTGGAGTTTTATGTGAGCAAGTAAGAAACTTCTATCTTGTCTGAGCCACTGTTATTTTGGGCCTCTGTCACATAACAGGCAAAGCTATATACACTGTTCCCACATTTTTTTGTTTATAGATAAGTTAGTAGTTGCTTTTTATAACTGCAAGCTTGAAAGGACCAAGTGATCATGCATCACAGAGATCTAAACTTCTTCAAAGAACCACATTTAAAAAAATTGGACTGATCCATTATTATCAGAGGAAGAGGACAATACAATTAATCTCATCTGGCTCTTCTCTGAGAAATTTGAGGTTTTAAGGCTCATAATCCTTATACTGACTTTGAAGAAAACAAAGTTTGGAAAAAGGAAAGCTAAATTATTCAGCTTTCCACTTTGCTGCCAGTCACAAAAATTTTTTCATTTTCCCTAAATTTTTTATTTCATAGTTATCAAATTCCAAAGTTCACTTTTCAGTTCCCAGTGTGAAGTGGCTGGTGCCATTTTACACTGTTTACTACTCCCACTTCTGGGAACTGTTATCCCTGAGCCTCTGAGATGTCACACCTTTACAGTTTCTTCCTCTGCCTCTGCTTTCTTTTTGGTCTCCTTCAATGAATCTTCTTCCATCCACCTCTTCTTTGTGTGTATACTCTGATTCGTAGTTCACCATTTCTTTTACTTTGCATTAGGGAGATCACAAATTGGCAGTTTTGTTTTGTTGCTGTTGCATAGAATTTAAAGAAATACTGCATTAACTGGCAATATTTAAAAATCAGGCCATTTAATATGAATTTAGATTTTGGCTCTACTTGCCCAAAAAAGGGACCTGACAACACTGCACCTTCCCCATAGCATTAGGTGGTTGGAGCTGAGTTGCACTGTTTCCTTTAGTTGGGTGTGTTCTTCCTTCTTTGTCATAGTTCTCACCACTCCCTCTCATTTATGTCTTGTTTTATTTATTTATTTTTATTACTTGCCTAATCATTTAGGCCTTTAGGTTTATGATACTCATATTCTTGGGTAATTTAAGTTTTCAGTTAATGTTTTCTAAAAGCAATTTCCCTTTTCTTCTGTCTTTTCAATTCCAAGTCTTCCTCCCCATTCCTACTATTATCCTAATTAGACCTTGTTTATTGTCTCTTCTAGCTTACCAGCAGTAGAATCTTAACTGAGTTTTATGCCTCTTGCCTTATCCAGATCCTCTAATCCTCCTCTAACACTGCTTCTAGAGTGACGGTACTAAAATTAAATTTTTACATGACTCTATCCAGCCCGAAGATGTTGAGTGACTCACCTGATTTCTAGATGACTTCAGACTCCTTGGCATTGATATAAATATAAAATAGTACAGTCACTTTGGAAAACAGTTTGGCAGTTCCTCAAAAGGTTAAATGCTGAGTTACTGTATTACCCAACAGTTTCTTTCTCAGGTATATGCCCAAAAGAATTGAAAACATATTTCTAGATAAAAATATGTACATGAATGTTCATAGATATTTATAATAGCCAGAAACTAGAAACAACTCAAATGTCTACCAACTGATGAATAAACAAAATGTGGAATACTCACACAGTGGAATATTACTTGGCCATAAAGAAGAATGAAGTACTGATTCATACTATAATATGGATGAACCTTGAAAACTTTATGCCAAGTGAAAGAACCCTGATTTGTACAGCCTTTTGTAAGGTCACATATTGTAGAAAGCATTTATATGAAATATCAGAGATGAAAACAGAGTAGTGGTCACTACTCTATTTTATTAGTGGGGAAGAGGAAATGGGACATGACTGCTAATGGATATGGGTTTTTTTTTTTGGGGGAGATGATAATGTTCCAGAATTATATAGGGCTGATGATTGCACAATGCTGTCAATATACTTTTAAAAATCACTGAATATACAATTTTAAAGATGAATTCTGTGATATGTGAATTATATCTCAAAAAAAAAAAAAGAATAAAACAGATCTGACTTTTGCTGATTTATTCAGTCTCCTCTCCTGGTACTTCAGTCTTCCTGCAGCCCCTCTCTCCCTTGCACTGGGGCCCTGATCTCCTGAGTGCTTTAAGAGTTCTGTTCCATTGCTCAGTGTTGTCCATTCACACATCTCTGTCAGAGGAATTTCTGCCACTCTCTCTTCCCTATTTCTGATTTTCCTTCAAGTTTTAGTTCGGATCTCAGCACCTCTGGAATTCCTTCTCTTCCACTAGTGCTGGCTTACTTAAGACAGGGATCTGATGATTCTCCAGAGCCAAACAAGGACACCTACAAAATGAAAAGAGATTCATCTTGATATGTTTATTCAAATTTTGCAATCATAAAATCTAAGGAAGCTGGAAGTGTTCATGTTTTATAGCTTTTAATTTTAAGTAAAATATGGTGGGCTCAGTGTGGAGAACCATATTTTATTTTATTTTTTAATTAAATTTATCAGAGTGACATTGATTAATAAAATTATATAGGTGTCAAATGTACAATTTTATAATATATCATCTGTGTATTGCATTGCATATTTACCACCGAAAGCCAAATCTCCTTCCATCACCATGTATTTGACTCCCCTTACCCTTTTCTGTCTCCCCCATCTCCTTTTTCCTTCTGGTAACTACTATACTGTTATCTGTATCTATGAGTTTTTGTAAGTTTGTCTGTTTATTTGTTACTTTCAGTTTTATATCTCACATGTGAGTGAAACCATGTGGTTCTTGCCTTTTTCTGTCTGATTTATTTCACTTAGGATGATATTCTCAAGATTCATCCATGTTGTTGCAAATGGCAGTATTTCATATTTTCTTATGGCTGAGTAATATTCCATTGTATATATGTACCATATGTTCTCTATCCAATCATCTATCCAAAGGATACTTTCATTTCCATGTTACCTCCACCTCCATTCCCTCTGTCCTGTGTAGGTCAGGAGCATCTATTTTGTGACCCCCAAACATCTTGGATACCCCTTTTCACCCTGAATGGTTGCCTATTTATTTTTCCATCTCCCCATCTAGATTGGAGACTCTTTGGAGATAGCTCTTATGTCTTTCACTTCTTTATTTATGAAGTAAATCCTAGTAATTCTCCAAAGAAATCTGGCAGATTTTAAATGTATGAAAAGATATTCTCAGTGACATCAAATGTAGTCATGTGGGAGAGAGAGCTTGCATTTGCTTTACTGAAGATCAGAGATGTGAGAACTGTTTAAGAAATGCTATGTAATTAGATGACTTCATTAAAATACGTGATCTCTCCTTTTCTCTCTCCTTCTCTCCTCTCTCTCTCTTACCCTCTTTCTCATACATGCATTGTTTAAAAAGCTATTTCAAAAAGAGTAGAATAAAAAAAAACTGAGAATTTTCACTTTTCTCAACCTATGCACCTGAGAAAGGTGTTAGATTTAAGGCCTAAAGTGGGTATTAAAATGGCACT
The DNA here is from genome assembly GCA_030015415.1 of Cynopterus sphinx. NCBI lineage: Eukaryota > Metazoa > Chordata > Mammalia > Chiroptera > Pteropodidae > Cynopterus > Cynopterus sphinx. The sequence goes on along the minus strand of CM057391.1, from coordinate 16,492,677 downwards.
TTCCCCAACATATTTTTAAAGTGTTTTCTGTACTTTTCAAAACAGTCTTTCCTCATGTCAGAAAATTCCCAAGTTAAAATTCATGTACTAACATTAACTCCCATTTTGAATCTTTTCACTATGCTGTGGGAAAGAGTGGCTAGTTAAGGTTTTTTCTTTGAGAACTGTGATTGATTGTTTATAAATCATCTCTCACTTTTTAAAAAACCTTTGTTTTTTAAAACTAGAACATTTTTTTTCTCTTCTGTAGTATCTTATTTGGGTTCCCAGAGTCAGACCAAGAGACAAAGGTTTGGAACAGGTAGTTTATTTAGGAGGCAGAGAACACATAAGTAGGGAAGGCAGTCGGTAAAAGGTATGTATTAAACCAGCTACCATTTTGGTCAAATGGAGCTTAATTCTTCAGGAGAACTGTAGGAGGCACCCCTTAGAATGGTCTATCTGAGAAGCAAGGGAGCTGGGGTATTTATTATGCAATGGGACCATTGCTCCTTTGTTGAGGGCTACTTCCAGCCTGCTTTGCAGGTCCAGAGAAAACCCTTGGGCAACGAAATGAAAGTCGTGGCAGTTGGAAGTCTGTGAGCATACATTTGAGTGGTAATGGTCAGGGGATGTGGGTGAGCATCAATGGTGTCCACTACATATGGAGATGGCACACCATAGTGGCAGGAATGCGAAAGTATGAAAATATCAAGATATAAGTTAGCCTTACTCAAGCATTTACTCGACCATCAAATAAATACCTACTATGTGCTAAATACTGTGCTGGGCGATGGGGTACACTGACTCACTTGTTGAGGCACTGAGCTTTTTAAATCTCAGGTTATTCATTTATAAAGATAACTTATTTTCTTCCTTTCAATAATTAAGACGTCAATGACATGATATTCCCCCAAATTCTTTGGAATGTTTAAAATAGTATCTCAAATTTATTATTATGATATTTACACAAATTTACCCTAAGAAAGCAGTAGAATGTGGTTAGGCCATAAATTCATCTCTTATCAGGGATATGTTAGCCAGTCAAAAGCATTTTCTAAAATCTAGGCTGTGTGAATCTGGCTTCTCTGTGCGGTTTATATAAGATAGTAAATTTATAAGCTCTATGAAAGGAATAAGGTACAACAGGGATGGTTATTTTTAGCTAGTTGGCAGTGAAGGGATCCCAGAAAAAGTGGGTAAAATGAACCTTAAAGTAGTAGGTAGGAATTCACTATGTGGAAATAGAGAATTTATGAAGGAACAGTGCATTCCAGGAGGACTTTTGCTAAGTCCAAGAGGCAGAGTAGGTAAGAAAGAACCCACTCAATGCCCAGGTTAACTTTCATGCCCATGTCTTGGCCAGGACATTTGTTTCCACTGTGAACTAGTTATGTGGTATCTGACTAGTTACTAAAGTTTTCTTAGGCTTTCAATCCTTAACTAAAAAGTAGGGGTACTAGTACTACTTTTACTATAAGATTGTTGTAAGGATAAACGAGAAACATTCTGTAAGGCAATTAGAATGAGGAAAATTCTCAATAGCCTCATCTGTAACTTTTGGTATTAGTGTAGTTTCAGATTGCAAATCACATTGCCCTAAGATGCATCCAGCCCACACAACACAGAGTTTCCCGAAGTATATGGAACATTAGTCCCAAATATTTGCAAGAAAAAAGGATTATGAAGTTAAAAGAATTTAAGAAACCTTGTGTACCATACATAGACTTCATGGAAAGTCACATTAAGATATGTGCAGTGCTGAGATGTCTGAGAAACTTTTTTGACTTTAATACTGTGTATTAAATACCTTTAATCACCAGTGTCTTTCTTCTATCCTCCAATGTAATACCTATTCACATTGGATACTCTTTGGGACGTACTAATTTGAAGAGCTTCGTGAGTTGGATCAAGCAAGTTATGCACAATACACATCCACATTAATATTGTCTATCAAAGTAATCATCTTAAGGACTTGTCAACGTCTTTAAGTAAAATGGCCTTTGCTGAGAACAGTTTTTTGAGATTCTCTCTTCAGGTGTGCCTCTGAGCGCGTTTATTAGTCCCTCCACATAAAGTGATTACATGATCTCTTACATGTTTCATTCCTCATTTTCTATACAGAATTTTATCACTTGTCCTATGATCCTTTCTAGCCTTAGACCTGTTCAGAATGGTGTTCTTCAGACTCACTTTAAATAATTTAAAGAACTTTCTCAGGACAATTTTAAAAGTCAACTTCCAAAAATTCTTGGAGTAATGCCACTGTCATTAAACTAAGTCATAACTTTCAAGGTGAATGGTTTTAAAAGAGACAGAAGCTACTTTGGAATGCATATTTTCTCTGCAGAAAAAAATGGTTTGTCATTTTATAGTCATACAAGGATTGCTGAGTTCTTACTATATGCTTGACTCTGTGGTAGATATAGTTGATTTGGGGCAGATGTTCATAGTCTAGTGGAGGAGAAATAAATGTTCAAAAGTAATCATGATAGAAGGGGACAAATACGGTTATAGAAAGATTAGAGTGTTAGGAAAGTATGGAGGAGGGGTCAACCCCACGGGTCAAAGAAAGCTTTTCAACATCTGGGTACTTATGATGATCCTTCACTACCATGTAAACAATAGAGAAAGGGTATATCAGGCTGAGAGAAATAAATTTAGGGAGGCTCAGAGATGAGAATGAGGGTGGGGGAACCACAACCACTAGAGTGTAAGTGGAGTGTAGGCTTTGCTTGGGAAAGTGGATGGTGATGATGCTGGGAAGCCATGTGGAATCCTGACCACAAAGGGCTTTGTAAGTGCTGGGGCCTAGTGTGTGGGGTTTATCCTCTAGCTGGTTGAGCACCACCGATAGATTATTAACCAGATGGCCATAGTCATAGTTTTAAAATGATTGTTCTGGTAGCACTCTGCAGTTGAGTTGGAGTGGGGAAGGGGAGAACAAAGGTCAAGGAGTTTGAGAAGCTACTGTAGTGGTCCAGGCAAGAGTGAGTTTAAACTAAGGTAGTAGGAGTGATGATGGGGAAGAGGAAAGAGCTCTAAAGGGTATTTAGGAGAAGAGGAGGTAGATAGTAATGACTGACTGGGTAAAAAGAATGAGGTGAAGGAGAAGTTTGAGATTCTCTCAAATAGGTGGGTTGGATATTGGCACCATTCACTGTGTTTGGGATTCAAGAGAGAAACACCTTTGGGGAGGAAATTTGCTGAATTTTGCTTTGTACTTGTTGAATTTGGAATGCTTATTCATTTCTACCTTCATTGATTTCTAGAGTAAGTGCTCTGTGCTAGTTAATGTGCTAGACTCATAGGATAAGGCAAGAAAAGTCACAATGTCTCATGTCCCCATGAAGTTTACAGCCTAGTGGGAGAGACAGCACATAAGCAAATAATTACCAAACTAACTACTTATTTAGTAGGTAAATTAGAAGGAGACCTAACTTATAAAGCAGATTGCAATCTACTCTGAAATGTAGCCGAACAGCATGGTCTGCAAAGTGAGAGAGATTTGGAGGTCATTGGTGTATAGTAGCTAACTGAAGCCATTAGTGAAATTGCCTAAACTGGATTTGCAAAATGAGCAGGAAAGCAGACTGAGGTTAGAATAATAACATTTAAGGAGCATTGTAGATGAATAAAGTCATAAAATGATTCTGGGAATGTGGCAGGGAGGTCAGAAAAGAAAGGTGTGCAAAAATTCAATGGCTTTGGAACTGCAGGTCCATGTTGGCTCTAGCAAGAGCAGATATAGTACTGTGGTAGGTCTACAAGCCATATTTCCATGCAGGGGTATGCTGTAGCTGGCATACACTAAGGTATGAGAGCCAGACTGTTAAATTTTCAGGAATTGTGAAAGCCAGCTATTAAATAGAGTCATTATTTAAAACTGGATTATTTTGCAATGCAAAGGAAACGCTCAATAAAACAAAAAGGCAACCTACTGGATAAGAGATAATATATCCGATAAGGGGTTAATATCCAAAATAATACATCTGATACAAGGTTTATATCCAAAATAAATAAAGAATTCACAGAGCTCAATGTCAAAAAATAAACAATCTGATTTAAAAAATGGACAGAGGACCTGAATAGTCACATCTTCAAAGAGGACGTAAAAATGGTAAGAGACCCTGAAAAGATGTTTAATATCATTAATCTTCAGAGAAATGCAAACTGAAACCACAATGAGCTATCACCTCACACTTGTCACAATGGTTATTAATAAATCAACAAAGTAGAGTTGGCAAGGACATGGAGAAAAGGGAACCCTCTTGTACTGTTGATGGGATTGTAAATACAGCCACTATGGAAATCAGTGTGGAGGAGCCTCAAAAAATTAAAAATAAAATTACCGTATGATCCAGTAATTCCACATCTGTTTATTTATCTGAAGAAATCCAAAACATTAATTCAAAAAGATAAATGCACCCCTATGTTCATTGCAGCCTTATTTACAATAGCCAAGATATGGAAACCACCTAAGTGCCCTTTTATAGATGAATGGATAAAGAAGAAGTGGTACATACATACACACAAAGGAATATTACTCAGTCATAAAAAGGATGAAATCTTGACATTTTTGACGATGGATGGACCTAGAAGGTATTATGCTAAGTGAACTAAGTCAGAGAATAACAAATGCCATATGATTTCATACACACACACACACACACACACACACACACACACACACACACACATATATATAATCTGAAAAATAAAATAAATGAACAAAACAGAAATAAACTCAGATATGGAGAACAAACTGATAGTTGCCAAATGGGATGAGATTTGGAGCCTAGACAAAAAAGGTGAAAAGAATTAGGAAGTACAAATTGCCAGTTATAAAAATAGTCACAGGGAGGTAAAGAATAGCATTGGGAATATAATCAATAATATTGTAATAACTATATATGGTATCCAATGGGACTAGACGTACCATGGTGATTGCTTTATGAGGTATATAAATATCTAATCACTATGCTGTACACCTAAAATTAATATAATATTGTATGTCAACTTGTAATTGAAAAATAAAATTTAAAATATTAAGTTAAGTTATATACCCTAAAAAATAAATTATATTAAAAGTAAGTGTAATAAATATTCAAAATTTATTCTCCCTAATTATTTTACTACATTTTTCTATTATCTATGCTCTTAAGGTCACTTATGGCTACTTTGTCTAAAGGTATTCTATTACGGTGTTCTGCTACACATCTGTGCCTATGTTTGTCGACTTCACTGTGGTATCTTGAAATTAGAGTATTTACACCAGGGGGATTGACAAATACTATAAATCAGATTTTATTTCATTGATTGTCTAGACTTAAGAAAGTGTGAGATATTGTTAATGCAGACTAAACTTGAGTATGTTGGATATGTAGTGATTGCATTGTGAATGGCAAAGAAATTGAGGAAATGTTCTTCCAAATAATTCTTCAGATACGTAAACTATTATCCAGTTCAACAAAGAGATTGCTCCCATTATTGATGAGCAAGAGGAGTTCTGACATATCAATTAATTATTTCATTTTCTTCTTATTCAAACAAAGAAAAATATCAGCCAACATTTATGTCAGAATATACCAGATTTGGTAAATATCATGGAAAGCATTTTGTAAGAAACAGTTGACTATATGGATTTATAGTAAAGGATATGGTGTGTTTTGTTATTATGTGTAAATTGTATGCTACATCTCTGTTATGTCAGTAAAATGTATAATAAACCTATGTATATACATACATATACCCATATTGATTTTTGTGAGAGCCGATTGCTAAACACAAGCACACAATGGCTGTTTATATGGGTGTGAGGAAGCAACTGGGGTTTACTCCTTTGAAAAGCATGGCAGAGAGGGGTGTTCCTTGAGTACTGTGTGTATAGGTAGCCATAAGACATTTGCAAGATTGAGGATTGTGTGTGTGTGTGTGTGTGTGTGTGTGTGTGTGTGTGTGTGTGTGTGTTTACTCAGATTAATTTATAGCCTGAAGGAGAGGAGCCCTTAGAGGGAGAAACTGATGGTACAGAAAAAGAGAGAAATAAATGTTGGAAGAAGGTGACAAAGAAATGGGAGGAAGTAAGAGCACAGGCCATTGTGAAAAAATTAACCTTGAACACAGGGAGCACCCGTATTCCCGTAAGGATGAGGAATGGTAATGTAAGATGTGATAAATCCAAGTACTTGTACATTAAAGTCATTTACATCAGTGAATTGTAATTTAAGAAGTAGACAGGATGAACTTAAGACAATAAATCCAGAAAGATATTGTTACTTTAGAAATAAATTATATAATAAGAGGTGAATATGGTGGTTGACCAGAGCAAGTTTTCTTGATGATTTAATCTCTGAAATATTGTAATGTATTTTTAGTCCCTCTTTCTGGGTGGAGAATTTTAAGTAAAAAAGAGGCAATTCTAAGGCACCTCATTCATTTAAATGCCAACTCTTTTTTTTTTCTTAGCCTTGCAATGTATTGCTCAATTTCCATGGACACAGGTTGTTTCTACACGATGATCAGAAATGGAGTATAATTTGAGGTTGACAAAAATGCATCCATGGATAGTTTGAACACAAGGTAAAATGTTATCCAGACTGCTGAAGAAAACAAGTCTTATTTTGGAACATGACTTTCTTCAGCATTATAATTTATGACTTTTCACTTGGATTCTTGCTTTTAACACACTCATAGTTATATATATGCTTCAATCAAAGAAATGCATAACATTTTGCTTACACTGTCTCAGCTCTATTAGTTTTCTGCTATTGAAATGTCCAAAATCTTTATTTTTCTCTCAGTTGAAATACGGTAAGTGGAGAACTATTTTATATTTTCACAGTGCTTTAACATTTTAAGGTTTTTTCAGGTCTATTTTCAATATATATGAAATAATTATCCTAAATATTGAGAGGTACTAACACTGATTATGCTAACTATGGGTACTGGTATTGAATATTATGTGCAACTGGCCCTAAGTTGCCATTAATTGCTCGCATTTTTTGAGCCTAACATTGTAGGCTCCTTTGCATTCTAATAGCACCTCATCCATCTGGCTGAGGATCTCAAGGTGAATAATCCCTCACTCTGTACTGGTGTTGTTAGAACACTGTCATGGTCCTGCTCGGGCAGTTGGCCCTTGTGTTTGTTGATTGATTTGTGGTTGTAAGATGCTACTGCTAGTCAAAAATCACATTCACGCTTAAGGTAGAAAAAAAATAGGGTGGGTCAGGGAAAGGACAGTGCCAGGCACATATGTGTCCTGTTTAATCATGAAGGCAAAAGCTTTAGACACGTTTCCTCAGCAGAGTTCCACTTAAACCTCATAGGCCATTCCTGGGTGTAGGAGCATTCAGAAGGTATTAGCTTCCCAACATCTGTAGTGGGGCACAGCAAAGGGAGAGTTGGTAGAGAATGGCTTGGGTTGGTCAATTAAGAATGTTTACCAAAGGGGAGGATCTCAAGTCCTGTCTAGGTCTAACCTTTGCATTTCTACAACTTATCAATTTAAGTCTGTCTTACCTAGAAAGCAGCCTTTTTAGTCTCTTTATTTGCAGCCCCAAGAGAAACTTTGCTGGCCCCCTTCTAAATGTTACTTTTAATTAGTAAGTAAAGCCATGAGTTATACATTCTGGAGGAGAGGATTCATTCTTTAATATCAGTCTAGAGAGAGCTGCCCAAGAATTAAGACACAACCCTGAAATTGAAATGGAACCACTGTTAATAGATCTCAATGTCAAGTGTGGCTGCTAAGGAAGGCTCTTATAAAAAAGATCAGTAAGCAAAAAAGTATTCTGAGAATCTGCCTGATAATACTTTTCTATCTGAATAATTTAAATGAGTGTAACCACATACATTACTGGTTGTTTTCTGCTTGGTGTGGGACTGTACATCAAGACTTCTTGTTTGAAATATGTTAATTTCTTTCTTTGCAGCTAAAATTATTAGAAAAGAGCAAAATTTAAGTAAACTGTTTGGGGGCTACTTGGGAGCACTGAGAATGGATCTGAAGTGAATATATTTCTAAAATTCGTGTCTTGATCATATATAGATCTTGCACTATTCACACATGCAAGTAGAAAATATTTCTGACTCTCTAGGTGCAGAATGATTTTTTGTTTTGAATTTATGAGAATAATTTTTAAATGACAAAAAAATTACAGTACGTGTAAATGAAAAGCCAATTATTACATGATTTGCAAAATTAAATTCCATCATAAAGACTTAATGAGATACACATTTTTTTTCTCAGATCTTATTGTATTTCAGTATTAGGGTAAGTGATTCATATATATTATTTTATATCCTAGTTAGAATTATTTTCTCCTTTTGAAGAATCTGATACTCATAAAGGTTAAGGTACTTGCCCAGGGTTTTAATGCCAGTAATTCCTGGCAGCTGTGATTTGAAACCTGGCAATCTGCCAGACCTTCCAGGTGTGGACCTGTGCTCTTAATAGTAATAACAGTTAGGCACTATGCCAAAGATTTTATTTTCATTTTATCTATTATTCATTAAAATCCTAGACTTTGGTGCTGTTATCGTCATTCACGGTTTATAGCTGAGAATACGAAGTGTTAGAAAGATTCAGTAGTTGTGACAGTTTTTCACAATGTTCAGGGCACGGCTTTCAACCCAGGCAGTCTGACTTGACTCCATGTAGAACCTAACCACTGTACTATACTGCTTGTATGTAGTTATTCACATGTTTGACTTATATCTCTACAGTTTTCTATACAGTGTAATGTTTATTTCTAAGGAGAAATTTTTGTCTTTGTTGTAAAATTCCAGAAAAACCTTGTTTCTCAATGGTTTCATGCTGAGAGACAGCTTTCTTCTTCTTAGATCAAATTTGACAGTTATTTTTCTGGTGTATGTTAACAAAAATTTCATAACGATTGCTTTGTGTTCTACATATATGACCAGAGCTTGGATTAGTTTCATTTCTTAGATGCCTGAGTGAATTTCTCTTTATCAACTGTAACTAAATTTATATTAGAAAAAATCTAGGCTGAGAAAATCTGACATCAGAATCAGCAGTGATGAAAGATTATGCCTGACTGGAAAAGTTGTGTTTTATGTTAATTGCTGATGTTTTGTGATAAGGGAAAAGCTATCATTTTTATTCAAATACCACTTTGCTTAAAGGATATTAATAGAAAGTAATATCCACTTCCTTATACTGTGAATTGTGATTGGAAAGAAAATGTGATTGCTATTCAGTCCCAAGAAATAATCTACTTCATTACAGAAACATTCGTATGAAATTATAGTTCATTCTAGACCAGCGATGCTTTGATTTTGGTTCAAATGTATCTAAAATAAAATATAATAAAAATTGTTATGTGAAAAAAAATCAACTCTGTATTATTCCAGGCACATTTCATCACCTAACACCCTTTCACCCAAATTTAGTGCTATATTTTATAGTGATTGACTTACAGGAGAAAGATCTGTGACTTCTATCTTGCTGTATGACCTTGGGGAAAATTAGCTTAAATATATGAAAGGATATTTCAGGCATTGACTCAGACTAAATAAATGCTAAATTTGATACAGTGAGTGGGAAATTTTTCTCACCACATGGAACCACTAATGAGCTTGGGAAGTAAACACGGTTAAGTAGACATAGTTGCCTTTTTGTTACAATAATTCTGAATTGGCCTATTAGCATGAATATCATTTCAGTGAACTTCACATTTGTAGCTTTGGAACCAAGAAAACCAGACCAACAAACAAACAACAAAAAATTAAAAGTCTACGGATGAGAGAGCTATTGTGGATTAAATTGTGTTCCCCAACAAGATATGTTTAAGTCTTAACCCCTTGTACCTGTAAAAGTAACTTTATTTGGGAAAAGGGATCTTTGTAGATATAATCAGGTTAAGGTGAGATCATACTGGAATAGGATGGGCCATTTATTCAATATGTCTGGTGTTCTTACAAGAAGAGGAGGAGAAATAGGCACTCAGGGAGAATGACAGTGATGACAAGGGTAGAGGGGGTGTGATGCCAGCAGCAAGCCATAGAGTGTAAGGGATTGCCAGCTCTATCAGAAGCTAGGAAAAGGCAAAGAAGTGTTTTTCCCAGAGTCTCAGGAGGAGCGTGGCCTTACTGGCACCTTGACCCCAGACTTCTAGCCTCTAGAACTGAAAGAAGAAATATCTGTTGTTTTAAGATACTTAGTCTGTAGTAGTTAGAATAATCCTTGGAAATTAATACAGAGGTAAGAATGGAACGATGATGGACAGAGTCCGTCATAGCACTTTGTGGACTTGCTCTTTCTCCTGTAGTTCCTCCTTTTCCTTCTCCTCCCCATGTTATTATCATAAACGTCAGAAAACTGGGTTCTATTTCTCTCTTCATCATGTGCCTTGCAATGTTATTTAATCTGTCTTGGTCTCATTTGCTCATGGTAAAGTGAGGATCTCCCACTCTTCTGAGTAATAATAGTGGTCAGCATTTATGGGACTTTTCCCCATCCAGGCCCTGGGCGAAGTGCTTAACATGAACTATTTCATTTACTTCTCAAAAATCCTATGAGGAATGTATTATTATTATCCATACTTTACAAATGAGCCAAATAATGTTTGTGACTTCTTACTTTTTCTATTCTTGTCCCCTCAGTGACTTGAATATGGAAATCAGAGCTGAAATAGTATATTATGTTTCCTTGATGAGATAGGTAACAGCAGATACCTAACTTGACTTAATCTGAGTAGAAAGGGGGTGAAAATTATTGGAAAATGTTGTTACACCATCAAGATATTGTCACTTTGGCCATTTCACAGATTTTTCATGTGCAGAATAGAGGGTTCATATTTTAAAAATTTTCTTTGTTATACTTTAACCCTTTTTTATTTGAAAATATTTTAATGTAGGTTCTTTATTTTCTAGTTGCTTCAAAATTTCATTATTGGAGGTACTTCAAGTTAGGATGTAATAGGGGTATTTAATGATCTGATCTGACACTGCTGATATTCATCGTGTGCTAGACACTGTATTATGTACAGCAACCTGTCAGATAGATGATATTATTCCACAGCTTACAGACTGAAGCTTTGAAAAGTAACTTGGTGAAAATCACTAGTCTTCAAATCGTTGTCTGTTTTGCTTCCAGAATCTATTTTTGTATGTTCTTGTTAGAGAAGACCATTTACACAATGACATGGATTAATTTATTAGATTAATGATCAACTGGGAAGCTAGTCATATGGGCCCTAAGAAGATACTGGCCAACATATGTACGTATGGGAAATCCAGAAACATCTAAAAAATGGTATACAGAATGAAGAGTAGCTTACGCCTGAGATGAGGTACAACATAAGGACCCCAGGTGTGTCAGCATGGGGACATCAAAGGTGAACATAGCTTCTTTCAGAATGCTTAATCTAAGCAATTCTAGAATCAGACCCATTTGTCCTTAATTACCATAATTAGGGCCAAGAGCAAATGGAATGTTCCCACTTAACTTTTCTGGCTGTTTGTATTCTCCGTTTCAAGAACATGGTGACAAACTTTATTCTCTATCCTTAACACAGACCTTTTAGTTCATGGTAAGTTGCAATCCTATAATAAAAAATTAAGTCCATTCCACGCTGTTTCTGTCATGGACACTTTGTCACATGCCTCTAATACTAAAAATTCTTAGAAAATACAGTAAGCATTAATATTTGAATAGGTCTTAGAGGCAAAACTGATCTGACCAAGCAATGTACATTGGTTAAGTGAAATATGAAAGACTGTCTGTTCTATCTCAGCTGAGGATTTCTGCCATAGAAAATGTTTGTTATGGCACAGTAGAGAGACTGAAGCTCCTGGAGTCTTGTTACCCAAACTTGCCTTGGTTAAATTTGTCTTCTGTCTTCTAGACGTTAGAGAACTGTCAGTCTCCTGAAGAACTGGGCACTATAGTGTAGGAAACAGGAAGAGCGTTTGAGGAGCTTAGCCAGTTTACAGGAGGATTTTCTGGGAAAATGCACTTGGATAGTGAATAGACACTGGAAAGTCTGACTGTCTAATTTGGATTTTCCCTCTATACCTGTCATGGTGAAGTAAAATATCTGTTGGACTGGGAGTAGGTTTGGCAGTATTTTGGTCACAGTTCTGCTGCAAATTAACGTTAGGACTGGAAAGTGGTGCTTCATGACAGTTACTTTCTTCATTTGTCAAAGCTTGCGTTTTTCCCTTTAACTTTCCTGAAATTCTTTTTCTACCTACAAAAAGCCATAGGTGTCAGATTGAGAATGCATTTCACCAAATGTTGATCAACCCTCTGGATGTTGACCATGACCATGCTTGCCATCTTTGCCAACAAAGAACATTTTCATGGATAACATATCAGAAGTTTGAAATGTGGACAATACCACAGTTTTAATCTGGAAACCAATATCTAATGGCTAATGATAATGATGAGACTACCATTAAAGAAATGAGCATTTATTATAGGCCAATAACTCATTGTTATTCCACAGGGGAAGGCTTTGCCCCCAGGGATGTGTGACCATGTCTAGGGACCTTATGGGCTATCACAACAGAAGGGAAGAGTGCTACTGGCATCTAATGAGTAGAGGCCAGGGGCACTGCTAAATGTGCAGGCTGGCCCTCACTACAAAGAATGATCTGGCCCAAAATGTCAAAGCCGAGAAACCCTGCTTTATAGCCAACCTTTAATTTATACACATGGTGATTACAGAAGATGTTAGACCCATTTTACAGCTGAGATTCAAGAAGGTTAAGACAATCTCTCAATGTTAAGTATTTCATTAGAGACAGAGCCAGCATTCCAACTCATTTTCTAAAATCTTTCAGCTTAATCGGAGAGATGGTACCCAAAGACAGTCCAATTTGTTACTCTACATTGGCAAGTGTTATTCACCTCAGTTTCTTCACCTTTAATATGAGAAGAGTCTCTGTCCTTTACCTAGAAGTCTGTAGTAATATATTTTGGTTAGGGGTAGGTAGTGAGGAGGAAAGTTAAGGGGTTTGGAGATTTTCAAAAAGTTGAGGTATTATAACTTAAATGTAATATTTTTGGCAAAAATCTGTAGTCATAAGTAGTGTGGGTGAAATACAAAATATATATTTAGAGTTTAGTGTTGCTCATACATATGCATTGTTTTTAGATTAAGAATGAGAGCTTTTAGTTTCTGCTTCTCTTTGTATCTTTCAAAAGCAATTTGATTTGTTCTTCTCTTGGGTGTGGAGGTGATTTGTAGAGTTTGCTTATTGTTGAGGAGTCGGAGACTCTTTGTGGGTACGTAAGGATGAGCATTTATTTCCATGCGACGTTAAGGTAGATTTTGAGTTTTTTGAAATTAAAGCATAACAGAAGTTATAGAAATGTGAGAACGGCCAAATTGTGCTTTGGAGAAAGAAGTGTCGAGAGCCCATGAAGAAACTAAGTTTTATTTACTTCTCTGGTCACGAATAAATCTCAATTTTAGGATAAAGCTTGATAGATAAATAAGGTTATTGGCATAGGAGGTAGAGAAAAGTTAAATTATTTTATTTGAAAGTATAACATTTTATGAGTGGGAAGCATAGCTTAGGAAATTGACAAGACGTATCCCTCTACAATATTAATTTTCTTGTCTAAATATTAAATTGCCTTTTACATAGTACATTTGGAAACTTGTACATTGAACTTATAGACAGGTGTCCTGGGTAGGGTTATACTTGCCCCTAGAGTTTTATATCTGCACAGAGAGTCCGGTTTTCTTCTGACTCGTGGTAGCAGCTTCAGTTGCTTTGCACAATAATCACATAGAACAAAGGCACCTCTTTGATTTACCTGGTGTTCATTCTGTCAATTGGTAGAATTAATAAATAAAGAAAGGACAGGGCATGCAGCCAAGGTAAGGCGAGCTCCCCAGCAATATGCAGATAATACTTCAAAATTATCCATAGAAGAGTTGAAAATCTCTAATCAGCTTCTGAAAATTGAACATTTTGAGGGAGCAATACACAGAGATATGCTCAGTGTGGCAGTCACGTTTACTGAAAGAATGAATTCCAGCTTTTCAGAATTAATTTCAAAGCTTTAAGAATACAGGTCTAATCTTTACTGTCATATTAACTACAGACATCATTAATTTTACAGGCATTTACTGATCATTGTAATTTATTTTAAGTAAAAAAAGTTACTGTATTTATTGAGAATAGTTTTAGATACCCTGAAATATAATAGTTCACAGGGAAAAGATAAGAAGATCTTGAAAAGATGAGATTTTCTGTATCATATCAAACCTTGATATGAATTTCAATTGTTACTTTGTTTCTTTTTCATGCTTTTATTAAACAAAGCTACCCCTGTGTTTCTTCATCATGCTAATTCCCCAGAAGCCAACATCAAGATCCATGGTTTCAGCAGATTTTAAATATATTATAGTAATTTCAGTATTGAAAAGTCCCCATAGCATTCAATCATAATATTTTATATAAGGCAGAGAAAAATATTAATTCATTTTCACATTCAGTTGAAAGATTATGTTAGATTTAATTTTCTTTAGAGACCATGTGCATAGTTATCAGTATATTAAACTCATTGCTAGTTATATGTCAGTTGCTGAGAATTTGGATATGTTTTATGCAGGCAGCATCCTCTTTGGGATAGGGAAGGATAGAAAGGAATGGAACTGACACTTAACTGAAGTGCTAACTAGGTTCCAGGCATAGCACTAGGGATGCTAAGTCATGTAAATATCCTAACAGCTCTGAGACCTAGATGGTATTATTTTCCTTTACAGTTGAGGAAATAGAGACAAAAAGTTACAACAACTAAGAAGTACTCTTTCTACTATACCCAATTCCATCTCTAATAACTAGACCAAGAAATAGAGATTTTTCTGAGAGGTGAGGTGTGGAGATCAAGTTATAGTTGTTGGTTAACTTGAACACAAACTTCTAAGAGTTTAGATTTATCCTTAAATCCAAAGATTTCTGCTATTTTGGTTTTTTTCTTTGATTTTGGGGGTGCAAATTTTTACATACCCATTCAAATTACTGCTTGAAATATTTCCTAAAGGCCCTAAAGACACATTGGTTACAATGACAGATTTTGGCACAATGGGCACTCTTTAATTTGGAAGGTTACCCCCTCCTCCAGCAGAAACTTACTTCAAAATGGAATCTGCTAGATTATCTTAGTTCTGATTTTGCATTAGTGCTTGGTACTGCAAGATGTCACAACCTCTTTTTATTCAGAGCTATTTTGTCCAAAATGGCAAAGGAACATTGTTGGTCAATTTAAAGCCAGAAGTCCAAATGTGATTTTTGCAGCTGATAATTCAGTTTCATCCCTGTATATTTTAATTATAAATAAATATGCAACCCCCCAATTTAAAACAGGTTGCATTCAAAAGTTCATTTGGAACAGAATGGTTTAGAGTTTGAAACATTTTTCCATAGAAACAATGTTAGGTTTCCAGGCCAACCCACAAAAACCTACTTAAACCATATTGTACAGTTTCTGCTCTAAAATCATCATGGGGCCCACACAACATATATAATAATATTTCACTGGGAAAATGCAATTGGAGTTTGTCTTAGAATAGACTAGAGCTTTACTGGAGTAGAGCTGAGCATTTGAAGTCTTCCTGACAGCTTGGCAATGAGAATTAGCATCCTTTTTGTATGATGGTGTCTATAGTTCTCATGACCTTCAGTAGAGATTCTAGCAGGATGAAGGCGAAGGCAGGAAATGGGGTATCTTCTAAAAGTAGTTGCAGGGTTCAACATGCTTTTGGCTACAAGCAAGGGACTACTCAACTTAAATAATAGAGTTTATTCTCTCATAAGAAGTCAGAACAGGCGGGTTCAGCATCGGTTAGTTATTCAACAGCTCAGTAAAGTCAAGTTCTAGGTTATGTTAGGTGTTTTGAAATCTTTATAACCTCATGGGTATATATAAGCATAAGAATCTTGTCCTTGTATAACAAACAGCGAAAGATGAAAGAAAGAATAAGGAGTGATCTCTTAATCTTAGTAAGTAGGAAAATATCTCCCAGAAGGCACTCTCCTCAGCAGATTTCACTTTCCATACCATTGGCCAGAACTCTGAGTCAGAGGCCAGTTCCTAAACCAGTCACTGGCCGCTGAAACTCAGATTGCTATGACTGGCTTAGAGTCTAAGCCTTGTAAGAATTACAGTTTACCTTCTGTCCCATGGGGTAGATGCCCACCTTCTCTGAGCTCATTGCCGAACTCATCTGGAAATCTGTAGACAATGAAGAAGGTGGAATGTCTTTTGGGTGAATGTCATTCGTGTCTTCCACACTGCCTGCCACTAGGGAACAAAGGCATGGGACAAGGAGAAGGCCATAAAATCTAAGTTTTTGTCCCAGTGCTCTCCAACAAGCTGTGCGATATTGAAAAAAATCATGTGATTTCCTTCTCCTGACTCCAATTTCTATGAAATAAGGAGGTAGGATAGATTTATTTATTCTTCAGTTCATCCATTCAACAAATGTTCATTGAGCATCTATTTTGTTACAAGCCGCATTTTAGGCACTGAAGATATAACAGTTATAAATCTTCAACTCTGCTCTCTTATGTTTCTATGTGATTCTGTGTCATAAACTGTTGTGGTAAAGCTTTGGGGATCAGGGCAAGATAGTGTAGACACATAAAGCTGCCTGATAGTATAAATTCTAGGGGAAGTTTCATTGCTCATTCTAGAACAAACACAATTCTTAATGAATTTTTCTTATATTTCTGTCCCCAAAGGAACAGGTAACTTGATAGACATTTTCCATTTTTTTTAAAATATGGTTTTAGCAATAGAGGAAATAGATGGTGCTGATGGTGTGAAGGGGACTTCTTCACTTTTTTCTCTTAGACCTGTAGAGATAGTTAAAAGAGCATGAAGAGAATAATAGTGCTTTCTTCGATCCAAAGTACTGAAGGAAGATATACTTATATTTCCAAGATATATCTAGATTTGGTGAGGAAGAAGGAGAAGAATGTGTTGGAGACTGGCTGGTGACTGCTAAGAGCTGCAGGAGTACCGAAGAATGAGGTCACCCTCTGGCTTATGTTCTTTTTCTTTGCCATATTTATTCCTGAGGCCCTGGACACTGCCCTGCCTGGCTGCAGTGTGAGTGGGGATCAAGGCCTGGGGAAGGGAAGGCACAGGCAACATCAGAGTTCATGGGCAGTGAAGGAATGGGAGGGAAGGCAGAAATCCTCTATTCAGAGCAGCAGAAGTCTTGCTGCACCCCGAGTTTCTGGAGCTTTCCTGCAAGTCCATTTCCCAAGTGAAAGTATACATGTAATCAAATGCAGCAATATGGTGAGCACTGGCTCATAATAAATATATATATTTTAAGTATGATAAAATACTTTTTCTAAAGTAACCTGATGATTTTAATTACCATGCAGTGTAATCCTAGTCAAACCTTTTGGGATGTGTAGATAGTAGAGGATTATACTTTGTGTTCCCTCTATATAGCTGTCCACCTCAGGGGTCAGCATTCTTCTCTGCAAAGGACAAGAAAGTAAATATTTTACTCTTTGTGGGCCATATGGTCTGTGTCCTAAGTTCTTTGCTCTGCTGCTGCACCACAAAAATACCGTAGACAATAGGTAAACAAATGGACGAGGCTATATTTTTTTAATGAACAACTTCCTTGTGTTTTCTTCAATTTCACATAATTTTCATGTGTCATGAATTATTTTTCTTTTTTTTTTTTCATTTTGTTCAATTATTTGAAAAATGTAAAAGCCACTCTTACCTTGGGGGCTGTGCTAAGACAGGGCAAAGGCCAGATTTGGCCCTTGGGCTGTAGTTTGTCCACTGAAGTCTTTCTTTCTCTTTGTCTGTCTGTCTGTCTGTCTACCTATCTATATTCCTTTCCTCTTTCATTTGTGAGCAAGAATCTGATTCCATTAAATTCTATGCAAGGAATGCTTACATATTCATATAGTAAACTGCTCTAAACACTTAGAGAATAGCTGACCTATTGGATCTCTGTTATTGATTCATTTCTGTTTTCCATGGTTGAACTTGCTGTACAATTTTTATTATCATTATGATTTTAAAATACTACATTTAGCATGGCTATAACAATTTGGAGTAATTCCTTTGTTAAAGGTCCTTAAGGAAGTACATTATGTCTAATAATAAATGATTTTGGACCTTGTTGAGACTTGAAAAACACAGGTGCATGATAGCATCACGTCAGTTTTTACATCCTGAATAGGGCGCTTGTTTTTTCTGAGTCAGATGGGCAAGACTTGGATAGCTGTATATTACTGTTTATGAGCCTTATCCTTTACTGCAAATCAAGTGTTTATTCCACTCCTGAACTTAATTAGCAGCTAAGAGCCTTTGTGCTTTGTATTTTAAGGAAGCATGTGATTTGTTTATTAGTTCAAAAGCAGATTAATTATTATATCTTTAGTCACCATCTGTAAACACATCTATATTGGCGAGCTCTCTCCCGCTGAGTTACCTTGAAATGCCCTGTGGTGTTTTATTAGCTTTCAATTCTGTGTTTATTACAGTTGGCTGGAGATTTTTCAATTTAGTTTATTGGCCACAGAAAGTCCAATTCTTCTGTGGAAACTACCAGTTTCTGAGGGTGAGGGATTTATTAATGCTGGCTATGAATTTACTATAAACATTTTCTCTAAGTCATACTTGTATTTTGCTTATGATTAAAGATATTAAGTACCTTATGTACTATCTGGGTTCAAGGAAGAGCAATTAAGAATAAAATTAGTAACCTCTGTAAAAAGTCTTCTAAGTCTATATCAGTTCCAACAGAATTATTAAGTACATGAGGGCAAGAGGATAAATGAATAGTTATTGATGCATTGGCATTTTAATGTTTTTTATTTTGGTGTTGCAAAAACTTTCACGTTCTAAGTGATTCTAAGAGAATTTAAAGAGAGCATAAGGGCAGCCATGAATCTGGGATATGAACCAAAGTCATATGGCTTGTGAGTTTATGATCCTCTTTACCAGTGTCTAGGTTGCCAGATAAAATACAGGATGCCCAATTAAATTAGAATTTTATCTTAACAATTTTTGGGGGGTATAAGTATGTCCCAAATATTGCACAGGGCATATTTATATTGCAAATACTTGTTGTTTATATAAAATTTAAATTTAATTGGGCATCCTGTGTTATCATTATTTGTAAATCTGGCAACCCTAGTCACGTCCCTTTCTCCTCTGCTTTTCTCTAGGCATTCAGGCTGCCCAGGGGCCCCCAGTATATTGCTGACTTTGGTTTATTAACTCTGTCTTGGTCCATTCAGGCTGCTAAACACAATATTGTAGGCTGGGTAGCTTATAAACAACTCATTTATTTCTCAGAATTCTGGAGTCTCAATAATTCAAGATTAAGGCCCCAGCAGATTTTGCGTCTGGCAAGGCCCTGCTGTGGTGAAAGGGTCTAGGGACCTCTCTGAGGCCTCTTTTGTAAGGGCACTGATCCTATTCATAAGCGCTCCACCCTCATGACCTAATCATCCCCCAAAGGCCCTCACTTCCTAATACCATCATCATAGGTAGGGGTTAGGACTTAAACATATAAATTTTGAGGGAACAGAAACATTCAGACAATAGCAAACCCCGTTCTTTGCTTTTTTAGTTTGAAGTTTACCTGCTCAGAACCATTAAGTAAAGACCTTCTTCTTGCTGATTTTCAGTGTCCAGTGACTAATCTGATGAAGTAATGTGGGTTAACCTGTTTTTCAGAGCTAATGGCTTCATGCATTAGTTCCTCCAGATATACATTTTATTTAATACAAACTGCTACAGCTAATGCTTTAACACAGTAACTCCAAAGGCCAGAATTTCAGACCCCAGGCAAGATGAGTTTTGAAACCATTTTTTATTTATTCTGGCAATGTGTTTTTCCTCACAGAACCTCAGTTAGTAACTTTGACTATATTTTTAATTTCATCTAAAATTTGATTAAAATAGTTGTTTGTTTTCTTGCTTATGATTCCTGTGTACTTCACACATTTTAAAGACAATTTCGGTCCAGTTTTTTAAACAAACTGTGTTATGAAATACTTTGAAAATTTAGTGGATCATTGAGATCTCTAAACAATTCTGAAACTATATTTTCACTTTTAGTAAAAGGTAGTATTTTATAGTGAATTTTTTATTTTTTCAGCTGTCATAATATAATGGAAAAAGTTGGAGTTCTTAGCATCTCACTGCTTAGCCATAAAGCAAGGTGGGAGAGACCAGGAGGTTCTCAGTGCAGCTACCAAGCCAGTGTCTTACACATTCTGCCAAAACTCTAGGAAACATATCTTTACCGAGAAATCTCAGAGATTGGACTGGAAAACCACTAGGTCTATTAGAGAGGGAGATAATTTTATGATCTCGTTACCATGAAAAATTTTATTTCAGACCACTAAGCAGAAATAGTGTGCTGTTAACCATAATATGGATCAACTAATTTTATCTCTCTGGCTATTGGCTTTCTCATCAGTAAAATAAAATGTGGGTGGGACTAGGTGACCTCTGAGGTCTTCATTACTTTAATACTTCCCAAGTCTCCATCTGACTTGGGAAGCCCAAGGCATATGAAGCTTTTCCAGAGCTACTTCTCAAGATACTTTAGGATGGTTAAGTGATTGCAAGAACCAGCTCAACCATGCTCTATTGGAATAGAAACAGTGGGTCGGAAAAGGCTGTTCTGCCAGGTCTCTGTAGGCAGTGATGTACTTAGGTTTAATTACAGACAGGGCAGGATATTCACGAGGTTGAATGACGTGTTTCTTCTGAATGATGGGCGTTAAGTAAAAAATATCTTCTTAATGGGCCTTTAATTGTGCCATGCCTCTTTTCCCTAATAATTAATGGATCTGAATCTTGATTCTTCCTCTTTCATCTCTTTCTCTCTTTTCTCTGTCTCTCTTTCCCTCCCTTCTTCCCTCTCTCAGTCCGTTCTTTCCTTTTCTTCCTTTCTTGCCATTTAGCAATGATAAGAACAGGACTTTTAGAAGAGTGTCTTCCAGAAATAGTTGTGTTTATTACCTATCTAGATTAACAGAGCTTATTTCTCTCCATGTGCTTTCTAACCAGAGAGAAGAGAAAACATGAGCTCCTAAGCCTTTCAAGTATGTTGTAGAGAATGATGCTATAATTAGAGCAAGAAGAACTGGGTTTGAATCCTATGTCCTCCTATTATTTACTGTTTTATGATTATTGGAGGAGTGATGGCATACATTTTCTTTTATCTAAAATGTAAACGTAATCCTACTGCACAAGTAGGGTTTCTTTAACACTGAAATTTTATGGGTAAGCACTTTTTATGGTGTATATCATACAAATTATTTCCTCATGTGCCTAGGTAGAATTCTTTTTTTCTCTGTAATACTAGACTAGTTATAAATATCTTTCTCTCATGCTAGATTTTAAATTCTTGAGGGGGAACTTAGTTTTATTCATCTTTTAAACTCTAGTGAATAAATCTATAGAACTTATAAAATGGATAGGTATATAGTAGGTTTTTATTGTACTGCTTACAATACATAGTGGTGAACATAAATTTAACCATTTTTTATTTGATGTAAGATTCTGTCAAATTTTTAAATATAATATTGAAATATGAGAAAGTGGAATTTTAAAATTTATTGTTATATTTTAATCAAATGCTTTACTTTCTGTTTCTCTGTTTTTTGCAGATATTATAACTTGTGATTATGGTATCCACTCATCCATTATTAATCTGTTCATTTCTCTAAATTCTTACCTTTTTTCATAAACTGTCCACTGAACTGTGCTAGGCACAAAGTAGACATCGTCCCTGTTGTCATGATGCTTATAGTCAGTGGAGAAGGAAATGAAGTAAATATAAAGGAATACAGAATTGCAAATTGAGATAAGTGTTAAGGAGAACATCAGGATTCCAATGAGAGAATTACAGTGGCATCCTCTCTAGCTTGAATGTATTTAAACTCTTCAAGACAGTGCCATTTAAGCTCAGAGAGATCTACTCTTGAGGATGAATAGTCCTTGGCTAGATAAAAATGAAGCAAAACAACTGATATAGAGTACATTAGACATATTACATCATATATGTGAAGGCCTTGAGGTGGGAGAGACATGTGGGCTTGAAGAATTGAAAATTAAGCATGAGAATTAGTGGCAAGAGGGGCGATGATGCTGTTCATTGTGCTGTATTTTCTAAATGTTTTATTTCCTTACTAAATGACTCTCTTGCAGTTGCTTCTCTTGGTGTTCCCTCACGGGCTAGTTTGTTTTGAGAGAAAAATTGCACGTCATACAGTTCACCCATTTAAAGCATACAATTCAGGGGTCTATAGAATACATTCACAGAGCTTTGCAAACATCACCATAGCCAATTTCAGAATATTTTCATCACCCCCAAAAGAAACTCCATAGTCTTTAGCTGTCACCCCTCAACCTCTCCATATCCTCAGCCCTAGGCAATCAGTAGTTCACTTTTTGCCTTTATAGATGTATCTATTCTGGACATGTCATATATATGGAATCATAAGATGCGATCATCTGTGTCATGCCTCTTTTTGAAATTTGCTGTTGCATGTTTATTGCTTCCCTTTTTCTGCCTTCAGGTCATCACAATTACAGGCTTTTTCTTGTCTTCAATGTGTCAGCTTGTTCCAGTGATGTGATTTTTCTTTCTTCCTTTTTTTTTAGACCATCAGCAACTTCCAAATTCAGAACAATTTCCAGATTTCTAAGTACCGTAGTAAAATTTGCATTGTTGAAGAGTTGTTGTTCTTCTTGCTCATTATTTTTCAATGTTTAGAAATCTTTACACATCATCAATTGGTCTTCTGTTATCTGTTACCCACATCTTATCTCTTTCACTTAAAAGTGTTAGGAATTTGTAATGAACCTTTGTAATGTAATAGACATAATGCATAAAGCTTCTTTGCCTCTCTAAATAAGAGAAAAACCTGGGGAGTATGCTTTTTTGAGTTTTGGATAATATATGTAAGGGAAACTACTAAAAATAGTCTATTGCAATTATATTTTAAAAGTGAACGCTCTCCTAAAGATAGAATAGTGATAATTCTGTGCTCGATACTTGATAGATTGATATTGAATAGCTCTATTTGGTTGCTGGTTGGATATCCACAGTTGGCTGAACATCAGAATGTTGTGGTTGAAAAACCATAGTAGCACCAATCAGAATTCTGTGGTTTCTGAAAAATTAGGAGATTGTTTCTTTAATGCTTAGGAAAGGAAATTAAGACGTATTACTCTTCATTTATTTATGAGTGGACCATTTGTGGGGTGTTGTGGGAAGTACAGTGTATACAGTGAAACCAATCCCTGAAGTCAGTTATAGAAAACATCTTTTGAAGGCAGAAAAGGAAAAGTCATAATCTTTCCTTGGCCCAAGCTTTGGCCATTGTCACCCCTACCTTCCCTACTATTACAAACACGGGGAGGGGAGGGGGAGGTGAAAGCGAACAGTGCCTTTGTAAGGTAGTGAGTGGCTCAGTACTATCGAAGGACTTTAGACCCTCTTCTCAGTGCTCACTCATCTTTTGTCTTTGCAATCCAAGCAATACAAAAATTAAAAATTATAATGTAATGATAGATAATTGGAGTCAAAATTTAAGACAAACCCTCCTCCAGTTTGTTTTAGGCAAATTGAGGAAGAGGCTGACGTCACGTATTTAAGAGCTATTTCAACTAATGGCAACAGATAGATTATGGAGAATCACTGCTTGTTCTTTGGGCCTGGTGGTAATTACAGACTTAGAGAAAAAAGAGTTGAATGTGTTCCATTCTCTAACACCTTCAACGCCTCTTTTTAAAAATTTTCTATTGCGTGTTCATTTGCTTTCCTCTCTTTGCTCCCAAGTTACAGCAATTAAAGGCTTTTCTTGCCTTCAGTGTGCCAGCGTGTCCCAGTGACGTTATTTCCCTTTTCTTCAGACAATTAGTAGCTTCCAAAATCCACAATGGTCTTTAAATTGCTAATGATAGAAGTAAAATATAACTGCATTCAGGGTGTTTAGAAACTCCTAAGATTTCAGTAATAGGAATAATAGGCACAATATTTTGTCATGTCTGAGTACACTCAAAAATTTAAAGTGATTGAAGATAGTAGCCTACTCTTCATGGGTCAAAAAGCTTGATATTACCTTCTGAATTAAGTGGAAGAAATTAAAAATTTCCAAAGGACAGTATGTTCTTTCAGATTAGGTTATTCAGAAAATGTCATAAAATGATTAAATGACCTTGGTTGAGTTTTTTGGACCTGTGAAGACTTAGTTTTATTATCCATAAAATGAAGAGTTTAGCCTAAATTGGTCTTTAGTGAGGTGGGTTTTGCAAGGGTAACAATGAGGAACAGCTTTTTCAAGTGATATTGTTTCTTTATATCAGAATTTCAGTGTGTTCTGCTTCCCCTCTTCTGAATAAGGTAACTTTGCCTTTTAGTTTATTATGTGAAATATCCTAAAGTTAACAAATATTTAAAAAATAACTCTCAGAATTAAATCAATTGGCTGTGAACTTTAGACTCCGGCCTAACTGGATCTTTTTGCCTTTAATGTAGGTAAAAATGCTCACCCTGCTTACTATGGAAGCAATTGGTACCAGTGACTTTATCAAAGAAAGTCAATCATGGTTCATACTTCTGCTCTTTAACCACAACTTATCATCCTTAGCTTCTGTCATAAAGTGCATTGAAGATTAATGACAAAAGAAAATTCAATGATATGAATTTCAGTTCAAAGCAGAACAAATTCCTCCCAAATAACCCATGGTGTGCCAGTAAAAAATAGGATTAATCATAGAAAATAATTGATGTCTTTGAACATGTCAGAACCTTAATATATGTAGAGCTGTTCATTCTTCATATGACCCTCTTAAGAAAAAAAAATCCACTGGTCTTTTAGTTAAGGGGTGGTGATATTCTAAATGACATATGAGAAGACTTGTCAGATATCCGTGACTTGAAACTAGAAACAGCATGACTTCTTGTCATTTTAGGGAGACTTAGGAGCTAGGTTTGGTAGCTTTGGCATCAGCTTATTTTTAGCAGCATGTGATGTCTATTTTCCTGGTTATTAGCTCTGGTTTTAATTTTGCAGATATAGAATACACATGCTGTTCAGCAGATATGAACATTTTTACTTAGTATATCCTGTATACGTGAAAACCTTTTTAATGAGTTAATGGGCTCAGTTTTCACTGGTTGTTTTGCATTTAAAATGGCACTTGAGTCAGATGACCAAATGCATCAAGTGGAAAAAGTGATTATTGTAGAAAAAGGGAAAGCAGCATGTTTCTGTAAATGCTTAGATGTTGCTTACTCAGAAAACCGTTTGGCTATTGGAAGTTGTCATGGGAAGCATGCAACATTTCTGTGGCATTACATTTTATTTTCTTGTTTGCTTGTTTGATATTATTCTTTTAAAAAATCTACGTCTATATATCTGTGTATATGTATATATATACATATATACATACATATATCTGTGTATATATGCAACACACATATATGTGTGTGAGTGTGTGAGTGTGTGTGTGTGTGTGTGTGTATTTTAATCTTATTTTTAAATGCCTGTGTGCCTCTTAGATGGGACCAACAGAGTAAGATTTAGCTTTGATTATAATGTTCACCTGTCGGAATTGGTCCATTACAACCACTGCGTGAATAACCTTGTGGAAGTTTCCTGTAACTGTGCTGGTCTCTTGGCACCACAGCATTCTCTGTGTTTGAGCTGTGGGACTGCTTTAGAGTTCAAGTCTCCTTACCAGGAGACTTGGTATTTCAGAGACTAAACTCTCTTTTGGTTGAGCAATACAAAATTGACCACTTTTATTCCTAATTGTGCTAAAGAGCATATTATTTGTTTTGCTGATGTCATAATATATATTAATTAGGAAGTGTTATTCAAGGACTGCTAGAGAAAGAAATGAGCCTTTGGGTGACCATATACATTTCTTTATAACTCTGATAGATCAAAACCAGTGAAACTAGTGGTTAATTTCCACCATTAGCTGAGCTTACACCAGTCTTTATCAAAATTCACGGATTGACAATAGCTTAGTGATTCTCATGCATGGCCCTATTTGAAGCAGTAGAAATTGTATATGACTCTTTAAAGGCAGAAATTAGTTATAAGGACTGCATAAAAGGAAAAGAGAAGAGGATCAATTGTAAATTGTCAACATTAGTGAACAACCTTATTGCTCACTCTTAAACACTAAGAGTGACTCTGAATCAGGTTCATGTTTCTCGTTCTCAGCCTTACCTCTTTGCCCATCCCCACCCTCACCCCAAAAAACATTTGACTAAAACCAGAAATATACCTCTCTCTTTATTTGCCACATTAGGGATTTCAGAGGAAATTCTGTTCACCCAGGGAAAAGAAAATCAGGCCAGTTCTGTGAAACTAAAAATAAAGCTATGCAAAATTGTTTTCAAAATGGAATTCATTGGCATTTGTTTTTATGCATGACAAGCCTTTAGAATATAGCGTTGAATCAAACTGTGATTCTGACTTCAATGATTTTTGTAGTTAGTTTAAGAATATTGGCTATAGATTTTCTCATATGATTTATCTCTAATCAGATTTAAATTCCTGTAGCATAATGGTAATATTAATAACAGTGATGATAGCAATAATACTTACTGAGTTCATCACATATACCTGACACTGATAATTATTTTACATCTATTTTTTCTTAATTCTCACCAGTATCTTTTCAAGTGGGTACTATTAGCTCCATTGAAAGTGTAACAGGGTGGAGAAAATGTTTCATCAGTTTGACAAAGATAACTTCTATTAGGAAGAGAACTGTGTTGGTCGTCAGTCTTGATAAGAGTTCTGAAGAGACTATGAGCTTCTGACCTACCTGATGCCTTCTGTCTCTCTCTTTTCAAGGGCCTCTATTGTCACTCTTGCCAAGATTTCAGAGTGAGAACTGGATGGTGCAGTAGCATGAGAGGGCTTTGGAGTTTCCGTTTATCCGAGATGGAGGGAGTGTGAAATATAGATGAGAGGAGGAGAAAAAAGGGAACCAAAGAGAAAGATGGTGGGAAGATTTTATAGAGTTATTGTTATTATTATGATGCAAATTTTGACTCTGGGCTCAAGTAGACACAGTGGTAGAGCCCAAGCAGCAGAGAGGGTGACAGGCTGTAACCTTTCCAGGAAATGGTAGCAAGAGAGATAGGATTACTTTGGACTTGAACCAGCCAAAGAATTAGAGGCTCAAGACTCTTTCTTTAGGGAATTGCCCAGGGACATCCCTCACTTCACAGATTAGCAAACTGCGTAAGTGCTTGCCTTAAGTCACCTTGTCAGGGGCAAGGCTGGGTTGCAGATCCGGGACTCTCTCAATTCAGAGTGATCCCAGACTCTCTCAATTCAGAGTGTTTGAATTCTCTTTGTTCCACTTTCCTGGCACTCTAAATAATGTTTTCTATCATGAGACATGGTTGAGTCCCAACAAATAAGTATTATGATTGTATCTGTGGTTACTGGCAGTTCCAGTAATCTTCCATTTCTAAAGCTGGAAATCAGATGTGTTTAAAAATTTTTAATGTATCTTAGGGAATGAAGAGTATACTTAGGAATATTAAATATTTAATTTTATTGGCTATCATCATCACATTATAATCTGGACTTTTTATAACATTTAATTTTATCCCCCCACACCAAAAAATTATAGAATGTAGGATACTTTACTTATAATTTACACATACCATGTTTGGTTATTCTTTTGTTTTCTGAGCCATGGAAAAGAAAATTGGTAGGTTTTATAGATGGTTTTGTAATATATTAGATTGTACAAGATATTCGTCTGAATAATGGTACCCCATAAGATATTTATGTTACATTCATTCATTGGAACCTGAAATTGTCACTTTATATGGCCAAAAATAGACTTGGCAGATATGATAAGGAACTTGAGATTATTCTGATTGTTCTGTATTGTCCAGGTGGGCCATAAATGCAATCACATATATCCTTAGAAGAGGGAGGCAGAGGGATGTTTGGCACATATAGAAGGGTAGAGAAGGCAGTGTGACCATGCAGGCAGATTGCAGTGATGCCACAGGCCAAGAATACTAGCAGCTATCATAAACTGGAAACAATAGGAAATAGATTCTCCTCTGGAGCCTCTGGTGGGACTTTGGCCCTGCTGATACCTTGATTTCATCCAGTGGAATTGATGTTGGACTTCTGCCCTATGGATTGTCTGTGAGAGAATAAATTCTATTGTTTTAAGGCACCAGTTTATGATCATCTGTTATGGTAGCCCTGGGAAAGGAATACACCACCATAGAGAAGGCCAAACCCTCAACCAGTCTTGGTCCATGAGAAAAAGGAAAGGCAGGATGCAGGTGTTTTTCCTCAGAGACAGGGCATTCATTGCCCAGGTAAAATTCACATCTTGCCAAAGTGAAATCTCCAAACAAACAGGAGCCCTTCTACCTACAGAAAGGAGGCTCTGGTGAGAAACCAGTGGCAGCGGGATGGTCCCCTGCTTAGGGATCTGTGGCATCAGGGACAGAATTACTCTAAAGAAGAGAATAAATGTTATGGATTTAGCTGTATTTTCTGTTAAATTGAAATACCAGCATACAACTTATTTCACAGGTTTTTCCTGTTGAGAATATCAAAATAAGAAAAATAATATATCAACTTCCCCAGAACTTAGAAAAAAATGGTATGTCACTCTTTGATGAGATCCAGATTTTATCTCATCTCTTATTGTTATTTTATTCTACTAAACAAAATTAGAGAACTGCCTCAAAACTGTATTGTGTAGGAAAAATTGTTAGTAATTATATTTAGACAATTGTTCAAGATTTTCTTTTTATTTAGCTGTGCTAATAACTAGATCCAACTAGCTGTAATAACAGAATTTTTTTAAGTTATTGCTTGGTAGCAATACTTAAAAATAAAATTATTTTTTTCTTTTCAATACCCCAAATTTTAATCCATATGCCTATGACATTGAATATTAAATAAATATATAGATAGATATAGATAGATAGTTGCAGATATATAGATAAATAAATATATCCTTGATATTCTTTTTTCTGTAAATTTCTCTAGTCGTAAGTATCAAATGAAAACAAAGCCATTCTCTTTGACACAGCATTTAATTTGGAGGTCACTCATATCTTGAATGGGAAATCAAATTGTGAGTTTTTCAGTGGCTATAGCAAAATTCAACTTCCTGTTCCTTCATTAAACTAAAATTCTCAATGAGCAGCATTTTTCTTTAGAATAACCCAGCCACGATGAATACAAGCTTCTTCAGCTGGTGAGAAGTTGTGTGTCCTGATTAGCAAGGAAGCCACGTGGGGCTTCAAGTATTTTAAAATTGAACGCAGGGCCCTGCTGAAGCTCAATTTCTATTGTCTGGTAATGAATATTTTGCAAGAGTCCTTTCAAAAGTAAACTGTATTGTTCCCTTGCCAGTTACAGTACATCTGAGTGAGGTGATTATGGTTTCTTAAAAGCACTTTCAAGACTGAAAAAATATTATCTATTTGAAAAAAAGATTTTTTTTCTCTCATGTCTGGTGACAAATTTAAAAACCTGGAACGCTTCTTGAGCATCCGAGCTGGCTTTAAAATCATCTGAAAAGCCTGCCTTTGATCCCAGGTATTTGGAATCTAAAAACCCACCAGAGTCCACAGGCTTCCTGAGTTGCTGGTGGGTAGGAAATTTTACATAGTAAACGCTTTAAAATTTTGGTGTTCAGAAAGTCCAGGGGAGGACTAAGATCTCTGAATAAATAGAGCAAATTTTCATGATGCCGAGGTACTAGTGGTGTTGATATCGGGGCAGTCTTGTTCATTCCATAAAACGTTATGCTGCGAGGGCACCCGGAGCTCCTTCGTGTTTTCTGATGGGATGTCTGTGGGGCCCTCAGAGTTGGGGGAGAGATGGCGGAGGGGCGGATTGGAGCTCAGCTTTTACCTCTGCACTCTTATGTATCCTTTCTTCTTAGTTACTTATATCACCTCATTATTAACAAGTTGAAATCACCATAGTTTTGTTCCTGTTCTAAGGTATTATTTATTAAAATGTTTGCTTTGTAGATTATGAATATCTTAGGGTAAGCAGAGTTTGGAATACAGGGGGTATATATTGAAGAGGGTCTAGAATACTCTATCAGTTCATTGCATCATGATTTACCCACACAAATTCTTGGGTTGTCAATTTATTGAATGGACACCAGTCCTTGATTGTCTCATGACTTTTCTCTAAATCCTAATTGAGTAAAAAGTCCTACCTGAAGAATTTCTGCTCCACCTGCTGTCTGTTTAGGAGTTATTCTTCTGTCTCTTAGAGCAGAGTAACCCCCTGAGGGGACCCCTTACTTCTATACATCCTTCCCACGTTAATGGCAGTTCTCATTCTTATCCCTGAGATTCTTCATTGAAAATAACATGTTTGAAGTTTAAGTACACTGGAGTCTTACTATAGAGACATCAGTTCTATTGTTACTGGGATGAGGTCAATATCACCACATAGAATTATATTGTCTGTAACTTCATTATGCAAGACAATTAGTTAGAGTCCTCTTAATTTCCTTGCTGTTTCTTTGTTTCTATCAGAAGGGACAGGCAGCCATATAGTTCTTTATCCTTTCTGAGACCAGCGCATGAGAGGCCGATCAGATAGCCTTCCAGCCCGCCCTATCCTGGCAGATTTTTACCTCCCTTGAAGCAGAATTCAGTCAATCCTCATCGCGGGATTGGCATGTCAAGAGTATTCAGTTTTATGTTAACATCTAGTGACTCCAGCTCTTCCTGCCCCCAACTCTGTGGGGCATACTTATAGTAGCAAACATGGCACCTGCTGAGGGGGCCCTCTTCCCTTAAAATCTTCCGTTATATCAACAGCATCCACAGAAACACTGGATTTAGTTGTTAGGTATATTTGATAGTTCCACCAATGTCCTTTAATCTTATTTTTTTTCCCCCACTTGTAGCACCTGGTCTTCCTAGGTGATCTCCCATCCGAGTACTAACCAGTCTGACCCTGCTTAGCTTCTGAGATCAGACAAGATCGGGCACATTCAAGGTGGCATGGCTGTAGACTAATCTCACTCTTTAGAGCCCATAGGTTTATGGCAACCTAGTGGAAATACTTCCAAAACTTTGCCCCCTGCTGTTTTCTCACCCAAATGTAGGCAACAAAAAATTGAGGAGTTTTTTCCACCCCCTTTCGTAAACTGGTGTGTTTTATGCATCTGTTGTTGAATGAATAAATCCCTGCAGTGCCATATTTGCATTTTGTAGCAAATACTACCAATAATTCTTTCTAAAACTGGTAAAAAAAATTCTCAAAGAAATCAGGAGATGAAATTGCAATACTTGTTAACCCTCATCACACAACTGACTACATTAAGATACTTTTGACTAACTCTGTATAATGCTTGTTGTCAGTCTGCTTATGAAGATGACATGTTAAATAAGGTTTGTTTATTGGCAGAATGGCAGAATCTGTTTAAATGGCCATGTCAAGATGTTAAGTAAGTAAGATGAGTTGTTACTATAACAAAGTAAAAATTGTAAGCGAGGTAATTAATTTATGGGAAATTCGTGTCCTTTTTGTTTTCCATATTCATTTGGTACAGAGTGTGGCTGTGCATGACATGTCCTAGCAGAACGCATTACACAAAAATTCTGTGGCATGTGGCAAACGACCTATTAGAAGAAGAGAAAAAGCCCAAGATGACAAGGATCACCTGGTAGTGTCAGAGCTGGTTGGTTATATTTATGCAAAAAAAAAAAAAAAAAAAAAAAGAAGGAAAGAAAGAAAGAAAGAAAAAATCTCCTGACCCCTAAATCTATTTACTTGTCATACGTGGTTTTGATCATAATAACTTTTATACTCTTCAATTGGATATAATAAAATCATAGAATTGAAAAAAATTGGAAATAAAAACCTTTTCTAATTAAAGATAACACATTTTTTAAAAAGAAAACTTGAAAATTAAAAAGCACCTAAAGAAGATAAATCACCTTAAATACCAGTTCAAATAGGGAACTATTAACATATTATTGATGTATTTTCTTCCCTCAGTTCAGGGAAATTAAAGACTTCTGAGTAGCCTGTTCCTCATTCTTTATTTCTGATTTCTATGACTGGGACCTCCTTCTGATCCATCAAGTCAGAAAGCTGGTGGTGGGAGCATGGTCATCTTTGATTTAGCCTTCTACTCAACCATTTATCATTTGGCCCTGTTGTCCTACCTCCTTGAATTTCCCTATGCACCATTCTCTCTGGTCCACCCCACTCTCTCATCCCTGTTTAGTTTCCCTTCATCTCATGTGTGGAACACTGTTGCTGCTTCCCACCCAGTCTTCCTGCCCTTAATCATACCCGCCTCTGCAATATGCATCATTATGAGGCTAGCATATTCTTCTTTTCTGTTAGCCTCATTAGCTCATACTCTTGTTTAAACCCTTCCAGTGGCTTCCACTGCCCCCCTTTTTGTGATCTGCACTGGTAATGCCATAGCCTCCTCCTTGTCTTTCTCCCCGTCTTCTCGATCATCATCTCAGTCAACAGCAGTTCCTACAGTGTCCTTTTTCTTCCATGATGTTCACACAGTCTGTTCCCTGAATTTATAGGACCTTTTGTTCAACCCCCTTGGAGTTCCAAACCTCAAAAAAAAAAAAAAAAAAAAGTGAAGCGGAAAGACGATGTGGTAATACGTGTTTATTATAAATATATATTTTGAATGACATCTTCCTGCGCCTCCTCTAGATCTCAGGTTGTCACTTACTATACTCAAAGTTTCACTGATTTTGTTTCTGTGATTTATGGCCAGCAGTTAGGTATTATATTTTTAGATCAGTAAATGATCCTGAATATATGTCCAGCAAAAATATTGAGAAGCACTATTGAGAAGCAATATTTTCAGTAGATTTTATTTGAACAGTCAGCAGTATATATTACATGCCAGGCACTGTTCTCTGATTCCTCTAAATTGTACAGACATCATCTTTACTTTCAAAGAGTTTATGGTCTGGTGATAGAGACAGAAGCAACACTTAGCAGAAGCAACACATAAGCAAGGTAATTTCACATGGAGGAAAATAATTTGAAGTAAGCCAGGGTGATGAGATGATGGGATTGGGTACAGTAGTGTGACTGAATTGGTAAGGGATTTGTTATTTTATATATGCCAATGTATTACCAGACAAATGCCAATCATATCTTTGAGTAATATCAATTGATAGTGAGAACTGCATATTTCTAGGGCTAATGGTGAAGAAAGGGTAATAATTAAGATTTGAAGGAAATATAATGGTATTCAAATAATTGAATGAATGTACATGATAACAGAGACTCTAGATCACCCACAGAAGTCTGAATAAACAGAACTACAGAGAGGTGTATCTCAACCTAATGTGGAGAACATCTAAAATTTTTGCAGTTTACTCACCAATAGAATGAATTTGGTGAGTCTTTGACAGGGGCTTTGTTCAGGTAGTGGTGACAAAGGTCAGTGGGGGGATTTCCTTGAAAGGCGAGAAAATCAGCCAAAATGGTTTCAGTGATCCCTATAGTGTTATGTTGGGAGCTTGACCTAGAAGAAATAGAAATAGGTGCTTGAAGAAGAAACGATCCAACCAAGAGAAGGAAGACCTCTTAGAAAAACTGAATGGAACAGAGATGACATTTCTCTGGAGAAGGGACACAGAAGATATGTGAGAATGTAGATCTATCAACTAAAGCACTTCATGCTGGTTGGTTGGAGAAAAAGGAAACAGATAAAAGAGGAAGAAAGATCAAGAAAAGGAGAGGATATTTTGGGGGAAGAAAGACTATAAAATGATTTCGGAATGCTAAATGCAGTAATGCTTTGGATAAATGCATGCCATCAATTAAAGAGATAAGCTTTGATTATAAGATCACATCTGGCTGGGATATTTCTTGTCATTATTTCTTAGGTAATAGTTCCTAGTCCATTAGTACCCTAAGTAGTGTTATGTAAATTAAAGAAAACTGGAATAGTATGTTTGTCTTTTTTGTTTAAGCAGAGTAATGTAGCAATCCTTATTTTTGATATTCTGAATTGTTGATTGAGACGTACACTTATTTGGGCTCAGGTTTGGCTTGGACAGGCAAACAACTTAGAAACATGATTTTCTTTAGAGCTGCTATTATTGCATTTTAGTAGTGGTTGGTGTTTTGGCAAGCACAAGTATTAAATTATGTGCCACCCAGAACTAAATATAATCAATTTAGTTTTCTAAGGCTTAAAAGAAAGAGACTTTGGCTTTTTATGAGATGAAGTAAGATTTATTTGAATAACAATGGGTTGCAATACAATGCTTCTACTTTATCTATGCCATACTACGCATGTCATATGTTTAAGTTATACATTATTCTTAGATTATTCTTGTGTTTATTTTTCCCTTCTAGCAAAAACAGTTTAGTGCCAGTATTTTAGGTTATGAATGCTTCGTAGAGCACCAGTTGAAGTTTTCCATTCAGGAGTAAAAGCAGTCAAAGTGGAAAACCCCCACATTTTTTACATTTCCCCAAGAAGCAGAATAGTCATTTCCTGATCTTCTCATTATGCCCTTGGGGCATTAGACAGACATTGCCACTTAAAGAAGAGGAAAATAGGAATCAAGATATATGTGATGGAAGTATAAATAATAAAGGAAAAATATTAAATCACAAGAAGTACATTTATATTTTTTCCTCAGTATGTGTCTTTAGCTTATAGGCTTATTAATCTTTATCAACAGAGGGTTTTGACAATAGTAAGCAGAACATTATTTTGTCTATTTAACAACTTATTTAAACACTGTATTTCTAAATGGACAATATCACTTTTTTTATTGAAAGGTGACAGCATATTTATTATGGTCTATTTTGTAAATACCTACTGACAAATAGACTCTTCACAGCTGGGTGTGCCTATTTGGAGACATGCAGAAAAAATCCTCTCAATGTGAATTACTTTTTGACTTTGAGACAGAAGATGAAATTGCTTAAAATAAATGAAAAAATAAAAATATGCTTGTTTCAGTGTACATTGGAAGGTTACAAAAATTGGGTCAAATATTGATATTTGTTTTTTGATATTTTCGTCTTTTAATTGGCAAGTTCATAGGGATACTTCCTTGGGTGAGATCATTTTCTGTGAACTTGGGAAGCATCAGTTGTCTGTTTGCCAGTGGAACCTGGAAAATACATCATTGTAGCATATGTTGTTTGTTTTTTTATTATGAAATATTTCAGTAGAACAGAAAATATGGATAATAAATTTAATATTCATCTCACTATGGACTTGACAGGTCTTAATATATTGTCTTACTTACCTTAGGGCTTTTTTTGTTACATGAAATAAAAAAAGCATTTAAGATTGAAGCACTCTGTACAATTCAGTCACTCCTCTGAGGTATCCACTATCCTGAAGATGGTGTTTTATTGTTCCCATCCATTTATTTATTCTTCAACTACAATATATTTATCTGCAAATATCATCATATCATTTTGTATGTTTTTAAACCTTATATAAATGGTATATTATAAAAACCATGCTTTAGTTTATAATTTCATTAATTTACCAAAAGTTCTGAGATGTATCAAGTTGATATGTATAGCTCCAGGTCTTATATTATTAATTACTATATACTATTCTTTTAAATAGATTACCACCGTATTCATATAGCTATTCTTCTTCTGTTGATGAAGACTGGTTTCAGAACTTCTATTTTAAATAGTTTTTCTATGAACATTCTTGTGATTGCCCATGGGAGACTTTTACTAGGAATAGAATTGCTGGGTCATTATTTGTTTCCTATTGCTTCTGAATTAAATTTTCCCCAAACTACTGGCTGAAAACAACACAAATTTATGATCTTACAGTTATGGAGATTAGAAGTCTGACATGAGTCTTAATGGGCTAAATTCTAGGTGTTGGCAGGGCTGTGTTTCTTATGGATCCTTTAGGGGAGAATTCGATTTTTGCAATTTAGAGCTCCTAGAGAATGCTCACATTCTTTGGATTGTGGCCTCATTCCTCTGTCTTCAAAGCCAGCAATGCTGCATCTCTCTGATTATTATTTTTTAGTCACATCTCCAACTCACTCTTCTGCCTCTTTCACTTTTAAGAACTCTTTTGAATACCAAGGCCCACTTGAATAATCCAGAATAATTTCCCCATTTTAAGGTCGTTTAGTAGCAACCCAAATTCCATCAGCAACCTTAATTCCCTTTTGTTATGGTAACATAGTCACAGATTCTGGGGATTAGGTCATGAACATCTGTAGAGGGACCATTATTCTGCCTACCACAGGTCATGGGGTATTCTAAATCTTTCATTTGACTAGATAGCTTCAAATTGCTATTTTAAATGATGCATGCATTTATGCTCTCTCTGAAAGTGAATGACAATTTCAGTTGTTTCATATTCTTGCCAACACTAGGATTATAAGATTTTAAAAGGATATTCAATCCGATGGGTATAATTGGTATCTCACTGAGCATCTTTTTATATAATTATTGACAGCTGAAGTTTTCCTTTTTGGTCATTGTTCATTCCTTTCCTTTCCCTATTTCTAAATTGTTCTTTTTAGTTTTATTTTCTTACTGATTTATGGGTGTTCTAAAAATATTACCATTATTAATTCTTTGTTGGTTATTTGCACTGCACTATTTTTTCTTTGCATTTTATCTTTACATTTTTATTTGATAATTTCTTTTAATGAACAAAGGTTTTAATTTCAAAGTTGATGAATCTGTGTTGTTTAAAAACTAATATCCTACTTGAAGTCATAAAGATATCTCTCTTTAGTTTTTAAATGAAATTATACATTTTAATCGTTTTCTCTACATGTATATATGACATGTAGCAACACAAACAAGTCTGATTTATTAGGGTGGCTCAGTTTTATATAGGCTGCAACTGAGAACTGTATAATTTAAAGATTGATGGCTTTATGAAGTATTATTGCTAGGAAGAACTTTAGAGGTGATCTTGTCCAAAACTGAGTCCCAGAGACACAGGGGACAGCAATTCGAGTACTTGTATTGACAGAGTAAACTGCATAGATACTGCATTGTATTATCTTCATAGCTGAGGAGCTTGCCTTATCCTGAAGAGAAATTTCATACTTCTGGTAGATAGCAACTCTTGGACTGAATAAAATGATGGGTGCTGATTTACATCCCAAAAAATGAAACAGCACTTACATAGTAGAAATTTCTATGAGATGGTATCAAATCACTTTTTTCTAACTATCCAGGAAACAAATAGGTGGTATCCGAAGCAAGGATTAGTTGATTACTGTGACTATAACACTCATTTATCCTTCAAAGATGATCGCATACCTACAAAAATAACTAGATATCAGTTTTGTTGAGAATCACCTCCTGCCCTCTCCTCACTCCTCAGAGTGCATATTTTCTTTTGGAAGGCTTCTGTCACAAACATTACTTCAGCAAATTCCTTCAACTTTTCTGCCTCGGTATTCACCCACATCTCTACCTGTATCATACACTGCCCCTCCTCCAGTTCACTCAACATGTTTATTTTCTCATGTTATCACTCAATTCTCAGACTCTCTAAGCTCAGGGATAAAGTTAAGTACATTTCTTATGCTCAAAATAAGCATCTCAATAATGTTCACTATTTTTTTTCCTCGAAGAAGTATTACAGAGGAACTTAAGAGTGAATGACAGTTGACAGGAGAAGTGGTTGCCCAGCAACTGGCAATTTAAATAACTAGGAGCTGATATGATTTACCAACCTGATGAACAGCAAGAACTTTAATACAATCTTAAGGACTGCTACAGATGTTGCATTGAGCTATTTATATGTGTTGATCTGTCTCAGTCTATTTTAATATATATGTATATATGCATATTTTTTTCCTGCAGAACTGGAATATGAAAGCAAAGGCTGTATCTCTTCCCTTATGTAACATTAATAGCAGTTGCCTGCAATAAAATGAGTTATTTTAGCCCCCTTTGTTTTTACAGTTACTCAATTTGAAAGGAGGCTTTCTCACTCAGAGGAAATAAATGTCCTGTGGATTGAGTGCTGAGCCTGTTTTGAGTTGAGACTATATTTTTGTACTCAGTAATTGTTGTTACCTGATTTTACAGATTTTATAATTTGAAATTTCTCTCCATTTTTTAAAATGGAGTATTCATGGTTCTTTATTCTTCACAAGAATAATAAGGTTCAATAAGATTGATTCTGAGTTGCCTTAAATGATTATTAGTGTGTTTTACTAATGGAATCAAGAGGCTTGATCCTATCATGAGCCAGTTAGTTTCCTGGAGCAGATGAATCTTCATCTTTGCTAAAGACAGCCTTCCTGACTCTCAGTGGACAGCCTTTCACATGGTTTTTCCAAGAGATGATAGAAAAGCTGCAACCCATCAGTAATAGTAATATAGTGACCCAAAGAGTTCCCCCTCCTGGCCGAAGGTCAGCATTATCATTTTGTATATAAAGAACATGGTATCCTTGAGAAGCAGTCTCTATAAAATTCTACCATCTTGTTGGAAATGGAGTGTGTGACATAAAACAAACTACTAACATCCTGTTCTGGCAAGGAGCTTAGAGTAATTTTAAGGATAATCTTAACATTGAACATATTTTATGATATGGGAGTACAAAAATAAATCATTTTAATCATTAAATGGTTGAAGGACCCAGCAAGATAGTATTATAATTGTTTCTTAAAACTATTTGCAAATCAGTCAGCATAGGACTTTTGGAACTTTCAGGAAAGGAGGAGTTCTTTGCCAATTGTGCATGTTTGAATAAAATTCAGTATCCTAAAGTTGCATGCCAGCTCTTTCACAGTATCTTTCCCTTCTACTTCTAATTACAATGAAAAATCTCTTCTCCAAATTCCTATAGTGATTGTGCTAACCTGTTCCTTTTAAGAAGTAATACCTTTTAGAGCTGCAGAGTTTCACAGTTCTGAGGGACAAATTGCAACACAAGGGCTCTGACAATCATAATATCTCACGTTTATTGAGCACTATGCTAAGTATTTTAAATATATTGTCATTTGTCCCTAGTGATCCTGCAAGGAGGTATTTGAACCAGCAACTTAACCTGCGAGAAAGCTGAAAGTCAGAGTGGTAATTTGCCTGTGAAAATGTAGCAAGAAAATCAAAAGTAGAATTTGTATTAAGGTCTGCCATACTCCAAAACCAGTGTGCTTTTTTTCACTGTGTTACTATCTCTGTATGCTTTGTTATTTTGTTTTCATACTTTAGCCCAGTGATCCAGAAGGAGTCTTAGATAAGATTCTGAGGAATTCCTGGTGTGAAATCTGAGGCAGGATCTAGCTACCCTCTCAACTTTGTACTGAACATTCTCAGTAAGCACTCAATAATTTAGTTTGTGTTAAATTCAAGCATGGTCAAAACTTGCCTCTGTGCTAAATACAGCTTACAAATTTCCATAGTATGAACTTCAGTTGATCAGAACATGAATATAACCATTAAAGGTTATGCAGGTTAGAAAACTCAATACTTATTGGTAGGGTGAAGTTCCAAGATTCATTTCTTACATATCAATGTATTCTGGAAATTTAGGTGTATCCTAAAATATTGGTGTGTGTTCAAAAGAAGCCTGCATAGAAAAAGGAAATGTATAGGTGAGTAAAGAATCAGAGAGGGATGGAACTGAAATGAATCTTTGGTATAAAATAGAGTTCTTTGGCAGTGGGTGAGAAGGAGATGGACATGGGAGATGGGAGGTTGGTTCAACTCATTTGTCAAGGAGAGGTTTTTTGGAAAGGTATAAAAGAGGTAAATGACTTATTCAGTTGAAAGAGATCCTGGTGAAGGCTAGTGGAAAAGAAGGTCAAAGATAGAGGGATGCGGAGTAAAAGGAGTCAGTGATTATTTGGGTATTGGTTGGGGGCGGGTCCCATGCATCTCACATCTTTCATCAGTGGCTTTGGGACCTCATGGCTTATCCTGTTTCTTTTTTCATCGTGTGGGTGTCCTGCTATTGTCATTTCTTCACCTGAGGTGCATATTTATCTATGTTTGGAGATGTGTCTTAGTTTGCTTAAAATTGGACTGACCACTAGCAATAAATAGAGGAGTAAGTAAAATGGTGAGTGAAATCCTCCTTACGATAGATGCCTTAGTCTATTGAAATTTCCAAGGTGTTCTGTTAAAGCATAGAAAAGTTATTTATAGAAGGATTTTTATAGTACTCAGGGATATACTTCATGTTTTTCTTCAAATTTCTACAAAATGGTAGTTGTTCCCCAACTGATATTCTTGTTTGTTTTTTCCATCAATTTCCAAGTGATTTTTAAATAATAGTAATTTTACTGAAAGATTAGGGTATATATTTAAAACACACAGATAGGATGTGTGTGTGTGTGTGTGTGTGTGTGTGTGTGTGTGTGTATTTCCTTACAGTACACACGGCCTTCTAAAAGAATGAAGCAAAGAAATGAAAAAGCTGTGGTGATTAGATCTTTGTTGTAACCCAAGTGGAGTGGGAAAGATTAATAGCTGTGTGGCAGAACTCTGTTTCAGGGTGAGAGGTACCATGTGACACTGTTTTCTCCAGGGATGGAAGTTGGCCTGAAGGAAAACATAGTTTCTGTACTAATAATAATAGTCACAGTCAACATTTTTGAACATCTTCTCCTTACTGATTACATTTTTTTTCTCCAAGCCTCAGAACGACCTGGTAAGTGAAATACTTCATTTTTAAGCAACTGGAGCTCAGAGAGGTTAATTGACTTCTAGACCCCAGCGAGTGAGACGTTTCACATGGGCACTTTGCTTGCGTGAAGAGATTATCAGATTTTCAAGAGATAAGTTGCAGCATTAACGAAATCACAGACATTAAAAATATATGTTTTCATTATTGAAGTTTGAAAAAGAGAACCAAATCCATCCCAATTGTAGTAAAGACCTTTTGTATTTTGCTAGCTGATCATAGCCCCGGTCTCCACACTAGCAGTGCAGTAGACCTGGAGCCGAGTTCTTTAAAACATGTTTGACCAGGTGGTTTTCCACAGGGAAGGTCATAGTGTACAAGTTACAAAGCCCTCCTGCTGTGCAGGTATCAGAGGTTGTCTGTTACAAGTTCCCTCACTTGGGACTGGGACTATTACTTCCTTTTTACAATTCTATTTTGGACTTCTTTATCGTGCGTATTTACAGGTAGACAAAGATTTTTTATTTTATTTTTTTTAACAACCCCTTTGCCATGACTGAAAAGGAGCCTCATATGTCCTGCAGTTCCTGGGCATTGTAAATCTCATTTTAAACACAAACTGATGATAAGGATGGCTGTGTCTCCCTGATCCCTGCTGTTCAAGCAGGGAAGTTGCGGGTAAAGGCCTTCAAAGATGATCCAATAAAAATTAGTGAGGAAGGCTTTTTAATAAAATGGTCTTTATTATATAGAAACTGTTTGGGATATGACTTGGACACTGGAGACCCCGGGGTTAAGCTCAGTGTTTTAAAAATCAACATTTACTATGGAAAGGTCTATTTTTTTCAGTGTAGGTACTGTAGTTGGCAGAATTTTTTTCTTATGAAATAAAATATCCAGCAGACCATTCCTGATTATGTTATGTATTTTTAGATGTTACCATTGAGTTATATTTATAGTATAGACTACTGAATCCTATCTTAAATATGCAAAATATATGCATAACTAACCTCCCAAGCTGCGTTCCCTACTCTATATTACACCCTACAATGTAGCCTGTGCTTAAATATTTCTCCTAGAAGTCTTAGAAGGGAGCTTATTATTTGATTTTAAAATTTAAGCATGGGAAATACGAGATGTGTGCTCCTCGGGGTGACACATTCTGCTCTTAGCTATATTCTAAGGGTGAAACCAGCAAGTACCTGGCAAGTGGATGGTGATCAAAATTAATAATATTTCGTTGGTAACTGCCTGGAGACCAGTATGAGCCTAAAGGAGCTAATGTGCCAGTTTTGCAAGGTGTTTAGTCTGAGCACCAGGTGTCTGCTTTGGTATTAGGGAAGGTTAAACCACTGACTGTATCATTGGTGTGGCTCCCATCTGTGCCCATTATTTTCTCAGTGTGTTGCTTAGGGCGAGTTAAATATTGTCAGGAGCATTGTTTGCATAGTCCTGCTTCTGCTACTAAAGTTGAAGGAAACAAGTATCCTTAAATCTCTGAATCTCATTCTCCTGTGTCTTGATGAATAGTGGTTTGATTATTTTGATGCAATCATGAGGTCGTAGAGCTTGTCTAATAAAGAAGTAGGTTTCCTTTGGAGGAGAAAAACTGAAGCTAATCAGAAGGTGAGAAGCTAACCCTTCCAATGATCAGAGAAATCACTTCAGTTTCAAAGCCTTGGGAATAACAGTATCTTGAACAACACAATTCAGGGGCAAATTTGTTTCTGGGTGTCTTTCTCTGATCCAGGAAGTTCCTAGCCCTCCTGAATCCACTCTTTCTATATGGTAGCCCAAACTCTAAGGTATTTTTCTTTCTTTTTTTTGATTCATATCAAAGAACTGTGTTCTCGTCCTTCAAAATGCTATATTACAAGTTGGATAGATGATTCGGACCCAGAGGCAACTATAGATTCATTGATTTAGCACTTCCCCTTTGTCGACTTATTTATCCATCAAGAATTTATTCTGTACCTACATGTACTAGACATTGTGCGAGGTGTGGGAATTACGGAGATGAATATAGTGCAATCCTTGAACTGAGAAATGTAGTTTCATAGTGAATAAAAGCACTTCATGAACATACAAAGTATTATTATTATCTAACATTAGGGATGTTAATATAGGTAGGTACAGTACAAGACAAAGTGAGAACATAGATGAGGAAGCTGACCTTTTACTTGGAGTATTGGTTAAGAATTCCCATTTGAGCATGGCCTTAAAGATTTTGAGCTGGGAGGTAGAGAAGTGATAGTATTCTTTGCAGAAAAAAGGACAAAAGCATGGAAATGCGAATGTGAATGATACTATACAGGAATAATGAGGACTCGGTCAGCTGATGTATGCAGCATTGTACAGTGTGTATTCTCATTTATTTGTGCCTGTACCTCAGCAGTAGTTAATGACGTTGAATATTACTCTAGGAATAATGAGTTTGCCTGGAACCATAGGAGTTAGTTATATGTGAGGGAAAGAAGGAAGGAGAGAAAAATGGGGTGGGAGGAAACAACTTATGAAGAAACTTGAATGCCAGTCAAGGAGTTTGCAGGTCACCAGATTTTATTTACTTACTCACTCATTCAGACATTCCCTAGAGGCAGGGATACCAGATAGAAGGCCAGATAAAGAATCTAATCAAGAACGAATGATTGCTTGAGCCAAGACAGCATTCATTGAAATGGAAAGGAGGGCCCAGATCTGAAAGGAATTTTTTTAAGACATCAGTGTACTGGCTTTGGTGACTATGTATGGGGAATGGAAGAAAGAGAGAAATGAAACAGAATCTGAGGTTTCCATATGGGTAACAGAATGTCTTAGATGTAGCCAGTAAGAGTTTATTGAATTGAATAGAATGTTAAGAGCAATTTTCTAGTATTTTTCTCTAAAGATGGAATTATGGCAGAATCTCAGGTTTTGAGGCATAAGAGAGAGATTGGGTCTGGTGAATTTCCTGACACTCAGTGAACTGACACAGTAGGCTTATTCTACCAATAAACTGTATGTACAGTGAATGTTATGAATTGAGTCAGCTCATGAAGTCTGTTCCATAAAGGCACTGGGGCTGATGACTCCACATAAGAAGAGAAAGACCTGCAGATGAGTGTGGATGGCTTTGTAGACTGAACTGTACATTATGACTTGCCCTAAGTCTGGGAAAGATATATTAGAGATACATAGTTTTGTTAGCTACATAGACTACAAAGTACTCTGCTGTTTTAGTAGCACACTATCCGAGATAATGCC
The DNA here is from genome assembly GCA_030015415.1 of Cynopterus sphinx. Lineage (NCBI taxonomy): Eukaryota > Metazoa > Chordata > Mammalia > Chiroptera > Pteropodidae > Cynopterus > Cynopterus sphinx. The sequence continues at coordinate 16,448,819 of CM057391.1, read as the reverse complement.
AATTGCCCAAAAAGAAAAAAAAGAGTACTGTAATAAGAAGCTTAGACTATAGTCAAAAAAGCAACAGACAGCTTGTAATAGGAACATGAAGCCTAAGTGAGATTTGAAAGCTTATACTGTGAGAATTCTTGTAGATATTGTTCCAAATTTTTTGATTTATTATCTTTTGTGACTGAGTTCAGTCTACTCATTGGCTAGGCCGTCTCATTTACCACTTATATGTCTATGAACAAATTTTTGAAACTCTCTAAGCCTCAAATTCCTCATCTGTAAAATGGGAATAATAATGGCTTACTCAGTATACTGCAAAGGGCTGTTGTGCAGATCAGAGGTGATAATCCTCGTGCAAATTCTTTGTGAGTTATAATTTCTGTTGATTTCCCACTTTTTACTATGGAACAGGCCATGTAGGTAGAATGCTTAAAGGACTTACGGATTCACCACCCCAATCATGTTAATGAGAGCAACGTGGGTTGGGGCAATGTAATGTGATACTGCCTTCTTTCCTTGGCTGCAAAGGCAAGCTAAGGCAGCTGATCAACTGCTAGTCAGAGGTAATTATTTAGAAGCAAAGATTCTTAGTCTCTTATTGTGGATCCATGTAGCTCAAGGAAGATGCAAAAACATAGATGGATCTTGAGAAAATCATGCTTAATGAAATAAGTCAGATGGAAAGGGTTGAGAGCCATATGATTTCACCCTTATGTGGGATATAAAATTGAAAGCAACAAACAAACAAGACAAAAACTCAGACATAGACAATAGTTTAGAGAGAAAGGGGGTAGAGGGGAGGTAAATAGGGTAAAGGGAGCCAAATATATGGTGACAGAAGGCGATTTGACTTTGGGTGGTGAACGCACAATTCAGTTACTTATGATGTATTATTGAATCATATATTTGAAACCTATACACTTTTATTAACCAATGTCACCCTATAAATTTAGTTTAAAAAAGAGCCAAAACAACAATTCTTAGACCTCAATAGGTAAAAGATTCATAGTAGCAACATTGCTCTTGCTGTGCTTGCGCTTATCTCCTTAAATGTGCACATATAAATTTTTACAGAATAGGCAAATTAATGTGCAAAGTAGTTGAAACTATTAATGAAAGCAGATCTAATTCTACACCTGCTTTGGTAATCTGTATTCACAGTCAGCATTCCCACTCCCTGCCCCCACCTTTTCATTTATTTACCCACTTGAAGGCCGGTTTCTTATATCTAGTTCAGGCTTATTGTAAAGATTACTAATATACCAGGGGAAAACATTCCTTTTCTAAGAAAATATTCTCTGCAACCCATTTGTATAAAGAAGTGTGGAAATGTTTAAGAATAAATTGTTTATGCTCATTGACAGAAGTTCCTCCACTGGCCCCTCTTTCTTTTCTGAGTAGGTAAAACATGGTCTTCATTTGTGTATCAATTTTATCTCTTAAAGGTGTGAACAGGGCTGATGATCTGTTGATTTGGGCACGAGGAAAGGGAACCTTATGTAGTCTGTGATGTGCATGTGCACACACACACACAGGTACACATACACACTCGCACAAATGTGCATATATGTGTATAGGCTGATACCCCTGAAACATTTTAGGAGAGCTCTTCAAATGACCATATTTCAGTTATGCAGCTATAGTTGTGATAACTTTGGTTTAAGGTGGCTCATTAGACATGGTGATGCAATAACTGGAAACTAGTACATATCAGCATAGAAATGCATATTAATTTTCTTTATAACTCTTCAGATAACAAGGCTTTCATAATGTTTGAAGAATATATTATGGTTAGGAAGTTATTAAAAAGATTGAATGGCAAAGAGAGTAGTTTAAATTTTAAGAAAGTATTTAGTGATGGTATTTTGGAAGCTAAGTCATATTTCCATTTGAGATTCACTTTGCCACTCAAGTCTAGAGCTATGAAGGCAAAACCCAATAATTAGGTAACTAGCCATGAATCAACATGTTAATGGACCATTATGTGCATTGGTGAAAATAAATGGCAGAGATGTGTGAAAATAGAAACATATTTTTAATTTTAGATTTTGGGACAAGCAGCAAAACCTTGCTGTAATATTACACTGCTAACAGTTAGACATTATTGGTTAAATTGGGTTGTATTTGTAAAAATATAGTATCAATTGTACAAAGTGACATTATAGATTAATTTTTATTTTTTTAAACACAGAGTAAATGTGCCCCTGATTGAAGGCATCTTTCAGTGCTGCTTTACTTACATTCTCTTAAGGTTTTCTGTTCCTTGCTTTCTGTTGTTCTGAATTTAAAATCAAACTGTGCCATTGAGAATCAAGAAAGTAGCATGAGCATTTGTGAAATGTTTCAGACTGCAGTGTAAAAAAGTAAAAATGCCCAAATCTCAAAGTCCATGTCCATTAATTTTAGATAGTCTATAGATTTAAATCTTGCTAAATTTTAGTTTTGATTTTGCTTTATTACCTTTTAATTATGAAGCAGATGATATCTCAATTTTCTCAACTATAAGGGGAGGCAGTGAGAGTTACAAGTATCAGCGTGGTTCATGTGAAAATGATATCAAAGATGATATATCTAAAGTACTTTGTTGCTATTAAGAACTATGCATATGACTTTTTTAGTTTAAAATATAACACTGACATATTTTTACTTAGAAGCCAATATCTAAATGTCTGTTTGCTGATACAGAAATCAAAAGTATTTTCTGCTCTTCATTTTTCATTTTTTAAAGAACTATTGCTTTCTCATCAACATGGACATTAAGATTCTTTAAATAATGCTAATAAAATAAACACAATATAATTTTTGAAGATTTGTAAAAATGTACGTTTATTGCCACTAAATCTTAACATATATTCAGCACTAAAGATGTGATAAGGAGTAGCTTGCTACAACTTATGACTTTTAATAACTAGCATAATTCCATTTAAAGAACATTTGAAGTATTATAGGTATTACTAGTGAGGTTATATAGTTCTTCACAGGAAACACATATTTATATCCAGCTGTATACATATGGGCAAAAAAAGAGTAATAACACTTTTAAAATACTGATGGGGAAAGAAATCATAATAAATGTGTTGGATTCTCCAGATAAAGAAATGTATAATTCTCAGAGTTACAGCATTCTGTGTATAAAAATAGTGCAATTGGGCTATACTATTTTAGTAAGAAACTCATTAAGTGCAACTTTAAAAGCTTCTCTTCTTCCTCTTCTTTTTTAAAACTTTGACAAATTCCAGTAAACTGTGAGGAAAATGTCCTTCCAAATGCTTTTCCTTTGCCAAAATGTCTAGAAGTGAGAGTATATTCAAATTAAAAGCAGAAAGTCCCTTAAATTCCCTACAAGAAGTTCATTCTGTAAGTGCCACTCCTGGAAAGACTATGGCTGTTATTACTTTTGGCTGGAACAAGATTGCAAAAGACTTCAAGAAGAAATGAAAATTGTAATGGGAGTTTTCTGTCACTCTTATAGTTTATGGCTTACTTGTTCCTTTTTTCAATCCTTTCAAATTTTTTCCCCAAGAGGTCTTATCTCGAGAAGGAAATCGTTGACAGTGATAAAAATACTATGTAACGAGATACTTATACCAGAAATTCCAAAAATATTTTAAATTTCTATAATAATGATAACAGCAAACAAATTATAGTGACTAGTAAACAGAAAACTAATTATAATTATGTGAAGTCCTTTTCTGCTAACACATTTCTTCCACACCTATTATTTTATTTTGGCATTCGCAATGTTCCTGCACTTTAAACATGACTGGTAAATTTGCTCTTTTATAGATAAAATTATAACATATATAAAATTAACTGTATACCTCTATATAGTATCTATTTGTTTATAATGGGTTATATAGATATAAACATAATTAGAGATGAAAATTTAAGACACTTGGAAGGTGGATGTGACTGCTGCGTAGACACACAGTCGAGCTGTGGCTGAACTGAGACTCTGTGTTTCTTTTCCTTTGTGGTTTGCCATAGCATATCACACACATCCATTTTTATTGCATTCCAGGTGTCTCCTCTACCAGCCTCTCGTGGACCAACATTGCCAGCTGAGGAAAGCTGCGAATCCACATCCCGGCCTGTCAGTCTTTCTCCTGGTTCCCATGATGAGCTCACCAGTGCAGCCCGGTCAGTCTGATTTCTTTTTTAAATCGTTAAAAATCTTTTTGTGTAGTTTCAAACCAAAAATTTAAGTCATGAAAGGACCTTTTTTTTTTTTTTTTCTGATGAGGATTGGTCGATACAATGAATTTTGAAGTTTGTATTCTGTAGCCAGTCTTCTATTACGTAACCCAGTTTGCTTTCCAGGTAACTAATTCCATTTGCATGGCTACCTGACCACGGGGCTTTAATTCTTCTGCTTCTAATGTAATATTTGGGTTAAATTTTATGAAGTTATAAATATTTATTAAATATGATGTGGGCATCTAATTCACACCCTTAGGCTTTCTGTCTGCTAACATGTGTCTGTCTGCTTTTAAACCGTGCTGTGGGTATTGGAAATTAGCTTCATCTCTGGACACACAGGAAAAATATTTGTCCACCCCACCCTTTGCTGTCACTCTTGTTTCCTCTGTACATTTTTAATTATAATCTCAGCACCTGCTTCCTCTGAATTCAGTGTAAGGTGTGGCTCTTGCAGTGTTGTGATCGGCACTGCCAACACCCATTCCTGCAGGAACAAAGCGTCACTTTTGGAACAAACACTATCCAAGTCTTCAGAAAGATGAAGTAGGGGCAGATATCATGTTTAGCATAAACAAATTTAAAAAGAATTTTCTGTTTGGATTATTATAGGAGCATTTATTTCTATATTCTTTAAAAACTCTTTCAGCATATTAATATCTGCGAGTTATCCAACTTCCAAGGTTGAAGTTAATGTAATATTGTATTCAGAGTTTATAAAAGGAAATCTTTTGCCAAGATTTTCACTCTGTGCAGTGCTACACACAGTTTAGCTGCTCTGAAATTTTGCTGTCTCATCAGTCTGACCCCATATCCCTAATAGGCCACCAACTTGTATGTTGAATTTTAAACTGGAAAATTATTGGTTAGTATAACTGTGATCATTGATTCTAAATGACATACAAAAGCTATTCCAGAGTCTTTAGTCAAATTATGATTCATAATTAGCATTGACATCTGGGTAAGCAGATGAAAAGTTACCTAGGCTGCTTACCTCTGAGTCCCTGTAGTCCGCTGGTTCTCTACTTTAACATACTTTAGCATCACTAGGAGGGCTTGTTAAAAAAAGCTCCATCTCCACACTTTTTGACTCAGTAGGGCTGAGGTGGGGCCCAATAATTGCAATTATTACAGGTTGGTGTTTCTGCTGCCTGGGGACTTTAGGAACTATTGGTCTAGCCCACTGTCCCTGTTCCTTTGCTGACCCCTGCCTGCTGCCCATCCCCCGCTCACAGACAGCTTTGTGTGTGAGCTGTATTGCTCATCACAGTTATAGGATGGTATTCTTATCCTTTCTGTTGACATGAACTTAAAATCATGTTTTCATTTTATATATGTATATATTGCATTTTAAATATATATTCATTTATAAATAAATTTAATGTTTCAAAATCGCATAATTTAACAGAGACATTTAATTTAGAACAACCATAGTCAAAAATTTTTTTTTTCCTGTGGTAGAATGTGTTGGAATCACTAAAAAATATACTAAAAGAAATAGGAGCAAATTGGCTAAGTACGGAAGTGGCAAAAAAGTTTCTCCATTTCTAGAAGTTACTGTCTAGAATTTAAATAGGTGCTTTTATTTCATTCTCAAGACCAGAAACCAGACTTTTTATTCAGTCTTTCTGTGGTGTTTATTTACCATCTTTCTTACATGTACAGACTTGGACTCACTTTTTTTTTTTTAAATGGGAAACACATAATCCCATTAGAATAGTATTGTAAGTGGTTAGATTTCCAGTTTAGCCCATCCAGTACTGTTTAAAGTAATGAGTTTACAATGAATCAATACAGAAATATTCTGACAATCTTAGTTGAAAAAGAATCAATATAATGTAATAAGAAATACTTGCTTAGAGAAAAGTGGATCAAATAGCAGAAAAGGGAAAAAATTTTTGGTGATTCTTAGTGTGAGATCCTTGCACCTAACAGAATTTTTAAGATAGGTGTATATTACTTCTAATTTCATTTTAAAAGTAACGTTTTGGGAGAGGTCTGTGTAAGGATGATATCATTCTTAGTTTTCTCATGTGTGGAACAGAGGGTAGGGGTGAGATTTTTTTTTTTGTTATTATTGGTTTTGAGGTAACTGCTTAAGAGGTAAAGTATATTGGGCAAGAAAACTATAGAAATGTAAGGAACAGATGGTTAGAAGCAGCACTTACTGAACTTTGTGAGTCAAAAGAGAAGGAAAACAGATGAATGCATGCGCCTAGCTCTTTCTGAGGGAGAAGAAACAGACATGATTTAGGGAGTTTGAGGTCCATCTAGCATAAGTTGTTGGTTATATAGAAAGTAGATGTGAATCCATGCTTCAAGGTGCATATGGAGAAGGAGGGGATACTGTGTATAGCTCAGCTTCTTATACTCAGATAACATCAACTTGTAGCATGTTTTTTTTCAAACTCCAGGTTCCTAAATGTCAATGTATTGTAAAGCATGAGATGGTCAAATACATTGGACTCTCTTTCAAAGAATAAAGTGAAATAATACCACATACTTTGATGAGTTCTACATATACTGACACTGCCTTACAACTGGTAATATTTGACTATTGAAATCAACACACCTTGGCCCCTGAGAGAGTATTGACTTTATAATATGAAACGATTCTTTGAGGCTGCTGTTTCTGTGAGGAAGTTCTGCCAGCCATGATAATTGTTCCGTTAAGAGAAGGGAAGAAAGGGTGACAAATGAGACAACTGCTGAGTGAAACTCATTCTACTTCAAGTCCTTAATTTCCTTGTATACTTTCTTTCTTATAATACTTCTGCTTTATTGAGGACAGCGTTATACAAAGGTCTTAATCAATTCTGTTTGGGAATTTTTATGAATGAAATCTGAATATAGGAAAGTCATAGCAAATGGGCCAGGTGGGTGGGATTCTTTTCTATTTATTGCAACTGCAAATTATAATTAGAGACTTGAAATGCACCTTGCATATATAAAGGAAAATGTTCAGTTACAAACATAAACACATTAGTCTGCTGTGGTGCCATATATATATTCTACTGGTGAGAAATAACCTAATCACTTGACTTAGAAAAAAGTGTTTTTCTTACGTCTCTCTCTTTTTTAACTATCTAAAAAGAGAATTAAATTGGTCTTATGCAATTGCCATTCATTTATTTTGCTTTAGTTCCACTAAGGACTCTAAGGACTTGTGCACCAGAAAAATACTCCAGTTATTACAGGAATTCTTTAATAGTCAATTTCTCGAACAGAGTATTTGTTTGTTTTGAAAACTCGTTCTGGGATAGTGTGAATTCTTATTTTCCCCATGCACTTACACCATTCTCATTAAAGTTCTCCATACATATTCCAGTGTAGTTGACATCAAGTACTAAGTATTACTGTCTTGATCATACATTCAGTCGAACAATAAATGCTGATTTTCGAGTATAGAAACACTGGTTATTATTTTAATCTTGCTGCCCCAATAATGTTCTAAGTTAGGGCACTGGGTATTTCTTTTCAATGCTGAGGATCTTGAATGGAGGGAAGACCATCTGGATAAGATTGGCAGTTAGCTGCTGCAGTTGAGATAGTCACTCATTCAAAACTGGTTAAACATCTGTTTTGTTCCAGGCAGCGTTATATAGTAGGGAAACACAAATACTGAAACATGGTTTCTACTCTTATGGACAGCACCCTTTTGTGGGAGAAACAGAAGCATAAATAGTTTTGGTCTCTTCAGCGTGTTAAGTATTTTTAAAAAATATATATGAGCAGAAATTAATTTCTTCTGTGCAGGAATATAGATGCCATTTCTAGTAATTTTACTTTAATCAGGATTGCCACATCTCAGAAGGAAATATTTTAGGGCTCATCTAATCTAAAGTTTTCCAAACATGTCCAATACTAAGAATCACCTGGGGCTCTTGCTAAAAATACAGATTCTCAGAACTGCCTCCACTAAAGAGACTCATGTCATAGAACGGGAGCGGGGTGCTAGAAAACATATAGCATAGTACTCTTCACTGTGACTTGGTGAAGTGCAGAAATGTTCTGTAATTTAACAAATAGCAATATTTCTTATTTTGGGACTCTAGAAAAAAAATGTCTCATTAATATAGGTATTTTGTCCTGAGAGCTAAGATATAATTCAATTATTCTGCTTCTTAATAAGTAAAAAGCTGGTGATGTTAAAAACTAGAGGAAGTAATCATTTGTGGAGAAATTTTAGTGGATTATATGTGTTCTGCTCTACCTAGGGCGTCCTGTTGGGATTTGGAGGTGAACAAAAGTGATTCCTAGAGTACTTTACCCCCTCCTCAAAACAAGTTTCTACCTATTTTAACTCAGATTATATTTTAGTAGGTAGCAAAATTATAGAAAACATGATTTGAGCCTGGACATTTTTAAGAGTAAACAAATTAGGTTGCATCAACCTTAGAATAATTCCAGTATGGCTTTTAATCTTGATTAATCTAATTTGTATAATGTAATATTGATGAAAATGAATTTTCCAAACATAGAACACAAGGTGCAGAATGCTCCCTGGAATTATGCAATGATGTGGCCTTGTGAACTTCTAGGTGACTTTGGATGATGGAGTTGCTATAGCAATTATCATAAAGTCCTATGACATTAGTTTTTAAAGCTCATTGCAAAAAAGTAGCTAATTTCCCTTTTTTTCACCATTGTAGGAACATATAACAATTACACCACCCATATCGAGTGAGAAGGCCAGTCCATTTATATAAACTATAGGTTTGTGGCAAGATCTTATATTCCATTTCTTTCCTTTTCTCATTTGGCGAATCTTCTGTAGTAGTTAAAGAGTTTTCTCTTTGTGCCTCTGTTTTGCTAAACAGCTGAATTCTCTCATAGAAATGTAGAGTAGGTTTAGCTAATGATCAAAAAGTTTTTGGGAATATAAAATTGTTATGGAAATGCTAAGTAGTATAAACAATTTGAAGGCAAGCATTAATAAAAGCTTCACTGCAAGCATTTTTGAAGAGGACTAATAAAAGCTTTACAGTTCAATTAATACAGCACAACATTGTGTTTTCTAGAAGCATATGGGGCCCAGAAGGCCTGCCCCTGTTTTTAAAATTTACGAACTCTTTAATGATTCACCACTTTTACTCCAGTGCATTACCCACTATGGTGCCATTTAGTCATTAGTAGGAAACTAAAACCAGGACAAAGCTGCAAACAAATATCGTAATGTCCAAGTGGGGATATTTTCCCTTTAGTTTGTTCACAATATGTTGCCATAAAAAAATGAATGGTAAATGAAATAGGGTCATAGAACAAATCAAGTAGATGATGGCTTCCCAAGATAAGTCTGATCAGATGGCTTTTTAATGAAACACAGGTCAAACCTCATCACAATAAGCTCTGTGTAACTAAAGTATTTTCAGGTTCCTGGCTAATTATTTTAAGTGGTGTCCAAGGAAAATATTCTAAGATAATCAAATAAATTAGTATTTTGAAGGTTTTTCGTAATAGAATTTGAGCACAGAGTATGGTATTCGTGGGAAATGTTGAGTATTAAATTTATTAAATATTGTTTTGGATTTTTTTTTTTTACTGATATAACTTCATAGTTAAGCAATTCATTCTTTTGCTGTTGTCAAGTCTAAACTTCTCAATCTGATATTCCAGTTTGAAACATAAACTAGAGAGAGCATTTTATTCACTCTCCAGTTCCTGAAAGACAGCTCTTTAAAAGTGAGGCACAAACCTTCTTCTAAAATATTCAGTTTAAATTTATTCACATTTATTGTTTTCAACTTTGCCTTTCATAATGAGTTTTGGTGGGTAATTCAGTTTACATATTTTTTATTGTGTTTATTATCATCAACGCTACCAAAACCCCTATAATGTAGTTCAAAAAAAAAGGTTATTTCTCATTTACCTAAGGACTAAAGTGGTTTTCCTCAGTAGTGCGTTATTCTTTTCCTAGTAATTATTTGGGGACCCAGATAGCTTCTAACATGTGGCTCATGCTTCTTCAGTGATGAATTCTAAGATCAGTGTGCATCTCTGCATCAAGCTGATACAAGGGAAATGGAAGAAACTGTGTGTTTGCACATCACTTCTGTTCACAATGTGTTGGGTTTTATTTGTATACCTGGCCACACCTTATTACAAAGGAGACTGGGAAATGTAGTCTACTAGTAGTCCAGGAAGAGATGGAAACAGGTTTGATGACTAGCTGGCCAGTTTGTACAACATTTTTCTTAAATTTTTATACCTGAGAGTGCAAATATAGTATCGCTTACAAGAGGTAGAGTATTTCCTAATGTATTCTTGATTAAGCCAGTTATTAAAGAGTTAAGTAAGATTCTTTTAATGAGATACTAGCATGTTGACATCAGGGCAGATCAGCTTATCTGCATTTTCTAAAACCTGCTTAAACACTTTTCTTTATGAATAATGCTAAATACCGAAGCAGTATAGTTTTAGAAAATTCAAGTTTTTGTTAGTGGAAACTGTAGAAAATGAGAAGAATATGTATAATGTAATATTATATATTCTTCATTAGTGTATAATAGTCATGTCAGTAATAGCTGAAGACTCAGAAAACAAGGTCATGTCAGTTTATCTGAAATTATAGTTGCATATATGCTGAGGAAGAAGTCATTAATATTCACAATTCTTATGGTTCTTCTTTATCATCATTTGGCATCATATTTTTAAACACCTTCCTAGTTTTAAATATTACAGTGAAAATCTAGGCCAAATATACAGTGGTTATTTTACACTGATCTTTTCATGAACACAGTTATAAAACAATGATAGGCTTTTTTTTGTTTGTTTTTCCAGAAGATCTATAAGCAAATTTTGGTGATTTTGCAAAATATGCATAGACAGACTTTATAGCATTATTTGGGACCTTTAGAATTTTTATTATCATTGTCATTTTTGCTGTATGCTTTAGAGTACCAAAAGTTTATGTGTATATACACGTTGTGTGGTGTGTATGTGTTTTTTCTGTTTGTGTTGCAATACTGTATTAACTCTGATAAAATACAGAGATATTTGGGGCCATGTACCCTCTACTAAATAACACTCAAATGCTTTACTTTCTGTGGTTTTCTGTTAATTTCTTAATTTTTGCTTGTCATCATTTGAGAATTTCAATATGTAGCAGCATTCTCCATTTATAATGTATTGCCACTAATTTGTTGTAAGGTTAGAAAGGAAAGAATTATATAAATAAACTTTTTAGTAAGATCAAAATAAGATCTATAATTTTTGAAGAAATGCACAAAGGTCTCTTTTATGAGCAAAATACGTGTTTGCTTTTTCTTACACATAGTGATAATATTTTAACTGTCTCCTAACACCCTTTATTTTCTTGGTTCTGTCTTTGCTATATAGATTTGCAAAATTCTGAGATTTTTATTAGGCAAGGCATTATCATGGTTTTAATTTTGCCATGGATGTCTTTGCAAATTATGATCTATACGTTTTATTATTGCATATCCATATGTTGACTTGTGTTACTTTGGGGTTACTTTAATATTTAAAATAAAAGACTCATGACTAAATTACTGGTGAGTTTTTTTTTTTAAATCTGTACCAGTTTATAGAAAATAAATGAGATAGTCTGTAAAATTATTTTGTCTTTTTTTTTTTTTTTTTTTACGATGACTTTCTGGCATTTGATTATGTAAGCCTCTTACTTTTCATGATAGATGGTTGCTCCTTGGATAGCACTGCATAATTAACCTTTTCTCCCCAGACTCTTAACTTCCAAGAAGACTTTCTCTTCATATTGATATTATAGTTCCACTGGTAGCTAGCTGGGCTGGGGAGTTTCCTTTGGAATTTGCCCTAATAATTTCACCCTCTTTGGAATTGTGTGAATCCTGAGAGAGGGTGGATAATCATAGCAGCACATATATGAGCATGAGTCTTTTATCATTCACTCTTAGAAGAAATTGCCCTTCAGAAAGAAATGCTGAAATGACATATGAACAAATTATTAATAAGAAAAACTAGTTACAAGGTTTAGACCCTGGGAATGTATGCATGCTAAATAAAAGCTGGCAACACCTTCTGGGTCTGCTTTTACTGGAAAGGCTACCCTTGTTGACCAGGCTTGTGTCTTTCTGATCTTGAGATTTCAAGTGTTTTCCAGAGATTGAAGACTGCTGTGCAGTGGGGCAAAGCCAGAACTTCATCCCAAGCTCCTTTTTTAAAAATCCCTTATCTGATTGAAAAAAAAAATGACAAGCCATTGTACTTATTTGTTTGGTTTGTCACTGGGATCCCAGATATCTGACCAATGAGTTTGTTAACACGGGCGTTTGAGGACTGTTCCTGTGGTTCAGAGTGTCCTGTGTTGAAGTAAATTATTAACCCAGTGATTGTGAAATGATTCTTCCTGAAACCCTATGTTGTATTAGAAATATGTTGTATTAGAAGAAATATAATTAGAGATATTTTAAAACTACTTTAAGAAAGTAAAAGCACATAGCTATGAAAATTCTTTTTGGGTGGTTTTGTGTTGTTCTTAAATGTGTCTGTATTTTTATGTTTATACTTTGGTGTTTCATTTCTTTAATGAAGAAGAATTGAATGTATCTTATTTTGGCTTTGTATTTAAACTGAAACAATAAATTGGACAACAGATTTTAAAGGTAAAAGTATATCAGTAAAAGGACCTAGAAGTTAGCAAAAAAGGTCAGGAAGCCAATTATAGAAAGAGGAAAAATAATACATACCATTACTTGTGTTAGGCAGTGTGTACTCTTGAACTTATGAATTTCAATAAAATATATCAAACTAGATTTCATCTTCCCTTCTGTTGGGAGAACAGATAATTCTCCCACCCATCTGTTCTCTTACCTTTCTCAGTTTTCTTTCTTTCTTTTACTTTTATCCTGCCTAACTTGAAAAAAGATTTGGGATCTATATATTAAGATTTTAAAAATAAAATACCTGAGGAGGAAAGGAAATAGGGGAAGGAAAAATTAGATGAAGTAAATACCCTTAGTACATACACTCTAGTTCTATAAAGTTCTTAGAAGAGGAATAGATTTGGCTCTGAGCTCCTGGTAGCAATGTTTTCTATGATGAGATCATTCTTTCTTCCCCCTAAATCTAATCAAGTCACTGCCCAAGAAGTGCCAGTGGCTTTTCATCATCACCTCTACCTGAAGTACACAAGGACCCCACACCCTTTTCAGGTTTATCTTCCTTTTTGTCCTCAATGAACCTTGAACCCTGTGTGGTCACTACATTTAGCTGTGTGCCTTCTTTGGATCCTGTTTTCCTGTGGACTTGAATGCATCTTTCTCATTGCTGGGAGTGTCCTCTTTCTACCCCACCGCCATCCCACCCCATTTCTACGTCCCGCCCTCCTGTTCTCGAGAAAATTTTTTATTTATCCTCAAAACCTGACTTCAATTTTATTCCTCTGAGAAGCCTTTCTGGGTGATGCTGGGCTTTGAATCGCTTACCTCTGTTGATTATGGAGCTTATTTTAGTGCTGGGGATTATCTTAGTAATAGATTGAGCTTTTTGAGAGCAAGGGACATCTCTCGAAGATGTGTGTGTGTGGTGTGTGTGTGTGTGTGTGTGTGTGTGTGTGTGTGTGTGTGTGTGTGTGAAGCAATTGGCTGTTTTACTCACAATTTCTTGCTTAGTTAAGCAATACCCTGCCTAGCACATAAAAGGAGCCAAATAAGTGAGGGGGGAAAAAAGGACACTGAGGAGGCTGATGATGTTAGTGGTGCTATCATTGTAGGGTGGGGAGGCGGGTGACAATATGTGAGCAAAACTAAACTGCTTGATGTCTGTACTAAATCATGTCCCTTCCCCTTTGCTTTTTCCTGTTTGCTCCTTTGTTGACTTCCTTTTCTTTTCATTTTTTCTGAATGACAGTTTTGAGATGTTCTTTTACCTCTATTTAGTGCTACCCACTGAAGTGTGGGATTTTTTTCTTTGTATTTTTAGGGTAGCTTGCCTAGTCCTTGAACAATTAACATTGCAATAGGCTGGTTATTGTTTGCAAGACTTGTGGTGCAGTACTGAGTTTCCTAAATGTGGAGAAGTCTCTAAATTTGGAACTGCTTTAGCTAGCAGAGTGGTGGAGAAGCATCCCTACCAGCCTTTTTTCTTTTAGTAACTTGGACCTCTCCCTGTTCCAAAACGTACAAGCTACCTCCCTCCCCGTACAATACACACTGTAGTTAAGAATAGAGGGAAAGAGTAAAAGAATTTTGAATCGCAGTTCAGCAGGAAACTATTTTTAGTTTAGAATTTGTTAGTCCAACATCCTTTAAACTTTTAAAAATTAATGCCTTTTTGTATCTTCTATTATTAACAGTATCTTTTTTATATACTATGTTTCTGTGGACCTGCAATAAAATATGTATAAAACTCTGGTTTAAAATTTATGACTTTCAATCATATATGTTTTCAATTTCTCTTATTTAAAATGATGATCTTATAAGCACTTTAACATAATATTTGAAGTCTTCAGAAAGATTCAATTGGGATCTTAAATTTTCTGTGTGTTCCCATTAAAGATGTGCTTTTGGCTTTATTATGTGAGAGTGTTGCAGTATGATTTTGATAGACAAGTGATCTCTTCACATATCTAGTCAACTGGGGTTCCTTTTCTATTTGGCCAGGAAGTTCGTTTTCCCAAAGATCATGGAAAGAACAGATGTGGAACAGGCAGGCCCCGCATGTCTTTCAGGCAGAGCTCTCTGGGGAACCTCTTTGGGTAGGCGTTTGTTTGTCACCTGCATAACAAGTATGTCTTTACCCTGCATGATGCAATGGCCCAGCCTCCTATGGGGTAACATCCACTGACAATAACGCCATAACCCATTAGTTGATCACAAACTCCCTGAATCTGTAGGGATTTGCCCCAGTCTAAAAGAGTGACTAATTCTTAAACTACAAGGTCAACCCGAGGTCCTTGGGGACTAGGGACATGTTAAGACTGGATTGTTTATTTTGCTTGATATAACTGTAGGATCATTAAGGAAATGTTTACGTCCTGTTGTGGTTATATGTTTTTTAAAAAATATATATGGTGGAGAAGTTTGATCTCTATACTTCTGCATCCCTTATATTTCTTATTATTCTCTATCCCCCACCCCTATGAGAAAAAGTATTCACACTTATGAGGTCTAAATAAACCCGTATCACTTGCTTTGACTACTTTGTTAACTTATGTGTTTATTTGTGAGAAGTTATATGAATGCATATTTAGAGTTATTAGTAAAAGCTCAAGGATTTAAACATAAGCTTTGGAAACAAGTGTTACCTGTCATCCCTCTGTAATTTGCTAAATCTCCCTTTGTCCCAGTTTTCTTATTTGGAAAACAGGTCATGAATTTGTTTTATCAGGACATAAAAGTTCTAATTGTAAAAAAAAAAATACTAAAGAATCTAGTATTCATTTAGAATTACTACACATAAGTTTATATTTTTTTCTCAACTGCAACCTGTAACTATTCTTTTGTGGATGTTACTGGAAGCTCTGAGGTCATTACAGTTTTTTCTATGATGAGAAAGACCATTATATCCAGGTTCTATCAGGATGAACAGTTTTGTCTTTCTCAGATTTGCTCACTTTTGAACAAATGGAATCATTCCATTCCTTGTATTGTATACCAGCTGTCCACTTTAACCCTACCCTGAATAGTGAGTGACTTTTTTTTTGCCTTGCTAGCATTTCCCTTGAGCATCCCTACCCCACACCCCCTTGCTCTTGGAATATTTGCTGTTGTACATTGATTTCATATTGTTAATGAAAATATTGTCTCTGTGTATCTTTCTGGACCTTATACTAACAACATTGTTTTGTCATTTTTGTGAAATGATTTTCTTTTAGGTCATATTAGATAACACTGGTGAGTACAAGGGATTTATCAATTTTAGTTTCCATCTCATGGCCATAGAAGAGGTTATGTGTGGTTTAGATCAAAGAATTGTAGAACTCATATTCTGTAGAAGGAAGCAGAGTTATATGGAAAGAGTAAGTACACCAGAGTCAGGAAATCTCTATTAGAAACCCAGCTATTATATAAGTTTCCTGTGGCTGCTATAACAAATCACCACAAAAATGATTTCTAAAAATAACAGAAATTTATTCTTACAGTTCTGAAAGTCAGAAGTCCAAAACCAGTTCCACTGGGCCGAAAGCAAGGCATCAGCAGGGCAGGGCTCCCTTTAGGAGCACTAAGGGAAAACCTTTTCCTTGCCTCTTTCAGCTTCTGGTGGCTGCCAGCAGAATACGTGTGACTGCATCTAGGGCCCACCTGGATAATCGAAGATACTGTCTCCATCTCAAGATTTTTAATCACATCAGCAAAGTCCTTTTTTTTTTTTTTTTTGCCTTGTGAGGTAATATTTGCAGGCTCCAAGGATAAGGATGTGGACATTTTGAGGGTCTGGAGGTCATTATTCAGTCTACCTAACTCCTGAAATAATTTCTGAAGTCCTGCTCACTTGTAATTTCTTTTCATGCATTTACTCATTTATTCACCCATTCACGAAGCTTTTATTTCATGCCCACTATATGCCAGATACTGTGCTAGGTATTGAGAATAGCACACTGACTATGCTTTTAATAAGGTCATTATGTTGTCAATGTACCATATAAATTCAGAGGTAAAGGTAAGACAGACAACTTGATCCAGACTATAAGATTAATTCTTTGTATGCCTCTAGAATCACAAACCATTATGATTCTTCAGTGTTCATAAATTACTTCAGTAACTGTAGCTATAGGGGTAACATGCAGCTTGTGGACCAGAAGATGTTTTTCAGTGGGGGAGCATGTATCAATTTAAATTCAGAAGAATGTGTTGACTAAAAAATATAGACCTGGCCCCAAGGAATTTATAATTTTATATAATTATTATCAACCATGGCTGCACATCAACAACAGCAAAGCTTTAAAAGACCTCCATGTCTGCGTCCATGCTGCTAGCATTGAGCACAGAGAATCTTGGATGCAGTAGAAGTTACCTGCAACTAGCAAAACAAATACACAGACACTGATAAAAATGCAAGACAAAATACCATTAGGTTCATTAAGATATATAGGAACAAAATGATTTGAGTACTCAGAGGATGAGAACAAACCTGGCTCAAGGGAAATGTGGAGAAGGAAGTATTGAGTGTCCTTGATGGATGGGTCAGGTTTCAAAAGGCATTGGGAAGAGAATCCAGAGGTGTGGAAGTGGGGAAAGGAGGTGTAGCATGGCTGGAGTCAGGGCCCAGGGGCCAAAATATGTGCAAGAATCCTTACACCCAGACCTTCTGGCCTGGAACCCAGAGGAGTCTGGGAAATCTAAATTCAAACCTGGTCTTCTAGGGCATTTTCAAGGTACAGTTTTTTAAAGTAAGAGGGTGGAACATAGTTTAAACAGCTGATAGGTTGACTTATAACATATTCAGAAACATGACAAACTCTGCTTCTGTTTGTCCTCTTGCTGTAGGTCCTATAAATATTAGGAGCAGGTTTCGTTGAGAGAAATAAAAACGGAGGAGAAAATTTTATGGAAAACATTTCAAAAGAAGAATAACCAGGATATGGTGACTGGCTAGAAGACAGGAAAACACAGTAGGAAGTAACAAAGGTAATTCTGATGTTCAAGAAGGATGCTAGAATTAGTGAAAGTCAGGGATATTGACAGAGAAGATAGGTAATATTTGCTGAGTTCTTTCCAAAAGCCAGGGGCTTTTATGCTGTGTTTTCTTTATCTCATGGAATTCTTTTCACAACTCTTGAGGTAGATTCTATTCTTATTACTATTTTACAGATATAGAAATTGAAACTCTGAGAGGTTAAATATCTTGGTCTCTCAAGGTCTCAGTGAATTCAGTGGAACATCTGGGACTCAGATCCAGATACCTGATTCTCAAGTTCGTATTATTACTCATCATTCTGCTTGTTTGTTATGAGGAGGTTAGCTTAAGAGTAAAGGTGATGAAGAGAAGTTGGACCCAAAGATAGGAGTTTAAGAATCATCTGACGAGGTCATCGTTGAAAACACGAGGAGCTTCAAATGAGCAAGTATCACCTTACCAATTAAAAGATGGAAGAAAGCAAAAAGAGTAGAGGGCCAAGGACCAAGCCTTACTGAAACTTTCAAGGAGAGTATCTTGTCCCTCTTTAAGGCTGCCAGTCACTTAACACATGATTCATTTTTTTTAAAGTTCTCGAATATTTAAAAAAACAAATGAACCAATCTTTTGATCCTGAATTTTTATACCTATGCTTAAGATTCTACTTAACTTCAGTGTCTCGAAAGATACAAGTCTAAGCACTTCTTAATGTCTGTTACCTGTGTGTGTAAACCTAATTCACGTTTCAGATTCTTGGGGCTTTTTTGGATTCTATTTTTCTACCTTACCCATGCTTTCCCTGGTAGATAGGGCTAGTCTGTAGAGAGGTTTTGCTAGGGTATAAGAGGATTAGCAGAGTAGTTTAACATTTTTGTCAGTTTAATACTTTGTAAACTAAGTTATTTAAAGGACAAATAACACGTAAATGGTGAGATATCTTAGCTGTTGAATGTCTTTTTCCTCTAGCTCTTCTCGGAATATCTAAAACTTCATTTTATTCTATCATTCTCACAGAATATGCATAAAAAGGCACTATTAAATAACCCAGGAAAACAAAATTGTTACTTTTGAAATGTGTTATATTCTTTTTTGTTACTTGTGCATATCCAGATCAAATTTTCTATTCTCATTCTCATTCTTTTAACCCCCATTGTTCCACAGTCTGAATTCAGCACAGCCATCAGAAGAATTGCAGGTACTGAATAAAAAAATTTCAGAATAAGGTATATGGCTGTGTCACATTTTTTAATGCTACAATGCTGTGTTTCTTATGCTGGCTGGTTTTCTTGGAATCACATTTTTCTCATTGATTTATAATTTCAAGTATTACAAAATTAATATCATATCTAAACTCTTTTTAAAAATACCTCAGAGCTATAATCCAGCATGTCCTATTTTTTAGTATATTAATTGAGTGCTATGTATAATGTGGGCTTCTTATATAACTCATCCCACCTTACTTTATTAGGAAAATTAATGGAATGAGACTCTCACAAATTTGATTAGAATCAAGGGAAATCAAGCTCACTTACATTAAAGGTAAGATTTACTTTCAGAGTAAGCTGTTTTGGAGTAAAACAACTCTGTTTACAGACAGCAATCAGCAAGACAAAAGAGTCTATCATTTTGTTGTTTAAAAGATATGAGGTAAGTCAATGATTCTCCATTTGGGCTATGCATTAAAATCATCTGTAGAGCTTAAAAAAACAAAACAGAAACAAATCTGAACTACGACCCTCAGCCTCAGTGATGCTGACTTAATTGGACTTCCATGAGGCCTCGGCATGGGTATTCATTAAACCTCCATAGTGATTATAATATGCAGCCAGTGTTGAAAACTGCTATTAAAAGAATCACCAGGGAAGTACAAAAGAGCAGGAGGATGTAAATATAAAATTCTTACATTTAGGTGATGACATATACTTTCTAAAAAAGGAAATGTTGTCTAATTAGTTATAAAAACTAAACTCAGTGCTTCTATTTTGAAAGGAGACACATTAATCCAATTTAGATATTAATTGCTGCAGGATCCGTGAGAATACATATTTATCTGTTTAAAAAAACTTTTTTTCTGGGTGTTTTTGAACTCACTTATTTTCTTATGTTTAAGATTATTGAATCTCAACTATGGGTCTAGTCCTCCACACCCATTCTTACGGTTTATGAACCATAAATGGATATTAATTTACAAATGAATAATTTAAAATCAGTGGAGTGAATGTGACACTTGGAGTCAACGGAAAATTTAATGATTTCTTGGGTGATTTTTCTCCAGAAAGAAAACATGGTTACTCTTATAAAGCATTGTTTGGTCACTTTGTGCAAAATTCTTTATTTTGGGCCTGAGTAACTTTCTCTAAGATTGTATCACACATTGCTGAACAGCAATGAGCGCTTATTGACTGTTTGTTCTATTTTAGGTTCTAAGTCTGTCAAGTGCTTTCTATGTGGTTTATCATTTAATCATAGTGAAAACCCTATGGAATAAGTGCTATCTTTTAAACCCCCATTTAAAGATGAAAAACCAGTCTCAAAGACATAACATGTCCAAAGCGGTGCATCTGGTTAGGGATAGGGCAAAGATGTGAATTCAAGCAGTCCATCGCCTTGGGCGGTGGTACAAGGCAACAATAATAACCCAACATGAGGACAAACTTTCCTGCTTAACCTATTAGTTAAGGTCAGAAATTAAAGCTTGCACCTTCTTTACAGGAAAGCTTTTCAACAGACAGTCCCAATATTTCCCAACAGAACAGCAGAGTTTTCTGCTGAAGCTAACAGGGAACAGGTGAACATCTGCCACTGGCACTGGACTTGCGGGGGATCGATCCTCTCTGGTGCTGGCTAGGTTTTGAGGGAGGAGGGGTGCTCTCAAACTTTCTGAAGTCCGTGAGACTCTACCCAACCCTGTACTTCCAAATTTTAGAAGGGAAAACAAGGTGGGAGGAACCAGAAGAGAACTCATCTGGAATAACATGGGGAGCGTGGGTAGTGGGAAGCTTAGCAAACTTGTGTTCAAAAGACCTCAGATTTCTGGCTCTGACACTGATGCTCTAAAAGTCACTCAACTTTTCTGAATCTCAGTTATCTCTTCTGTGAAATAGAAATGTTGATGTAGTAACCAAATTCCTTAACTCAATGGGCTAAAGATCCAATGAGATACTGTCAAAATTCTAAAATATAGGGTGTTTTAAAATCTGGTTAATGTTAACAAATTAGATTTATTAACATTAATAAACATTAATGAATTAGATTTATTAACATTAATAAATATTTATTAATGTTAACAAATGTTAATGGAAATGCTTATTTCTTTAACATGCAGAATAAAAAACAAACCCATAAAACTCATGAAAACTTTCTTTTAACATTTTTTCAAATTTATTTTCAATTATAGTTGATATTCAGTATTATATTAGTCTCAGGTATACAGCATAGTGATGAGACTTTTATATAATTTATGAAGTGATTCCCCCCAATTAGTCTACTACCCGTATGGCACTATACATAGTTATTACAATACTATTGATCATGTTCCCTATGCTGTATTTTATATTCCATTGACTTTTTCATAACTACCAATTTGTACTTCTTAATCCCTTCACTGTTTTTACCCAGTTCTCCAGCACCCCTTACATCTAGCAACCATCAGTTTGTTCTCTGCATCTATGAGTCAGTTTCTGTTTTGCTTGCTTATTTTGTTCTTTAGATTCTACATGAGATCATATGGTATTTGTGTTTCTTTGTTTGACTTAATTCACTAACATATATTTCATGTTCATCTATTTTGTTGCAGATGGTAAGATTTCATTCTTTTTTATGGCTGAGTAATATTGCATTGTGTATATGTACCAATTCTTTACCCAATTGTCTAGTGATGGGCATTTGGGTTGCTTCCATATCTTAGTTATTGTAAATAATGCTGCAGTGAACACAGAGATGCATATATCTTTTGAATCAGTATTTTGGATTTCTTCAGATAATATACCCAGAAGTGGAATTGCTAGGTTATAAAATAGTTCTATATTTAATTTTTTTTGAAGAATCTCAGTACCGTTTTCCACAGTGGCTGCACCAATTTGCAATCCCACTGACAGTCCCACAAGGGTTCCCTTTTTTCCATATCCTCGCCAACACTTGTTATGTGTTGAGTTATTAATGATAGCCATTCTGACAGGTGTGAGATGATATCTCATTGTGGTTTTAAGTTGAATATCTCTGAAGATTAGTGGCATTGAGCATGTTTTCATATGTCTATTGGCTATTTCTATGTCCTCTTTGGAGAAATGTCTGCTGAGGTCCTCTGACCATTTTTTAAATTGGCTTGTTAATTTTTTTGATGTTTAGTTGGGTTTCTCTATAAATTTTGGGCCTTAACCTTTTATCAGATCTATTATTGGTGAATACCTTATCCCATTTAGTAGGTTGTCTTCCCCAACCCCCGCCAATGGTTTCCTTTGCTTTGCAAAAACTTTAAATTTGAGGTAGTCTCATTTGTTTATTTATTTATTTTTGTTTCCTGTGCCCAAGGAGATATATCAGAAAAAAAAATTACTAATGGCAATGTCAGAGATTTTACTGCTTATGTTTTCTTCAAGAAGTTTTATGGTTTAGGGTCTTATATTTAAGCCTTTAATTAATTTAAAACCACGAAAACTTTTACTTTACAATAATACTATATTTAGAATATTCTCACCAAAACACTAGGTAGGATTTTTACTTCACCCAAGTGTTCAAAACCCCTAGGCATTTAAGCAATCTCTCTAAGTGTACCAATTACTGTCTAATGGGCAAATCCCATGATCTTTTCTCAGTCTTCAATAGAATTGTAATAGCAGTAGTAATTCATTCGTTCAACAGCTGTATTTTGAGTGCCCACTGTATGTCTGGAATGGTTTTAAGTCACTGAAAGTAAAAGCCAGTTGAAATAAAAACAGGCAAAAATGAAATTGTTTATTAAGCACCTATGATGGATCGAGTGTTATATTTAATCACATTTAATCTTCACAGCAATTCTGAAAAACAGTTTTACTAGCATTATTTATTGAGATACCAAGGTTCAGATAGCTTAGGAGATGTGCCCAGCGTCTCCTAGTGAGGAGATGGTAGAATAGGGATTAAAATTCAATTTTTTTCTCCCAGAAAATAATCTGCATTTTGACGACTCAGTTATTAATTCATTTACCCATACTTTTACCCAGTCTAAATCCTTTTGACCTTTTTTCTTTCCATGACTATCACAGAAATCTTAGACCCCTGTGCTTAACACAATGGTGCCATTTTTGAAATTTTTTATTCTACTCCCTTTATATCAGGTTGGCTTGACTCTTGATTGACTTTATCTTCCATTTTGCTGCCAACCTTTAACACTCATTATTTCTTGCTACAGCCATTGTAGTAAGCTTCCAACTAGTTCAGCCTAATTACACAATGCTACTTAGTGACTAACTCCTACTAAAGCACAAATCTCATTATTTTCTTTTTTCAAAAATCTTCTGTGGCTTGCCATGATCTATAAAAATTGCCAATACTCATGGGATATTCCCAGTGCCCAGGGTATAGGGAAAAAACACATGTCTAGCCTTTTTCCTCAATGAACTCCTACCTACACATAATATCACTGCTTTTCTGGCTTGTCTAATAAGAATCGCATGGGGTTTATTAATACACAAGTTTCCAGATCCCACTTGAATCAACTGAGCCAGAATCATCAGAGATTCAAAGAGCCTTGTGGGGCATGGCAAGACCTGACAGTCCTCTTATAGGCTCAGAGCAGAGGTACTCAGGTGTGACCTCCATAGAATTCTTGCTGCCACTGTGTGTTGAAAAAAATCAGCCAGTAATGCCTGACAATATCACACTGAGTCATACCTGAATTCTCCTGGCCACCCTTTCACACACATCACTGAGGTGCAAACCAACTGCTGAAAAACCCAAAGACACATTAATTAAAGTAAATTCTCGAAAGAGGTGATTTTCTCACATTTGTATGAGATATTTTTATATGAGTGCATATGAAATACTTAAAGGAGTTTAATTTGTAAATAAATGTTTAGTTAACACATGAATTATTACATTTCTAAATTTTGCATATATATAGAGAGAGCAAGACATAGATATATAATTGTATATATTGAATATGTACATAAATGACTGTAGGCATACATATGTATGAGTGTAGATATATGTATATATGTGAGTCTAAACACATATACATATATGGGTTGTTGTCCCTAAAATTGATATAACTGGCTTATGAAAAGACTACCAGTATTGAAAGACATTAACAATAAGATTATGAAATAAAAGAAAAATGATGACTAAGAAGTAAGATGAAATAAAGGCATTGTTCTATAAAACTTTTTTATTATCAATGATGTAAAGATCATTGCTTCTCTTTTTTTATCTTTATAAATTTGTAACACTAATCAAAATTACCTAGTTAAAAAAAATCTCATTATTATTACACTAAATATTTATAGATTTTTTTTATTTCCAGTAATTTTTTTCCCACATATTCCTTTTAAAATATAGTATTTCTATTAACCTCAAAATTTTGAAGTTGTAAGTAAAATTGTAGCATATAATTTTTTTTGGTTTCTGGAAACAAAAAAGTTCTAGACCCTTTGGCTATCATACAAATTAGGCTTAGATATAAATATGGATAGATGTTTAACTGGAAGGTGAGGAAATCATTTTTAAAAACCCAAGTAAAATGAGCTATTTTATTATACATTCTAAATATGACCGATTATTGTGAATACTAATTTATTCTCTCTTGTATCCATCCATTTATCCACAGTGTATTTATTAAGCTCTTACTATGCAAAGTGTCAGAACAGAGGTATACCCTTAAAATTTTGCTACAGCTTTGATATATACTAACACTGACCTTCTCAGAGCTGAAGAAAGATAAATGAGATCTGTGTCACCATCCCAGGTTGATTTTCTTCAATGTTAAAATACTGTTTAAAATAGTGATTTACTATTTCAAATACATATACATGTTTATTCTCCTGTTATTCAGCTTATGGAATATTTTTAGAGAGTTATAGTCATATTATATTTGGCCATGAAATCAGTGGTTCAGCTAGCTTACTGGATAGAATGTTCTCTCTTCTAGGTAGGACAGGCTAGTCTAGGAAATGTGCTCTTAATTAGTTCTTTGACATGCTCTAGTGTACCAGTATTGAAGCTTTAGTTACCTCTGATACAGAGGGATTGCATGTGTTCTGTGTGTTTGCATCTGGCGCTTGGAGCTGCTGTCTTTCTTGGTAGGGAGAACCATGCTATGCACACCCAAAAAGAGGCAGCGAGGGAGGCTGTCGTCACCCTTGGTTACAGTTCACCTGTAACCAAAAGGCTGGGGTTTGAAGCTAGGTAGGTACATGTTTAAATCCAGTACCCATCATTTTCTCACTTTTTGATCTTGGACAAACAATCTCTGAGACGCAGTTTTCTCCTATGTAAAGTGTGGAGAATATTGTCTATATCATGGATTTCATTCACTATCAAAAATTTACTTTTATTATCAATAAATAGTTGTTTAATGCAATTAAGTGATAACATTTTTGGAATTATATGCATCAAGCTAATATGATTGTTCTACATTTTGGGTTTCTGTTATGGGCTCAATGTATATGTCACTCTAAAATTTATATTTTGAAGCACTAATCCAAAATGTGATGGTATTTGGTGGTGGGGCCTTTGAGAGATGATTAGGTTTAGTTTAGGTCATAAAGGTAGGACCTTCATGTTGGATTAAGCCCTTACAAAAATAGGAGGGGACAGAGATCTGTTTCTCCATGAGCATGCACCCAAGAAAAACCATGTGAGCATACAGCAAGAAGGCCACCATCTGCGAGCATGGAAGAGGGTCCTCACCAGACATTGCATCTGCCAACACCTTGGTCTTGAACTTACCAGCTTCTAGAACTGAGAGATAAATGTCTGTCATTTAAGGTACTAGTCTGTATGATATTTTGTTATAGCAGCCTGAGTGGACTGAGACTTTGTCTGTAAAATTCCCAAATGGTCCACAAAAGTAATGAAAGCAACATGTGAAGTAATAAAAGGGTAAAATGTATTGGAATTTTTTTTTCTAAATTTCTTACTAACTCCTTAGGGTAAGAGCTATAACTTGCATCTTTGTTTAGGATCCCCAGTATTTGGTGTATTATTTCGTACTTAGGACTCAAAAAATGACTGTTGAGCACAACTTAGGATATAGAGTGCTAAATCCATCCTCATATGTCCTTATCATGTATAGCCTCCATTGATCAATCTCCCCATTACTCATACTCAAAAACCCATTATGCTTTAGGCAAATAGGCTAAAATAAAATCATTTGATCAAAAGACTCATAGGGAAAAGTGCGCTTTAGTTTCCACCATACACCATACACCATATGAAACAGAATGAATTTAAATTCTAACTCTGCTGTGTAAATGAAGAAAAGTTATTTAACTTGACCAACTCAGTTTATTTGTCAGATAATCTTGGCAGACCTGTTTTGAGCATCCCATGATATCATGTATAAAAAAAATGTGAAGGTTTTCTGAGTAGTTTTATCACTCTGTATCCTTGTTTAAATGTTTACACTATTTCTTGAGAATGATTTTAGAGTCACCCAGAGAACTCTTTTTTGAATATCATTCTTTGTTTCAAATGTATTTCCTTGTGGCAGGAAGCGATAAAAACACATGGCACAGACAGCTAGTGAATGAAGAGGAAGTTAATGGTGTTTGTTTTTCCTCCAGCATTAGTAGTTCAAAAATTAAAAATAAAAATGTGTCTTGCCAAGTTTGGGAAATACACAGAGTGCTTTGATTCTAGGATTACAATGGACCTAATTTTTTGACATTAGTATTTCTTTTATGTTTATGAATTGAAGTGCTTCTTAAAGTAAAAACTTTGAGGTTTTATGTTTTTTAAACTGTAATGATTAAAATATTCAAGTGCCATTTATTACATGTGGAGTTTATTTCTTATTTACATTGTAGACTCAGAAACCAAGAGAAGGTTTAGAGTAAAGCATTCAAAATCATTGACAAACACAGTGATATGATTCCATGTGAAGATTGTAATACCCTTGAGAAGACAATACTTTCGGTGTTTTTTAAGCTCTAACGGGAAGAAATTAATAAGGACTTTCCCCAGCTATGTACTGAAAAAAACCCCAGTTGTGATTGGGAAGAATTGTTTGATTCAAAACAAGCTCGTTTTCCACCAGAGATTCCTGCACAAGTTTGGGGGCATTACGGAAGATGATGGAAATGAAGTGAGATGAGGTGAGGGGTGTTGCAGCAGAAGGCAGCAGATTGAGAAAATCTACAAAAGTGACATAGATGCTATTCTAGAAAGTTAAATATTTTTATTTCAGGGAACAAATTTTATAGTTTAGAAGGCAGATGCATCTACTTTGAAATATCTTTTATTTAATTAAAATCAAAATTTATATGTTTTCCTCTAGCCACCTGAATATCATTTTGATATTGAAAGAGGCTGACCCACAATTTATTTGAGTGGGTCACTTTGAGGTGGCTTATCTATTATCAGGTCTTTTCTCCTGTTAGGATCTTTGTTTTGATCATGTTTGGATCTTCTACTTTTTCACCCCATGCTTTAAAATATCTATATTTTTGTCACCAGGAATTGGATCAAAGATACCAATTCTGGGGAGATGAAACTTTATCATGCCTCTGAGCACCATGCGGGGTGGGTGGTTGGTACTTGTGATCCCATGTGGAAAAGAACAGAACCTTTACAGCTATTTCTATAGATAAGGTCAGTTATTTTCATAGGTCAAGTCAAGTGGAAAGTTGGAACTATAATAAATTTCATCAATAAATACAGGTAATCTTGATTACTCTTTGTTTCATTTCAGTTGAACAAATATTTATTTGGCTCCTGTTTTGTGTCAGGTATTCTGCCAGCCACTTACTTCCTTCTGTATGGGGAAGGAATATTCAGGTAATTAAATCAATCCCTCACTTTGCTTGTGAGATGTCTTAGAGGATTTACCAATGTAGAGGTTTCAGGGTTGTCAAAGATAATATATGTATAGCTCCATGTTTTGTAGCACAATATGTCACTTTGGAACTGGTTATCTTTTATCTAGAAATTTTCCTGGTATCTTGAACTCCAACAATCACTCATTAGGAAGCTCTGCAATGATAAAGTTTATGTAGAGTGTTTTTTTTTTTTTTAATTTTTACTTTCATAACATGTTGATTTTTATTGAACTTTCTCTCTGTCACTATTTATACAGTGCTTATTTAAAAAATATATTCTCAATCTTTTAAATCTTTCCTAATTTGAATTATTAAACATGATACTTCAGCCACTTTTACTTTCATTCTTGATTATTAATGGTTTTGTACATTTTTTTCCATATGTTTATTGACTTTTCCACCTGTTTTGAATTTCTGTTTGTGCCCTTTGACCAATTTTCTTTTAGACTATTCCATTTTATAATGGATTTATAAGAGCTTTTTGTATATTATTCAAATTATTTTTTGTGGTAAAATATATATAACATCAAATTTAACATTTTAAACCTTTTGAGTGTACACTTTAATGATATTAAAGACATTCACATTACTGTACAACTCTTACCAAAATCCCTCTTTAGGAAGATAGTGAAAAACAAACAAACATGGTTAGATGCCACAAAGTAGGTGGCAATGTCCTAACCATGTATTTGTTTTGGAAGCTTTTACCCTGTCAAGAGGAATGCTTTCATACAACACTAGAAAAACTTGTTGAATGATATAATCCCCTCATTGTTTCTTGGGATAGAAATCTTTCTTGATAGTTGCTTCTTCACTTTAAAAGACAGTCATATGTTCAATAAACAAGCAAAACGCTGTTTTTATATAACCATCTTACTGAACAAGTTCTATTTTGTTGAGTCTTTATAGTTCCTCCACTTTTTATTTAATCTGTTTGATGTTTTCCTTGCTTGCCAATGTGGTATTTCCAGCTGTGCATGGAAATTAATTTTCTATTTGAATAGACAATTCCAGGAAACTATCTATTAAGGTTATAGGAGGCAAAGAGAATGTTGTTTTACAATTTTTTTTCCTGGTGTTCTTGGCATTATAAGAGTAGGAAAAAGGTTGATTTAAAAGTCTGTGATTAGCAATTTATCTTTTTTGTTTCTAACTAATGTTATTTAAATAAAATAAACTTTGCCGCAGATTACAAAGGTGTCAATAATTGAATGTTTTTGGCACTGAAAACTTCTCCATTTAACAACACAATTCTGAATGGTTCTTCCATGGATTCTGACACTTTTTTTGGACAATAGAGTTCTTTGTTTCTCTGATTCAATGGAACCTCAGAATCTAAGGTCCATAGAATCTTACCTAAAACCCTAGGGTCCAGGTATGTTTTGTAATTTAGAACTTATTAGATTTTACATGTCATGCCACCTTTAATGGAATCTGGAGTATTCCTGTCTAAGTCAGTGAATATAACTAAAATTAATATGTTTCTGCAGTGAAATTCATAGATATTGATACTAAAGGAGATAATAAATAGCCTTGTTTTTGTTTAGGCCAGTTTTTGTTCCCAATTAAGCTTAGATTTGTCACCAAATGATTTATGAAAAATCTTTGTTTTTTAAGATTATAAATAAGGGACAAACAAAATTTCACCTGTTCTCCAGGAATACCCAGTTCTCTTGGTTACAGATGGCCTGGCTCCATTCTTTAGCCATGCCTGCTCCCCCTCAGCTCCCCACAAGTCGTGATTTAGCATTCCTGGCATTACTGACAGTTTTGCTTCTGGGGTTTTGTACCTATTTCTCAAAGATACTTTTGCTGAATTAAATCTTCTTTCAGTGAGTCTGTGCCTGGGTTCTGATCCTTCATACTTAGTATTATTTTTGTTGTTGTAAGTATCTCATTATACCTTAAACTATGTGTATGTTCTTCATTGCCTTTATTTCTTTGTACTGGTATTCTCAATATTTGAAAAGTCTTTTCCTCTCCTCCTCCTTTAAATTTATTCCCTACCACATCATTCTAATAATGGCAGTCATAGAGATGGGAAATTAAAATTGGCAGCCAATTTTAAGGAAGAATATGTTTGATTATGGTTTTGTTGACTCTGAAATGATACTGGAGATTCAAGTGAAGTTAATTCAGGCAGCTGTAGTAAGTAGATAGCCTATGTGGGTTAGGCTGGATGTGGCATCTTGAAATCATCTGCAAGCAGGTGAACAGGTTACATGACAGAATAAAGTCCATGGGGAAGTAGAGAGAGGAGCAGAGGATAAGGGTTTCATTGACTCTTTCCTGGTGGGAATTATGGGCCTAGAGGAGAAAGCTTAGTCAGTATACAAAAAACTAGTTGATGGCAGAGCTCACAATCTTGACACTGTCTGTCTCCTGCATGACAGTCTCAGCTCCATGAAGGCCTACCCATTCCTCTTTATCCAGCTCTCAGTGTTTTTCTTCTTCCTTTATTTTTGGGTCCTGCCTTTTCTTTTATTTGTTACTTTGAAAGAAAACTGAAACAGGAATTAAAATTCCTTTGCTATATGACTTAGTATTTAAGTAGATGTATAGAATTAGATTCGACATTTTAATTCCTAGGTTTTTTATTTCCTTTCCCAAAAATGTTGGATTAAGACTTTTTAGGATTCCTTACAGCTGAAAAAATACTGAGAAAAATATCTATATGTCAAAAAATTTGTTCTAAGCTGTAAAAGTGGCCTTGAGTAAGGACAGAAAATAAATAAATAGAAATTTATAGGAAATCTTCTTCCTCATCTCTTTTTTGAAGTTTTTAGTAATTGAAAATCAGTCAAAATGTTGTACTATTTTCAGTAAATCAAAGCTTTTATATAACCTTGTCTAAAAATTTGTTCTTAAATATTAAAGATATTAACTCTATTTTATATAGCTTTAACTTAATATAGCTATAAAAAAAAGTAAACAAAAAACATGCAAGCAGCATTTTTCCCTTAAATTATAGCACTGTAAAGAAATTTTGGTTCTTATGTAATTTTTATTCTATTACAGTCTTCTCTTAAAATCTTCTCATATAACCACTTTATGTAATTTTTAAAATAAGAGACAAATCATTGGTTAAAATGATTCTACATGTTTACCACACTTCAAAATTATATTGTACATCTTCATATGTTTATAGGTCTTTATTTTCATTATATACACTCACAATGCCCATTTTTAGTTTACTTTGAAAGAATAATTTTTGTTCTGAATAAACATTCTCCTAAGACATATCTAATATTAATTTTGGGTATTTGATGAATGTGTGATGTTTAAATTGTCATCTATACCCTTTAATAATTTTTTTTCTGACTATCCAATTTGAAATATGCTGAATTTCTAAAGATAGTTTTGAAAAACTATAACCTCTCTGTTTAAAAATATACAAAGTGTATGTTTGATATATTTGACACAGAAACCATTCTGTGAGTAATAGATGCCATAAACTTCAATCCAAAGGTGTTAAAGTATGAGCATTGAAATCCAGCATTTATTAAATGGAACTTATCCTGCCCCCATGATATCTATTATGTGTTAGATATTGTTTATCATTCTAACTATCTGCTTTCTCACTTTCTGGTATGCAGAAACGCTCTCTGTGACATTCTTGCTCAGTGACCATCTATAATATACAACTTCCATCTGGAAATAATCTGCCTTGAACTCACAAAGTGCTGATATTGCTTTTTGTCTCATTTAATGTCTTATTTGCTTTGGGGCTCTTTAAGTGAGGACAATTAACAGTTAAGAATTCTCTCAGGGAATGAACAGTGTCACAACAGTAATCAGATACGTATTTTTCTGAATCAATTCCTCTATCCACAGAGTAAAAAGTAGCGATGCTATTTATTTCCAATAGAGATATTTTAAAATTATTTAATTTTACTGTCCACAGATATCAAATATATGGATTTCTTTTGAAGGCAAGTAATTTATCCTTGAATTGATTTTATTTTTGTATATATTTATAGTCAAGTCATTTAGCCACTCATGTTGGTCAGCTGATGTAGTTCTGTTTGTATTATATATAGGCACAAAGATCTGTTTTTACTATTTGCTCTGTAAATCAGATATGTAATAGATTAAAAAATAAGATCTACATATTCTGGAACATAAAAAAAATTAGTAAAACTTTTGTGACAACTTTGCTCCATTTATAAGTTACACTAATGACTGCTTTGCTTCTTAGTAATTTTCCATTTGTAACATTTTATACCTGGATACACAAATGTAATGCAATTGAACAAGAAAACAATTATCTGTCTGGTGGAAATAATGTACTTATCTCATTGAAACAATTGACTTACTTAAAAATACACAGAAGTTCTAGTTTTGCTCAGACTGTAGTTACCTGTAATTTGTAAAGAATTTCCAGGAAAAATTAAAATCCTCTGATGTAATGGGATAAGTAACTGAATCCACTGGTCATGAATAATAAATTTCCATGCATAATTCTCTTCTAATACAAACCTCTATTTGGAACCATTTTGGGTTTGAGGACTTTTTTTCAATAATTTCCGAGTTTTGGCCAGAGCCCTGGAAAACTCCAAAGCTGTATCTGCCAGTGAAAGCTTCATGTTGACTTGTGGGTTCTATGTCAGTGGAACATTTCAGCACTTTTCGGCATGGT
This sequence comes from Cynopterus sphinx, assembly GCA_030015415.1. Taxonomy (NCBI): domain Eukaryota; kingdom Metazoa; phylum Chordata; class Mammalia; order Chiroptera; family Pteropodidae; genus Cynopterus; species Cynopterus sphinx. Next base: position 16,416,422 of record CM057391.1, on the reverse strand, counting down.
TCAAATATTTCTTGGCATTTTCTGAGGACGATGGCTCATCCCATCTATAGGGTTACATTGGATTCTGGATAAATCCTAAAAGCCATAATTCATCTGCAAGGTAATTCAGGATTTTATTGAGTTTTGTAGTGAGCTAACACCAGTAGGCAATTAAAGATTCAATATTTTAATAGTTTTAAGGACATATCTTTTTTAAAAATACCAAAGAGAGACACCAAAATTATAAAAAAAAACTACAGAGGAACCAGTACATGCAGTCATCAGAGGTCTGGCTGAACAGAAGTCTTATGACTAGGTCACCTCAAATAATAGGTCACCTCAAAATGATAGGAGGGGTGGAGATGCGAAATGCTCTTGCCCCACAACTGTGTGAGAGAATCAGGAGGGCTATCTTGGCTGCAGAGCCACCTCCCCCACCTGAGGAGCGAGGGATCCTGGCCCCACTGTGCTACCCAGCCCAGGGCTCCAGTGCTAGGAAGAGAAGTCCCCCCCCATCTTTGGCTCTGAAAGCCAGTGAAGGTAGTGGCTGAGTGAGATGGTGGGCTGTGGGAAGCAGAGACCTTCTTTTTAAAGTCCATGCTTGGACTTCCTCACTGACAAACTTGCTCGCTCTAAGTTCCAGTGGTGGGACAACTGCTCCATGGGTGCCTGGGACACATGGGGAGGCACTGAGCTATCAAGCTTCAGGGCTAGGGATGGAGGGAAAGCTTGCCCCTGGAGAGGGGTGCAGGTAGGAACCTTTATTCCTTTGTTGAACCTTCCCCGTGTCCATCCTGCAGACACAGGTGCCATCAACCTGGATAAGAGGGCACTCCACCCAGGGGATTCCCTGAAACTCTGCCTCTCCCAACTTATGGGCCCACCCAAGTAACTTTTAATGGTTTATGCCATACAAATGGGCTGCCTTGGCTCCTGCTGTGTACTTTCATAAACTCTCTCAAAGGCTCACAAAACCCCAAGAAGCAGCACCTGGCCTTCGCCTGCCCTTCTCTTGCTGAGAAGTCCCAAGCCCAGCACCAGTGGCAGCTGGCCTCATTTTCTAACTTGGCCCCTCGAGACTCTTATAAGCCCAGCATGGGTGGCAACCATATGTGGATTGCTTGGTGATTCTTACTAGGTGGCTCTAGAGGTGCACAGACTGCAGCTACACTTGGCCTGCAGCTGGACCCCTCCCAGGTCTGTGCCCAGGAGCCCCAAAGCACACCTGCTATATAAAGCTACTCTACTAAGACTTGGACACTTAGGTGCCTTACCTAATACATAGAAACAGATACAGAGAGACAGCCAAGATGGGGAGACAAAGAAGCATATCCCACTGGAAAGAATAGAACAAAGCTCCCGAAAAAGAATTCACCAAAATGGATGAGAGCAATCTACCAGATGCAAAGTTAAAAACACTGGTTATAAGGATGCTCAGTGATCTCAGTGAGAACTTCCACAAAGAGACAAGAAACTTAAGGTGGAACACATGAAAAAGAACCAGTCAGAAGTGAAGAATAAAATAACTGAAATGAAAAATACATTAGAGGCATCAATAATCGATTCGATGAAGCAGAGATGAATCAGTGATGTAGAAGATGGGGTAACAGATGACACCCAAACAGAAAAAGAAAAAAGAATCCAAAAAATGAGCATACTTTAAGGCACCTTTGGGACAACATCAGGTGTAACAACATTTGTGTCATGGGTGTACCAGAAGAAGAAAGAGAGCAAGGAATTGCAAACCTATTTGAAGAAATAATGATGGAAAACTTCCCTAACCCAATGATTGAAATAGACATACAACCCCAGGAAGTTCAGAGAGACCAAAACAAGATGAACCCAAAGACACATAATTAAAATGCCAAAGGTTAAATTCAAAGAGACGCATAATTAAAATTCCAAAGGTTAAATTTAAAGAGAGAATCTTAAAAGCAGAAAGAGAAAAGTATTTAGTTATCTACAAGGGAGCTCCCATATGACTGTCAGCCAGTTTCTCAACAGAGACCTTATAGGCCAGAAGGGCTTGACACAAAGTATTCAAAGTGATGAAAACCCAGGACCCACAACCAAAATTACTTTACCTAGCAAAGTTATCATTTAGAATTGAAGAACAGATAAAGAGCTGCCCAGACCAAAAAAAAAAAAAAAAAAGCTAAAGGAGTTGATCACCACCAAGCCAGTATTACAGGAAATGTTGGAGAGACTTTTTTAAGAAAAAAAAAATATGTATCTTAAATCTAAAGAAAGAATGTCAATAACTATACATCTATCAACAAATACTTCAGATGAAAAAGAATTAAATGCTCCAATCAAAACATAGCATGGCTGAATGGATAAGAAAACGTATGATGCCTATGAGTCACTGACTTCAGATTCAAAGACACACACAGATTAAAAGTAAAGAGATGGAAAAAAATATTTTATGATGGACTTAGAGGTTAGTGTGCTGAGTGGAGTAAGTCAGATAGAGGAAGACTAATGCCATATGATTGCACATATATGTGGAATCTAAAGAACAAAACAAACACAAAGAAACAAACTCAGAGAATATTTTGATGATGACCAAATGGGAAGGGGAATTGGTTGTGGGGGAGTTGGTTAAAGAGTGGGAAAGGGATTAAATACAAATTGGTAGTTACAAAATAGTCACGGGGATATAAAGTATAGCATAAGGAATATAGCCAACAATATTATAATAACTATACAGTATTAGAGGGGCACTAAGTTGATTGGGGTGATTACTTTATGAGTTACATAGATGTCTAATCACTATGAAGTACACCTGAAACTAATATAGTATTGTATGCCAACTATAACTGAAATATACAAAAATTATTATTAATTAAAATAGAAAAAACTGTTTTTTTTTAAAAAGAAAAAATTATAAGGAGAGATTATTTTTCCTTTGGCCCAGTGTTATTCTTATATCTAGTCTTTTTACAGAAGTTAATGTTCTATTTTAATTCTTTATTGTGATTTTCTTTCTCCTCAGCAGTTTCTAAAGCCAATGCAGATCAACAGTTTTTTCTTTTTTCCTTCTTAAAGAGAGATTGCTCTGGCTCTTGGCTGACTTCAGTCTTGTGATGTGGGACTGATGTGGGTTTTCATTTTTCACTTTAAAGGTGCTGCCAAAGCTAGTTAATTTTAGCTGTAACATCATAGTGTATTGGTGCCTGTAGATGCTCCACAGATGGTTTGGTTCAGCCCTCTCATTTCATATACAAGGGGGCAAGGCCCAGTTTCTTAGTTGTCACAGAAAGCTATGGTACTATTAGTCTGGAAGATGTGACTTCCTTGCTACAGAGCTGGTCTGTGGAAGTCCCCAGTACTACTTAAAGATCCACCCCCATTCACTAGCTCAGATTTTGTATCTTTAGGTAGTTTTCCTTAGCACCTTTTAAATTTAGCTCTCCATACTTCATATTAATTTGGAAAACCAACCAAAAATTTCATTTTATATTTGGTTGGGATTCCACAGTTTTATGTACTGCTCTAGTCTCCTCCTGTGTTTAGCCACAAAGAAATAAATATAAGAAAGTAAATGGGATCCACATAACTGCTTTATTACAAATAATGTGAGGTTTTAGAACACATAGTGGACCTAAGACTGAACCTAGCTTCTATGCCTCCCACAATCCCCTTCTGAATTTAGCCACTGTTCAACAAAAAACTTTCACAGCCAAAAGCTTTTCTTAAAGAAAGGACTTATTGAGCCAAATGCTATCTAGAGAAGGACCAGGCCCTGGTGTATGCAGTCTGAATCACCAGCAGCATGGCTAGGTGAAAAAGTAAAATGTCCTCCATCCTGGAGTTGACAGGCTTTTTTATACGTTCTATTTTAGGCAAGGAAGATGTAAGTTGTTTTGAAAGAATTTACATTGGCCACAAATAAGAGGAGGTGAGCAGGAAAAGATGAAGCAGGAGCAGTTCTAGGAAAGGTGCACAGTCCATAGGGAAGAAATATGAATTACTTTTGATTGGTTGTAGGCAGTGAAAGTTCATACATATACAGGATGCGGTGGCATCAGGTGATTTGAAGCTCCAGCTTACATTCAGGAATGTGAGCTGTCTGTTGTTAGTTGGCCCACAGCTATTAACTAGTTAACTACTTTGTCTCTTTCTCCTACTCTCTTTAGAACATCTCAGAGCTTTTCTCTTGTCATCACCCAGTTATATAGATGGAAAAGTATGAGAACAGCAGGTTTCCATACGACTTCTCTGCAGGGTGATCCTCAGAGAAACAGTCAGGCCTGTGCCTCTGAGAGACCACAGGAGCTAAAGGCCCTAGGCCAGGGCCCTTTCTAGGACTGTCACCAATCAGAGCAGCCCTGGAGGAAGCTGTTCTTTTCATGAAGCTCACCTTCTAGTGAATATCTTTATCTTCTTTTCTCCTGCTTTTTCCACATGCATTCTGACACCAAGGCAATTTACATCCCCTCCCCAAAGAAAACATGAATTATTTTCCCATTATTCGTCTTAATAGAGTATAAAAAGGTAGTGAAGTCAACCTAGGTAAGTGATTATTTACAGTGGAGGAAAATAAATGAGGATTAAGCAGCTGGAAATGAGAGTTAACATAGGTTCAGAATACTTCGCAGAAATGGGAAATGAATAACTTCTTTACTGTCAGCACCAGGCCCTCTTCTGACATTTTTAAGAAGGGAATGCTGGAAGACTTTTACCTTTCTATTTGCCATCCTTATTTAAGCTCTAGACCCCTGCTAGCATCCATCATTATATTTTAATAAATATATTACTAGCAGTCTATAGGCAGATTCTTTTGTTTTTCTTTGGGCCAGTTGAACTAAGTAAAATTTCAGGTCACAGAACTCTTGGAATTTTTAGTTTTTTGTACGTAGGTTTCTACTGTATTTCACTACTTCATTTCCCCTCCCCCCAGGTATTTTTAAATAATTATCTTGTTTCTTTACTTTCTATATGATTAAAGTCTTTTAGTTACCTATGATAACTTGGAGGACATTTAACGTTTCCTTTCTGTTAAGGGATGTTTTCCTTAGTTTTTTTTTTTTTTTTTTTTTTTTTTTTGCCTTGAGTATGTTACACCTGTGTGAAGACACTTGTCCTTAATTCAGAGTTAAATTAAAAGGAGTTTAATATTTGAAAATATGGGTACTCATGGCTTCTGCCCCACTGTTATTCTTATACTTTCTAGGCTTTTGCTTCTTTTGGTAGGCTCATGGCCATTTAGACAAAATACTGAATTGTGATGAGTAGATTTAAGATTTTATGTTTTAAGATATTAAGATTTAAGATGTTCCAACACTGTTCTTAGAATTGAAATCATCTTCTCTAAGCTGAATTGTTTCTGAAGAAATGGTTTAGCTGATGCCTCTTCAGTCATGTTTTTGATTAGTGAGCATGTCAAGTATCTGTTACAGTAGAAACTAAGAGGTGACACATAGGAAATAGCACAGAGGTAGGCCTGTAGAAGGTAGCAGTGGAGACCATGGGCCCCAGAAAGCTGTGTACCTGAGTTGAAAGTCCAATACTGACTTTCATAATCTCTTTCAGTTGGCTCATCTGTTCAATGGACAGACTGGTTAATGGTATCTATCTCAAAAGTTCTTGTGAAGAATTAAATGAATTAATACCTGTAAAGTACATTAGAACAGTATCTGAAGCATCATATGTGCTGATAAATGTTAGCTAGCTGTTAAACAGTCTTCACATTCTGAATGGATCAAGAGTCATCTGCATTTTCAAGTGTTTTTCTCAGCATGCTATCATTTAGAAAAACAGGACTAGAAAGATCTTTTTCTGAGGAGTTCCAAGCTTGTATTTTTAAAGTTGAAGTGTGCATTGGAAAATTGTAAGCTTTAATTTTGTATAATTTGATATTAATAAGAATCTGGGCTCTTTGGTTTTCTGTGTGAAATTATTCGATGCTTTCGGCAATTTATTTCTTTCTGCCAAAGTGTATTGTTTTCATCATTGGCATCGGTTTCAGTGCTAAAATTGCCCTGTATTCACAGTTGCTCATAATAGAAGGGAAATATTGAGGAAGTAGTTCTGCTGTTATTGACAGATCTCACTCAATACGCATAAAATAGTTGGGTATTTTGGAGGAATGTAGGATAATGTAACATACATGGGCATAATACCCCAAGTAGAAAATTTCATACTATAATGTAAATGTGTTTATTTGTATAGGGTGTTATGTGGTTATGCCAGTTTCATTATGTAGGGAATAATGAAGAAAAAGTTTTGGGGAACCTAAAATTTTACTTTATTTGCATAATAATTAACTAACACATTATGTTGATTGCCTAAAGAAATATGTTTGACAACTTTTAATTTTCTTTCCTCCCACACACCACTTCCTAGTTTGTTTCTGACACACCAGATGTGTCTCAACACAGTGGCTGATGTGAGTTATATGAATACCGGTGATTACGGCATAACAAATTTTCTCATTTTGGTTACATTTAATCAAACCAGAAGTAGAAGGAGCACTACTATATTTTGCAGGTAATGTTATACAGATTTAAGGTGTAACCTTCCCTTTCTCCAAACTTTTGCATCCATGTTCTTTTTTTAAAGCTGATATTAAAGTTTGTGTCCAAATAGTAAATATACACAAATAAATGCTAATTGTAAACTTTTTGCTTTTCATAGTTAGACATCAGTGGGCTATTATTGGGGCACAGGTGCAAAGAAGGATGATTGGTGGGAAAAGTGAAAAACATTGGTCACAGGGAAAGATTTTTTAAAATAATCCTCTTTTATCTTTTTTCTAGCTTCTTTGTATGGGCCAATAAACTTGCTGTTTTTTAAAGCTAAAACCAGCTTTAGTTTTTGACTTCCATAGAAAAAGTACTTTCTATGGCATTTTTATTCTTTCATTTATTTACTGAATTATTTTCTTCTTATTGCTAGCCTTTTTTCAGTTTAAATGCTGGGGTAAATACTACTTCCCAGAAATTGTAATTTTTTTCAATGGAATTAATTTTGTTATTAGCTTAGGCTTTTTATGTGATCCTTCTGTATGTCCCTAATTTTGAATATCTACTTTTAATTTATATAATAATTTTTCTCTCAATTTTAATTATAGAATAAACAATAGTATAATCAGAAATGAACTGCAGGAAACAGTTTGTGTTGTATAGCCATAGAAACTTTAATGAACAACATACCAACTTGTGCATTTTGTCTCTTTCCTTTTAATTTCAGATCATACTCAATTTCAATTTACATTGCCTTTTACATGCATTATATTCTTTAATGAGCAATTTTTAGGAACAGTTTTTGGATAATCAGTAATTTACTTAATTATTCCTCGAACAAAAGTCTAAATTTATAATGTTTTGCTATTATAAATTATACCACCACAAAAATCTACTTGAATATGTCTTTGCTTTCTTTCCTTCATTTATTTATTTGCAGTTATTCACTCAGTTTAAACTTTCTGGTCTATAAGTTAAAGATTTTGAATATTTTATGGGTCAAACAATATATTTAAAAAATAGTTTTGAAGTAGTTGTGTTATCAAATTGCTTTCTAATATTCATTGTCAACAATAATTTATGGTTTTATCAGATAGTTTTATTTTTCCAAGAATCTGGAAAGTGTTGAATATAGTTTCCTAGAATTTTCATATTAATTAAAAATGAGGTAATTCAGTGTTCTTTTAATTTACATTGGTTTGATAAATAAAATTCTTGAATGCTCTTTTTTTGTGTGTGTGCTTAGTAATTTGATTTCCCCTGTGCATGTTCTTATTATTGACTTATGTTTTTTCTATATTTTATGTTTTTTATAAGATTGTGTATCGTCTTTTATAACACCAAAATCAGCCTTTTATCTCCTATATTTGATAAATATATTATTGCAATGTTGTTTTTCTTTTACCATGACTGTTATTTTTCTTAACATTAAAAATTAAACCTTTACACAAAGTTTACAATTCTTTGTTTATTTTGTTTACTCAAGGTCTAGAAAGCTATCATTCTTTAAAAAATACTCAATTCTATTTTATGGTAATTTTATGAGCTAAATTATATATACATATTTATACAGAGATACATATATATACATATATAGAGAAGTGAGATTAGTATTATAATTATAAATATAGTACAAAGTTTGCTCTGTTTTTCCTCAAATTATCAACTAGTTATCTCAATATCATTTATTAAATAGCTTTCTACTCTCTTACTCCCACCATTATTTTGAATCTCCTTTTATATTATTATCTTCTTACATATAGTTAGATATTATACCGGACTTTTAATTTTTATTTATTAATTTATTTCAACTAAGATATCAAAACTACATTATTTAAATGATAAGTGCTTAATGATGTGTTTAAAAATTTAGTAAGTTCACCTTTTCTTTTTGAAAAGCATTGAGCTTCTACTATGTTCCAAAAAAGCAGATACAGAATTAAAATTACTCAGTTTTCCCACCCCCTTGTAATCAAAGTTTTGCCAGGAAAACAAACATGTAAAACGTATTTATATTCTAATGCAATAAAGACCATAAAAGAGAGGTGAATACAGATATGTGGTAGCACAGAGAATAATATATTTTTATCTGTTTATTTTTCCAGATTATATTTTCTAGTTGTACTGAAAGTTCTATTTTAATTATTATTGCTATTTTATTATGTCTACAAAATAAAATAGGAACATTTGATTTTTTTAATCTTATAATCTTCTCGCTCAGGCTTATTATTGTCTCTGTCATCCTTCTTACCTACCAATTAAGTTTCGTAGTTTTCTATAATATGAATTACTTCTTAGAAAAATTTTAAGTTAAACATGTACATGTTAAGAATATTATTTGTGGCAATACACAGATAATTCTATGTTTGATTTGTTTCTTTTAAAAAGCCTTTATATTGTGTTTAATACTCACAGGGAATTTGAAACACATACTCCTTTTTTTATTGGAGAGTGCTCAAACATTTATTAATAATATTTCTGAGATTTGATAAGATTTAGCATATACATAATATACAATGTAGAGATGCTGATGTTTACTGATAGTTAATTTTTGCAGCCAACAATAGGCCAATGAGAAATTCTTGTGCGGAGAAAAAAACATTTTTATGTAATCTGATTGGAATTGCAGAAAACAGTTGGTGTTGTATAGCCACAGAAACTTTAAACTGAACATTTTGGGTATGTGAATTATTGCTTTAATCCTGGTAGCTGTTAATTGGTGACAAGGAGGGGATAAAAGGTATAAGGAGTTTTAGAAAATAAAATGTAAACACACATCAAATAGTAATCATTTCTGGAATGCCACTTATATTAGTTGTTTAAACCCTACTTTTAAAATGTAGAAAAAAGTTTATTTCATTATTTCAGTTTTCTAAAAAATTATTTCTACTTATTTAAAAATACTTTTGTATTTGCAAATTAGGTTAGGAATAAGCAGGACCTCAGTGACGTAAATAAACAAATCTCAATGGAAGAAACTTTGGAGTTTCTTTTTTGTGTATTTTTTTTTTAAATACAAGAACACTTCTCTTGGCCAAGATCCCATTATTTATTTTTATTTTTTTTTGAAAAGTGAGAGTGTGGGGAGATAAATATTCCCAGAGAGACTCCTTGAATTTTAGCCTTTCAATTACTCAATTATTCTTGTGGCTATAGGAGATGAAAGAATAATGAGGAGTTCATTTCCTATATGAATCATAACAAATAATTTGTTTATGCACAGGGCCACTGATGTGAATAAATGGATGGCTGTTTAAAAATTCTCTTTTTTTGGTGAGCACAGTGCTTTTTGGGGGGCACATTAAAATTGTTTAATGATCCAAGTTCTGTGACTTCAAAGTAAGTTCAAGTGTGAGAGAGGAGTGGCTGGCACCTGGTAATCAATTAGTTCAAGTGTTTGTTTTATTTAATATATTTACTACTTCTTTCAAAAAATTATTTGAGACATCTTATAAGGACATATTTAACTTAATAATGAGGAAAAGTATGGAAGAGATTTTTATTAGGAAAGTATAAGTAGGAAATCCTAACTACAAAAAAGAAAATAAATATTTTATTTATTATACATGTCATATCTCTTGCTACATACACTATTTATTATAAATGGAATATCTCTTTATAAGAAAAAATAGTTATTTATTTTATATACATTCTTTATATTTGTGTTATTTAAAACAAAAGCAAATTGCATTCATGTGCTTTAAGGGAAGTACAGCTATGTGAATCTCTACTTTCTAAAAGAAATTCTTATACATACGTTTATAAAGCATGTACCTAGTGATGTGGTCAGTAGTACTGTTATGTAATTCTCTTTGAAAGTATTGTAGGTGATTTCAGATCCACCTATTCAGTTCCTAATTTAAGAGTGGAGGAATAAGAAATGTTAGGGAGAGAAAAGCTGGCCCGATAAACATGATGTAGAAAAGTTATTGAATCCATTGAGAGATATTTTATTAGTCATTCATATCACAACCTTTTGTATTCTTTATCTCAACATTTAGCTCCCTCTTCTATCTTAACATTGCTTGCAACAAACGAAAATTCATTCCCCCAATCTGAAACCATTTTTAACTGGTGGGGTGGGCTTAGTCTTTGTATCCAGTGTCCTAGTGTATTCATTCTAATTGTAGCAAAGTCATCATTGAAAACATAGAGTATAGGAAGAAAATTTAAAATTTTTTTTTATTTAACTGTCAATGAGAATAGAAAGTTGGGTAATAAAATTAAAGTAGCATGAGGAAATGAAAAATGGGGAGGCTGGAAGATTCCATATAAATTATGTGGCATGTAAGTCCTGAGTAAGAGTCTTGAAATAATACTGAGTCAGAAAAGGACCGCTGCCTTACTCAGTTGTGCATTTCCTGCATTTGTTTTTTATTGCATACATCTTAATTGTCAGTTAGTTAAGTCTTAATTCATTACATAAACAAAAATAGCCTTTATATTGTATTTAGAAGCTTTCCTTTCATTAAATCTTATTTTTTTTATTTATTATGTCAAATCTTATTTTCTTTATTTAGCCCTTTTGGTCTGCTATCATCCACATACCATTGTAGGCATGGATGGGCTAGTGACTTTTCTGATTTTGTGACCTTTTACATTCTGATCAGAGAAAACTTAATTGATAACCTACTTATATAACAGGCAAATATTAGGAGTTTTTTCATATTTTATTGCAGATTAATTCCCATAATAACTCCTTGAGGTAAGCACTTCATGGTCCTCATTTAATATAGGAGAATGCTAATCATAGATGGAAATTAGTCCAAATGCACATTGTTAATAATTGCTGGATTTTGGCTCAAAGCCAAATCTTTGACCTTGAAAATAGTATTCTTTCCACAGCCCTGTTTTTGCTCAACACTTCTGACTTTTACTTAACATACACTTTGCTCTCTGTTAATTAATTATGTTTGTGTGACCTGTAACCTATTAAGGAAGCTGAATCTAAGGCTGCTGTTGTTATCTGGGCCACATTATGGGATTGAAGCATTGAGATGCGGATACAGTTGTTGTTGACTGTACAACAATCAGAAGAGTCATATCAAATTTCCCTTGGCTGAAATCAGAGTGGTTAGAGTTGAAAAGAAGGAGGAACATCTCTTTAGAGGAAAAAGAGTATGTAATTTTTTTGACACTGACGTTTGTGCTTTTTTTTTTTCTAACTATGAAGGGCAACTCCAAACAATATATAGTACATTATAAAATTTCTATTTGATAGGAGGAAAGTTAGCCACATATAAGGAATTCTTTCAGATTTAGTTGGGTTCATTAGAAGTTTATTGAACCCTTCTTATAATCCAGATATTCTGCTAGTTCAGTGAAACAGCCTTAAATAGGACATAGATCTGACTCTCAAGGAATTTATTTTCTAGTGGGGAAACTTTGAATTTATAATGTGATTGCTTATTTTCAAAGAATACAAATTCAGTAAATTTCTTACTAAAATCATCAGTTTTGGGCATTTATTAATTATGTAATAAAGAACATAAGTTCTGTCTCAGTTTTTTATGTCAGACAACATAAGGTAAATCAGCTTGTACCATGATATTAAGTCCTTTTCAAGTATAACTCATATTTTGTCTTTAGAACTAAAGGATGCTGAAAAGAGTTCATTATAATGTAATTGAGTCACTTACCACGACTATTTTAAACCAGTAACTTCCTTTTCTTTCTTTGTACCCTGTGACACAGAAACTTCTAGAATCGAGAAAGTATTGTTTTTATTTTTAGGGAGTTGCAATATTACATGGAACCAAAACTAAGTTAATATGAATAGTGTTTCGCTTAAGGCAGCAAATTAAATTGAAATTTTCTTCTTTTCCCCTCTAATTTGGGCATGAAGTCGTTTCTCATGTTAAAAATTGACAATTTTCATTTACTTATAATGAAATAATTCCTTTTATTTATAGCCAAGCTCATCATTTTAACACTTAATCCTCCATGACAGTCTGGAGGAGAGGAAACTTGGCAACCATTCATTATTATCTGTTTTTACCATCAGAAGGTATTTATTTGTAAGGAGAGCGTGGCAATGACGTCAAGGATAGGAATGAAATACTCCCTAATGCTCTTATACAGGGTGGCCTTTCCTCTGGAGTCATAAATGTAAATATGACCATAATTACTTAAAATGCATGCAAGGTCCCCTGGAAACACCAAGGCAAGTAATTATAGCTGTGAAAGGGGAATGTCTAATAATAAAAGGAGAAAATGTCAGTTTTAGATTAGTGATTTGGGAATCCCTGAAGTGACCATCTACAGAATGACATTTCATCTATATTTTAGAGCAGTTTACTTTAGCACTTTTATGCTTGTGTAAAAATCTACTCATCAGAGAAGCCCGTTAACTCATAGTCTCAACATTATAAATCTTAGAGCTTTAAAAAGTTAGATTTTCAGGCCCTGATACTATGTCTCGAATATAAATATGACACTCAGTGTGTGAGTTTCTGTTTGCTTTGAGTCTAATGGTGCTCTAGTATATTGAGGGAAGTCCAATTTCAAGGATATCTGAGATGATTTGACTTTTGCCTTTGCATGTGAGAATGAAGACCATTTATGAAAGGCCACTATCTTCACGATTTCCTTCTGACACAGTCATAGTATTCTATGGCTCTTGTTTGATTTAGTCCTTATGCCAATGTTACATAGGAGTTCCCTGCTGTCTATTTAATTGATGATGAACAGGAAGAAAGCTTTAATCTGGAGAAAATTGGGGATACTGGATATTTTAAATCTACCTGGAAAGAATGACTTGTGGTTATGAATTTGGCAGGTACTTCTGAGTGCTGGTTCTTATGCTCAGCTCTGAGGCTGAAAAATGTTCAGTGAACACCTAGACATAGCACTCTAGCTGGAAAGATGTAAATAATTAATATTTAAAGTGATATATACCGTAGATTTTTTCATGTAAGTATGGCCACTGTGATTTTTTTCTACTATAGCAAGTACAGAGTATTGTGTGCGTATACAATGGGGATGGAAAGAGAAAAGTGAAGGGGGCATTTAGCTGAGAAGGAGGAGTGAAGAGTTGGAAAGAGAATTGGAAGGGTGTGAAGAATTATGGTGGAAAGAAGGAGAGTGGGTGTTTGAGGGGCAAAAAAATCACTGTGGTGAAATGAGCAGAGGGGAAAGTGGCCTGAGGCAAACAAAGGTAAGATTTAAGGATTCTCTGGGAGAGAATTCTTTAGTCACTAAAAGATCAAGCTGTTCATAGAGATCAGTGATTCATTGACTGTTTCTTTGGGCAGAGGTTTATGAAAATTAAAATGCCATGTCTTTTTGTAATCTAAATTGTTTTTGCATGTTTCTATCTAGCAAACAAGTTTGACATCATCCTCATTTGATGATTAGGCTGATGATGAATAGAATAATAAATGATGGCACTATAGAGATTAAATTAGAAGAAAAGTTTTGTTGTTTAGTATTCATCATTTTCATAAGATTTAGTTCTAGAGTGTTCTAATGTTTCTTCCATCAGAATTTGTAATTATTTCTTCATGTAATATTATTAAATTTTATTGTGATAAAATGAATTATTAAAATTCATTATTGACTCTATCAGTGGTGAGACAGCATAAGCTTGCAGTTAATAGCATAGTCTCCGGAGCCAGAAGATATGGCTATAAATCCTGGTTGCATCATGCACTGCCTTTTTTACATTGAGCATATTTTTTAGCCTCTCTAAACCATTGACTCCTCATCTGACAATGGGCTAATAATTGTATAAGCCTCCTAAGATGGATAAAATAATACAGTCATGTTTCTCGTTGAACTGTCTTCTCTTGATTATGTGTAAGACAGAGGAGGTGACTTTTTGCCACCCTCCCTTGAAACACTGAAGCATCCAGAGAGGAGCAGTTTTTCAGGTTAGGTTTTAGACTGTTGTATCTAACTTGCAGTCCATCTTGTACAGCTGATGACCAAACCATGGTTTTACATAAACCTTTTCCTAATCAAAGATAGTTGTTCACTTATTAATGCCAGTGCCTTGTGCCTTGCATGTGTGAGCCCTAAAAATACACTTCCAGGGATAAAAATAGATCTCTCAGAGTTTTGAGTTACTGCTTAATCAGAACCAGCTGCAAGCTGTCTAGAAAATGCAAGTTATATGAGCCAGATGGCTTTTGCCCTTTTTGCTTTAGACAGCATGTAATTTGGATAACTACAGCTACAGTAATACATTTTGCCAGTCACACTGTTTGATAAACATATTTGTTGAGAACAGCCACTTCCAATTAGAGACCTAGTAAAATGTTAATTTATTTTAATAATTTTTCCCTGTAGGGTAAGACAATACTTTTAACAGGTTACAGAAATATCTGTTCACAGGAAAGAGTACTATTCTAAACTTATTGTATAACAGTGGTTAATTTTTAGGTTTGACATTTAGGTAATGATGGATTTTCATGACCTACCCTTCCATTTTTCTTCATAAAATCTAGTGTGTTTATGAGGGACTATGATTTTTCATATTTTATAATCATGTTTTTTTACTGGTAGAAAGATAGTTTTGCTACTTTCTCAGTTTCTTCTACAAAGCTCTAATTACTGTAAATGCTAATAATAGTATTGAACTATCGTTTCTCCACAGACCATTATTAACGTGGTACTTCTTAGGATTTTAATTTTATGACCTTATTCTTTGAGAATGAATTTTCTTTATTAGCCTGATGTGACGATGACTGAGTTTCATCTACTGAAGATGACTGCATACATAGTTGCTGATATGATATTAGCTGAATTTTAATTTTATTCAGCTCTCAAAAGACTCAGATAAAACAGAAAAGCTGAATGTTGGGCCATTCACGTTCTAAGACCTAAGCTCAGATACAACCTGTTTTTAAGACATTCGTGAAACTAGCAGTTCTATTTTCAATGGTGGCACTACTTTTTGGAAAAATATGTTGAAGCTCTCCTCTCTCATTACATGTGATGAAGTATTTACTACTTTATTTCTTGAGACATCTACAAGGCAGCAAATAATAGATTGCTAAATACTTCTGAAAGACCTCTTGTGTCATAATTTTTCCACAGCATTGTTCAGTTTAGCAACCAGTAGTTGTTTTTAGTTCTTAACCAATATAAACATGAGCAGATATTTCATCTACTGGATGAGTGATGTTAGAACCTAAACGTCACTATAATAATAGCTAGAGGTTAATTTACTTTCTTCATAATACCAGGAACTCTGTTAATCACACTATACATTACTGTATCTGAGCCTTATGCCAACATAACAACATCATATGGTGTATATTTTTATCCTGTTTTACATATAAAGAAGCAGTGAATATGGAATATAATTATTCAGCATCATATAGAAAGTGTCAGAGTCAGAATTGGATGCTGTTGTTTTAATGGTCTGACTTTGTTTAAATGATTAAATAAGGAAATATTAAACATCAAAAGAAGTGATTCTGTCCTTGTCCTTAAAGAGCATTTGGCACTTCACACCAAAAAGCACCATTGTTCTTATGTGACTTAAGAAGGAGTCCCAGAATATTGTAACTTTTGAAGGTTAGTGACTGCAAACAAAATAAGATAGATGAAAGGAAACATTTTATTGTCTTCATCCCATGGAGGATTTCATTGCCTTTGTCTTCCTGAAGAAAAGACAAGTATTGACCTGAAAGTGTGTGTTTTGTATACTTGGAGCCCAACAATGGAGCCCATTAGCCTATTTCAAGTTGTTATTGTCAATCATATAAAATTATGTTTAGACAATTTCTGAAACACTATTCATTTTTTAAAAAGAGAGAAGTCATCTCTGCAGCTGTACTAGCTCATGTATATTACCTAGTGAGAATTATTTACACATTTAACTCAAAAAATTGACTCTGGAGTTAATCTTAAAAATCTTTACCAGGATTACATTGATAAATAACATCTAATATTTTGAAATGGCATTTTGTTCTCCATCTAATTCTAAAAGTCTTACGAGATATCCGTAGAAATGTGGAATATGTGGAGAAATATTTTATTAGTTACCATTGCTATATAACAAGTTACTTTAAAATTTAATAACTTAAAACAATGATAATTTATTTTCTGAGAGTCAAGCAACTTAGCTGAACTCTTCTGGCTCGTTGTCTCTCATGAAGATTCAGTCAAATTGTTGGCCAAGGCTGTTGTTATTTGAAGATGTGTATGGGTCTGGAGGACCCATTTTGAAGATTGTTTCCTCACACAACTATGGGTTGGAGACCTCAGTTCCTCAGTGACTGTTGGCTGGTCTTAGTTTCTTGCCATATAGGCCTCTCCACAGGGAAGTTTGCTTTTGCCCCAGAGTGAGTAATCTAAGAGTGAGTAGAAGCAAAAATGTCTTTGATGAAATACCCTCAGAAGTGATATTTATCCCTTCTGTTGTATTCTATTGATTTCACCTACCAACCATGATACAGTGTGGGAGGTTATGACACAAGGGAGTATATTAGAAGGTGGAGATCATTGGGTTACCTGGAAAGCTAGTCACCACCCATACCTAAGGATATGAAAATTACCTTAGGAACATTAAAAAAAATTAAGGCACATAGTATTTTTAATTTTTTTCACAAAATAAGAAACCATAAACATTTTTTAATGAAATATAGTGTTGTAAAATAAGATTTTTTTTTTTTATGTGTGAGCTTAATATCCATTATCTGGACATGCCAATTTTTTTTTTTTTTTACAAATTTACTAGTGTTGTTATGTAATTAGGTTGTTTTGAATATTTTACTATTATAAATTGTTATTATTTCTTTTGCCCATAGTCCTTAAGCACATGTTCTACCATTTACCTACAGTGAATTCATAGAAATTGTATTTCTGGGTCAAGGGATATAAACATTTTAAGGCTTAATGCACATATTGCCAAAATAGTCTCTGGAAATTTGTATCAAATTTATGCTCCTATTGACATAATAAAAGAGTGTTTCATTTCTTATTTGCTTATCAATAAAAAGAACATGTTAGGAGACATAGTATCTAATTGTTGTTTTGATTTTGAATTTTTGATTACTAACAAAGTAAGGGAATTATTTGAAAAGTCTTATTCCTAGATATATATAGTATTTTTCTTCTTGATTTTTAAAAGCATACCTTCCTCATAATTATTTTTAAAGGTGTAAGTAGTTCTCTTTGAAAAATGTTATGTTTTGCTTTCTCTGAAAATGTATTTCATTGGACTCTTCCTTTAAAACTACACAGTGGAAATGTTCTCTAGCGAACGTGGAAATATTGGAAAATCACTGGATGACTGTAACACTTTCAAAATATTCATCAATTAGTTTGATAGTTACTAAGGTTTCCCTAACTTGTATTTTATTGTTTGAACATGTGCTAGAATTGTGGGTTGAAATTGAGAAGATGCTTTTTTTGTTGTTGTTGTCAGCCATCTGCCAAAATTTGGTGAGTGCTGAAGAACATTTGTCCGGGGCTAAAAAAGCGTAATTGAGAGTTGTCTAGTCTAAAAAAAAAAATCCTCAGTGTTCTCATGTGATAGAAGGATTGTTGTTACTTGAAAAGTGTTTCTGTTCAGCACTTTCACAACACCAGTGTCCCTAGTATTTTGTGTGTGTGTGTGTGTGTGTGTGTGTGTGTGTGTGTGTGTGTGTGTATGTGTAACTTAATGGTCTTAATGGTTTTCTGGAGCACAACAAATTTAACTTTGATATTTTGATAATAATTGACTTTAAATTTTAAATGTCATTAAGAGCCTGAGATATTGAGTAGGGATAGAATATGAGAAGACACTGTCTGGTGAGGCAGGAGGGCAGGATATCAGAGGGACCTTAGCATCCAAAGGTCTTTAGTTGACTGTCAGCTCTTGCTTACCTGCTTTGTGACCTTGGCCTTCTCTGTCTCTGTTATTTGACTGTAAAAAAAGAAAAAGGAATAAAAATGCCTACTTGACTACATTGTTTTCAAAAATATATAACATACACATAGTACTTGGCACACACAAGTGCATGATATGTGTATGAAGCAGAAAGAATAAATATGGAAATGTATACTATTCTTGGAAGTCAATATCTTTGTAAGACCCAAACAAAATGAAAAATTCAGGAATTTGTATGTGAATATTAAATTTATGCCATAATTCTGACCAAGAATTCGTGTGACAGGGAGAAGGCATACATACTTATTTTTGCCCATCAAAAAATTTTACTGTTATTATACTTATGTAAAAGTTTTTTAAAAGATTACAAATAGGATGTTAGTCGTGACTCTCTATTCTGAACTGAGGACCATCCCAGGCAAAGAAAGCCATAGACTGGTAGCATGAACAGAAAAATAAAACCGATAGATGTGATAAATTTGTGGAGCCAGCTCTAAATGTATAAATACATATATATTCATGGTTTCACTGAGGGAAAGGTAGGTCTTGAACTAGATTTGAAGAATGGGTTGACTTACACAAAAGTAAGGGGAGAAGGAATGTCCCTAAGTCTGGAGATGGTCTGAACACTTGCTCAGAAACTGACATCCATGTAGTGTTTGCTGTGAGTACATTGACTTTAACCCAGAGTAGAGAATCTGTGCTTGGGATTCAGTATGGATAGGAAAGGTTGATTGATTATCAGGCAGAAGAGATTAAGCAGACAGTCATGATTCTAGTGTTTGAGGGACTGTAATGCAGAAGTGAAGCAGTGCCTCTGTTGTGATCCTGATATGAAGATGCATGCTGAAAGTCAACTCAGTAACATAGAAATTGGAGTGATCAGATTCTAAACACTGGAACTATTACTTCTGTTTTGCTCAAGAAACTTCTGGTATGTGCTCTTGTTCTTGTTCTCTTATGAATATATTGTTTTTAAAAAAGGGAAATTAAAATGTGAGATGGTTGGTTAGTGGTCACTGAATTTGGTTGACTTAGTTTTAATTTTTTTTTTAATTTTAGCACTTTATATCTTAAGTAGGGCAAGAGAACACATACTTTGAAATTGTAGCACTGCAATTATACAATTATAATTACTGTAGTACTTCACAATTTTGTTCTTTCTTAGTGTAATCATTATGAATTATCTTGGCTACAGACAAACTGGAAAGGAAGTCACATTTTTTTTTAACTTTGAACCTCTATGTTGTATCATGCATATTAACCTCAACATCCCATTTTGTCTTCACACATCTTATAAAGCAGGTGATGTTATTTCCATTTTACAGATGTGTACTCTAAACTTTCTCAAAATTAACATCTGGTGAATGTTGTTGAAAACTGCTCTACTTTGTGACATGATGCTTCCTAAGAGAATCTAAGGAACACCTAAGTTTTGGCAAGGAATAGGAACTAAACTAAGAACAGTAATGTTCACTTTCTATGCAATAGAGATAGGGAAGTTGGTCTCTCTTGGAAGAATCCAACTTAATTCTTTCTGAGGGATATAATATCTAGTCAGGGGAGTGTTCCTCTGTTTCCTGAGGAAGTGAAATTCTTCACTAAATTGGGTGGTAGCTTTCCATATTTAGATTTAGTTAGAGCTTGCTTAGTAAAAATGTTAAAAACTATGGAAAATGCAAAATACTTAAATCTCGAGAAGATTCTGATACTCTTCATTGATAAAAAAGAATATCTTGTTTTGTTTCTAATCATAAATTTTCCATGTAACTATAGTCTGAAAGAAATGAATTAGTTTACCATTAGTGATAAGAAATAACTTTCTCCTAAAAATTGTAATGAAAGGTACTCGTTTTATAGGATGTAAAGAACCTCTTAGTTTCTGAAGTATAAAAAACACTTTGAAAGTCAAATTAAATTGGACCCATTCCTGTTATTAAGATTTCTTTAAATGTTCTTCTGCCTGCTACGGGTTATAATTTTTGGTTTCAACTACTAAAGGAGATGTTACTTACAATTTAAACTCTGAACTGAGAAACATACTTGTGAATTCCTTTATAAATGGCTCTTTTAATTGTACTTCTTTTAAAAAAGAAGTTAATACATAAGTATATATTAATTCTTGACAAGGACCTTATTGAATCCAAGCAAAAGCGTTTTAAAAAGGCAGGTAGCTGTTAGCATTTTGTGAGAATCTGAAACTGAGAGTGATTATTATAAATTTCTTAATCTTTTATTTTTTCCAAAATGAAAAAACCTTTCTTTTTTTCTTATTATAAAAGCAATTCTTAACATTAAAAAGTATTCAAACAGTACTCAACAGTATAAATTAAAAAGTGAAAACTTCCTATAATCTTATTACATCAAGATGACCACTGATTATAGTTTAATATGTATTCCAGAACTTCCTCTTTGCAAATATAAACCTCTATTGCTATCTATATATGTTTTAAATGGGATTGATTATACTAGGTATACGATTCTTTAACTTTTTCTTATTGAATAGTGGTCTATTGACCTGTTGATCTATCTGCTTCAGTAATTACAGATCTACCTGAGGTTATTGATTTGTTTATTTTACTATTTTAACAACAGCGTGAAAGAATACCCATTTTGTAGGTTTTTGCACAGTTCTCTATTTCCTTTGGTTAAATTCATACCAATAGAATCGTTAAGAGAAAGGTAATGCACATTTAAATTTAAATATATCTTTGTACAGTGCTCTCTAAAAAATTTTACCAATTTATTTTCTAAGTATTACATAAAGTCTCTTTCCTTACTTTTTTACAATACTGTTGATAATCACTATTGGCTAATCAGAAATGGAAAAGAAATGTATTTCTTATATTATTAATTAGGCTGAAAAAATGTCATGTTTGTGGCCTTCACATTTCTCTTGGGAGTAGCTCATTTATGACATTTGTCACATTTTCTTTGGTGTTTGTTTTTCATATAGATTTAAGGACCTTTTCATAGATCCTTGATATATACTATAAATATTTATGTACTTATTTTCTTTACCTTTATTGTGATGATATTTGTTGCAAAAAATAATTTAAAATTGGATATATTCACGTCATTTTTTTTTTTTTGCTTGTGGTTCTGGATTTTGTTTTCATGCTAAGAATAAAATGCGCAGCTAATGTTTCTTGGGCACCAAAGCGCTTTATGTGCATGCTCTCACTGAATCCTCACAACAACTCTGTGAATAGGATAGTATTAATATTTCTTTTATAGATGATGGGTAAATAACTTATCCAGGGTTACATAGTTCCCAAATACAGGTAGTAAGATACCTCTCTAACCCCAAGATTACTGATACAAACAAACAATAAAACCTCTGATATTGTTTCTACTTTTTATTTTCTTCAAAAATTTTAAATACAATAATTTCTGTGGAATTTATTTTTTTAACAGTGTGAGGTAAGAATCTGTTGAATTTTATTTTCATTTTATACTAAATGTTTATATACCTGTGTCTGTCCATAGACGCTCCTTTTATTATAATAACGACACTACTTCTTTGCTAGTATCATGCTACTTAAATTATTCTAGTTTTAGTTTCTAAGTCTTTAGTTTTAGTTTCTAAACCTAAGGAAAAGTCTTCATCATTATTTTTTTTAAATTCCTTTTGACTATTTTTACACACTTTTTCTTCCAGAATATATTAAATTCGATTTGCAAATGCTCTCTTCAAAATAGTTTGTAATTGCACTAATTATAATTGCACAATTAGCATCTTTACAATATTGATCATCCTATTCAGAAAAATAGTATGTTTTTTAATTAACATTTTCAATAAAGTTGTACAGTTGACTTCCTTTAGATTTTAGACATTTCATATTAAATATGTTCCTGGGTTAAATCTTGATTGTGTTGATTACTGTTCAAATTTATAACTGAGTGCCACTTTGACAGTGGGTGTATGTTAACTGTCATTAATATTTACCAAGTCAATTTTCATTTGATGATTATTATGCTATTTTATGTCCTTTTTTTTTTGTATACAAGTGTTAGAAAATAGGGAACAGTTTCAGTTTATTGATGGCCAAAGATTCTACTTAATGAGTTATTACTATCCGAAAATTCATTTTTCCTTTTAGATGATATGATTTGTTGATATGCTCATAATATTTGAATTGAATTTTGGATATCTATTTAAAATTATACTTGAAACCGTAATAATCTTTAGGGACCAAAATTCTTTTATTTTTTTAACTTGTTTTTTACTTTATTTTTTAACTTAATGCTCTACATCCCTGGGACTGTTTTGTAGCTACTAATTTGTACTTCTTCAATCCCTTCACCTTTTTCACCCTTCCCCTTAAACCCTCTGGCAATCACCAATTTGTTCTCTGTATCTGAGTCTGTTTTCGTTTAGTTTGTTCATTTCTTTTGTTCCTTAGATTCTGCATATAAGTAAAATCATATAGTATTTATCTTTCTCTGTCAGACTTATTTAATTCAGGTCTCTAGGTCTATTCATGACATTGCAGATGGTAAGATTTCCTTTTTCTTTTTTTTATGGCTAAGTCGTATACCATTGCATGCATGTACCACTTCTTTATCCAGTCATCTATTGATGGGCATTTAGGTTGTCTCCATATCTTAGATACTGTGAATAGCGCTGTCTTGAACATAGGGGTGCACAGATCTTGTAAATTCTTGAAAATTGAACTGTTGAAATAAAATGTCACATTTAAATTGTTAGCACAAATAGTTCTATTGAACAGATTTGATTTTTTTCTTAGTTGTGGGTGCTTTTACAGTGCATGTAGGGTAAGAAGAAGTTAGTGCTCCCTTGAAATTGAGGGCCAAAATGAGATCACACAGGTCACACAGAAACTTTTTGCTATTTTTTCTCTTGCTGCTCTTTCTCAGATAACTGAGATAAAGAAGACCTTAGTTTATATTTTCTTTAAAAAGGCTGACCAAGGACAGTAGAATTAAAAGTAAATTGAGAGTGTCTTAGAAATTAAATTTCTGAAAGAAATATCAGGCTGGAAAGTAATTACAGTAGTGAAAGGCCAGAGGGAGCCAAAAAAAAAAAAAAAGGTAATAGAAGAGATTAAATGGAAAAAGATGAAGGACATTAAGACCTTAAATAAAAATAAGAAGGAAAAGAAGCTTGAGAGAAAGTTGGAGAATATGTGGGAAAAAAGAGGAAGAAGAAGGCATGGCAGTATGAAATAAATGCAACAAAGTAGAGATGATGAAAATTCAGTAAAACTGGCTGATCTTTGTAGATATAGTTGGCTTAAAAAAACCTTACCAGTCTTGTCTTTTCCTTTAAACTGTTTAGTATCTAAATAAAGAAGTTGTTGATTTCTCTTTAGCAGGCTGTTTTGGTAGTGCATTTTGAAGATTTCTTCATGGAACATTAGGGTATTTTACTACCTAACTAAAAGTGAATAAACAGTGCTGGAGGATTTCTGCTTTGCACATTTCTGAAGCTTTATTATATCCTTATATAGGTAAAGAGAGACGTTATACACAGAGTATGCCAAAATGACCACATGCTTCACACTTGCACTACCTCTTTTTATGAAGCTAAATTTGGCATTTTCAAAACCTCCTGTTTAAAAATACATCCCCAAAGACTTCTGCTTATTGCACATTTTTTTTCTGTCCTGTAGAACTTAGATCTTCATTTATAATTCTTTTTGCAATGTTTTCCCTTTTGTCATAAGTACAAAAGAAAGATATTGACATGTAATCCTTCACTATTTCATGCAGGACCATCATAATTCTCAAATTTTGAGAATATATATAATTTTCTTCAAGTCTACAGACACGTCTTACAAGAATCTTTAATTATGTATTCATGCATATACATGGACTTTTAAATATAATTGGATGAATAAAAATGAAGTTGCCACAAAATAGTTTATGCAGGCATTCTTCACTTAAAATAACACAAATTTTATAAGAAAAAATATATTCTCTGACAGATATTTCTATTATATGATTTACATTTTCCTGTTAGACTTTATCATAAAATTATAGATTTATTTTATTAAAGGAAAAAACTTGTTCCTTCATTTTAAATAAGAAATCATAAAACATATTCAGGAATATATCTGTTCTCCTAAACTAATATATTTAAACAAAATAGTAATTTTATAAAATTTATTAGCAAACATTTAGAACATTAACATCTGTTCTTATGCTCAATAAAATTTTTAAAATTAAAGATGAGGGTTCCAGAAACTCTCAGAATATAATAATTAATCTTTCTTTCCTAACTTTACTCATAATGTAATTCATTAACTAGTTCTTTCCAAAATGCTAACTTGCTTGTTTCCAATTTCTTAAATGGTAACATGACTACACTTTGTTGTATGTTTCTGGATAAGATAAATTCAGAGTTTAAGTGAAGTTTAAGACTGAAATGTTAGTGAAATTGCTGTTTGGACATTTTTCTAAATATATGATTTCCCTACAATAAACTAATGGATGAAAATGATCTGCAAATTAGTGAATTCTTAATGTGCTAGCTCATTTGTTTCCAATTTAGGGCTTATTTATATGAAGTGTTATTAATAGGAATTTAAAAAGTATATCGGATTTATGTCGAGTCTAAAATTTATTAGATCAAAAATATTGGAAGGAGATTAAAGTAAGAAATATATTAAGAGTAGGTATAACTTAACTGGTAGTAATAGCAGTGTCAGAATAGCGGATAAGCTGGAAGGATGGCATCTAATTATTTATTCATTTATTCAATAAACAACAATTTATTAAGCACCTCCATTTGACCAGATACTTGCTAGGTTACAGGGATTTGAATAATAATCCAGATATACATTCCCTGAATTTCAGAATTTATAGATTACCACCAAAGACAGTAAAGAATTATTATAATTTGGGGATTTGAGAATTACTAATAAAAATCACTCTGTTTTTGCCTGATTTCTGAATGAGGCGAGAAATGAGTGAGTTTGATTGATGGGAAACAAAAATATCAGCTTTATACTGCTGTAGCTGGTATTAGAATGTGTAACTTGTATCAAGAGGCAAGTGGTCTTTCTAATACTGAACTTTCTAATACTATGAGAGGAGTGCTCATAGTGTTTCGGGAGGGGTGGACAACTATAGGCTCTTCTGCAGAGAGAAGGGAAGTTTAAGCTGACGGAATAGAGGGCAATATTAGGGAAAAATTTTAGAGGTGGCGGGACAAGGTGATAGACATCTTGATACATTTATGAAATTCAGAGGACTTGAGCATGACTGATTATAGACTAGAGTATGAGAGAGAGTGAAGAGTGATACAGCAGTTGTGCGAGTTATGACCAAATTGCAGAGTGTATTGTGAGCCAAATTCAAGTGAATGAAGGGAAATTGGAAACCTTTGGAGAGTTTCAAATAGAGCAATGACATAATCAAATTTGTGTTTCAGGTAGGAAGGTCATTCTGGATATAGCTTGGAGGGAAGCAAAGTTGAAGAGAGGGAAACTTGTTTGCGATATGCAAGGAAAGGAGATTTTATAGCAGGGGGTGTGTTGGAGATGGTGTGATTTTGTATGTTTTGCCCTTGAATGGCAAGACATTCAAGTAAAAGTATTTAGAAGGTTAGTTGAGTGCATATGTGTAAATCTGTTATGAATGTCTTATATTTGAAATATTGATCAGTGAATTTATGTAAAGCTAGGGCAGCTGTAAATTCTTTTCACCTTCTGATATAAACTTTCTAATAATTTTGAATGTTTTCTTCAGTTTTCTGGGGAATCCAATTATTCGAATAAAATTACGTGAGAAAATTTTGAAAAAACATAAAAATTCACCTTTTACTACTGCTGTTTACTACAAGCTGCTGTTGATATGTTGTTAAGGGTTCTGGTTTATGGGAGAACAAAGGAAAGTTTGAGTTCATTGTTGGTAAGGCTTATTTTTGTTAAAAATGAAATTGCTGAAAGTGCCTAATCATACACAAAATGCATTGTATAGAGAGTTATTTTTTTAGATGCTACAAAAATAAAACCATTTAAAGACTGTACTATTTCAAAAGTTAATAATTTATCAACATTCTCCTTAGGTGCAAATAAAGAGCTTAGAACCCTTATCTGATAAATCTTCCAAATTTACACAAGAAAGTCCTTTGCAAAGATAATCTTGTGCTACTAGCTGAAGGTCTCTCATGATCATCTAACAATGCAGCCTGCTGCCTGCTATCATTTTTCTCCTATTAAAAGTATTATAATACTATTATTTTTACAGCTTTTGTATAATTTCATAATAGCTTCCTAAGAATTTTTCCTAATATTTTGAGAACTTTTTTTTTTCACTTTTGAATTGGAACAGTGTGACCTGTTAATGCTTATCGGATGAATTATATGCTTTGAATGTCTCTTTTTCTAAGCCACTGTGCTAATACATTTTTTATTCACTTTCTCTTGTGGTATAATAATTACATTTAAGTCTCATGGCAATCTTCTTTAGTCTACATGTGCTCAAAAGATTTTTTTGCATTTCTATCAAGAATAAATCAAAATAAATTTTGCTGGAAATGGCATCATGTGAATTGATTTTCTTTAGCTTGTAATTTTTAATCACTGTGCTTTATCTGGTGGAAATGTTCATGTTTGGTGGCAAAGGAATTGCAAACACCTTTAAACCCACCTTCAGTCACATGTTCTTTCACAGTGGAAAGGTGATTGCTTAATGTTCCAAGGATTCACTCCTATTTTGATTTTAATTATTGCCAAGAGTTTTTTAATAAAGAAAAAATATATAAATAACTTCATTGTTATTTATAAATAACTTCATTGTTAAAACAGATGAATTTACTGAAAATGAAACTCCGTTTTTGTGACGAGTTCATACTCCTTTAATTAAAAATCATCTTAAAACATCACATACCCTAAAACACAATTTCATTCATACAACAATTCTGATGTTCTCCTTCACGGTTATAAAGGAAACCTGTGACATTAGAGGGAAATATTTCTGGAGAAAAATAGGTAAATTATCTTTTCTTCCCTCCAGTGAGGGTCTCCAGAAAGCTAAGCAGGCTGTGGGGTGGGACTGAAAAGTGAGAAATTCTAATTCACACAAAAAGCTGCTAATGACACTTTCTTTCCCAGAGTACCTTTTCTTTCCTTCCTTCCTTCCTTCCTTCCTTCCTTCCTTCCTTCCTTCCTTCCTTCCTTCCTCCCTCCCTCCCTTCCTTCCCTACCTCCCTCCTTCCCTCCCTCTCTTCCTTTTCTTTGGTTTGAGGATCAGCGTGAAAATTCATGAGCCTTCTTGCTCTTTACTTTTAGTAGGAGGAAGGCTGGAATTAGTACTACAACTCTGAGTTCGGGAAGAGAGTAGTCTGAGAATATTAGGCTGAGTAGGATCAAGTTTGCAGCCTTCTAAACTAATCCTGTTATCTTTGTAAGTCCATGGAAGTATAAGGTGGAACTAACATTAGCTAACAACATACAGCTGTGTGGGCCTGTCATTCTGAAAGTGACTCTGGGGAGAGGTCAAAAGTCAGTATGACCCATGCAGAGGAGGGCCCAGGTCTTATGGGTTGTGGATCTTGTACTGTTTGGGGGTGGTCTTTAAGAAAAAGGATATACAGTACTACAAATACAAAATTAGTGGGAAAAAAAAAGTCTCAGAGGTGCCTATGCAAATAAAGAACTCTGAACTTAAGCTTCAGTAATTCATAGTAAGTCCACCTCTAGCCTCATAGATATACCTTCACCTATTAAATTAAATTCTGAATCAATAATAAAGTTAACTATTTTAAAACAAATTTGAATGTCATATTCTAGGGGAACTTTCCCTGATTCCTCCCTTTGTAATTCCACCATGTCACATACATGCAGTATGGTAATTATCTGCTTACTCTACTCTATTGCCCACTAGAGTCTAAGCTACAGGCAGGCCGAGATGTTTTGCTCATTGATGTATCTGTTGTGTTCAGCACTGTGCTTGATGATTATAGTTGTTTAAATGAGAATAGAGGGATGCTGAGATCATGGTACCTTCAAGAAACTTCTGACAGCAGCTCTGGTACTGCACTCGATGTGCTCACAGAGGTCTCTGTTGTGATTACATGCAGAAACAGTCTTCATCAATCATGTGGTCAACAGCTGCCAAGTTCTATTTAACTTAGTGTGTTATGTATGGGAAAGCTGTCTTCCAACTATGTTCAAAAATTCATAAAGAACAGGCTAGGGGTCCATCCATCTGGTAAGAGGGATAATTAGAACAGATCTGAGGGCAGAGTAAAGTGCAAAACACCCTCTGAGAATTTTTACTTCTCTTTGAACACATATAAAATTCTGTTTCTTAAGACAAAGGGATCAAAGGAAAAAATCATGAATGGTATAATTCAGAGATCAAATTGTTCATTTTGATGAAGTAATTCTTAATCAAACTGGGTAATTGAGTTTAAACCAGAAATATATTTAATGATTTTGCAACTAAGACATCTAACTATTTTTTAAAAATATCATTATAAATGTTACTTCTGATGAAATGTGTCTTGAGTTTAAATATAGTAAGGAACACAAATAATAGCTTTTCTCTTTTCTACAATAAAAATTCTGTTGCTTATGTTTAGTATTTATGAGATTGGTGGGTTTAGCAGAAGTGTTTATATATCCATGGTGAATACTTTTTAATACTCGGAAAAATGTAGGGTAAATTCTGCAAATACTATGCTTGATATTGCTAAAGGAGAAATATACTAAAATAAGAAATTTAGGTATAAGAACTAGCTGTATGATAGAAGACAGGATTGGCTATGTAATTTGAAGTGCCCATTGCTAAAAGAAAAAGTGGGAACCCTTATTTGAAAAATAATTAAAGATTTCAAGATAACAACAGCAGAGAATTAACCCATGTGGGGCTCTTCTACCTTGAGGCACTGTGCAGCTGTACAGGTCTTACAGCCATGAAGCTGACCATATAAGATGCCTTTTGCATGGTTGATCAAAGCTGCTATTCAAAACCTTACTCATTATGTTCCATGGTGAATTATAAAAAAAAATTCATGTGATAAATTCCTCTTTGATCACAGCACCAGAATAGTGTTTATCACTCTAAATGACCTATTTGGCTCCTTTGAGCTACCAGAGAGTTAAATCTTGTGCCGAAATGGGGTTCCTTAGTCTGGGTTTTCTGATGCCATTTCTTCTTTATTACTTACCTTTGTTTTCATATGCATTGTTAATAGGTTTTGGTCTTTTGTGTTTTAAGCCACTGCCAATCCTCTGGAAGTAGATAAAGCAGATAAATAACACTCTTAAAGTGGTTTTGAAAGTTGGTTTAGAAAGCCTATCACCATCTACGTTATTTACTAGGGCAATAATAGCTCTATTAATGAAACTAAAGCATTCCAATGACATAACTATTTGTGAGAGACTTAATAACCTCAGGCAGAAATAATCCGGGGAAGCAGAAGGATACATCCAGATAAGCAAGAGTACACTACAGAAATTCTAAATAGCAATACAAACATCTTAGTCTTAAACAAAAGCAAAAGTTAAAGAAGACAATGGCTGTGGTTTGGTTTATATTTGGGAAAGGAAACTCCACTGGGGACAAGGTTAGAGGGAAGGGACCTGCTGGCAGACTGCCCTTTGCTGGGGTGATATAGGCTCACTCCAGATGTAACATATGCTCTTCTATTCCCTAGAGTTTCTTGCAGCCTTCGCCAGCATCCCACAAGAACAAGGAGCTAGTCTAGCTGATGGAGCCATGCTTGTGCCTGCCTCCCCAAGTCATCCCACAGGAATTAAATTGGCTCATCCTTGAAACAGGGCCACCGTGCTTATTTGTGCAGGGTTTTCCACTGCACAGATCCATTGAGTGATAGGCAAGTGACATCTGAATTCCTCCCCACTCTATAATGATCGAGCTATTTCTCCTCACATGGGGCCGTGCCCCACTCAAGAAGGGGCGACTATGGGCTAGTGCTTAGGACAACTTAAGAACCAGCTAAGTAGGCTTACTAAAGTATTCAAGGGTCCTTTAAAGTGAGAAAATGTCTTTCCTTATTAAGAACAAAAATTTTATTTACCATTAGAGAGCTCTACAAATAAAAAAAAAATACACATATCTACTTTCAGTTAATTGCAGTAGGAATAAGTACGTACAGGTTAAAATGGAATGGTAAGAATAGTGATTCTCCCTTTTTTTGATAGTACTACAGAACGTGAAGAGACAGAGCTTTTTATATGAATTTGCAGCTAGAAAATGGTAGAAGTGGATGCGGAATAAAATATATCCAGTGGTTTTCACTATATCGGCTTTGGTTTAGGTATTGTTTTCCAAGAGTATTTGTTGAACTATTTCTTGTATGTGTTACTGAAGTGCTGTTAATTTGAGTGTAAAATTCTCTAAGTTTTTCTTATCCTTTAGGTAGCAAAGAAATTATATTCATATTCCTCCTCTGTTAAAACTAATGAAAACATGTACAAAATCATGTATGAACATATGGAAAGATACACACTGATAAATTAGATGACATTTTTTATAATAGTGAAATGAGAGCAACTTAATTTTTATTGAAAATAAAATAATGAGCACGTTTGTGATTTGTGCTACTCTCCTCATCATAATTATGAGACATGACATTTAAGGACACATATAATGAGACTTAGGCTGCATTTTTACATTTGAAACACTAGTTATCTTCTAGGTAGAATCTTACATTTACATGGAGTATTCTCCCTCCTTGATATCCATGGGCTTGCCTGCCTTCTTCAAAACTATGTTGAGTGCCTGCTGTGTGCCAAGCGAGATACTAAACGATATAAAACCCAAAGCCCCCAGGGTTGCAGTATAATTAGTGTGAGGTATGGTTAGAGCCTCTCTTCATTGTTTTTCACCTTGATACTAAAGTCCTCAGAATTTCCAGAGATGCACTTTCCAACTACTGTTGCATTGCCTCTACTTCTTAGAAAAATTATAGGCTTCTCTGTATTGCTACACACACACACACACACACACACACACACACACACCTGTGTGTGTGTGTGTGTGTGTGTGTGCATGTTTTTTTGTAAAATCTTTGCCTATTTTCCTATTTGGAGCTAATTGCTTCTTCCCTAGTGCTCTTTATTTCCAGAGCACTTCATATTTTACTTTTTTATCGTAGTTATTTTTATTTATGCCTTAATTTCTCACTAGTTTCATGTTTTCTGATGACATGGATTCTAATGCATCCTCGACACTCTTTTCCTCATGATATTAGCAAAATGTCTTTCTCACAGTGGGAGCTCAACAATAGTTTATTGCATTAAATAGATTGGATTAAAATGATCGTTTACCTGCTAACCATTCAGGGACACAGATTGTTGACCAGTATACTGTATGTAGAGTCAAGGTGAATTACTGTCAGCATTCTTAGTTTGTATTTATTGCACATTCTTAGTTTGTATTTATTAATGCCCAGTCTTCTATCCTTTAACAAGTCAACTATTGTCATCTTTTCTGATGCCTTTTCCAGTTTGGTATATTCGCAAACATAATTTCTATGACTCTGTGAGCGTAGCCCCTTAATATAGATTCAGGTTTGTGTTCTATATTGTTCTTTCAGATATGTAGGGGGCTCTTAATTAAACTAGAGAAACAAGCAATTGTATTGATAAGTATAAAACTTTTGAAAGATTGTTGCCCCAAAGCCTTTTAATTCTGAGAGAAGCATGTCAGCCTTCTTACAGAGCTTCCTTGCAAACATTTCTAATGGCAGTGTCATAAATGGTTCTCACAGAGATCAGGGGATCACCTCAGATTGGACTTCTCCTCCAGTGAAACTGCATTGTCTAATAATTCGAGACAACGTCCTAATTATTTTAATGGGAATATTCTGCTTCTTGGCATATCAAGCAATTTGTTTTACACCTTTACTCATTATTTTTTATTTTTGAAGACTTAAATAGAGAAGACATGACAGAACAAGAGTTCCATTTCATATCCTGGACCATTAATTATGCCATGGTGGTTTCAGTTCTGATGAGACCCCAGGAGAAATGAATCTTATCGGGTCTTACTTGGTTTAACAGATTTCATTTTTTATACTTCAAACAAATTTCCTTAGAAAACCATTAATCACTAACCTATGGATTAAATAGTGACAATAATGGAAATATAACCAACAACAAATTGTTCATGGTTGGCTTCTCCAAGGATTTGACAGCTAATTTATAAAACAAGTTATTTTTGTATAGCAAAGCCTTTTGAGACTAAAGTAAAATTGCTTTTGGCAAAATGCTCAGCATTATTCCGCAGTCTGTGGGGGAATGAGGCGGACCCTCATCCTTATCTCTTGATCCTCTTTCCTTGCTACTTTTTCCAAGATTTCAGTTAGTCCTGACTCATTGCCAGCATGTGCCCTTGAAATAGTTACAAAGTTTGATTGTATAAAAGGCTATGGAATCTATTTTATCTCATCAACTCAGGGTTCACACTGGAGAGCTCTCTAGCCATAATATAGAAAACTTGGAAAATGGGGTAAAATAAAATTTCAAGGATTCTTTTGCCTGAGAGTGATGGTAGCTTCTCAATTCAGGACAGGCACACACTGGGGAGCAATTGGAGGTGGGGAGAAGGAATTCTGTGACCAGGTCGTAGGAGGCTTTGAAAGCCGGAATGAGTTTTATGTTTTATCCATTGAGCAACATTTTATCTTAGGATCACCTGTTTGGAATACTCCTAGAGACTGTAAAAAGAATGCCCCTTTGGGATTCTTCCTCAGACTTCTGATTCAGATTCTTAGGAGTATGGCCCTGAAATTTGGATTTTAAACAAGTGCTCAGGTGGTTCTTTTCCCATTTTAGATTGAAAATTAGTGGTACAGACAAATGAGAGAATTGTGCAAAACATCATATTTGTATATATTCAAATATTTTGTTTAAATGACATTTTTATGTAGTATAAAAGGAAAAAATATATGTTTATCACTATCAAAAACTGACACTAAAACACACCTCTCAAAGATCCAGTATGTAGTATAAGCAGTGGTATGCTGGTAAATTTTTAACTAGCTGTCTGAAAATAAACAGAACGCATGAAAATCCTGATTTGTAGCCTTTGTCAGTTTCAAGCTACTAACCTAATGTCATTAAGTGTGGAGTTGGGAAGCAATGTGCACCACTGGCATATATATTTGTATATATATATGATTTTGCCATATATATAAGTTTTTGTAAAGTTAACTATTTAGGCTGATGGAAATTTATGTGCATGATAACACATTCTTTACCTTAAATATAACCATTAAATATTTTCATGACATGTTCTGAAATATTACCTTTTAGTCTTGTAAATATTCTCTGAAGTCACCATGGCAGGGAAATAATATCAGGCTTATTTTATAGATGAGAAAACTGAGACATGATAAATTTAAAGAACTTATCCCAGGTCAGGCTATTAAGAGGCAAAGCCTGACTTAGAAGTTTCTAGACTACTGGTCAAATCATTTTTCTTTACTATACACCACTACTTACCAAGCTACAGGATACATCCAAGGGGAGCTGTGTATACTCATGAGAGAATGATGCTGGATTTAGAAAAATTGTATTTTGAGGTATTGGTCAAAGTGCTTCTGTAACCCCTCTTGTTTCCCTGTGTTGTGTTATTCAACCCATCCACAAGTCTAGGCAGGTGAGGCATTCGTTCCACCCTCACTGACAGTTGCGTTCTTTCCACTTGGAGAGGTCAAAAGCTTGAGGGAGACAATTCAGAGCATGGAAGAAAACTAATGAGGAGCTAAAGACACCTCGAAGAGCTCTAAATTTATGCCAGTAGTGCTCAAAGTGTGGGCCCTGAGAGCAACAGCATCACCATCACCTAGGAACTCATTAGAAGTGCAAACTCTTGGTCCTCACACCTCAAACTTGAATCTGAAACTGTGGAGCTTATGGCTAGTGATCTGTAATCAGAAAGCCCTCCAGGCAATTCTGATTCTTGGTGAAATTTCAGAAGAGCCCCAGGCCTTCCTTTTCCCCAGAGCCAGAAACTCTGGAGAGGTTGGGGCATCTTAAAGAAGAGAAGACCTGGGTGTCTCATCCCAAGTCAACAGAATTTAAATCAGACATAACTGAGTAATCACAAATTTGATTGCTTTTATCTGAAGTGATTCAATTAAGTTGCCTACTGTTAGCTGGAATTGAGGATTTAAGACAGATATTAAGTTCAGTTTAAAGGAAATTAAGATAGTTAACACTGCCTACACAGCAGGGTTTGTGGCATATAAATCGTATTTTCTATGTATACTTTGGATGTACTTGGAATTTTGTCCTGGAATGAACCAAACACGAACACACAGAATTTGGTAGTGTCAGATGGCAGTTCATACACTTGACTGAATTAAGATTCATTATGTACAGCTGTGGGGTGGGGAGGTAAAGCATTTTACATAGTAAAATGTGGCAAAATATGGTCCAGGTGACTTTTCCCTGGCCTTCGGCACTGTGAACTCTGGCCCCCACCTCACGACTTTGATTTCCCTGACCTGACTGACAATGATTTGCACTCCTCCTTCTGCTGAGGATAGCTCCTCTTGGTCTTAACTAGAGTGACCAACTCATCCCAGTTTGCTGAGTTTTTCCCAGTTTTAAAATGGAAAGCCCCATGTCCTGGGAACCTCCTAGTCCTAGGCAAACTGGCACAGTTGGGCACCATAATCTTAACCCACTTAAGACCATGTCTAGGAATTTCCTTTGTTTCTTTCACTGGTGCAGGTCGATCCCACATCCTTGCCAGGCTGGCAGTCCCGGCTTGTGCTACTCTTGGGAAACTCCAGGGCAACTGGCTAGTAAGAGTTCCTGTAAAACAGTCATTTACTTCTTGCACACATAACTAATATTTGTAGAAGGCATGATTAGTAGTTATTTTTAGCACCATGTCAAGTATTTCTTACTGATTTGGAAATATCTAGTCACATATTTTACCGACACAGCCAGATTAACTAACTGCAGTTTATTAAAGTTTGGAAACATTTTGCTGTTGAGTGACTTCATTAAAGAAAACACTCAGGGTAGAATTTAAAAATTTAAAAGCTGGGTACTGGGTACTGATATTTGGGCAATAGCTGAAAGTAGGATTTTAAGAAAACTAATCCTGCCATTTGTGGAACAGAGAGTGAAGGGGTTCTGAGGTATAGAAGGTATTGATATAATTAGGCACCCTAGGGAGTTAATGGTCAGAGGGACAGAAAATAATTATTGAAAGATATTTTGAAGGAAGAATCGATGATGTACTAAGCTTGGTGATTGAGAGACTGATGATACCATTTAAGAAAAAGTAGGCAAGTCTAAATTTAGACTATAGAAGCGAACTCAGTTTTACTACTGGAACTCAGGTGATTCCCAGTTGTCAGAGATTTGGGTTAAGGCCTAGGAAAAAGGAGTGGCTAGCATGTGGCTATTTGAGGTCGCTTATTAAAGGGAATGGTAGAAACCTTGGTGGTGGCATAGTGTCCTTGCATCAGTGTTGCAGACAGCTGAGTTGAGTAGTGTCAGTGGACATAAGTCTTTTGGTTATACTGTAATACATTTTAATGCTTTATAATTCACATTTATTCAGGATTTTATGGTGGTTCCTTTCATATTGTTTTAGCAGTAGAAATTTTAGTGAACCAATTAGAACAGTGAACTTAATTGCACAGGCTAGTAAGGGGCTTCTTAATTAACTTTTTAATAATAAAAAATCATCAAATTCTCAAGAGCTATTTACTGCCACAATAAAGAAATTAAAGTTTGAGAATACCAATAATAGTTTAATCCCTTCATGTCTATAGGATTTATAATTTGGAAAGCATTTCACCATTCATCATTTCATTTATCTTTGATTAAAACTCTTTGAGGTTTAAACCCCAATTTGTAGATGAGTGAACTGAGGCTCAGTGATGGCACTGCCTGCAGACATGGGGAAATAAATTGCAGTCAAGTTAGGTCTTTCAGTTCCTTTATCAATATGCTTTTCACAGCTACTTGCCATATCGTAAGTCTGGTGTAACCAGTAGTTCTTCCAGTTCCTCTAGCACAGTGTCGACCGCAGAAGCCTACCAAGATGTGTCTTCATAAATCATAAAAAGACAGACCTTCTAAATATAGGAGTTTGAGGTGGATAAATGTGTCTGACACTGCTGTAAGACTTTGGCGCCACAATTTTCAGATTCAGTCATCTTCACTGGAAACCCAAGAATAAAATCAGGCTGATCGAGGGCAGAAGAAGGCTGAGCCAATTAAAGAAAAACCCTGGGAAGCCAGGATTAAGTAGCACAAAGATGCAGATGAGTGAGCTGATGAAATTGCACCCCTGGCTGAAAAGCAGCACACTCACAGTAAAACCGTGGACTGCTCTGCTAACGTTCAGCAGCGGGAGTTACATAATGTAATAATTAATTGTCCGTAGCTTCCAGGCCTACTGGGGAGCTGTGGAGCAGCCTCCAGAGGCAATCCCCTGGCTTTTGAGGTGGTCAGAAACATTGCAGTAGGCACTCAGCCTCATAGTGATAATGCTTATGAGTTGGTTTTCTGATAATTTTTTAAACCCTGGGTATAATCCTTCTCCTGCTAATGGGTATTTCAGGTGTGTCTTAAAGATTTTTCCCTGGCTTTTCACTTATGGTTGGAAATTGTCTAGTCTATAACAATATTTCCAAGTGTCAAGTTTGACACTTAGTATTTTTTTTTTCCCCTGAAAGACAATGCCCAAAATAAAAGGTGATAGAACCTCCCCTGCACACTGGAGAAGAACTCATACCATGTGCAAACAGAAGGCTACATCCTTTTCAAATAGTTTAAACTGCCATTAGAAATAGAAGGAACCCCATTTTATCTGGGTTACTTTGAACAGACCTTACTCTTACAAAGGAGGGATATGAATCCTGACTTGGAAAGAAGAGCTCCTGTAACCACACAGCATGAAGGGGAGGCTGGAGAGAGGCTGTGAGTGGATGAAGGCGTTCAGTCACCGGGGCCCATAGGTTTCATTTTGATGTACATGAAAGCTGACCAAGGACTTTGTGAAAACTTTGAGCTGCCTTCCTGACCGCCTTGGTTTCTTTCCTTCACCCATAGATCAGCGTCATTGACAACCCTGTGCTTTTCAAGTGGTAAAAGAAGTTAAAAATAAAGTTCTATTTTAGAGGTACCTTTGATTTTTTTCAAAAGCATTTCAGATGATAGGAAAGAGAACTACAGTGATAAATTTTAGCAGAAACCTGGCAGGGTTTTCCTATAGTTTAATCAAAAATGGGCTCGGCTTCAAATATATTAAGTTGCCACAGGAGAATGGGAGTGCCTTTTGGGAACAGTTAATAGTTCCTGGAATTTTAATCTTCTTTTATCATAATACAGAGTAAAAATTCCAAGGTAAATAAAGACAAATAACATTTAAAGGAATATTGTATGAAATGTAAGAGGCGACATATTTAGCAGGAATAATCATTGTATACTTTGTCTTTCCTATGATTCATGCTTTGTATTTTCTCCAGATAATTTGGACTTCATCCAGAAGAGCAAATTCCAGTGTTCTTTCTGTTTTGTTCTTTTTTTTTGAGACTTTTAATTTTGTTTTATTAAATTAAAATTTTAAATTACAGTAGACATTTAATATTATATTAGTTTCAGATGTGTACAGCATAATGGTTAGACATTTATATACTTTATGAAATGATCACCCTGATAAGTCTAGTACCCTCATGGCCCTATATGTAGTTATTCCAATATTATTGACTACATTCCCTATGCTGTACTTTACATCCCCATGACTATTTTGTAATTGTCAAGTTGTATTTCTTAATCCCTTCACCTTTTTCACCCACTCCCAATCTCTCCTCCTATATTGCAATCATCCATTGTTGTTTGTATCTATGAGTCTGTTTTCATTTTGTTTGTTCATTTATTTTGGTTTTTAAATTCCACATGTAAGTGAAATCATATGCTATTGGGCTTTCTCTGTCTTGACTTATTTCACTTAGGATAATATCCTCCAAGTTGTCACAAATGGTAAGATTTCATGTTTTTTATGGTTGAATTATATTTCTTCCATCATATATATGTACCACTTCTTCATCCAATCATCTGTTGATAGACACTCAGGTTGCTTCCATATCTTGCCTGTTGTAAATAATGCTGCAGTGAACACAGGATACATATATCTTTTCATAGTAGTGTTTTGGATTTTATTGGATAAATATCCAGAAGCGGAATTGCTAGATTATATGATAGTTCTATTTTGAATTTTTTGAAGAAATTCCATATGTTTTATAGTGGCTGCACTAATTTGCAATTCCACCAACAGTGCACAAGGGTTCTCTTTTTCCCACATCATGGCCCATACTTGTTTTTTGTTGATTTATCGAGAATAGCAGTTTCGACAGGTGTGAGGTGATTTCTCATTGTGGTTTTGATTTGTATTTTCCTGATGATTAGTGACATTGAGCATCTTTTTATATGTGTATTAGCTATCTTTGTCCTCTTTGGAGAAACATGCATTTATGCCCATTTTTTAATTGGATTGTTTTGGTTTTTTGGTGTTAAGTTGCATGAGTTCATTTTATATTTTAGATGTATCATTGGTGATGTCGCCTCTCATTCAGAAGATCGTCTTTTGGTTTTGTTGATGGTTTCTTCTGCTCTGCAAAAGCTTTCTAGTTTGATGTAGTGCCATTTGTTTATTTGTTTGTTTTTGTTTCACTTGTCCAAGGAGACATGTCTGAAAAACTATTACTAAGAGCAACATCCAAGAGTTTACTGCCTATGTTTTCTTCCAGGAGTTTTATAGTTTGGGTCTTACATTTAAATCTTTAATACAGCAAATTCTAGTGTTATTTTTTTTTATGTCCATATGGTTGCTCTCATCTCCTTAGCAATGTCAATATAGATCATTTAACTTGGAAGATTATGAAGATAATAGAACATACTATTTGAGACATAAATGCAGCCATTTTGGAGTAAATATTTTAAAAATATCTGCTGTTTTCTAGTATTTCCTATGAATACTATATAACCAAAACCACGGTATTTTTACATTCTTTCTATTTAGGTATTGATGAAAGCCTTAACCAAAAATGACTAGATTGGAATCTTGGATTTCGGTTGTAATTTGGATTATTATCTTTTGTTGTGCTGGATTTGCATTGTATGATGATTTCCTATTCTATATTGCATTTTCCTCTACTGAAAAATATGCCTTCCTTATATTAGCACTCATCAAAAGATTGCAGTTATTTGTAATTTGTAGTTCACCAGTTATTAAAGTTTCTATTTTTAATGTAAAATATGGCTCATTTTACTCCACACTGGCCTCCTTGCTGGTCCTTGCATACAGCAACACCAGCATGCTTCAGGGCCTCTGCATTTTCCTTTCCCTCCTTTGCCCAGATATTTACAATGCTTGCTACTCCTCTTTTTCTTCAAGTCTTGGCTCGTATGTCACCTTACCATTCTGACCTTTTCTGGCCATCTGAAATTCAGTAGCACCACCATCCCATGGGAATAAGGGTCATGATTATGAAAGATTGACTTAAGAAATTAGGAGATATTCTTAGGAGATTTAAGGTTCCCCAGGGCCTAAAATTGAGAAGGCAGATCTGTCTAGATCTTAGTGCCCAGGGAGACCTTAAACTGGGGCTAAAATGTGAATAAGTTCAAAGTACAGATACTTTCTGCTCAAGCTATATTGTTTACCAGCTGTGTTTCTTTGGCTATTTAGTTTGTTAATTGCTACTCTACAAAATTAAGTAAATATGGAAAATCTAGAGAGCACTTCTCTTCTCAAATGAAAATGCGATCTGTTAATGTTTTCCAAATTCCTTCTGGGAAATGTCCCATTATTACCACAGATGGGTTTATAGTCTTCCCTAGTATTAAACACACAAAAAAAGTATCTCCTCCTTCCAAAAAGCTCTTTTTTTGGTACTGTTTCTGTTCTTTCTGACTCTTAGCAGTTTCAGGTATTTCCAGCAGTTTCTGGGAAGTGAACTGTGAACTCCTCACGTTGCTGTATCTTTATGGTTTCCACTATTGGTAGGCCACATTGTCATAGTAAGACAAAAGAATAAAGTTTGTTTTTTATTTTATTAATGATTTAAAAGGAAATACCATCATTCAGTTAAAAGCCCAAGTCAATAACATTTTAGTATAATTTAGCTAGAAGTTTTCTGGCCACTTGCTTCACCTATCGTTACATGCTAACATTGTGTTCCCTGGCCCTGAATTGCTGAGTACCAGAGTGGTTATACACCTGACTGGATGCTGTTGAGTGTAAGTCTAAACATGCCATTGCTAATAAAATAATAGCACTTGCTTCTTGGGCTAAGAGATGCAATAGCTTTTAAATATATGCCATACGGGGGTGCTATGATATAGAAGAGGGTAAGGCAGAGTACTAGCTATTTGGAGGCTGGGTTGCTTCTTTCATGTAACTAACTTCTATTATGTAATGCCAACTCACTTCTGGGATTTTAGGTGACCTTTGGGGATGAGTTTTAGACAATGACCTTTGAAAAGCTTGTCTCCAACCACTAGGGTATCTGCCTGTTTCAGATTTTTCTGAATCTTGTGTTTTTTCCCAGTCCGTGATAAGGAAGCCATTTGGATATCTGCTTGTCATTGCTCAATACACAATGCTCTGGCAAATCCTGACTTAGAATTTCCTGATTACTGTTTCTTCCTACTAGCTGTGGTTCTTTGAGGAGCTTTCTGGACATATAGCTCAGCTTCTGCTATATGTAGGCATTTGATACATCTTAATGCAGAATTGAATTCTGTGACTTATAGTTATTTTCTTATCATTAATCCTTGTACTATTTTTGCATGGGAAGAAGAATTTTACCATAAATTATAGGAAGAAACAGGAGTCTAATTGACTTCTTTTGAGAAAAAAATGACTGGAAAGGAAAGTTAGGAATAGAAAGTTGAATTTAAACTTAACCTTGAGGTGATCTAATGTGATAATATATCATAGTTAATGTATAATATTTCCTCATTTTTTTTCTATCATTCCTCATCATTTTTTTATTAGAGGAATTTATAGCATTTTTTTTTATCATTCTCTATTCTTAAGGATTAGGGCGAATATTAATTATTTTTTAAATCTGTTTTTCAGCATAACATCAGAATCAAAATTTACTATATTTGTGTGCTAATTATAGCTTTTTATGTTTTTATTTTTATGTCTTCTTTCCTCTATCGTTTTCACTTCAGATGTTCCTCTAACATTTTTCTTAAAAGTTTCTGTTGGCTCCCAAGTCTGTACAGTTCAGTTTCTAAAACTCTCTTGGTCTATTGTGTACCTTTAGATGGAAGAGTCTTATTTAGAAAAATTAAGTTTATTTGCATCACATTTATTCACAGAGAAGACCTTCATGCTCTATTGTTAAGTAAATAAAGGAACAACACAGTGAAGGCTGGGTGGTTCAAATTTTTTAGAAAACAAATATTTTGTTTTAGCCAGTTATGTACGAAAAGATGTGTAAGGTTAGATACTAAACTATTAACTGTCATTTTTTGTGAGTGGTTGAAATTTGGGTGATTAAAGTATTTTTATTTTTTTTACTATTTCATTTCTTCATTCTTTTTTTGTGTATTTATAAATTCTATTTTTTTTTTGTATTATTCATGTTAAAAACAAACACTGAGTGGGAAAATGTAGATGAAAAGAGAAGTTCTGTAGACACAAAGAAATAAATATGAACCCTGAATGATTTGTTTTCACTGATGGTGCTATAAAATTCTTAAATTCCTTTTCTCTGGTTGTAAGGACTAAAGTCCAATGCCTACCTATTTTAAGCTGTGACAGGCATAGAGTTCGAATGGGCCAGTTTATATTAAAGTAGTCAAGAAAGGAGCTCACTTTGGATATCCCTTGTAACTTTACCTGTACATGTAGCAGGCTGAGCTGAGCAATGATGACTTCCAGCTTCTGGAATGTCAATGCTTATTCCATATTTCACTCAAGGTAGGGACAATTCTGTTGCTGACTGAGGAGTTCCCATTCAGATATTATTTGCCCTAAATAATAGA
The DNA here is from genome assembly GCA_030015415.1 of Cynopterus sphinx. Lineage (NCBI taxonomy): Eukaryota > Metazoa > Chordata > Mammalia > Chiroptera > Pteropodidae > Cynopterus > Cynopterus sphinx. Next base: position 16,374,177 of record CM057391.1, on the reverse strand, counting down.
CAAAAGCCAAAAAGATGAGATTGGGGAAGAAAACATGAACCTAGGCTAAGATCAACCCCTACTGCTACCCACACATTTGTTTCTTTTACTTGAATGAAATATAGAGCTATTTTAAATTCCTGTATAACACAATGGTATCAATAAAATGTAGCCTACTTAAAAAATATATATTTTATTTTTCCATTTGCGATCGTATTAAGCTTCCGTGAAAATGAACACACCAGTTTCACAGCAGGCGAAGATGGATATAGCAAGATTAGTAGGCAAGATATCCGTGACTGGAAGGATCTGTATGGCTGGAAGTGAGGTAATGATAATGATTATGCGATAATAGTACTGTTGTGCTGTTTTATGAGGCAGTAATCCAGCTCCCAAAGCAGATCAACAATGGGGTGAAGCCTGAGTTTATCCCGCAGAGGGGAATAGATTGTTGCTGAATAACCCAGCATGACAGTAAGGCTTTTTTTCTTTATTGAGGCAAGAGCTTAAAAGTAAGTTTTAAAATAAAATGAGTAACTTCCCAAATATGAGCAAGTAAATGGCTGAGCAAGGGTAAAGGGAAAGCAAATTGTGTAGGAGAGTTGGGGGACTACAGGGGTGGGGACAGGATAATTTTTATGCAATAAGAACTGGAGTTCTAGTAACAGGAGATGAAATTTCCAAGGACCCTAAACACAGACAAAACCCACTACCATACATATTGGCAGCTGAAATGAAGTGACATTTTTCTAGAAAAGTATTAAACTACTGCAAAGTGCAAACAGATTTCCATTCATCTCATTTGCAGTCACTGTTCATTTCTTGACAAGATACGATGTGGAGGGAGCCGCATTAGTTACAATGACAGCTAACAGACAAATGGCATAAATATTCTTGCCTGCTATGAGCTTATAGATCAGTATTGTTTAATACGATGTTCACAAAGCTCAGTCTTCAGTTTTCCTTTTGTAACCAAGACTGACCAGAAAGCAAATATCACTCAGTCTTAGGGATTCCTCATTCTTCCTACATATATGAAAATCTCAGGGCCTATTTGGTTATAGAAAATGGTGGAAGGATGGGACAGGATCTTCAGTCCATGTTAGACACTTCTGGGCTCTTAGGCATGTGGTGTCAATTCACTTTGGGTGGCTCCACTGGCAGCTGGTTTCATTCTGGGCCAGCTGGGAAATTTTTGCTTCAGCTCCCAAAGCTTTAGTGCTTAGTACTAATTTTTTCTCCTTCACAGACTGCCAGCAGGCATTTCCTTGTGGTATTGTCACCTCAGATGGGATTGCGTATCTTATGCCCTGTAGAAGAGCAATTCTTATCTTTTCTAAACACCTCCCAAGGGATGCATCATCTTCTAACACTGAGACCTCATCTGCTCCTCGATTTTTAAACAAAAACTCTGGCCCAGTGGCCTTGTGGGCTTTGGTCTTTCAATTCAAAGGCCCACTTAAGATTTGTCGTGGGGGCGCCCACCCAGCTGTACTCTCTTTTCAGCCTAATCACTGAAAAAGGCCAACATCAAGGATACGGAGACTGCTTTTAAAGTTGGTCTTCATCAACTTCATCCAACTTCCAGGGAATGTGGGGGAAAAAAATAGCTCTTATTTTTCTTAGAGAAGCTAAATTTGAAAAAACAAACAAACAAACAAACAAAAACCAAACAGGATTAACTTAAGTTTTCAGGAGGTTATTTTGCCACACTAAATTCTCCATAAAGTCTCTCCTATACTTGAGAAATGGGAGTATTGTGACTTTGTTCACCGCTGAATTCTTATTTACTAGCAAATTCTCTGGCTGATAGTAGACTTACTATATATTTTTTCACGTAAATCTGGCTGTTGATTAGTTTCCAGAAATTAGTCACCATTACTGGTTTAGCCCTTGCTCATGTCTGGGCACAGTGAACAGCATTCATTCACATATATTTACAGAGTACTTATGTGTAGTTGTAAATGCCTGCTTATCTGGGTGTTTGGAATTCATCAGTGAACACAATAGACAAGGACCCCTGCCCTCCTGGAACTTTCATTCTAGCAAAGGAGACAATAACAATACATATATTCAGTAAGTAAGTTATCTAGTATATTAGAAAATAAGCATTGTGGGGATTGAGCAGGGTGAAGGAGATACAGAGTGAGGAGTAGTTTGTTGTGTTAAATAGTGTGGTTGAGGTCAGCCTCGTTGAGAATGTGATATTGAGCAAAGACTGATTGGTTGGGAGGGAATTAGGCGAGTAGATATTTGAGGCAACAACATAGAGGAAATAGCTATAGTAAAGGTTGGAAGTATACTTGGCATTTAAAAAAAATCTTGGTATAATACATATAACATAAAATTTACCATTTTAATCATTTTAAAGCATATAACTGAATGGCATTTAGTACATTCACAGTGCTGTGCAACCATCACTACTATCTGGTTCTAGAACATTTTTCATCATCCCAAAAGGAGACCCACAACTATTTAGCAGTCACCACTCCCTGCTTATGTCTCTCCCCAGATCCTGGCAACCACTAATCTCCTTTCTGCTTCTATAGATGTGCTTGGCATTTTGATGAAGACCAAGAAGCTCTGTGGCCTAGAGCATAGTAAGTGAAAGGGAGGTTAGTAAGGGAGAACGTCAGTAAAGTGACAGAGAACTGCATCCCTTTTAAGCTATTCTAAAGATTGTGGCTTTTGCTGTGAATAAAACTAAGGACCATTCCAGTTTTAAACAGAGGGATGAAATGCTCCATGGGAGAGTAAGTAGATTTGGGGAGAGTGTGTATGATAAGGGTGGAAAGAAGAAGATCGATTAAGAGGTAAGAGAAGATGATGGCTCAGACAAGGCTGGCGGTAGTGGAAGTGCTTAGGAAGGTTGAATTCTAGAAATGTTTTCTAGCTAGGGCCAACAGCACTTGCTAAAAACTGGGTTTGAGGTATGATAGAAAAATGACATAAGGGATTGCTCCAGTGATTCTGACTTTAGTGAGTAGAAGGATGAAATTGTCATGAACTGAGATGAGGAAATAGCAGCATGTTTAGGGGGAATATCAGTTTGGCAGGTTGAGTTTGAGATGTACGTTTATCCAAATGAAAACATCAAGTAGATGGTTATATGTGTGTTGTGTATGGACTTCTAGGAAACTGCCTGGAGATAAAATATTTGGAGTCATTAGCATAGAGGTGATATTTAAAGCCATGCCAACTGGGCAAGTCAACTGAGGGATTCAGTGTGAACAGATAATGAGAAGAAGCCAAGTTCAGAGTCCTGGGGCCTTATCCTCCTCAAATGATGTGGGGTACAGAAGGAATCAGAAAAGCAAGAAGCAAGGTAGATGGAAAGTCATGGGTGTGTAGCTCCTCACTTTCACTAGAAATCTCATTTCTTATTTATAATAAAATTATATAATTAATTCATGTGATTGATGCTTTTCTTTGCAAAATATTGTTTCATTTTCTTTCCCATAGATTCCAAGGCCAATCTCTGTCATTAAAAAAAAAAACTATAAATTTATTAGCAAGATAGAGAGAGATATGAAACAGATCAGAGAGAAGATTCTTTTTCTGAATCACTAATGATAAACCTAATGTTCTACAAAATAAAATGCCTTTAAAAAGTTGTGTTCATGTCCTTCCTATAGATTTATTGATAAATATTTTCATAAAAGCTAAGGAAAACTGGAAAATTTAAAAGTCATGGAGAGAATCCAAATAGTCTTTTCTCTCAGCCCCTTGGAAGAAGAGGAAATTATATGTAGTGCTTATTTTAAGACTTTTACAATGCTGAATTTATTTAGGTACATAAAAATGCATTATGTATAACTTCACTAATAAAGTTCTGTCTGGGATAATTAAATTTTTTAAATATGGGAGATTTAGAAAGCAATTGCAGATTTACTAATTGAATTTGCTATTTGATGTTTTTAATTTTTAAAATCACCAATAGGGTTCTAAAGTTGCTGAAGTGGAAAGAATTTAACTTTTCTTTCATGTTCCAGTAATCAAGAAGCAGATGGATACTGGACACACATCAATGCCAGTATTACAAATAAACAGATTCTATTTTAACTATTTTTGTGCTCTTTGATATTAAAAGGTTTTAGAGAATCGTTTTCTGAAAAGTAGCTATACAGTAAAGGGGAGGAAACCTTTGCATTCCTTGTACATGTTTTTTTGAAATGAAACTTGGTTAAATTGTTTGTAGTTTTGAGACATCACCTTCCACAGCATCTTTGTTTCATGCCCCACTTGTTCCTTTACTGATGGAAGTGACAAATGAATGTTTACAAATGCTAACAGGTAATTTCATGGGTACTTGAAAACTGAGCATTTTACTGGATGATGCACGTTACTCTACTCTTTCATTTGATAATTGTTTGACAACTTAAATATTTCCAAATAAAAGTCAGTTTCTTTCATGTACTACATGAGATGGAGGAGGCAGAAATAGGAGATGCAAGAGAAATCTTAGAAAATTGGCTCTGCAAAAGTCTTCTCATCAGGCTGGGGAATAGAGAGTCGATTTCATTGAACATTTATTGAGTACCTGCATGTGTCAAGCATTGTGTCAAATGCTGTGATGCAAAAATGAGAGCTGGATTCATTCATTCAATAATTAACTTATTCAATCAATATTTATCCAGTATCTTTTGGATTATTCAAACAAATACTTGAAGACAGTCATTCTGCAGCAATTAAAAATAGAAAAATACTGTTTTTTTGCTTTGCAATTTAATCAAATAAACTTGTGTGTTAACCACCATCACTTACATTGCTAGTATTGAATCTAAGATTCAAACTTCTTGAAGCCAGAATCTTAGGAATCCGGTTGGGAAAAAGTTATTACATCTGTTGTCACAAAGCTCATAAAAAAATCTTAATTTGTTTTTGATATTTTGTATTCTTTTTATTTCACTGTTTCAAGATATATTCTTCTAAACAAGCAAAAATGTAATGAGTTTTAAATAGAAAACAGAATATTTTATAAAATCTAAATTATCAGTTTTTAAGTGGGTAGTTTTATAGGTGACAAGTTTCTTAAAGTTTCTTCAAGTGGGCAAACCTGTCAGTATTTACTGCCACCTACAGCTATGTGCCCTCCCACCCCAAATTAACTCTTCCTTATCAATGAATGATCTTTCTACTTTACTGAAGAATGCATCAATTAAGTAATCAAGTAATTAGATACCTAGTGTCTGTCACATCTCTTTTAAATTCTTGGTAATTTCCTCTTAACGAATAGGTTATAGTCCCTCTGTAGGTAGAAAACTAAGACAAGAAGTTGTAAATATTTTTAAAATACGAATTTAATCTATTATAAATGTCTGCTAATTTTAGACAAGATGCTAAGGAGATGAAGAAATCCAAAAATATTAATGGTTTTTTTTTTCAGCTAAGAAGTAACAGTCTAGTGGAAACAAATAGTGAACCACATGTTTTTAGATGGAATTGCATTAAAAAGACCCTGCCAGTAAAAATTTTGTAAAAATGGTAGCAGCGGTGTACTATCAAAATCAGAAGGAAAATCATACTATATTTAGATACGATACTTGTGTAAAGATTGTGAAAATGCTTTTATCTCTCTGAATTATATTATTGCAGTTGCGACATGCCTGTGTAAGATAATCAGAAGTCGAAGAGCAAACAGCACTGAATTTAGAGGCAGCATCTAGAAGGAAGTGATTATTTTGCCCCTAACAGAAGCTAGTGTCTTAGTTAAGAGAGAATACATTTTCTGGGGGACCAAACACATACCATGCCTGTTCCTCCACCATAATATGAATCCTCAGCAAAAAGCAAAGAGAACATGTCTCGCTTGGCAACCTCCCTGCATTTGTTCCTGAAACCTTCAGTCGCTACTGGAGGTTGTTAACACCTGCCTTTCCATCATACCATTTTTCTCAATCATGATTATAATCTTAATGTGTGCATTCCTTGTTAATCTATCACCAACACAAGGATGAGATTAGTAGACCACCCTATATCTTTGGCACTTAGCTAAGGGTGTAGCATAGTGTCAGTGCTCAGTAAATATTTTTTAGTGAATTTATGACCATTCAAATATCAAAGCCTTTACTCTATTAATCTCTAGGGCAGAATTCAGGGCAGGTAGGGGGCAGAAGGGGTCTAAGATAAAATTGTGATGCTAGTAAAAACAAATGAAAGCAACCTTAGCAATTGATTCTCTCAGCCTTTTAAAGAAGAAATTTACCTGCAATTTAAAAAAATAATGGACAGTTTTTAATATTTATTAGATCAATGCTTTCACCTCATTCACAAAATTTTCATTTAATATATGCTTTAACTAGCGGAATGATAACAGGTGAATGACTTTGTATGTATGTGTATGGCTTTAATATTTAGATGTTTCTCAAATCTGCAACTACTATGAAGTTAGCATACAAAACATTTTGTTATAGTTGAAGTATGAGTGAAAAGAAGGAAATTATGTGCTTATGTCCCTTGAGAGTACATTTTCCAAAACTGATGCATTGCATTTTTATATTCCTTAAGATTTTCACTTTTCACTAACTTTCAAGAAAATATCTTTGAAGAGTTTTACATGCCAGTAAGCTGGTGTTGAGGCACTCAGCCTTTACCAGCACTGAGCAATATAAAATAAATAAAAGATAGAATCTTCTGCCTTTATCGAAGGTAACATTTCAGTAGAGAAATTGGACAAAAAAACTTATGAGGTATCTGAGGTCACCAACAAGAAAAAAGTGTGACTACAACCACTTGTAGTGATCCTCCTGTCCAGAGGCTTGGCCTGAGTCAGTGCAGGCACCAATTCCAGGAATGGTCTGGAGAGCCGTGGACTAACTGGTGGAAAGCTGGGGAGTGTGCCAGCCTACTCCAGTCTTCGTGGATGACAGATAGTATTATCTGTGTCATTAAAATGTTAACATTATACATATAAATCTTAGACTTTTAATATTTTTATAACTATGCAAGAGTAGTTTAATTGTATAGCCTATATAATGAACATTTTTATACACACACACATACATACACACATACGTATATGCATATATATATGTGTATATATATGTATATATATCGCCTATTCTATCTACATATATGCCCTGTGTATATATCTTCTATATCCTAAGGTGCATAAAACATAGGTAGAAGTGACTTTAGAAATACCCAAATTAAGAATATTATTGCCATGTTTCAAAAGAACTATCTATAGTCCCAATTTAACACCTTGAATTTGTCTCAAGCCTACTGAACACCAAAAGCACACTTAAAAAAGCAATTAATTAATTACGAAAGATAATAATAGCTGGGAAATCTGTACCTGAAATCACATACTTCTATTTATAAAATGTTTATTAAAGGAGAAATTAAGTTATTCATTCGTGTTTAAATTAGAATAGGCAAATATATCTAACAAGCCCCACATCTTAATGGCTAATATAATAAAGGATTATTTCTCACCATGTCACCCATTTAAATTAGTGCTTGTGGTAATATGGCCCGTATTGGGACCCTTTGCTTTTCCCAGTCACTTAGGAATTCTGTCACCTTCCACTGAGTGGCTTCGTTGTCAATAAATACCTTACAGTCCCTGGTGGATGCACTGCATCTGGCCTGTAAAGAGAGGAGAATATGGAGAATTGCACTGAAGGGTATTTATTTTAGTCCAGATCTGGAGGTGCTAATAAACATCACTTTTGATCACCTTTCCTTGCCCATAGTTTAATCATATGGTTCTACTTAACTTAAGGGAGCCAGAGAAATGTAATCTAGTCCTGTGTCCTGGAAAAAAAGGAATCAAAGTTTAGAAGCATACAGCACTGTCTCTGCCAATGTATTTAAACATGGTGCATTGTTTTTTAAATGTTCTGGCCTTTCAACATACTTTGAAAGTTTCCAATTTAACACAAAATCTGAGGATCAAATGAAAAGGGAATGACTATTATGTTTTTAGAAGGAAGACATATCAAATTAAGTGGCCAATTTGGACGTAGCTATTTTTAAGCAAATGGCTATCCAAAGATAGTTCAGACCGAAATGAAAGGTGACTACGTCAGTGCCTCAAATCTTAAACTAAATGTGATTGTGCAAAGAATTAGATGTCTGGGCAACTCCATTAACTAGCTATGCATCCTTGAGCCACCCATTTCTTTCACTTCTCTAAAATTTGGTTATGTCCTCTGAAAAAATGGAGGTAATACCGACACTTATTTTTGTCTTTACTGTGAAGTAAACAAAAGCATGTATATGAGTATATGAGTAGGTTGATAAAATATTAACTGAAAAACAATTTTATTTCAGCCTAGTTGTAAGGAAAAATTACCTCCAAGACTGCTCTGTCATTCACCCATGACTCATGAATTTTCAGTTGGCATACAGTAGCAGTGGAAAGCCTTTCAAATACTGTAAAATTAAGGTTTATCTGAGGTAACCTTTGCTGTTTGTAGGAACTATTTGTGACTGAGTAATAGTTCAAAAATAGTGAGTTATTTTGAGGAAGAACATATGTTCTTTAACAAAATACGTGTTCTAAAGAATAATTTTATAGCATATTTAATCAGACATTTAAAATAATTTGAATCCTGTAATTTAAAGTACTCTGTAGTATTTTGATATGCATTTTAAGTGTTTTATTAAATACTGTAATACCAAGCCGAGTACTATTATGTAGAGTTGCTTTTTTATGAGTAGCTCTTATCAACCTCTGTGAAAGAAAACTATGCCATGAATAATAAAAATGGGAATGCAGTGACTAAATATTTCATATATTTAACATATGTTTTGCAAAACTATGAATGTTTGCTTACACTCACACATACATACATACATATAAATGGTAGGTGCACTTAAAAGAGGATTGTTTCATAAGTCAAACAAGTAAACAAACAACCCAACCCTCTCTTTGCATTGTAGTGACCTGCGGATGCATGTCTACCAGGAATTCATGGACGGATTTGTTCAACAGACATTCAAAGACTAAGTGTAGGAAGTAAGGTAGATGTATTCAGGGTATTAACAAAACGTAGTCCTAATTCTCTTCAGGGAGCTAAGAAGTTAGAAGGTATCATATACAAAAGAAAAATGTAGTTAAAGGCATTTTTTTGTAAGGAGTCGGGAGACAGGTTCTAAGTGGTATAAATGTGGCAGAGTAAGATTTCTTTCATGTTGGAGAACAGGGAAAAACAATATCATGAAGAGGGAACATTTTCATTGGTTCTCGGATGGTGGATGGGATTTTGCTGTGTGACAGGCAGGGAGTATGGTATGAGCAAGACAAGGGGGTGATAGAGGAACCATTTGAGATGAGTGAAAGGATGGATTTGGCTAGAGAATAAGATATGTAAAAATATAATGGGAAATTATTCCCATGGAAACAGGGTGTGGCCATACCCTTGATAGCCTTAAAAGCCAGGTGGCTTTATGCACAGCTTTGATGAGACATTGATGAGCTTGTACAAGGGAGTGAAATGATTAAGATTATTAAAAAATGTTAATGGCTGTGATGACTTCACTATTATACTTGGCTCTTCAGAAACCTTGCCATCCTAGCAGACCTTGGGCTTTCCTTAATAACTTTTCTCATATTTTTTGATTTTTATTTCTTATCTTTCTGTTGAGTATTTAAGATTATTATGCAATGCCTCCTTCGATATGGTTGTTACATTAAGATAGTAATGCTGTGCTTAAAAAGCAGATAGTAATATCGATTGTGAGTACTTGGAACGTAGGATGCTGCGTGGAGTGATGTGTGCACAAAAATGTTAAAACATGATATAATAACAACACTGCCTAGCATTTGTGGAGTCGAGTTAGTGAAGTAATATAGTTATGTGTAGGTTAATGACAGGGATACATTCCGAGAAATGCCTTGGTAGGTGAGTTTGTTGTGTGAGCATCAGAGAATGCTCTTACATAACCTAGATGATCTAGCCTGCTCCACACCTAAGCTATATGGTATAACCTATTGCTTCTAGGTTACAAGCCTGTACAGCATGTGACTGTACTGAATACTGTGGATAATTGAAACACAACGGCATTTGCTTAGCTAAACATGTCTAAACATAAAAAAGGTACTGTAAAAATATGATATAAAAGATAAATTGTGTGTGTGTGTGTGTGTGTGTGTGTGTGTGTGTGTGTGTGTGTGTATGCAGTGGTGGACAGAGGTGAGTGTGGCTGGGCTTCCAGATACCCCTCCACCCCAACCCACTCTTCTTGTTCCCCCATCAACTCCCAGGCTCATCCTCAGGCTGGCGTGGGGTAGGTGCACAGCATGCTGAACCTTCTCATCTATTTAAACTACCCTGAGCTAGCAGCAAATTCAACATCAGGTCCATCCTTTTATTTTGACATCTCAAGTATCTTTTTGCTTACATCCATTATAATTTTATGGTACCACCATTGTAAATTTTGTTAGTCATTGACCAAATGTCCTTATGTGGCATGTGACTGTACTCTCTTAGTTTCTTATTCTTATTGCCTTGGTAAAATAGGTACACTTTAATGATTTTATGTATGAATTGTAGCTACTTGTTTTAAAAATAAAATAATACAACTAAATGATTATTTATTGATTCATTTTAATATAGTGATTTTCTGCTTATTAACCCAATCTCGCAAAACAAAATCATCTCTAGTTAGGCAGCAAAGTTATATCATCTCTAGTTATATCAGCAAAGATATAAACACATCCTCTAATATATTCTCCTTACTAAGGTATTATTTTTAAAACCAACAAGGACCATGTAAACATGAATAATACTAAATACTTAAAAAAGAAAACAATAAAAGAAATAAGTACAAAGTGCTCTATCAGCCCAAAGGTTGCATTTTTAAACATGGGGAAGTAAGGAAGTATAGATGTTAAAGTCTCATAGAAACATTAACTTCGGCATTTCACCTGTGGTACATTAAAACACACATTTAATTTAACACACAGTAAATTTAACATAACTAAATCGTTGCTAACCTGAAGACCTTAACTTTTGCCTTTCTTGGCTTTGTGCTTAAATTTGCACTTTGTACTTAATTAATAGATTTTCCCATTTATGATACTTTTTTTCTTTTAGAAGAGTTGAATATAGAATAGCATTGTAATGATCTCTTTCCATAACTATCATTTCATAAGAATCATTACTTATTTCAGAAAATTAAACCTGTTGCCTGGTTTAATAAAATCCTTTAGGAAGACCTATTCTATCCACCTGTGGTCATCAGTCAGCTAATTTTTAGCCAGATATTATTTATTAACTAAAGGCTTTCATATGCAAAATATCAACACATTAATTTTATCACCATAACAGGAAATCCAAATGACTCATCTTAAAAGCAGATTCTCATCTTGTAGGAGTTCAGTCAGGTGGAATTTTTAAAATGTGTGAATTGATTTTGATATGTCTGGTTTCAAGCATAGTTTTATTATTTGGCTAACCCCTTTTTACCTCTCTATATCTGGGGACAAAATGGAAAGATGACTGATCTGAGAAATATGCTAGTACAGACTCTCCGGTGACTTACAATGAAAGAATTGGGTGTGTTTGATGTGTTGGTGTGCTATTTCTCATCCTCATGGAGAGCACTGAGAAGATAATGGTCTCTGAATGAGAAAGCAGTACTAGAAAAATTCAATTAGTACTTCACAGGAAGCCAATTAAGTCAAAGTCTTCGGTTATATAAGCTACATAAGCTTATCTCTAGATAAGCTATATGTGCTAAGAATATGTGAAATCCACAAAACCTCTGGTTGAGAAGCATGCTACAGGGAAAAATGCTGATCTCAGGAGCTCTTCATATAAATGTTTAGAATTTTAATTCAAAGAGAGAAGCACTTTGGCATTTTCTGGACATTAATATCTTTGAGGTTTTATTGAAATATGCAACCTTTGTAACATCTTGACTTTTAATGCTTGGATCAAGTTCTGTTTTTTAAAATCGTTTATAAAAATATACAGAGATAAGTTTGTTCTGATGATCATAGGACCATGAATCATTCAGAGACAGGCAGAAAAATATTAGCTAATGGAAAAGAACAGATCCAGAATAAATTAAGTTCCATGTCATTTAATATAATTCATATTGAGGATACATCAATATCTTACTTTAAAGAAGAAAAAAAAAGAACTTTTATCAGGGTCTACTTTAGGGGGTATGTGTAGAAATGTGCCCATTCCCAGGAAAGACCTGAGAAGATGCTGATCACTCACTTCTGCCCGACTACGAGCCTCTCTACAAGCAGGAAGTGAGAGCTAAGGTAGAGATGTAAACTGCCCACCAGAGTATTGAATCCGTACCCGAGCATGCATGCAGAGCCCCTTGGCAAAAGCTGGGAGACATACTCATTCAGGGCATTTAAGAAGATCTTTGTCTAATCATTAGCTGATCATAAACCTAAGTCAGGAGTGACTTCATTGACCATACAGAACAAAATACAAACTTCAGAGAATTTAGAAAAGTCACCAACGAAACAAGAGTAGAAGTAACAGCAGCAGCAGCAACAGTGAAAATAACAACAGTCCAAACAATAAACCCTGGGGATGAGAGAGAAATCTGATTTCCAGAATTGCCACATTATATTGTTTAGCATGTCTAGTTTTCCACAGAAAAGTTCAAGATATGCAACTTTTTTTTTTTAAATAAAAAGTATATCCTGTAGACAGGGGAAAAAAGTCAATAACAAATAAAAATCCCTAAGGAAGCCTAGTGATTAGACTTACTAGAGAAAAAAAATTAAATCAGCTATTATACATTCAAAAAACTGAAGGAAGCTATGTCTAAAGAACTAGAAGAAAGTATGAGAGCAATTTTTCACCAATTATACAATATCAATAAATAGTTGGACATTATAAAAAAAGTACCAAATAGAAATTATGAATTAGAAAAATATAATGAGTGAAATAAAAAATTTACTAGAGCAGCTTAACAGCAGACTTTAGCTGGTAGAAGAAAAAAATTAGTGATCTTTTATGATAGGTTAATTGAAATTACTGAATCTGAGGAACAGAGAGGTAAAGGAATGAAGAAAAGTGAACAGAGCCTTAGAGATCTATGGGACCACGTCGAGTGTACCAATATGCATATAATGAAAGTCCAAAAAGAACAGAAGAGGGAAAAGAAAAAGCAGAAATTATATTTTGAGAAACAATGGCTGATCCCTACCCAAATTTGATGATAAATATTAATCTACACATCCAAAAAGGTCAAAATAAAACTCTATGTGAGAAAGACTTAAAGAAAACCACACTTTAATGCCTCCTGGTCAAACCAGTGAAGAAAAACAAAAAACAAAGAGAGAATCTTGAAAACGATAAAGTGACTCATAAAATCGGGGGGGAGGGGTGTTTCTTAATAAGATTGACAGCTAATTTCTTTTCAGAAACCATAGAGACCAGAAGGCAGTGGGATACATTTTCAAATTGCTGGAACTCTCTTTCAAAATGAAGGAGAAATTAAAATATTCCAAGATAAACAAAAACTGGCACAATTTGTCATTAGCAGACCTGCCCTATAAGAAATACTAAAGGATTTTTTTTAGGCTGAGATGAAAGCTTATTAGACCATAATTCAAACTCACATGAAGAAATAAAAACACTAATAAAGGGGACTACATAGATAAATATGAGACAGTATAAACTTTATTTTGTTTATAACTCCTGATTTAAAAGAAAACCTCATAAAGCAATAACTATAAAACTATGTTAATGGTCTTAGTATATAAAGCAGTAATTTGTATGACAATACACAAGAGAGTGAGAAGGGAATAAAGCTATTAGTAGCAAAAGTTTTGTATACTGAAATTTAATTAGTACTAATCTGAACTAATTGTTGTAAATTTAGATTATTTTAATACTCTGGGATTAAGAAAATAATTAAAAACTGTATTAAAAGAAATGGCAATAGAATCAAAGTGGTACGCTATAAACCATCTGTCTAAAACAAGAAGGCATTAATGGAATAGAGGAACAAAAGACATGAGACATGGAAAACAAAGTGGCAGACATAAATACTATTTTATCAGTAATTTATTTAATATAAATGGATTAAATAACTCAGTCAAAGGTAAATATTTGCAGAATGATTAAGAAATGTCATCTATCTATATCCTGTATACAAGAAACATGTTAGATTCAAAGAAACAAATAAGTTAAAAGTAAAAGGATAGAAAAAATTATACCATGTGCAATAACCAAAAGAGAGCTGAAGTAGCAATCCTAGTTTCAGATACAATTGACTTAAAGACAAAAATTGTTACTAGATACAAAAAAAGTACTTTTATAATGATAAAAGAGTCAATTATGAAGAACACATAGAAGTTATTAACATTTGCGTACCCAATAATAGAGCCTTCAAATATATAATTCAAAAACTGACAGAATTAAAGGGAGAAAAAAAATTTAACTGTGATAGTTGGAGACTTCACTACCTACCTCACTTTTACTAATGGATAGAAAAACTAGATAGAAGATCTACAAGAAAATAGAAGATCTTAATAACCCTGTAAACCAACTAGACCTAAAAAACATCTTTAAACACTCCACCCAATAGCGTAAGGATACACGTTCTTCTCAACTGCACAATGACTATTCTCTAGGAGTGTTCTCTAGGACTAGAATGTAGGGTAGGATATGCTAGGCCATAACACAAGTTTTAATACATTTAAAAGGATTGAGAAGCAAAGTATATTCTTCAACCACAGTAGATGAAATTAGAAATCCAACACAGAAAGAGATTTGGTATATTCACAAACATGTGGGAATTAAACAACACACTCCTAAATAACCAGTGGATTAAAGAAGAACAAAATAAGATGAACAAAATAGGATAAACATACAGATATTAACATTAATGTATTAATTTAAATTGTAGACTTTAAAAAAAATTATTATGCTATCTTACAAGCAAATTACTTTCTTTTAGCCATAGTAAAATTAGGGATGATAGATTTTAGCTTGCTAAAAATGACTGTACATATATTCACTATGCAAGAGGGACATGGATGTAGAGGCCAGGAATTCATTTTGAAGGATTAACACGTTTCTATTTTAGAAAGGATGATCCCTGTTAAGACAATCTTACCCATGTATGCTTGCTGTATTACTTAGATCTTATGAAGAAGAATAATTTACTGTCTTACTGACATCTCAAAGCTCTTGCTTTAAATTTAAGATTCAATTAAAGAAAATTTTAAGTTGTAATAAAGAATAGTTCATATAAGTGAATTCATATAATAAATTCGTTATTATATATTCCTTAGAAATGTTGATTACAATAAATGGTGTTAGATAGGACACATCTTTTTTATTTGCTTTTTGTTATCTACTTTAGTGCCATTAGGGGAAAACCATTTGCTCACTCTATGGATATTTAAACAATGTTCCCAGAAGTATCTATGTGTATGCATCATGATGAATTGTTAAGTTCAGAGCACATGTGCTTAAGAGCCTTGATGCTTATTGAAGAGCAGCAAGGACTTTTATTATAAATGATACATTTGATTTAAATTCAGTCTAGATTAGGTGATGGAAGAAAAAATAGATCCTGCAAGTAGAAAAAGAAAACTTGTTCTTTCTTCAGAACAAGGAGAAATCAAATTGGGTGTTTCAATTGAATGATGTTTCACTTTCAATTGTAATATCTCCATGATTGTTGAAATAGGAGACCAAAGAAAAAATCACGATAAACACAAAAATTTTGTTGTAAATATCTTATGAGCAATCTGCTTAGGCTGTTTTCTTTACCAGAATTTTAAGTCTGGAGATCAGACATTACTTTTTAAAAAGTCAAAATACCCACCAAAGAAGAATATTGTATCAGTTCACAATTAGTTTTGTTTTCTGTTGCATTTGTGACTGGTAAATACCGAGAAATTAGAGTTAAGTCAGAAAGGTAGTCTGAGAACACTTCTTTAGCCCTGGGGCTTGTGTCTCCCATGATATCCAGTGTATTTCTTTAAAGGGCTTTTCTGTCATTCATTTCCTTAACTAGATATATTTAGAGTTTCTGGTTCTGTCTTTTACATAGCTATGTTCATGGTAGACTATTAGGTAGATACTTAAATACTATGAAAATCTCAATAACAGCAAAAAACCTTGAAGCCATTTTTTTCTAGTAAATTTTCAGTTCTGTTTTTCTGCTTAGTACTTATTGGTAGAATGCTGAGCACCATGAATAAACATAGATCCTTTTTGATTGATGTTGGTGCTCCTCACAGATATTGGAGTAACTTAAAATATACATTTCTTGATCAATTAATATTTTCATGAGAATGTGGATATTTAATAGAGCTAATAAAAACACTAAACCTATTAGATATTCAGCAGTAAAAGAGAACAGTAGAAAATCTTTTAAAAGTTTCTTCCAAAATATCAATTATGTCGTGTACTTCACATTTCTTTTCAAAAAAATTGTTATCGATTTCCCTGTTTCATTGACAACATACAATTGATATATAAATTGCTCGAGCTGATACTTTCTTTGATAACTATTTTATTTCTCACATACTCATAGTATTCTACACATTGAATTTTCTCCACAAAAGTTTGTTGAATAACTTGAATTTTATCCCCCTCTTATTTATGGATATTTGAGTTCCACACACTGCATTTCCAACTGAGGTAAAGCATTTTCAAATGTTAGAGATGTTGCCAGAATCAAAGTTAAAAAAAAAATTGTTTCTGAAAATTTTTTTCTGAGGCTTAGGCTTCTCAATTTTCAAATGTGGTTGATTTTAATTAAAGTTTAAAGAGAAAAAGAAACCATTGGAAGGATATTGGAACTAAATAATTCACTTCTGGTGAATAGGGAGTTTGCAGTTTGAGTTAATGGTATTCATTACACTGATTAAAAGCAGTGAGCCATTTTGCCCTTGTTTATTTTCCAAACCAGTGTTTTCAGTAATGGGGGGTGGTTGCTATTTGATGTTTTACGTGATGAGGTATTTACTGATGGGCTGCTTTGACTTTTTACCTAAACTGATAACCACTTGAAGGGAACAACTTCTTTTCTAGAGCTGGACCATTTATTCCAGGTTCAGACAGTGAGAAAACAATTGAGTAGCTTTTATTGCCACCAGCTGCGTTATGGTTATTTGAACAAATGGAAGACTAAAGGAATTGTACAATCTCATTACATACAGCATTACACAAAACCAGGACTCTTTTGCCTAATAAATATTGCATTCGTAATTGGAAAACTTACAATTACTTAGGTTTTTATTGCTGTGATGAATTTTCTGCCTTTTGATGGCTCATGTAGATCAAAATTGAGTCTTCTACAATTTCGAAGGTGATGCTGAAGAGTTTGTAGCAAATTAATAAATATTTGTCCTGCAAATGTACATATGTAGTATTTGTATGGAATATATTTGGAATATATGGAATATGGAATAGATAGATATATAGACACATAAAGAGCTTGAAAAATAAAACAAACTGTCTAAACTTTGAAAAATTACATTTCCCCATCAAGGAACTCCAGCGATTACTATCACTTGGCTACTCTAGCTAGGGCTTTGGAAAAAATGAGAAGTGTTAAATGTTTTAAGAGGTAATTTTCTAAGCAATTGAACAGGTAGTTAAAAATACCTTGTTTTCATTTTCTTGCTTGAGAAAATTCTAAAATCTAAAGGATTAAAAGAGAATAGAAGCTACACTGAATAGTCTGAAGTGTATGTCCCAGATGTAAATCCCCATCCTTGCCAGTCTCCAGAGTTCATTGAGCAGTATCTGGAGTTACTATATTTGAAATGTGAGTATGGGAACTGGGCCATTCTGTTGACCTAAATATGTAATTTCACAGAGATTATGGGTATACTTGTTCTTTACAGTTTACTAAATGTTATCATTGGGATTAGAAGGTCTCTTGAGTTTGGTAGATGTGGGGATACCACAAAGAAGGGCTATACCAAGGTTTCTCAACCCCAACACCTTTTTTTATTGACCTTTGAGGCTGGTTAATTCTTTGTCGTGGGGTTTCCTGTGCATTGTAGGATGTTTAGAAGCATCTCTGACCTCTACCTATTAAACACCAATAGCACCCTCCTCCATGTTGTGACAACCAGAAAAGTCTCCAGGTATTGCCAGATGTCCCCTGTGGGGTGATGTTATTCCTGTTGAGAACTGCTGTGATAGACAGTGAGCTCCTGGCAAGTGATATTGGTTCTCATTCTTCTCTGTAACCTCAGTGCTTATCAAAGGACCTGGCATAGAGTTGGATGTACATAAATATTTGCATAAATTTTTAAAAGATTATTTAGATTAGAGAGGTGATTTATTTTATTATTGTCTTCTCTGACATTGATTTCCCACATTACACCTGAATAAGCATAGGATAGAAAGGCTCAAATCTACATTATTTATAAAGAACAAAAAAAATCAGAGGAAAAAAAACATTGGAGTGACTAATAATGGAGAAGATGGCCAAGTTAATATTGTGCATTGCTTCTGTAAAATGTTATACATTTATATAAAATAGGTCTGCCAAATCTTTTAAATGATATTATTTTTGTAAAACATAGGTAATAAATTTAAAGAATGTTTTATTTTTGAGCATATATATGTATACAATTTTTAGGTAAAAAAAGAACAGAGAGAAAGATGCTAAATTATAAGTCATGGTTACTTCTGACATCATGATTATATTTTATACATACCTCTGAATCACCCTCTTTTTCGTTGGTATTTAGAAAAGCCAAAAAATGAATAGAAAACCAGCTAAGTCTGAGTGGATTTTTTATCATCATTTGAAATGGTATTTTGTTTGTTTTTTAATGAAAAGACAAAAATAAATTACCAGCTCTACTTACTATTTTTGCAATTGTTACCTAAATTTTCCTATAGTTATAGCATTTAATTTCTGTTGTGACATTGTTATTTAGCAAGAACAAATGTAACATTAAAAATGATTTGGTGTAAAACTTATAAAAAGGTATACTAACCTGGAAAGAATACTCAGTTGATTTAATAACTATTATATATTTTAATAACTTAAAATGTAGAAGAAATAATTTTTACAGTTTGTCTGAATTGCAAACATCCTGTGTAATATTGGTTATCTTTCACCATTATTCCTTATTATTTTATAGTAAAATCTTTCAGAAACTATAATTAGGGGAGGTATATAGATGTTGCAAGTGTTTTTAAAAGAATTACGCATTCTCAATTATTAGAGAGATTTGCATATGTGGGTCTATATATGCATGTGTACTCTATGTATAGAAGTGTGTATTGAAGTGAGGTTGTATAGGAGCTATTTGTGAATTAATCCTCTCTTGCCTAAGAACTTTTGAGGTACATACATATATTCTTAGAAATAGAAACAGAACATTAGGAATTCCCAGTTCTGCCTGTTTGTCATCGTGCTGGACCTGAAAGTTTGTGTATTTTAGGCAGTCATATGTTTGAGTAAGAAGTCAAAGATCAAACATTTGGCACCAGTTTCCCACTGCTTTCCTTGATCCCACTCTATAGACTAACTGGATCCTGAAAATGCTGTGATCTCGCACTTCGTGCACCCTGCGCCTTTCCCTCAGCCTGAACACTTTTTTTCCACCATAACTTCTAAGCTTTCTTAATTTGAACAGCGCTTTCTCAAGGTAAACATTCCATGATGCCCACTCTCACAGATAAAACAACTGTGTTCACAGCACACTGTATTTCCCTTGCCACTTTAATATAGAAATGGCGAGTCTTCCTTTAATGCCTGTCTTCTCCAGGAGCCTACAAGCTTCTATGAGGCCAGAAATCAAGCACATTTTATTTATCATTTTATCTTTAGCATCTTACGAAGTGCCCAACATATAGACAGAATTTCATAAATGTTTGATGAATCAGTGCATGCCTCAATTAAAGTAGAAGTTATAATTCCAACCCCTTTGGAAAGAAAGAGTAAGATGTATCATAAACATTTCTCAAATAAAGTAGAGTAATACAACATTTGCTGACCAATGTCAGGGTATGAAATGCTCAGTTTTTCTTCTACTACCTAAAGTTCTGATTTGCATTACATGGTATTTCAAAATGTGAATTTTAGTGACACAGTAAATTGTTATAGGATAACAATATCCCAAATGTTTAGTTTTTAATTTATTTGCCTAAACTAGCAATTGTAGTTTTTGCATTTGGATAGAAGATTTCCAGTTTAAAAAAATTATTTTAAAATCCAAGTGTTAGAGATGTGCTTTTTTTTATCTGGAAAGTAATAAACCTTTCAGTCTTGTGATTATATTCTAACTTTGTAAACATATTAATTCTTTCTTGATGGGAACATAAGGATTAAATATATATACATGGTGTGCATGTGTGTTAGTAAAACCCCTTTAAGGAGTCAGTGGGATAATTTTTTTCTACAAAAAATAACTCTAGACTCTTTACTATGAGTCAATTTAAAAAAAAATGTTTAAAATTTGTTCTCTATTAGTTTTAGCTTTTCCTTCCTGATGTTATCTGAAATGCAGACTTCTGCAGCATTTGTTTCCTTTCCTTACAGTTTCTTTCCAAATTGGTCTCCAAAACCTTGGGTAATTCTTGCCCAGATATTAACTCTAGCTCATTTGATGTTAAAATAATATGCAATAGTATGTTTATAGTTTATCATCATAAAATAAAATAAAATTCTATAATTTTATTTCTCATTTAAATGTCACAATATTTTATAAAGAAGGGGATTAGTTTGTCATTCATTTGTTTATGATCAATATGCATATAATAAGCACTACATATATTTGTGCTATGGATACAAAGTTCAAGAAGATGTATTTCCACAGTTCAGAAATACAATTGAAGACATCTCTAATATTAGCAACAAAAATTAAAAGAATGTAAGAATAAATCTAATAGAGGATATAAAATATGTGTATAAAAATGATCTTTAATGAAAATTATTTGAGAAGATTTAAGTAAGTGGAAAAAGATACTATTCTCACAGGTTGTAGTACTCAGTGTTTTTAAATTGCTAATTCTCCCTGAAATGAGCTATGGATTCAGTGGAATTCTAATCAAGACTCCCACAGACTTTTTTGTGGAGTTTGAGAAGCTAATTTTCAAATGTATGTGGAAAAGTTAATGTCTGAGAAAAAAAGACAACTTTGAATAAAAAAAAACAAAGTGGGAAAAGTGGAATTATAATATATCTAGACTTCTTATGAAACCATAATATTACATTATGCATAGCAAAATAGATAAGATTGTATTGCCCAAAAAGCACCAATTTATACATGGAAACCAGATATGACAGAGGAGGCATAATTGACCATCTAGAGAATGAGTTATTTAATAAAGGGCACTGGGACAAAAAGTTGAGATTATATTCCTTTCTCATAAAAGCACAAAAGCAGTACCAGATGAATTAAGGATTTAAATTTGAAATGCAAATTGGAGAATATCTTTATGATATGGGGAATGGGAGCATTTTCTAAGCATAATACAAAGGCACTAATCTCAAAAGAAATTATGAACAGCAATTCTGAATATTAAATTTAAAATATGTACACTGAAAGAGAAAAGGAAGCAAATCAAAGTCCAGGGAATGTTATGTGTGACATAAATATGACAAAGGATTAGCATTCAAGATATCAAAAAGAAAGACAATTAACCTAGTGGAAAAAAAAGACAAATAAGAATAGTTAATTCTGAGGAAATAAAATCCAAATGACCATTAAACAGCCAAAATAATGATCAGGGAAATGCAAATTAAAACTACAGCATCATATAATATAATACACCCATCAGACTGACAAAATGTGAAGTTCAACATTACCAAGTGTTGGTGAAGATATGGAGCAGTAGGAAATTTCTCAATAATGGGGAATATAAATTAGTACCGCTTAGGAGAGCAATTTA
Organism: Cynopterus sphinx; assembly: GCA_030015415.1. Classification (NCBI taxonomy): domain Eukaryota; kingdom Metazoa; phylum Chordata; class Mammalia; order Chiroptera; family Pteropodidae; genus Cynopterus; species Cynopterus sphinx. Next base: position 16,352,389 of record CM057391.1, on the reverse strand, counting down.
TGCACACATACAGTCAAGTTATGTATCTTCTAAGGACCCAGAAATTCCACTGGTGTGTGTGTGTGTGTGTGTGTGTGTGTGTGTAATCCCACAGAGATACTCTCACATATATGTAATGGAGTGTTTATTTCAGCATTGTTCATACTAATCAAAAAACAATCAAACTAAATTTCCTTCAACAGGAAAATAGATAAATAATTTGAGGCATATTCATACAATGGAATATTATGTGGCTTTGTAATGAATGAACTAGGTATATATGTGTATGTACACATAAATTAAATATATAAAAATATGTATAATAAAATATAAAATGTCAGATAAATCTCAAAATATGTTTATCATGCTATGATGCTACATATTATGATTACACACATATGAAATAAAATCGAAGATGTTCTTAAGAGTGATAAACACTAAATTCTTTATGAAACTAGAAATAGAATTAATGATAGGCCAGGCAAGTATATTGAATAGATAACTCATGACAAAGGAGGATAAGGCAAGCGGGGACTCACCCAAGAGCAGGTGTGTACCTTGCACAATATTTTATCTAACAATACATTTTAAATGCTTATATGTAACCTTAGGAAAACACAAAATCCTTTCCTGTTCTACAAATACTCTTTTGAATTTCTTGGGTAATGCATTCAGCATGTATTTGCTTTTTGATATTATTTTAACCTGTCTTTCTGTAATTGTTTTTTCAATATGGCCCTTGAGTTTTCAAGAATTTGTTCTGAGTTGTGATTGATCATTGTACATGTATTTTGAAAAGGACATCTGTCGCTGCCACATATTATATCTCTTGACATGCCATTTCTCAGCTTGACAGAGCACCTCTAGAGGGCATAGGTTTTAGTAAGAAAGAATATGTGATTTTTCTTCTTCCATTGAAAGTGGGTGGTATTATATGTTATAACGAAATAATGAATAGTTGGAATGACAGCTTGTCCAATTTACTTTTATTCATGATCCAAATATAAAACTAGAAATAATGCTTATTCATTTTAGCTTTTATAATATTATAATATTCACTACAAAAAAGTTTTAATAATACAAGTTTGCTTGTAGTCAGACAGTGACAAAAATGGCTTCTTTGTCTTTCTCTCTCTCATTTTTTTGTATTCTTATCACTTTTCTATACCCTAAATTTCTTCTTGCATTCTATGAACAAACTTACATTTTGAAACATGTTGAAACATTGTAATTTTTTGAAACAGGTTGTAGTTTTTCATTACTAATTTTAAATTCATTTTGATATTATTATTACGAGTCATTCAGGAACCATAGTGCAATTCTTAAAAAAAAAGGAGATATAAAGATAAATGAAAGAGTTTTCTGTCAACACTATACTAGAGGATGCCCCAGTTTAGTGCTAAAACTAGATAAAAACACCTGTATGACAAGATGTGAGCACTCACACAGAAGTAGAAATGGTGGCCTGTTGCATTGAAGAAGCGGTGACAGGTTCTGCTTTAGTGGGGACACTGAGCAAGCTGACAGATAATATAGTGAATATAAGTCTAAATAAGTGAATATGAATTTGCCAACAAAAAAGGAGGGGAGAAGGGTCAGAAAGGTGGAACAGCAAGAGCAGAGGAATAGAACAGTAAGCAGGAGTATTTGAGGAATTGGAAATGAAATTGGAAATTGGTATTTTCATTTATACATAGAATTTATAGTTCTTTTTTTCTATTTTGATAGTTTCTGCCTGACTCTAATGTCTTATCTTGCAGTACCCTCAGTTCCAAATATCTCTTGGTCATTTGAGAAGACTCACTGATGGTTATTTTTCCTATCTCATTTCCTCATTTCCTAACAACTTCTTTCAGCTGTCTTGGTTAGTTTCCAAATATTAAAATTAATTTTAGTTGCTATGTTTGAAAGATTTTATTAAAAGGTCCTACCTTTGATCCAACTAAGTGGTCAGCCAATTTATCAATTAAAATGAATGCTTATAGTTATAGTTTAACATGTTACCATTTTAAATCAAATTGATTAATTCATCTCTTTGCTTGGCTAATTTAATTGTTCCAGAAGGTAAGTATTAAAAAAATTTGTATGATGTGTACCTTTATGCAACTAGTTAATAATATTAATCTTTTCCAGGTCTATGTCACTGTACTTATTTCATCCTTTAGTCAGGAAGAAATACCATCTTGAACTTTTGTAGAAATTTTGTAGAAATTTTTTAGATTTTGTAGAAATCTTTTTTCCTTTGAAGTATTATAATTATTACTTAACGAGCTATTTCCTATTTCTGGATGTTTTCAGAAATTTTCAGAGCATTTAGGAATCGTATGAGATTTCTTTCACTTGCAGAAAATTATCTTTTTATTTAAGAATCCTATGATCTGTGAAATGGGTATTTAGTTACTTAAAGCACTTCAAGGGATTAGTTGCATGTCCAGAATGTTTGCTCTAAGTTCGAAGGTAACTTTTGTTTGTTCACATTTAGCAACGATTTTTCAAAAAACTTTGAATGGACTGCTTTATTAAAATAGTGGAAGAACTCAGTAGAGGAAGAACTCCCAGGGAAGAGGTTAAATAATATAAATAGCTCTGCTGAGAGTGCAACAAAGTTCTCTATTGTGCTGTTGCCACAGCAGCACCAATAATTCAAAACAAGGAAATGGAGTCTCATGTTTAATATAATACAGACTTTTCCCTAGAACTTCTGTGGTCTAGGGTTTTTCAGGGATAGCATGTTTATCTACATATGTCTAAATTTAGATATGCCTTTTATGTAACATGGTAAAAGAGAAGTACTTAAAATTCTGTAAGTTGCAGTTATTTTTTAAGCAATTTTTTGTTTGTTTTAAATTGACTTTAAACCATCAGGAATTTTCCTGCTGCAGTAATGCCCCGGGATATTGTGGATGTGTACATATGGCGAGAGACAATCTTTTATGCATTTCACATTCAATTTTAAAAGGTCACTTTGAAAGAGTATAAAGAGGTGTTTGGTAATTCAAGAAAGAAAAATGATTATTTTTTTCTATGAACATTGAACCTCATAGCAAGAGCTGCCTCTGCTATGGAAGAAGATGTTCTCTTCTGAAAATCTAAAGATGAAAATTCAATAACCTGGGTGTGGATATTTGAGAATTTTAAAGTAAACTTTATGTCATTTTAGAAATAAATTTGAAAGATACTGAACTTCAATTTCAGGCATGTATAAAATTTAACTCCCCATACAATACAGCAGAACTAAACTTAGCTTCAGGGGGAAAAAATGGAAGAAATTTCAATATACGGTGAAAGCATATTTACAAATAAAGGCTTTAATTTAGCAAACTATTTTTTTTATTAAATGTGCTTGACACAAACAACATAGACTGGTTGGAAATCCCTTTAGGCTTTTGTGTCCCTGTGTTAGCTACTTTGTTACGCTGCTTGCCCCCTTGGCTTTAATACACCGATTTTACTCTTGTTTTTACTAAAAAATAAATGTGTAGGCAAGCCTGATTATGGAATGAAAATAAATGAAATGATTAGGGAAATTTTTATGTTCTGATCTTTTCTACCCAGTGACCTCATGATGAGGATGATGCAAAAAAAAAATTGGTCAAATGTATATTGGGTATGTATGAATGTTTGCATTTTATCTATTTAATAAGGACACATGTTGCCTAGAAACCAGTTTTCTCAAAGGCTTAATTCACATACTATCTGTAAATTGGCCAAATATTATTTTAATATTTAGGAATATGATTCCATTAAGGAATTATGATTTCATTTTTTACTTATCTCCATCTAGTGTTTAAAGGGGAGAATTCTGGGTGTAGAAAGGGATTCTTAGAGGTTTAAGAAATTAATTTTGCATTGCCATAAAATGACTGAAAATTGAAAAGGAAATGAAAATGAAAATGCATTCATTCATTTAGCAAATATTTGTTAAGAAACTATCTCTGTTGGGTCTATATCAAGTCACAGGACATAAAGTACTGAAAAAGACAGAATAGCCTCATGAAACTTAGATGTAATAAATATTTAAACATGGGTTTGAGATAATACAATAACCTGTTGAGATAGTCCAATATTGTTATGCCTCCTTCTATTCATTCACTCATTCAGGCAAATATTCTCTATGAGCCCATCAACATTTTTATTATGTACCCTAGTTTTCCTTTCTTCATCCAATGTTCATTTTCAATTTCTCAAAAAAAAATTTTTTTAATTATATGGACTTCACATGTCATTTGAAAACAGAGTCAGAATTACTCACTTAACATTTTTGTTTTATTTTGCTATTTCCATCCCAACCTTGATATTTTACTTTGGAAAGGTATGTGAGGAAGACTAAGTTTGAGATTCAAGAACAGCTTTGTCTGTGAGTTCAAAACGGGATCAGGCAAAAGGATATATGTGTCCTGGAGGATAATAACTTTCTATAAGATGATCGTGTTTTATGTGGTATTAGTGAGCAACATAACTATTTATTGACTTCTATTAATAAATTTTTTTTTTCTCAAGAGAAGGAAAATATTGCAAGGGCTTTGTAGTCAGTCTTACTGTTCAGACTTAGCATGCTTTGCGGAGCATGCTTTTAGAGGTAAGAGAGAGGGAATCACAAAGGTTTCCATGACTTGCAGTCTTCAGATGATGAAAATCGAGGACCTGGTGAAAGATTTCAGGAAGCCACTTACTTAATTGACTCCTTTTTTCAAGGAAAATGTATTTCAAATGATAATAGCCTATGATGTGACTCCAAAGCTTCAGTGTAGATGAGAAATCCTTCTGGCTGAACTCTATAGCGAATGCTCAATTACCTTAGCTTCTATTGAACCATATTCTAAACACCTTCCTTTGTAACCATCACCTTGTGCAGAAGTCTGTATTTTTAGCCTTTAAGCAGAGCTCAAGCACTGTATTTAGACATCTGACTTGAAGACTAAAATTTGCTCAGTGAGCAGAACAAATGTTCAGAAAATAACATTTCAAGGTTAGAGTTAGTGTCCTGAATAAAATTCCTTTTCTTCTTTTTCTCCCTATTGAATATAACATAAATAATGTACCCTGAAGGGCTTTCAAGATTAAAAAGTCGGAGAATAACAGTGAACTTGGAGAGGGAAGAGGGAGTAATTAAAAATTGAAGGGGCTTCTGTTGAACAATTGTTTGCCTGAAACTAAGTGCACGTTTTATTCCTGATTCAATAGGATTATGAATCTTAAAAAGATTTTTCTAACTATATAGTAAAGCTTTTAGATACAGGGCCAAAATAAGCCAACAGTCACCTTACAAAATATTGAAAGAACACACACACACACACACACACACACGCACACAAACACACACACAAACACATACACACATACACACACACACACACACACCCCTAAAGTCATTGTAATATCCCTCTCGGAATGAAGAGAAGACTTTAAATATTATTTGTTATTAGTTGCAGTAATTGTAGTTGTCAATTTTCAACCATTTACAATGAGCTAGTAATTGTGTGAAGGCCCTTTATATAATTGGCCTTATTTTCTGTTCACAGTAATTCTATGAAATGGAGCATTTTTAGCCCCATTTTATATATAAGAAAATAAAGGCCAGAGCATTTAATAACATTCCAAGGACTATTTAGTTGGTAAGTGGTAATTTATTATGAGTATTTCTCAGGGAAATTCTAAAATGGTACCCAAGACACCCTTGTGTTGAGAAATAAAAACATTTTACTTTTTAGGGGTCTAGATGAGAACACGACCTCATGATTATTATTCTTAAACAAAATATTGCACATTTCAGGACCCTTTCCAGAAAGGGAGTCACATATTTGCACTGAGCGAGAGTGATTTTCACCTGGTGAAACTTCTTTGAGAAACCAGTTTTTTAGACTATGTGTGACTTGGTGAGCACCTTATCTCTTTGTATCCTAGGAGGCACAAGGATGTTTCAACTGCATTTCACAATCGGGCTGTTTCTGAATGGGTGTGGGCAATCCCTCCTCTTTGCTGCCTGGTGCAGGGGATAGTCTTCACTTAGTGCAACTCAATCTCTACATGAACAGCACTAGTTAGAACCCTGGACTGTTCAAACGATCAGAGATTCCCATCCTTGGAACTAGAGCTGAAAGAAATATTGGAAATTCTGGATAATACTTAAGCACAGTATTTAAAAGGGATTAAGGAACAAGTGAAACTCTTTGACCCCATTCTGATCCTTGCTGTCCTAATTCTTAAAGTAGACAGGGAGATATTCCATAGAAGGGGTTAGTAATAATATAAGAAGAGAGAGAGAGAGTTAATCAAAGGTGAGTTAGAGATTTATTTTTAAACTTGGAAGAATACCAAGTTTACGCAGCAGAAAGTATAACAACGGGCTATTATTTGGTAAACTGATTATCATTCCTCTTTGCAGAATGGGCTGTCAGCACACAAGGCTCAAATAGAATCTTAATTCTTTATTTAAAATTCTAGAGGTTAGCATTGCATTTTTATGGCAAGTGTGTTGTGTTGCTCTAAAACAGAGATTTTAAAAATACTAAGATACAATTCCATTTAGTCACTGAGTCATTGACTTTTTCAGAACTCATGTAAGTTACCATCATTATTCATAGATGGGAACATTCAGCCTGGGGAAATTAAAGTGATTGCTTAAAGGGAAACAGTAGGAAATGGTAGAATCAGCTGTCTGGTACTTCGGGTTTTAGAAAAGTATTAAAATCAAACAAGTCAAAACAGCCACCCTCCTCCATTTGTGTATTTGTAGAGTGTTCCACCCACCCCTCTACTCCTGGCAAAATGAGGAGATAGAAAAAACAATACTGTGATAGATGTCTGTTCAAATGCTGCCTCAATATGACTAGCTGTACAACTTGACCAATTTACCCAACTTTCATTTTCTTAAGTACAGCAATGATTTTATGAATGTGAATAGAAGGAAGTCTGGAAGCACCACTTTAACAATGACTATTTTTGTAATGTAGAGTTATGAGGCAGCTTTTACTTTTGTCCTCACGTATTTTTGTATTATTTGATTTTATGATCATATATTATTATTTAATAATGAAAATTTTCCTTTAAAGTCAATAAAATAACTATCAATTTTATTTAGTATTTACAAATAATATGTAAGATGTCAATTTAAACATATTATATACATGTGTGGGTGTATATATACACATATATTTTTTTTCTCATTCAATATCAGGCATATGATGGCTACAGGAAACATGAAACTCGGGAACCACTTCGGTTTCACATGTTCAGATAATATGTTATGACTTTTGCTTCAGAAAACGTGGCCTCAGTTGTATATTCAATTTTGTTCTTTTATTCCAGTTCTCAATTAGCTCTTATTTCATCTTTCACCGTAGTAACTACAGAGGAGAAAAGCATGTTTTGTCTCATTCTTAATCTCATTTATTTCATAATCTTCAAGGATTTTTTCTTCAAGATGGCTATAATTTTAAAAGTTCCACAGGTGAACTATCTGGATCCCCAAAGAAACCTCTTTGTACTAGACATTGGTTTTGTAGTTGGAATTATCTGGTTCTCCATTTACCAAATATGGGATCATGGTCCATTTACCTAATCTTTGGGTAAATTAGTCTCATCTGTAAAGCAAATGCAAGCAAACTTAACCCTCAGGATTGTTGTGATAATTAAATGAGTTAAAATTCTCAAGTGTCTGATATGATGGAGAATAAACAAAGATAAATTTCCTTCTGCTTCGTGACTTAAATCCAATAATCACTGTAACTCTTGTCCCAGGTAAAAATTTACTTATTTATTTTTTAAAAAATTGGATGTGGATTTTAACAATCTGTTTTGAAGAATACAGTATTTCCCCCTTGTTCACAGTTTCACTTTCCACCATTTCAGTTACATGCAATCAACCATAGTTTGAAAATATTTAGTGGAAAAATCCAGAAATAAACATTTCATAAGTTTTAAATTGCATGCCATTCTAAGTGACATGATGAAATCTCATGCCTTTGTGCTCTCTCTGTTTCACCTGGATTGCAAATCATGCCTTTGTACAGAGTATCCATGCTGTGTATGCTCCTCGCCCCTTAGTCACCAAGTAGCCCTCTTGGTTATCAAATCTGCTGTCACTGTATCCCAGTAATTGTGTTCAAGTCACCCTTATTTTACTTAATAATGTCCCCAAACAATCAGAGTAGTGATGCTGGCAGTTCAGACATGCGAAAGAGGTCACAAAGTGCTTCTTTTAAGTGAAAAGGTGAACGTTCTTGACTTAATAAGGCATTTTATCATCTCTTATCATCATAAGAAAGGTGAGTAAAATATTAAGATATTTTAAGAGAGAGAGACCACATTTACATAATTTTTGTTACAGTATATTTTTATAATTGTTCTATTTTATTACCAGTTATTGTTAATCTCTTACTATGCCTAATTTATAAATTAAACTTTATTATAGGTATGTTTGTATAGAATAAAAATATAGTACACATAGGGTTTGTTTCTATCCATGCTTTCAGGAGTCCATTGGGGAATCTCAGAACGAATCCCTGTGGATAAGAAGGGACTGCTGTGATTGAATCTCTTTGTGGAGTAACTAAGATGACCAGCTGACAATCTTTTCTACTTTAATGTGAGGTTGATTTTACCCTAAATCATCTATGCTACCAGGCAGCCTTCACATTATAAAGGAGTAGAATTAAAAATCCTCAAAGCCAAAGTAGCAATGAAATAAAATTCCTGAAGCCCAAAGACCAAGTGAAGGGCACTATGATATGTGAGAAGATTCTGGCACTCATGAAAAGTACTACAAAATATTTTGTTGTCTTCAGATTTATGAAGTACTTTCTCCCCACTAATGTTCAAAATAGAAAACCTGTTCAAAAAGAAAAGCTAAAAAGAAGAATATAAAATTTATCTATAATCATACCATTCAGAAGCAACCACTCTTCACATTTTGGGCTTTTCTTTCAGTCTGTTTTCTATTGAATACAACAGTCCTTAAATAATGTTGCTTTATTTAAAGTCATTTTGTCCTAACGTTGATGAGGAAAAAAATTGATTTCTTCCTAGAACCACTGTCTGTGGGGAGTTTGTATGATCTCCCCATGTCTGCGTGGGTTTTCTCCAGGTACTCTGGTTTCCTCCCACCTCCCAAAGCTGTGCATGTTAATTGGCGGGTCTACACTGTCCCAGTCTGAGTGAGTTTGGGCATGGGTATGAGTGCACCCTGCATGGAAGGACGTCCTGTCCAGGGTGAGTCCCACCTTGTGCCCTGAGCTGCCCAGAGATGCTCTGGCCACCAGCAACCCTGAACTGGAATAAGCAGGTCAGAAAAGAATTCTCTTACTTGTTTTTATTCATCTCCCTTAAAAGTATGTATAGCTCACATCTGTTTCGATGTTTAATATTAGAGATGTTTTGGGTCTTTATTTAGAAGTTTGGTGATGTTTTGTGACCAGGAATATGCAGCAGGTACTTAAATCTTGTTTATATTAATGAGCATCTGGTAAAATTGGCTTAAAGTAAGTTTCCAAGAACCCATTGATGATGTTGAGAATTTCCTGTATGTAGATATATTTTATGTATGAGGTTTGAGGGTGTGAGTGGGGAGTGCAGTGTGTTTATGTTCCTAGTTGTAGGTAATAAAACATACATGTGTTTGTATCTTTTCCTCTTACTTAATGTTATATTATAAACATTTTAATGTCATCAAATATTTCCAACATCATGATTTATAGAAGTTATAATTTATCATATAATTATGCCATAATTTCTTCTATTATTTTGGGCATCTACTCAATTTGCAGGTGTTCAACATTTTAAAATAACAGTGTGATGGATTTTCATTTATGTAAATCACCATCCACATCTCTTCAATATTTTTTCTTTGAGTCACCCTCAAAGAGTGTGAATTTTTTAAAGGTTCTTGATTCACCATGACAATAATTTTTCCAGGAAAAGTGTACCATTTTATACTTCTATCAGTAGTATATGAGAGCACTTTCCACATTTTATGTCTGTCATCATCATATATTAGCATCAATATGTTAATCTTTCATAATTTGCATTTATTTGATTACTAGTGAAGTTGAATACAGTGTTATGTTTACTCACACACACACACATGCACACACACACACGCACACATACACACACAGAGATTGATCTCCCTTTTTTTCAGCAAATACTATATAAGTTTTATTCCTATAGCAGTTTTAAAAAATTTATTTGAATTTATGTCATTAAGCAAGATCTTGGCTATAAACAATCACGTTGGCAGTATGAGTAATCAAATGCTTAAAACATTGTCAAGACTGCATTTGGGATACTTGCTTAGAAAGATGTCCTGCATGATACTATGCTTATGAGACTTCCATGTCTCTCTTTATTCTGGGCAGTTGGTAATTTTGTTGTTTACCTTGGTTTCCCCAGCAATGTCGAACTAGAAACTTTCTAACCTGCAAACATCTGCTTTTGTCATCAAAATTGAAAGATATAACTGAAAGAACAGATCTAGTCACAAACTGTATACATTTGTTCTGCAAAATCGAAATGACTAAACTTGAAAGCATTTTTAAGGACTCAGGCTCTAGTCAGCATATAGTTTAAGATTGGAGAAGGAGTGAATTTCCTTTGAAAGTAAGCACGAGGACCATACAGCCTAACAAGAGGTAACACCTTCAAAAATTATATCATCATTTCCACACTAATCACTGTGATTCTAAAAGTTCTTTTCTACACAGTCTGTTGGTACATTTTTATAAATTCTAAAAAAATCAGTAGTAATTGCAGTTTAGTGTGTATACATGTATATTTTAAATGGTCTTATTGTGCATGATTTTTCAAGATGTTAGCTTATTTTTCTGGGATGTCATGTTTTGTGCCTAGGACGATCAGCTTTGAAACATTTCAAATTAAATATTCCTAATTTGGGTAAAAACAACTTTTTATAGGAGTAAAATGTGGTTCAAGTCTTCAGCAGATTGAAGGATAAAACTGGATTATAAGAAGAGAGGTTTTATAAAGTGTTTCTTAAACCTTAGAGGAAGTTCATAAAATAATTTTATTGAATTCAAACATGACTCAGCTTCTAAAATTAATTTTGTAAATAGGAAAAAAGTAATTAAATTATTAAAGCTTCTTCATTTTAAAAGTTAACTTTATTATTATTATTATTTAGCTCATAGGAAAATTTATTTTTTACCTCTTTTAAAGCCTAGGTCTTTTTTAATAAATACACAATTGTCTGTGTGCTTTCTATGTCACACATTTAGTCTTAGATCCTGCCTGTGTGGGCTCAAACTGTCTAATAAAGGGCATACAACAATGACCTATATATCTGGAACACAAGGGTAATAAATCCAATTACTTGAGCACATCTATATTCTGATTTGTAGCAGCTTAATTTTTATATTTGGTCTTTAGCCAGTGCTTGACATGGAACAGAATTGAGTATTTGAGAGGAATTTCATTCGTTTATTCATTTTAACTGTGGTCCTTTCTGAATACATTCAGAGCTTTTCACAGCTACTATCTTCTAATTTTCAGAAACTAAATATACTTTCTATTAATCATTAATACTGTAAAACCTTTTATGTTCATTTTAGAAAAATTAGAAAACCCTGAAAAGTAAAATGAAAAAATATACATCCATTTTGAATTCTTCTTAATAGGTTGGCAGATATGCCAGTCTATTCTATATAATCCATATATAATCATTTTTACCAAATTGAATCATAGCACTTGATCATCTGCTTACTACACTGAATATCATATCTTTGACAGTAGGTATTTTATAAATTTGTTTTTAAGCAACTAACACCTAGGGCAAATATCTTGTTAGCCTGCAGACAAATTCGGTAGGGTCCAAGAAGTGTTTGCCAATCTTTTGAAAACGAGATTTCACATAAAATTTCAGATGTCTACTTTCTCTTGAAAGATGGGAAGCTCTACACTGCTTACAATCTTGGCCTCAGTTGATAGGAGCCTATTGTGGCTTCCAAGGTGGCCCGTCATAGCTGAACCTATGCTTTGCATTCAATGCCAAACTCCCCTGGTCTTCTTCCTCCTTCATGTTTCTGCCTGAGTCCTGAAGGCAGTCGAGTTGGTCTAGTGTAGCATTTTTCCCCAAAGCTCTGCTGGCCCTAAGGCAAGGGTTGGACTTTTGTGGGAATGTTTTCAGGATGCTACAATGCTCGGAGGGTCCTGCTGGTATCTAGTGGGCCGGTCTCACGAATGTAAGAATTCCTTAATTCCTCATTAAGAATCCCTTAATGAGAAGGACAGTGCTGCACCCGAAAAATTTTTTCTTGTCTCCTACATTTTAAAATATCTCTTTCAATACTCATTTGGGTAAGACACTTGTTTATAATTATTTGAGCTCAGGAACAAAATCTGTTTGCGCATACCAAAACTGTTTTTATTCAGTTTTAGTATAGAGTGAATTTTCTAGGACTATGACTACCGTATAATTTCAGGTTTTCTTATTAGGAGCTTTACTGTGAATTGTGCACCATTTGGACCATGTCATTTCATTGACAACAATGTAACTTAATGGTGCCTGAATAACCAACACACACAGCTCCATCAGTGTGCATTTGTAGTTTCCAATACAGAGAAAAAGGAAAGTTGAGACTCCTCAAATTCTTTTATGAATAAGGAATAATTGTCAGTTTCTATGGGAGAATATTAATCATTTTTCATGTTTTCTTTACTTCTGTAGTCTGTAGTTTGCCTTAGCATGTTATCTATACTGATGTTAATCTTATTTTCCTTTTATTTCAATGTGTGCCTATAAGTCTGGTTTATCTATCTATCTATCTATCTATCTATCTATCTATCTATCTATCTATCTATTTATTTTTCAGCAACAGATTTTGTTCTAATGTTCTCTCAACCCTCCAGTCTTTTACTTTCCTTCTTGTAAGGCCTGGCTTCTTATTACTTTGCTTCAATCTGTATTCACTCATTGGTAGCAGGGCAGGCATTGCAGGAATTCTTAAATGGGTAACTACTCATGCCTGGGAGCACTGTATTGATTTTTAAAAAATACACCATGGAGGTTGGGTATAGAATCCAAAAGTTTCATTCTAGATTAGCAAAAAAGGCATTGCAAATTACTTGTTTTAAAAGCAGGGCTTTGTGTTTGATAAGCTTAACATTCTAGGTGAGCCTCAAGGATGCATGTAAGTCCTAAAGAGGCTGAAAGTCTTCTAGAAAGATGGACAACACAGAAGTTTGTTATGGCTAGACTTAGAGGATGAAGAAATATTCTCTAGGATTTCAGAGAGAAGCAAGTGGGTATGTTGAGATGAGGGAGAAAGGCTTCTGGAAGGGGCTGAGGAGGTGTCATGAATCTAAATTTTTGGGGAGACTCCATAGAGTTTTAGAGATGAGAGTGAAGGCAGTTCCCTCCTTTTCTCTGCTTTCTTTCTGCTCTGGAACTCTGTATCTTTCCCTCTGCCTTTCTTGAAGATACAGAAGCTACTGGTATGAGTGAGGGATTAAAACAACTTGGTCAAGACTATGAAGTTTTGATTTTAGGTATTTTTTCTCACCTTAAAGTCAGACAAATATAAAGATGTGACCTGGAGGGCTAAGAACTAAGCAGTTATTGCTCTTCAAAGGATATTGTGGATGGGATCTCAGAGTCAGGCATCACTTGTATTTCAGTTTAGTATGCTGCATTTTCTTAGCTCTAATTAGAAAAAAAATTATAGAGATGGAAAATAAATTCAATAGCTCTCCAGAGTTTTTCCTTTATTTTATTAAGTGAGTAATATTGAGAAGGAAGAATACTAAGAGTGAGAATAGTGAATTGCAAGTTTCCTTAGCCTGCCTCAGTTTACCAATTCATTTTGCAACACCATCACTGCATGTGAATATATAAAAATTTCTCTGAAGGGACACTTTCTCAGCCAATCAGAGAGAAGGGTTAATGAGCCTTCATTGATGATTTGGTTTTTAGACATTCTTTTTTTGAATGCCATCATCCTTAGATATGGTGGGAAATATACTTCAAAATGAATACTCTAGATTTAATTGAAATGCCATTCATTTAAGTAGCTCAGAAAATTGTATGATGTAGGGTTCTTGGGTTTTTGTATGTTGCAATCTGTTGCAGTTGTATCACCATTTCAAAAGTGCTTAATTTCATTAAAACCCGTCTTAAGCTCTGTGTTTTCTTTTCCTTTATTACAGATCTTTATAGCTAGAAAACAGTTCATAGCTTCTTCAGAGGATGTGTATTTTTCCCTTATCCAGAGGCACATATCTACTACTTTGTCCTGTGTTTTAATTGCTAAACTCCAGAGGAAGAGAATCATCTGAGCCAGGGCCCCAAGTTGTGGAAGTCTCTATATCCGGCAAACTGGTAAACTGGCTCCATTCCAGGGCAGAATAATTTATCAACAAATGAAACACCAGCTACTTCCCACACGTCCTCTGATTGCATTAAAAATCACTCCCCTTCCCACCCATCTGATGGGGTTTGCTTAGAGCATGCAGCTGACATTCTCTTTCCTCCTCCTCATTTTGTTGAATGCTGGTTTTAGTCTCTTAGATTTCTTATTAATAGTAATAAAATCTTCATTCATCAACTGTCTAATCCCTATGAACTAGATATTGACACTCTCTTTCCCCACAAGTTATGCTTGTTTTTATAAAGTTGTGCTGTAGCAGGAAAGTGAGCTGGAAAACGGACTTTGCGTCTGTAGCATCAGGTACTATTTAACCAGAGGGAGGGACTGATAAAATTAGCAAGTTGACTAACCACTTCCCTTCCTTGTGGCTCTTTAATATTATAACGGATACAGTAAAGTTCAGAAGGACTGGGCTAGTTTTTGAAACCACGGCACACTTTGGCAAAGAGGGAATGCACAACAGAACCGGTAAGTTTCTTTCTTTTGATTTTTAAAGAGAACTGTGAAAAGGATATCGGGGGTGGGGATTTTAAAGTTTGACTATGCAAATAGTCTTTAGTAGTTTGCAGGCTGTGGAAAGATAAACCCGTTATGAGGAGGGAAGCAAAAGGTTTTCCCATCTGCAGCAGTAGCTCCAGCAACAACAAAACACATTCAAGTGAGAAAAAAATTCAACTCTGGGGCTGTCTTTGCTGTTTCGGATCAACAAGGCTGAGATATTCTGAGGGTTGGAGGGGAGGATTCTTGTTTTAGTCAAATTTCTGATAAATAAGTTTCTATACTCTCAGTTCTTGAAATCCAGACTTTGGCATCATCAGCAGAGGCACTGAGTAAACCAGACTGTCTCTCTGGATCCCGAAACAGTTTAAGATCTTCTGTTATCTTTGTGGTGGAAATTTTTCTTACTTTCAAGTTTTTATTATGGAAAATCTCAAACACAAACAAAAGTAGAGTCATCATTCCCTGTGCAGCTATCACACAGCTTTAAGAGCTGTGAACTCCTCGGGGCTCCTGTTGGTTTGTTCACATCTCTGTGATGCCCTCCCTCTCTTTAGATAAATCACAAGATTTGAAATGTGCCCATTGTGAATATTCAATGAAAGAGACCCAGGACCTCCCAAAGGCTCATTCCAGTTCAGTAATATAAGTTTTAGGGAAATATTATTACAGAAAATTTAATTAGGAGTCTGAGAAAGCAAGACCAAGTTACTAATGGTGGTTTTACCAGTGGGAGTGAGAGGGTGATAGTTAAGATCAGGGACTCTGGAGCCAGACTATTTGGGGCCAAATTTTGATTCCATTGCAAACTAGTGTCCATGTAAAAGTTTCATAACCTTTCTATGCCTCAGAAATGAAAATAATACTGATCTTCCGAAGACAGGAGACAATGAGGCTGTGCCTGTAAAGACTTCACCACTTGCTGAAGAGTGCTCACTATAGGTTAGCCCCAGAACTGTTTGCTGAAACTATTAGAATGATCATAGAGATGAAATGTGTTTAAGCAGAAAGCTCGGTTGTCTTATGAGCATATCTTTCTCCTAGTTATTTATTTGGTGACGCGAAAGTAGGACATGTCTGCAGTGAGATCTCTTACTTGCTCCCGGGTCTCTGGAAACTCTCTGCTTCTCCTCTTCCCCACCAGTTTTGAGTTAACTCTCTCTAACAACAAATAGTGTCAGAGGAAGACTTTGAGGAAGAGGGAGTGGAAATTTGTCTAAGCCCACGCAGCAAGGAGTGGATTTGAGGAAGAGTCATGGGCTCCTCTAATCCCAGTCAAGGGATGTATTGTGGTTGGGTTTAGGCAAACCTACTGGGCCTTCAAGGCTGCCTCACATGTGAGTTCTTGTCCTTTCTTCTCCGAGACAGAAGTCTCTTGGCTTGCCCCAGCTTTCCAGGGTTATAAGCTGCCTTGATCTATTTTTGTATTAGTAATAAAGATGGTGAAATACTGAAGATGGCAGCTGGGGAAGTGAGGACCTTCCCTAATTTATTACTTCTCTATCACATTGAGAAAAAATACTAATGGCTGCTATTTACTGAGCATTTACTACGTGCCTGTAGCTGCACTGAATGATGTTCTCATTTAATCATCCTAATATCCCCATGTGACATATACTGTTATTATCTTCATTTTATAGATAGGGAAACTGGGGCATGGAGAGATTGAGCAATTTTGATTACCCAAGCTAATAAGCGATAGCTAGGATTTTGTTCCAGGTCTCTTTAACTTAACCACTTCTTGAGCATTTGTCCATAAGAAATCAGTTCATTCACACATGTGCAATCAAAATGCATCCAGGATTTTGCTCTTAGCCTTACTTAGGGTGAAATTCATCAATATTCCTTTAAAGCAAGCTGAATGGAAAAGCTTTTGTTTAGCACTAGTTTTTACCACAGTGAATTTTCATAATGCCTAATTATAAGGTGGAAATTTATCATGAATCTTGACAAATACAGGGCCTGGGGAGGTTGGGGGTAGAGTTATCACTGTAAATATCAAAGTAAATCTTGAAATGAGAGGATAAAAAAGAAATGCTTTTTTAGTAAATTAACTAGGCCTCAATGGTAGATTTTGTTTTTTAAGAGCATTTGTCTCTTTTGAGTTTTAGTAAACGATGGGTGAAATTCATCTAAGTCAATTTTCAAGAACATGCAGTGCTGTTGTAAAACAAATGATAAACACGGATACGCTGCAGAAATGAAAATTGGCTGAATCTTCCAGGAGGTGCTGAAAAGAACTGGGACATGCACAGTCAGACATTTTAGAAACCTGGAATTGACTTTCAGTGCTTTTTCTTTTAGATCCCTGGTACAACTGTAAAAATAGATCCAAATGTGTGAATGAAGAGAGAAGTCAATTTCACAACTTTGGAGAATTTTTTTTCCCCCTCCAATGGAGTAATGGTGCATTTAAATTTTTTTCCTTCACTGAGAAGTAGCACTTTCTGGAATATCCAGCTAAAAATGAAAGCATCAGATAAAAATGATTGATTTCTCTTATCAGCCAATCTGATAGGATCAGCAATCTTTCATCTTTATCTCTTCTTCATTGCCTACAGTACTTTTGTCATTTTGATAGGATCAGCCAAGTTTACTTATAAAAAAATTGAAAGAGATTTGAAATACTGCTGTCTTTTTGCAGAGAAGGGAGGAGATGTTTAAATGGAATTGAAGCTGCCAGTGGGGGAGGGAGTACAATGGGAAGGTTCATTGCTGTAAAGAATCCTTGGATCCTTAAATCTTTGAGAAAACAAAGAGGCTATTTAATACTGGCAATTGCAATCCACTTTTTTTCCAGAATTATTCCACCACTCATCTTTGCTTTTTCCTTTCTTTTTTCATCTTTCTTTTTCTTTTCTTTTTTCTCTTCATTTTTTTCTTTTTTCTTTTCCCTTCTTCTTCCTCCTCCTCCTCCTCGTCGTCGTCCTCCTCCTCCTCGTCGTCGTCCTCCTCCTCCTCCTCCTCCTCCTCCTCCTCCTCCTCCTCCTCCTCTTCTTTCTTTTTGGTGTGTGTGTGTGTGTGTGTGTGTGTGTGTGTGTGTGTGTGTGTGTGTCTAAAATCTTTATCTCATAAAATACATCATTTACAACTTATAAAGTAGGATTTAAGGTCAGGAATTTTCACATCTGTTTATGGTTAGAAACAAATTGAGAAGCGCCTTTTAGCTTGTCAGGGTCTCCTTCTTTGAGCACTAATGTTTCTGATGGGCTTGGTTACCTCTACTTGGTGACTGAATATCAATGCCCTTATGTTGCCAAATCCACCTTTTCTGCTCTAATCTTTAACACTTCTCAGTGCTGTTTGGAGCTTAAATGTTTTATTAAAAGTCTTGACTAAATGAAGCATATTTTTTTTTTGAGGTGAATTCTCTTTCTCTCTCTCTTTTTTTTTAACCATTTAGTCATTATTTTTTTAGTATCACCTGCCCTAGATAACCACAGGTCAATAATCCTATCTTCAATCCTCAGAAAACTTATAGAGTAGGGGATGAAAAAAGTTGTATGAAGTGAGGTAACCTGTAGTTTATAAAATATATTTTACCTTATTCTGTCTTCATTGTACTAACTACATTGGGAAAGGCAGTGTGTGTGTGGATAACAGCCATGGTTCAAATCCTGTTACTCTGTGATCTGGGGTATTTTATTAACCTTTGTAAGCCTTTAATTCCTTACCTGTAAAATGATACTGAGCTCATAGGGGTGTCGCTTGAATTATGTGATGGTACATGTTAAATATTTTTATAGCATGCCATATATAATTTGAGGGAATCAGGAAAAGCCTCTCTCAAGCAAGGTTCACTTTAAGATGAGCCTGAATGACACAGAAAAACCCTCTAGTCACAGGGAACTGTATGTGCCAAAGTGGTAAAGAGTTTGGCTTCTCTGAGAAAGAGAGTAAAGGCCAGCAGGGCTGAATGATGTAAAAAGGGGAAAGTTACTTGGAGGTATCAGCAGCAGAGTCCAGCTTGTTCAGGGCCTAGTAGGTCATGGTAGGGAGGTTGTGTCCTGTTCTAAGTGCAATCAGAAGTAATTGAAAGTTTACACAGGAAGTTGTATGATCTGAATACAACTTTTAAATGAGTAGCAAAGTGGAAACTAGTTTCTCAAGGAGCAAGAGTAGGCAGAAACAGATCAGAAAACGTTTATAGTAGCCTAGTCTAGAAATGGTGGTAGCCTGAACTAAGTAGTGTCAGTGGGGAAAAAGGTGGTGGATAGAGCTGAGAGATCTTGTACAATCAATAGACTTGGGAAAGAATTGCATTTGAAGCTGGGAGTGAAGAATGTCCATTATGATCCTATGGCGTGAGCAGTTGCGTCTAGGGAGATGTCATACACAAAGATGGGGAAAATTGGAAGAATAGGCTTAGACACCTCAGTTGAAAAGCTGTTGAAACATTAAAAGGAGTATGTCAAGTAGGCAATTGATGGTATGTTGATAGTATGGATTTAGATGATCACTTAGGGAGACAGTATGAAGTGAGAAAAGTACATAACTGTGGGAAACTCCAACATTTAGAAGACAGGTACAGGAAAAGTGATCAGTAAAAAAGATGGACAAATAATGGCCAGAGAATAGAGAAAATCCAGAAAACACAGAATATTCAGAAGAAAGAAGTGATTATCTATGTTCAATACTAAATAAAAAACTAATAAATTATCAAAAAATCATGAGATTTGGTAATGTGGAACTCACTGTCATACGGTAAACTGGCAGAAAATTTAATTTTTAAAAAATGTTATTGCATTCTGATTTTAACTAATTAGTTTTACTATTCACTAATTGAATAAATACATGAAAACTAATTCTATTTAAGAGTCCTGTTAGTTTTCCAATGGTGGTATATTTATAAATTTTCTTATTTTATTTTTATGTGACTGTATAATATTTAGGGAAATAATGATAAATTATTTATGATGTTCTAAATTTATTTTCCCTCAAGTGTAAACTGCTTGAAACCAGCACTTTCTTTATATTTGTATTCCCAATGTCAAGGCCAATGGGTACCATTGCTCAGGGTGCCATTCACAAAGACCAGGGGTTCTCAACTGGAGCCATTTGGTAATGCCTGGAGATAATTTTGAATGTCACAACTGGGGAGAAGGTATGCTACTAGTTCCTAGTAGGAAGGGAACAAGGATACTGCTAAATAGTCTACAACACATAGACAACTTTACACAATAAATTATCTGACCTAACATGTCAATAGTGCTGAGTCTGACATAAGCTATGTTACAGACCTGCTCAGTGCCACTGTGAGGCTTGGCAATAGTAGGTTATTCACCTTAGCTTTTCTGCAAGAGAATAGGCCTCTCTTACTTTTTTTTTTTTTTTTTTCATGGAACGGGGTTGTCAGAAGCTAAAGGGAGGGGAAAATGGGAAGTTTCTGTTCAATGGGTATAGAGTTTGAGTTAAGCAAGATGAAAAGGTTCTGGAGATCTGATGTACAACATTGTTATATGTTTCTTCTTTTTTTTTTTTGTAACAAAATTTAAAAAAATGTCTATGCCTCTAGAATGAATTGGCAAGGGGAAGGGTGGAAGGAATTAAGCTTAATGACTGAGAAATGTAGGCATATGGCTGGAAAACCTTGCACCGAGTTGGGGACAGTGACACCATCAGAAAGAAGTAAACATTTTCTGTGATTGTATCTGTGGATAAAGGAGGAGCCCAAGATCAAAGTGACAGTGTTTTAAACACAATTTAGAATGGAGGTTTTATTAACAGAAACACAGAAGGGGTCAGGAGACAAGAAGCACAAGAATAAAGTTGATTTTGTATTCTGTCTTACTTTAAGAAGATCAAAGTACCACAGTAAGTATGATATGGTTTGATTTGGAGTTTTCATATGACTTGGAACAAGTTTTTAGTCCTAATTGGAAGGTGTGTAATTAACAGAAGACTCAGAGGTGGCATACGTGCTAGGTAACATTGTAACATCAGCAAAGTTTGTTTCTAGAGTGCCATTCTGCTTTGTGTTGGTTTTGCTGGTTCTGAGTTTCCTCCTTTTCAAAATAAGATGTTGGTCTAGATGATTCATGTAATCATTTAAACATTTTCTCTGCCTTTTGAGCATTTCTTTTGTTAACCTTTTTGATCTTCTTACCTGGTAGATCCTAAGCCTGAGAGTTTTCACTCTGCTTTTCTCCCTCACACCAGATTTATACAGTTCTATGTTCCCTTTTCTCAGAGGCCTGCTAGTTAGTAATGCTAATGTGTTAAGTCTGTATTATTCACAGTAATTCACAATACGCTATTATTGGCCTAATATATTCACTCCCAGATGGCATCTTCACTTGGGGGCTTCATTGCCTGCCCATAAAATGGTGCTTAATGGTGGGCTATTCAGGTACTATGGCACATGTAAGTCAAAAATATCTATATTACTATTATTTATTTTCTCAAGTACTCTTTTTGGACCATGTTTATCTAACCTTTATCAAACATAACATTAGAAAAATTTTTAAAAGACCTAAATTTTCTTACTTGAGATGATTTTAAAATAAATTTTTACTTCTACAGAGATTAACATTCTTTTATTCACCTTGGACTTGATTGGGTAGGTACTTACATCAGTTTTTCTGTGATCGTATTACTTGCATAGGACACTGTTAGGCGTGTGTTACAGCCACTAGGATGTTTTCAGTATTCCCATGTGAAAAGTTACAAAAACAAAGAGTAAACCTGCTATTTTAGATTTACCTATAAGAAAACTAAAATTTTATTAAACTTGTATCAGAATTTAGTGGTTTCATAATAACATCATGAATGAAAACCCAGTAGGTGGGATAAAAAGTATTTTATATTTACAGTTAAGGTTGAATCTGTTTGATTCAAAATGATAGAAGTTAGATTTTAAAGTTTTTTGGAGGCCCACTTTTCTCAAGTCTCCAAATGAATAAAGATATTCATATAATTATAATTGTTTATTAATAAAAATGGAATTAAAATGACAGCAAAAGAACAGCCTCAGGTGTGTGCCTCTGCATTTTAAAATGGTATTTAATGTTTATGCAAAAGTAAGACTTTAAAAAAATTATTTTAGAAAGTTATTAGCACATTGGTTGTATAGCTCCTAAGATTTTTTTCTTTGGTAACACTGCATAAAATTTGAAACCTTTTTTGCTTCAAAATTTGACCTACTTAGAAGTGTTCTGATAATTCCAATGTAATATATTCCCTCAGTTTTGTAAGCGCCTTTGGGTAATGTATTAGAGAGGCAAGTAATCTCATCAAGAAACGTAATGGACCCTATCACATTTCAAGATATGTTTTTTTCTATTACTTCTGCTTCAAATTTAGTTCTGTGTTTAATGATACCACACTCTACTGGCAAGGGTACTTTTCTAGTAGTTTAACTCTCTTTGCATACAAATGGCGTTTTGGGTCTCGATGCCATTGCAGATTATTTTTTTCCTTGAAATGAAGTTACATAATTTGATTTTTTACAGTTAGACAAGAAAGTGTTTGTTCATCTTGAGAGGTTAGAGAAAGAAAGGCTGTCACTGAATAAAAGGCATGGCTTGACACAATTTGAAAAATGGGTTGAGAAAGCAGAGGCAAACTTGTATTTGGATGAAAAGTGTGATTGGTCTGGTAGTGAAGGAAAATCTCCAGGATCTGTCATTTGGGGCTTTGCCGTGGAGAGGGAAATTGCACAGAGGAAGGGACCCCCTTTTTCCTGCACTTTAGCATTTTCCTCTTGCTTGACTCCAGTGAGCTGCATATTTTAGTCAAGATGTTAAAATATGAAGACTTCTCAAGAAATTCTTTTGACACATAAGATATTATTTATTATCTAGACTTTTACAAGAGATATTGAGTAACTTATCTAGAAACTCTGATATCACCACCCTAAAATCCAGGTCTTTCTCCTCCTAGTGCTGTCTCTAGATATGCTTTCTTTCTAAGGAATGGCAAGGGTAAGATCTGATTTTAACAGGTGGATAGCATCTTTTTATAAACATCATGTTTGCTTTGTCTTACCAATACCTTAATAAAGAAGCAATGAACTAAAGAACCTATTAAAAGCAGGTTGTGTAACCCATTACAGAAATATATTTAATAATATATAAAACATTTCTGTATACTAAGTGGGAAAAAAGCAGATTATAAAGCATTGTATTAATTATATGTAGAGGTATTTTATAAAAATAAAATTAAGAATATATTGATTCAGTTTTTCAGTTTGCAAATACCTTAAGAAAATGTAAGTAAATATCTTAATGAGTATAAGTTTTAAAGTTCTTAAACTATATATAATACATATTATTTCCATGAGCCTTATCTTGTCTATGCTTGCTTTTAAAGACATTTCTGGCATATTTTAGAAGAAAAAGATGATTTCATATATGTAGCTGACAAAAATTACTTTTAGGTGAAACAATAATTTTAGGAATGGTCATGAAACAGCAGTTGAAAACTCTGAAATTTTAGATTCTAGTTAATATAACAAAGAACCATTTATACGATTCTTCACGAACCATGCTGAGAAAAATACTATCAATTAAAGAATTAAGGGGAGTTAAAAATTTAACTTGTTTCTGTAAAGCTGAAGTTAATAAATGCAAATGTTTTGTTCTATAAAGGAAAACACTCTTTCTTTCACAGTACTTTTTTTAAAAATAATTTTTTTATGGCATGTGCATTTCAAAGACCGTATTCTACTTATTTTGTATAAAATTGCTTAAAAGAATATTCCGTCAAGTTAAATGTTCAGTTGGAACTCTCCAGCTTTTTAATATAAGCATTAGAATTATAATTTAAGGTAAAAAAGTCACGAGCTATTGTCTAAGTGATTTGAAAATATGTCTATATTCTCAGATGGAGCAAGTTAATTTAAGAGTGGTAGTTGAAGTTACATTTTGTGATAGAATGTGGCGTTATCTTTATTTTAACTTTACACTAGGTATAATTATAGCAAAAACAAAGCAAAACAAACAATCTAGACACTACATTTTTTTGCAGAGAGTGGTTTAATCTTCTGTTTTATTTCAGAGACTTAGTTTTCATTTAGTATCCCTCTGAGATAGTAAATAGCTTAATACTTTCTTTCATATCACTATCCAAGCTTTTAAATGTACAATAGAGACAAAAATTTTGACTCTTACTGCATTTGGATGCATTAATTTACATATATAAAAATATTCAACAATCAGCATCTATAGAATGCATCACCATATTGTCTTTATTTGTAACACATATTACAGAGACTAAGGGATCAAAATTAGTTTGCCTGCAGGTGAGGACTTCCAGCCCCTCCTCTCTCCATCAGAAAGTCATGTCTAATCCTAAGGGCCAATGAAGGATGTGGTAGGGAAAAGTCTGCCTTGCTATTTAGAAATTCTCAGATGATAGATTCTCATCACACCTATGTTTTCCTATTTCTTCTCAACTACTACAGAATTCAGTGTTTAACAAAATGGATTTTGTATAAATCTTCTAACTTAGTATTTTTCATACCTTTGTTCTTGACTAAGTAATTCACTTAGCTGTTTAGTGACTCTGAAGCCTTATGTGTAGTTCTCCAAAATCTGAAATACTTAGATATTAAGGATGGAGTTCTCACTGTCCATTGGCAGTCTCCTTACGTGGAAATTTCTCTTCTAACATTAAGAGCCCGGGTTGCATTTAAGTAGACAATGTACATGTGATTAATAATACTCCCCAGTCTGCTTGTTTGTTTACCTTCTTGGGTGAGTGCCACTGATTTTATGCATTTAATTGCCACTTGTGACGTATGTCCACGTGCACAGTTCTCTAATCATGGTTCCAATGGGGACTCACTTGATATATGTAGTTTTTATGCATCATTTCAGTCAGAAAACAAGAAAAAAAATCATATGGTGATATTAAGTGTGTGATGTATTCTTTTTTGGTTAAGTCATTGCTAACCTGTGTGGTGTGTTTGGAGCTGGGGGTTGGGACATCATGGAAAGGGCATTGGTATTGAAGCTAAGATGATCTGGGCATAAACAGTATCACTGACTAGCTAAATGACATTTGCAAATTGAATTTACCTTTCTGATCCTCAGTTTCTTCATCTGTAATCTTGACTTTGTAAGGTGGTAGTGAAGGTAAAATGAAATACTTTATATAAAACTTAAACTTAACCTTCTAGATGACATAGACAAATTGATTTTAATTTTTTTGTTTGTTTCTTTATCTGTAATGTTTACTCTGTAAGGTGATATAGTAAAGGTACGATGAAATAATTATGTAAAACTAGGAATTAACCTTCTAGGGTACATACTGTGTCTAGTCTCTCCTACAGTGTTTGGGCATAATGAGTATTCAGTAATTATTTGTTTGAATTAATTAAGGCACTTGGAATGAATACTGGTAGGTGCTCATTCAACAAGTATTAGTTTCATGCTTTTCTGTTTTTGGGTTTCTATATCTAATTGATTTACTAGCTAACAGTAGTTAAGACTTCAGTTAAATAATTTTTTTTCAGGTTCTAATTTCCCACATATGTAATATTAAGTGTAATTTTGTCAATTGATCTTTTCATGGCCTTTTCTAAAAGCATATTTCACTAGATACAGTTGCATAAATTAGCCACTAAGAGAGTGATGGTTTTTCATAGGAAGGGCAGAACATGAATTAATGCAATTATTAAATGTGTGGTAAATTCATCCTACCCTATCATAGTCAGGTAACTAACACAATAAACTAAATTTTCAGAGATGGTGAAAGGGTAGTTATGGAATGAAACTTTAGATTCTTTATGTTAAAAAACATAGGTTTAGAGTCCATGGCAGGGATTGCTAGCTGTCTACCAAAAGTTTTTCTCCTTGTTCCATGGAGATAAAATGATAGTTGAGCACATGCTGACTAGCTGGGCACTACAGTTTTCTGTCCCCATCTGGGATGGGATGACCATGAACTAAGTTCTTGTCAACAGATTTTGAGTGGATCTGTGTTTTAAGACATTAGTTTGTTATTCTCCACGCTTCTTCCCTTTCTGTTGGCTAGAACCTCAGATGGATTCTATAAGTTGACAAAAGTGATCTAGAAAATGTCAGGGCAAAAGATGAAAAGAATATTGGTTGTGGAGGCACTGCTAATCTAGAATTTTGTACAAAAGAGAAATAAGCTTTTCAGTTGTTTAAATCACTGTATTATTTCTTTGTTGCAGCAGCTTAACTTACAAACGGACTGATGCAGAGTCCCATAGATTTTGGTTGATCTGGGCTCTGCCTGTTATGAGAAATGTGATCTTAGTCTCCAACCGGCAGTACTCTCGTGTTACATGGTGCTACTGTGGGATTATATGAGTTTAGGAGTTCAGAAGTGTATAGAAGGTGCATTAAGCATCTTCTATACACTGTCATTTAATATTCATGCCCAACTTATGAGTTAGAAATTACTACCTTGATTTTCTGTTATTTTCTATTGTTAATACTATTAATAATAGTAGTAGTATTAGTTCATTTGGCAAATCCTAACTGAGCACCTATTATAGATAAGATATTATGGATTGTACTGTGGGGACTGGAAGGCTATCCTTTCCTTCAGCTCTAGCAGGTTAATAGTACAGCAAACACAGACACATAAACAAGCCATGACAATGCAAATGCTCAGTATATGTTGAAGAGAAGTATCTTCACTGTACAAAAAAGGAAATGTGGTTTATTGAATCTTAGAACTTAGATCATCTACCAGGAGATCATAGAATATATCACCTTCTCCACTATTTACATTAAATTAATACTTGATAACTCAGGGAGATATACAAATATTCATGGAGACAGAGTGGTAATCTCTTTTTACTTAAGAATGTCTTGTGATTTCTTTAAAAGGAATTTCCAAGCAGCATGGAAGGGTGGTGCCCTGAATGGAAGATGATTCAGAATTGAACATGCTGTCCTAGATAGTCTTATCTGGTCCCACCTCCTCCTTCACATCCCCTTGCTAGGGAATCTATCTTCATAAAACAGGGTGTCACAGTCCTTAATTTTATTGGAATAAGGTAAACATTTTTTTTAAGAGCCTGAATTTTCAAATGACATTTCTTTATAGGAAAAAATAATAATTTTTTTTTTCTCAATGATCATTCTTCAGGGCAGGAAAGACCTTCCCTGACCAGCCCCATCTAAGTAGCCCCTTTCTCTCCTGGTTCATCTCTTTTATTAGACTCTGTATTTTTCCTTTATAGCCCCACTTTTTATAATTTTAATTTTATGTTTGAGGGTATTTGTTTTTATTCACATATTATGTATCTTCTGTCATCTTTGATCTCGGCTATAATTATATTTTTCCCCAAATAATGTGTGCAGGTTTCATAGTCTCGTGCCAGCCATATAGCAAGTGCTCAGTAAACAATTGTTGAATAAGAATATAGATGAATGATACTTGGTTTGAATAAAGGACAAATAAATTTTGTTGATTTCCTCTACATTCTCTTCCAATCCTGAAAAAAATAAGGAAACTGAAAACATGTTTTGGAACAGTGCACTCTTTAGAGTTCAGAAAACTACATTCAAATGTGCTGTTTCCTTCACCTTCTCTTACTCTGCAAAACCATATGTTCTCAAAGAACCATATCTAAACTCTAAGCTAAATAAAGTATGACTCTCCTTTAATCAGCAGGTTTCCTGGTCTATAAGTCAACAGAGGGAAGTAGTAATTCAATAGCCATTTGAATGACACAAAGTTATGCTCTACCGCTATGGAGAATACAAAAAAGCAAAGTTTCTGTTCTCTAGGTGGGAGTCTACTAGATGAGAAGAGAAAACATACACATAATGCACCATGCAGTATAGAACAAATAAAGAGTAAAAGTAATAATTGTTTAAAGGTTCAGAAAAGAGAGCTGGTACAATGGGCCGGGCTGATCAGGAAAACTTGGAGTAGGGGGGCTACTTTTCATTTTCAGAGACTCTTAGAACAAAGAAGGTAGCTTGAGCCAAGATGTGTGGGATGAAACATCAAGATGTATCTTACTTTGTGTCCACCCCAATCCTAAATAGGCCCTGAGGCAAGGAATCAAGTTTAAGTCTTTTACTTGGGAGGAAATTCCAGGAGACTCTAATAGGGGATATAAGAAAGAGAATGGAAAGCAGCCAAAAATATAATATGATATCAAGTAAATTGCTGGGCTGGGTAACTAAGGTTGAATTCTACAGTATACAACATGCACGTCAGAGACATTCTACCCAGGGGTGAGGAAGCTGAGGTACTTCCATAGCGACTCTTGGCCCAAGTCGTCACTCGAGAACTACTGGCCAGGGATGTGGGCGCAGGGATTTGATATCCCCAGCTCTTCTGACCACCAGGAAGGAAATACAGGTCCTGGCAGTTTGTAATCAAAGTCTGGCCAGTGTCTAAGGCAATGGTAAAGTTAAGTAGATATGGAGAGGCCACCAGCAGCATTGGCTACAGTATGTTTTCAAAAGCAGATCAGAGTGAAACAGCTTTAGACATGGTCCCAAACGGGTTTTATGTGATTCTGAACTAGCAGCATTTGTAAGAAAATTAATAGAAAGTTTTATGGAGGAGCACACAGGCAGGAAAATAAGGAGTCCATCAAATACCTTCTTAGTGCCATATCTGAAGTCAATAAGGCAGGTTAAACCTGTGTGTATAGATGGAAAAACTGAGATCCATAAGTATCAGGAAACCTGAACAAAGTCATATGGCTGGTGAGGGGAGAATTAGTATTAACTCCAAATCCCAAACTCCCGCTTATGCCTGTTGAGGTCTCTAGATTAATCTGCATCGCCTAGATTTTCTTGCACAATGCAAGTTTACGGAGACAAGCCAGAATTATTTGTAAAGCTGGGTTTGTGTTATGCTGTTTGGGAAGAACATTTCATTCCTAGCCCCATGAAATGTTCAGTCCCTTATGCAGTATTCATTTTCTCTACCTGGTATTCGTTTATCCTTGATTTAAACACCCATTTCCTTCACGGTTTTTCTAATGAAGCTTTGCGGATTTTCCAAAAAATATATTGTGTCAGTGACAGTTTATTCACCTTACTTACATAGTTTGAGGAACTGCTTGTTTAAATTTAGATACTGTTTCTGATGAAATGTTTTGACAAAGTAATACTAGCTTGATACTATTTAAAATATTTTGACAGATGGGAAAATTGTTTCAGTCTGAGTTGAGCAATACTTTATTGCAGTATTTTGCCAGTTAGAAAAAAATGGTAAAGGTAGCCTTACTGTTCCCAAAATAACATCCTTCCATTCTTCCCGAGAAAAGAAAGGCCTCCATTCAGTCATAGATTATAATATGTATACCACGTATGTTAAGAATTCATGCAATTTTAAAAAGAGGGAACATGTGGGGATTATTTCCAAACAGGGAACATTTATTGTTCTGTAAGCAAACAGACCCTAAAGAACTTTTAGGGACGTTTGTTGCTTTACCAGAGCTTTCTCGTACTCTGGTGGTGGCGCTCTCAATTAATGATGCTAAATCACTAGTATTTTAAATTTGCTGAAATGGAAATCCTCAAATACAGTTACTTTTATATCTTGGATTTTAGAATGCCATCTTAATGAAATATTTAAATCTCTCAAATTAGTTGTAAAGAAATAAAATGCAGGTGATCCTTGTTTTCGTTCTATGAAGCAAATGTGTTGAAGAGATATGCCAGAGCAGAGATTCTCAATGTAGTTACTGGACCAGGAGCATCAGCAGCACCTGAAAAACTTGTAATAAATACATACTCCCAGGCCTGACACCAGGCCTTCTAAATCAGACACTGATGAAGGCCAGTCACCTGGGTTCAAACAAGTCTTCCTGATCATCGTGATGCATGCTACAGTTTAATAAATAAACAGTTAGAATAGAGGCTGTCTAATTATCCCACAGAGTACTTCAAGGTTTGCCACATGGAAGGAGGAAGCATTGGTGAGGAATGATCTGGAAAGGTTCTCAGCTTTCTCCCTCCCCTCCTGTGCCACCGTCATGCCCCTGATGTGTGTCAGCTAGGGAGGCCTTGGTTTTCTGTTTTACATATCACAAAATTTCAGATTGGGTCTTGCCATTAAACAAAACTTTGAAAGCACTGGGATACATCTTTCTTTGGGGGCCCAGATAGGCTTCACATCTCTTACAGTGTTCATATGATTCTAGCCATGTGGCTCTAAAACTGGGTTTGATCAATAAAGAATTGGTCTATGTCTCAGACACAGCTTTGTACTAACCAGTATGTGCAAATCAGAATGCCAGTTTTATTTTTCAAATTACAATGAGGAGCATAGAAACAAAAGCTATATGCTCATCATGTGTAACTCCTCCCATTTTTCTATACTGTGCACAAGTTAACATATCCTTGTCCAGTGGTTGGATCACTGGTGAAACTTATTCAATCCCTTACCTCCTACATGTTGCTGCAGATGAGATGGAGAAATGGATTGTTTCTTTGCAAACATGTAATCAGTAGAAATAGAAAACATTTTCTCCAAGTAATCACAAACCTGTTTGAATCCTCTTCTCACACACACATGCACATACACACACAGTTTATTGTTCACCAGATTGTTGAGGGACCCTAAATCCAATGTCTCTCTTACTTGAACCGTGTTACATAAATTTACTATATTATTACTTTTCATTTTCTATTTCTTTTTAATTTTCCAAGTAATCCTTAACAATTATTTCTGTAGATATTTTAATGTTATTAAACTTCAATAAGATGTGTATTACATATATATATATATATTGCTACTATCAATTATATATTGTTATTTTTACTTCTCTGAGCTTTTTAGATGACGATGATGATGATGACAAAAATAGGTTATCATTATTATAACAAAGATCACAGAGGGTACCACTGAGAATGCTTATTAAATACTAAGCAGTGTACTAAATACATGGCATTTATTAATATATTTTCTTTTCTGTAGTAGTCAGCCTATAACAGAGGCTTTTAAACTTTTGAATGTTACCCCCAGTAAGAAGTTGAGACTTAGTACACTGTGTATATGTCATATATGAATGAAAAAATTCATGGTCAACTTTTACTGTGCTTACATTTCATGATTTTTTTTCCCCATTCTATTCCAGTTTATTCTGTCTCATTCAATTTAAGAAATTCCAGTTGTGACCCAGCAAGTTAATTCTATTACTCACACTAATGGGTTGCAACCTACAGAATGAAAGTTTGTGCTATCAGATTAGGTAGTATTATTATTATCCAAATTTTAGAGATAAGGGACTGGGCCTGCAGAGGTTATGTAAACTTTCCAATTTTACTTGGTAAGTACTCTCAGTGTTATCTTCTGTGATCTTTGTTACAATAAGAATAATCTATTTTTGTCATCATCATCATCATCTGCAAAACTCAGAGAAGTAAACAAGAAAAACAGATATATAATTGATAGTTTTGACAGACCCAGCGTCCAAGCCTAGGCATTCTTTCTCCAAGGCCCTTACTCATAGCACCACATTCTGTCTTGTCTGCTCAAAAACTTCTGACATTCACCCTCTGTCAAGCAGGACTGAACCAAATGGGGGATTTTTCTCTCAGGTATGAGAACAGTGTAGTATTGGCCTTGGAATTCCTAAATAGAGGGATTTAGAGATGAAGGGTAGATGTTGGCTAAGGAGACTGGCACCCTTTAAAAAAAAATGAGCTTGTTCGAGGAAGCTTTTGTAAGGAGGCTGATGTTGATTAATATGGAAAGGAAATGGCTGTTGCCACCAAACCACCTTCTTTGTGCTGCCATGGGAAGTTTATTTTAAACAATACAAAGAACAGTAGGTGGAAAAGATGTTTACCCAAAGTTAAAACAGTCTTTGTTATGTGGAGCTTCCTGGTGAATGGAGAAAAGATGAAATGGAAATCATTTGAATATTGTAGGGCTTTTTATCGTGACTTCTTGTAAGGCATATAGTTAAATGTGAAGCACTGCTCACCTGGCTGAATATTTTTGGACACAGGCATTATTCTCTCCCTAGTGTTCTTAAATATGATTTTAGAATATGTATGGGATATACGGGTACACAATTCAAAGATACAAAAGCTGTAGAATGAAAAGTCTGTATCTCTCCTGATTTTTTCTTGATTGTTCCTCTCCCCACTCCAGAATCATTCACTGTTACCTGTTGCCTGTATGGCCCTCCAGAATGTTGTCTCTCTGTTTGTGTGTTAAATATTAACATAAGACATTTCCTGGGCCTTGTTTTCTATAGAGAAGTACCTCTTTGCCTCTTTCTTTTTCATAGCTACATAATATTTCATTGTATAGATTTTCTAAAATTCATTTAACAGGTCTTATATTAACAGACATTAGGTAATTTCTGACCCTTTCAAGCCTGATTATTTTATAGGCAAATTGACCTTAGGGCTCTGAGCTCTCTGTCTGGACTCTCCTTCTTAGCAGGAGCTTGACAGTCCTCTGATGCGCCAGTGGGGAATGATAAAGATCAGACTGTTGTATTAGGTCAGGAAGTAGCTTGATCTCAGTTTTCTTGGATGCCTATTCTCAGCTTCTGAACAGTAATCATGGTAAGAAATCTTTATATTTTGCCCTCGGCAACATTCTCTTAGAAGATTAAAGTGGTCTCCTTGAAAGGGTTTAAGAAACAATTTTCTAACAGTTTGGTGGATTGGTTAGGGATGTTGAATATTTATTTTTAGAAGGACAAAATGTTTGTTCTCTGGAAGTTCTATCTGCTTTGTTCTTCATAGCCATCAATTTTTTTTTCAGATTTATTTTCCTATAATTCATGGAGATTTGGAAAATTATATAGAAGTTATGTATTTTCTTAAATGTATAGTTACCTATTTCTTTTTTCTATTATTTTGGAGACAGTCTGGGAACTGTTCAGTTTTACAAAGAAAACAGTTCTTCACCATCTGCATTTTCTGTCACTTATGCATTTAAAGAAGGTTTTAGGCATTTCAGAAAAAAATATTATTCAATATTAGTGAGTGATAATTATATGAGAAATTGACCAACAATCAAGTAGAAAATTCGTGGAAATGTATGGATAAGTGACTTGGTCTATCTATGTTTTTCTGCCTGAATTAAAGTCACACTAACTCATATATAACAAAATTGATGCTGTGTAGCCCATAATCTGAAGAAAACAATGCTGCAGATCCTTTGAGAAGTGACTTTAGAATTTAATATTTTCCTGTCAAGAGATTTATGACCTGTCATTGAAAATTATTAAGGCTCAGATCCAAATACTCAGTTTATTTCCTCTTGCTCAGCAGTTAGTAAAGACGTGGAACACATTAACCAGATATTAGTTAGCCAAGCCCAGGATTCAAGATTTGATATCCTCATCACCATGTGTGAATTTGGGAATATTTGGATTTTAATATATGCAAATGCTTTTATAATGTGTGATGTGTTAGGTGAAAAATTATTACACATGTCATCAATTTAATTTAAAGTGCTTCTCTTGAATATTTTATAAATCTCTGGAATAACAACATACCCTTAATGAGAATTAGAAAGTTTATGCTTTCTTATTTTGCTAAATCACATGGCCTCCACTGTGCTTAGCACACTACTTAATTCATCCCTTTATGCTAGGAATTTGATGTTAAAATAGAAAATAATTAACCATCCAATTTGGACTGCAATCATATTCATTTTGGAAATTTTATTTAGAGATATTTGATACACTTTTTGGAAGAGTTTTAGGGATCTATATTGGTTAATTTATATCTATGATTTGGTTATATATAAAATTAAAGTTAATCTAAGAGGACAGAATCAATATCTTTCTAAATTTAATGAGATGGCCAGCATCCAAGCAAGAGATTATCCTTTTTAGTATCCTCCTTTCTTCTTTTTCTTTCAGGGTAAGATAATTCCTTTGCCAAAGTGTGTTGGACAGTTCCCTGGTGACAGGTTCTATAGAAACCCATAACTGTGCTGTTAGCAACATGAGACAGAGGGGAGGGAAATGTGGGCAAGAAGGCCATTGTATTTTGGAGATAGTAATATGCCCACCCTATCTCCACATCACAGCCCAGCCAAAGGGACAATGTCCCATTTGCAGTGGATCTGCAGTGACTGTTTCTAAACCAAACTTATAAAAGAAAATGGTGCTTCAGGCTAAAGCATTTCAGAACAGAAAGACAGAACTAGTGAGGAAGTAAATTATAAATGGGACTATAACTTGCAGTTTGAGGATCCTAATATTTATAGTTATGTTTGATATGGGATGCCTGGAAACGTGGCAATAAATTGAAGCTGGGATTTTATTTCAGGTAATAACTTTCTATTTTATGTCTGGTGGAGCATCAGTAAAACAGAGTTTTAGAAGGGGTGAATTATACAACCTTTGGTCTTTATGTTTAATGCCATAACAGGTTTTTATGTTACTGAGAAATGTTGTTTATAATGTTTTAAGAAGGTAATTTGACTGTAGCTCCATGAAATAACTAGGTTGAGTTGTTATGATTGAAAGTATAGAAATTACTTGATGGGCAGATGCATTTTTTAGCAATAAATTCAAAATAAATTTAGTAATATTTAAGATACACGAATTATTTTTAATTTTGTATTAAAAAATGAATTCTGAAATTTTTATTTAATAATTCAGATTTTAATTCTTTATTTTGTGTCATCACAGATATTTATTCAGCAGCTACTATGGAGAAGACACAGTGGGGGGATGCAAAGGAACATAAGAAACATCTTTTTCCTCATTAGTTCTTAGCAATCTAATAGCAAAAACCTTGCAAAAGTACTGAAGATAAAAGTAACCATAACCATATGAAGGTTGTGATCTTATTGTAAGTGTCATGCAGAGTATCAAAACATATAAATCCCCATGTTAAAGAAAGTGGATTCCTTTTAGAAGACTATCAAGGACAGAAGAAACCTATATTTTGGGGGGTTCTGATTCAATTTACCTTTTTTGAAAATGAGAATTTATTAAGCATTTTACTAGCTAGCTGTCTGGGGCTGTTCTATGTGTTCTACATGTATAAATTCCTTGAATCCTGGACCTCTTTTGAGATGGGTACTATAATTATTATTTCTTTGGTGTAGATAAAGGAACTGGGGTAAAGAATGATTCACTAGTTGTTCAAGGTCACAGAGCTCATATTTGAGAAAGCTGGGTTAGGAAAACAGGCAGCAGGGCTTCACAGTCAACACTCCTAACCTCTATGCTTTACGTTCTCTCATTCTGCTTCTCATTAGTTAGCACCTCTGCTTTAAACTTCAATAGATATCCTGTTTGCCCTAGTACGATACATGCCGTAAGCTAGCATCAGACACTTGAAATTTATTTCTCTGGAAAATGATATGTTATTTTGATGCAAGTGTTCACAGCACTACATAATTTAGTGATTAAATCAAACCCCTTTCATGGAGGAATTTCTAGGATTACACCTTAACTTTCAGAAGTTGAGAGCTGCATATATTTGTAAATATGCATTTCCTCAGGTGTTTGAAGAGGGACCTTTAGGGATTGGGTAGAGGTGTACTTGTTGTTAAGGGTGGTTCCTATCCAATGCCCCTTGTCCTGTGTACCAGCCCATCTCAAACTTGAGCACGTATCAGAATCAGCTGGAAGACTTGTGAAATAACAAAGATTGCTGGTCTCACTCACAGAGTTTTGGCCAAGTAGGTTTAGAGAAGGGCCTGAGAATTTACTTTTCTAAGGAGTACCCAATGTAGGTGATGCTTACGGCCTCAGGACCATCTTTGAGAACCACTGATTGACCCAAAAAATGTAACTGAAGGAGTTTAAGTACCTCTCCCCTTCCTTTCCTCTGCTTTTTGGCTGGTGCTCACTCTTTAAATGCCCATTGTTTTATTTGCAAAGATCAGAAAATCTGATGAACAATTTTCTTGGACCCTAGAAAAATTCCAGTAAGTCATTTAACAATAAAATAATCACTGATAAGATACAGCACTTTTAATAATTGACTGCAGTTATGGCGTGCTCATTACATTGACGGGCGCATCACTAAACCCACTGCCTATGGTATCTCATGTAATAAAACAACAAGCAGAATGAATAGTGCTAGCCTTATCTTCATTTTGCATTAAAAAACTAAGGTTTGGAAGATCACATGCTTTCTTAAGATTACTTGTACAATGCAGGGTAGAGCTAAAATTCAAACCCAGAAGATGGATGAATTCCAATATTCTAATAGCTATGCTCTTGACCACTGTGTTCTTAAAAATGCATAATGAGCTGAATTTTAGTTAGACTTCAAGTTTTAACACAGTGTCCTTCATTTTCATTTCTCCTTTTATTTAAGTTCTTAAAGCATCCTAAAATCAACAGGGGAGAAAGATTGTGTGACTACAGATTTTTCAAAAGAAATATATAAATGCAAATTGCTGCTTGGAATATGACTTTTTCATTTGTAGTGAGTGGTTCTTTTCAAATTTCAAGGATTGAAGTGTTAATGTTGAGAAAATAAATTTTGATGGATTGCTTTTCACTTGTTTGCTTCTATACCTATATACAGTAATTTCAAGAAGTGATCTTTAAACTTTTCTAGGGCATAGACTCCTTTGAAAGTTGGTTGAAAACTACAAAGCTTTTCATGAGGAATATACACTAAAGTTTGCATGCTGTCTGTGGGCTCTGGATGAAGACAGTCTGCCTTAAAAGCAGCACAGCAGAGAGAAACAAGTTAGGCTGTATTATCTGATAGCCCTGGGACTGCACTTGTTTCTTCTTGTTCATGTGATCTTTGGAAAGTTATTACTGAGTCTTATTTCTCTATCTATAATATGGTAATGATGAAAAGAATAACAGGGTTAATAGCTAATAGAGTTATTGTGAGGATTAAATTTAAAATCAAAGTGCCCAGCTTGGTAACTGCTACACCAGTGTTTTTCAAACCTTAAGGTGCCTTAGGTAGATTTTGTTAAGATGTGGATGTGGGTTCAGCAGGTTGGGGTTCAGCCTGAGATTTTGCATTTCTAACAAGCTCTTGGGTGATACTGCTGCTGGTCCAGTATTTGAAGAGTGGGTGCTACAAAATATGCAAAGAAGAGATGTTTCTATTAATAAGTACCTTAAATGTTATATTAACAAAATGTCTTCATTGATAACTTTGTACTTCGTTTGAGGTTATCTGCTGAAATATGCACATACAATACATATGTTTTGAGAATTGTGGAATTTAGAATCTTCTCATTGGGAAGTAATGCATTGCATTCTGGTTTTGTGCTGCATTTTAACCCCAAAATCAATATGGAGTTCTCTTTGGAGTAAGATTCCATTAAAATTAACTATATTAAAATATTTCTATCTAATAGTGAAAAAAAGATTTGATTGGGTAACTTTTTCATGTTTTAACTTCTGACATGCAGATTTTCTTACTGAAAGCAATAATAAGCCATGGGTTTCTGATTATTTAAAAAAATAATTTTATCTTCTCTTGAAAGCATTTCTCTTGATATACTTTGAATAAGGAATTGCTGAAATTAGATATGCTGGACTCTCATCTGATAAACTTAAATTCTGAAGCAGGCTTTTAAAGACATGAGAAGAAAAACTATTTGTGACTATGTAGTCACCTTCAATGTTTACAAAACATTGTCAGAGATGTTTTGTAATAACATATTTTTCTGAAATGTGCTGAGTAACTGGTTTCAGTTTGTCATTGATGACACGCCACCTTAGCACTAAATATGTTTTCTTGACAGCTACTGAATCAACTGTTGACAAAATGTAATGGCAAGATAGGCTAAAGCCTATGGCAACTTGTGGAATTTCATGAAGGCCAGTGAGACTTGCTGTTTTGGGAAGAATTGATGCTCGGACACCCACCCCACTCCATGTTCCATTTCTTTTCATTACACTGCTTTTGTGTTGCTGAAATTTCTTCATAAATTTTACTCTGTCTTGTACAAATGACCCAGTATGAAAGTCTTTGAAAATAGTTGGTTCTGCTGAAAAATTTTTCCTATAAAAATGGAAACAGAAAACGGCCTGCCTTCTTATATTCCAGAAAATGTGATAATAAATCATCAGGATGAGTTCTAACTAATCATATATTTTCTGATGACATGTGCTTGCTATTAAAACAGCATGAAAGGAAGGAAGAAAAGAATTGTATCAGAATTAGCTCCATCCCAATGCACTGGCCTCCTGGGGAGGTTTTAGAATGGAATGGCTTTCTGTATAAACGTCCAACCTTTTTAAAGGATAAAACATTTTCCCTCAAGCCCACATACATAATCAGCATCTTTACCTTGTATCTGCCACTTTCAGTAACAAGTGGAATACAAATGGTAGTAATTATAATGGGTTTTCTATTCAGACAGCATAACAGATACATAACTAATTTTAATGATTTCCAAGAGTCACATGTATTCAGAATTTTCAATTTCTACCATATTTATTGAAAAAATAAATTTACTGCGGTGGGGCCTAGCCTCTGGATTTTTAAAACTCTTTTAACCGTTGATTAAGTCAATTCATCTTGGACTAGCATGTCATTAGTACATAGCACTAACTACTAATAATGAGAAATTCTTTTCTTGAGAGATAAAGGCAGTAAAATATTGTAGACGTGGGTTCAAAAAGAGCAGGGTTTATATTTTGGTTCTCTCACTTACTAGTTGCATGAAATCTCTCTGCAGTTTCCTCATTTGGTTGGTGGGAGTAATACTCTCCGTATTATAGAGTGATTAAGAAGGTTAAATGTAAAAATATATACCAAATATAGTGCTTAGTACATAACAGACCTTTGCAACTCGAAGTTTAGATCTCAGATCAGTAGCTGTGTCAGTATCACACCAACAAGATGTTAGACATGCCCTTCCCAGACATCCTTAATCAGAATCTCTATGGGTTAGGGCAACAGCGATTCCTCTGTCCATTAAATTGTGACAAGTGGTGATCTAGATAAATATTAAGTGTTTGTTAGTAGTGTTTGTCATGACTTTTGGGTGCTATACTGTTCTAAGCTTAAAAACATCCGATGGTTGAAACAAGAATATTTTATATTTATTTTTTTTGTGTGCATTCTCTTTATCATTTATTACTAACAAGACTAATTGCTGTTTCTTGTGAGGATTAGTTTGAGGTTCAGTAAAACTTTCAAAATTACCTCTCAGATCTTAGAATCGCTTTTAGTTATCTTCTTCGTTTTATGTTTGTGCATATAAACATAACCTTTAAAGCCAAGGAAACAGTTTCAAAGTAGGCACACTGTATTTACAAATAAAAGCTCATCTAGCAACTGATAAAATGGACTGTGAATATTTTAAGGAAATGCTAGCCAGGTTTGAAAAAATCAGATCAAATAAAATATTTGGAAACTATGCTATTCTTTGATTCCCTTAAATTTAAAAATAAATCTAACAAATCGGCCGTTGTTTCAGAGCCGACATTTTACGAGTTTCCCATCATTACTGGAGTGAGAAATCATCATTGTAAACACTGTGATGAACTTTTTTTTTAATTTGACTTTTACAACTTGCCAATATATCGCTTGTAATTTAGCCCTGGCAAAGCTATAGAAATGAACTAAATTTAAGAGGCACCTGTGTTGTGTTCCTTAGAAAAGTTTTTAGCCATCCAACTTTGAAAGAAAGGTAAAGATGCATTTGTCATCTAGAGCTAGGTTTAAATATTATTAAATCCTTATTGAAAGCTTTTGAAAAAGTTCTTTCCAATTATTTAAAGAAACAGCATTGCCTTTAACAGCAGACAATCATAACATTCACCCATTTTTCCCCCCCTTGAAGCACAAACTGAGAGAAAAGTAATTTTTTTTCACATAGAATCTATTTTAGTTAGTACAGCAGGTTTTTGTTGTTGTTTTTGACCGATTTTCAGTTCCACATTTTATAACCTTAACTCATGATAGTGGGAACAAAAGATTTCTCTCACTCGACAGCCCAAGTTATTTCAGCACCTGCTGCTCACCATAGGCAGCCTGGCTTTCAGCAGGCTCCTCAGCAGATCTGTGGGAGAAGACTCATGAGGACATTCAACCACACCAAGGTGCCCAGTAATCGTAAAAGATGCTTACAGTAACAGCCTATTAAATTCCACAAACAAATTTGAGGCTATTAAGAGAACTGTGTATATCTTTTAAATTAGCTTTAAGCCTTTCCCCCCTCCTCACTACCATATTATTTGCTTATGCA
This sequence comes from Cynopterus sphinx, assembly GCA_030015415.1. Lineage (NCBI taxonomy): Eukaryota > Metazoa > Chordata > Mammalia > Chiroptera > Pteropodidae > Cynopterus > Cynopterus sphinx. Next base: position 16,312,475 of record CM057391.1, on the reverse strand, counting down.
GTTTCGGTTTATCAGATTCTTGACTATATTCTTAATCTGGCCTTATCAATGGGCTCCATGGTTGATCTCTCATGAAATCCCTAGGGCTTGGAAATTTGTCTTTAACTTTTAGCTAAAGGAAAAACTGTACTTTGAATGGTACGAGCTCTTATTATTCAGGGCAGCAATACGAAATTCTTTGCACTGGCTCTTCTGTCCAACACTGAAAGATGTGTCACGGCAGGAAGGGTAGCTCTTTAAAGTATTTCTCTTTGTCAATCACATTGGCTAATTACCAGCAGAGAGCACTTGAATTTGGCCAACTTGGAATCTACTCTAAAAAAACACCACTAACTCATAGAACTTGAAAGAACTATCATTCTTTATGCTGATTCATTTTTTTTTTTTTCATTCCTTCATCATTCTCGGGTGCATTAGGAGGAAGGACTCTATTTTGGTAGATACAATTTTGTCCCTTAGTGAAATTCTGAGTATGCAGATAAGTCTGACATTTGCTCTTCCTTCCTCTTTGTTTCTCTCTTTAGACCCTACAAAGGCTCAGCGGTATTGTGGCAGGAGCAGTGGGCAGGGAGGAAACCCTGATTGCTGGTCCCTGATCTGCCTATGGCCAGAAGTATGACTTCGAGCAGTCTCCCAGCCTCTTGCGGGGAACTTCCCAATTGCCCATTTTCCAGCTTATTTATCTAAGTCATGGTTGGGTAGAGGAAAGAGGAGAGATAGTTCAGGAGATAATTAGCATTGACTATAAAAATATTTTACCTTGCATCAAACCATGTGCAATGGCCATTTTTGTAGGTTAGGTAATTTAATATGGTTTAAACTAATAAATTCTTCTATCCACATTTCAGGGCCCAAGGATAGATATATATATGTGTGTGTATATATATGTATATATACACACATATACATATACACACATATACACACATATATGTATATATGTATGTGCATGTATACGTGTATATATATATACACACATACATACATACATGTATATTTTCTAAAGATTTCTTAGAGATTTTCTTAATTGTCATGGTCAGGTCTGACTTGAGGCTAAATAGCAGAGCAGATGGAAATTGTTCTTAGCATCCAGAACTATTTTTTTCTGCATCTTCACTTCCATGTTATGTTCTTTCTCTTTGTTTAAGTCCAGGCCTTCAGAACCTTCATGTTCTCCTCCTGTCCATTCGTCATCAATCCGTCTACCTCATTCATCTCCTTACCTGTCTCTCGTGTGTTTTCAACACTTAGCACATTCCATGCTATGCGAGATAAAAGAGGGCAGATCAAGAAGAGCTGAAAATTGATGAGAAACTCAGTAACAGCCTATTTTAAATAGGTGTTATGGCTTAATGTTGTTAAACACAAGTCCGTTTTAACCAGAGGATTATTTGTAAGCTTTTTAAAAAATGTGTGTATGTGACCATGGTACTACAGGGATAATAAAATTAAATGGGAAACTAGTTGCTTGATTATGTTCAGAGAATACTCTTGAGTATCATTGGTGAGTTCTAGAGAGATTAGTCTCTTTGAGAGTAACATTATATAATGTACCTTTTTGAAGATTCAAATTCCTGTTTGTTTTAGGTAGCACATGCATAATTGCCTTATTAACTTTTCTTTCCTGAACTAAGCCAAGTTCCAATCAAATTGTGTAGTGAACCCCAGATGAGATGCAACTTCATATACAATAAAACCATATAAGTGTTGGCATTTATTCTTTTTAAACTGTAGAGCTGTGATGTTTTTGTAGCTTCGAATATTTCATTTAGAATTTATGTAAAAAGCAGTACAAAAATTTTATTGCTGCCTTCTATTATGTATTAGCTTCACTTTCAAAGAGATATTTAACATCTCAAGCTAGTTAAATATATTGTACTCTTCTTTCAGATGAGAATCCTTGGAGATTTCTAGTAGAAGATACATGTAACTCCATGTCACTAAGCCACCCAAGGTCCTTTCTCTTTCGTTTGAAACATCTTCTGACACTGACATGTAGAAAAGTCTCATCTTTGGGGAAAACTAACATTAAAATCACCCCTTTAGCAGCATTAAGCAGAAAATCATTTTTCCTAGTTCAGTACTTCAGGATTTAAATGTGAGCATCGCAATTTGGATTACTCAGTTTGTTTCTTTTTTTGTAATCATGGACTTTGGGATTAGGAGAAAAGTGTTTTTAGATATTGAAGAAAGGATATTGAGCATAATTTTCATGATCATAAACTATCACAGAGCAGCTAATTTTTGAGGATTACAACATGAGATACCCGAGTCCAATTTTCCTCCAGGAGTGTAGTTAGATATATCTTTGGTTGTCAGAGAAAATAACTTTCAGTTTTTTCTTAATGAGAACATATCACTTTTGGTACACTGTAGCTCTCTTCTGCTTCTCAAGAGATTATATTTTCATACTGAAAAAGTTTAAATCTACAGGCAGAGGCAGCGTTTTTTGTTTGTTTGCATTTTGTTTTTACCTTATCAGTATGTTGTTGTGGAGCATGCTGATTCAGCGGGGTTATTCAGTATGTTTTCCTAGTTGCAGGCACAGAAGGAGAAAACAGACAGAGATGGATAACAGTAAGTAGGGATTTAAGTACTGAGGGCACAGTGTGGGGTCACTGTGGGAGAGAAAAATAGCAGCTAGTCTCAGGATAGAGGAAGAGGCAAAAATAGTGTCCCTTCTGGAGAAAAAGCATCCAATAAGTATAGAGAAAACTTGAAATAGGATCTAGGAGGGCAAGAAGGACTCCGGGAAGAACTGGGACACTGTCCTAGGAAAGAGAAGGGGCCCAGTTTAGAAGAGCACCAGGAAGGAGAATAATGGCAGGAAAAGAACTTCATTACTAAAGGGCAGGCTGTATTTTAAATAACACCAATTTCAGGCATGGTTGACCTCTTCTGGAATGAATGGTGTCAAATGTTTACATGTTATTTACCCCTCGGGTTTTCTTTGTCTTTGTAAGTAGCAAGACTAGTTTTGTAGTTGATCAGGCTAAGAACGTTGGAGTCAGCTTTGACCCCTTTCCACCTCCCAGACTCCACATCCAGTTTGTCCTTAATTCTTGTTGGCTCTGCCAAGGAAGATATTTCTTGACCCACAACTAGTTCTCGTTATCTCCATCACCACTCCCCTGGTCCAGACTGCTACTCTTTCTTAACCAGATTATCACAATGGCTTCTTATTTGATAGCCCACCTCTTGGACTTGGCACTCATTCTCCTGTAGACTATTCTCAACACATCAGCCAGAGGGACCTTGTCAAAAGTCTTCATGGGTTACCTGCCTCCCTCAGAGTGAACATCCAAGCCATCACTATGTGACGTGAGGCTCACCATCAGACACTGTCATCTAGCAGCACATTAGACTCCCCTGGGGGAGTTTATAAACATGCTGATGCCTAGACTCTAGCCCAGAGCAGGCAAATTTGAATCCCTGGGAATGATGCTTGAGCACTGTATCTTTTGAAAGCTCCCATGCTCTCAGTTTTGGGGTTTCAACAATGAGTGAGACCATGTTCCAACTCTCGAGCTTTTGCTAACTGGCAAGGAAGACCAGGGGGCCCCACCTAGAGAGTTGTGGTCCTCTTTGGCAAGTGCAGCACTAAGCAAGATGAACACATTTGTGGGGAAGCTCAGGGGAAGCCAAGAAATTACACATTGTGGATGTGAATAAGAGCTGCAACTCAAAGTTCAGTTCTCACACTAGCAGCATCAGCATAACCTTGCAGTTGGTCAGAATTACAATGCCTTGGTTCATCCCTGAACCCCTGAACTGAATCTGCATTCTAACAAGATCTCCAGGCGATTCCTATGCACATTAAATTTGAGGAGCATTTATCTAAAGCATAAAAAGAGGAAGAAGAAATAGCTCATGACTTTATAGAGCTTAGAGGTCCCTGAAACAACTTCAGAGTTTACAGAAATAATTATAATGTGATAAGTGACATGAGACAGCCATGCCAAATGCTAAAATACTACAGATTGTTTCAAGCTCCAATTGAAAATAGTATAAAGTTTCTTTTGTGACTAGTAAAGTCTGAATGTTCTTTAATTTACAATGAACTCTTTTCCTTTTATGCCACCCTCCAAATACTGTAAACTGCAGAGTTTAACATATTGTAAGTGGAGAGTTAAATGTATTCATGAACTTTAGGGACAACTGACTTGCAGATTGAAGCATTGCCTGAAAGAAAAGGAACAAAAAGAATCAACAGGTATTAAAAATCACTCAATAATTTTCAGTCTGTGAAACTTAATAGACTGCCCAGAGAAAGGTCAAGGTTAAGACAAAGCATGTGAATAAAAGATTATGATTATCTTAATTTTTCATACTCAGTGTTTTTGAAAATAAAACTCTACTTTTAAAATTCAAAAGCAATGAATAAAACAAACAAAAATGTCCTATAATTTCTCTTTTGACATTATGAATAAAATACTGATTTATTGTCTCCTAATGGTACTGATTTTATCTTGTCAAGTTTACCACTGTAAGTTACCAAAACAGCCAGGAGTAAAGCAATTTAATGAAAGAACATTGTTAAAATTCCTAATAATCACTGCAGTTACTCATTATGCTTGAAAGTACTAGCAGCAAAATGAATAATTATTAAAATATAGAAAGAGACTGGCATTGTTTATTATACCTGAGGCAAAGATGTGCATGTGTGGGATTTAGAGACTACACCCACTATTCTACATCCAAAAAGACTGCTGAAAGAGATACAGATTAAAAGTTAAGACAGATAAGATAATTTTCATGACATGCATAGTTCAGTCACTTCCCCTGATGAAATGGAAATTGTCAGGTTTATACAGAAGCAGATAGCTTTGAATTTGAAGGCTGTTTCAGTAATATTAATGATAACATCACATTTCTTTGAATTTACAACATAAGTATTTTTCTTTTTCATTTTTAAATAAGTACATAGCACTTTCAAGTTTTGGGATATTTCACCTTAAGTTGTGTTAAAACCACAAAGCCCACAGTATAGTATAAGCAAAAGCAAAAATTTGAAATAAGTGTTCAACTTTCGTCACTGGCTATGATTAATGATATCTAATAAGGGTGAAAACATTCAGCTGGGGTTTGTTCTCAATATGCAGATGTAAATAGTGAAAGTGATTTTCAGGTGACAAATCGTACCAATATGATTCTGACATAGAAGTGAAATTTTTCACAGTTATTTTTATTTAATATATTTTTTATTGGACTTGACCTATTGTTGTTTTATTTCAAATAACAATTTTGTCTGGCAATAGTTTTGTTTTTTATCTTTTAGAACTTACTTCAGATTGAAATTTCCTACTTACATTCTTCAAATAATGTATATTAGAATAGAATTACCTAAAATAATATATTCACCTTACAAATAACATTCTTAGAATTTTTTACAATTTTTTTTAACAAGAGAAGCTTGAAGGAAGAATAAGATGAATAACAGATATTGAGAAGTATTTATATTATTTTCTTGGCTTTTATGGAAATGAAATAGTTGCTTCACCTTCTCCTTAGGAATTATTAGTTCTCAATTTCTCTTCACCACTTATGTATTTCTGATTTTTTCCAAACAATATAAAACACTGGCATGTTTTTAGTACCTGGAATAAAAGGTCTGATTAGGAAGATGAATATATTCACAATGTATGTAGTCCGTCTGTCACCAAAATTAATATATATTTTAGATTTTTCAGTACTTTTCAATTGTTTAGATTAAAAAAACTATTAGAAGGGCTGGTTAAAAGTTGTACAGTGTGTGGGCTATGTTCTTTTAATGCAAATTCTTCTTTGCAGGCCATTTATTTCTAATTATATTTCCTTTTGTACAGCATGAAAATATTTTAGAAATCTGAGGTCTTTATGATTGAAATTTAGAGGATTGCTGACAGTAGCTAGTGAACTGAATGATTAAGTTTTGCAGAATATTCAGATAAACATAAGTCTTTCTCCTGAATGTCCTATTTTCCATCATTTCACCATTTTCTTATGATTTCGGGTACCTCAAGGAATCTAAAAGCAATTAAAAGTTGAGGGCTCCCCCCACCCCACATTTCTGACACAGTGGTGACCCATTATAATCCACATAGATATATGATGAGATATCTATAAATCAATCATTATATTAATTTTTGATTTTTATTTGAGCTCATTTTTTTGACTTATTATTTATTGGATTTGCTGCATTTAGTGGGAAAACACCTTTTTTTTCATTTTCAATTAGTACATGGAGGGATTATCTGATTACAATAGCTGTATTTAGGGAAATAAACTTGTTTCTTAGGATAAGCATAATTATCTGCTTGCTATAAATTAAATTGAATCTGATCACTAAAATATTATGTTTGGTTTACATATCAGAACCTAGATATAAATGGCCAGCATATATAATGCTATCATTTATCTAATTTACAGTAAAAACTATGTTTTTTTTAGTAAGTATTTGTTAGAGCCATATGAAATTGCTGATATTTGACTATTTTCAACCTACAGATATGACAGTTGCATTTGGTTCAACCGAATTCTAAAAGCCAAAACATTGAATGTTACAGCAATTAAAACCATAACAAAACAAAACAAAACATGGAATGGGCAACATCTCATTCTTGGCATGCACATTTTGGTGCTAATTTTTGCTTTTGTGCAAATAAAATAGATGATTCTATTTAGAAATTATCAGTTCTCGATGCTTCTTCACCACTTAAATATTTCTCATTTTTTTCCAAATAATAAAAAATGCTAACATGGTTTCAGTACCTGAAATAGAATCCGATTAGGAAGATGAACAAAAACTAAAAGTAAAACATATTTCTGAGGAACTCAATATTTTTATTATCATCAAATAAATGTGGAAAAGTTAATTAAAACTATTAGTAGCCAGATAATTTAAGTTAAAATTAAAAAGCTATACCAAGTAAAGTTGGATACACAGCAAAAATTATGTATGAGTTATGCTGAAATAATTTTTTGTTTCCTAACTAACATCAAACTAACCAAACTTCCTGATTTTAATCAGTGAGGAACAGCTTCTTGGTTATTTTAATCTACTTTTGGTACTTATTTCCTTTTTTTATTGTCACAGGATTATATATAATAATATCAGTTTGCTCTTCTATAAAAGAGGAGGTTCTGTTACAAGTATTCTAAGGTGCCTTTCAGCAATAGGCTTCCATACAAATAGGAAAAAATCTAACATGGTTTAAAGAATATTTATTTAAGCAATCATTATGACTCAAAAACATCAGAGTGAAAATTAGGTATGGTTTAGAGGCCTCTTTAGCTTATTCTTTGGAGTTTATTAAAACTAAATGAAATTGTAAAAACTTAAACCATGACTATTTTTCTATTTGAACTTTAGTTCCTGTTGAAATTGGAAAGATAACTACATAGCAACTTAAGTTATGTTATGCATGCTACCAAGAGAGGTCAGCTACTTTCCAGGGACTTTTACTCATTTGTTTCTTAAATGCCTGTTGTGCATTGGGGCTGGACTGACAGATTCTAGGGTGTGGACATTAGCAAAGGAGATCCAGACACTTGCTTGGTTAGCACATTGGGACTAGAGTTCTTATCCAGGGATCGGCTTGCATTAACCAAATCCACAAGATATTAGTGTATAAACCAAAATGCAAATACCTTGATTTACAATAAGAATTCTTTGCTCCAAATGGTTTACAATGCACATGTGAACTTACTCTGCCCTGTCTGCTGGAAGTTATTATACAGGGAAAATTAAATTAAAACTAGAAGACTGCTTAGTCAGTAAAGCCTTAAGATGGAATGGAATGAATTGCATGATTCAATGTTTGACACGGGTTTCTGATATTCTAATGTCTCTCATTCACAATCATGATGCAACTTCCAGAGAATACTTCTTGTAGACAGTGCTCGTATGCAGATTACATCTTTTGAAGATTTTTCTTTCTCTTCTCAATTTCTCAGTGCACATTCTTTCTTGCCCCAGCGTTTTATATAAGCTTACTAATTCAGCTTTTTGGCTTAATTTCTGGCCCCCAGAATGGTGCTCAAGAATTGTTTAATTGTTCAACACTACCATTAAGCTAGTTAACAGATTTTTTCTAAGACATTTCAGAGATAGTTTACTGCTTCATTCTGTGTGTGTGTGTGTGTGTGTGTGTGTGTGTGTGTGTGTGTGTGAGAGAGAGAGAGAGAGAGAGAGAGAGAGAGAGAGAGAGAGAGAGAATATATATTGGGAAGGGCATGATACCTACCTCTTATGCCTTGATGCGTGAAAAAATAAAAATTTTCCGATTATGTTATTTTGCAAAAGTTTTAGATATGCTTATAAATATTCTTTACTTTACTTACCATAAAGATTTAGATGGTGAAGAGTCTTTCCAGAGATGAAACTTCAAAATGAAACTCAGAGTATTTCTAACTCTTCCCAGTTTAGTGAAGCTCTTTTGCTAATAGTGAGTATGTGTTTGGGTAGCTGGGTGGGTGAGAAGGGAGAATCTACCTTTGAGACACTTGAAAGTCATCCTTAGATGCTTAGTCATTTGCTAGAAACCTGAAATTTATTGTTGGTTCTAGTATAATCCTCTCTAGATCAATGTTTTTTTCCCCTAAAACTACTACCCTATTATTTAAATTAATGCATGTATGAGATATTTTGCCTATAAATAAAACAGATAATTTTAATATTTTGCTATAATCCCTCAAGATATGAGTCTGCAGTGGACTAATGAGTTGAAAAGATATTAACTTCAGAAAAACCTAAGAGAAATAATCTTTCAGAATACTTCTGAAACCACCAACTTCTCTTTTCTATTTTATATTTCCGTACCTGCAGAAAAAAAAAAACAAAACACTATTCCCACTACATTCTCTCCCCCTTTCTAAAAATAAGTCACTCTTGGTTTGTTACCCTATAACATATGCCAAAATTCAGTCCAGAGTGAATTTTTGTAGCCAACTTAGAACCCCAAAATAGAAACTGCTGACAGTTCCTTAAATACAGAAACACTGGCAGGTGCCTTGGTAATAAATTCACAAGCTTAGAATTCACAAAACAATAAAGTTATGCAAATCGGAACATGTAGAAAGAATAATCGGAAACAAATGGCAGAGCAGTAAGTTTAGCACTGTGGCATCCTGGTTTCACTAACATCATGCAGATAATGCTGAGACGAATCAAAGGGAAATTTAAGATCAAGGAGGGAGACTCAGACATAATAAATGAGTACAGTTTGGGCTGACCAACTAACAATTGATTTCTCTATTACCATAACCATAAACAGAAACTGATCAAGAGGTTTTGCATCTCAGACATACATAACAAGAGGCAAATGAAAAATAAAAAGATACCTAACCTGATTGAAATTATCAGAGCTGCTTTGTTTTAATTGTTTCTTCAGCATCATACCCATCAGTCATATTTAAATTAGTTGTTTAATTTTAGTCAAACAATCAAGCATGTAATACATTTTATATTCCATTTATTTTAAAAGTCCCTGCTTAATTATCTTTCACTTTTGTTATTAATCTCTGATACTATTGTCATAATGGAAAGTTTTTCTTTTTTAATAAAAAGAAAAGGCAATATGTTCAGTTAACTTATTTTTAGGAAATACAAATTTTCAATTACAACTTAAAATAGCTCTCATAATCATAGACAAAAATGGAGCTGAATAAAATGGTACCACCTTTTCTTAGGTGTGTGGTAAAATATAACTTTTAAAACTTGTGTTATAGCTTGCAGGTTATAACAGAAATGTTTAATGTTTCTTCTTTTTGTTTTTATCATCTTTAAGTAACTCGCAAAGAAGTACAAAATGGTTGTTGTGTGCATAAGAAAAACATAGTGGAGTAATGATTATTTTAAAATATAGGTTAAGCATCCTATTTGAAGTGAAGAAGAGTGGACTACTATAAGTTCGTTGGAGACAGGAGCTGTAATTACCCTTCTTCATGCTGTTTTGCATTGCCTAGAACCATTGTCTGGCACCTTATAGCTTCTTTATATTACCTGAAATAAAAAACAGTATCATTTGCAAACTTAGATTCGCAGAAATTGAGTTCAAAGGCATGGCAGAAACCATCTGTGCACAGCCTCCCAGGAAAGGGTGAAACATCTAGAGTTAGACACAAAGGTCACAGAACCAGGATTGGAACACACAATAGACTTCATCATGCTCAGTATACCTACCATGACCACATCCGCCAGGTATTCAAAAGTTTAAGCTTGTTTAAAACGGTGCCATTTTTTTTTGTGAGTTCTATTTAAATTTCTTTCTAGAAGAGGAGTGACAGCTTTATACAGATACTAACTAATTCTCCTGATTATTTTCTCACTTAAACATTTTCAAGCTAACAATCAAAATATTCTAGTGGGAACAATGTTGACCAATATATATTTAATGTAGTGTAACTAAAGTTCTCCTAAGAAGCTTCCTCATCTCATAAAGACGATTTTTCATTTTCCAGAAGTCTGCAGTTCGTAGCTGTGCTTCAATGTGTGTATGTGTGTATGTGTGATTTTTCTAAAACTCCTCTGCCTGGTCATTTAAACTTGATTGTTGCTTCTCTTGGAAGGAAACTATGGCAGCAGAATCAAAAAAAAAAAAAAAATCATTCTGCCCCTGGCTACTCTGTATGAGATATGAGGCTGTAGGCAAATCATTAAATCTCTGTCAGTTTCAATTAATGCACCTATAAAATGTTTTTCAAAAATTCAAGATGGTGATTAAGTGGTTAAAAAAGACCACTTCTCATTTTGGCTTGTATTTGTGTTGAAGCTAGAGGAAGTTATTCTTTTTCATATACAATAGACTATAGGCTAGTAGTTTAGTTAGGGACAGTGGAATCAACATGCACCTTATAACAAAGAGAAAATAGAAATCTGGCTTCATTTCAGCAGTGAACACTCCTTTCACAAAACATCCATTGTGAGAAGATAAACTTACACAAAAATTCTGACTCAAAGTGACATGTCTATTTATCATGTCAAATTTGGTTGCTTATATTGTTAGGTGTTATGTGCTAAAACTTCAATTATGAGGCATTTAGAAAATAATGACACTATTCATGGGAAAAATATTCTTCTGAAATGCAATAAAGCTGTACTCATAGGCAAATATATAGTTTAAATAATTTTACTTTAAACTACAAAAAATAAAATACAAAATACTTTAGGAATTTTTAAAAAAATATAAAATTTAAAAGATAATATTAAGTGGATTGGATGGGATAAAAAAACAAAATTTAAAGAAACAATTAAAGGTAGTTTTCATATAACCAAGTGGTGGTTCTTAAAAATAATAATTTAAAAATCTTTGAAAATATAACTATGAAAAAATGTAAATCACACTTATTTAAAAATAAATAAGAAGTTGAAATGCAATACAAATTTCAATAAAAATAAAAATAAGCTGATTCTGAAACTTAAGAGCAGAAAAAAAATTCAGTGGCTACTTATAATTTTGGAGTAAAAAAACTACAATATCTGAAATGGAAGAAATTGCAAAAACATTATTTAAGAATTACTCCTCAAAATGTTTCTGCCAGTAATTTTTCAGTTTTTTTTAAGAAGTAAATTTTTATTTGCATGAAGAGAAATCGACAAAAAGTATTTCAATTAAAATTTTGAAGGTTACATAAATCACAATTTCAAACCTAACAGCAACTATCACAATAAATATACCAATAAATCAGTCTCTTTTATGAATATATAGGCTATAAGTCTAAGTAAAATTTAGCAAATTAAATTTAGCAATATCTCAAAAGAATAATTTACCTAAACCAGGAATCATAAATAATTAATTACACAAATATGTCAAAAGAAAAAATCTCAATAGAGATGGATAAAAAGCATGAAAAAGTTAACAGTTATTCCTGGGGGGAAAAATTGATAAACTAGAAATAAAATAATTTTCATTATGTAACAAAATGTATATCAATCAGCCAGTATCATAGAATGAAATGCCAGAGACATTCTTGCCAAAATCAGGATAGTTTTATATCTGATGACATTAAAGATGATTGGAGATGGCTAGTTTTATCAATTATCAGATAGTTTTTCCAATATATTGATGAAGGCACACATTTATGTCCATTATTTCCAGAAACTTCATTAAACTAACAATAAAAATATTAAAGTTTAATCTCACAGAGGAGAAGATAGAAGGATCCAGGAATTATTCGTGGGGATGAGGCTAAGGGTTGAAAAAAATGGCTGGTTGAATATTTATTTAAGTAGCAGTTAGATCACCATCCTCTTTCTTGGCCCACCACCCTACGAGCTATCATTCTTATCCACCAGGGTTTGGAAAGTTGATTGGTTAAACAAATTAGTCCATAGAATTTGGAGACTCTGGGACACAAGGTGTATGAGAAGCTGGAGGCAGGAATGAGATTGATAAATAGGGGAATAAGTGAAATTTACATACTGAATGTGAGAATTGTCAGCCTGCTCCTACCTGTTGGCCACATGGCCTGATCTTTCAGAAGAACTTGAGCTTTAGAAAGAGAAATAAAGCCTGTCAAATGGGAAAATAAAACAGTCTCAAAAACAAACAAAACGACTCAAAAGAAATATGTTTAATGCAGGGAACAGAAGAAACTTTAAAACAATTTAAAAATTATCGCAGAGAGCTAAGAAATACATAACATCAATAAGCAAGAAGAATATACTGTTTGTTCTATTATAGATCCTTGTTTTCTGCCTTAGACTCAGCCAATCTTCTCTCATTCTTTGTTCAATCTGACACTTTGCATTTATTAGTCCGACACAGTCTTTATGCTACCAACAATCCTAAGTTCTTGTATTATGGCTTCTTCAGCTGGAAGGACTGAAACTGAGATGTCCCATCTCCTGAATCCCCTGGATGGCTTGTTCATGGACATGACCCAAGGTTGGACCAGGCCCCTCATAGTCTTGATGGATTTGCAGTTAACCTTGATCCAACCAAGGCTATGTGCCTCTGTTTTTATTGCCTTAGCCTCCAAGACTCTATGAGAGAGTAGGAGAGGAAAAGAGTGAGTGAGAAGCTTCTAATTTAAAAAATGTAGAAAGAACATTATAGAAAAGATTAATATGGAAAGTAGACTTATTCTCATGTAGGTGGTGAGGATAAATGCGGAAATGTTTATTTTTCTAAGAATGTTTAAATGTCCTTCTCATAAAAGGAAGTAAAGAAGTAAAAGCCAGGACTGTGAGCTATGCTGTATTAGAAAGACTCCAAATATCACCTTTCCTATTTGTCGGCACAAGTAATGAGTGGAGAAGGAAATATGATTTTATGTTTGGAGACTAATCCATATGTGAGGGGCAAGTGTAAGTAGTCATAAATGAGTATAATTTGAAAAACTTTTCAGCCACACAACAATTTTGTAGTTTGCAGTTGTTTCATTTATTTATTTTATTGTTCATAATGTCATTCTAATGTTATAAATTTCATAATTCTAAATAGGTAAAGTTTAAACAACAGTTTAAAGTTTTTCTTAAGAAAATCAGGAATTCACCTTCCCTCTTTAGAATATCTGGGATCAAATTTTCACACAACTGCTTGCTAGCTCTAGGACCTGGGACAAGTATTGTAACCTCTGTGCTTCAGTTTCCTCACCTGAAAGATGAAAATAATAATAGCACATAGCACATGTTCTATCAGGATCAAATAACTATTATTAATATTATAAACATTTTGGTCTAGCCTTATTTTTAACCTCTTAGGAGATATTGTCTAACTCTAATTATCCATTTGTTATATCTTAACCTCTCTTTTTACTTCTCATGTTTTCATATGTAAACAGTGACATGAATATAGCCCACATGTATAAATACAGAGCAGCAAACAGGCACCGTGCCATGAATTCCTCAAGCAGAGGTCTGTTTACATGTTGTCCTCTATCTTGTAAATAACTATATCTTTATTTTAATACAGGTTCTTTTCACTATGAATATGTGTAAAATCATTCTCTATTTTAATGAATAAAGCTGGTAGGAATTTGGTTGCAATCCTAGCCATTTGGGAGAGATTCAGTTATTACTGCTGGCTTAATCTCATGTGTAATAGCTCTAAAAAGTCACTCTCCAAGTTTAGGTGGGTATAGATGTAAATGGCACAGCTGTTAATGAGTGAAAGTTGAAATTTTATCATGTTAATTTTATGATTCATAAGCTGGCAATCTTTTGCCACTATTTATTCCTCATTTTTTTTTTTTGAGGAAGCCAACTAAACATTAAGTTCTTGTGGATGCATTTCCTTAAAAAATAGTGGTGCCATACCACATACTATCATTATTTAAAAACTGTGACATTCTGACAGTGTGTCAGAAAAAGGGGTGGCTGTGTGAAATTTGCATGCCTAAGTTTATAACTAAAACTAATTTTGTCAGAGAATATTTTATAATTACCAAATTAAAGAATTGTATAATTAAAGCAAAATGAGCTCTGCATGTGCCTAGAAACATAATCTCTTAATGCTTTTGTCAGTTTTCCTCCAATGACATTATTTTGGAATATATATACACATGTATATGTAATTTATTTCAGAAATAGTGCAAGAGTAAGTTTGTTTTCCAGAGATTTGCAATCATTTTGAGAAATCTATGAACAACTTACTATGTTGAATTACTTTCACATTTAATTTAGTGACTTTTAAAAGAGGAACAGCAAATTAACCAACTTCAAATGTCCCCCTCCTTCTCATACTTCTGTATTTTATTTATAGCAGAGGAAAACCTTTCTTCATTTCTTCCTGTCAGCTGTATAGAGGCAGTTCTACTGAAATTGGTTAAAGAGTATACAAAATTTTTTTGAGCACTTTGAGTTAGTCTCTGTTACATTGATTAAGATGATTATTTTTCTAGCTAGGTTGATATGGAGCTGAAAAGTGATTTATTTTTGCTACCTATATAACACTTCAAAAAATATTTTCAGTAAAGGGAAGTCACTTTTACACATTAAAAATGTAATAAAACTATTTTTACAGATTGGAAGTATAATAAATATTATTCATATTGTGAATTCTAATGTTATAATAATGTGAATCCTTAGTTCTCTAATCTACAATTTTCCTCATATGTGCACCTGCTCACTCTTTAGCCAGTCTGGTCATCTTGTAACAGTGTTAGACTTGAGAACTGTGTGTGTTCACAGAGAACCTCATTATTGTTGGACAGAAAGCTTGGTAGCCGTATTGGAAATGTTTCATTATTATGGGTTTATTTGATGGAGCCTATTTAGGAAATAATTGGGCATGTGCCAATTTTTTGAATTACATTCAAGAGAGATGGTACATATTCATGAAACCATTTCTCTTTCCAAAACTTGAAAGAGATGGAAAAATACTGCATGTGGTTGTGAAGAAATTATATGGCTGTGAATAATAGATAAATCACTTAATATCTCTGGGCTTAAATTTTTCTCATTGATAAAATAAAGATATTGCTACCCTCCCAAGTGACTCACAGACTTTTTACATTAGGTCATAATGTAATCAATATGAAAATGCTTTGAAAAGTGTAAAGCACTATGCACACAAAAGGGATTATAATTTTTCATTATTGTTTTGTTATCTGGGATTTCAGTAGAGCTAGGTGCCTTTTTTTTTATTCTGTTAAACAAGAAGGAATATAAAAAATTATTATATTTAAGGTAGTTCAGATCTACGAAAATAGAAATAGAATGTACACAGGCCTGTGAAGAGACAAGGTAATCTGCATATAATCATTGAATATATAGCAGCAATTTACTATATAGAAGTGGAAGTTGGCAAGTGGGTGGTAGAGTGCCACACTGTTCAAAGAAAGATCTAAATGGGCTAAAAGGAATGATGATGTTGCAATGATAATGACAGCAATTAAAAATACATAAATTCCAATGAGGCAAAGGTTTTCCCTTTTTCCTAATGTTTTCTGAACCAAGAGTTAGTTAGGCTCAGGTACGTAGTAGGTACTTAATAAATAGTAGATGATATTATTAGGTGCATGGCACTATTAGATACATTCACAATTTGTACCTCTTTTCATGTAGCTCATCAAGAATGATTTTAGTATTCTTTTCTGCTTCTCATAATCATGTGGTTTTTGTCAATTTTTCCATTAATATCGTATCTTTCATTAATTGATTTTCAGATGGTAAGTTAATTTTGCATTACTGGTATAAATCCCACTTGGTTAAAGTATATATGATACTTTTTATATATATATTGATGGATTCTGTTTGAGAAATATTGGTCTGCAATTTTCTATTATTATTATTATTATTATTATTATTATTAGTAGTAGTAGTAGTAGTAGTAGTAGTAGTAGTAGTAGTAGTAGTAGTAGTTTTGTGTAGTTTGTTGAGGGGATGCTCTCAGAAGACAAATCTGTAAGGAAGTGAGGACAACAGGATGAGGCAGGGATAAAGCCAAAGGAGAATTTACAACTGAAGTTTGCCTCAGCCTGTGTTTAAATTAAATTCACTGGGTGACATTGGTTAATAAGGTTATGTAGGTTTCAAGTGTACAACTCAATAATATGTCATATGTACTTTGCATGTGTTCTCACCACCCACAGTCAAATCTCTTTCTGTCATCATATGTTTTATCCCCTTTACCCTTGTCTACCTCTTCCTCCCTCTTTCCCCTTTGGTAACCACTATAGTATTGTCTGTGTGTATGAGTTTTTGTGTGTTCATCTTGTTGGTTGCTTTCAGTTTTATATCCCATATATGAGTGAAATCATGTGGTTCAGATTTGATAACAGGGAAATGCTGATCTTCTACAATGAGTAGGGAAGGAGTCACTTATCTTCATTTGTCTTAAAGAGTTTACATAGAGTTAGTATTATTTTTTCCTGAAATATTTGACCGGTTCAACAGTGAACTTTAACCTGGAGCTTTCTTTGTGGGGGAGATTTTTAATTACAAATGAAAGTTCTATAATAGATAAAGAACTATCCACACTATCCACTTCTTGAATTTGGTAGTTTGCATTTTTCAAGGAGTTTGTCCATTTTAACTAAGTTTCAAGTGTAGATGTAAAGTTGTTGGTAATATTCTCTCATTACACTTTGAATATTTATAGAATCTGTAGTAATGTCACTTATTTCATTTCTGATGTTCTTAGTGTCTTCTCTCTTTTTTTCATGATCAGTCTTACTAAAAGTTTACCAGTATGATAGATCTTAAATAATCAGTTTTTGGTTTCATTGATTTTCTCTATTATCTTTCTGTTTTCCATTTCATTGATTTCCATTTCTATCTTCATTATTGCCTTTCTTCTACTTGTTTTGATTTTTATTTGATCCTCTTTCTCTAGTTTTATAACATGGAAGCTGAGGTAATTGATTTGAGACCTTCCTTCTTTTCTAATGTAAGCACTCAATGCTATAAAATTTTCCTTAAACATTGCTAATACTGCTTTAGCTACATCCCACAGATTTTGATATATTGTGCAGGGTGATAATTTTATATACATACACAGTATGAAGGGATTTCTTCTGTGAAGATAAGTAACATCTATCTTTTCACACATATACCTTTTTCGTGAGAACATTTGAATTCTATTCTCTTAGCAAATTTTAATTATATAACAGCGTTATCAACTATAGTCACCATGTTATACATTACGTCCTCAGACCTTATTCATCTTATAATAATATCTTAAAACTGAAAGTTTATACCCTCTTACCAGCCTCTCCCTATTTTCCTCATCCTTGGCCCCTGGCAGTCACTTTTCTACTTTTTTACTTTGAGAGTTGTTATTGTTGTTTTGTTTGTTTGTTTGTTTGTTATTTGGTTTCCACATATAAGCGATACCATGCAGTATTTATCTTTGCCTCACTATTTCACTTAGCGTAATATCTGCCAGATTCATTACAAATATCAGGATTTTCTTTTCATTTAAGGCTGAATAGTAATAATTCATTGTGTGTGTATGTGTGTGTATCACATTTTCTTGATTTGTTCATACATTGGCATGGTCTTAGGTTTTTTCCATACCTTGGCTATTGTGAATAATGCTGCAGTGAATGAGGATTTACAGATATATCTTTTAGATAATGGTTTTGTTTACTTTGGATGTATACCCAGAAGTGGGATGAGGGATCATATGGTAGTTCTATTTTTGATTTCTTGAGGAACCTCCATACTGTTTCTATTGTGACCCTAATGGTTTACATTTCCACTAACAGTTTATAAGATTTGCTTTTTCTCCACATCCTTGCCAGCATTTGTTATCTTTTGTGGTTTTGATCATAACCATTCTAAGAGATGTGAGGTGATATTGCACAGTTTTAATTTGCATTTCCCTGATGATTAATAATGTGAAGTACTTTTTCATGTACCCATTGGCCATTCATAAGTCTTCTATGCCCATTTTTAAATTGAGTTATTTGTTTGTTGTTGTATTTTTTTTCTCTTGCTATTGTTGTATGAATTTCTTGTATATTTTTAACCTCTTATCAGATATGTGGTTTGTGAATGTTTTCTTCTATTTGGTAGATTGCTTTTTCTATTTTGTTGATGGTTTCCATTGCTAAGCAGAAATTGTTTAATTTGATTTAGTCTCACTTGTTTATTTTTGCTTGTGTTGCCTTTGCTTTTGGTGTCATGGAATGCTTTCTAATTTCTCTTATGATTTGCTCTTTGACCAATGGATTAGTTATAAATGTTTTATTTATTTCTCAAATATTTGAAAAACTTTCAAGATGTCTTTGTTAGTGATTTTTAATTTATTTCAGTGGCTCAGAACATAGCTTGTATAAATTGAATCTCTTTAAATTTATTGATAGTCATCTTACGACATAGAATATGGTACCACATTCATAGGCAAACGTTCCATGTGCACTTGAAAAGTATGTGTAGTCTGCTGTTGAGTTTTTTATAAATGTTAAGAAGGTCAGATTTGTTTATAGTGCTATTCAAATTTTGTATATTCTTAATGATTATCTACTTTTATATCAAATAATGAGGGAACAGTATTGAAATCTCATACTATAATTTGTCTATTTCTCCTTGAAATTTTATCATATTTTTTATGTACTTGACAGCTTTTGTATTAGGTGCATAAACATTTAAGACTGATACATCCAATAGATAAACTAATCCAATTGTCATTTGAAAAGAGTCTTTAGCAGTATTTTTTGTCTAAAACCTGCTTTAGTCTCAAAATTTCTTTTGAAATGTGATATTTCCTAATTTTTTTACTTTTAATCTATTTGTGTCAAATTTATGAGTATCTTGAAGCCAGCATATAGTTGAATATTACTTTGGTATTTAGTCTGGCAATCTCTGCCTTTTAACTGTAGTAGTTGACCAGTTAGATTTAGTGTGATTATATTGTTAGGTTTAAATCCACCTAACAATACATTTGCTACACATTTCCTACTTTTCCTATATCTTCTTTGTGTCCTTTTTTCATTTTGCATCTTCTTTTTGATTAATTTATTTTTTAAATGTTTCCAATTTATCTCATTTTGTTAGTCATCTACAATTCTCTGTTTTATTATTTTACCTCTTTATGGTTTTAGTATGCATTTTTAGTTTATCACAGTAGGTCTTCAGTTGGCATTAACTTCTTCATGTGTAATATGAAAACTTTACCAAAAGTATACTTACATTTTCCCCTTTCTGACCATTGTGCTGTTACTGTCATAGATTTTACTTTTATATTAGTTAAAAACACTATACTTCATTATTATCAATTTTGTTTAAACATTATATTATTTTAAAGAGATTTTAATATTAAGAAAAAGTTTTTATTTTTTCTACATCATTTCCATTTTGGTACTTTTTATTCCTTTGTGTAGATCCATCAGATTTTTCTATATTGTATCATTTATTTCCATGCAAAGGACTTTAGCATTTCTTGAAGTAAAAATATACAGGTGATGAATCATCCCAGCTTTTGTATATCTGAAGAGGTCTTTATTTCATTTTTATTATTGAAATATATTTCTGCTGGGTATAGAGTTCCATGTTGACATTTATTTTTTTACTCTCAGTATTTTAAAGTACTTCACTATCTTCTTGGTTACAATATTTCAGACATAAGTATGTGTCACCCTTATCTTTGTTCCTTCGTACTTAAAGTTTGTTGTCCTCCAACCCTTTGTTTGCTTTTAAGATTTTTGGAGCAATTTTATTTGTAAGACGCCCTGGAGTAGTTTTATTCATGCTTCTTCTGCTTGGTGTTTCTTGAGCATGTTGGATCAATGAGTATGTATTTTCTATCAAATTCAGAAATCTTGGGATCACTATTTCTTCAAATATCCCCTACCCTTTTGAGGCTTCAAATACATGCATTTTGGCACCTTGAAATAGTCCTATCTCTTCATGATTCTTTGTTCTTAAAAAAAATTTTTTTTATGTGTTTAATTTTTGGAGTTGCTGTTGCGTCTGCAAAGCAACTAATTTTTTTTCTAAAATGTCTAATAAGCTATTAGCTCTATCCAATTTTTCATCTGATATGTTGTAGTTTTAGAACTTTCATTTGGTTCTTTGAATATGTTTCATGTTATTACATAACTTTTTGAACATATGGGATACCATTTCATAACTATTTTATATGTCATTTTTCTCTATTCTAGATTATCAATTTTGGGTCTGTTATGATTAATTTTTCTCCTTAGTTGGGGCCATAATTTTTTTTTGCTTTATTGCATGTCTGGTAATTTTTATTATATTTCAGATATTGTATATTTTACCTTTCTGAAAGCTGAGTAATTTTTTATTCCCATAAATTTTCTTGAGTGTTATTCAAGGACACAGTTAAATTATTGAAAGCAATTTTATCCTTTTAGTTCCAGTTAGGCATGAGTTTTAGAGTAGTGCTGTCTAGCATTTATTATTTCTCACTACTGTGGGAAACCCCTTTAGTTTACTGTGTCAATGACACATGATTCATGACTCATGATATTTAACTCTGGTTTGTGGAAATAAGCACTATTTCTATCCCTTTGTGACACTGGACACTATTACCTCTAAAAATTTAGGGAGGTTTTTATACAAAATTCACTGACAAGTACTCTACTAATTGATTATTTGAGCTCTGTTCTTCTGTACCACTCTAGAATCTTTCTACTGCTTGGTACTGTGCTCTTCTCTTTAGTACTCTCTTCTGGGAACCCTGTTGTGTTTTCTGACTTTCACCTTTGTATCTTCAACTCTGGGAGACTGCTGAGTTCTCCCTGGGTTCCCACTCACTGTACTGTCACCAGAAAATCTTTTAAGGTAGTAAGCTGTAATCTTTAGGTTCACTTTGTGTATTTCACATCTCTCAGTGATCACAACACTTTTTACCTGTAGTGTCTTGAAACCATTGCCTAAATATTTTGTTTTCATTTTTTGGTTGTTTTGAGTGGGAGAATAAATCTAGTCCATTACTCCATGGAAATTTCTGATTCATAGTTATTTTTATATGAAGAATAATGTCTTAAGTTCTTAGTTTTGTTTTCTTTTTTACTAAGGATGCTACTTTTTAATCTCTCTATGCCTTGATTTCTGCATTTTTAAATTTAGAAGTATATTTGTGCCCAGTTTCAGGGTTGTTGAGAAATTTAAATGAGATAACACTATATAACCTTTCAGCGCATAGAAAGCTCCCAATAAATTACTTATTTTATTATTATTATTTTCATGTTGTTACACAAAACAATAACCCACTTTTGAATGCATGTCTACTTAATTTGATTCCTTTTCCATTTCTGTTCAACAAGCTTAATATATATGTTACTCGCAAGCAAAGTGCTGTGTATGTACTGAAGAGAGAGGAATCTTACATTTTGAAAGACAGGTGATAACTGTTACGATAGTCAACAGAGTAAAGTTTATTGGGAGACACTTTTTCAAGGACACTTAATATGATACTCAAACATTCTTCAGGAAAGAAAGTCCCTATTCAGATAAAATATTTTCAGTAACAGTTCACCAAGTCATTTATTTATAATTTAGATTATCTCTGTTCCCTACTTGTGTAATATCTTCTCCTATAAAAAAAAGACACACATTCAATCTCATCTTTCTCAATAAAAGCTGGATTATTTAATCAAAACAAACTCAGCAGCATGGGATTTTAACATATCTCTATGGTATCTTACTCATCAGTTTTCTAATGCTTAGGTTACTGAAATTACCCATTGGGAAATATTTCCACATTCCCTAAGGTGAAATATCAAAGCTATTTAATAGTAAATACTTCATGTCTTATGAACTTTTGGCAAGGGAGGTAATTAGTAACTTGCTATTTAAAACCTCCAAGAGAATTTATGGTATATAAAATTTTAATGCATAATTATAATACATTAGACATAATTTAATGGAAACCATATTAGGCACATTTCACATCATCACAATATTCAAATTATCTGCAGAAAAACTTGCCTATATGTATATTGTACAGCTCAGCTGTGTCTATTGGCAGAATATTGACAGTGAGGAGAAGGAGTTATTCTTCACATCAAAATTAAAACTAAAATCCAAATTTATATTTTTATATTTAAATGGAATATGGTTAAAATATATTTATTCAAAAAAACAGCAAAATGAAAAACAGAAGAAATAAATTTCTACCTTGAAGAGACTAGCTAGAAGAGACTGTTTTGTCTTTTTAGCTTTATTTGGATTCAGTAAAAGAAAACCATTTAGCATAGATTTTATCTATACAAATTTGTATTTCCTGAAGAAAAATTATTTCCATTTTAGTAAATTTATCTAATATATATATTTATATGTATATATGTATGTATATAATATTTCCACCAGTCGTGGGATTCTTTCATCAAAAAGTAAGAACAGATGATATCTATCATTAAAGTAATAGTCTCATATAATCTAGAAATGGTTCCAGGAACTTTTATTTTTTTTTGGTAACTCAACTCTATTGGGTCTCGACCAAATTATATTTGTTTTTACTAGATTTTTTTTCTGCAGTGGACAATTCCATAGGAAAATCCTTTAGTAGTGTCTTAATTATTGAGAAAGGGGAAGAATGGTGTATCTGACAGAAAATATTCAGTTTCTTACAGAGTTTCATTAATATAATGTCCAAAATCAGGACATTTCAGATTATAAGTGAAAGGTAGAAATGTTTTATTTAAAATTATTATTTTCCTTTTGAAAACTTATGATTAGTGTCTTCAATCCACTGGGTGCAAATGTCTAATAGGATATCATAGTAGGGTTATCATTTATTGATCATGTGGTAGGAACTAGGTTAGGCACTTTACATTTATTGTCTCATTGACTTCTTCCAAGAAGATATTATTATTCCAATTTGACAGATAAAGAAATTGAGGCTGAGAGGATAACTACATTGTCCAAGCAGCAAAGAATTCTAATGAAGTCATCTAATTTTAATCCAGATTATAGTGTCAATTCAAGATATCTGTGTTCATAAGTATCTTGTGAACCTGTGAGGTAATATTAATACTAAAATAGCAAATTATATTAATCTGTCATTCTGCTGGTCTCAAAAGCATTCTTTTTTATATCTAAATTACCATTGTAAAGTTTTCAGGGAAGATAGAATCTGCATATTTCGAGCCTTTGTTTTGGCAGAAAAAAATAGGAGTTAAAAATGTGCAATTTGTTCAAAGTGCAAATATGCTGTGGCATTTTGGCATTGTTCCAAGGGCACAGATTTAACTTGGAATTTTGGTCGTTGTTACTAGGAATGTACTGTTTATCAAATTCAGTGTTAACTGCATAGTTTTTCTAGCAAAACTCTTTCTCTTTTTAACTTAAAAAATTCTTTTACCGACTTCTGAGGGTTGGTAAGTAAAATACATGAGGAGTTATGGTCTTTGATGAGCAAAGTCTCCTATTAAAGGGGATCAGAGAGGTCATTCTACAGAAAGTTTGTTTAATCGGAATTTAGATTATCTGGCCATCTCTGCTAAACCTCATGGCCTTATATTTTAAGGAAGATAAAAGAAGATGTAGTTGATAGCCCTTCATTGACTTCGTTTGTGGGGGGAAAAAAAACAGCCAGCAAACACCTATCAGGTGGTAGTTGGTGCTCCTGAGAGCTTTGACAGGCAGTGTTTAAATCAGGTACATTGGTCATTCTATGACTTAAAAGGGATATTGTGTTTTCAAAGGCCAGAATTATCTTTCTCCTAGATAGTGCTATTTTCTTATAGTAGGACAGTTTGTTCTCTTTTTTAATCAAAGGAAGATTTTTTTTAAAAGACAATTTTTTGAGTAGCTGGACTAATGAAGAAATTTCTTGTTAGCTTATTTTGCTCCCAGAATACATGTAAAAAGAGGTGTGTTTTTTTTGTTTGTTTGTTTGTTCTGGTCATTGTTGTTGTTGTTTTTCCCACCAGATGAATGAGGAGAGATCATTCAGGCACATTCTATCTGTAGGCTGAGGCCCTAAAGAATTTGTTTATCATTCTTGTTTGATTGGATGACTGATTCTTTTCAGGTTGGTCCTAGAAGTGCCTCCATTCAGCATTTTTAATTTTACCTGTATTTTGGGGATTTTACTCCCCCTGGTGGCCCCTGGCTTGTATTAGAGTTGAATCTTTTCCAAGGACTCTAATTAATTGTTCCTCTTTCTCTTAGAGCCTCACAGAGAGCAATGTTTATGTTCCAAACACAGCAGCAACCCCACAAGTTTAAAGGTAGATATTTTAAGTTTTTAGGCACTAATTTCTCTCAAAATTTTTCTAAAAATACTAGAATAGATTGATGCTAATTTAAAAAGTATAAAGAAGACATTCTGAATATTTAAATGCTAAACATAAGTGGTTTAATTAAAAAATCATTTGCTGAAGAAAAGTTATGTTCTTGTTCTTAATAAAGTTTCTTCCTCTTGATATAGCAGCGATTGTGCTGTGAAATAGAAAACTTTGCACTTTAAAATAATCCATAAGACCTTTGTAGCTGATAGCTTGTTGCAAATCAATGGAACTAGATGATCTCAAACTATATTTATTTTGGCAATGCTTTGAAACAAGTGTCACTCGTTGTTAAATCTTTATGACTATTTCTTTATAAGATGATTTGGATAATTTTAAATCTCAAAAATTGCCACATGCTATTTCAGTCCCTGTAGTTTTGCTGTTGTTGGATGCCCACCCTTCATTACACAATGTGTTTTCCCTTTTATTTATGTTGGACTAAAAGATGAACATGAATATTTCCTGCAGCTATTTGTTTTAGGTTGAAGAGAGATGTTATTTTCACATTGTTTTTGTTATTGTTGTTGTTAGTAAAAGAAAAATTATCTGACCAAGATATAGTGCTTTTAAGTAAACATTCTCTCAGAGTCTATTTCCCAACCTGGTGTCTGCAGGATGTTTCTATATTTTGATAGCTAATAGTCGATAGGATTTAAAGACACTTTTATCTTTACATTTATAATAGTCTCTGGTATGCATGATTAGTGACACTCATCGTTATTCGCTGAACTTTCAAAGCAAGAGAAGGTGAGAGTTTCCCACAGTTTGCTTGGGAGCTGGAGGATGAGAATTAAGGTCATTATTCTTGGTTTGAGGAGAGAATAGCCAGTCTGCCACTTTACTTTATTTCCTATGTCTAAAAAGTTCTCCCCAGTTTTTCTTTCTTCATGGATGTCATGATCTGGTAGCACTAAAATAATGTGATACCTAACAGTCAATTTCCTTACATGATACCATGGGATGAAACTTTAAAAAATTGTTCTTGCTTGTTCTGTGCACCACACTGAATAAATATTTTATAGCCTTTCTTCTTAGAACACAAAACTTTGTGAAAAATATAGTTGTTCACCATTCTAATGTAATATCATCCAATCCTGTTTACCAGCATTGCAAAATATATACCACTTAGCAGTTGCCAGAGTATATAGCAGTGTGTATTTTTAAAGCATATTAAAATTTTCCAAATGAAATCTGTTTTCCCACTCCTACCTGAAAGTAAAGGAAAATGAACACTTCGTCAGCAACACTCTTAATTATGTTACGAAGACATAAAGCATGTGAAAAGTTTCTAGATACGATGAGACCTTGATCACAGCCCCCTGCGGGGGGGGGGGGCTAGGAGGGAATGCTTTCTATAAATGAAGTCTATGTAAAAAGTTCCAGTTTTAGAAAATCCTTTCTTAGTAATTTGTTTGGATTTGTAGCCAGTAATGGAAAAACAATACGAAAAACAACTCCCACATACATCGTGTTTATTCCTATTCAGTTAAAATCAACAAGTGGATCTTTAACAAAGCTGGTTATACTGCAAAATTTTTTAAATCTGTATTTCAGAGTCCACTGTCTTTGCTAAGTAGGAAAGTAAGTATTTGGTTCTGAAATAGGTAGAGGGTTGAAAAGGCCATATATTCTTACTACTTTAAAATAGACAAGAGCCATGTAGCAGTTATAGAGTTGCAAAGAGCCTTATTCAGTAACTGTCCAGTGTTTCTCAAAATTCCTTAACCATAAAAATCTCTTGGATTACTTATTAACAATATCAGTTTCTAGGCTGCTCCACAAAAAGTACTGAGCCCTGCAGTGGGACATAGGAAAAAAGCACATGCATCCCAAATGACTCACAATCAGAAGAATTTGTGTAACATTTATCTGGTTTTATGAATTGTAGAGGCAATATTAGCAATTTAGGCTTGAAATTTAAAGTGAAAATTCATATATTCACTTAAGAAACATTTAGTGAGCACTGCTATTGATTGCGTTTGAGCACACTTACTACACGTATAATTTTGGACATTTTTTGTACCTTCTTAGAGTCTCATTTTGAAAATAAGTTTAGTGTCTTATTCATAGGTTATTGGAAGGATCCAATTAGATATACTCTAAGAAATGTTTAATTTTTACTCAGCAATACCATATTTTTTTATATAGTTACACTTTAGGGGTAATAATTTAATTATCTCAATTAGGTATTTTTATTGTACACCAGGTTCACCTTATGAAATCACACATCTGTTATTCTAAGCTGGCATCTTTCAGAGATTTATTTAGACATCAAGAGCCCCTAACATTTTCCAGGATACAAAGCCTGTCTTAATACCAACTTCCGCCCTCCACCTTCTCTTTAGCCCTTTTAAAATTTGTGTTTCCTGCCTAAGTTCACATCAAACACATTTTTTCAGCTGCTTACAACACTATTAAAATGACAGCTATTATTTATTAAGCACTTGCTATAATCCAGGAACAAACTTAGGTGCTATTTGTATTATTAAATCTTCACTATAGTACTGCAATGTAGGTTTTATGACCGTTTAAATGGAGACTGAGAAATGCAGTAATGAAGACAGCCTTACAGCTGTAACACTGAAGAAGAGAAATTATTTTATTCCAAATACGTCAGTCTTCAAGCCCAACTTCCAGCCACCATGTCAAATAAACTATTTCTCTAACTTGAGTACAATCGTCTTTCCCCAAAATTGAAAAATAGAATTCTCACCTTGGCTTCTCAATGGCTTTCTTCTCACTCAAAGTGAAATTCAGTCCTCACCAAGAACCACCAAGCATTGCATGATATGCCAACATGTTCAAGAACCTTTGTACCTCCTGTACCCTTTCTCTGGAACTTTGCTCTGTGTTTTTCTGTTGTCCCCTAGATATACCATTCAGCTCTCCCCTAGCTCACTAGAGACATCTTACTGGATCTCCATGTGTAAGAGAGCTTCTGTACACACACACACACACACACACACACACACACACACACACACACACACACACACACACACACACACTGCCCTTCCTCTTTGCTGGTTGATCTTTTTGGTGTAACAGGGAATCGTAGCTAACATCTACTATGGGTTTTTGAATTTACTTCGTATTCTTTCTCAGGATAATGTCAGTCTTCAAGAACAGTGGCTTTATTTATGCCGTTGCCATAACCTTAGTGCTTAGCACTTGGCAGGGACTCAATACACATTTGAATATTAAACATTGAATTGGGGGACATTTGATATTCTTTATATTATTAGTAATATTGTTTTCAGAGCAAAGCCTCATAAATGATGTCTTGATAGTTCTGATATTATCTATATTAGCGGTACTTTTCATAACAAAGTTTCTGACCCAAAAATGTCTTGTTAATTTCACTTTTTTTTTAACAACAGGAATATCACTATGAAGAAAATAAAATATATCTTTCTTAAATCTGGTAACACTAGTTCAATACATTCTATTTTTTGTTTTTGTTCTTGTTTTACCTATTTGATTTTTTACTCTGAAGTTTGCCCTGTGGAACACTGGGTTTATAGGTGTTCAGAATAATTGGGCATGTGTGTAACTCAGTGAATTAAGGGTGTAGCTAGCCACCTGGTCTCTTCTCAGGTGAGTTCTAGCAACATCATTTTATTGGCATCTCAGTAATGTTAATGCTGTCTTTTAAAAGCACTTTATTCTGGGGAGGCAGTAGTTTTGAGCATTTGGATTCCATTAAAAAAAAAAAAAAGAACTTAGGAACTAATTGAGCACAAGATTCATGGCATTTCTGCAAAGCAGTGTTTTGCAACTGTCAGCGTCAACATCCATCGATTTTATTGTTACCTGTCATTTTTGCATCTTTGTCAATATTAGTATTTTAATTTTCTCTTTCAGGAATCTTCCCATTTTTCCTTCCTTCTTACTCTCCCTTTTCTCCGCACTTTAAGCTACTTTTTAAAACCAGTGATTTAGTGACGTCTAAGATGCAAATCACTTTGAAAGTGAGAAAGTGGATATTTACACATGTGTTCTGTGACAGGGGTTTCTAAGCGTGTCCCACAGGGGATGCTTAGTACATTCCATAGTGGTAAGGGGAAAATCCAAGTTTCCCAGAAATAAAGGTCAAGAGACATGGAACAACTTTTTTTATTATTTGCTTTCCAAACACAGGGGCTATGATTTATGTGGGATATAAGCTTATGTCATAGCCACGCAGGTGCCGCAGCGAAGCCCTGACCCCAGTCTAATCCCCATAACGACACTGGGCATTGACCGAGTTTGCTTTGTTGTTCCTGAGCTGCTTTTCCCAGGGGTCTTCAAGTTTCTGAACCCAACTGCTGCAGAGCTCGCTGGCCCAGCCCGTGCCTGGTAGAAGAACATTGTTTTCAAGTGCCACCTGAAGTACATTTTATAATCCCTGTCTGAATTAAATGACTGTTGGTTTGCCATGGTGCCTCTCCGAGCGAATCTAAAGTCTCATATTAATGCTCTCTTTTAAAAAATGAGTTTAATATTCACCTACAAATAATTTGTTCATTTCTTTTGTTATTGCATAAAAATAATCAGTTATTTTTTGAAAAATAAGTAACATTTGATTGCTATTTACAAGGTATATTTTAATATTGACTTTGATAAGTCACTTGCTGACTTAGCTATATAATTTTGTTTTTATTAGTAAAAGAAGATAGTTAATATTCTTCCATATTGCTTTAATATATTCCTTGTTCCCCCAAAGACTGATGACTTAGTAAATATTTTACAGTCATCACAAAAAAATCAATTTTTAATTTCATTCTGCTTTCCAGTATTTCCATTTACAATGCTTAATATTTTTAAAGCTTTCTGTGTGTCATGGATATTTGTTAAAAACTACCTGAAACGTTTAAAGTTTATTTTAAACCTTATGAATGCTTTTGATGGTGGAAAGAGGGGTGGGAAACACTACATATTAAGTTAGCATTTAAGTTAAGTTAAATCATTAAGTTCAGAACCAAGACCCTGGAGCCAAATGACTTGAACTTAAATCTCACCTCCATCACATCCCAGCTATATAATCTTGAACAGTTAAACTCTCTGTTTCCTATTTGTTAAAGATAGGATGTTATGATAATTAAATGAATTAATATATGCAAAGTCCTATATGCATACTTGTTTTATAGAGAGATAGTTTAACATTCCCAACTAGATGTCTGAGATATGATACTTTTCAGTAATGTGTTTATGTGTTTTGAGTTATTCACACAAATTATTACATTTTTATCATGAAATTATTAGCTTTGTCCTAAATCTTAAAAATTTTAAACTGATAGTGAAAGTGACAATTCACAAATTGTCCCTTATTTAAAGTGGCCGGTGGAACAGAACATAAGTAGTTTTCATAGATATAGAAAACAAAAGCTCAAGAAGAAAAGAGTTCAAAGTAATTTATATTTTTTTCGCAATAGCTCTGGATACCCTTCAAGTTTCAACTAAGTGATGATAATATAAGTAGACTATAAAATTCATTTTTTAAAAAGTTCTTCTTTGTTTCCCCTCAAGTCATCTCTGAGTCTTCTCAGTTTTGTTAAAATTTCCTTAGTCTACCACCTATTTAGTCTGATTTCTCTGAAAAACATACATGAATGAATAGGCCCTTCTAAACAAACAAACCAGTATTTAACATTTAGCAAATATTACTTTTGAACAGGACAAATGAAATGACATTTAAGAGACGAGAAAATGTACTGTTCTGCCTAGAGAAAAACAGTAGTTTGCTACAAATTTTTAGGTGTATATTTTTAAAAATATTTGATGTAGCAGGAATAAAATTACAGTAAGGATTGCTTCAGCGTGCATGGTTCCTTGGTCCTCACATTAATTGATTAGAAGTATTTGCCAAGGAGTTACCTCTGGAGGGCAGTACAGTCTTATATTTGTAACAGGAGCTTTGGGTAGCTTTAAACTTTTCCTGATGTTCATTTCAAAGAGTCTTAGCCTTGTAAGATGCAAATCACTCTCTGTTTTAAATACTCAAAGGAGATATAAACCTGAAATTAAAGTTTTTTTCTGCTAAGATGGTTAGCCTGTTAGATTGGGGGGTGAAAGGATTAGAGAAAGAGGACTTTAAAATTTCATATGAAGAATGTATCAGCATTGCTTACACTGACTTGGTGAAGCTGGGAATGTAAATAAGAAACTGACTGATAATTGTCTTTTTATCCCCTTGGTTCAGACTCCTATGTACCTCAACTTAACAATCCTTGTTTTGGTCCCTGCCTTACTCCAAAATACAAACCTGTATCTTCTAAGACAATCTGTTGACAGCTTAGATAGTTGACACTGTATAGCATTGTGGAGGTCAGCTCTGCAGCCAGCAAAATATCTCTCAGTACCTTAACAAATCAGCAAAATATTTTGAGAAATGTTTCACTTTTATGAACAAAATACCCTGATAGTTATTGGATTTGTCACAGCATCTAAGGTTTCTCTCATAATCATACTGACCTTCACGTGCTATTATATTACAAAACCAACTCTTTATGTAATCAAACCAAAGGAAGGATGCTTAATTAGCTGTACATGACCTATGTTACAATATAGGCATACAAAAGTTATTTTCTTCAGCACTATCTAACTATTGTATAAAAAAACGTCTTTATACAATAAGGCTTGGGCTATTTGAAGTCTCAGGAGGAAAGCAATATCCGGATTTTCTTTTTCCTCTGAAGGCTGTTTGAGAGCTTTCAGCAGGGGCACACCACATTTAAAGCTTGCCTAAGATCTCATAACTCCAAGTGTCACAGAAATGTGTAGATTATGAAAGACTTTTCTCATGAGCAAAACAACTGTGCTTTTCAACCCTAAATCATGACATAGTCTTGTTATACCACAAAGAATTAAAGAATGTTAAGTAAATGACTTTTTTCCCTCCCTCTGTGCCTCTGAGGATAGTTATTAATGTCGATTCTTGCTGCTGAGTGATCCTGAAGCTACTGTCGCAACCTTTTTATTCCCCGAGTGCAAATGAACCCTTTATGAGGTAATTGAAGGAAATTGATGACATTATTTGCTGTATCTTGGGTATCAACGGCGTATTAATGAAAAACACAGTGGTCACAATGACCAGCACATTTGGATGAAAGGACCTCAGGCTATTTTCTGCCTAAGCAGGTTTTGCACTCTTAAGCGAAATGGCAGGTACACTATTTTTAAAATGATTAATTCTTGGTATTAGTTTATCGTCACCTGGTATAGGGGTAAGCTTTTTAGAAACACAAAGAGTCTGACACTGACCTGTTTCATACTCTTCTATTCTGAGTGTTAGCATATGTACATTCTAAGCCAAGCGTGGCTTTAACCTTCAAGTTAAATCTCACCATTTGGGCCACAGCAAATTCTGGGTTGTGTGTTTTAGGGGTGTGGGGGGAAAACGCTAAAAAGAAATTTGATTATAATATAGAATATAGATAAATGATTTAAATAGAAAACCTATTTTAAATCAGCACTACTAAATGAGATACACTAAGAGAATATTCATGCACCTAGCTAGGGAAAAGTCATCTTAAATATGGTCTCTAATTACGTTTCTTCTCAGTTATTACATTTGCCACTTCTTTGTGACCTTACTGTGACCTTGTAGTTTATGGGCTAAAGGTAACCATTATGTAATAATGAAAATATGCAGACCCAGCTTTACCACCTAGAAAGAATTGGCTTTTTATATTTTGTTTAAATTAACACTCTTTGCTGTTTATAAAACTGCTCCATGGTGCTTGAAAGAGGAGAGAAGCATTACTCGCAATTAATGTGCAGATTTGGGCTTTTAGAGACTGTGTTTAGTGAAGGTGAGTCAGCAGGCCTTGTTACATTAATTATAGTGGCTGATTCTCTACTGGTTTTGATTCACAAATATACATACTGTTCCTAACTTAATAAGGTTTTAAAGCATAAATTGCTTAGAAAAAAAAAAAACCTAAAAATCAAATCAACCGTTAATACTCAACTTTTCTTTCTTGTTTGGTTTGATTTGCTTTATTTTCCTTATCCAGACCCACATTTATTCCACTTGCTGTGATTCCATAATCCAGCCTTTGTAAAGTAAGTACTTCACTATTTGAATAAGGTGAGGAAAGTGCCCTTAAGAATGCAGTAAAAAACAGGAAATACAAAAAGTATGAGGGAGGTCAGCACATTTTTGGCACATATACCCTAAAGTAAGTTATTACTTCTTTGAGGCCAGCCTTGGAATTCCTCCTGGTTAGTTCCTTAGGCCTGGAAATGAACTGCAGCTTGGCCTTGAAGATGCACACAGCATGTGATGTAAGTAATTATAAGTTGATAATTACAATTTTTCATTCTGCCTATAATTAGTTATTTTTCTACTACAGATCACAATCTACTCTTTGCTCAAATAGAAATGATGAGAATTATCCTTGGTAAAATAACAATCAGGTAATATTGTTTGCAAATACTCACTGTGGGTTATATTCCAGATTTTGAGAATCTGGGTTCTTGGGAAAATCTTCACTGTCATCATGGACTCTCTGTCACATCACTGCGATTAAAATGCTCTCCACAGATTTAAAATGGAGATTTTTTTAAAAAAGGCCCATTAGCAAAGAAAGGGATAATTTCAAAATTTTTGATACTTAATTAAAAATGGATTGCTCATACCTGATGGAGGCAAATATAAAAACCATTAATCCACTATAAAACCTTGGAATGTAAAACCTTATTTTGAAATAGACTGCTGACCTGCATGCTACCCATGGTCAATTTATGCATAGACATTAGAGGTGGATATAAAACTACAAAAAGTTGAAAGACACCTTCAAAACTTCAGAAGGTTAAATATACACTGTGCGAGACATTAAGATGTGGGTTTTACAGGTACTTTTCCCCAAAGTTTGATTTGGTAAGGAAGTTAACCCTCATTTCATGACATTGATCAAGACAGGGTATATTGAAGAATCATTACAAAAAGGAATACATCTTAGTAGTTATGTTATGGAGTGTTTCATTCCAGACTTTCATATTTCAAAAATGAAATAAGAGGCAAATCCATAGAGATACAAAGTAGATTAGTGGTTTCCAGGGACTGGGGAAGGAATGGGGATTAGCTGTAAATTGGCAGGAGAAGTCTTATTGGGAGTGATAGAAATATTCTGAAACTGGATTACAGTGATAGTTGCGCAACCCGGTTTAAAACTACTAAAAAAGAATCATTTCATTGTACTCTTAAAACAGGTAAATTTATGGCATATAATCTCATAAAGTTGTCTAAAAATGCATGTAAAAAACTAAAAAAGAATAAAGAAGATCCAGAATTATGTTTTTAGGGAGAACTAAATTAGGGAGAACAGATTCAGAATTTCCTCCATGTGATATTAATTAACTTCTCAAATTTAAAGTATGACACTAAGTGTAATGTGTTTGGTCAGAAAAACACCGAAGAAAAACATAAGTGTCCTGCCTTCATTTCCTTTCTTTTTCCCCTTTCCAGTATTTCCAGGTCGATTCATTTTTCCTTTGTAGCCTCTAGAGGGCAGCACATGTTCTTATTAGAAATACCAACTTCTTAGAGTTTTAACTTCCTCAAACAAACTGCAGTAACTTTCAGGCCTCCAGAATGCCAGATTGCCTTAGATAAATTGTCTGAGCTTAAGGATTTGTCCTTAGATCCTTGGTAGTTGAGAGCCTTCCTTCTGCGATCACTGGAATCAGTCAGCCCTCCCTCCTTGTCAGCCGTCCTTTCCACTTCTGGTTATTCATGCCCTGGAAACATCTTTTAACCCAATCTGCAGGAGACAAAGGAGTAATTTACCTGGAGACTTTCACAACATTTTTTTTTTTCTTTAGAAGACTTGTATTTTAGATAAAGATACAGTCAAATAACAAAATCAGTATTTGCATATGGGGGTAGGGGAAAGATCCAGGAAATTTCGATAAGAATCCCTGAACCTCATATATTAAAAGCTACATTAGAAGAATCAGGTTGCGACAAAGGCAAATGCAATGCCAGTGTTCTCTCTTCAATATATGAATAATTAGGAATATAGGATTTTAAAAAATCTATAAGAAGTTTTTGAACTGTGAGATGTAAGCATTCTGGGTTTTTTCCCTGTTCTTTTCATTTAACTATTATTATTCTTGTGTGCTGTAGAAATAACCAAATAATGATTGAAAAGGTAGATTAATTAGCATTAGGTTATATACCTTCAGGTCATTTCAAGATATGACTAGGCCAACTTGCGCTTAACCCCACATTGATGCCATTTTCTCTTTGGTCATTTAATTAGGAAACTTAAAAACTAATACCATTCTAGGATCTTAACACGCAGGATTTATAAGCTTTGTTTTTTGTGTGTGTGCAGGGATCTGAAAAAAACTTTTAAGGTCTCCCTCACTATCTTATATTTACTTTGGTTCTGAAATTCTTTCTACATATCCAACCCAGTTTGAATGTGAAAAAAGAGTAGGCAAAAAAAGTAAAAAATTACTTCAGAATTGTCTGAATAGACATTTGCATGGTCTAAACAGACTTCACAGTCCAATGGAAAAAAAATAAATTTGAGTCAACCTAAGCAGTTAATTTTTCTTCCTTCATTCCTTCCTTTCTCTATCCTCCTCTCTTTTCTTTCTTCATTTCTCTCAATAAACTTTGATTGCATGCTAATTGTGTGCTAGGCATTCTGCTAAATTCCACCTATACAGTGATGAAAAACACAAACATCATTTCTGCCTTTGTAAAATATAGTCACTGAAAAAGAAAAACAACATATAAGCAAAAAGTATATGCATAACTGCACATCAAAATTAGTTGTAAGAAGGAAAAGTAACAGGGAGAGTAACTCTTGGGATCAACTTTAGACTACGTAGTCAGGGAAAATATTTCTGAGGAAGTGACTTTAGGCAGCTCCAGACATTTGTAAAGAATTGGGGGAAGGGCTTTCTAGATAAGGGTACAGAGTGTGAAAAGTTTTGAGTCACGAATGAGCTTGGTTTGTTCTAAGAACTGAACAGGGGTGTAGATATCTCACTGAGAATGAGGAGGTTGGAGGGGTAGAGGGGTGATGGGCCAGGTCAGAAAGGTCTTTTTGAGGAGCTTGGATTTGTTACTAGGTGCAGTGATGGCTTTAAAAAAAAAACCAAAAGAAAAACAGTGACATCATCATCCAATTTAGCTTTCAAAGGGATCATTCTAGCTGCTCTGTGGAAAAAGGATTGGAGAGGAACTCTAGTGAATATGGAAGAGGTTATAGGCAGTTGCAGAATTCTAGACAAAAATGATTTTGTCACTGACTTTCACCTAAACGTTGGTAGTAGAGGAGAAAGCTCTTTTTTGTTTCTTTAAAAATGGAAAGAGTTTTCAGCTTGTTAAATGTAGCTACATTGAGAGTTAATAATTAGTGAGATATTTAAATGTACTTTTGGAAACACTAATATCTTGCATTTTCAGTTTTATGCAAACTGACATTGATTGTGAAAAGCTGAGGTAATCCAAACTTCTTCAGACAAACATTTCTCTAAAGGCTGGAATTTTAAAAAATTGCTGATGAAATATGAGAGTAGATGAGAACACAAAGAACTTGATAAGGATGTTTGCATATCTTTTCGTATTATTTTGTTAAGAACTTCTCTTTTAATCACTGAGACTAAAAATGTCAAAAAACAAAAAAGCCCTAAAAAATAACATAAAAACCTTCAGGAAGACTTTATGCATGTGTATCTACAAATACTTATATACTTACATTCGTGATTGCTTAAAATATTTCAGTAACACATTGAAAAAATATGACTTACAAATTTGTGAATATGGCTTAGCTGTTATATAAGCATGTATTGGTGGTCTGAGCAGAAATGATATAGAAATTAATATTTAGGATATTTATACCTACCACAGAAGATTCCTTTCTGCTGAGGTAGTTGATGTGACATGAAGTGCTAGAAATAAAAGTATCATGTATCTCCATTGCAGCACCCCTGAGGAACTAGGTGCCAGCCAAACTCCACAGCAGCATCAACCCTTTTCTCCCTCAATTCCAATTTAGAAGGTAGCACCAAAAAAGGGTGGAGGTCTCAAATTCTGGAGGTGGACTTCTGAAGTTCAAATCTTGCCTCTGAAGCTTACTAGCTTTGTGACCTTGAGTGTGTTATTTAACTTGTCTGTGTCTCAAGTTTTCGTCCCTGTGTAATGAGAATAATAAATTTACCTACTAAATATAGTTCTTGGGATGACTAAAAGAATTGTTATATGAAAAGTACATACAACAGTACCTGGCACTTACAAAGCAATATACATTGTTAGTTGTCCCGGTAGCATCAGTCACTCAAGACTATTAAGCTGAATACAGTACAAAATGTGTCATTAGCTGCTATAGGGCATTTCTTAGGGAACATAGAATTTGCTCTTTTATGCACCATCTCTGGACGTGCCATTTTCTGGCCAGTTTACTCTTTTGCCAGAAACTACAAGTGTGTGAGTAACATTGCTCTGTTAGCAGCCACTAGGGTAAAAGTGAAAATCTGTCTGGTCCTGCTGAGGTTGCGATCCAGCCCAAAGGCCTTTTGTATTTTGTTTGCCCTACATAGTAGTTTGAGATCACTTTGAGTTAGTTGTCAGCATAAAAATTTTCATGCTCTTAGACAATTAAAGGCCTGTAAACCTGGACCTACTGTCATGTGGCAGCATGGCAACCGTTGGCTGGTACTGAACAGTGACTACTTTTTGAAACTCATTTTATAGTTGGGGTGAGTTCTCCAGCCCCCTAAACTCATGTGTTGTGTAACTGGCTCTTGTGGACATTTGACTTCGACTCAGATGTAGCTCGGGCATATATTAAATGAGAGCTGTAGATGCAAAGATCTAGAAGGCGCTCAGGTCCTGGGCATGATACTTATGCTCAGGAACCCAGTGCAGACTACCAGGCAGTATATTATGCCTTCAATTATTCCCTCTCTATATGATTTAGTTGCTAAGACTAAAGACTCTGGAATCAACAGAACTAGGTTTGGTTCCTGGCCTTAACACTTGCTAGCTATAACTTCAGACAGATTTACTCTCATTAATCCTCCTTTACTAGAAAATCAAACTATGAGAACCATGTTATAAGAATGTGAAGATTAAATGAAATAAAGTTATTATACAGTACAACACTAAACAATTTTACTTATTCGTCTTGCTTTACCACTAAAAACATATACTTTCCAAAGGCGGGGATGGTTTTTCCTGCTTATTTATTCCTGCTGTCTCTAGAGCATTTCTTTGAATGTAATTCTTAATGGACTGACTGACTCATACCTGAAATATGGCAGAATTATCCTAGTTTGGTATCGGTTTTGTAATAAACAATTTTTCAGTTTGTTACGCTCATTCCAAAACAACCTGGTTCCTAGAAGTAGAATGATAGTTCTCCTCTGATGGTAGAATTATAAGAAAGTGTTTTAACTAGCACAGTTTTTTATTTTCCTAGCTGATTTATTGTCTCCATACCGTATAATTATTAACAATAATGAATTTTATAGAATATATTAAAGTTTCTAAAAGCTGAAAGGACTGTATTCTTTTCTCTGGTCAAACATAGCAAGGAGAAAAGCTGGGTTTTCTTCTAAAATATTAAATTACCAAAACTCATGGTACAAATTGAAAATACCAAAAAAACACACAGGTAAGTGAGAATAGATGGTGACTGATCTTTAACCTGTGCACACCTCTCTGAAGTTATCCAGACCACTGTTTCCTGGCCCCTTGGAACATCTCAATTGTTAGGGGTGAATTTCTTGTTTGGATAGTTCCCTCCACCCCCAGGAAGAACTTAAACCTTTAAATTAAATTTTAATCTAAGCATTCTCATTCTGTATATTTGGTAAATAATTACATTCAGTAATATTACACCAGGGAAACCAAAAAAACATTCATTGCTCTTATTTTGGAAACACTTTAACTGACTCAATTGGCATAAAATTTTACCAAGGGTCAGATTTCTTTTGAATATGTAGTTAATACGACTTCTGTTTTAAGGAAAAGACCTTAACGTTAATTCACAAAGCAATACTGTTACAAATGTGTAGGTTTCCAAATTGCTCATAGTCCACAAAAAGTTTTATCGTACTATGTCCTTTATTGTGGAGCAAGAGGGAAAAGCTTTCTGGCCGAAAGCCATATTACTGATGCACTCAGGAGACCCATTGTCAGTATATGATATGCTCCTTTCCTTCAAGTTCTCTTTATTTTTAACCTTCCTCCTTGCCAGTTCTCCGCCCTCCTGGAATTTTTTGGTTCAAGGACAAGTGCTGACTCAGCATGGGCCACCGTCTTGAGCTAACTTAGTACTTTTGCTGCTTCTGAGGAGTCGCTTTGTGGGGGAGCAGATGGAGCACCAGCGAATTCCCCAGTTCTCTTAGGAGTCATAGCACTCCTCACTGGTTATGAATTGTTTCTGGGAGAACAGAATGAGCTGTTAGGCTGCAAATGATCTAAACTTTCATACTTGGCCCTGTGGACTTTCAGCATTTGTGATCTTTTCAGTCTTCATTTCCAAATTTCACTACAGAATTGCAGAAATTAAAGGATTTTATTGTCACTGTGATGTTTGTGTTGTAATCCTATTTTCCTATATGTCTGTGTTAAAGGAAAGCGATATGTGTTTATATTATGTATGTAGAAGGTATAGATTTAAATAGCTTAGAATTATTATAAGTGCCAGTATTAAGTGTGAAACCAGTGATTTTTCTTCAAAAAGAGACCTAGGAATAGTGAAATTTTTTTTTGTTCACAACTTTCACTCATATTAGACATTGACTTATCATGCTGGTGATTTTAAATTTCATATACCAGCTCTCATGCTGCATTTATCTCAGCAAGAAGTTTTAGTGATTCTCATAGTTGAAGGTGGATCAGTCCTGAATATTGATAGTTCTGGCTTATGTTTTTAAAGGTCAGAAAATATGCATTCTTTTTTAGTTTCTGTTTTTCTTCTAGTAAAATTCTATGGCTGACAATTACCAAAAGAGTTGAACTTTTGGGGGGAAAAGATTTATCCTAGACTGATTCATGTATTGAAAGGTGCTAGTTTTAGACAAGTGTCAATAAAGCTTGTTAAAATAGTAAACTCACTAATAAGCAGTTTTGCCTTTTGGATTGATTAAAGAATGTTTATGTCAAGAAAAGCACATTATAAAAGTAATTACAACCATTAATTATACTAATTCTATTTATCTCTTTTAAGGAAGGGTAGGATTTAATAAGGTGGTTTTTCATAGACTCTTTAATCCATGACTTTTATTTTAGCCACAGTGGATTTTCATATAATTTCCTTCTTTACTTTTTCTTAATGTCAAATGAGGTATATATCTTTTGTTAACTTCCTGGTGTCTGATCTCAGATACTTCTAAGCTAATTGTGGGGATTAATGGGCAAGACTTCTGTCTAGTAATTTGTGTTTTAGAAAAAATATATTAATCCTAGAGGAAGAACTGGCACATTTTTGCCCGTTTGTCAGAATTTTGCCTAAATTAGCCAAAAAAGAGAAAGAAGAAGAATTATTTTTGGAGACTCTTAATTGTTGAGTTTCTTAAGGAAAAAAAGCACCCTTTTTTTGTTTTTTGTTTTTTAAAGTTTACATTTGGTACTAAGCTATGTAGATAAATCAGTGGAATCTAAGTCCGGCTTGATTTTGAAGTTCTGTTATTGATTCACTAAGTACCACTAAGTCAGGGCATCTGCTTCCTATTTACAAAATGGGGATGCTTTCTGCTTCCAATTTGCCCTTCAGAAGTGCAGTGTTATAAGGATTAATTAGAGGAGGCCAATAGACTGAGCACTAAGGAAGACATAAATATAGACAAAGGCCACAATGCCAGGTGTCTTCTCTTTTTATATGTGGTTAATCTCAATTCTGAGAACTTTGCTTTTGCATTTTTATAGAAAGGATATAACATTGTGTCAGTTGGTTCCATGACTTGCACTGCAAGGATGTGAACCGCCCTAGAGTTTGATTATTTTTCCCCTGGTGAAATATCTTACTATGAATATTTTTTCGAGTCTAACTTTTCTAAATATTCTTCAG
This sequence comes from Cynopterus sphinx, assembly GCA_030015415.1. Taxonomy (NCBI): domain Eukaryota; kingdom Metazoa; phylum Chordata; class Mammalia; order Chiroptera; family Pteropodidae; genus Cynopterus; species Cynopterus sphinx. The sequence continues at coordinate 16,271,832 of CM057391.1, read as the reverse complement.
GTTCAGAAATTTAATTCTGAGTGGATGGGCTATATCAGATTTCTTTGCAGTGGCAATCCATTCGAGCTTTCATGTCATTTTATCAGATTTCCTCAAATAGTTCATAATCCCTCTTTTGGCAGCCTTTCCCCCTTATTTATCATACTTTTCAGGTATTTGCTTTCAGATGCAAGGTTGGCATCACTGGCTTTTTTGTGACTTCTTGAGCAACACTGACATGAGGCAGGCTTAACAAGGTAAAGATTCTAGGATTTTCACTTAAATTGCTTGGGACTAAATTTGGGCTCTAAGCTGGCCTTGCAGTGTTGGTTCCTCAATTTACCATCTGTAAAATGAAAAACTTTTCAGGGATTTCTCTGGGGATTAAGATAGTTAATATAAAGTTTATAGAGAATAAATGCTCAAAATAATATCATTTTTATTAATATTGGAAATTTTAAAAAGTTTAGACACAAGGAAGAAGAAAAGGAGAAAAAGGACAATCAGAAATAAAGATGGCCAGCATGGGGTGTCTTGAAAGTAGAAAGGAAGAATGATTCAAGAATAAGAGTTGTGTATTGCCTTGTCACTCAGAGTGTGGCCCATAGACCAGCCACTGGGCTTTGCCTGAAGGCTTGCTAGAAATTCAGTATCTCAGGCACCAGCAAGGTCCAAGCATTCTCAATCTGCATTTTGACAAAATCCCTGGAGAATTCACTGGAGGAACAGCAGAATAAATAAATGGGATTAAGACTAAACAAACCACTGAATTTGAGTGCTAGACCTTAAGTGGGAGGAGGAAGGAATGAATAAGTGGCAAGCAAAAGGGAGAAAGAATTACTCATAATTCAAGCAGCTTAAAAATTAAGCAAGGTTGAAAGTATGTTAGGTGATATTTTTTAAATGCTGAAGAGTTGAGAGGAAATTTGTTTATTTTTATGAGCAGAGAAAGTTGAGTATGTGTTTCTACACAGAGGTAGTGTATCACATAGTGGGTAAAAGATTGAAAAGTAATGAGTAAATGAAAGAATGGATGACTAAGAGGTGGGACAGAGAGGAAAAACATTAATAACTGGTAAATTTGAGACAAACAGCTCTTCTCAGACAAGCACAAAGATGGAAAGACTTTGAGGTTTAGAAGAGGGAAGATCAATAATTAAAGTCTCCGTGTCTTCCAGGCTGTGAGGCTGTTTGCTGGGAGTAAGGCAGGGTACAATTGGCAACTGATGTTTCAATAGTTTTCGATAAGTTTTAGAACCACTGTGGTAGGTGAGATAGAAGTAGAGTGTTATACAAATTGTAGATTTGATTCTAACTCTGATTAATTAGAGTTACTGATCGATTAGTGGCTTACAGAATATTTTGTGGAGGATTCTGGGGCTAACATAGTGTAAGTAGGTAAGAGAACTATGCTCGAGCAGTCCCTGGCATTGGAAATCAGGGAGAGGTTGTGCTATATGCTCCACACATTTGCCATCCCTTGCTCAGAGGATCTCCTAGAATTGTATGGAAATTATTTAGCAGAAAAGAAGAAATAACATTAACATGAATTTATGGCAAATCATTTTGCAGTATTATATGATCTTTCTCCAACAATATTTAGCCTAAGAATAGGTAGTCAAAGGAATAAAACAATAATGATTTTATTTTTTGAAATATCTGACTATGAGTTTCATGTTTCATGCAGAGGCACGTAGAGCCTGAATTTTTACAATTCTGTATTCTAAAAAGTGTGGTCTAATGGGAAAAACACATGCTATGGAATTTGAACACCAGGTCTACTTATTAGTTGTGTCATTAGATAAATTATAGTTAATCTGTTTCTAGTATGAAAAACTCCATTTCCTCATCTTTAACATAGGAATAATAATAGTAATTTCCAAGTAGAGTTTAAGAGAGGTTAAATGAATGTAACACAATGCCTGATGCATTATCTCATGTTGGTTCTTTCCCCCTTTATGTGTTGTTTTTACTGTCAGTTTCTCCTCCATTTATTCTAATTTTCTGTGAGTTCTCAAAGCAACCTAGAATCGTGAATGAGATTTGAATAACAAAACAACAGACTGGTATTACCATGCTTGTTACTACTGTAACTTAAGTATTTATCTCCTCAACTTCCATTGTTTTATGTGTTATATGGAGTAAATTGATATGGGTGTTACTCTACAGAGGATTTATGAGCAAGGCTTCTTCAGAAAATGACAAATTCTTTAGCAAGTGACTCATGGAAGCAGAGGTTCTATCACAGAACACAGGGTCATTTATTAGCTGGCAGCATCCTGTAACGGTTGAGAAGAAAATAACGGCTGACATAGCTTAAGACCTTGGGAATATCATGGCAACTGGCTTAGATATAGGACCTAGACTTTGCTGCAGTGGAAGATCTCTGCTCCCAAATGCTACAATGCCCATCGTGACTTGTGCTTACTCTTCCAAGGGCTCTAGCCTGTCAGTCTCATTTGGCCAAGAACCTCCTTGGCCGATGAACTTCCACATGAATGAATACACTCCAAAGGAGCAGGGCTAAGAGCCAAAGGGTGGGATGCACACATTTCATAACCACCTTTTCCTTTTCATTCTTCAAGAAAATTTAAGAACATACGATGCTGACAGATGATGATATTTTTTGGCAGGGCTGTTAGGCCTTTGCTACAAGGCAGCTTTCCATCTTTGCAATTGCAAAGTTATAACTTGGTTTCTAAAAGAAATGCTCATAGCTCTTCACCTAGCTCATATTCCATTCTCAGTTTGAAATTCCAGTGAATTGACTCTCCTATTTTTTATGTAAAACTGATGCTTTTAGTTCAATAGTCATATCTTCTCTATATTGTTAACTTCATTTAATTTAATAAGAAAACAACTACAGAAAATGTTTTGGATTCAACATATTTATTAAAATATTATAAATGTGGTAGTTTTTTTACAAGGGAATTCTTAACATGTAGCATTCATTATATTTCTAGGTAACTTGTTCTCCTCCTCTTCTCACTTGTATGGTATTTATTTACTTTTCTCTTGGAATATCCATCAAAATAATGCTTGTGTTTCTTTTTTCATAAATACTAGATATTCATTGCAGAAGGATAAAGAGCACAGATAAGCAAAAAGAAGAAATACAACTGTATTTAATTCCACCATACTGAGAGAGCCAGTATTCATTCTAAGTCGTGGCAAACTCAGATAGTTAGAGGGATCAGGGTGACAGCAAATGTATAAATCAAATTGGATAAGGCCCTGGGATAGAGGGAGCAATTTGTACTTAGCTTCACTGGTTTTTACACCACTCAAGAATGTGGACCTAGAGTCATCAGTTTGTCCTATGTTTCTAGAAAAGAGTACCAGATTTTTTTATATATATCTCATTTTAAAATTTGAATGACATAAAAATTAGTAAGCACCATACTCAAACCAAACAGAACAGGTATGCAGACATTTTCCATTCTTCTATACATATAAAATCTGACATTAGAAATTTCAATTATGTTTGCCATTTTTAAATAAAGGTTTTATGCATACAGAAGTAGGTTACAATGAAATGAATGTTGCAAACCCACCACCAAACTTAAGAACATTACCAGTTCATCCAGGACTCTGGGTTTCACACCAGTTCATTTCTACAATACCTGTACCTACTGAGTTTGTATTTCTCATTCCCATTTGTTTTTGGTAGAAATGTGCAATATCTGTATATACACTAAAACAATCTTTAGTTTTATTTTTTTGTTTTGGAACTTTATAAACATACCATGATAATGTGTGCAAACTTCTACAATTTGCTTTTTTTTCACTGAATGTTTTGTTTTAAAATTCATTCTAAGGTTATTATGTACAGCTGGGTTTATTCATTTTTTTTTCCACCATACTTTAATAATTCGTTACTTGAATAAACCACATTTGCTTGTCTGTTTTCCTCTTAGTAGACATTTATGTTCTTTAGGTTTTTGCTACTATAGTCAATACTTCTTGAAACATGCTGCTTGTGTGTGATTCCCTGTACATGTATAGCTTTTTTGAGAGTATATCTGCAAGTGGAATTGCTGAGTCATAAAATGGCTACATAAATTTTTATAAAATAATTCCAAATTATTTTCAAAATTGGTTGGAATCAATTTATATAATTATCACCAGTGTCTGAGAGTTCTTGTTTCTCTTGTTTCCCCAACACTTGTATCCTCAGAATATTTAATTTTTGTCAAGTGGAAGATGTTAATGTGATCATAATTTGTACTTCCTGGATTAGAATAAGGTCAAACATCTTTAGATGTGTTTATTCAACCTAGTGTTTTTTTCTTTTTTCCCATGGGAGAAGCCTCTTTTGTCTATTATTCCTTTGGGTGGTTTCTACTCTTACTGACTTGTAGTTGTCTTTCACTTAATTTATAGTACCCTTTGATAAATAGTAGTTTCTAATTTTAATGAATTCCAATTTATTATTTTTTTTCTTTAACAGTTAATCCTCTTTTATGTCCTGTTTGAAAGTTCTTTCTTATGAAAAGTCATAAAACTACCTTGCTGTATTTATTCTACAATTAAAATTACCTATTATATTCTCCTTTAAATCCTCTACAGATTATTTGTGTGTGTGGTATGAGGTAGGGATCCAGTTTCATTTTTGTTTTCCATATGGTAAACCACGTATCCCAGACTAATTAGTGACCTGCAGTGTTACCATTACCATACATCAAATATAAAAAGCCCACACGGTTCTGTTTCTGGACTCCTTTGGGGATTCCATTAACGAGAACTTTGCCTCTCATATAAACTTTTTGTTTCTAAAGCAAAATATATTGTTTTGTTGAAATATGCTTTATTTTCTGAAAAGGGTTTAAATTAAATTTATGGAAAAAAAGCCAATCGTTCAATTTCATGGCCTTTCTCCTCTATCCCCTTTGTGTTTGTTGTAAGGATTCACTCTTTCCACTCTGAGCTTTATGATGATGCACTTGAGTTATGTTGAAGAAGAAGGAACATATCCAGGTTTCAGACATATATTTAGGGAAGGACAACAATATGGGAGCTCTCACATGATCAGTGACCAAGTTGAAGAGGGACCTACCTTTGTGGTGTCTCCAGGAGCAGGGATTATAATTGTTGAACTCACTAGGTAGGCACAGCCTTATACATGAATATACTACTGACAAAAATCCTTATAAATATCTAGTCACAGTGATTATAAATTGTCAGTTTTTTTTCATCTATTGCTAGTTTAAAAAATTCATGAAACTAATTTTTTAGCCCCTGAAAATCTACCACCTAAGTGCTTTTACACTATTTAAATATGGGACATTTAGGATTTTCTTATTTATTGTATTTTTTTTTTTACCTCAGTTCTACTTCAGGATCCTTTATATATTTAACATGAAAAGTACTCACATGATATCAGTTCCTCTATTTTTTGAATTAGAAATGAAATAAAATTCTAAGTTATTGCTAATGAAATATTTTAAGAGTCCATCCTGTCTCATGAAACAATAGAATATTGAGATGCTTATGCAAACCATATTTATACTTAAAAATTCCCTTTTTGTGAACTCAAATTCAAGAAAAAAGTAATTAAGAACTTATGTGAGTATTTCCTATAGCAACACTTAGAATGTTATAATGATATGCTTATATTGTTGTCTGAAAATAAAACAAGAGGTTTAGATTCCTGAAGATCTAGTCTTGCTTTCTTTCTTTGTTCCTTTCCTTTTTTTTTTTTTTTGTTCTTAAATATTGGTAACTTAGTGTCCTTACATTGAAATCTTGAGAATACTTTATCTTGAGCTGCATTTCTAGTCTTTATTGATTTAATGACTCTTTCAGTGGAATTTCTAATTATATGGGGAATAAATTTTCCCTAAATGCTGCGAGCTTTGCACTAAAGGAGGTTGTACACTAGGACACTTAATTGCACTGATAGCTGCATTGTTATTGTACAAAGCTTTTCAGAATGGCGCAGAGCAAATCTCGTGGTTTATCAAGGAGAGACTCAGAGGGATGACTGAGAAAGTGTGTCACTCACTGAGTCTATCTCTGTCATCATCCTGAAATAGGATTGTTTGCATCAGTGTGTCTGGTGCTCTGAGGGGGAAAAAAGGGTTTATAGAGAATCTTTAAATCATTCTAGGGTAGAAGAAATTATAAGGTCAACTTTCTCACCACCTGCCAATGCAGTAATTTCTTTTTGTAGGTTCAAAGCATATTCAAGAAGAGTTGTGGTTTCTTTTTTTTTTTTAAGATCTTTAAGACTTGCTTTTTCAGTTCCTTTTTTTTAACTACAATATAAATGGTCCTTAGAGATAATGATACTGAAAAGGAAGAAAAGTATGAATTTTAATAGGCTGGAGCACAAGTTATTAAGAAAGTAATTTATTCCTGCAAACCATTGTGCATGTAGTCCTGTAGGTTCTTCAAGCCCCAAGTGAGTTGCCTTCTTCCTGTACTCACTAGCAAGCCAGTCAGTGTGGTTCTAGTTAGAATCCCATAAATCTGCAATATAATTAATTGCATATCCTTCCAAGCTAGCAGTGAAAGGAGTAACACTGGCCAGGATTTTGATGTTTTGCCATATTCTAAAATCAACATGATGGAATACGACACTGCTGAAAACATTAATTTAGAGGGTGGCTGGAAATTGCTGAAAATATTGAACTCCAGCTAGTGAACCCAAACATTCTCCTTTTTTTCAACTCCTAGATCAGAGAGCCCATGTAGTTAAAACTTCACTCCTAATCTAATTCTGTATTTCAAGTATATATGCATAAACCATATTTTTTTGTTTAGCAAGCTCAACACTGCTTCTCATAATATAAGTCTGTAAATCATAAGTGTGAGGCGATTGGATCATTGTGCTCTAAAAGAAGGCTATGCCACAATAGTCAGTTTATTTTGACTTTTATCTAGCCCTTGCTGGCAATATACTGGATTTGGTTTGATGCATTTTGCATAAGGGTTCTATTTGGTCCATAATGGTTTGTGTAATGAACTATTTGTCCTCTTCTAGATGACATCCAGTTGCTTAAAACCTATAATGAGATGTCAGGTGAATTGCACTGATTGGCATTGATGGATGAGCTTGTTGAAATATTGCAGGGTTTCCTATAGGGGCATAGAGGAAAATTGCTGTTTAGTGCTTTGGATCTCCTAAGCATTGAAACTGTAATCACATAAACAGAACCACTTCTGCAGGTCCAAGGTGTCATCGTGAATTTTCTGGCTAATCCATTCATTCATCTCAACAGTCCAGAACTTGCGCTTCGTGTCACTCTTTGCCTTTGTTCTGCACTTTGATCTTTCAAAATGTCTTCAGAAGAAAAGTGTTTATATTGAATTATGTGTGGAAAGGGGTAGGGTGCATACTTCAGAAGCTTGGCATGAAATTTGCTAAATAAACCTTGCCAGTCGCTCTGCAGCTATAATCAAGGTATGGATTTCAGTTTAACAATATGTAGGTATACCTTCTTTTCCCTTCAAAAACTTTAACATAGATGGTTAAGTACAGATTGTACTTTATTTAATTATAATGTAGAATGCTTCTAGCACCTTTATTGTTAACTGTTAAAATTAATGTTAAAGACAATAAATGAATTTTTTAATGAAATTTTTCTCCTAAAATTTTTATTAAAACAGTTGACTAAATGAATGCTTGGGATGAAGTATCTTTTTGTGTATACATTTTATCTCATTGAATTTAGTATTCTAATATAAGATAGTTTATTTTAGTATCTATCAGATCTAATGTATATATATATTATATGTATTATAATATATACATGAACAAACTAGTAATCCTATAACAAAACCAACAACCAAAATTAGGAATTAATTACACCAAAAGAACTATACAGATGCAAACCAGTAAAAAAATAGGTGAATTATTAATTACTATACTATATTCCATCACAGCCATTCTTTCTCTTCTTATATCAATTCAATAATTATGGAATGATTTTTTCTTTAGAGTATTTCAAATGGTTAAGAACTCTGAATCAGTTTCTACTGACAATGCCATGAGCAAGAAAATATATACTTGTTCCCTTTCTTAGGCTAACTCACTTTTTGATGAGCAAAAACAGAATTCAGACATCTTTTGGCATTGGTCATATGTCTTTGCTTAATTTGCACAATGAAGTATTAGTGCTCCCTACTGCTGTTATGAGATTTTCTTGGTAGGGGCAGATCTTATGCCAACTTTGGGAACCTTTTGAATTGATTGAAGCACACCCTCCATTGACACTGATGATCTTGAATCAGTCATTTTTCCCACTACAAATGAGGCATTCATGGAATCTGAGTGAGCTCAGTCAGCCCCATGAGGTAACTCACACCTAACAAATTCTACCTTGGTCTTTAGTGAGGCCCAAGCATTGGTATTTTTGAAAGTTCCCTGGTGATTCCAATATCCAGGCAGATTTCAGAACCACTGGTTGAAAGCAAAAGTGGCAACTATGGGATTATCAGACCATTCATGTAGAGTGAATTACATGGAAACCAGTGAGCCATGTAGAGTGTGGTAGCTTGCCCTGCTGGTTTTAAGACAGCTTTTCAATCCTGAGAACAAGGACAAGCATGACAGACCAATGGCTGAACCTGCAACAGAGAGCTGTGGGACAGGAGTAATCTGTTTTCCAGGTTTGGATTTCTCCTAGCTCAAGATCACTTCAGATAAATAAAAAGTTAGATTCTTTAGAGGTTTTGACTCAATTAGCAGAGGTACCCTTTCCTCCCTCCAAGGTCATTCTTTAATGGTTGAAAACATTTTTATACAAAGGTAAGAGAGACAGAGCAATAATTATTTTTTGCAAAATTTTAAGCACAAGACGAGGACTCAGATCAGCCTAGTCTAATCCATGATCTACCAGGGTTAGTAGAAGCTCTCTTGGTCAGCTAAACAGCTCTGACAGACTTGCTGTGTTGCATGACTTAGCTGATCATGTTGGCGATGCTATGATAGAGACTAGGTATTATAGATTATAAGGAGGATAAGGCATTTTGTACAGGCAGTATGGTTATGAAGCATATAAACTATTTTTCTATCCAAAGCAATGGATTTTTGATAAACTAGAAATTTCATATCTACATAGTTATTGTTTAATTTTAATTTTAAAACATAAATGAACTAGGACCAAAAGACTTGAGCTTTTTATCTACAATTTTTGTATTTTCTAGCTGAGCTCTAGCAAGCATGTTTCTTTTGTAGTGTAGTAAGAAAAAGTGGGTATGTTTATTTAAAGTTATTTATGCAGATTCCATCTTGTTTCAGAAAAACTTTAATGAGGACCTAGAATATATTTTTTCTAATAAAGGTAAAAGGATAAAAGGATTGTTTTAGTGTGTTTCTCTGTGTGTCAGCTTACTTATCTCTAAAATGGAAATAATAACAATACTTACCTCAAGGGGTTATCATGATACCTAAATATATATCTTTGGAGGGTCTTAACAATATTAACAACTCTTCTGTTGAGTTTGTTCCCAAGTAATTCAGGAATCCTTATGAACTTTCTTTAATTTGAATATTGAAGACATTTTTCTACTTTAATGGGATTTCATAGTAGGTTGGAGATTCCATGCCAAGAAACAAGGTGTTTAAGTGTCACATTTGCAATGCTACTTCCCTTGATATACAGGTGAAACTGAAGGAGCTTTGAAGGGAACATACCAAAATCTGAACTCTCGAGGTAACCTTTCCTTACTAATCATAGACATTTTTCAGTTTTGCTTTGAAATTTTATTTGTTCTGGAAAAAAGTTATAATGTATTTTTTCTGGCATTAAAGACGTTAAATTTTATAAAAGAAATAGTAGACTTATACTTGTGACCCTTTGAATATTTTTTTGGTCGATACTTGATATTTTTAGAACTACAAAAAGCACTCTATAATTATGTATTTTACCTGAGTACTTCTAAAAATACTGGCAGATATTAATTTATTATAATTTATTGGTGCTGCAAAAATTTTTAGAATATTAAAATCAAAAGCAGAATTAAAATATGACTAGTTCTCTGTAATAAATTTCTTTTAATTTTAACATTTGTTCACTAAACTATTCTCTCTCTACACACACACACACACACTTACCTATTATACTCTAAATCTCTCTCTCTATATTTCCTTACCCTGTAGCATATATAGTAGGAGGCAGCAGCATTTTAAAAAAGGAAGATGGGCATCAAGTTAGACAGGGTTATGTAATTTTGAGTTTGATTATTCTACTATATCCTAGCTGTGTAGCTTTGAACAGGATCACTTAACCTCATAGAGGTTTACTTTCCTCTCCTATGAGTATAAAAACTTTGTAAGGTTGTTTGTGAGAGTAAAGTAGATAATTTAGGTAATGAATGAGCTTTGTATATAAGCAGGCTTTTAATAAGTTGTCCCTTCCCTTTATCCTTAGCAGGGCCACCATGCAGGTGGTGCAGATGAGACCCTGCACCTTGGCACCTGGATGCTGGGTGATATGGATGCTAAGATCCAGCTTGCCCTCTTTTTAATCAGCTTCAAACCCTGGTGTGTAACTGTGTTTGTACTGGCCTGGGCCGGTGGAAGCTTTGCCCCTGAGCCCTGAGGTAAAAATCCCACGGAACCTACCTGGCCCCAGCACAGCTACACACCAGTCATGTCACTTAAGAAAATTTTTATCTATTTTTTTATATAGAAAAGATATTAATATCTATCCTCTACTGCTAATTATGTTTTTTTCTAAAGATGAAATAAAATATCCATGAAAAATAAAAATAAAAGTAGTATATTATGTAAATTTCTGTGTAACACAGATTATATTTTATACAGAACAGGCAAGATCATTAAATGGGTTGATTATTGACATTCTTGATTGTTTTTTAGTTAGGTGAGTGGTTTTTTTAAAAAAGACCAAGAGATCTTTGTGACTCTTCTGTGCTGGAGCTGCTATATGTAAAGAACAAGCAGGGATTGGGAATGAGTCTAAGGAAGTGGTGGTCTAACTCCTGGAGGGAGTTAGAGACATGGAAGGCAACAGTTAGAGCATGACATTGATCTTGCTTGGATGAAAAGATTTTGAAGGAAGAGATAGTCTGCTCAATTACAAATTTTATCACAATAAATTCACCCTAAAAGTAGAATTATAATTTTTCTTCTAAATATGATTTGAAATGTAAACATTTTTAATAATTTTATATCTGAAATATAAATGTTATTAAAAAATACTAAACTTGCTCTCATGACATAATTTTGATTCACATAATGAATGCATACTTTCCTTGTGCTGCATCTGCAGAATGCTTTGATTCATCATCTTTGATATATTGCACACTCTGGCACTCTAAATTGATGCAAGTTTCATTTTTGCTGTTAAATTGTTGCATGAATTACTATATATTTCTATTGCTGTGGAATCCTGGAAATCCCAAATAATTTTGGTACCATATTGACACTAGCTTCTGTAATGCTGATGTAATGTTCCCTTACCTTTACTAAAATTAAGAAAGAGCTATCAAGTGCTGAGGGTAAGATTCACTTAATAGTCTGGAAACTTATTATGGGCCAACACTTTACTCCTTTTTTTAGCCTAGAAATTCTACTGTACAGTCACTCTAATTCATCAAAAATACTTTTTCTTTGAAAAAATTGGTATCTTAGAATTCTGGAGATTTCTTTAAAATGGCATTAGTTTTACCCACAAAGTGTTGTAGGTGTTTTACTAATAGATAATATTTATTAATTACTGTATATTAATTCCTTATTTACTTTGGAAATTTTCTTTTTTTTTTAATTTAAGAATGGAAAATATACTCAATGTCCATATATATGCATGAGACTTGTTTTAGTTGAAGCTTAGATATGGTAAAGATAATTTCAATGTAAGTTTAAATCTCATCAGCATGAACATGGCAAAGGCATTTAGTATGATTTGAAATTTAAATATCAGCCTTCAGCATTCAGGAGTATTTTATTCTTTTAGTAGTTCAGGCAGGCTAAAGATTTATATTGAGTAGATATTCTGGTCAATCTTTTGTGCTTTCCATCCTCCAAGGATGCTATTAATATGATAGCAATTCATTGTTAAGGATGTCATTACATTCATGCATTTCAAAATCCACAGTTATTCACATAAAGATAAGGATTTTCTTTTTTATTACTTTTCTTTTGTTCTCAGATTTAAAGGAGAAACTTGGTCCATTAACTAGACAAGGGAACATGAAGGTGGTTTGATTTCACACATTGAGAAATACTTGACTTTCATTCCAGAACCCCTAAAGGAGGTATCAAATTCCTCAGTAGGTGGAACAAAACTAGTGAATCTAGAGACTTGAAAAAAACAGAGGAACACGATAGGTAAATTAGGTGCTACTCTTTGTCTAGTGAACCTATATCAATAGTACCCAGGGACTAGCAAATATGACTGGATGATTTAGTTCAGATTTAAGAAAAGAAAAAAGAGATTATTAAAAGTAACTAGCAGGTGACAAGTCAAAGGAGATTCAGCTGAATGAAATGTTAAAACAAATATAAATGATTTTTTAAGTATAAACAAATGCCAGAACTAAAATTCTGAGAACATATATATAACATAGACTATATATATACACACACGCATATATATACGGATATATATGTATATATATCCGTGTATATGTATATATATATATATGCATATATATGTGTATACACATATATGCATATATATACACACACATATATATTTATAGTATATATTTTATGTGTATATATATTTATAAAACTATGTATTTTTATATATATTTAGAAAATATATTTTATTTTACTTAATTTTTGATCATGTTATAGTAGAGTTTTTATAATAATGCCAGATAAAAATACCTAGGAATGGATTAAATTTACATTAAAAATTATCAGGGAGCAAGGGGACTAACCACAGGTTATCAAATTTTAGTAATCTAGTTTTTTCCTGTAGATATTAACCAGAATAGAGGGAATTTTATATCTATCTATATTCAACATGAATATATTTATTTATGCACATGTTTTTATATGAATATAAATATGTTTATGTCTATGGATAGCCTCTATTTTGGAGTAAACATATGAATTTTATAAAAGCAGAGCTCATACAAAAACAAAACAAAATGCCTTTGCTTCAATATGTTTGAAGAATTGAAGTGATAAAGCAGATAGCAAAAGGAGCTTGTTTTTATTAAATGACATCTGTATTGTTTTTACAAGAACTAAATATGGAAAACCTCTTAATTCAATTTTGTTGAAAGCTGTAATTGGTTATTTGATCTACGGGCATATCAGTTTTATTTAAATACTGAAATAAAACCAAAGATATTTTTTGACCTATTTATATCTAAAAATCATTATTCTTACTACACATAGGGATTTATGGTTTTAGTTGAGGTGTAGTTATTAAAATTTATAACTTTATAACTCATAAATAACTTCTCTCATTAGTAATACTTTTAAAAATCACCACTCAAAAATTGGGTTTTCTGAATGACAGATAACCATAGATTAAAATTATAACTATATCATCGTACACCTAGTGGTTGCCATATAGTTCTAGTATTTCTTTCAATAGAGCAAACAATTAAGTTTGCCAATGTAGCCAGAAAGTCTCAAATTTTTTAATACTAGAGAAACAACTGTTTTGTCTTGCAACAGGAAACCTGTTTATTTTGTGACCATCTTCTGAGGGAAATCAATACTAGTTTTATGGAACCTTGAAAATGTTGCACTATTCTAGCTCTAAGTGGCCTTAGTTCTATATCAGAAATTGAATTGAGTTAGGTAAGGAATTGGGTAGCCTATCAATTATGTTTTATTGAACTCATAGACAAAAATATAACTTCACAATCAGTTTTTAAATTTTAAGATTAACTGTAAATATACAAACTTTATCTGTCATAGTTTCAGAATCTGTCACAAGGTTCCTGAATTTTTTTTTAATATTGATTTTTTTCTATTTTACTGGGAGAATTGTTGTCTTATTTTATTGTATAGTTGTTTCTCTGGGGCTCACAGCACACATTCTTAGTAAATAATTATGGTGTCTCTTCTTCCTGACTCTTAACTGTGGCTTTTAATTAGCTCTAAGGGATCTCTATTCCATCTAGACTCTCCAGAATTCCTAATAGATTGATTTGAGCTACCTGGAACACCCATGGATTTGTGTCTTGCAACAACTTTTATCCAAGAAAGTCACCAAAAAATATGAATGGTATTCTGCATGCTTTTTTCCACCTGGAGTCGAATGAGCGAAGTAACTTATTTTAGTCTTGCTCTAAAACCAATGAGTTCCTAAAATTAAGTCTTTGATGCTTAAGTAAAATGAGACATTTAATTATGTCAGTTAATACAAATGCATCAAATTTCTACTTTAAAAAACAAAGAGGTTTTGTCCAATTAAGTTTCAAAATACCTGTTTCTAAAAGGTCTAAAAATGATACAGTAAGTTTAACATCAATTAATGGGTTAAAATAGATCAGCTAAATACAAATAGAGAAACTAATATAACAACTCATAGAATATAAATTTAAAAATTAAATAGAGTTGTTTAATATAATTTAAAGAACTATCCACAGTGAAAATACATTGTGACATTTTATATGCTAAACACACAAATAAAAGAGTGGCAAAATAAATTGCATTAATTAAAATTATAGTGGCACTTTGGTAATTCAGATGAGCAAGGAAGAGAGCAAATATTTTCTTAAGTTTGTCATAAAATTTGCCAAAGTTTTATGATTAAACAGAAAAGAGTTAGCTGAACAGAGTAAGGATGCAGCAAATCACTCTGGCTTTTCCTCTGTCCCAAATGCTGTTGCCCTGACTCTCCTGGCATGGATGCAGTCCTCACAGATTAGAAAGGGAGGCTGAGTTATTGCTGTGTTGGAATCTGTTTATACATTGCCTTCCTTCACTATTCCAGAACTTACCCAAATTACCTATAGACTTTTCTTAGAGGACCTTTTTTGGTTCTTTAAACAAGTTCATTATTTGTAGTTATATCCTCATCTTAGAGGAAAGACTAATAAATGTGCTATACCCACCCCCTGCCTCCAATATCTTTACTTCCAGCTCTTTGAAATTCTAGAAAGTTATCTCCTGGTATTTACAAAGTAAAATTTTGAAAAAGAAGATTGATTGTGTTGGAAATACAATTATTTTAGCTCTTTAACAAATGATTCATGAAAAAGTTTGGAAGATACAATTAATGTGATTAAATAAATATTTCAAACTAGAAAGAGCACAGTTTACATTATCTTAACATAAAGCAATAATAAAGTAGAAATTAATAAATAATGAAATTTTAAATAAAGCACTACTGGAGACAAAACAAAAACATTTTTCTAAACATTGGAATCAAAAAAGAAATCAAAACTGCAATTATTGACAGTGAATAAAATAGTGGCAATGTTGAGATCATGTGTCAAAATATATGGAATAGGACAGAACTACAATTTATAGGCAAATTCCAGACCTATGCTTTGTTATTAACTGAGAAAGAGTGAAAATAAACTATTCACTCAATACTAAGATTTAGATAAATTACACTAAGGAAAGAATATGAAGAAAATAATTTTTAAAATGAAATATTGATTAACAGCACATTTAGTAGACTTTGGTTGAAGAGTATATTTTAGGAAAAATACATGTTGACATTATAGATCTAATTTCAGGATTTGGCAGTATGTTTAATATTGAAAAATATTTTAATGTTTTACATGTTTTTTGGATGCTTGTTTCATGTTTGTTACCTTAGGTATATGGATTCTTATATAATACATGAAAAAATTAAATGCCTTTCATTAAAAGCCATTAAATATAAACTTGTTTTTATACAAGCTTTATATAAACTTTTGGATTTGAGAGGTGAAATGTGAATTCCTGTATGAATGATGTTTTTCTGAGTAGTGTCAACATTAGCATCTGAAGGTGGTCTGAAATACCCCCCACCTCCAAAATTATTATTTTCAATGAAACAGTAAATCAGTTTGGTAGACTAAAGGAGAAAACCTGTATGTAATCTTCTTTTAGGAAGTCTCTAAAACGGTGTATATGTACATTCTGTATTAATTTAAAAAACAGCAAGAAACAAATTAATTATAGAAAGATGTTTTCTAAAGAGTAACCAGTTATTCCTAACCTCATATTTAAGCATTAATCAGAGTAGAGAAATACCATTGACACTCTTACTAAACAACAAGAAAAAATATTCAGCCCCACCTTGGTATTCTTGGGAATCTAATTCAGGAACCAAAATATTGAGCTATAACTCCTAGAAATATTAAGAAGACATTGCTGTTGTTTTTAGAAAATTATTTTATTTCAAGCCACAGAGTTGTTCACCAAGTGGTCATTAAACATCTACTATGATAGAATAGTGGTAAGCATTATTCTAGACACTGCAGATCCAGCTATGCACAGGGCCCTGCTCCCATCAAGTGTATCATATAGAGTAGATAAGTGAAGGAGGCAAGGAAGAAGAAAACAAGTGAATAAGATTTCAGGTAGAGATCTAATGATATTAGGTATGATGGCTACCTAAAAAGTCAAAATGTGTCAGCAGAATTATTAGAAATAACATAAGGGAGTGGTAAATTAGGAGGATGTAAGATACATATAAAATAGTTTTAAAATAATCATGTAGGAAAAGTAATGGACACATATCTCCATCCACAAAGCAACAAATAACATAAAATATGTAGAAACAAACTGAACAAGAAAATACTGGACAAATAGTGAAAAAATTTAGGTATGAATGTATATGTATACGTGTATGAATACACACATATATATTTTAATTGAAAGCATGCATGACTAAATAAATGGAACAATATAAGTTATGTTTCTGGCTGGAAAGACTGCTGTAAAGATGCCATTTATCTTTATTTTTTTCATGTTTGCTGCTTCTGTGATGCTAACAAAAATTTTTAAGATACTTGAAAAGAGAATGTAAGACTCATCTAGAATAATAAACATTAAAGAACAGCCATAAATAATTTGATTAAGAAGAGAAATAAGAGTACCTAAGCTATAACATAGTAGAATATATGATAAAGCTGCAACGAAACTGAGATAGAAAATGTAGAAACCTATTAACTAGCGCAGGGGTGGCATATTTGTGGAGCAGTTTCCACCTTCTCCCATTTTCCATACCTTGGAAGATATTTATTGTTAAATGACCTAAGTACCCTTCCCTGGCCTTGGACATGGTCTCAGGATACTCCAGATGGGCACTATTAGGTACTATTAAAATATATGTATTTTACATCCTCCTAATTTACCACTCAATGTTGGATTAAAATATTTAGGCACTCTGTTCAGGTTTGTGATAAAAGTGGCATTTAAATTAGTAAAGAAAAGGATTATTTCAGAAGTGATTCTGGAAAAACTGGCTGACTCTTTGGAAAAAATAGAGCTATCCTTTACATTATATACTAAAATAAATCCCAGATGGATCAAAGGATTGAATGTAAAAAAAGAAATCTGGAAAGAGCTTGAAGATAATATAGATATTTATCTAACATCAAAGTAAAGTAGCTCTTTTTTAGCATGAAAGCAAAGGAAGAAATCAATAAAAGAAAGGATAGATAAATGAAGTTACTCCAAAATTTTTCATTTCTGTAAATCTTAAGAGTGCTATTTATATACTGAGCATGTTTTACAATATTTTGTAAAGTATTTGAAAAATATATATATACACACATATACTAAAGAGGTTAGATTGCAACATGTAAACAATATCCTTAGCTATGCAGTTAAGGTAGGGAGATTATGGATATATTTTTTTAATTTTCCACAATAAATATGTTATTCTGAAAAGGAATGTGTATCAGAGTCATGAAGAGAAACAGGAAACTAATATTCTTAAAAATCTATTCCATATTTTTTGTATACATTATTCTGAATTCTCTTAATAACCTCTTAAAGTATGTAATAATATTCCTCTTGTAAACATCAGGGCCATGAGGTTCAGTGAGATTAAATAAATGCCATGAGAGAACTCAGGCGGTAAGTGGTAGAGTTGTGATCTGAAGTGGAGGCCTGTGTGATCCTACAGGCCATTACTCAGCATCAGTTATGGACGGACCTCTGTCCTGCTTGATGCCAGAATTGGAGAAAAAGAAGGGGGGGAAAAGTTACATTTAAATTCAGGCCTGAACTTTCAACAGCAGAAGGGGACTTATTTTATCCCACTCTCTGTTCCTGTCCCCAATTCTGCCTATTCAATCTTTCAAAAGGATGAGAATGGATAATGGTTGGCTCTTAGAGACTTTGGGTAAAAAGTAAACTCTTCTGGTTCTTATTTACCATTTGCAAATGTGAGTCTATGCTTGAAGATAATTCTTCAATCCTTTTTTTTTTTTTTTTTTTTTGGCCAGCTACTTTGTAAATCTTATAAAGTTCTTGTGATTGCCAAGAGTGGTAATATAGGAAAAAAAAGGGATTATTGACTTATGACAGATATTCTGGAGCCTTTAATCCCATGTATTATAAGCACCTTAATGCAAAGTGATGGAACTAAATATATGCATTACAGCTCCAGGTAAGAAATAAGTACTCTCAAGCGCAGAAGTATTTTGAGACTGTTAATTATACTAGAGTGGTGTGTGTTCATAAATCTTTCTTCTCTCGGCATGCGTGCTTCTCAAATCCCATCATTTTTCCTTTGGATAATAAACTGTAAGATGCGAATGCGTTTATGTTAGTATGCTAGTAAATGTAGCCAGCTTACAGTTTGGGTCTGGGATATTTTAGTCTACCAAAGTAAATTTGCATGTATTTGGAAAATATATTTTGTGTATGTCACAATATGTTATATTCTCTGGCCTGAGTTTGAGGTCTCTTCTCTGTTTCTTCTTTTCACAGGGGAGAATTATTTAAAAACATCTTACTAGATATAATCAATTTCAAATTGACTAAAATAAGGACCATAGTTACATTTAGGATATTTTTCCTCTAGGACTATTTGCTGATGGCAATTTCCTTCTAAGTTAGCTTTAGAAAATTCTTCTAAACAGTATGATTGTGACCCCTCTGTTTTACTGCCTCTCAACCTGCACTGAAACCTCTGATTCTTTTGGTTTTAAGTACAGTTTATAACACTGACATTCTCAAACAGCTGGAGGAAAGAATCCCCTAGTACAGGGCCTTTGACTAAGCTCTTCCTCCTTCCCCAAGTTCCAGTAGCTTTCTTATCGCTTGTAAAAAAAAGTCACATTCCATATAGCCCAAGGCTCCTTTCAAGCCACTTTTATTATTTAATGTACCTTTTGTCCCAGCAAAATTCTTCTATTCAGTATTCAGCTGAGGATACTTATTCATTTTCTATTTCCTTTGGCCATTATGACTTTAATTTCCTGGTGTATCTTCTTCCTCCATCTCTCTCTGGTGAGATCCTACCTGACTTAACTCATCAATAGAGCATCTCCTCATCCCAGACTTTGGACTCTCACAAATCATTTGTTTTCACCTCTGATACCACACACCTTGGGCAGGACTCTCTCTCTCTCTTTTTTTTTAAATTGTGTTTATTTATTTGTTTATATATTTTTAGGCAAGGCAACCCTTGGTTGACCTCACAGACTGCAAGGACCTTGTCAGTTTTCAATCCCTTATTTTATTTTATTTTTTGCGCCTGCAGCACCTGATCTTCCTAGGTGGTTTTCCATCCAAGTACTAACCAGGCCCAACCCTGTTTAGCTTCCGAGATCAGATGGGGTCGGGCTTGCTCAGGGTGGCATGGCTGTAAACAGGTAGGACTCCTTTTCAGTTCTCTTGCCAACCCAGCTAAGCCTGTGGCACTCCCCTGTATGCACCCTGGGCACCTACATCTTGTATCTGCAATTCTCCCACTTTTTTCTCTTTTTCCTTCTCTCAGATGATTCTTCATTCCTGACCTTGTTTGGTTTCTATTTTCCATTAACTCCAGTTTTATATCTTTAAATAGGGTCTTATTTTCATTGAACTGTTTGCACTGGAAATCTCATTTTGTAATTGTTATCTTGAAATGGCCTCTCGAAGACAAGTCTTTGTCCCTGTGCATGTCACTTATACCTTTTGAGGCCAGAAAGGCCTTGAGACTGAACCATACAGACAGAGTGACCTATTATAATGAAGTCACAGCTAGAAAGGAGAGTGTTCTGTCTCTTCAGTTTCAAACAATCCATTTCCACTCTTATTCAGTGACCGGCGCGAAGAGGATTCTAGACTGCCTTCTTTAGTCTTTTCAGCTCTTTTACTAATTTCTACTCTAGGAATTTAGTCCTAGTCTTTTGGGATACACCATTTGGCCAAATCCATTTTCTACTTTTGGCAGAGACATCTCTTCAGAGTCCTCTTCATTTAGCTCTTGCACTGTTGTCCTCGCTTTCTCCAACACAACAGTCATCAGTTAGTTCATGTCCTTGGACTCCTCTTTCATCTGATCTTTTATGGAAATTGTTAGTCTCAATCTGCCTGTTCCTGCTAATAGACAAGGAGTGGTAACCTTTAGCTTCTGAGAATTAAAGAAGACCTAAAGAGAAGGAGTATATCTCCTGCTCAAAAGATTGTCTGTCTCTGTCTTTGCTTTAGAAGCTCCTTTTTTATGACCTTAACCTTTTCTACATTTCAGCATTGGATGAGTCAAGGGAAAACTTAAGTTATCACTTCTTCCCTGTTCATAACTATTCTTGTTCTACTCATGTTTATATTGCCCAGTGAAAAAACTTGCATATAGAAGGTGATCAATTAAATGCTGGATTCATAATCCTGTCCATTTTATTGAATTCTTGTATCTCATTCTCTTCTGCTCTTATAGAAACTGAGTACAATTAAAATGTTCTCTAAATTGCCTGTGTTATATTTCTCAGTCAGAAGCTTGCAAAGAATATTTTAAACAATTGTCGTGTGGGCTTTTCCTGAAATGCCATGTCACTCCAAAAGTGATACTCTGCTATTTTGACTACTCATAGAAAATGAGGAGGGAGGTAGGCTGAACAGAAAGGAATCCCAGCTGAAATAGTACTCCTACCCAAGCCAGTGGAATAGGGATGTTGCTTATCTTTAGAATTTTAGAAATAAGGCAGTGTGAATTTTTGAAAATTGCTCCTGTTAGTGGCCAAAATAAATGATAAAATAATAATAGTAGTTGATCTAGAGGTAATCTATTGAACAAAACATCTCTGTGACATTTTGATATTAATTCCAATAGTATTATGTGTTATATGCTTTGTTTTGGATTGTCTGTCCCAGTAAAACAACAAATTTACATTAACTCATTATTTGAAAAACACCTTCATATTTTTTTTTCTGTTTTGGATTAGATTACAAGCCCAAAACTTTCTATTCACATTAGATTGCAGTAACTCAGTAACTTTCTGTACCTTGAAAAGGTTCCTTAAATTTTAATTTTAAATTCTAGTAGTGATAGTTTAAATTTTACATGGGAAATGTGAGGATTCATCTTGTTCAGGAAAGAAAAATTTATACCACTTAAATTGTTTGCAAAGTAATATAAATATGTTGAACAAAAACACTCTGTCATGTTTACATGTGTGGCTAAGATAATTAAATGATACTACCCCCCAATCTGTTCCCAGAGTATTTTATTTATGTTTCCAGTGGCTCCTGCCACAGTCCTTTGAAAGGTTCTCCCTTGTTCATGATACTCCATGAAGACTTCTTAAGTGGTAATGAGGAAGGTGCTCATTGTGGGGGCTACGTAGCTTTCACAGCCCACTCCCCAGAATGACTCTGGAGCCCCAGAATTGTTTTTGTGCAGCTTCTAGAAGAGGAAGGAAGAAAAGTTTGTGATGACCAGTTTTGGAGTACCTTAAGATAATTCTAATCAGATAATTTAATTCTTTTACCCTAGGGCCTTAGATTCCTTAGCAGTTCTCTTGGAGATTTAGTAGACTTCTGATGTAGTGCTTGCTGTCAGTACCATGGCCACACTTGATGTTTTTCTAAACATGTTCTCGACTCTGCTCTTTTTCTTTCCTTTTCTTTCCTCTATCATCTACGCTTCTCTTTCATATTGGTGGCAGCCACCTTGAATGAATCTGAAACAAAGTCTGGGGAAAGTGGTACGAGTGGCTATAATCTTACTTTTGTCACAAAATTATCTCTTTTTGTTTACTTGGGAATTTTTAAAAGATTTTGTCATTCAAAACCTTTTACAACTGTATTTACTTTTTCTATTTGGGTAACAGAAACAGTCTGATTTTCTAGTCCTATGAATTACAAAATTTCTGGACTCCACTCCATTTTGTTCCTATCTCTAAACTAGTTAATTTTTGCTGAAGCTTATCTTTATGCAGTGCAATAAGCAGCAAGGAACAGATAATACGCACCTATGCAATGGTCTTTTGCAACTTCTTTCCCTAGAGCTGTGAGTTCACTAGACACTGGGATTGCCTTCTGAGTAACTAACTGTAGGCTTCAGTTTTACTGACTATTTCTTGGTGGCAGCATTGTCAGCTTTCCAGTTGTTATATTTGTTTTCTTGCGACCTGATGCTGACCACCAAGCTGATATTTTTTAAGTTTGGGGCCTGTGTTAGGGTCCCATTCATTCCATTTCAAATTGCTAATTAATTTCTCTGTTAAGCTAGGGTAGGCATGGTAACAGAAAGACCACAACATGTCATCGGATTATCACAATAAAACTTTATTTCTCATTTACATGAGTCTTTGCATTGTGAGACTTTAAACAAGCACAGTGGCTTTTCTTCATGGACTCATACAGATGATGGGATTGAGCTCTTCCACACATGGCTTCTGGCATTGCCAGCGCTCTGGAAGAAAGACAGCAAGCACATGGGAGAGCGTTCATTGTCATTCTGTAGAGGCTGAATCTGGAGTGACTGATGTCATTTCTGCTCACATTTCATTGGAGAGAATGTTGTTATTTCACATAACTGAAAGGAGGCTGGATGTGTATGGTAGGAGGAGAGAAGCTTTTAGTAGTTAGCTAGTGGTCTCTGCCACAAGATAGTGGGAAGTGTGTCAAGGATATGCATAATGAAAAAAAAAAGAGTACCTGAGAGGCAATTGGACTTAATGACTAGATGAGAAAGGACTGAAAAGTGAGAAAGGAACTGTGAACTAATAATTAATACCTGTGGTATTCTGAAAGGTTTAACTGTTCTGAATATTTTGAATGTAGCAAAGAAAAGGGTGGGTTAATAAAAGTCGTTCTCTGTGGTTGTATGCTTTAAAAAGAGTGTGAGTTCCTGAGGATATAGTTTTTTATTTATTTTGGCACTTTGTGAGCATAACTAACATATTCTCTACACATATCAATTGGTGTCTTTGTTTGAAAAAATAAGATATTTTTAGATATCAATTGTGCTTGCCACTGGTGAAAGACCACACACAGAGATACACACACGCATTCACACACACACACGCACACACACACACACACAAGCAATTGAGAAAGGGAGGCAGTGAAGGATGAGACAAGCATGACAATCAAAAATTTGTTCATAGCTTTAACTGTTATTTTCTTGGCTTTTGTTGGGAAAGCTACATTTAACTGTAATTCTTAGGTGAATATGAGATGATGTTCTCCTGGCTCTTAGCAGCTAACTACTCTCTGAAATAAGCAGATAAAAACTGGAGAGTAGATTTTGGAGCCAGCACTTAGGCTTCTGCAGAATTATAGCTAAGATTCTAGTAGGTCAGCAAGCTCTGTCTCACAGGAACTATAGACACATAGCGACCATGCAGATTTACTTCTATTCTTGAGTATTTAGTTTCCTGCTTTTTCTTTCTGTTACCTCCTAGACTAGCCCACTTTGCATGCCATGTCTGAGTTCCTTCAGTAGTTCTGTAATGGCTGCTAATGTCTCTTCACTTTAGTATATCCTATCCCCTGCTTTCTCCTGCTCATAAAAACTTAAACTGCTGGAACTTTCCATAGGATGTAGTTTTATATCTTTCACCATCCATACCTAGACAAGGCCTGGCCCAGAGGCCAGAGATCTTCAGTTCTGTCTTTGAGTTCACCACAATCAGCTGAATGACCATGGAGAAGTCGGTCACTTAGGAAACACTGTCACCTGCTGCTCTGCAAAACAATAACTATTTCTGGTCAAAAAAGATTAGGAAACATCGTGCACTGTATTCCTTTTTAGTAATCTAAAATTGCATACTGGTACATTTTAAAGGTTTTGAGAATTTCTGACACACGATGACCTGTTTTTCTGATTTTAACTCTGCACACCTGTCACTTATTGACCATCAGACCCTTTTATTCATACATCACTGTAGATACTCCAAGCCAATGGTCTTCCCCCAAAGATACTCTTGGAAAGAGTGAATTAGACCTGATGGCACTAAGTTTCTCAAAAGTTTCTCAACTTTTTCATCTCTGTTGCTATTTGAGAAGTGAAACTCTAGAGTAAGATGTCTGGGTATAAATAGAAGTTCCCTCACTCACCTTGGGCAAGTTACTTAACCTTTTTGTTTCTCAGTTTTTTATTTTTCAAATGAGGGCAATAATACTTTTTCTCTAATGACATTGTTTTCAGGATCAGATGAATCCATGCAGGTTTAATGCTAAGAGCTCAAGCTGACCTGAAGTTCACCTTTAGTAAATGTTACCGCTCATTATTAGTCATTAACTCCTCCATATACCTTTTACTTTACTGTGATTTTACCTTTATTTATATCTTTTCCCATAAATGCAATGGATTTCTTATGCTCATACCTTAGCTAATACCTTCTTGAATGAGATGAGCAAGATATAGTGAAGAGAAAACAATTTTTGATTTGTGTTCTTACCCCACCACAACAGTTTATAAGTAGTGTCACGTGAGTTTGCTCAGTCTACCTTGACTTCAGAGTCCCTGGCAAACAGGGGTAATTATGATGATCCACAATTTACTGTGAATGCTCTGCTATACATTCAGACAAACACACATATGCTCACATACACACACACATTATATGTTCTGTGTGTAGAGAGTGCTAATCTCAGTTGCTGACATACACAGGTGTTTAGTAAATAAGGACTGTTGCTATTATTAAAATTATTAGATTATTACCTTATATATTTTGTCACATTATCATTAACCCTGGTCACTGTAGTCCAAGTAATGTAAATTTTCCTAGAACTGTTAGAGCTCGATCTCTGTGTACCACACGCACATCTACACCATTTCCCTATTGACGTCTTTTATATTCTGCCTTGTTATCAGCAAAGGTTTGAAAGTTAAGGTCTACCTTTATGCGTTTTATTTTGTTAGAGAACATAGAATTTTACTCATCACATAAGAGGGGCTCAATAGGATACAATTTAAGATTAAAGAAAAACATCAGAAGATAGCTAAGGAAAATAGTAGAATATACTTTCTGCTGACTCCGTTTATATGCTGGACTATGACAATCAGAGTAAACAGTCCACCAGAAGGCTCAAAAGACATGAAAGATGGGAGACACCAAACATAAGTGTAGATACGATCAACAGAAAACAATAATAAAATAGCCAAAATTCTTCTAAGATTTATAAAAAATAATAAGTGTGGAAGTACACATAAACCTTATTAGAAATCAGAATGGGCATAACAATGCTTTGACAGATATATTAAAATTATTAAAAAATATGAAAAACTGTATGCCAATACTTTATAAAATTTAGCTAAAAAGAATTTTATAAAAAGAAAAACAACTTGACTCAAGATGAAAGGGAAAACCTGAGGATCAGCAATCAGTAAGTAAGCCAGGCCAAGGTGCAGAGTGAAGTAAAATAGGAAAGTTTGTAAGACCCAGCCTGGATAAGAGCTAAAACATAAAACTGATCAAAATTACACTGAGTTCAAAAAGAGTTTTAAAAGAGATGTTATTTACCAGGGCCATTTCCACAAGACTGATTAGACCAGGATGGTAAAAAAAGGGGAGGATAAAAAAGAGATTTGAAGCAAATATGACAAAATACTGGCCCGTTTTAAAACGGGCATTCTTCTCATGTTATTTTTGTTATTTTTCTGGATATTTGAAATCTTTCTAACTTTAAAATTAAGTTTTTAAATTTCAATGGGTGAGGCAAGGTGACCATGGGGAATGGAGCACTTCATTTATAGTAGATTTTTGTTTAAAATGCAGGAGAGTGAGCTAAAATTAAAGCCACTGAATTTTAAATTCTGATATGAGCCTCACATTTCCCATCTTGGCTACTCTGACTGAGCTGTTTTTTAATACCCTACATGCTGAAAGCTTAGGAAGTATATATATTTTAAGTGATATTGTTTTGGCCTTTTCTTGGTTATGGAAATTCTTTCAGTAAAAGTTTTCTACATGCTGCTTACAAGCATTGCATGTAACAATGGGCCTTGTGGCAAGTGAAATGCGTGCAGGAAGGTTCTTAGCATTTAATGCGAGTTATTTTTATTTCCATTCATAGACATGTCTCAGTGAAGTTCAAATTATCTCTTGGACAGTGGAAAGCAGTCTGTTGATTTAAAGCTACACTTTTTTTTGGTTCCATAAAGCCAAATTTAGGGTAGATTTCAAAAGCTAAATAAACAACAGTCTACCTCCTCATTAAAAATGAGTGTGTCAGGTTTCTGCGTACTTAAGTCTTTAAATAATCTCCACTTAACATTTCTACACTGGGCCTTAAATATTTAGGAAGAGGCTATCTTTTACAATCATATCTTATTAGACTTGGGGACCTTATTTTATTATTAAAATTCTGTAGGTGTCTCATTGATTTTAACAAATTAAGATGGAAGCTGGCAAAGTTGGGCATATTAGGAGCGGTGCATTTGTGAAATGCTGAGAGGTAGCAAAGGCTGAAATCTTTAGATTTATTGCTCAGTGTCATCTTTCTGTAGTGCCATAAGATATTATTTCAAAATATTGTCAGAATGTTATTCTTTATAACAATGGTTCTAAACCTGATTCTTTTTTAAAAATACACATATTTTTAAAAATTCAGTTAGGTGACATTGGTTAATAAGATTATATAGGTTTTAAGTGTATAACTCAACAATATGTCATATGTATTTTGCATTGTGAGTTCATCACACAAAGTCAAATCTCCTTCTGTCACCATATATTTGACCCCCTGTACTCTTGTCTACCTCCCCTCAACCCCCCTTTCCCTATGGTAACCATTGTACTGTTGTCTGTGTCTATGAGTTTTTGTTTGTTTGTCCTGTTTGTTCATTTGTTGCTTTCAGTTTTATATACCACATATGAATGAAATCATATGATTTTTTACTTTTTATGACGGACAAACTTTGCTTAATCAGAATCCCTGGTGAAGTTCTTAAACATATCTATATAGGGGACTTATTTTAGAAATTTCGAGTCAATAATTCAAGGGGACCATGTGTGTGCATGTATGTGTGTGTGAATCTATGTGTAGAAAGTTCCACAAATTATTTCCAAGCAGAACCAAGGATAGAGGACTATTGCAATATACTAAATTCCTTCTCTATGGAAATTCATTGTTTTCTAAACTATACTGTTCTATAGAAATACATTCTCTGTGACATTCCCCCTCCATTAATTGGTAACAAAAAGTTAGTTGTAGAGCGGTTTACATCACAGGTCAACAGGCAAAAATATCCATGTGCCTAATTATTATTCACTAGATTTGTACTAGTAGATCAATCAGGAGGGCCAGAGAGGAGGCCTCCTGTGGTATAATTTTAATGATGTCACAAAATAGCAGGCCTCCAAACCAGGTATTGTGTGTATATTTCATCCTAGTATGAGAGAACTGGAAGGGTTTCTAGTAATCATGAACCCAACTCCATCATTTTGTAAGTGAAGAATCTGAAACACACTGAGATTAAGTGATGATATAAAGTTACAACACAAAATCTTAATTCCAAAATCTTATTTCAAAGTAAATTGGTATTACAGGGTGGCATAAATTGTTTCTAAACCCTAATCCTAGAAGAAATCCTTGTGGCTTCAACCAATGACCACAATTGCCTCAATGTACTGCGCTTCTTCAAGAAAACTATTTTAAAACAAGCAAAAACCATTCAGAACATTATTTTAAAAAGGCATATCACAGATGAACATTATTTAATAAGAAACTCTATCCATTTTTTTATTGTTTCAGTGTTTTCCTCATAGTTTAACGAATGTCTTCTTATGTTCCCTATAGAAAAGAAGGTATTTTCAGTGTGATCTTTGATAAAGCAAAATAAGATTTTGTTCTTGGAAAGCCCTTATTTTAAACCTCAGAAAGTAAAACACTGCCTTAGAGTTGAATTTGTTTCCTTTTGTTTTGTTTTAACTTAAAATGTTTGCCAGCTCTCTTGCTTAGAAGCACTCGGTAGACTTTACAGATCCTTGGTTGTGACAAGTGGAAAACCCATAAGGTAGTGGGTGTGATCAATGATTGAGCTGTATTAGCCCACTGGATCCTTTAAGATGTATTTCAGTCATAATTTTATCATTTAAGTGTGACTAAGCTGAGGTTAGCCAATTCTGATACATTTTTAAAAAGAATGTGCTTCTGAGCTAAGACTATATATTCCATATTTCAGCCACAAGCAGATTTTTATGACAAAGTAATGAACCCCTGGAAACGGGTTTATAATGGAAAAAGCAACTTGACCTTAACTAGAGGCGCTCAAATGCACCTTACAATAGCACGTTTTTTGAAACACACAAAATCCTTTTCTCCCAAGGGTGGTGTCACAGGAGGAAGGTGTATAATAATAGTTGTATTTACCATAAATACCTAACATATTTTATGATGATTTGATTCTATTAAAAAATTTCACCTTCTAGATTTTAATAAAGCCGCCTATGGGCAAAGTTATTGCAGTTGAATTTCTTTTCCTTTGCCTACTAGTCTCAGTGGAAAGAAGCAAGCAGCCCTTATAAAAGGCTTTAGTTTTTAGTACCTGGTTAATAAAAAATAATTTCCTCTCCTTTGGACTTGTTCATGAAGCTGAAAAATGACTCCGCAGGTCAGCGGTGTGTGGCAAAGCTAATTTCTATAAGCTTTTTATCAGGTGGTATTGAGTTAAACAATATGGAGAAACTGAAAAACCCACCCTTCTGCACCACATTTACAAGGGTGAGAGTTATCCCCGGTGTCAGAAAAAAGGGGAAAAAATGACACTTTTTTCTTCTAGATTTCTACTACCACAGCAAAAAATTCTGAAATATAGAAGGTACGGAAGGAAAAACTAAACCATATGGAAATTTTCAGCTAAATATAGATTTAAAAATCTGACACAAATGACACTCATTATTTAAAACCCAATAAAACTCAACATTCATTTGTCGTTTTGTTGACAAGGGAACCTCATAGTAGTAACTATGAGTAAGACAACGTATATCATAGCAACCCAGAGCATAGTTGTCATTCAAATAGCACACTCCTCCTCCTCCAAGCTCCTTTTCCCCACGCATAGCATTTTCTCAGAGGAGCACTAGGATAATGTTCTAATCAGGAACAATCGGGCTTCTTCCCCTGAGGTTCAGCAGCCTGTTTGCTGTGTGTCTTGCAGAGTATGACAGAGAGGAACATTGCACCCCTTCTGTCTCTCCAGGATATGTGCAGGACACCTTTTAGAAAAGACGCTGGGAGCAAGGCTGCCTAATACCTCCAGGCACCCATATAGCAGGAAGCTCTGGTAGCAGTTAAGCTTGAAGCCACATTTGTTTCTCTGCTTATTCAGGCTGGGGAATTGCAAGGATGCACAGCGGCAATGCTGCTTAGGGGATCTTGGAGCCCCTTTTTACCTTTCTTGTTTAAAGGCACAAAAGACATCTGTACATGGGTCCCCTCAGAGTCCAAAGGAAGAATCAGGAACTGCAGAGATTTGGAGAGGTGATGGGTGAGTCATTTCTGATTATTTTTATTTCAGTGGCTAGTATGGATACTCAGAGATGATACCTTTAGATAGAAGAAGTAACATAAGTAACATGCTGCTTTGGAGCCATGTCCTTTATAAAAGTGAAAAGACAAACACAATTATAAGGCCTTTGGCGGATATAGCCAAAGAACGAACTTCTTTTTAAATTCAAGTTAACAACAAAAACGTAAAGGCATGTGGTGTGTAGTTGTGAGAGAAGTTTTGGATTATCAGGTTAGAAATATATAAAGTAGCCAATACACTGCTATTTAACAGCTATAGATAGGTTGGGTTAGTGATTAACATGGAGAAGGACACATCCTATGACTGATTTGGGAGAAAAGTAATAGGATGGGTATCAGACAACTGTATGTTTGTGGGAGCCCCGGGTTGGTAGTGTTCCCTCTCATCAAATGATCTCTTAATTTCGCTGAGAAGTTGGACATGTGGACATTTACTGTGAGGATGTCACAGAGGTGTAGATGGGAACCTGAAGAGACTAGGTAAGAGGTTAGTGGACAGTTTCTGGAATGGGAGAGGATGCCGACTAGTGAGACACAGGAAACTTGAGAGCCCTACTTCCAATTACATGTGGATTTATGTGAGATAATAAAGGATAGAGATGAATTAGAGCTCTGCTATATAGGTGAGGCAAAAGAAGTTACAGATGTGATGAGAGCAATTGGTTCTGAGGCCTGGAAAAAGAATAATAACCTTGGATGATTATCTCCTATAAGAATAAGAAATTGTGTCATGTAAATCAAGTCTGTATTTTGTAAAAGTAACTTTCCTCCTAGGTTTTCTTTCTGTAACGGAGTTGGGCATGAATGTTTAGATTAAACTACCAGATGTTAAATAAACGCAGTACAACTTGCGTATGTTAGGCTGAGAAACTTTAGTTGTGGTAAGAAAATGATGGGAAAGTCTAAATCTAAACTTGATCATTTTTAGGCTGTTTGTGGCTGTCCTGGAGGAAATAAGTCTTCCTATATTTTGTCAAGCTTTCATTAGCTTTAGTCCTTTGGATTGTAGCATATCAAATATTTGCTTTTTGAAAACTAGTGGAAGTTAGAATTTTTATGAAGAATTGTACATTTGAAGTGACAGAGTTATGAGTTTACAGGCTAATTGGAAACCAAGTGACCCGAAGGTCTCTTCTAGTGTTCCATGAAAAGCATTTGTGCTCAAGGAAAGGGTGACTCCTCCCTCATCTTCATACATCTACTGGGCATCTGTTTTCCCTTTAGCACAGTTACTTTTCAGGATGCTATAGTGTTTTACCTTGTTTGGAGTTGTAGCTGGGGAGAAGAATGGGAACAGAGGTCCTGGGAGGTGAGGAGGCCAGTTCTCCTACAAAAACCCAGCTCTTTTGGACCTTCTCTACCGTGGGATCTTTGTGTTTTGCATAATAATACTTACCATCTCCCATTTAGCCATATTCAAAGTGATGGAGTGGTGATGATGGTGACAGGAGATAACTCTAATGGCTCAGTAGCATTAGATAGACAATGAATAATGCTCTTCTTATCTAAACCATGCTCATAGTCTGCAGTGGTTTTGCCTTACTTGCATCTTACAGACTAAACTCATTAACTACATGAACCTTTAAAGAACATCATGCTCTAACCTTATCCCAAATTCCTTTTTATTTTTATTCTACACTATCCAGCACCCTATACTTCTCTCGGCCAACATTACTTACTGTTCAGTCTGTCGTTACTTCACAGTCTGTCATTACCTGCTTCTGGGATTTATTTATACAGGTGTTTCCTCTGATACTTTACATTTCCCCCCATCAAGATTTTGCTCATTCTGAAAGACTCAATTCAAATAAAAGTTTTATTTAGAAAGACTTCCTTGATTTTCTCAATCTGTTGTTTCCTCTTTCAACTCCCATCAGTCTTTATTCATACACTTCTTTGTGTACTTTTTATATTTATGTTCCAGTTTATGACTGTTTATGTACTTTTCTCATTCCTCTCCTGCCAATCTATTTTGTAAATTCCTTAAGTATCTTTTTGAGAAAGGGAAAGGAAACAACTGATATTTATTGAGCACCTATCTCGTATTAAACACCATGGTTGACTTGAGTTGGAGAATTTAAAAAAAAAAGGTGTGCTTTCCTGTTCTTTGATTCTCAAGAATCTTGTGGTCTTGCCAGAAGTATGACAGGTAAGGAGATCATATCAATATAATGTAATAAGTATAACAATACAGCCATCTCAGATTGTTCTGAAAAATAGGGTAAGTCACTTTGCCGGGGTGGTGAGCTTAGAAAAAGCCTCCTGGAAGGAAAGACTCTTGAAGTCAATCTGATTAGGAATTCTAGCCAAGAAAGGAGCAAGTTGTGGGCTGTGGAAAGGCCATGAGCAAAGGCACCAAGGCATGAGATATTATGATGAGTAAAAGAAACTATGAACTTTTCAGCATCAGCAGAGCATAAAATGCAAGATTGGGTAAGATGGAGGGAGGTGAACATGAGTGGGAAGACAGGGGCCAGTTCATGCATACTTTTGTTTGCTAAGCCCAAGAACTTAAATTTTATCCTGAATATGTTGGAGCACTACCAGAAGGTTTCGGACATGTGAGTGACACAATAAAATTGTTGGTTTAAAGAACTCACTCATATAGCAATGGAGATAATGAATCTGGAGATAGGGGAATGGTTAATATTTTGGATTGCTGATGGTCGGAATGAACTTTGTATGTATAATAGCACATAAAACAGTTGAATAAAAGGTTGCTTTCATGTCCTTCTTCATTGGCTATGTACCTCTTTTAAGAACAAAGTCAATAAAATAACATATATGTTATATTAACCTTCAGAGAGAAAAATTTGGGCGGCATAACAAGACTAAAAAAATCCACAAGAAATCTGATGTTCTAAACAGAGTGATTATATAAAATGCTAGCATGTGGCTTAACCAAATGCAATCATAGAATTGCATAGCTATGAGTCAGAGTCGGCTCGGTCCTTAAAGTTCCTTGCTTGATAGCAAATTAGTGGCTTAGGGAAATATGTTTACATTTCATTTCTTATTGTACATCTGATTGCATGTTTGGAAAGCTGGATACACAATTTCTTTATTTACACATTTGGAGCAGGGAATTAATTATATTGACTGTGTGTGCATACAGACTTAAGTCTCTCAGTTAAGTGTATAAATATAGTGAGGTATAGCCTTACATAGTAAGATATTGCTAATTTGCCATTTTATTTCATATAGAAACATATACAAGATACAATAATGAATTCAGTCACTCATGGTTAAATCATCATTACTATAAAATGGCACATTATGTCTTATGGTTTGATCAATAATAATTTATTGGCGGGAGGAAGAACAGACAAGTGTTTTTTTTAACTGTTTCTTTTCATGTACTGTTATATTTCTTTCTGTCATAAGACTTAAGCACCTTATTAAACTCTTTTTATTTTCCTGTATCTTTCTTCTAGACTTCGTGTATTTGTAAGGCAGGGCAAGGCCTGCTGTAGCCCCAGAGTCTAGCACAGTGCTATTCACTGTATTTGCTCCATATATATTTGTTAGAATTTAGTGGAAGAATGAATTAGTGAATAAATAAATGTAAATAAACAAAGAGGAAATGAATAACTGAATAAGTAAATGCCTATAGGTGAGTTGGCCTCACTCATAAACATTTACTGAGGAGTTCCTATATCCCAGGCTCTGAGCTGCTGGACCAATGATAACCAAAGCAGTTCTCACCTTCAGAGTTCTTGTTTTCAAGAGCAAGACATATGTTAATCAAATAATTACAGAAAAAAATATGTAATTAAGACATGCCGTAAGTGCTGTGAAGGAAAAGAAGAACTTTTTCTGAAGATGCTTAATATAGGCTTTACCCACCCCTAGGAGGTCAGGGTAAACTTCTGTGAAGCAGCCTTCACAGAAGTGAACCCTAAAGAATAAATTAATGTTGGTTAAATGAAGAGGGCTTTTCAGGAAGAAAGAAAACATTTCTGAGAGTCTTCAGGACTGTAGGAAGGTGGTATGTTGGAGAAACAGAAAAGCAGGTAGAGAAAACACAAGGAGAGTGGAGCATGATCAGAAAATAGTATAAGGCCTAGAAAATTAATGTAGTTAAAATTATGCTTTGACCTCATGTACCTATAATATAAAAATATGGATGTAATGCCATGTAGTAAAATGATATTGTATTCACAGTTAACATCTAGTTATCTCACTAAAAGGTACATATTGAGCAATAAATTGAAAACCGGCAAAAATATCAGATAAGAACTTACCTTTGAGAGGTAATTTACCTAGGAAGGACAAATTTAACATGTTTTTAAAAGAAAAAAAAAAAAAGAAATGATTTTAATGATTTATATTGACTGCAAGAGCAATATCAAATCAAAAGAAGAATGACAATAGGCTGTGCCCAGGTGAATTATGCTAGACTCTAAGCTCTATAAGGGCAGGGCCATGTCTAAGTTATTCACTACTGTCGCTCTAGTGCCTAGGTAGGGGTATAATATATTGACTAATGTTGAAATAATGTTACTTAGCTTTGTATGCTTAAATTACGGTTTCTTGCACTAGTCCTGTTTAGTAACACAAAATACATGCACAGCTTCATTTGGGGGTGAGACCTGTCTTTACCTAAACACATATAAATATAACTCCAGTTTCCTAGATATTCATTTGCATATTTAATTTCAATCTCTGATTCCTTGTTTATGGTGTCTCTTCACATGTTTTTATATTTTTCTTTTTCCCCTGCCAACCATCCCTCTTTTTTTATACACTTGTTTCCCAAGTGGAAATACAGCACAATCGGTGGTGAAGCACCTAAAAACCATGGAGCAGTGGAAATAGCCATTTTGCTTTATTTCCACCCCATATTGAGCAACTCTTATTCATCAGATCTGAGGCACAATGTCCAGCTTATGTGGTCATTCTTTCAGAAAGATAATGGAGGTTAGGACAGGAAAAAGAAAATTACATTCGAAAGTACAGGATAATTTTTTCAAGTGATGAAAAATATACTGGAAAGAGAAATAAAGCAGAATTGATAGTGTTAGAATACTTTCACTTGAGTTTTTTCTTGTAAAGTACTTGAGCAATAACTTAATCTCATCTTCACCTGTAACACTTCAACTTATTGTACAAAAACAAAAACAAACAAAAAACAAACAAAACAACAACTATTAGGCCAAGAGTGAGGTAGATTCTGCTCTGTTGCCCGTGAATGGCTTCTTTACCCTTGGTTTCTGTGCCATAATCAACTGTGGTAGCCTGACAGTCTCTTTCTTTGCTCCAGCTAGACCCTTGGATAACTTGCCTCCCCTCACCTCCATGCTTTATAAAGGCGCTGTCACATAACTACTTTCAGGCCATTGTTGTAAATCTATGTTTTAAACATAAAAGCAATATAATTATGTGACCTAAAGTTTTTGGAACAGAGAAAACATTCTTAGCAAATACTGACAATCCAGCTATTCTCATGACCAAATGGTTTATAAATTATTTAATTTTTCACTGGGGCATGACTTTCCATATTTATATGTACAGCAAACACAAAATATTATCCTGCTTTCATTCAAACATTTTTATAAGACAAGTATTTTTAATAAAACATCATTTTATATAATTTTTGGATGCATAATTTTGACCTGGGAACTATACCATAATGCATGTAACATTTCTCTTATGTTAGAGTTTTAGGTTCTTGGTTTTTGTTTTCTCTGTCTCTCCCTCCTTTTCTCTCTCCCTTTCTTTCTCCCTCCTTCTCTATCTCTATCTTAGCTCTATTTTAATTGCTTTCTCTGGCTATTGAAAGTACAGCAAGGAATGACT
Organism: Cynopterus sphinx; assembly: GCA_030015415.1. Taxonomy (NCBI): domain Eukaryota; kingdom Metazoa; phylum Chordata; class Mammalia; order Chiroptera; family Pteropodidae; genus Cynopterus; species Cynopterus sphinx. The sequence goes on along the minus strand of CM057391.1, from coordinate 16,236,266 downwards.
ATTTTCAAATATATAAATATGAATTGTTTAAATGTGTTAATTGTTTAAATTGTTTAAATGTGGATAATTGTTTATCCACACCCGGATAGGTTTCCATAAATAACAGATACATTTTCTTAGGTGACTCAAAAGAAGAAGCTTGGCTACAATGTCATGAAAATAGTCATACAACTATATAAACTATATGTGTGCAAGCAATGAAAGATATATCAATAAGTATAGGACCCAGCTTAGGTAGTATCTCATTAACATATATTTCTGTCTAAATCTCTCAAGCTCCAAGGTTTTTATTCTTTTTATTTCATTCTAGATCTCACTCCCCACTCAGAGTGTTGAAGAAGACTCAGCATTCCTAAATTTCAGGTTTTATTGAGTTGTAGATTGGTTTCTTTGCTGTATTGCTAGAATAACCTCTAAGTTCTATTTGATTATTGCTTTTTGTGACAGGAATTATTTCTTCTCTGCTGACGGAAAGTGTTCTTTGAACATCCCCTCTAGTGGGTATCCTTGCTCACTAGGCACAAATAATGGTGTACATTAAAATTTTTCTTTTTTGTTGATTCCATTCTTAGATCTTAAGCTATTGCAACAAATCTAAAAGTAAGGTGACATATATTTAGGCAAACAAAGAATCAAAAAATGTGTGAACAACCAATAGGTAGAGGAGATTTAAAGTTAGTGTTCAGTCTTCTTTGATTGGTCAATTCAAAGAGTAAAATCTCTAAAAAAAATAAAATAGCCTCAGCACACACACAGCCCCTGGCGTAATGTGCATAGTCACTTAGTACATTACATGCAGTTCACATTCTCCAAACTCTGTGAAGCGTTTATGAGTGAAATGTTAGAGACCAGGAATGCATCAGTTCTACAGAACAATAGTAGAACTGGCAAAACTGCTTTTTAGATGTCAGTTAGGACTTTGCTCTGGAGACAGAAAGGAGAGGATGCTGCTATCGTCAGTTGTTAAAAGAAATCTGATTGTGTGTCCTTTTGTCTAGGTATATGTGTTCTGAAGAAAATTTCTTTATTTGGATAGATTGACATCCTCTAAGATTAGATCCACAATTATTTTTTAGATAGAGATAATGAAGTCATAGAACAAATACTTTTTGCAGTGGGTTTGAATTCTAGCAATAGTCAGTTGTGTGTTGGTGACCAGGTTACTTCATGCTTGCATAGTACTTGCGTTCTGGAATTTTCGGGAGGGTTAAATGAGATGACATATAGAAAATGTTTAACATTATACTGGTCACAGAGTTGGTACTCAGTACATACTAGTTCTCCTCCTCCTCCTCTTCCTCCTCCCCCTGCTCTTCCTTCTCTTCATGAATTTGGTGGTAGAAAGAATTAACCTCTGTTTAAATAAACCAATATTGAAGAACTAGCCTAATAGTTTGTCCTCACTAATTTATCAGATACACGAGAGCATGGATATGTTGTGTGTGTGTGTGTGTGTGTGTATTTTTATCACTGTACTACAGTACATAGTTCTTGAGTTCCAGAAGGTACTCAATGAAATGAGTGAATGAGCGAACCACTTTCTAAGTTGTATCTGCCAATTGGCCTTTACATATGCAGATATTCTCTCAGCCACAGAAAAATCAGACATTGTATAATACCTCCACTAGCTTTCTGGCATAAATATTTTAATTACTCTCTTAGGAGGTTAGTTCACATAAATAAAACACTAGAAAAAGAAAATAGCTCTGCTTGGTATTATAAGTTCAGAAAAATAACCAATTTCTTAATATGGTAGTAATTCCTAGCGTGACGAGCTAGGCTGGGACCCAAACCAAGGGCCTTGACACTAATGGGTCGTTTATGAAGCTTACATAGTCTGAAGTCATCTTATCGGAATGTCATTAGTAGCCATCACCATTGTTACAGGAAAGAATTCAGGAGGCTTTTTCTTCCTTGCAGTGCTGTCTTTAAATGTCTGTATTTTGTGGGCCCTACATTTGGGATCCTGGTTTGGATATTTAATAAGAAAAAACAGCCCTAATAAATACATCATAATTTCTAAGACAGCCTCTAGGCAAAAAGAATGAAACAAATGATACAGACCTATAGTATAGCACCAGGAAAGGCACAGATTGAATTTGAAACAAGAGTGACCTAGTCCACATAAAAGCCTTCAGGTAGCAGCTTTTTGTAGATAATCAAATTTTAGACTTCCACATTTTCCCTAACTTTACGCCCTCCATAAGGACATGATTTTCCTTATGTATTTGTGTGCTTTTTCTTCCTGGTGACCTTAGGAAGCAATCAGGCCTGGAATGTAGTTGCCTTAGAAAAAAATCAAGGGAGCATTTTCTAGGTTTTGCTGACTCTGCCTTGGAAGCAAACACATTATGGTGCAGGGCTGGAACTTTACCTACTTGTTAATTAGCAGGTTAAACTTTTATGAGTTTCTGGTACCCTGGCGATACATGACTATTAAAATTTGCAGGTGGTTCAAGGGGAGAGAGATGTAAGTTCCTGTGCTAGTAATATATCATAAAAGTGTGTATTTCATGTGCCTGTTGTGAAAGTGGAGACTTTAATACTCTTTCACAATATAAGCTGATTAAGGAATCTTTATGGTTCTCATTAGCTATGAGTCTTTTTTCATAGAAAAGTGAAAAGTGTAATGCTTATAGACAGAAGCATAGGAGAAAATAATTAGCCACAGTGGTACCTCTTTGAGACTAACTGAAAGTTTAGTGACACCCTTTGCGTTCACCTCTCAACCCTCGAAAACTGCCCTTGTTTCAGAAGTTGCTTCTACCACATGAAATGCTATAAATCTGATGTTTTAAGTTTTTCCCCTCAGAAGACAGTGCTTGCTTAATCACACTTGTGTTATATTTAAACGTTAGCTTATTTCCTTTTCTGAGTACTCTTTTTCATCAGGAAATATAAAGATATATGATGTGGTTAGCGACATGATTCTACACAATAAACTGTATTTTGGAAAAAGTGATATGATTGTAGTTTTTTATGTTTTATATAAAAAAAGGGAAAACCCTTCATATACTGGCAAAATAAATCATTCTCCCCTGATTGTAGAAGTAATTCTTCGTAATTAGGATTATAACTTGTTTTAACATAGATAAATAGTGAGTTGGTTTTAATTAAGAAAAAGGTAGATAAATGAACAATACAAAAGTATTTAATTTTAATTTTAATTTTTAATTTAACATTTTTCTTTACCCATTTTGGGGGGAATTTCTGTTTATTTCTCTCAGTGTTAAATCATAATCTAGGAATAGTTTTTTGGAACACTAGGCTATGACTGAGTTTCTTCCTCTATTGGTGAATATTATACATATATAATGTTTTAGGTTGAAGATACTGCATCTATTTGTTGCTGAGAAGGAAAAACAGAATCTTTCTTCAAATTTATTCTTTTAAAAAATGATAGGGTATTGGTCAATATTAACAATGAAGAAAGAAAATTGTACTGAATGGACAATCCTGCTGGGGTTTTAATACTGATATCAGTCATGAAAATCTGCTCTGCAAAAGTTTGTTGCCAAAAACCTATAGTACTTTGTTTTGACAAAATATTTTCTAACAGCACACACACACACACACACACACACACACACACACACACACACACACACACTACTTAACCCTGATACTCTATTTAAGGACTCAAAAATCAAAGTCTTTCTTTAAATTATTATAGTTTTAAAAATTTCATTTTAAAATGTGTAACTATAAAGAAATAGACCATACAATAAAGTTGAAAGGAAAATAATTCTTTTAAACGTTTGTTCCCTTCATCCTAACTTACTTTTATTTTTCTTTAAGGGCATTTTTACTTCAGGAAGAAAGAATTATAAGTTCTTTTGACCTGGTGAAATGCAATAAACAGGAATAAAAATTGACTTTTAAATTATTTTTTAAATGAAAAATTCTTCCAAATGATATTCTTATTAGGTAAATTGTCTTTTAAAAATGTGGTCAATATAAGTTTTACCAAAAGTATATACTGTTTTGGAGTGAGGTACATGAAACATACAAACATTCCATTTTGTAGAAAAGATTTTTTTTTTTAAGAGAATTATTGTTCAGTCAAGGAAGTATTTGAGAATCAAAGCCTAGTTTTGAAAATCCATTTCTTACAAAGTGAAAAGGTGCTAATCTGCTCAGCCAGAAACAGTTTGCAGCATGAGCTTATCTGTCTGTGTTTGGGAAGTGCTAATAAACTAATCAGCAGAGTTCCAACTTACAGTATTTGGGGTAACTTCACTTTGGGAAAGATCCCAGTCATGCCACAGTAGTAACTGGGACTTACTTTCAATATATAGATTGTTCGTTAGGTGTGTGTCTAGAAGAAAAATTCATTTAAAAAAAAGTTATAGGGATATGTCTTATATATTCTTTGTTTCCTAGGCAGAAAAGCTAACAAACAAAAGTAGTTCATTGACAAAACTGTAATAACTCTGGAGAGTATACCAGTCAGTGGGGAAGGCTGAGGCAAGGGTTTCAGCAAAAGAAGCCTTCTTCGGGACAGAAATGGAGAGTGGTAGTGATTATTTGCAGCTTAGTTGGCAGGTTTTGTGCTGTGTGCCTTATATTGGTTTATTGGCATCACTTAGTCTTATAGGAGTCCTGTGATGGAGGAATGATTGTCCTGTTGGAGAAGGACACTGAAGTTCAAATGAGTGAAGTAATTTGCTGAGCATTGCATCGCTCAGAGACTCACACCCATGTCTGACTGCTCCAAAGCCTCAGCTCTCTACACATGGCAGAAAACAAAGTGGATGTTTTTAATAATAAAAAGTATATGCCATATATGATAGGGACATTTTTTCCTGCATTTTTATAGTTCAACTGTAAGATAAAAATTATATTAAATAAGAGGAAATGACCTTCTAACAAATGCGCACCCTTCATCTATTAAAAATGTGAAAAAAATAAAAAGGTAATAAATAAAATGGAAAAGTTTTTCTTTATATTTACAAGAATATTAATTTGAAAAACTTTTGAGACTAACATAAAAAAGTTTAAAGCACATAATAAAAAATGTCACTTCAGTGTTTTAAAATATGGCCATCTTCAGATTAATTAATTAAAAATATGACTTTGCTTAAGAAGCAAATCATAAAACTTCTGAGTCAGTGATATATGTCTATTATGATATTCATTTGAAAGCATTAATTAGTCTTAACTATCAACTAAATAGGGAAGGTTTCACCATAATTTGAAGGACTGCAGAATAGTATATAAATTTTTTAATAAACATTTTCACTATGAATTGGTATTTCATACAATGATATTACAAAAGAAAGTAGAGCAAGAGGAAGTATAGACACAGCAAACTTAATTTCAGGGGAAAGTTGTGATAAATGCAATATGTTCTACTGATTCTCTAGGTTTAATTTAAAAACTATAAGAAAAAAAGGGCAGAATTCCTGGAATTAGTTGTTGCCTGGAGTCCATCTCTGGATATTTAAGGGTCCACCAACTCAAAATTTTGTGTTCTATTTGTAGTTAAAAGTCCTAACATTAGTACTTTTACTCCAGTTAGGGCTACTGTGGAGTTTTTTCACTCTTTATTGCTACATTAACAAAGTATGTGGACCCCTCTCATATATATGAGAAGCTTGGATTGGCTGACACATGTGTCTGTATTTATAAGACATATGAACTCATATTAATTCTTACTTTATCAAATTTACTAGGCAAAATCTCTTAAATGAGTACTTTGAAGAATAGATCATAGTAAAGAAAATAATAAAAAGGCTGGGGAACTACTGTTCTTTAAATTTAGACATTTAGATAAGTAAAATAACAACTCTATCCCAATATAGAACTGATGCTGATGTTTATGCTACATAAAACTCTATATATTTAGCTTTGGGTTATTAGATAGTGATTAATTGTGTGATAGATGCTATGCCTTAGGGTTAAGCATCATTTCATGTTCTATACTTTTCCTTGAATATTGCATAAGCTAATTGTGATGAAATTTAGGTGAAACTGCTATTCATTGCAGATGAAAACCACACATGAGAAACTTTATTTCAAAGGAAATTAGAAGGGCTAAGGAAAGAAATTAGAAGTAAATGAATGGTGTTTAAAAATTGAGGTATCATAACTAGAATGCTGATACTAAGATATTAAAATTTAAGCATTTTAAAAACAGCTTGGCATTTATTTTTTTAAATGCGTTGAAGTGAAAATTTGAAAGATAGCTCAGTTAAGTAGAACTTTGGATTTGTTTTATTTGTTAAAGAAAAATATTTACTTTCATGGTACTTTCATAATGATGCAACAGAGATATTGATTGGATTACACACATTACAAAATGTCACTTTTGTAAGATTCCCAGGATAAAAATCTTAAATTTACGATTGGAAGACTATGTCTATTAAAAGAATTTAAACAATGGAAAAGAAAAAAGTAACTTTGTACTTATTCTTAACAAATAATAGAGATACATGTCCTCTACTACCATTCTTCATTTTGCCTTGGCTAGAAATGGATTGTATAAGCTAACTAAAATTGACTGCATAAGATAAACTACCTTAAATATCTTTAGATATGTATAAAGAATAAATAATAAGTAATGAAATGGCCTCTGAGATATCACAAATTTTACATCTTGATTTTCTGTTACATGTTCTAGTCTTTGGTGAGTAAGCGAGGTGTGTGGATAGTATATATATAAGAATATCAACATTTAGTTTTATATAGAGAAAAAAATGTCATGGTGCATACAAACATTTCTTAGAAGAAATTAACAAAAATAAATAAAGAAGAAAGACTACATCACAAGAAAAAAAATCACACCTATGTGTGGAGATGGATGCTAATTAGACTTACTATGGTGATTATTTTGTAATGTATACAAGTATCAAATCATATTGTATACTAGAAATTAATAAATGTTATATGTCAATTACATGTCAATAAAAATTTTAAAAAATGAGAAATTAATGGATAAAGAAGATGTGGTATATACATAATAGAATATTATTCAGCCATTTAAAGGAATGAAATTTTGATAACTGCTACAACATGAATAAACCTTGAAACATTATGCTAAGTGAAATAAACTAGATAAAAAAAGACAAAGGAAGAAAATGAGAAGGAAGAGCAGAAAGGCTATTTGTTATTTTTGGAGACTACTCTGTTTAAATTTATATTTAATAGGGAAGTAAAGATGATTTTTTCCCCCTCAACTTCTTGCTCTCTCCATCCTTATGTTAGGAAATAATTTTAATTGAATTCCTTCATATTTAGTCCAAATTCCATGTTTTCCATGCCTTTTAACCTTTCCTCTTTATTCTATGACCCTTTCATCTCTTTTCTCCTTACTTTGTAGTTCCCCATTCTTCTCTTTGTTTTCCCATCTCTTTCTCCTAATTTTACAAATGAGAACACTGATGCTCAGAGGCATTACGTAATTTGACAAAGTTTGTACAGCTGCTGATTGGTCCAAGCTGGGGCAGAAACTCTGATCTCCTGTCTTCTGGTACACTGCTCTTGCTGACTTTTATTTTATTTCTTTTTCTGACATTTTTTTCAATTACAGTTAACATTCAGTTTTATTTTATTATTAGTCTCAGGTGGACAGCATAATGATTAGACATTTATATAATTTACAAAGTGATCCCCCAATTAGTCTAGTACCACCTGGCAGTAGACATTGTTATTATAATATTATCAATTACATTAACTGTGCTGTACTTTACATTCCCATAACTATTTTGTAACTGAAATTTTTTTTCTTCTTAATCCCTTCACCTTTTTCAGCCAGACTCCAACTCCCCCTCCCATCGGGAAACCATCAGTTTGTTCTCTGTATCGATGAGTCTTTTTTCTTTTTTTTGTTTATTTTGTTTTTTAGATTTCACATATAAGTGTGAAATATAGTATTTGTCTATCTCTGTCTGACTTATTTTGCTTAGCATAATACCCTTAAATCCATCCATGTTGTCACAAATGGCAAGATTTCCTTCTTTTTATGGTTGAGTAATATTTCATTCTATATATGTACCACTTCTTTATCCAATTGTCTATCGATGGGCACTTGGGTTGCTTCTGTACTTTGGCAATTTTAAATAATACTGCAATGAACATAAGGGTGCATATATGTTTTTGAATTAGTGTTTTGGTTTTCTTCAGATAAGTACCCACAACTGGAATTGCTGAGTCATAGATAGACCTATGTTTAATGTTTTATGGAATCTCTGTATTGTTTCCTATAGTGGCGGCACCAATCTGCAATCCCACCAGCAGCGCAAAAGGGTTTCCTTTACTCCACATCCTCACCAATACTCCTTGTTTATTGATTTATTGATGATTACCATTCTGATAGGTGTGAGGTGACATCTCATTATGGTTTTAATTTCATTTCTCTGATGATAAGTGATATTGAGTATATTTTCATATGTCTATTAGCCATCTGATATCCTCTTTGGATAAATGTCTATTCAAGTCCTATGTCTATTTTTTAATTAGATTTTTTATTTTATTTGTTTTGAGTTATATGTGCTCTTTATAAATTTTGGATATTAACCCTTTATTGGATGTATCATTGGCAAATATCTTCTCCCATTCAGGAGAATGTCTTTTTGTTTAATTGATGATTTCCTTTGCTGTGCCAACCCTTTTTAGTTTGATATAGTCTCATTAGTTTATTTTTTGTTGTTGTTTCTCTTGCCTGAGGAGATATATCAGAAAAAATATTTCTAATATCAATATCAGAAAGTTTACCGCCTATGTTTTCTTCTACAACTTTTATGGTTTCTGGTCTTACACTTAAATCTTAAATTCATTTTGAGTTTATTCTTGTATATAGTTATAAGGTGTTTTAGTTTCATTTTTTGCATGTATTTGTTCAGTTTTGCTAAGATCATTTATTGAATAAACTGTCTTTATACCATTATATTCTTGCCTCCATTTTCATAGATTAATTGACCAGATAGGTGTGGATTTATTTCTGGACTCTCTATTCTGTTCCATTGATCTATGTATTGGTTCTCATGCCTGTGCCAAGTTGTTTTGATTACTATAGCCTTGTGGTATAGCTTGATATCATATAGTTTGATACATCCAACTTTGTTTTTCTTCCTCAAGATTGCTGTGGCTACTCCAGATCTTTGTGGTTCCATATAAATTTTAGAATTATTCTAGTTTTTAAAATTATTTTATCTTTTCACTGTTGAGTATGATGTTATCTGTGGGTATGTCATATAGGCCTTTATTATGTGGAGGTATGCTTCCTCTATTTCCACTTTGCTGACAGCTTTTATCATAAATGAATGCTGTATTTTGTCAAATGCTTTTTTCTGTATCTATGTATATGATCATATGATTTTCATTCTTCATTTTGTTTATGTGGCATATTATGTTAATTGATATATGGTTATTGAACCAACGTTGCATCCCAGGAATAAATTCCACTTGATTTGGAATCAGGGTAATGAGCTTGAGAAACTTCCCTCTTTTTAAACTTTTTGATAACATGTTAATTTTTCTTTGAATGTTTGGCAGAATTCACCTGTGAAGTCATCAGGTCCAGGAATTTTGTTTCTTGGGAGTTTTTTGATTACAGATTAAATTTTGTTAGTAGTAATCTGTTTGTTCAGATTTTCTGTTTCTTCTTAATTCAGTCTTGGGTGATTGTATATTTAAAGAATTTATTCATTTCTTCCAGGTTGTCCAATTTGTTGGCATGTAATTGTTCATAGTACTTTCTTAAATTCTTTGTATTTCTGTGGTGTTCGTTCTTACTTCTCTTTCATTTCTAATTTTATTTATTTGAGTCCTATCTCTTTTTTTCTTAATGAGTCAAGTTAAAGATTTACTTTTTTTTTCATCTTTTGAAACAACCAGCTCTTTGTTTCTGATATTTTATATTGTTTTTTTTTTGATACTATTTTACTTTCATTCTGATTTTTATTATTTCCTTCCTTCTACTTATTTTAGGCTTTATGTTGTTGTTTTTTTTTCTAGTTCCTTTAGGTGTAAGATTAATGTTTAGTCAATTTTTTTCTTGTTTCTTAAAGTAAGCCTGTATTGCTATGAATTTCCTTCTTAGGACTGCTTTCACTGTGTCCCATAGATTTTGGGTCATTGTGTTTTCATTTTAATTTGTGTCGGAGTATCTTTTGATTTCTTCCTTGATCTCATTGTTGACTCATTCACTGTTTAGTAGCATGTTATTTATCCCCCATGTGTTTGTAGGTTTTCAGTTTTTTCTTATAATTAATTTCTAGTTTTCTGCCATTGTGATTGGAAAAGACTCTTGATATGATTTCAGTCTTCTTAAATTTATTGAGACTTTCTCTGTGGCATAATATGTGGTCTATCTTGGAAAGTTGTCCCTGTGCATTTGAAAAGAATATGTATTCAGCTGCTTCGTGAAATGTTCTAAAACTATCAATTAAATCCATATGGTCTAATGTATCATTTAAAACTAATTTTCTTATTTATTTTCTATCTGGAAGATCTATCCACTGATGTGAATGGGGTGTGAAAGTCCCCAACTATGACTGTATTACTGTCAGTCTCTACCTTTATGTCCAGCAATATTTGCTTCATATATTTAGATACTCTTTTGTGGGATATATAAGGGCTATATCCTTTTGTTAGATTAATTCCTTTATCATTATGGAACTTCCTTCTTTGTCTCTTATTATAGCCTTTGTTTTAAAGTCTTTTGTCTGATGAAAGTATTTCTACCCAGCCTTTTTTTTTTTCATTTGCATGACATATTTTTTTCCATTCCTTACTTTCATTTTGTGTGTATCTTTCAATCTGTAGACAGCATATGTACAGGTCTTGTTTTCTTATCTGTTTAACATCCCTATATCATTTGATTGAAGCAGTTAATCCATTTACATTTAAAGTGATAATTGATAGGTATGTAGTTATTACCATTTTATTAGTCATATTTATGTTCTTCCTTCCCCTCCCCTCCCTTCTTAAAGAAGTCTCTTGAATATTTTTTATAATACTGGTTTGGTGGCGATGAACTTTTTACGTTTATTCTTATCTGGGAAGCTCTTTCTCCCTCCTTCAATTATAAATGGTAGCCTTCTTGAGTAGAGTAGTCTTGGTTATAGATCCTTGCTTTTCATCACTTCGAATATTTTGTGTCATTACTTTCTAACCTAGAACTCAACCGACAGTATTATCAGAGCTCTTGTAGGAAACTGCTTTTCTCTTGCTGCTTTTAATATTTTCTCTTTGTCTTTAACCTTTGGCATTGAATTATGATGTGTCTTGGTGTGGACCTCTTCAGGTTCATCTTGTTTGGGACTCTCTGCACTTTCTAGGCTTGTATGTCTATTTTCTTTGCCAGGTTAGGGTAGTTTTCAGTCATTATGTCTTCAAATAGGTCCTCAATCCCTAACTCTCTCTTTTGTCCTTCTGGTACCCCTCCAATACAAAGGTTGTCCCTTAGGTCCCTAAAACTATCCACTATATTCTTTATTCTTTTTTCTTTCTATTGTTTTAATTGGGTATTTTCTAGTATCTTGTCTTCTGAATCACTAATTTTATTCTCTGTTTCATCTAATCTACTATTGATTCCTTCTAGTTTATTCTTCATTTTAATTAGTTTATTCTCTATTTCTGACTGGTTCTTTTTATAGTATCTATGTCTTTTTTCAATACTTATTCTCTCTTTGTTGAAGTTCTTACTAAATTCTTTCAGCATCTTTATAACCGGTGTTTTGATTTCTGTATCTGAGAGATTGCTTGCCTCCCTTTTGCTTTGTTATTTTTGTGGAGTTTCTCCTGTTCTTTTGTTCGGGACATGTTTGTTTGTCTCCCTCTGCATTTGTTTATATGTATTAAGTAGATCATCAGCATTTCCTAGTATTGACAGGGTGGCTTTATGTAGTGTCCTCTGGGGCTCAGTGACACAATCTCCCTGATCACCTGAGCTGAGTGTTTCAGGGTTTGTCCTTGTATGAGCTGTGAGTGCCTTCCTGTTGTGCTTGAGAATTGATTGCTGTTGACACATCAGTGGTTGAGATAGACCCTCAGGCTGACTGGCCATGAGGATTGGCCATCACCACAGTGTAGGAGCTGCTATGCAGGGGCCAACCCTACAGAGTGGGATTTGCCCTAGCGAGCTCTGGTGGCAACTGAGACTACACTTTGGTTGTGCTGCTTGTGAGACCAGTCTGGTAGAGCTCTGTTGTGATCTAAAGCTGGCCTCTGGGTGTGTTTGCTCTGGGAGGGGCTCCTATGCAGGCCATGGTCAGCTGCTGACTATGATCAGCTAGGGGCTACCAAGTAGGAGCTACAAAGCTCTCTGTGGTTGGTCACTGCCTGTGCTGGACCTGTAGGTGTATTGGAGAGACCATGCTGCAAACTGAGGCCAGCTGCCACCATCACTGTGACTATAGTTCAGCAAAAGCCCCACAAGGCCTTCCGTTGTTGAAAGAACCTTGAGCAGAATGCTAGTTGGGTTAGGCAGCGTCTCAGGGAGTCACCAGGGTGGGGTGGGTGGTGTTTATCAGGTAAATGCAGATTCAGATTTGGCCATGTGGAGGGAGGGCTCAACACAGGAAAGATGGCCCTGCTCACTGACTGCACAGGAAGAGGGCTCAACACAGAGACAGTGGTAACTATGTCTCCAGCCCTCTCCCGGTTGCCACATAACTCAGTCTTTCCATGTATGTCTCTGGTTCCTCCCGAGCAGCCACCATCCCTCCACCAGAACTGAATGAGTACCTATGAGTGAGAGAGTCCATGCACAGTCCCTTTAAGAAGATACCTGAAGTAGCTTTCTGTCTCACCTGGCCTGACAGAATCCCCACTGATTTTCAAGCCAGATGTTGTGGAGGCTCCTCATCCCAGCACCGATGCTCCTAACTAGGGAGCCAGTGTAGAGCTGAGACCCCTCACTCCTCAGGGGAAATCTTGACAGCTGAGATATCTCTCCCAATTCTCCAGTGCCACATATGGGTGTGAGAGTCACCTCACTTTGTGTCTCTGTCCCTCCTACCATTCTAAACATGGCTTCTTCTTTTTATCCTTAGTTATTAGACCTGTTCAGCTACTCTTCAGATAATTCTTCAGGTTGATAGTTCTATAATTTAGTTATAATTTGAATATGGTCTTAGGAAGAGGTGAGAACAACATTTACCTACTCCATCTTGAGCAGAACTCCTCACCTTGACTTTCTGATGGAATTAATTCTTAGATCACATACTGACAGACTACGGTGTAGTTCTCAATTGCTTAATTTGTATGTGTTTTTCTGTCAAAGCTAGAATGTCTGTAGAGCTGATATTTAGCCAGTTCATACTGGTACAGTTGTATCAGTTGTTAAAATATTGAAACATTTCTATATTGGCTAATAATTAGCCACTGCTAGGAGCCTCTCAATTGTACCTCCTTCTGCTTCAAAAGTTCTAGTGCATCTTTTAGGAACCACTCCCTAACCTGCACTACTGTCACATCTTGGCCCAGTAGCAATCAAAGTGCATCATTTAGTTGCTGACAGACAAAATGATTAGTTAGGCACTTCAGGGGTTCATACAGAGGCACACTCTCCAACACATTTATCTTTTAGGTTTGCTTCATTCTCATGATGATAAAAGGGAAAATTTAATCTTCTAAAAGAATTCCAGCTTTGCTTGTTTTAATTTCTTCTACTTTTTTTCTCCTTGCAGTGGGAAATGTCTAAAAACAATATTCAAGGAACTTATTTTGCAGTATTAGATTTTTCTAGCAGTTACATTTACTTAAAGTTTTGCAAATGTGTTTCCTTTAGAGATCATTTAAAAGATTTTACTCTGAAGTAACTCAAAATAATTATATGGGTTTTGTGGATTCTCAGTATCAAAGTACTATATTGTTGTATCTTTAAAGTGTTATTGGTATTTTTTTTAGTTTGTTTTTGTTAATATATTAACAAGTTATATTAATTGATTTTCAAACCATCCATGTATTTTTGGATAAGCCTTAGTTGCTAATGATGTATTATTATTTTTATACATTGTTCACTTAAATTTGCTAAAAGTTTATTTAGAAATTTTGCATTTATGTTCATAAGGGATATTAATTTATACTTTTCTCGTAACACCTTTATCAAGCTTTAGGGCCAGAATAATCCTGGTCTCATAGAAATTGCTGGACAATATCACTTCCTTTTCAATTTTCCAGAGTGGTCGTATAGAACTGATACTATGTTTTCTTTAAATGTTTGACAGTATTCACAAGTGAAGCCATTTAGGCCTAGGGCTTTCTTTGTGGGAATGTTTTAAACTACATATTCAATTTCTGTAATAGTGTATGATTATTTGGTCTATTTCTTCTTGAGTGAACTCTGGGAATTAGTGTTTCAATTTGTCCATTTTTTAAGTTGGCCTAATTTATTTGAAAAAAGTTTTTTAATAATATTGTCTTATTTTCTTTGTAATATGTATAGAATCTGTATTGATGTCACCTTTGTATCTTCTTTTTTCCAAATTTAAACAAGTTGTGCAACTCTTTTCATATTGTTTCTGATGAAATAAATATGTGCTTCGAGTCTTATATTAGTTACTTTATATTCTAACTCTGGATTTATAAAATATTTTATCTTCATCATTGGTTTTGAGTAATTTGATTACAATGTATTTCAATTTAGTTTTCTTCATGTTTCTTATACTTGGAATTCACAGATTTTTATCAAATTTGGATAATTTTCTTCACATTTTTTTTGTCTTTCTCCCACCTCCTTTGGGGATTGCAATTATACATATAGTAGACTGCTTAGAGCTATTCCATAGTTCATTAATGTTTTATTATTGTTATTATTTAATTATTTTTTCTCTCTGTGCTTCCTTTTGGATCATTTTTATTGCTCTGCCTTCTAATTTACTAATCTTTTCTTCTGCATCATTTATGCTGCCATTTATCTCGTCCAGTGTATTTTTCATGTCACACATTGTAATTTTTACCTCTAGAAGTTAAATTTGACTTCTTTTTATACCGTCTATATTTTCACTTAACTTTTTTTAAATGTATGAATTATAGTTTTAATGACTATCTTAATCTCTTGTCTGCTAATTTTAACATCTGTTTTACTGTTAAGTCAGTTTTAATTGGTTGTTTTTTCTCCTCATTATAAGTTATATTTTCTCCTTTTTTTTTGAATACCTGCTAATTTTTTTATTGGAAGCCTATCATTGTAAATTTTAACTTCTTAGATACTGGATATTTTTGTATTCCTACAAACTTTTCTTTGTTCTGAGATACAGTAAAGTTATATGTAAATAGTTTTATCATTTATTTATTTATTTATTTATTTATTTATTTCAGGCATTGCTTTTAAGGTTTGTCTGGCAGGACTAGATCAGTGTTTAATTTGGGCTAATTATTTCTTAACAATGACACAATACTAGTGTTGGGTACCTTTCCCAACACTTTAAAAAAATTGTTATATTAGTTTCAGGTATACAGTACAGTCGTTAGACATTTATATAATTTATAAAGTGATCTCCTGTTTACTCTAGCACCCATCTGGCACTGCACACAGCCATTACAGTAATATTGATTATACTCCCTATACTGCATTCTACATCCCAATGACTGTTTTGTAGCTATTCAATACATTTTATATTATGAAGTTTTCTGGCATAAATGATGCAAAAAGGCACTCTTCCTAGCCTATGTGTGTGCTGGTTACTGTTACCTCTGGGTTTTTCAGGTTATTTTTTCCCTGCTTCAGGCTGTTTCTTCTCATATATATATAGTGATAAGTACTCTGCTAAGTACTTAGTGGAAACCTTTTGTAGATTTTCAGAGTTCTAGCTCTGTGCAGTCCTCTTTCCTCTGGTACTCTGTCCTGAAAACTCTAGCTGCCTTCTGCTTTGAATCTCATACATGTTTCCTCAAGTCTTGTAGTCCATCAGATTCCTCCTGAGCTTTCCTTCCCTGTGCTGACGTCACCTAGAAACTCTCTCAAGGCAACTAACTCGGACAACTATAGGGCTCACTCATTTGTTCTAATCTCTTAGGATTACTATCTTGTTTCCCTGAGTTCAGGATCTTGAAAACCATTGTTTTAGCTTTTGGTTTTGTTTGTTTCACAGTTTTAGTGGTCTCAGCATTAGGGTAAATTTAGTTCTTGTTACTACATCTAACTTGAAAGTAGTTCTTTGATATTTGGTATGGAGCTGAAGTGGGAAAATTTTGAGACTGGATACTGAAGTTTCAGCCTCCAAAAGTAAAACTCAGTAGAATAAATTCTAGCATTTGGCTCTTGGTTATATCTTTATAATATTTTTTTTCTTTTCATAAAAATCTTGCTCCTTAAAAAGAACTTTTAAAAACATACAAACAAAAAAACTGCAGCCACACAAACATTTAAAGTTTTCTTCAATATGTTAATGAAATAAGATGATTGTAGGTAGTCTAAAATGTTATGTAGATGGTTCCCAAAGTCATATCCATGGATAATTACTTATCTTTAAGGGTGTTTTCACTAGGCTATAGAAGAATAAGAAAAATGTAGGGAGTTTTTCATAAAATTAAATTTATTTCATTTAAAAGACTATTTTTGACTACATGTTTCCTACATTTTTAGTGATAAAATTCCATGCTTTACTGAATTTATTATGAAAGCAGTTGGATGGTAATTTTTTTTAGTCATTACCTGGCAAAAGTATAAGTGGTTCATCTTATGTGGATTCCCCATAAAATTTTCACTTAATGCTCTGGATACTCCAGTATTTTGGAATCAACAGTTTGGCTGTGCTCAAATAGTTGAACTCTAACCAATATATATATTTGTAAATATTAAGTACAATATTAAGTACAATAAGTTTATCCAGGAAAGCAAGTAATGTTTCTCTTCTTAAGCATCCATTTGAAGATAGTGTGTTCTGCCTTATACAAACTCATAGAGTCTTTGTGGAAAATGAGACGTACGTGAATGGCCAACTTGGGTCATCTTTTATTTCCTTCTTTTCTTCACTCCATAATAGCTAACCAATTCAATTCCTTCCTCAATACTTATGAGCAGTATTTGAGGACTGATGATTGATTTGAACTGTTTCCCAATATTGTTTCTCTTTATTGTATGACAATAAAACAGGAATTTACTTCGTCCCTTCCCTCTTTGTCATGAACTCATGGCCAATATATTAGGGTTTTTCTAGACAATCAGAACTAATATTTACACAGAAGAGAGAGAGCAGGACTTATTTATAGGAATTGGCTTTCATGATTATAGGGGGTGAAAAATCCCCTGACCTGCCATTTGCAAGCTCAAGGACGAGGAAAGTTGTGATGTAATTCAATCTAAGTCCAAAGTACTGAGACTAGGGGGGCTAATGGGGATTGATGGTGAATGTCCCAGTCAGAGTCTGAAGGCCTGATATCCAGGACATCTGAGGACAGAAGAAGACAGATGCCCATCTTTCTTCTGCCCTTTTCTCCTATTGAAACATTTGAAGGATTGGATGACACCCACTAGCATTGATGAGAGCATGTTCTTTACTCAGTCTACTGATTCAAATGCTGGTTTCTTCCAGAAACACCCTCATGACACACCCAGAAATAATGTTTTACCAACTATCTGGATGTGTCTTAGCCTAGTCAAGTTGACATATAAAATTAACCATCATAGCCAGTAAGAAAAATGCCTTTTCAATGATGGTATTGATAATGATAATAATACTTCAATGAATATAATAAATACAAGTGTCGTATTTGATGTATTCTAAGAAGTATTACATTATTCAAAACTTAAAACAACTCTGTGAGTGGCTGTCATTATTCTTATTTTACAAATTAAGAAATTAGTCTTAAAGAAGTTAAGTAACTGGTCATGATGTCACAAAGGTAGAGGTACAGATGAGATTTCAGGTCTGTATCAGACAAAGACTGTATGCCACTGCCTCCAAGTGAGATGAGTTTTGGTATTTTCTAAATTGTGGCAATGTCTTCCTCTCCAGACACTACTCGGAATCTATAAAGTGGAGCAAATGACTGTTCTATGCACTATTTATTGCTCCTGGTATTATACACAGCATTTTATTTTAAAAGGAGAATGTTGCTAATGATAAATTATACTCGATTACTGAAATAAGTCTTTTAGACCTTTGAAGAGGTTTGAAAACCAAAGGAAACAGACATTCCAGAAGAAACATGACCTTTTTTTTTTTTTAATACATCTTTTCTTTTGCTAAGATCTCCTAAAAATATTTCCATTTTTATAAAAGCGTCTGGTTTCTTTGTGAAAATAGCTGCAAGGATATGTCACTATGTAGGTTCATTAAAAATTACAAGCATTCACCATTACTGTGAAAAGTTTCTGCAGCCTGTTTCCTGCACTTGGGAAAAGGTGCAGCTCTCCAGTGGCTGCCCATGAATTTCGGAGGCCTGCACCTGCAGATTGCAGCCTCAGGCACAGTCACGGAGAAAACAGCACCCATTTTGGTAAAAGAACAAAAACTTCTGCTGTTCAACAGCAATGTTTGAGACAGAGAAATGGATCTCAGTGAGATAAACAAAACCCATAAACCACTGAGATTAGATAAATTGCTGGAGTTGTTTCGAAAGCCAAGCAGGAACAAACATTTTCTTCCTAAATGTAGTTTTCCCGCACTTGGGAAAAGCATACTATCTGATTACTCAGGATGATTTATTTATCTTTCTAGGCTGTTGACATGAAGCCTGAATTCAGGCACAGGAATAGGTGTACTTCCTGTAGTTGTTTTGTTTGAAGAAATCACTGACTTTCTCTTGTGTTATTTTTTGTGATTGCTGGAGCTAATGATATCAAAGTTTAGTGTGCTCACGTCATCTGTAACAGTAAAATCTTAGTAAATCATGCTGGATTTGCAATTTAGGTACTGGCACAATAATCTACAATAATCAGAGTCCCTGCTTTTATTATGGTTCTATCTGCAGCTTATATCAGTAATACTTCAGTTTCTTCTTGATGTAGATTTTTCATACTAATAACTCTTAAAATTTATACTGCAGGAAAAATAATCTCTTGTGAAAGCATTCTTTCATTTATTTGTTCATTTATTGACTCTACAGATTTTTGTCAAATATCCAATCTCTGTCAGATATTCTCATGGATCATGGGGACTCAGCAGTGGAAAAAGAAAGATAAGATTTGTGTGCTTACAGAACTCATGTTTTAATTAGCGGGTAGAGTGGAGGTGAATAAAATGACCAAGAAGATATCAGGTATTGATATTGCTCAGGAGAAATTAAAACAAAGTGAAGCGATCGAGTGTGCCTGGAAGCTGGTTTTAGATCGGGCAGTCAAGGATAGCACCTTCAAGGAGGTGGCATTTAAGCTGACATCTGAATGAGAAGCAGTACAAAGATCTGATGGAGGAGGAGTCCAGGCAGAGGTACAGCTGATGAAAAGATGTAGATATACTGTGGACATAGCTAGACACACATCATGTCACCTTGTCTTATTACTCTGGTTTGCTTTCACTTGTTCAAAATGTTCCTTCTGCACTCTGTCTCATCACACCTTACCAATTTGTGTATTTTTAATGAAAACTGTATTATTAAAAGCCTAGACAAATATTATTTTAGCTAATTGATTCTGCAGTGTTTTCTGGAAATTATTCCACATTTGGAATAACTTTACAAAACAATTTAGTTTAAAAGTAGTTACTTACAAAACAGTTAAATTTCAAAACAATTCCCCCAAAATCTTTTAGCCCAGAACTCACATTGAAATTAGCAAATATGATGTCTCTTAAAAACACCAAAAAATGAAAAAGAAAACACCATTCTTTTTATGTCTGGAAAGATACGAGGAACTTTTTTTTTTCCCAAATGAAGTAACTTTAAAGCTGGGAGACAGATTCACACATTCATAACATGAAACTTCCAGGGCATAATTTCCTAAATTATTTCTTTCACTGCCCTCTTGGTAGCTCAGTGTCAAGGATGAGTGAATTTACCTCTCAAGTAAGCAGTTAGCTCCCCAAGAACAGACTCTTAACCTTAGCTTGCCACGTGATTAAACTCAGGATGAATGCATAAGATTAATGAGGTCCCTAAGTGAAAACAGTTTCTTGTAAGGACAGCACTAAATCTTGAAAGTCTGGTTGTTATTGTTTGTGAAGGCTGAGTCCTGGACCAACCCCAGAAGGGATCACAGGGTCCTGGTCTGAGTATATCCTGAAAGTCTTGACCTTGTTTTTCTGTGACTGGCATAATATCATTCTCCATAGTAGTCTACTTTTAGAAGCCACTGAGTATTTTCACTTTCTCACTGTGTCTAAATGCAGATATTATCATTCTACTTTTACTCTACTTATTTTTTCCAAATGATGGAAAGATAAGACATTCTAACATCTGGAAGTGTATGCCTTAGTTCTAGTTTATTCTCCTTCCAAGTACACTAAAGATTTTTTTCTTTCCTAGTGTTGGTCTTCTAGTGGACAATAAAATGGTGAGAAAATGGTGTAAACTCTTCCAATTCTACCTAATTTCCCCCTATCTGGTTGCTTTCTTTCAATACTATATCATTTTAGTAAAGAAAAAATATAGAACAGTGATCATTGGGGAGAAAGGATAGGGAGAAGAAACCACTGGCAACTAACCATCAGCCAAACAATAACAAGAGATTTAATATTGGCAGGAGAGAGAGTCTGGTTGGATAATGCATATGCAAATTATAAATAGATTTTAAACAAATACTTATACTCATGAGGAAAATCTGAATCGACTCCACTCTACCCAGTTTCTGTCAAATGACTGCTAATGGTGGTCTCCAAAGAGGACCCTAATAGACAAGAATGAGGCATTGATTTTATTAAACAGAGTCTTCAAAGAGAGGGAAACTAAGCCTGCAGGGAAAGAAAGCAGAAGTCTGGTAAGAGGTCATGGGAAAGGAAGGCATCACCATGGGGTTTGGACTTGGAGAGAGAAAGAAGTAGCAGCAGGCCACAGCCCAACCTGTCATTAGCTTAAAAAAAAAAAAAACTGCCACTAACCTCAGAATGGATTGGCTTGAAGGTTATTTTTTCCCCTCTCCAGACTCATTTCCTATCTGGAGTTTATGTTAATAATGTCTCTGCTTCTCCACAGTCTTGATTTGAGGAGACGGGGTCTAGGTCTTAAAATTTCCAATGTAATAGTCCTGTGTATGCCCCCAAAATGTAATGTGGAAAGGTTTCTACTGAGCTAATACCTACAAATACATCAGTTTTCGATCAAGTCACTTTATAACAGACTGCTTTTGGGTAATTGACATAGATTTTACTAAAATTATAGCAGATTTAAACTAGTGGATTTTATTAATACTTGTTTTTGTTTTTTTACAATCCAATTACCTGGAACACTAGTTTATTCAGAACAGGTATTTTTTTTATTATTTCAAAAATACATTGAGTATTTTTATGAATGTTTAAAACTTAACAGCTTTTGCAGAGTAAAAATTTCAACAAATAATTCTTAATTTCTTTTTTCCATTTTGGGCATATGCTGTGCTTCAT
Source organism: Cynopterus sphinx (assembly GCA_030015415.1). NCBI lineage: Eukaryota > Metazoa > Chordata > Mammalia > Chiroptera > Pteropodidae > Cynopterus > Cynopterus sphinx. The sequence continues at coordinate 16,214,838 of CM057391.1, read as the reverse complement.
TTACATCATAAAAACTTTCTGTAGATAGATAAATATATAGGCTTTTAGAAAATCATTATTCTTAATTTATTTCTTCTCTGACAATACTGAGAAGGTGTAGTTTCCAATTAGACGTTCCACCCAGAGAGGGCTTTATTCATTAGGGAAAAAAAAACACAAAATGTTTAAAGCAGTGGCTCAAAAGAATAGATTTAATTAATCATTAACTCTTTTAGTCCTTCATTGGTGTGTAATAAATCACCCCCAAACTGTATTGACTTAAAATATAACCAGTTATTTGCTCATGGATCTGTATTTTGAACAGTACTTGGCAGAATGGTTGTCTCTGCTTTTACGGTGTTTAACCTGGGGCTTGGGAAGGCAAGTCCAACGTGACCTCTTGCTCTCCAGGGCCTTCCTCAAAATGGTCTCCTATCATTCATAGTATCATGCTTCCTACGTAAAGCCTGAATCTCAGGAGAGTGAAAAGAGGAGGCTCTGAGCACTTTAAAGTCTGGGCGTGTTTAAAGGCTTGGCTCAGGATTGCTATAGTACCATTTACTCCATATTATATGGTTCAAAGCAAGTCACATAGCCGGCCCAGATTTAAGGAGAGAGGAAGTGGACTCCGCAACTTGTTGGGAGGAATCGTGAACCCTTATAAAGGGGAAAGGAATTATTGGTCACCATATTTAAAGACTATCTAGCACAACCATCATATAAATATTTCCTTGAAACTGAGAAAACTTTTCATCTTCATTATGAAGGCTTTTGGTACGTATAACCTATAAAAACTGAGCCATAATTTCAGATTCACTCATCAGCTTATAGTATGACCTTGTATTTCATGATCTGGGGTTATGACATTCCACATTACTGATTTTTAACACTTCTCACCCAAGTCAGACCATATCCAAATGTTTGCTGTTATTCACCTGGCAATCAACTGAGCTGTTTTCGAAAACATTCCCATTTCACCATGGCGTAGTGAAAAGAATCTGGAGGCAGATGGATTTGGGTTCAAATACAATCCTGCCTCTCATTGACTGTGTACATTGGGCAAGTTATTTAAACTATCTGGGTCTCATTGTTTTTTTGGTATTATGAGAATAATTCTATGTACTGTATCAGGTTGGTATGAAGATTGAATAAAGTAATTATATAAATCACATAGTACACTTATTGGGACGCAATACTGGAAAATAGTAGGTTTTTCCTTTCCCTGCTTTCCTTCAATGTAATAATTAAATTTCCTATATAAAAATTGTTTTTGAACATTTTGGGGAATGAAGGCCCTCCTCAGTTTGGGATTTGATTATTCTAGTCCCATTTTATAATTGGAAGAATTATATTTTTCCTTTAAATATTTGGAGGACGAAATAAGTAGAAAAAAATGTAAAAGTTGATTTAAATTTCTGAAGGTTTTAGTCTTTATGTTTACTGATATATAATATTTTTATGGAGGTTTCATTTTCAGTTCTTTTTCTTACTCCTTTATAATGACAATGTTGCTGAGGAAAAAAAGGCATTTAGCCTTATTCCTATTTTGCCTTTATAGATATTAAATGATTATGTGACTTTTACAACAAGGTCATCAAAAAATTTAATGGGGATATTACCCACCATTAGCCTTTAATAGTTAAATGAAGCAATAGCAATGATAATAATATATTTTATGATTATCTAAAAATGTTTTATTGTGTATTCACATTGCATGGCACCCATATGTTGTATGATAAAGATATTTGTAGGTTACCTAGGAAAGACTTATGAAAATATTTTTATTATGAATTTTAATTTCTAGGTGTCATAAACATATTCTTGCCATAAAAGAGCCTTCAGAAAGTTGAACCTTTGCTGTACTAAAATTAACTGGGTAGGAATTTTAGACAGCTTGTGGGATTGTATGCAAGTAGATTAATAATTTTCAGAAAAATGCAAAATTATTAACAAAAGTATTGTTGCAGAAAGTTTTGTTCAAGCAAATATAGAAATAGTTGTAAAATGACAGTTTGTATTTGAGATGTATCACAAGAACTCTATTTTGAAAGTTGTATAAGAGCTAAGATTATTCAGCAAGGACTTGTCTCACCATAAAGAGAAAAACACGGAGCTGAAGGTGGTGTGATACATTTTCTCGTTCACAGCTGAGTGGGCAGGTGACACGTATTAGGGAGAGAGCTGCTTTTCTGATTTTTCTAGGGTAAGGATTGTCAATTAAATTGAATTTAGGGTTTTCAAAATATCAGAGTGGATGGCCTCTTCAGCATATTTTAGCATTTGATGAAGTTACACATGGTACAAGAGCAGGATCTTCCTTTTCCAGTTAATACTAAATTATCAGTGCTTTGGCAGGAGGCAGAAAGTACCATGTGGGTTGCGATTCTGGAGAGTTAACATTTAAATGCTCATTATACATTACATTTATAGAAAATATTGAGAGGAAGTTTCTCCCTGGCAAGATCCATCTAAGGTTTGGGCTCTTTCTAGAATAAACTGCAATTCTCTTTTAACACTATCCTTGTGATCAGTGTGTATAGGTGGAATCACCAGATGCCCTATAATGGGTCCATCTTATACTATAGTAATTATGTCCCCTTGTAATGAATTCATGTCAACTTGCCTTACCCAAGCCAGCCTATATATTTTTTTGACTTGGAGAAGAGACAATAGAAGAGGCATACTTTTTCACTTTGGACATGACTGAGTGGTCACTGGCTCTCGCATGGTGAATAGACACCATATATTAGCACAGTGATATGTGAATATACAATTACAGATATGCAAACTCATTATTTGCATTAGATGTTTGGTATTAACCCATGCACACTATTTCTTCTGAATATGTCAGGCCTAGGTATGAGCCACATGTGACTAAATCAGGTAGAGTAATTCCAGGGAATTGATTGGCATACATCAAGAGCTTTAGAAGAGAGATGTCAGTGATTTATATTTATTACCTTTTGTTCATAAGAACCTCTAAAGGCAGCTGCTGAGCAAAAGTCATTTGTCATTCTTTCTTTCTCTCTAAGTGCCAATTTGCCAAGTGGGTTTCCATATCAGTGACAGCATTTACACAAATGCTAATACAGTTTTTAAATCTTAGTGGGAAGCATAGAATCTGAATATTTTACTAAATGACAATGACAATGGTACTTAATATCAAATAGCAACTTTTATCCAGGGATAGCTATATAATTTACAATTGAATCGGCACAAATTATTTACAAACATTAGGGGCATTGGGTTACCAGATTTAGACCATAATTTATTTGACTTTTGAACGCCCTGAAAGGAAATGTGAATTTTTCATTCAGCATCTTCAAAGAGTAGAAAATAACTACCTCAGGCATATAATAACCAGAAAGTTTAGTCGCACTCATATACACAATCTTGGAACTGCTTTTATTTACCACTCTCATCCTTATTTCAAGTCTAGTTGTATACTTTATGAATCCACAAATGATTGCCTTTATTGAAAGGTTTGTGTTATTCAAGATGACTTGTAAAGTTTACTCAATCTTCCCGAGCAAGGGAAACAGGAAATTCCAGAGAACACTAGACTCAGCAAACCTATAAAATCTGAGAAAGCAGACCATTATTTCTGGAGACATTTCACATAACACTTTGGGAAGCAATGACTAATTAGTTTTTGGTCTTAACAATAGCACTTTCAGGGGCTAGGTTTTTTTTCTCCCCTCTTTTTATAGCTTTCATATTAGGAAAAGAAGGAAAATAACTCTGAATGATGAAATATTGGCAACGTATGCACTTACTTCGCTGTAGGAGCTCAACTCTTTGATCCTTAGTACAATTACCTTCATTGCCTGGCTGGTATTAACTGGCAGGAGAGTAATAACCAATTGTTGCAGGCACGATACCATCCTAGCATGCTTTGCCTCTAATAATGGATTGATTCTTTCAAATTAAAGGCTTTGTTCTCTTCCTAAATTCCTGCTATAATAAGTTAAGATCTCAAAGAAGTATAAGTGCACGTTATGTCTAGAGCCTCATCTTTCCATGGTAGCACCTTGCCTAGCCATCCACCTGCAACTGATAGTGAATACTCAGTGATTAGTGAATATAAATAGTTGCATGTTCAATTTCCCTCCCTCCACCCCTTTCTTCCTTCTTCCTTTCCTTACTTATCTACTTAGTTATTTACTCATTCATTCATTCATTTTAGAATTCTACTTTTCTCTATATAATCTTAGCCAGTTTTAACTCCGTCAGTTTTCCTTGACTCCTCTCCCATTCCACAACCTGTCTATCACTGAATCCTCTGAGCTCCATCTCTGCTATTATCCTGCTCATCTTGGCTTCTACCATGGTTCTCAGATTATCATAATAGTCTTCTCATTGATCTTCTTGATTCTGCTCCAAATTTTTTGCTCCCCACCATGCGACTCTAGTTTATTCTAAACCCAGCAGCCCCAGTGAGCTTTCAGAAGTCATATCATGCCTCTCCTCTGCTCAGAACCCTCTAGAAACTTCTCATTTCTCTCAAAGTACAAACAGAAATATTTTCCAGAATCCATGGAATCTGTGCCTCCCCTAGTTCTAATTCACCTTCTGCCACTCTTTCCTACCACACTGGCTTTCTTGCTGTACCCTCAACATACCAAGCATGCCACTAATTTGGTGCTTTTGTACTTGCTGTTTCTACTACTTGGATAGATAGATTTCATCTCCCCAATATCTGTGTTGTTCCCTGAATCAATCTTCAGATCGATGCTCACTTGTCACCTCAGAGAGGCTTTTCCTGGCAATTCTACCCCTAGTGATCCCCACCCCACATTCTCTTTCCCTTTCCTCTGCCTTTTCCACAGCACTTATCACCAACCAGCCAGGCATATATGTATTTAGTTAGTTGTATATAGTCTATTTCCTCTTATCAGGACATAAGCTTCAATGTGGCAGAGAATTTGTTTTGGAACTGCTATATCTTCAGTACCTACAATAATGCCTGCCATGAAGTAGGGATTGTTGAATGAAAAAATTAATTAATTAATGATAATTTGTCTGCTTTCCCCTTTTCATCTTTTCCTTTTCTTGTGCTTCCTACCACCACCTTCTTTAATTCAGCTAAGTATTCATGTCTCAAGAGTGTGATAGTTGGTTTTCTTTAGTTACAAATATGCTATCCTTCCATTTTTGTAGAAAAATTACTTTCCACTGGATACCAATGCTTCCTTTTGTATTCTCAATTGTAGATAGCTCCTGAAAGTTTGATTTGTGTGTGTGTGTGTGTGTGTGTGTGTGTGTGTGTGTGTGTGTGTGTCTTAAACTTGTATTTGCAGTGTAATATTTGCAATAAAAACAAAGGGGAATGTAGATTACATGTCTTTCATGAAACTTCCCCAAGTTGTAAGTAATTCAATTATGAATGCAAAGCATAAAGCTTAAACTTGGAGAGACAGAAATTCAAAACTTCTTTGAATCAAATTATGGAATTCCTATGCTATTTAGATACACTTCCAATTGAGTCTGAGAGCTGACATCAAATATAAATTCTTCTCAGCAGACTAGATTCTTTTTTAAATTATTTCACTCAGTATACAATGAAAATATTAAAACAAGTTATTTCAGTTAGGTTCAAGTAAAATTTCCTTAGGGATTACAATATAAAACAATACTGATAATTTATTAATGCTTTTTTCGGGTGTTAGAAACCCTGATAGGCACATCATACATTAGTTTATTTAAATTTTAGAATTTATAACAGTTCTGTAATGTAAAAAATATCACCCTTATTTTATATCAGGAAATTGAGGCTTCTGAGAGATTTGTTGAAGTCCAGAGAGCTGGGAATTCCAAAACTGGATATTGACCCAGTTTAAATTAAGAGCTTATTAAATTTATTCTCCTAATCTTGTGTTTCCAAAACTTGTCAATCAAACTCTACAATAATAAAATAATTTTAACTTATGAGTATTTGCACACTTATACATATATTTGGATCATAAGTGCATTATATAATACCCTTATCATATGTAAGGCATTCTGACATTTTCTATTCTATACTAGTTTAGCCCTGCCTTGCCATGCCATGCCATGCCTATCCTGTTCTTATCTCCTCTTCTCTCCACTTCCCTTTCTCCATTCCACTCCTCTGTCCTTCTCCCATCTGGTCTCACCCCATCTTATCTCATCCCATCCTGTTCCACAACCCAATAAATTGGCTTTATGAGAGATACACCGTTCCAGGAACTGCTTCTTGTATGCATGAAGCACTGTGGGTAAAAGATGCAATAAAATTAAACCTTAAGGAACCTACAAAGGGATGGAAAAAAACTAATGGTTAGGTATAGCAATCATACAAAATAATATATTAAATATCAAAGACCTTCAACTTTGTTACTTCTAAGAGAGCATAAAAGTTGGAGATATTCCTTAGATTTCTTCTTTCAAATATTTCCAGGAGTTTCAGCCTGATAAGGCCATGGGAATTGGGGAAATGACTCCCATAATGTGGTCACAGCATGCCTGTGCAACTTTGCCTTTTATTTCTTCCTAGTCTATGTCACTAATTTTGACACCTGATTAAAGCTGATATGCTTTCATTTTGTGGCTATTTTTAATACATATGTATTATATCCCTAATAACACTATGAACTCCAAGTGAAAGAAGGACTAAATAAGATGGTAGCTATGAATATGCTTAGAAAACAAAGGGCTAAATACATGCAATGCATCCTTCTGATGTACATATCATTGCTGCTAACATTGTTATTCTCTCATACCCCTATGATGTTTTCAAAAGTAAATATAACTGCTGCTGTGTTATTGTAAGAAAATCATTTAGTTAGTTTATGCAACAAGCATGTATTGAGACCTGCATACTTACAGAAAGAACACTGTGCTGAGTACCATCCCCATCACCTACATCATCAAGTCAGAATTCCTTAGCATGTCCCTTTTACCTCTTCAACCTCATCTCCTGCATAGTCATCCTCACATTCTCCCTGGACAAGTGCTATTTGAAAGTTCTGAATAAAACATCAATCCATGCCCTTGTGCCGTAGACCAGCTGTGTAGCCTAATTTGTCTGACAAACCTAATCATGTCTTTCAATTGTGGCTTCCTTTCTCCAGGGGGAGTCAAATTTCCATTCATCTACCCATCTATCTACTCAATAATGTTTACAGAGTATGAGCTAGGTTCCAGCTCTAAGGTGGGCAGTGGTGTTACAGCAGTAAACACGGCAGATCATCTGTCCTTGGGGAAGCACCTCCTTCTTGCTCTTTGCACCCATGGCCAGCTTCTTCATCCACTCCTTTGTGGAGCAGAACTTTGTTGTTTTCTAACCATTATACCTAACCTGTTTCTTCTGATAGATTTGGAACTCTTGTGAGAACATATATTTTAACTAATTTGTCTTTGCATCTCTAGAGCCTAGAGTGAAGCCTTGCACATGGTAGACACTCAATAAGTGCTGAATTAATGAAAGGAGAAACAGTTATAAAAATCAACATAGATTTCTCATCGCAATTCTGATTAAGCAAGCTAACTCTAGTCCCTCAGAGTCTGAGCTTTTGTTAAAGCATTCCAATACACTTCTGTTTTTATCATCACCTGGAATCAGGAATAATGCTACTTTCTATCTACTGAACACTGAGGATTGTATTAGAAATTTAAATGTTCATTTTGTATAGCTGAAACTTCTGGAAGGAAGCATTCTGCAGGAGAATCAAAATTTACAATTATATAGACTATGTCAACTAGAGTTAAATAAATAACATTTGTACTGTACTATTAGTACTACTAATAATTAATGTACAGTACTTATACTGATGACTCTTAAATTTTTTCTTTGGAGATATATGAGTGATATATGAGAAAAAGTAAATTTTATATAATCTATTAATGCTAAATTTTTAAAGTGCTGTTTAATCAAAATTTGATTGAAATTATTTTTGAGGAGATTATCATTTCAAATAAAACTGCATAAAGATTAATTTTTGGTCACCTATCTCAAATGTTTGATTATAATTTTAATGGAAAAAGTTGGCAGTTGTTGAAAATTGGTGTAATCCTACTAAGAACTCTTATGAATAACGGTAAGATAAATAGAAAAATATTCCTCAATTCCATTAATTTTTTATTTAAAAAATTCATATGTTGTTTTGTTTTCTCACTAATTTTGAAATAGATCTTTAGGAATCTATCTATCTTAATAATTTTAACTTGAGGAATTGTCATGAAGGAATGTTTGATGCTTCATATATCCTGTAAATTATTTCACTTAACTCTTTTGTAAAAGAAAGGGTGTAAAACATTTAACATTTTCTGAGAATGGTTGTACCTTGTAAATTGTAAATCCAATAAATTGTGCTTTCATAAAAAATTTGTATTTGCTAAATGAGGCTTTATTTTAATATAAAATTTATAGTTTCGAATCAAGTGTTAGCAGTCAAAAGATAATGAAAAGTATATGATGGGGTAGCATTGTTTATTTATTGAGGAAAGAAGTGGATGGATAAGGAATACATTTAATTTGTGGGAAATAATAGAATTGCTGGTCCTGAAATTTAAACCCTGGTACATATCATTTACTGGTGAATAAACCCAACTAACTACTAAGATCACTTACATACACATTATTAACTAATGATTCTCTTTAGGATGAGGCTAATATGAACAGGAGAGCTTTTTAAGGCTCTCTTCCAATGAGACTGGAGGTTTTACTTCTTAGTTCAAACTCTGTAAATCTCCTCCTAGCACTGGCAATCCAGTATCAGATTTTCTGAGCTAATTTTAATTAAAGTTGATTTTAGGCTCAATTTTACTTCATCTAAAGCTAAAGTGGTCTATGCAAAATAGTCTTTTATGTATGAGCATAAAAGGAGAATTTTAAAAGAGTGTGAGTGGGGGGGATGTGTGTATGTGTGTTTATATGTATATAATATATTCAAGAACACTAAGATGAAGCCTGCCAAAAATATCATACATCTTTTTTTGTTACTATAGTTTGTTTGAGCTCCAGCCAGAGGAACTTCAGCCAACTAAAGTCAGGCCCTCTCAGTCACCAGTGTATACCTATGTGACCATGGACAAGTCATTTAAACCTGAATTTCTATGAGCTCATCTTTAATCTTTTTTTAAAAAACTCTACCATCAAAACACATACTTCAGAAGCCAGAAAGAAAATGATTGCAAATTTGACACGTTGTAACTGACAAGTAATATATGTAACATATATATTAGATGCTGGGTAAATATGTTAAACATATTTAAAATATATAAATAATATATAAAGTATCCCTATAGGTCATTAGATAAACTCAAAGTAAACATGGACAAAGGATGTATGAATACAACTTATGGAAGAAGTGTAAATGACCAGTAAATATATGACATATGCTTAATAAAAAACATTAACATAAGATACCTTTCTTCACCTTGGTCATTGGTAAAATTTTTTAAAATATTGGGATTACCCAACATTGGTAATAGTATGGGGAACTGGGCACTCCATATATTAATAGAAACATGTTGGGTTCCAATTTGTCATTTATATATTTTAAATGTAATACTTTGCAAGCAATTCTACTTTTGGGAATCAATATACCATATGGAAATATTTATACATGTGTGCAAACTCATGTATAAAAGCTTTTTTTATAATCACAAAACGAATAGAGATGGGTGAAGTTATGGTGTATCTATACATTAGAATGGAATAGAGACCTATATCTAGACATGGAGAACAGTCCAAGACATATTGCAGAAGTGAAAAGAAATATGCTACATATATTGTATGTTATCTATATATATAGTGTGTGTGCATACATACATACATACATGGAAAAAGGGTCTGGAAGGATACACAACAAACTGTTAACAGTTGTTTTTCCTGAGTCGGGAGGTGGTTGGTACTTTTTCTTCATTTCCTAAATTTCTAAATTGCTTTGACTTTATGGTTGCTAAACTTTTAATAATATTTTTTAAAAACCACAGGAGTTCTAAATCATTCCTGCTTAGGTCACAGTTGTATTAAACTCTAAGGGAACCAGTGAATGTAAAAATTACTTTCTGAGCACTGTAAGTACCAAATGATATAAAGTATATGCATTTCATGGTATGATTTTATCCTTACTATCCAGATTTTTGTAGACTGTGCGTCTGTAATTTCGGATGAGTTTGAATAGCCTCCACTTGATAAGCAGCTAATTTATCCTGTATCATTCATTACTTATTGTATTTATTGGTTTTGATTAATACTAAATATTATCTTCTGGTAATACCAGAGAATTAAAATGGAAATGTTGCCACACGAAGGAATTTTTGATCAATCTGTCAATCTCTTTGATTCTCTCTCTGCCTCACTTTCTCTGTAACATTATATACTATATTTCCTTCATTCTGCTTCTTCATATCTTCTTTCATTCTCTTAAATTCTGAAAAGGAGTTTCATATAAATACTAGAAGCAAATTGTAATTTGACTTCCTAATAGTAATGTTAAATTTTGAAATGTTTCAAATCGGTTAAATAGAGGCAGCAAATTAAACCCCAATTGGCTGTCAATCTTGTTATGTCTCTCACTTACATAAAAATCAATACTCATTTCATTTCTACTCTATTGGGTTTTCTACAGCTTCTTCACCAAATGTGCTAATAAACGTATGTACATATAAAGTCTATATTTTTCTACATAGTGGTATGACACTTGCTTGTAAATAATAAGTTGTGATTTATCTCAGCTTTTATTTTCACGCATGCATAATATAGGTTGCAAATCATCTTACATTCCAAAAACATTTTTCAGTATTCACCTGTTCTTCGGTGAGACTCTCAGGAGACTTACATTTTAGAAATCTAAAACAATAGAAAGCAAATTATGTAACAGCCCCATTCTTCCAACTATCTTCCACATAGAGAGGGACTTACACTGTTAGAAGGGACACAGAGGGGAAATTAGTTTTCACACAAATTTTCAATTCCCAATGCAGGGACTCTTCAAAGTGAGAACAATCTAAAAATAATAGAGGCCTACTCATGACTATGCTTATGTACACTGACATTATACAGAAAATTTCTTTACCATCAAAATGTAGCATTTTCCACATCTGTATTAGTTGTGGGGATTGGATGGGAAGAACTATAATTTTTTTCTCCGTCACACTCTTTCCTCTTAACAAGATACATTACTTCATGCAGCCTTAAATTCATGTTAATGCTTAGAAATAAGAGCTTCGAGATAATAGAAAAGGCCAAATACACATTCCTCATCCCCATCCCCCTAATTTCTAGATTCATTTTCCTGCAAAGCTGAGACTTGTGCTCATGTGACCATCGTACATCTTCCTCTTCACCCTCCCAACCTCTACTTTGCCTAATGTATTCCTGTGTGTACTTTTATCTCCACTGAGAGGCCCACAATTGAACAGATATCGTGAATTTTCAGTGGATTCACAAGAGCCTGAATTTTTTAAAATAAAACAGTTCTCAGAGTATTAAAACTAAATTATGTCTGTCTCTGGTTTTATCCTTTTGAGTGTAAGGTGTTTATATCATGCTCCTACTTTGCAATGTCTATTTATAACTCTTCATGCTCTAGTACCATGGAGAATCTGTATTTTTTCTTCTCTCCAAGGTTTTCAGTAGTCAAAGAGTCAAGACAGTGCCTGGTTAATTAGCAGCTGGTTTATCCATATCCCAAGAGGCTCATTCAGTCCCAGCCCAGCCATATATGTACAGCTTCAAACCAGGGGAGGTGACTTTGATGTGGGGCTGATACAATTCACAAGGGGGTATATTTGGAGATTCAGCTACAGTGTATGCTTCAGGCACCAAACTGATTGCTGATTAACTCTTAATATCTGAATTATTCTCCAACACAACTCAGCAGAGCCCCTGATTTGCTAGGGCACCACAGATAGTAACAATTCACAGTAGTCCCTGCCTTGATAAAAACTCACTTCTGTTGAATTCAGATAGAATCTCAATAACCACTGACTGGCCAGGGGTGGTAAGGTCCTGCTTCACTTAAGCGGTTTATTGACTTTTCTGAAGGAAATGCCAGTCGTTGCTTTGGATTGTCAATTTCAACAGGGATAAGATAAGTTATAATTTTAGCATTAATTTTATTATATCAAAGTATTTAGGTGTTAGTTATGGTCTATTCTAAAAAGCATGTTGCTATTTAATAATAACCCTGGATGTGAATATTAGCAAGCTCTCAAGATAATGTGTATGTGCATGTGTGCATATGTGTGTATATATACATGTGTGTGTGTGTGTGTGTATGTGTGTAGACACACACATTTAAAACCAGATAGTTAACTGTTGTGTTAGCTAGCAGAGCACTGCCTTTCATTTATAAAATAAAATTCAGGAACTTAAGAATGCTTTGTATGACAATTCAACCTAGTTTGAATTTGTACACATATACACACACATGCAAATGTTATGATCTGTATACACATTCACTTATACATGTATCTATCTAGCAGAAGGAGAAAAGCTTAATTCTGACTATGGTAGCTATAAATAATAATGGTGATTTACTATCAACAGCAATAATGAAATGTTTCTGAAAAGATGTCTGAGTATATATTTTCTGTACACTGAGTGGCATATCTTGTAAATAAAATGAGAAAACTAGATTGCTATATTTTATCCCCCAGCCATTGTATATCTCATATGTATTTTAATATTTAAATTGCTGTTTTCAAATGTATTCATTTTTAAAACATATGAAATGAGATGATGGCATTCTAGACCCAATAGAGTCAATTTGACCTTGTCAGAACTCTTTTCATTTCACGTTAACAGTTCTCCATACTATGCCATACCCAAAGAAGACACTAGTGAGTAAATGAAATGATGCCAACTGTGATGTTAAGGTAAATGTTTGATACCAAAATATAAGTTTGAATGATAACACTATTGCCATTTTTTAAAAAGTCAGGTTTTGCTCACCCCTCTTTCTGCTCATTAGCATCAAGTACAGTTTATAATCTTTGTCATAATGTAACTTTCATCCATTTAATTCACATGTACTAAGAATAGAAAATATTAGCTCTCTCATTTCTTTCATTTAATGACAAAATTTTTCTAGAATATAAAACCAATGTAAGATTCAGGGCTGGAAATGTTAACTCTGCGACTTTTGTAAATTATTCTAGAGCTTAATTATTCCATGACCTATAAAGGTCATGCCCAGTTGCCATATATGTAATATAGAAAGGCAGGAAGTTGCATTCAGCATATCAATAATATTAGAATTCACAGCTGCAGAAAAATGAATTAGTGTCTTCTCAAGACAATAATCATATCATGGCAACAGATTGCCTACTTAATCAACTGTAATCAGCTTACACTAATCATGGAAGGTAAAATTAGTTCTATTAGCTGAAGTCACAACTTTCTTTAAGTAGTAATATAAATCCAATTACACTGAGTTACTTTAACTTTTCTGGTGACTGCTTCATAGTTTTCCACTGGAAGCTATTTTGAATATGGGGTATAATTTGTTTCTGTTTTATTCTATATGATGGTGTTATTCAGTTTTACTTATTGACAGATTGCAAATTTTCTGCTCACTCAATTATTTCCCTGGTTATGTTGTTATGGGTATAAAGTAACACTAAAATCTAGGTATCTCCTGTAATTCTGTTTTAGATTGCACATGACATTATTAAAAAAAGAAATGCCTGTGATAACATGAGTTGATGTTCACAAAGTTTTCTGAGCCTTTTTAAATGAAAATTTAAACCCAATACTGTTCATCAGGGCCAGCAATTTTTTTTCTGTATGTTAAAACCAAGCCTATCTGTTCCCAAATGCTGGGAGGCAGGGCTATTTACAGACAGAAATAAAGGCATTGTTTTGAAAGTCAACTTGCCTGACTCAAATACTCCTTTTATGCATGGATAGTTAAATGGGTAAAAGAGAGTTGACAGTAATATTTGGAAATATCTTGAAAACGATTTGACCTTTTCATTAGGTGCTGAAAATAAAAACAGTGAATAAAAAGACTTTTATTTAACCTTTTGAACAAAAACCTGCTTACAAGTCAGATGCATCTTATGTGCATGAGTTACTGATGGCATAGAGGCTCATTTGCTCTATAAAGAACAAAATTTGAGCACAAGGAAAGAAAACCTTTCTCTAGAACAAGTAAGCTCTATTTAAAAAGTGTAGGTCTCTATTTAAAGAGAGTAGGACTGGCAAGGGCCTCTGTCATCCGGCCAGACAAGAGGATAATATGCAGAGACATTTAAATTCAGTGGGACAAACACTACCCTTTGTTGGCTCCCACACTCTCAGACACATACACAGAGCTTCCACTAAAGTTAGAGAACTGTATCTAATTTGGAATTCAGAAGATGGCCTGAAATAGTTTATTGTCATATTCAGATTTTATTCATAGCTTTCTAGGTTGTTGTATATAACATCATTGCTGTAAAGCCTGCCATTTGTAAACATTGGTCACTATTCGTTTACATGCTGAGTTGGGGGTGAGTTTAATAAAAAAATAAAAAATAATGTGTTTAGCATGTATTAGACAAGGCTTGAAAAAAGAAAGAGGTTAGGAATACATTTTGGAGTCATCTTTTTCTTTAACCCTGCTCTCCATATGAACTATATTTTAACATTTGGAGTTTTTAAATTACAAAAATAATGAATCTTTACTGTAAAAAAGAATCATATTATGAGTAAATTTTAAAAAGACAAAGCTCCTTTTCTGCCTCTACTTCCACTTCCTTAGGGAGAGCACCATTAAAATGGTTCTTTTACAATTTTTCTTACGTGTTTACAAATATACAATGTGCCCTTCTCTCTCTCTTTTATTTCTTCCCCTCCCTTTCTCTAGATCTCTTGGTTTCTCAATGTGTGTGTGTGTGTGTGTGTGTGTGTGTGTGTGTGTGTGTGTGAGTGATGCATATTTTCCTGAAAGATGGCTTTTTTTTTTAAGTTAGCAAAATATTAAGGGCAGCCTTCTATGTTGAAATCTAAAAATGCTCTCAGTTTAACATTTGTACATTATCCCCTAATGTTAAGTGTTTAGTCTATCTCCAGTTTTTCTCTATTAACAAAAAAAATGCCCCAATGAATATTTGTGTACATAATCAGTGAATGCTCTTGACCATGGGAACTTTACATTTTTTTTAAAAAAAGAGTTCTGAATGTTTGGCTAAATGTTGAATTACCATGTTGATTGATTCTTTCTTGCAACCCTAAAAATAATATAGGATTATTGATGTATTTGAAATAATGAAAATATTTATTGACTTTTAGCATATCTAGGGCTTTTCTGACCTTTTATAAAATCCAAATCTAGTTATGAGTCAGTGGTGTGAAAATAAAAATAGGGAAGAGTTTAAATGATTTATGATGAAATATATTGACACTTTAAATAACCCCTATGTG
This sequence comes from Cynopterus sphinx, assembly GCA_030015415.1. Classification (NCBI taxonomy): domain Eukaryota; kingdom Metazoa; phylum Chordata; class Mammalia; order Chiroptera; family Pteropodidae; genus Cynopterus; species Cynopterus sphinx. The sequence continues at coordinate 16,199,480 of CM057391.1, read as the reverse complement.
AAGAAATACTGCATGCTGTCTAATATTATTCCTATATTTCACAGAAATGTTTCTATACCCCTTGCCAAAATCTGGTTCTATAATAGTGCCCTATTTTTCACTGAATTTTGGGGGGCAGTTGGCGGGGGGAGTAAAAATAAATACAAATAATGTTATGCTGTTTATGAAACAGAAGAGATGAAGATCTGTTGAATTTAGTCATTACAGAATCATGTGTATCATACATTTGTTTGAGGGAAAAACAAAAATGCAGCTTTGTCTGCCATTACTTTTATTCATGTATAGCCTAAAACTTGAAATACATTAAATACCAGAGTAATTACCTTGACCATGTAAGTTTAAATTATAAAATGGAGATTATTTTCATAAATAGAAGAAAGATCTATATTTGCAGGAATTTCAAACTATATTTTACTATTCAGATTGAATATTGTAGAAAGAACTTTATTATTAATTACCATATACATCTAAAGACCACCATAAAGTTTATGAAATCTACGAGTTTGATGGCTTAAAAGTCTCCATTTGCACCTATTGTATGTGCATTTTTAACATATTTAGAAGAATACAAATATAATATGTCCAAAGAAAAATAGTTAAATTACAAAGGGTCCTGAAACCATGTCATAAGAACTGTAGAAGGATCTGAAGATATTTATCCTGTGAAGAATGATAACTGGTATAAGCTATTTCAAGAGCTCTTATGTGGAAAATAAGCTAAATTTATTCTGTCTAGCTCCATAAGGCAGAACTAAGACCAACGGGTAGATGTTGAAAGGGAAGCAAATTTTTCTTTTGGTCTAATTTTTATGGATATTTTCTGCTTATATAAATATTGTATATTTATTGTACACAATGAAAGAAAGTACTAAAATAGTATCACTTTTGATCCTCCCCACCAAGAAATAGTTTGGTATTTTTTTTTTCAAGATTTTACATATGTACAGTTGTATTCAAATTATTTGAATGTTCAATGTTAGACTTCTAACAGCTAGCTATTAGTTTGCATAAGGAAGAAAAGGAAGATACTATTTCATGGCAAATTGAACATTTATAAAATTTATTTTCACTCAAATATTTCTACTTAGCATCATGTTAAAAAATAAACTAATCTAGATAGTTTCCTACTTGAAAGTGTTGATTTTTTTAAATATAATTTGGAAAGGATTCTTTTTTTAAAAAAATATAGTGAAAATACAGTACAAAGTTAAATTGTTTTTTGGGAAAGATTTGGGCCTTTATTAACTTGCTGAGAGTGATGTTGGAAAACAGTTTGAACAGCAAAGTTCCTGAAATTCTGGTAGAATTTAACCTATTAATAGTCCAATGAGTGGAAATGCAGTATTTGTGGCAGGATAAATGCTTTTAAAAACTGGAGGAGTGGGGAGAGTAATTTGCAAGTCAGAGGAGTAAGTAAACTCTTGATTAAGTCCTAGAATAATTTGGCAAAACTGAGGACTGTGTTATAAAACTCATCTTGTTTGTTGATACAATTAAGCTTAAAACAGTTTATACCAAATCTGAACATATACTATATGTTATACCCTATAACCCAAATATATATACCTGACCAGATACATATCCAATAGAAATGTGTACACCAACATGTGTTTACCAAAACTATATGTACCGAATGTTTATAGCAGTCCTATTAATAGACAAAAAGAGGAAACCAACCAATGTTTCTCAACATTAGAATGGGTAAATTGTGATATATTCATTTAATGGAATATCATACAGCAATGAATGAGCTATTATTGCATACAGTCATATTGATGAAACTCACAGGTAATAATGTTGAAAGAAAGAAGTGAAACACAGAAGTGCTAGCATATGGTTTAAGTTTTAAAAAGTTAAAAAAACAGGCAAATTCAACCTATGGTGTTAGAAGCCCAGCTAGTAATTGCATAGAGTGGGTTTGCAGTCGAGAGGGGCCAAGAAAGGCTGCTATGGTTTTTTAAATGTTTTATTTTTTGATTTGGCTGGTTTCTTGTGTTTATATTCACTGAGATCTACACCTATGGTTTGTTCGATTGTTTGTATGTATATAGCATTAGAATAAAACAATTTGCATTAAAAAAACTTCACCACCACCCCCATAATGCAATATTTAATTCACACTTTATCATTATAAAAAGATGCTCAGAATTGTAAGTATAACTACATTTTGTGAAACATAAATGACAATCAATTTATTTTTATATTTTGTTTAATTTCAATAAAAGGTTTTTCACCTTTCTCCTCTCCCACACCCCACCAGTTTATTATGAAATTTAAGTTCACTAATGACATCTGGTATCTCAGATAATGAAAAGCTCCAATTTATACTTCAAAAATATCCAATATAATGGTTATAATACATGTTTACTTGTCATTCTGTTGTTTCTATTTTCCATGACATTAAATATTTTGAATTGGAATATTTCATTGATTGAAAATACCAAAATGTGTTTACCATTTCCTTATCGTTAGGAATTATTTCCAGTTGAGGAAATATTTTTTAAGAAAAATGTTAAAAAATGAAACAAGTATCTCCAAAGAGTTTGCAACCTTTATTGGAAACATTCAAACTGAGGCTGGTGTCCATTTATTGAAGGAGAATCAGACTGACACTCTAGTGACTGACAAGTATTAGGCTCTTCAAAAATGGGAAATGGATTAATGTTTTGGATATCCGTCCAATTCTGATTGCCTAGATATGTGAGTAAATTAGAACATTGTGAAATGTTTGCTAACAGAGGCTAGTTGGTATATTGATGTTGCCTGATTCTAATTATTACATACACATCTATGATTCCTGATTGAACTCCAGCGCTTTGATATTTATTCATCAACTTTTCCATTGTTTTAAAGACAGAATATTGATACCATTTATATTGCTGGGAGCCTATGCTTTTGGGAAATGGTAGATAAAATGTCTCCAAAAATGGCTTTCTTTTAGTGGTGTAAGACCATTTAAAAGAGCTTTGGTATTTTATTTTTGTTCTCTATAACTTTTGCATAGTGTTAGTTATGAGGTAGATACTTTTAGTAACCTTCCTTGTATGACTCAAGTATTTTGTAAGTGTAACCTATGATTTCATCATTATTATCATTCTTCACTTAGCCATGTGTGAATAAATTTCATTACTACTTTAAGAAGTCAGTGCTTTCTTCTTTCAGGAGTGTTTCACTTCATCCTTAATGAACTTGGAGGTCTGACATTGAAATGTACTTTCACTGTTTCTTCATATTTATACCATAACTAATATTATTTAAGAAAAAACTTTTTATCTATGCATCTCTTATGTTTTTGACAAGAGGCACAGCTCTAGATAGCTTTCAATTGGTCAGTTTCTTAATCAAAAGAAAAGGAGGGTTTTGCTTATATATCTGTTATATTTACCTTTGAGTGAACTGCAACAAGACATTCAAAATGAAAGGGAGCATATCAAGAATGTTTATTGCAGTCCTATTAATAATAGCCAAAAAGTAGAAAAAAACAATGTTCCTCAAAATTAGAATGGATGAATTGTGACATGTTCATATAATGGAATATCATATAACAATGAAAATTAACTATTACATACAATAATATGGGTTATGTGTACATACACATACATGTGTATGTTTGCATAGGTAGATATATGCACAAATAATAGGGAATCCCAGCTGACAAGGAATATAGATTGCATAGATCCCATATGTGGAGTTCCCAGACACAACAATTCTCTTTTCCCACATTACTTGTAGCCATTGATTTTTCTGGGTATGGATGAACTTGAGGGGAAAAAAAACATTTGCCGTTCAGCCCTATTAGTATAGTTGGTGACCTGTGTGATGTGGGGTGGCTTAGAGGACAGGAGGCAAATTTTAGAAGGGATTTTGTGTCCCTTGAGAAGGAATTCATCCAAAGAAAGAAATCTGGCTCAGGGGGACTGGGAGCTGAGGGAAATTGTGAATTTGGGAGCAGTGGTGGTTTCACTGAATCTGCCTCAAGTCAGCAATCCTCGTGGTAGATGTATAACCTGAAGTTTAAAAGTCTGCGTGGAACCTAAAAGAGATATTGCATGAAAGCATTGTCTCAGGGAACTTTGCTATGGGAGGCATCTGAAGTGTGGAGTCCACATCTGCCCTGTCAGTCAGCAGCCTAGAGATGATGGTTAGGGTGATGTGGGTTGCTGGGGAACAGGTCATCAAGTTACAGGACAGCGAACAGCAGCAGAGTGAGGAATGGTGTGACCAAGGCATCAAGGACCCACCTGAGTCCTAGGCTGAGCTGTGGTAGCGAACAACACAAGCATTGAGCATCATGCAGCAATCTTGCCAAAGCAGGAACAGGCCAAAATGAGCACTAAAAAATGGCTAAAATATAAAACAGAAGTGGCAATAGGAACGGTGGCTAGGAGAGACCTATGAAAACATGTATAAAACTCTTAGAAAACAACCAGAAAGATTAAGAAGTGACTCTCAGAAGCTGAAGCTGAGGCCCATGCAATACAGTTGGGGTTAACAAGCTAGAGTTGTCAAGGGAAATTTGTATGAAACCACAAGTAGGTAGGCCTGCCTTTTACACATAGAGAGCATGTGAGTAGCCGGGTGGCTTATAAGCTGCATCAATATAGTATATAAAGTTGGACATGCATAATATAAACTTGGACACTCCATCAGGGAAAGCCAATAAAGAATTACTCTTGTTTCTAACTGTAGGTGAAACATGATTATACTTTTTTCTCCCCACTACTGTGGTACTTTTCACAATGTAAATTATAAAGTCCTCATTGAATAAATTTATATCTTCCAGTCAGAATTTTCCTTAGGAATGTTTCTATTCACAAGGTCATGGTAAAAATTGCTTTTTATTCATCTCACATTTCAAAAGACTGGAGTTTACAGTTTACTTGTTTACCTGTTTCTCATTTCTTATACATTTTTCACAATGGATTTTTCCTAATAATATTAGCCTGTTTCTATGTATAAAAATGATAACTGCACTAAAGACAGCATCGACATTAATGTAATCATAGGTAAAACATATATGTATATGTATAGTATGATATATATGTAGTATGATATTGGATATATTGGAGGTATAAATTGGAGATTTTTATTACCTGATATACCAGAGGCTATTAGTGAGCTTAAATTTCGTGATAAACTGATAGGGGTAGGGAAAGGAAGAGAGAAGATCTTTTCTCAAAATTAAACAAAACATAAAAATAAGTTGATTTTAATATATGTTTAGTAAATGTTAATTCTAGAGGTAAAAACCCATTTGGTTAAACAATTCAAGACCATGCCCTAATAGACTGCTGCGAGCACATAAAGGTGTAAGACATGAATAAGTATATATTTTTCTCCTTCACTGTCAAATCCATAGAATTGGTGGCAGCTGCCTGGAGTGCTGAGTTAAGAGAGAGGCTGAGGTTTGGTGGACAGAAATCCGTAATGCTTAGCTGGGAGTGCTAAACTAGTGGCTGGGAGGGTGTAGAGGTGCAAATTCCACATATTTGCCAATCCTAAAAGCTTTTCTTAACTAGTTTAACTAATTCACTGTCACTACATAGAATAATTACTTACTTTTTGTGTTTTACTTTTCATAGTTTTCTACAGACACTTTAAGTAAATGTCAGTTAACATATATAGCAATCGGAGACAAAATTATCAACATTGATGAATAATATCTAGTTCAAACTTGCCCAAGAAACCTATTGATGAAATAGGTTTAGACTTCCCTACAAACAAAGGGAAGGGACTCATGAGCCTTGACTACGTAGGGAAATTGTTCCTTGTCAATTTAATTGCAGAAACATTTATATAGCAAGTATCAAGATATTCTCAGAATTAGATTATGCACTGAGAACAGACATATTATTCAGAAACTGTAATTGCCTAAATTAAAACAGAATTACTAAAATTTTCTGAAGTGTTAATTATAGAATTATTAAAAGGCAGTTTAGATACAGCAGAAATGATCTAGGACTTAACTATTAATCTTAGGAAAATATTGGAGATTTACAAAATTAGAGGGTTTTTTTACTTTTAAATTTAAAGATAAATTTGAATTAAGAATTTAATGAATTGCAGTTCTTCTTGGTCAATGTAATTAACCTAATTTTAGATGGGTCACTACAATTTTGAGATTGAAGCTTTACAAAATTTATAAGAGCAATATTTTATATTTGAATAATGCTTTAAAAATTTCCAGAGTGATTTGTTTTCATATACACTACTTGGTAATGTAAATAGATCAAGAATTGCCTTCACTTTCCATTTTTGGCAACTGTAGTTTGGTTAGTTTAAATTAGTTAAGTTCACAAAGCCAGTAGAATTGGTAGTCAAACCCAAGTATTTGGGCTTTTACTCTGAAATCTTTTATTTATGTTACATTAAGTTCAACATAATATATACATATTTTTAAAAGCTTAAAATATGCATCACTATAAGGCAAAATAAAATTTATTTGTTTACTTATTAATTGAGAACCTGTGGGTAACAGGAAACTTGCTTTATTAATTTCCTAATTAAACAGAATTGTCATCTACCATATTAAGCTGCTGTTATTTTCTGCACTTACCCTAAAAAGTGGCATTTGGCAAATAACTAATTGTACAGTCTTTATTTAACAATTCTGTTGCTCTCATTACCAAATAACATATAATAATTTTTTCTGTAACTGTATAAGGTGGAACATTATAAATTAATTTTCATTGTGGATCTTGGTTCTTGCTGATAACAAATATTCAAAATAAAAGCTTTATCTAAAAATAGAGGAGGATGGCATCTGAATTTACTTTCTTCTTGACTGATTCCTAATTGTCCCCAACCACACAGGTTATACATAACTCATGGCTGTTCATTGTCTGGATTTTTTTTTATTTTTCTTTTTTGAATGCTGAGTATCTGTTGACTTCATTCAAAGCTCAATATTCTTATTAAAAAAAAACAGTCAGGGACATGGAAATAGGAATAGGCATAAGACTATTGTGAGAAACAGTGTTCTGTAGTTCAAGTCCAGTCATGTAAATAAAATTTAAAAAATAACAACATTGCTTGTTCACTTTAAGTTCAAGATGATATTTAAGATAGTTTTTTTTTTTTTAATGTTAAGTCTAACTTAATGAGTCCTTAACACTTGAACCAGAACGATTTATGATTGTGATATCCTTAGTTCCTTTTCCTATTTACATTGACATTTCAGCCAAGACATTGATTTCATTGCATGATTTTAAAAACTGCTGCCCTTTAGAGCATTTATATTAAATGAAACACACAAAATAATTTTGGATTGGTGATTATCTCCCCTCCTCTAAACATATAAGGAAAAAATCTGACAATGAGGATCTGCCAACTAGGTCTGTGCTTTGGTAATAAAGAATAAAAAATACATTATAAATCATTGTTTTAAGTGTTTTCGTTTACCCATTTTACAAAGGTTGGATCCAGGTACAGAATCTGTTGCAGATCCAGAAGAAAGTACAAGAAGAATGGGCCAGGGTGGAGATGTAGCCAGCCATCTAATTACACAAATCGTGTTTCTAAACTTAGGACACAGATCTCCATCATAAATTATTGAAAAGCACTCTATGGTGCTTTACTCTCCATTTCCCACAAATTAGATTACTGAGAGCTATAAAGCATCTTTAGAAAGTGTTTTCCTTGCTGTTTTAAAATTTTTATTTATCATCAATTAGTGTCAACTTTGAAAACATTAGCTATAACCAGAAAATGAAACCAAAGGGTAAAATAAAGGAGCAAAGAAGTTATTCCTAAAAGAAGCAGAAGCAGAATTCTTTTTAACCATGAGGAAGATTTAACTTAATTGAATATCCGTGGGTTTCTATATCCCAAATTTCTTGGGGGTAGAAATGTAATCACATATAACATAAATATAGTTCATACATTTCATTTCCATGTTGATATCTATGGTGAAATAAGCATAGTTGTAATAGAATAAGTTTTGTAAAGATAATTTCATTCTATAAATAGCGGTCCCCAACTTTTTTAGCACCAGGGACTGGGGGACTGGTGCTCCTATGACAATCTAATGCCTGATGATTTGGTGGAGCTGAAGCCATGATACTAGCACTGGGGAGCGGCTGCCAATACAGACAAAGTTTTGCTGGCTCACCCAACAGGTTCCTAACAGGCCACGACCCTGTATCGGTCCACAGCCCAGCTGCTATAACATTACCCATTTACATTATGAGTCCGCATTTAGCTTTTCAGCTCATATATATTCACCATTTCTATTCATAAGATTCATTAACCTGAAAAGGAGTTGATGGAAGATATGAGAAAATAAGTTTATGAATGACATGCCACTAAATTGAAGAAGATATGATTACTCTTACCTTGTGATTTTTTTCTGTGCCTTCTCTCCATTTCTATAAAATGGGAATAACAACCCCTTTTTTCTCTGATTACTCTAGATGGGATGGCCAATAAACTAAGATTGGTCAAAATTGTTTTTCAGATTATAAATTAAATAATAGGATTCCTTTTCCCAGAAGTCTTTGCAGATGCTCATTGAACCTCAGAGGTTCTGACTAGTTCATGAGTCCATTACTCAGCTTATCTTTTTCTAATGAGCGAGGATAGAATACAGTTTTTTTCTGCTCCCAGAAGATGTGTATACAGCTCTGCTTCCATTTTTTTCCTATGATATTTTGAGTGAACTATTTAATGTTCTTCCCATCAATTTTTACTGCCCTAATCTTTTGATTTAGGATAAAATAAAAAGAATTGCCATTAAATTAAACATAACAAGCTTTTCAGTTATGAAATATGAGTTAAGGAATAAAATTTATGATATGTTATGAATATATTTGCTTTAGAAATTTTCACATTTTAAATTAATTGCAAAATATGGTTTTAAAAATAATAATCCCCGTGTTCTTAGGCTTTTTTTTTCCTAATTAGTTATTGCCTGCATCTGTGCAGGCGACCCATTACATTTACAAACTGGTTGATTTTTGCATATGGGCCCTAATGATCTTAAAACCATATATTATAAAAATCTGTTCTAATTAGTTTTCTTTTACACCAACTGAATTTGATATCCTCATTAAGGCAAAAGTGAGTTTTTAAAAATATTAAGTTTATAAAGAGCTCCATTATGTTGATTGGTCAAAGATAATGTTAAACTGGCTTCCCTGTGTTTGAACTCATAGATTTTCTGATGAGAAGAATTTTTAAATTGATTCTTTTTTGCTACTAAATTGATCTTATTCTGCCACGTAGGCTCTAGACCTCTGCCATTGGGAGAGGTCCTGCACGTATAGCTAAACAGCACACATGTGTGCATGCAAATGCACATGCCAACCCTGGGGAATATGGTCCGCATGTTGGAATGTTTTTTTCTCTCTCTCTTCAAGGTTGTATGTGGATGTGTATCCCTCAGATTGGTTTGGGTTCTATAAAAATATTAGGGCTGAATAACTTTTCTTTGTGACATTTGCTGTCTCTCCATCAAAGAGAAGGTGCAATTGTGCTGATAACTCCTTTGTGTTTTGCCCCAGCGACGTGTTACATTATCAAAAGAAACAGCCACCTGTCTGTGCCAGTGAGGACTTTTGACCATGATTCACAGGAGAAAACGCTCGAAAGACTATATTGACAAGAAAAACTTAACTAGGCAGAGTCATTTCTAATGAGCAAGAGAAGAGCTCTTAGTAATTTAGATGAGCAGATGTGAAAGATGGCTAATGTTTCTGAAAGAAAATGGTCACTATGAAACTATAAGAATCCGCCAAGTATAACCTCCAAACTTACCAGCAAATATAGAATTCAGATTACTTTGTCCTAAAACCAGCACTAACTAACCACTAATATTCTTAATAGCCTTGCGGGGTTTTTTTTGGAGCAAGTAAGATTTACTGTCCTTTTAAGGACTGGAAACCAATTTGCATAGACTGGATTTTTTAAACAAAGGTTATAGCCAATGTTATTGGTTGAACTTTGGTTTTCTATTGCAGTCTTCTATATAATGGTTAAAAGTAGCAAAAAAATATCTTGATATAAAAAGAAATGTTTCTATTTTAGTTAGCCAAGACTTCAAATTAATATATGTTAAACTCTTGACCTCAACCCAAAGCAGTAGCTAAGAGAGAAATAAAGATGTTGGCTCTTGTTTGCCACCCCTGTGGAGTGTTTTTCCTTATTCAACCTGACCTTTCTACCCCAGCAGACCTCCCTCATTTAAAAACTCGAACAGATTGTTAAAAATTCTCCCACAAGGAGAATGACAGTTTTCACCAGTATCCTGTACCAAGAATTTAAGGAAGAAATAACATCAAGTTATCCCAGGATATAAAGATCTAGCTCCTACCTGGTAGAATAAGACCAATCCACATGTAAAGGAAAATCAACTTAACAATTTTTATCACCTGAAAATCTGCGAGTAGGCATGCATAACAGTATACTGAAATAGAGTGAAAAAAAATTTCTGAATAATGGATGAACGAATAAATAAAATCGCCTTTTGGTAGTATACATGTTCGAATGGTTTATTTGTGTGTGTGTGTGTGTGTGTGTGTGTGTGTGCACACGCACGTCTATGTGGGCTGTTTTCTGGAGAGGTAATTTTATTTTTAATAGGTAAGAAAAGCTTCATTTAACTGATTATAATTGACTAATAGTAACCATAGAAAATGGCCCTTGGCCTCCAGTTTTTTGCTTCCTTGCCAGTGAGTCAGCCTTCTTAGGGTGATGATCTAATTTTTATGGTGTTCAAATTACAAATTAGCATTTGCAAGTATAGATTTGGAGAGACTGTGCTAAAGCTCAGTAGAGTTCTCTGAGGATGGGTATGCCCCCTGGGCTACATCAGATAATTTCCTTATTAAAGTGAAAGGAAATTGCCTTTTAGTTTTCTGACAGCGTATCTTCTAGTCCTCATATTTGAGAAAGGCATTCACCTAACCTATAGAATCTCAAAACCCCATAATTTTCCTGTATCAAAATATTTGAGATCTTCAGTTTGCACACTGCTTATGGATGAGGTTATCTTAGAAAAACTAAGAAAGTCAACTGTATATTTGCTTCTGATAATGACACTTATTCATGAGCATAGCGTATAATTCTAGCCCTTGACCATAGAGATGATATTTCATAGTATTACTTGCACCTGTGCTTGTACTTTAACTTTCATGGAATTATAAAGAGGAAATAAAGCTTTGAAAGTGGTCAGGCTTGGTTTTGGGGCAGAATAAAGAATTATTTTTTTATTATATAAAGGTCTATGGAGTTATGTAATGGCTGCATTTGGGAGGCAAAATTCACAGGTTTCTATATTTTTGTGGTTTTCAACATCATTCTATCATATCGAGTGGATTTTCTTGAACCATAATAGAAAATATTTAGAGAGAAAAGCTACTAGGCTTTCATGTAAGGTAGATGAAACAGAAAAAATTATAAAAGCAACCTAATGCTCTACTGTGACTAACATTTGCAACTCCACCCGTTTAATAGACTCTGGAAAATAAACAATGTTTTCTAGAGAAAAGTGAATAAGCTAAAAAAGAAAATTAAATTAGTGGCATTCTTTCTGTGGGGAACCCTATTAGCTATGGAAAAGAATAACAAAGTCAGGCAAAGTCCATCAAGAAGTTCATTCTTTGTGTGTGTGTGTGTGTGTGTGTGTGTGTGTGTGTGTGTGTGTGTTTATGGACATGTGTGTATACATAAATACACACGTACTTCTCACACATACATAGACTGTGGTCAGAAAAAAAGTTTGGAGTCCTAAGTATTTGGCAAAATGATAGAAACTAATAACAAGCTGTTTCTAGAATGCAAATTAACATGGATTGATCCTATTATAAAATTATAAAATTCATAAAGTTTAAAGATAAAAATCTGTTATACAATTCTGAAGCCATGCTAGATGACTTTAAGTGTAAAAGAGAGGACTTTTAATGAAAGTGTTTCCTGTAAAATTGAAGGATTTTAAAACATTTTGTTTACAATTCAGATAAAGGCCAAAAACACTCAAAAAGTTTTAGTTAAATCCAGTATTTCCTAAATGTTTATAAAGTTGTAACCTAGTTATATAACATTTGCACACGATTTTGTTAGCAGCAGTATTATGCTATCTGCTGTTTGATAACAGGATTTCTATTTTTTATAACATAAAAATAACACTTAAATTGGTACTAGGCAAAGCAAATGCTTTTTCTATCATCTTATTTTCACTAGCAAATTTGGACTGAAATTGTCATTTTGTTAAGAATTACATTGCCTACTTGTATCTCCAGGGCACTGTCTGAGGAGAGATCCCTCAATTATTTTAAGGTCAGTTTCACTGCAATTACTGTTAGATTTTTTGAAGTAAACTTTAGAAAAAATATATTTTTTGTTTGGCTTCTATGAGTTATTTTATTTGCAAGTTTATCAGTACTGTCTAACCACAGGATTAAGTAGAAATTAAGTAATTTTAGCAAGAGCAGTCTTCTGGGGGAAGAAAATGTCTCTCCTTACTCATTTATTGCTTATAAAATGCAGATGAGGGATGGATGAAGGGTTTATACAACTGTGATTTGGATGTATCTGACTTTTTTGTTTTGTTTAAGAAAAATAATAAATCTGAATAAATTGAATTATTCGATTGAAAAGATTATGATACTAAAAATGTTTAAACTAATATGACTTTAGTCTGTTTTATGATTATGATGATGATGATGATGATGATGATGATGATGATGATAGCTCACAGTAAGGGATACTTATTATGTGCCAAGCATTTACTTGTAAATTTAAGTAAATTACTTCATTTATTCATCCCAAGTGTTTGATTAGGATGAGAATACTGAAGTAATGTCTTCATAGTCACTATATTAGTAAATGGTTATGTTTGAATAAAAATTTATCATTTGATATGACTGTCTTCTCAGATCGAATCAGAAACCTCAGCATTTGAAACTTCTAATCTTAACACTTAAAAAAGAATGGGCTGGAAATTATAAATCTGTTGTATAAAGAAATATCTTAACCTTTCAAGTAATATTATAGCAATTTCATTTCCATAGTTACCTCACGCCTCTTCTTTCTTATATCTTGGCTTCTTGTATTCAACCTCTCTCTCTATATATATATATACATATATACATGTATATATACATGTGTGTATACACACACACACACACACACACATATACACACATATATATATACACACACATATATATGTATGTATATGTAACTGCATTATAATATTACTCAATAACAGGTTCATTATTACTCTCATAAAAAAATGCTATTCAAAAAAGGACCTTTTTTTCCATTTACTTTTTTTAAGGAGGTAAAACCCACATACAGAAAAATACTCAGTGAACATACTTTAGATATTACCCCCAGATTAAGAAACTGAACAATGCCAGCACTTTATAATGTAACAATCTGGTCTCTTCCAATCCCTATTTCAACCCTTTTCCCCATAAAATAATAATAACGTTACCTCTACTTTGCCTTTTGTGAGTATCATTTTATTTTGCCTGGTTTATACTACACATAAATGCCATTATATGGTATACTTTGTTTTGTGACTGGACTTTTCATTCAAATTAAGTTTGTGAGATTTATCTATAGTGTTGTTTATAACTTTAGTTTATTTTCGTTGCTAAATAGTATCTACTCCATGACCGTATCAGAATTTACTTACCCATTCTACGGTGATGGATATTTAGGTTGTGTCCAGTTTTGACCAAGTGTGAATAGTGCTATTATAGAAAGTTTTGGTGCATGAATCTTGGGGCATGCATTTGTCCCCTATGAGTTGACATTGTATAGATTATGAGTATATTCAATTGTAATGCTGTCAGTTTTCCACAGTAGTTTATCAATTTACAGTTCTGGTCACACTATTTGAGGTACTGATGGCTCCACTTTTCTGTCAATACTTGGTGTCACCATCTTTGTAATTCTAGCTATGCTAGTGTTTATATAGTTTTGGTTTAATTAGAATTTCCCTGAAGATTCTGTAACTATTAGAGAAAGAAATGGAACCTATTCTTTTTATTAATATCTGGATTTCACTTCTCATATTTATGTAGGGTTTTTGCTTTTATGTTTATGAATGAGACTATATATTTTCTGTTCTTGGAATCTTCTTGTTAGATTTTATATGAGGATGTGTCTGCATAATGAGTTGGTCAGTGTTCCCAAACTTTTCTATGTCTGGAAAATTTTAGTATTATTTCTTCATCAACTTTTGGTTCACTTTACTGGTAAATCCTGGAATTTTCTTTGCGGGAAGATTTTTAATTATGGTTTTAAATTTTTAACTACTTATATGACTAGTCCATATTTCCTATTTACTCACAAATCAGTTTTGTATGTTTTTCTTTTTTAGAAAGTTGTCCATCTTATTTAAATTTTCCATTTTTCTTTTTTTACAGAAAAATTTTTTATGATATATTTGAAGTATTTACCTAGGTCTTCTTTTTTATTCTTATTTTATTCTTTGGGTTACAATTAAATACTACTTTATTTCATTGCTCAATTGTAATAGCATTAGCCACTAGAAGGGATAGATTTTAAAATATATATTTTCATTGTTAGAATATAAACTTCATGAGGATGGGTATAATATTCGCTTTATCCCAAAAGGTTAAAAAAAGAACCTGACACCTCGAAGAAATCAATATTCATTTCTCATAAAAATCGATTCATGAATGGTGAATAAATGGAACCTGTTAAGATGAGAAAATGATATTAAACTTATTTAGTGTTTGGTGGTTCCTGAGTTATCTTCATTTTCTAAGTTATTTTTTAAAATTTTCTCTACCTGCAGACTACTGTATAGGGGAAAAGTAGTTGATACAAACATAAGCATTAAAAAAAAAGCAAATCTTCATATGGTCAGACTCTGCATGTTTATGAGGATGAGATCATTACCTTCGGTATGTCTCACTTCAGTTTTTTTGTGTGTATGCTTATTAGTCATCCTTCCATTCCTTCATGATTTATGTTCACCTACTCTTAATTCAGAGTCAGGCATAATTGTGCTAGATTTGGTGTTTTTCCATTGAAAATGAAACCACCATATATTAGTTTTACTTCATTGGCTAGTGTGACTAAATCAAAACCTATGAGGAGGTGAGAAGATTTTTGTTTGTGTGTGTGTGTGTGTTGACGGAAAAATAATATTAGTTTTAAATAATTTGCCTTTTTCACTTTAGAGAAGAGCAGTAGATTTTTCTGTTCAAATTTGGGGACCTCTCACTATTATTCACCATCAAGTACAAATCTCATAAATCAAAGAGCAGTTTTAAATGTCATATGTGTATATGCTATTTCTGGGAAATAGCATAGAGTGATATTTTGGGAAACTGTGGGTTGACCTTGTAAAACTCCCATTAACAAGAAAAAAATCACATTTCAAATGGTGACACATCTAACAGGGAGCTCAAAAGAGCAAGAGAAAGTGTGTAGGTGTTCAATAGTAACAACCTAATGGTACCACATTGTATTTCATGAATGAGAGCAATTCACAGAGTTCTCACAAGCAGAACTTCATGCAAGAACATAACTGTCTAGTAGCTTTTTTTTTTATCATTCATTCTATCACCATTTTCCAAGTACCTACTAAGTATAGGCAGGATCCTGATTGCTCTGGAAATAAAAGTGAGTAAATTAAAAAAAATCAATTAAAAAATGGGCAGAGTTCTTGAACAGACAGTTCTCTCAAGAAGACATATGAGAAGATAATCAACTTTACTAGATATTACGGAAATGCAAGTCAAAACCACAATGAGATAGCACCTCATATCTGTTAGAGTGGCTGTAATAGACAAGTAACACGTGTTGGAGAGGTTGGAGAGGAAAAAGGAACGCATATACACAGTTGATAAGAATGTAATTGGTACAACCACTATGGAAAACAGTATGGAGGTTCCTCAAAAAATTAAGAATAGATTTACCATATGACTGAGCAATTCTCCTTCTGGGTATCTACCCCTAAATTTAAAAACAGTTATTTATAAAGTTATATGTACCCTGATGTTCATTGCAGCATTATTCACAGTGACCAAGACATGGAAATAATGAGCATCTTTCGATAGATGATTGGAAAAAGAAGGTGTGGTATATACATACAATGGAATATTATTCAGCCATAAGAATAACATTTCATGCATTTACAACAATATGCATGGATCTTGAGATAATGATGCTAAGCACAAAAAGTCAGACAAAAAGTTGAGAGCCATATGGTTTCATTTATATGTAAGGTATAAAACTAAAAGCAACAAATGAACAAGACAAACAAAAATGCATAGACACAGACAACAGTTTAGTGGTTACCAGAGGGAAGCAGGGAGAAGAAAGGTAGATAAGAGTAAAGGGGGTCAAAATATATGATGACAGGAGCTTTGACTTTGGGCAGTGAACACACAACACTATATACAGACATATTATTTATTGAATGGTACACTTAAAACCTACATAATTTTATTAAGCAATGTCACCCCAATTCACAATTAAAAAATTTCTTTGTGTAGCTCAGTTTGGTGGAGAGAACTGAGCTCTTATAAGTGTATCACTCATAGCATTCATTTTAGATCTAATGAATTGTAGGTAAGAGCAACGCAAAGAATAAAATTATGTCGCCCAAATATGTGTGTTCTTTCATTTAATAAGCCAATTACAAAGAGGACTGTAAGGGAATATGTCATAAATTTAATAGAAGGGATCTCTGTGTATTACTAATTAGCAGTGATTTTATAAATGTGTCATGGTTTCTAAAACAAGTATATATTTCTTTAAATTTGAGAGACAAAAACAAAACAAAAAATCACTTAAGCTACTATAATTTGCTTGGTTAATCTTTATGTTTCCTTGAATTTACTTTCTTAGTGCTTAGCCAGTTATGGAATTTTCTGTTTCTTATTATTAAGTTAACATTTTTTTTTTTTGAAAAGCATCAAAATTTAGAGGTAAGAAAACCACCTTTCACTACAGATGTTAGTTAACCTGCATGAGAATCTCTTAATGCAGGTGTTGCAAACTTTTTCTAGAAAGACCAGATACTAAATTTTTCAGGTTTTGCAGTTCTTATAGTTTCTGTTACAACTGTTTGAATCCTCTTTCCAGGAGAAAAACCACCACGGATGTAATATGTAAACAAATGAATGTGGCTGTCTCCCAATAATACTTAGAAAACAAGCTGAGTTTTACGCCTATCATGGCACTTGTTAAAAATGCAAAGACAGTAGTTCTCATACCTCCCTGAATCTGATTCTAAACAAATAAGCTCTTGGAATTTACATGTTTATCCAGTTTTCAATATTATCTTTATTTACTATTTACACTGCATTTTTAAAACTTTCATTTCCTTTACCTACCAAGATTCCTGAAGCACGAATTTGTCCTGACAGTATCCCTGAAAGATTTCCATCTAGCTTGACTACTTTGAAGTTTGTGGAGCATATGCTTAGCAGGCAGAACTTTTATATCAAATAATTGACAAAGAAACTATGGCGGGAAAATTTCTGTTCAGTTAAAGTTTATATAAAGAATGGAAACTCTAAGAGAGCAAGGACCTTTTCTCCCCTGTTTACTGCTATATTTCCATTCCCTAAAAATAGGTTAAGTAACTGGCATAAGGTAGATGTTTTGATAAATATTTGTAGAATGAACAGAGGCAGTTTTCCATTGCTTCACTCTCAGCATATGATGATGCTCTACATCCAAGTGACCTGACTGTCCCTGTATTTGATAACCAGGCAATCAAGTCCTAGCCACAGATTTCATGTCTTTATACCATATCTTTTAGTTTTTATCCACTGTTCCATTTCTTTTGAGTAATTTGGGTGTTCTGAATCCTGCCCTCACTTCTATCATTGTTCCAACATTCCCAGTTTTACAACAGGATGACATTTATAAGTGCCAATGATTATATTAGCTAAGGATCTATATTGGCTACAATCAACAGAAATAAATATGAACAACTCAAACAGAGGGATACTTATTAAGAAGATGAGTTAGGTGTGATCTCAGCAACAGGGTTCTGTGGACCTTCTCTCTGGAATGCCACTGAACATAACTCAGCTCCCAACCTTTTTCACCTCTGGCTTTTGCACGTACTGTGCTCTGTGCTGATTTAAAATTCTTAAAGAGAGATTGGAATGGGTCCAGCTAAGATCAAGTCATTATTTAGCCTAATGACTTGGCCACTGGGGTTCCATTGTGTACTCTGTGAGTTACAATGCCTTCCTGCATGTAGTTTGATTTAATGGTAAGAACTCAGCTCGTACAGGTGTATGACACCTGTGGAGGGAAAATCAGAGACTGTTACCAAAAAGGGAGTAAGATAAAGACACACTAGGAAGACCCAGCTAGTTTAGACATGCTAATTTTGGTACCCCTAAAAAATACCTGTTTATTAAAGCCCATGGCATGTTTTAAATTGAGCTACTAACACAAAACAGGATGCAGAATCCTAAGGAGTCCATGGCAATATTTCTCTCTATACTGCTGCTCTGCCTGGGGTGGTGTTGCTCTGTAATTGCTGTGGGCTTCCTTCCTCCAGACCTGAAGATTTGCTTGGAGCCCTGCCTTAGCTGTCTTTAGCTAGAAGATTTGATTTTCAATCCTGTTTTTGCTTTTATATTACATTCGTTTATAATATCTATCCCTGCTTATTTCTAAGAAAAGATTATCACTGGAAGGTTTCAAATCAAATTTCATGGTAAGAGGTAGCACAGACAATATTCAGGCCACTCCTTCTAATCTGTTCACCTCTGGTTCTGTCCCTGACTAGCTGCCATCTAGACAAGCAATGTCACAGAATGGTCCTGGACCTACTGTGCAGCGTGAGGGCTCTGAGAAAGAATTAAGTTCTTTTCTACTTTATGACCCCACATCCCCCATACCCAACCCCTCAAACTCTCTCTTTATTCTGTCATTGTGATCTGCAAGGATTGACAGCTTCTGACTGCTCTCTTCTCCAAAAGTATCTTCTTTACCTCACCCCACTCCTTTCTTTGCTGCAGTTCCACTGGCCTGCATTATTCCACTGACATAGTTCCTATGTCCATTGCAGACACACAGTCTTTCCCCTCTTCCTGGAATGTGCCTTTCCCACATATTTACAAGGCGGGCTTCTTCATGTTTTTCTGATCTCAGCCCAAGTGTCACCTCCTTAGTAAAAAAAGACTTCTCTACCACCTTTCTAAATGGTCCGTGTCTCCTAAAGTCACTCTATCCAATTATGCGGTTTTATTTCAGTGCTGTGATGATTACTATCTGGAGTCTCACTTCCTTGCACACTTGTTTCATGTTTTCTTCCCTACATTAGAATATAAGCTTCATGACAATATGGATTTTATCTCTCAGCTATTCCAGGGATTTAGAACAGTGCCTAGTATGCTTGGTGCTCAATGACTGAATAAATGAACGAAGGCCAATTTGCAATTTCCAAATCATCTTTGGTGTACAACAATCCAAAGGTACAGCCATCCAGACAGGTCCACCTATCTGGGATATATCAAAGCCAGGAGAACAAAGTTAAGCCATCAGCCCCTTTCAGACTGTGGGAAACAAGAGATCACTGGACTGGCTGAATCCTTGGTCCCAGGAACAAATATCTATTCAAGAAATGTGCTGGGGATTTGCAGCAGCTTTTATGCCTATGCTCTTGTGTTATCCTCCTCATTATCTGTGCCAGCTCTCTGTTTGCAGGGCTCAGCTGAGAATTTTACCAGGCTGGGAAGAAGTAACATAGTAAGGTTGATGGACAAGGCACAAGGCATAGCTCTAACATTAACTCAGAGCACTTATTTTTGGTTCATCCTTTTATACAGTCCAATCATCTTAATTCTGTTCAGTTGACATACCTATATATACATTAGCCTCACAAACCTCTGCAGGACAGTATTTCTTTTCTATTCTTATGTAGCACCATAGCTGAAATGCACATGTGCAGGTACATGTAGACCAGCAACAGCATTTCTGAAAAGTGTTGCACAAGCCAAGCTGTGGCCTTAGCCACTAATATGATCCTTGACCTTAAAAGGCATAACTATTTTGAAAATTTTTGAGATAAATGTGAAGACAAAAGATATGTCATTTTTTTCTTTAGCAACCTTGATCCCCCCCACCCCCGCCCCAATACCTCTTGTTCTTGTTCGGCAGCATGCTTAATTATTCATAGTTCTTTAATGTATTAGTGGTTTCCTTCTCACTGGCTAGAGCCTCGTTATGTTTTCCTTAGAGCTTCATGCTGATGGATTGATGTGTTGGTGAAATTATTTTAAATAGTTTTAAGTGGGCTTAAAATATTTTAGAAATCAAAGTCTTAGACCTCTTTGAGTAGAGTCTAAGAGAGTCTAAGAGAGATTTTATGCTGTATTAGCTGCACAATAAAAATGTGCAGTAAATAATATACAGTAAATAATAAGGCTCTTGCATGAGTTTATGGTGTTCCACATGCATCACTTTAAATGCAGAAATAAAACAAGTAGATCTTGCCAGGCCCTAGTGCTTCTCCACTTCTTATTCAGCATTATTTTAGGCCCAAGAAGAGTTGGAGGCAGAGGCTGGCATCCCAATATTTGTCTGGAGAAGTCTGTTTCTGTCTTTCTGCCCAATACTGATCTGAGCCTTGGTATATCTCATAAATTTTTTCAATATATATGCATGTTTGGAAACATACTTTAGAAGCTAAATTAAGTTAAATTTAAAACGGCAATATAATGTGGCACAATGTTAGAAATTGATGAGTATAAGGTATATTAATTTTTTTGTATTATTCTTACACCTTTTCTGTAAATCTTAAGTGTTATAAATAATATGTTGAACAGAACATCAGCATCATGAAGGGCAGTCGGCATTGTGGTTTTCCATCTCAGTTATCCACCTGTAACTGCCCCTGCAGCATCTGTTTTCCCTCGGAGACTCCAGCCACAATAATCTCCAGGGAAGGCTCAGCTTAGCTGATGAAATCAGAGACCTAAGGAAATGAAATTTGAAGAAATAAAGTTTGTAACTAATCCTTAGAATGCATGCAAATGATACTGAGGAAGTAACATTTTATAACAATAGAATTTTCATATTTTATTTGCATATGTTTTATTATATTTGAACTATAGTTTTTCCTTTGGGAGAGTAGGTCTGGTTTATTACCAGATTTTAATAAATATTTACATTCTCAAATAATTTAAAAACAGGTTTGAAATAGATAATGAGTCTTCTGCCTTGCTACCCTGAACAAGCCCAATCCCCTCTGATTTTGAATGCTAAGCAGAGTCAGGCCTGGTTAGTACTTGGATGAGAGACCACCTAGGAAGACAAGGAGCTATAGGCATAAATAAAAAAGAAAAGAAAAAGAAAAAAGGAAAAAGAAATAGATAATGATTATTTTATATATTTATCTTGAACTGAAATTTATATTCTTTAGTTTTAGGATATTAGAGAACTACTTGCTAATAAAGGCAATGCTATAAGTCTGAAAGTTAGAGGCAAAAACAGTAAGATTTGAAATGATCCATATCAAGAATCTAGAATACCCTGAGGAAGAAAAGTGAATGAAAATGCTACTGGAATGAAGGGAGAAAGGGAGAAACATGAGGGGAGGATTGAAGAGAGGAGGGGAAGGAAGGAAGGAAGGAAAGGAAGGAAGGAAGGAAGGAAGGAAGGAAGGAAGGAAGGAAGGAAGGATGGAAGGAAGGAAGGAGGGAGGGAGGGAGGGAGGGAGGGAAGGAAGGAAGGAAGGAAGGAAGGAAGGGTCAGAGAGGGATAAAGCAGGAGTAGAAAGGAAGGAAAAGAGAAAGAAAAAGGAATGATTAAAAGAAAGAGAAATCTAGAAAGACAACATTGTTTGAATACTGCTGTCTTCACTTAGTGGAAAGCACATAATGTAGTTGAAAGAAGATCAAATAAGTGTTATTGAACTCGAAAATGTTGTTTATCATATGAGGTGAATTTATCAGGCGGATTTTGTAGAAGCACAGGCTGCAAGCATGGCCAGGTGTAGTGTCATGATCAGGTAGAGAGCCCTTTGCCTAACAAAACTTGGAGGGATCCTGCTGTCGTTAATTGCCAGGCCTTGATCTTTTCACCCAATGAAGCTGCCGCCTTATAACAAATTGGGCCAAGAGCCATTTGCACTTTTTACCATGGTGTCTGAACCCACACGAATTGTTGTATCACCAAATGGTCTGTTTCTAGAACTAGAATGGAGCAGTTCTGTCTGTGGAATGAATGGGTTAAATTTTCTGAATCATGTTTTAGTGGAGATCTAAGAGTTAATTTTAGAGAGGGTGCCAGGCTTCTTTGAAGCAAGGCTCTGGGTAAATATTTTTAGTTACCATCCCCTTTGTCCCTGGAGATATCCTACTATCATTATCAGAATTTTTTTGTATTATTTTAGAAAGAGGTTCATTTTGTAGCTCCACATGAGGCAAAGGTGGCAATTGGATATTAAATCAATGCTTTAGCTGTCAGCATGGAGATGCATTTTTTTTCTAATTTTACTAACACTCTAGCCAGTCACCATGCCTCCCCAGTCCATGCAGCTGCATAATTATACATCAGATCTCCAAAATGAATTAGTTTATTTTTAAAACAGCTAATTGCCTTAGTGGAGTCATGTTTTACCAGAAGCACAAAAGGGCTTTGTTCATTGCAGGGAAATTTTCTTCTGGAACGACTGTGTTAGGCTTTAGCTTCTGTGATTGTCAGTCATAAACGGAAAAATATCAGCAAAATCCACTCAGATCACTAATATTCCTGACCATTCCATTGTGATCTCAGTATTATTTACCCTCCAGGTAGTTCTATGTAATCTTAAAATGTCTTATTTAGGAATTTTCCATGGTATGATGATATGCAACAGAGCCCCTTTACATGCTTATATTTTATAGCATAGTTTAGCTCTCATCTCTTGAAACCAAACTATGTATTATTATGACAAATCTCCCATTACATTTTTCCATCACCATTGTGGGTGATAGGCAAATTCTTTGAAGTCAAAATTCTCTCTATTACAGTCCTAAACTTGAACTTTTTAAATTTTGATTTTGGAAGCTATCGTATTTACATAGAAGAAGCAGGTGTCATATTTAAATTATGCCACTCTGCTTTGGAAATGTTTTCAGAAAACACTGATTAAAGATTGTTTGCAATAGGTAGCCTATCAACTACAAGTGTCTGTTAGTTTGTCCCCACAGGGTGCCATTACCTTGGCAAATTCATATTAGCAATGCCCACAGGGACAAGTGGATTTAACCAGAATGTCAAATGAATAGTCCCAGTGAAAAGTATTCCTCTAGGAGACAGCACCCTCATGACCTCTGACCAGCAAATTCTGGGAAACCAGATTATAATTAGAAGGTTGATGGCAGAATTTTGACTGAAACCTATGCTTGTTAGTTATATGGTTTGAATGTTTAATAACATGAGGCTGAAATGACTGGATGGATTTGCCTCTTTGACCCAGATGTGGCAAGACCACCACAGAGAGCCTCGAATCTGGCCCCAAACCCAATATGATGGTTTCTGGACTTTGTGCCTTCCCTAAAAAGGCCAATTTAACTCCTTAAATGCTTTAAGGTTTACAGCATCAGTGAGGATTTTTGACTACTATAGACACCTAATCCATACCACACAGTAAAACTTTGCTTAAAAATTCCTGATAGATACCTTCTTACTTCCCTTAACGTTTCTACCTAGTAGCCGACAACCTTACCTCTGAATGTGTGTGTGTGTGTGTGTGTGTGTATTTTTTTCATTTTCTGTCGTCCAGAGAGCTTCTCAAATATATTGTATTTTCCTGAGCAATCAAACTCTGGCTCCAGCTTTGTATTCCCACTCAGAAAAGCAAAGCCTGCAGTTAGCTAAACCCTTCTTTTGTTTTCAAAGCTTTGCTATTTAAGTTTGCCACCTGGAGATCTCATCTTTCATGCTAAATCGGTTGTCACCTAATAAGTCCTAGGAAACCATTCTGCTGCTAAGAAAAATAGGACTTTGTATTCCTAATTATAGGAATTCACTACCCCGAGACTGAACGCCTTCTCCCCAGAGCAGAACTTAGCTGGGCACTGACAGTATTCTGTGGGAATGCTACCTCCAAAGAGAATACCTTTTCCGATGGATCTTTTATTCAATAAAGTAATTAATTATATCACAGTCAACTCTGATTAATCTGAAATAAATTGTGTATTATATTACTAAAGTTGACTTCCCAAGAACTTGAATATAAGGGAAAAAATAACCTGCGAGAGCTAAGTTATTCCTATAAACTGACAATTTAATAGTTGACAATAGATGGCTAAAGGTGTCCAGAAAAGTCCAGTACCTAAATCATCAAAACTTCTAACCTGAAGTTGGCAGAGGAGATGATTAGTTTTACATATAAACAAGCAAACAAAGAAACACACATTTATGTGAGGAATCAGAAGATGTATTTATCAAATATAGTTGAGACAGGGTATTTATGAAGATCAAATTGTGTGCATATGGAAAAAATGGAGAGAATACTTCTTTACTCGTAAAATACATTTTTTACAATTTAGGAGCTTTAAGAAGGTCTAAAAATTTATTTCTGGTCACATCTCCTAGCATTTGTGAATCTTTGAAGCTTAAAACTGGTGAGGAGCTTATACTTGACAGATCACAAAAGTGAGATTTTTAGAATTTAATGGTATGTTGGTTCTTAGTATTTGCCATTGTTCTAAAATTATATTTATCTCAAACAACTGTGAAAATCAAGAGAACTTTAGAATACTTACACATTTTCTTTGATTTATTAATAACCGTTCACAAAATATAACTATCTTCTGCCCAATCTGCTGGTGGTATATTTATTTAGATATTTTATTTTTATATATTTTATTATTTCTTTTTCTTTTCTTTTCTTTCTTTCTTTTTTTTTTTTTTTTTTTTTTAGGTGAGGCAACCCTTAGTTAACCTCACAGATTACAAGGACTCTGTAAACTTACAATCCCTTATATTTTTATTGTTTATGCCTGCAACACCTGGTCTTCCTAGGTGGTCTCCTATCCAACTACTAACTAGGCTCCACCTTGCTTAGCTTCCGAGATCAGACAGGATCAGGCTTGTTCAGGGTGGCATGGCCATAGACTTATTTCGATATTTTATATTACAGTTCCAATAGTTTTCTTTCTGTTAACTTAAATTGTGTTTGCCTATCACAGCTGTACCTACACCAAATAATCCTTGATTTTGACACTAGCGACAAAGATCAGTCCATACTTTAATTGCCTGAGGGCTATCAACAGACATGAAGCTTTCCTTAAAGTAGTAATTATCTTTGGAAAAGAAACTGTATTTTTAAGAGCAATTTATGCATTTACTAATTCTGTGCTGCACTCTTGAGATGATGGGCTGCGCATTAGCTCTTTTCTTTTATGTTACATTTCTTAATTTGGAAATCAACTTTTATTTCAGGTGCCATAGTAATTTCTCATTGTTGACAGCAGAATTACAATGAGAAAATCTTGAAAAGAATATATTTAGTTTAAATTAAGCAAAAAAAAAAAAAAAGAAAGAAAAAAAGAAAAAAGAAAAAAGTAAGCTTAGCCAAGATTCAATTTGGGATTTTACCTAGAATATTTTGTGGCTTTAGAAAACACAAAATGTTGCCACTTCAAATGGAAATTTCTTAAGCAAATCTAACCTTCATTAAAAGAAATGTTTGTAACAAAATAAACTTTTGCTATCCATGTGTTAGAGTTCTTATTACTCAACATTTTTTACTAATACTTGGTATTTATTATTAGACTTAATTTTTACCTATTTGCTAGATTTATGATTGTATCTCCCTGTAAATTAATTTTTAATTTTCTGATTATTAGTAATTTAAAACATATTTCATATTTAGAATGGACATCACTTTTCAGTGAATTCCTATTTTTATCTTTCATCTACTTTATTACTGCATTGTGTCTTTTCTAATTAATTTGTAAATATTATATTCTGAATACTAATTGGTAGTTGATTAAATGCACTGTAAATGTTTTCTCCCAATGTGTCGTTAATTTTTTCCTTTTTAATAGTGTGTTTGCACAACAATTGTATTCTTATGTCATATTTATCAGTCTTTTCCTTTATGTTTTTCTGTCTTACCAATCTGTCTCTAATTTGAGGATTTGAATATATTCTTTTATACTTTTTTCTTTTAAAATTTTTACAATTTGCTCTTTGTACATAGATTATTAATCTCATTGGACTAGAGTTTGTGAGTATATGTATATGTACTTACATGTGTGTAGTTTTATATAGAGATATAATTGCTATGGATCCAATAATGTAGCATAGAGAATTATCTTAGAACTATTTATTGAAGATCTTCACTTACTTCACTGCTAGTGCTAAATTTTAATGTATATGTGGGACCTAATCTTTGTCTGTTCTGTTATCTGATCTATTTGTTTATATTTGAACCAATAATACATTCTCTTTATAAGTTAACGGATGAGACTTGAAGGCTATAAAGCACATGTTCTCATTTTGATCTTCAAAATTGTCATGGTTTTCCTTAGAGCTTTGCTATGTCATATAAATTTTAGAATTAGCTTGTCAATTAAAAATGATATTAATATTAAATACTTATTTTTATCTATCTTTGGACACAGTCTACCTCACTATTATTTTTTTTATTTGCAGTCTTTCATCTGTGACTTCTTAAATGGAGGGCACTTTATCTAGTTTAATGATCACCCAGGGCTGCCAATGACATTATTATTCAGATTATTTTAATGTTCTGTATTATGCTAATGATTTATTATAATACATAATGTTGAGGTGTATAAGTAGACCTGTGTATGCCAACACTCAATTATACAAGATTATAAGGCTTAGAGAATTTTTAAATATGCTAATGTATTATTATAAATCTTTATAATGTTTATGAAGATGTTCCTTATCCTTTATTTTATGAATTTATCTCTAATATTTTGAAATTGGAAGATTACCGGCTTTTAGCAGCACCCATTCCTCCTTTCCATCTTTTTTTCTTCTAATCTGTTGCCAATTTACTTGCTAGAATGTTATCTAAGAGAAAAGTAAATTGGTTTCAAGTATGGATTTAAGAGATAATAGTTACACTTTATTGATCAACTACCTTGTACCAATTTTTATGCTAAACTTTTACATGCCATCAGAGCAACACTCCTGTTACAGGGATGTGATAATAGACAACATGTAGATAAAATTGAGGATAACTTGTCCAGGTAATGAAGTTGGAAAGCCTGTAGTCAGGCTTGAATCCGAGTCTGCTTTTCTCCCTGTACCATGTTCCCTCTGAAACGTAGCAAAATGTAAAATTGAAGTTTAATCAGATACATCATTATGAAATAACCTAAAGCCAGAAAACCTGTGAAGAAATTACTACCCTCTTTGTCTTATGGGCCATGGAGTTCCTGGTTTGCCAGATTGTTTTAGGAAAGGTGAGCGGTCAGGAAAGAAAGAGGTACATGGAAGCTAGACCTGGAGGAGTGGTTGCAATAAGTTGAGAAAAGCACGTCCCACATATTAGAGCAGTAGACTTAGAGGAAATAGAGTTTAAGATGATCAGTTTGTGCTCCTACAACTCATGTTCCTATAATAAAAATAAAATCAACTATGATTGGTAAACATGGGATAATAAAAGTGTAAAGTAGATGTCGGTTCCTGTGTGATCTTTTTCCAGGCATGGGGAAACAGAAAAATAGAAATACAATAATAACTATAAGTAGGAAAGGGAAAGAAGCAAGCTATTAATTGAGCTGATGCATTGCCTAGAGGAGCCATTGTGACTATATTTAAGAAACTAAAAACTAGTGCCTGCATCCAGAGAGTTCCTAACCACAGATGTGTGTGCTGACTTGTGCAGCTGTCGTCTCATGGCAGGAAGCTTGTCCTCTAAGGCCCATCTGAAACGCGGGCCCTGCCTCAGCCCCTCTCAGCACTGACTCGGTACCGACTGATCCTTTGCCATGTCCTATCTATTGTTCTGTGCATTTGTCTATCTATCTGCTATAGCAACCTGTGGCCAAACTGAGCTATTGGTTTTTGTTTTTTAGGGGGTGCAGGATGGGAGGGTCCAATTTATGTCCCCAATTAACAATGATAAATATTAATAATAATATTTGATGATGATGATGATGATGGTGGAGTTAGTGGTACATCTACAAAGTAACATAGGTTTTGAACAGTTTACTGATAACCCTATTATTACACAAACTAGTTTTTTAGGGTGCATGTTTAACAGAATATGAATTTTCTCTAGAATGCAATTAATGTGTTATAGCCGACATGCATGTATTGTTATGGGTCTATCATATCCTTTCTGGTATTCAAAAATTATAAATAAAGGACATACCTTATTTGCATTTTACTTTTGGGTTACTCAAACGTATATTCTTAACCAAAAACTATTGAATGTTACAGGATACCTTTATAAGAGTTATGCTAGGTTCTGTTTACTGCTATTTACTGTTTGTCTCCAGCAGTCATATTTTATCCCAGCATCCATTACAAAACCAAGAAAATTTCTCTTTAACTTAAGCATTTAGGAAGATCACAAAATGATTTAATGTGATGTATCTGTATACTGATTTATTTTATTACATGAAATCATGCAAAATGATATATGAAAAATGAAGGGTCATGACACGAATCTTTGGGTTCTATCTCACCTTTGTCATGCCGAGCTAAGTCCAGTCTCGGTTCCTTGTCTTGCACAGTCCAAATGCTGGAGTTTCTCTTCTGGGTAGACCACATTCTGGCATGATGATTTTTGTCTGGTTGTTACTTCCCCACATCAAGACCCTTACTATTATTCACAGAAAAACAATTAGGCTGTGTCTATTATTGCCTGTGAGTTACTTCAAGTGCCAAGTATTCACCACCAGCATTTCTAAATGTTTTTTTTTCTCCTCCAATATGTTCATCAAATGCCTGTTTCAGTTGTGTCGTACTGAGTCATGATCGCGCAGTCAGGAGCCTCTCGAGTCCTAACAGAGCTCTGCATTTTCCCTGCAAAGCTGGGGCAATGGAAAATATCAAACTCTGCTCTTTCTGGCAAGAAGAGAAGGATCTGAACTGAAATCAGGGCCAGAATCATGCACCCTGATCTTTTGTGATGGATGCCAGCATGCCCCATCTTTGATGATAGAAAGGGTCTCCCTGGCTGCTACATTTCAGTGATATCTTTTTAACTATTTCTGCCTTAAGTGGTTATTGTTTGTATTTTTGTCTTTATCTTAGCTGTCTTCCAGCACTAAATACTTGGCATGTTGTTCTATTATTCAAATATTAGAAATTAATATGATAGAAGGGTCAAAAAATCTATTAGAGGTTTAAAAACATGCATTATGAGAGAATACTTTACCTTCTTAATTATAAGGTATTCCTTTATAATTCATGTTGAGCCCCCCCCCCCTCCTTTTTCTTTCTGGAGTAGCATAGCACATTTTCAAAGACACAGTTCTAGGATTCAAAGGACATGATTTCCATCCCTGAGCTACAAGATCAGTGTTACTGAGTGCGCACTGCCAGATGTATCACACTGCCCCTTCTGTCCATGCTCACTTCACCTGAACATCTAAGGCCCTTCTCTCAGAAGCCTTTGAAAGAACCAACATTTGTTGAGGAAAACAATATATGTTGTATAAAATATAGGCAGCTCTTAAAAAACAAGTGACGATTGCTAAAAACACGGGAGAGATCATTTTAAACAACTAGAAAAGACACTTGAAAAGGCATTGATATACAGTTGGGATTTTGAAGAACTTAATGAAAAATAAAGCAAGGTAGACAAAAAAGGGGGAACAATTAACCCCAAAAAGGAGATCTGTTTGATAGCAGATGTATTTTGATTTAGGAAGTATATCAGTAGACATTATCATTGTCATGATCGTAGGAAAATCCTGGGACAAATATGCTTGGAATGAAGTGTGGCCATATTGTATAATGCGTGTTCTTATTCAGTTTACCCCCGTGATAAGAAGCTTTATTCTGGAAAGTCAAAATTGCTCTTGAATATGCATAGCAATTTCTGGGTAATTTTTTTTTCAGGAAATATAGTTATTTTAAATTTTTACAAATCAAGTTCTTTCTGTATTTTCTGTCAAATTTTCTATGACTGATGCTACATAATAATTATGTTAAAGTTCAAAGTTAATAGATTTCATTATTTAAAAATCTGATAAGATACCAAGACTGTCTATATACTATATTCAATAGCACAGATTCAAATTTTTGAGTATTATCTTAACTGTACTTTCTTATCAGCTGATTTGAATCATATATATTTGGATATTTGAAAGCCAGTACACTTTACTATTTAATAATTCAAACATTCTTGAGATGTTATATAATCCATGATTGATTTGAAAATAGAGAAAATATTACTTTAGTTTTACCTTCTTGACTAAATATTAAAAATATGGCTATAGGTGTTAAACCATGATATACAAAATTAGTCATACTAGCATAGATCTTGAAAGTAATTATAAATTCTCATTTCTCCTTGCCCACATTGGTTTAAATTTTCACTTTTTTCATGTAATTCTATATGTATGATTGATCCTGTTTTAAATGAAGTACATATTTTAAATGAAATGAAATACCTGAGGATATTAAATGTTGATTCATAATCATGTTTTCTCCCTAGCTTATAAATGGGACAGCATTAACTTATTACAGAATTCCCTATCATTTAGCCCTCAGAATGCCAGTTACTTCTAGACATGGGTTTCCTTTAATAAGGTTTGGGCTCCATTAAGTCAATACAGAATTATGTATAATTCAAATTATCAAAAAGTAGTAAATATTTATCCAATTAAAGTCTTGAATTTAAAACAAGTAAATTTGGCTTCCAAAGGGGCCCTTCTGCTTATGAGAAATACTATTGAGAATTACCTTCAGATATAGCCAAATAAGAAGACAACAGTCCTCATTTCATTACAAAAACACAGATTGTTTTGCTTCAGGTGAAATAAATAATGTTAGTTATTGATTTTTAAATACACAGTCCCTGGAAACTAAAATGAAAACATTAGCGGGGAGGAATGCATTGTGGATTGAAGATATTCCTAGGTTGTGATTAAATGGCAAACTGTTATAATTCAGTATATCTAGTGAAGGTTCTGTTTCATGTGTGTTGTTATTAACTTATGTCTCTCATATTAAAATATCTGCTTTGACCTTACAAAGTAAAAATAGCAAATAGCCTAGCATATACAATTCACTCTCTTATTTGTTATTTCCATTTCTCATTTTACAGTAGGAATTAATGAGTCGTTGAACACATGTGGTTTATTAGCCTGGAGAATACTCTTAATATGATGAGAATTTCCATTCTAATTTTTCTCATCTACCTTTTATAGACTCACTTTTTCTTTAGAAAACAGTGGAAACTAATGATCTTTATATTCTGTTTTATAAAATTGTAGCTGATCTTGAGAAATAAGAATTATCTTAATAGAGAAATCTAAATAGACCCTCATTTATTCAATTTTTGATTTATATATTAATAATAATGACTGTAGAGAGTACTTATTATGTTCTTATTATCATAATGGTAGAAATTTTATATTCACTATTTCTAAATATTAAAAAAAACACTGCAAGATAGATATCAATATCCTCATTTTTAAGAGGAGGAAATTGTGACTCAGGAAGATTACGTAATTTATCCAAGCTATACAGCTCATAACTGGCTAATAAGTGACAGAGACAGAATACAAGTAAAATTCTGTTTGAATTCAGAACCTCTTCTTCATCCTATTAGCCCCATAATTTAGAATGCTCTGTAGTTGCCTTTACATAAAATAAATTTCATGGTTCTCATAAATCAAGCATAAATTAATATCTGAAGATAGAGTTTCCACATTTTCTGGACTATATTCCTCTATGATTTAGAAGATATGTGAACATAAGGACCTTCCTTCAAAAGGCTTAGACCATGTAGGATCTCTTTAAAACTAAAAAGAAACCCTTCACGTCAATGAAAATGAAAAGCAGAACATCTTTCGTTTAGAGCTTTGATGTTTTTAGAAGAGTCATATCACTGTATCCTGTCAATGAATTGCAACAGGAGCAGCCTGGTCATTAGAGCCAAGAAGAGCCTTATGATTGCCCCGAGATAACTTGCAGATTACAGTCCTAACCTTGCCTCCAAAGTTTGCCATTAGATATCTCGCTTTTATTATTATTTCCTCTTCACTCTAGTATATCGATAATCTTTGGAAACAAATGACACCATTCTATTTATAGCATTCTGTTTTTAGTAGTTCGATCTCTGAAAATGTCAAATCCTAGAAAATGTAGCATTCCTACACGTGATGTTAAATGAATACCGGCATTTTTTTTTTCCTAGACAAGAAAAGGGTTAAGAGCACAGAAACAGTTGTTAAAAATTTCCGAAGTTTCTAGTAAAAATAGTTTCAATGTAAAAATGGAAATGTTTTATGTAAATTCCCTAGAATCTTGAAATTCTGATTTCTCACATTTAATTCTAGGAAAATAAAGCAAAATAGCATTTTTAATCCCCATGTTTTATATTGATGATACTAAACTTATATATGGTTACAATATTGTCCTAAAAAAATATTGTATGTAATGTAATCATCATACTTATCTGACCGCGGTGGTTTTGGTGTTGAGTGCATGAATTGAGCATTTCTGAGAGAGGAAAATGAAATCCAGAGGTAAGATTTGGGGAAGAGTAGCAGGTAGAATGGGGAAGGATGATGCAGAAGATGGTAGAAATTGTTTGCTTGACACATATTTGTGAAATGGATATGAATGGAAGTGTATAAATATCAAGTACATGCACATTTACATAATTCATATATATCCATTCAAGCAACATGTATACATGCTTATGATTTACTAGGCA
Source organism: Cynopterus sphinx (assembly GCA_030015415.1). NCBI lineage: Eukaryota > Metazoa > Chordata > Mammalia > Chiroptera > Pteropodidae > Cynopterus > Cynopterus sphinx. The sequence goes on along the minus strand of CM057391.1, from coordinate 16,166,656 downwards.
ACGTGAAACAGTCACATAGATGAATGACATTTCTCTGCTCTTGACTTGCTGAGGTCTAACACATGGAACAGATATGTAACCAAATTATAAAAATATCTAATGATTTATGTTATGATTGAAGTAAAGATAGAAAAGGTTCTCTCATTCATGACTGCTCAGGTCTAAGGAACTTTGCCAAGGAGGTAACAGTTGAGCAGAAATTTGAAGAATTAAGTAAATTTACTTCTTTCTGCTCTTGAGAAGATGGTGAACCATCAAGGACTGCAGTCTCTCTTTCATGAAGTTACCAAATGGAAAACTTTTCAGTGAGATAAAAAGGGAGAAAAAAGATTAAAAAAAAACATGTTTTCTGTAAAAGCCATACTTAAAGGAAAGCAAAGGGTTAAAAGGACAGAAGAATACCTATTTGGCAAGTATAAACTAAAAAAAAAGTCTGTTATACTAATTTTTAGGTTAAAAAATCATTTTAAGGAACCAAAAAAAGATATCATGGTCTGGTTAATATGAAAAGAAAAAGAAAAAATAGTAAAGAAAGCATTCTGGATTGCAAAAACAGCATATGCAAAGGTATGGAAGAATGAAGGATTTGTGTGCGTTAACACCAAGAAATTGTCTGTAGCATGAAGTTTGAAAAGGAAGGCAAAGGAATAAGTTTTTAAGTCATGTTGTAGTGAGAACATGAATGGTCTTAGAGTCCATGGTTCTCTGTTCTTATCACTGAAATGAGTCCTGAAATAGGAATGATTCCATACCCATGGGATGTCTGATAAACTTAGTGATATGGCCAATTGCAAATGTTTTTACTTCAGTTATACATTATTGCTATAAATATTTTGATCAGTCAAATAATAAGTAAAGTATGTGTTGGGTGCTTGTTATTTCTTGAATTTGGTAGTTGGCAGCCAACTAGATCAAATTATAAAGTCAGAATTTAATTGTAACATTAAAAAAATGTTGCTATTTTCAGAGGCAGGCATTCTGGTATTCTCTTGATTTAACTTGGTGATTGTAATGGTTTGGTATTATAAATATAAACTTGACCTTTATGGCAAGAAATGACGTCAAAAGCTCTAGGTTGATTTTTTTGATGTCTACCATAATTTATATTAGTATCTGAAAATTACTCTTATCACACCTCTCAAATATAGTACTCATCCAGATGCTACATATAGCTATTAATTTTAGAAATCAGAATCCCATTTGTTTTTAAGATGATATTAAAGGTACAGTTATGTGAAGAGACTTCATAGAATAATATAAAATAAAAAATATGAGTCATACCAAATAGCCAAGATCAGAATGCTAATTTTACTTAACTAGAATTCTCTCAGAATTTTTATTTTCATAGCCCTGTAGCCAAAAACAGTGTTTTGTCTTGAAACTAAGATTTTTATTAAGGGCCTCCAGCTTCATGTGTACTTTATACATATAAAGTTTAGTAAACATTGGATAGGTTAGTCAAGGTTGCTTTGTAATTCAGAGTCATTGCTTAAAAAAGAAATGATGCTTCATCATCAGTGTAAAAATTAGAAAGATCCAGTTGTTATGTAATGATACTTACATTCAGACATATTAGGATATAAACTAATGTAGAAATAATTTTCCTATTTGAACTCAGTTTTAGAGTCAGAAATTATGAATGGTGGACATTTAGTCCTGTCCAAAACATCCATGGAGACTTTTATCCATACCATAAAGTGCTTGAACCTTAATCCTGTCCTAAAGTTCTATGAGCAAATTCGGTCTATGCCCAATGGCCCTTTATATTTGGTCCTGTCTTAAATGCTTAAAAAACAGTTCTGGGTTCAAATAATGTTTACTTGAATGTTTATATTTCTGCTATACAGGATTAATCATAAAATATACTATCATGTTTACTTGGTCCAATAATTGTATTGTGGCTGTATTACCAATAATAACCTTTCTTGCCTCTGTAGCCTGGCTGGTAATTGCATGTGGGCTTAAGTAGATGGGGTGAAATTTGAATCTTGCAGAAGAGTGGAGTTTATGTTAACTATGACTACAGAGGGAGAGCCTTACAGTTAGAGAAATGCACAGAGGACAAGTCGAGGATGGGGTCTCGTGGTGCACGGGATGTTAATATGTAAGCAAATTGCAAGGATCTTTTTGGTGTGGACCAAATGTCTCCATGGACATTTAAGACGGGACCAAATATCAAGGACCCTTTGGCATGGAACAAATGTTTCAGTGGATGTTTTAGCCAGAATTGGATATCCGGCAAGGCAGAAATACGGTATACACAAAGTGTAAGAAAATATTGTGTCATGTGACTCAAGGGACTTGCAGAGAAGGAAGGTTGAATTTGAACCTAGCACATATTTCTTTTAAAATTTTGAGTCAGAATATTATATCAGTGGAATTCACCAATTAAAAATAGAACATGTGAACACTAGCCAATGCAGTAGATAACCAGACTTCTAAAAACGCAGCCATCATTGCAGTTACTGGGTCTATTACTATCAAGTGGACCTACAAATGCATTGTATGTTAATTTCTCAGTGCCAACAACTTTAAGATCCTTCACAAGAAAAGTATATGAATACTTTGTTCACTCAAAAAATATTTGATAACTGTTTACTCAAATTATACCATGTAAGATAATTTCTACTACAGTCTGACCTTTTTCACTGGTTATTCTATCCTGTGAAACAGTAACAAAGCAAGGAAAATAAACGTAAAAAGTGAAAGTGCAGTTAAACTGTACTTGATTTAACAAACGATCCTTTTTTTCAGGTATGCACTTAGCTTTTTAAAATTGTGATTTATTATTGACTCAAAGATAATTTTTGAGATTTTAATATGCTAAAATGAAAAACAAGGAGCTATTAAATCTGTCTTGCTCCAGATCCTTTTTTAATAGGATTCTCTAGAGAAAGAATCACTTATTTATTTTACAAATATTTACCTACTGACCTACTACATGCAGGATGTTATACTAGGCTCCAGTAATATTATGAGAAGTAAAATTCTATCAATTTGCTAACCAAAGCATCTATGAGTGAGAAACACACGTTTAATCAAAAACATAATCTCCTTCAGAATTTATACAGTTCCTTGGAATAACAGTCTAGTAACAATTTTCAAGTATTTAATAATAGTGAATTAAAGGTCCATAGAATATTTTATTAGCTGTTATAATAATAATAGGTACCATTTATTTGACAGATATGATATGTTACTCTAATCCTAGTAACAACCCTGTAGGTTTATCATTTTGGCTCCGTGGTTATAAATTAACATTCAAGGAATATTGAAATACAATCTGGAGTTAGAGATTTATCAGGCTCTTTAGTAATTGCTTTGACTGTATGTCTTCTAAAACTAAAAATTTTCTGAAAGTAGAGGCTGGAACATTCTTATATACATTTATATCTCCAAGGCTTGCACTGTGCTTATGAAATAATAAATGTTCAATATATGAACAATTGACTTTCTTAGATTCTATCAAAAAAAAAGCAAACACTATTAAGTTTTTACCTGTCCCTCTAATCATGCATGATCGCGTTGCTTTCTCCTTCCTGGGGCTGGCTGCTCTGAGCTCTGCACAGAAAAGTTGATATGCAACTGGTAAATAGAAAGATAGAACCTTAAACAAAGTTGCTTAGTGGAGAAAAATGGTACACACATGCTTGTCACTCTAAGTGTACAATGTTGGTGTCATCTGCAAACTAGAGAATCCTTTTCTGTACGATCTTCCTTGGTCTTTTCATACCTAGAATATTAACAGTCTTTTTAATCTCTTACCTAGTTAAATTGTTTTTATTTTGAAAAGTTGTTCTCTAATAGTAGTAGCTAATTTGAAATTGGACCAAAAAAGATACTTTATCCATTTTTATTGTTAGCCACCTCATCATTGCTGTGGAAAGGATGATCCTGTATACTGATTCTCAAATTTCACTGTACATGAGGATCACTGGGAGGGCTTGTAAAATAGATTCTGATTTAGTAGTTCTTGAGGAGGGCCTAACAAATTGCATTTCAAAGTTCCCAGGTGCCCCTTATGCTTTATCATCCCTGAAAATTAGAATAAATCACAGATTAATCCATTTTATTGGACAAGAAAAGTTAAAGAAAAAATTGTTTTCAATCAAAGCAAGGCCAAAAATTTTAGAGTTTTTGTTGATCTTAGTTTGTTTGTTTGTAAAATGGTTTTATATAAAACACACATTGCTGATGTGTTTTCTCTAACCCTTGACCTGTTCTTGGGTCCAGGCAGTGATTCCTTATCTGAAGACAATTTGGGAATCAATTAAGTTGTTTTAGTGAAAGGAATCACTTGTTAATTTAGTATTCACTATTTTATAAGAATTGGTGGTGTTCCTCCAAGAGATAGAAAATTCAGATAAATAAGTTACTTAGTTCAAAATAAAATTTAGTATACTGTCCTCTCCCTGTCCTTTCTTATCCTTGGGAGTCTATGGGAACCACATCTGTTGCCTGTAGGCAAGTGTGTGTAACTATATTGCTGTAACAATAGTTTGAAAAATGTGAGGATAAAAAAAGTAGCAAAAGGAATAAGTGAAGGAGTTCCAGATTTTGGTGATTAATTTGTAGCTGTCCTATAGAGCACATATCAGTTTTAAATAAATCAGGTTACACTACCTTCTTTCCAGAGGAGTCTTCAGTCATCAATTTAGACTGATTTGAGAAAAGGTTATTGTGATCCAAGAGTCTAAGGATATTTCTGGAAATATTTTTTTTATGGATTTAATTTGCCACTTTTTATATCTGGAAATGTTTTGATGGTATATATATCCACACACACACACACACACATACACACACACACACATATTTACACATTTTTTTTGTCTATATACCTCCATTAAAAAAATTGGAATTATCTTAATTACTTTTGAATGATATTTTTTATTAAGATTTGAGCCCCATTCCCATTTGCTATTGAATCAGGAATCTGGTTTTTCCCTATTCTTTTTCAATTTTATTAGAATAAATGTAAATTTTAATATTTAGATCAACTTCCAAAATGTTTATTGAGTTACAATTTATTATATTGAGATATTAAAAACTGTCTATTCTAGCCTATCATTCATATTAGCTTTTTATGGTTCTTATAATTTAATATATTTTTCAAGGCAGTAAAATTAGTTTTATAAATGTCCAAAAAGAAACCTAGTCACATTTTTTTATCAACATTGTTGAGATTATGTGAGAAAAATTCAACATTCTTAATATTTAAGTTCTTGGATAATGGAACTATAGTAATCAATGTACTTGGTAGTGTTTTTAATGATGCTTATTTTTCATCTCAGAAGTAAGTGGTATCCCTTCGTGATAATGCTTTTTCACTCCAAACTAAAGTTTCATTATCATGAGTTGAAAGATAAGACTGCCATTGGGGAAAAAATGCTGAAAGAATGCAGGAATGAAATGTAAATAAACCTCAAGTTAAATAACTAGGTCAAAATGAAGGCACATTATTTATACGATTTTATGTGGCATGCCCTTTCCTGGAAAATTTGAGAAAAAGGATAATTACTAATTCACTCTTTTGGAGTTTTCTTTTATTTTTTTTATGATTACAAAAGTTTTGAGACATGTAGTTTGAGGGTATGATTTAAAGTTAAAATAACAAATGATATATCAGTACTGAGATTTTTATAATCCTTCATATATTTATTACTCGTTTGCACATTCTGTTCAAAACCATTCTGAAATAATTAGACAATGGCAATTTTTCATCAGTAAATAATATTAAAATTTATTCTGAATATCTCAGATAATTATATGCATCACTTTAGTAAGGAACAGATGGCGGACTTGAGAACTTGAATGCTAGACCTACTCAGAGATGACCTGTTAGAGACTAAGCAAGATTCTTTAGTCATAACTCCATTAATGAGTGCTTTTGCAACCTCCAGCAAGGCTCTTTACTTTCTGCATGTGTAAAATGGAGAGCTTTTTGTACTAGATGAACAGATTTCACTTATTTTTTTTTCTTAACATAAAAAGTCATTCAAAAGAAATCTTATATACCCAAATGTAAACAGGTAAACATGAAGCAGCTCTGGCTAGGGGAACAACCTCTTCTGGATGGAGAATACTGTGTGGGTCATCCATCTCCCATCCTGGGGAACAGAGAATTTGAACACCATTGTAGACAATCTCTAAATTTCTTTTAAGATCTAAAATGCTAAGGTCGGTTACATCATCTCTGAGGTAAATGGCCAGATCCACAATATTTCTATCCCTTGAATTTTATCTACCAATTTCTTAATAGAGTGAAAGTTGTAATATCAGATGGAATTAAATAGTTTTTTTCCACTGACAGGAACATGAGGTTTTCTCATTTAGCTTAAGTAAATGCAGTTTGGAATAACTTCTTTATTTAAATCTTAGAATTTATCTGTCCAAATATAATTTTGCAAGAAGAGTTAATCTGTGAAAGAAGAAAAATTCAGTGCCATTTTCTTCTGCAGTGGGTTATCTGCCTAATGACTTAACACATTTTCTACTTTCCACCAAAACTCTAAGTCCTCTTGTTCTCTTTTCCTAGTCCTACAGTCTGTCATTGATCAAGATCCCTCCTCCATCTGATTATTCTGGGAACCTTAAGACACTGCTTTTTAATCTTCCTTCTCCGTTGCTACTAATGCCTTAGGAATTACATTTTCCTTGCTGATCAAGTTTGGAAAAGGGAGAAGACCTCCCATGACCAGTGGATTCTCACTTGGGTTTGCCCATGGGAGTGGCTACATACTAACAACCCAATTCGTGATACAGAATTTATTTCTCGTAAAGAAATGATGTAATAAATGACCGTAGAATTTTTAATACTCTATACTATAGTTTGTTTACTTTATAAGTGAATTCTTCAGTACTGGGTGCTTGGTGGTCTGGGAATCTATCAACTATTACAAACGCTATTTTTAGAAAACTGACGTCTGCAACCAATGTAGAGATGAATGCAAAACATTCATAGTTGGGGATTTACCATATTTATTTATTGATCCACAGGTGCATATGTTCACTAATTCTGAGTCCATCCAGAAGAAAGCACCCACACTTTTCTTTTTTTCTCTTTGCAGGTAAATTTAATTTAGCCTGAGAGGCTGATATAGAGGGAACATTTTCAGGTCTAAGCTATTTTTTTTTAAATTTAAATATCATAGATAGTATGTGATAAAACTGATGGGGGGTACTACCATCATATTTAGATTTGCAAAATGGACAATCGCCTTACACAAATAGCAAGTAAAAAATCAAGCCAGTCCTTTATAAACATTTTATTTTGGGGTGTGCTTGTTTTCTGAAACTACCTCTACTAAATCTCCTGTCAGTCTTGAAACTAGAAGGCAGAAAAGCTTCTAGTGCTACAGCCAACTGCAGTGTAGCCAGAGAAACAGGCAACAAAAATAGAACACCAGGATTGCTGTGCGTGGGTGAGGCAGAAACCACATTATGAGCAAAAGCTTCCAGTATTATTTTAGAACCAATACAGAGCTCTGCACTTCTCTCCTCTCTCTTCCAAAAACACATACTACAAAAATAAAATAAAATGAAATGTATGTGCATTTGCCCTCTTAGAATTATGTTTCTTAATTTTTTTCCTTCCTTTCCTTGGATGTGGATCGCCAGTGTGGAAACAGTGTGTAAGGCAAGCTTGGAGAGAGGAAAGAGTTAATTGCTTTTAAGGCCCTGCAATAGAGAATTATGGTTTGAAAGATAGAGGCTGGACAGCTGGGTTTGCTGGGGTATTTTTAAATGCATTAATGCAGGCTCCAATCACTCGGCCAGGCTTGACCTATTTTTGGCTCAGGCCGACCATTGTTCTATTTCTGTGCCTGTGGGCCATGCTGTTGTTGATTCATATGCAAATGGATTATCACTAGCTTTAGCCAACTTGAGCTGAGAGAGACCAGAGAGAGGGAAGACACACACAAACAGATAGGAGAAGGGCACCAGCTGAAGCCACTTGCAGGACTGACCGGTTTTTGCGAGGAAACTCTAGCAGCCTGAAGAACTTTAAGCCAGGTTTAATTGGTTTCTTTTTCTCGTGGGTAGAGTTAATATTTTTCTACTTATTCTGACAAAGCAATAACCCTGACGCACATTCCTATTTCCCACCTGCTTTTAGTTTCCAGGATAACCTAAACTCCAGAGAGCCCTAGCATCCACCTGGCCCTTTCTGCTTTGCACACAGGTTGGTAACATGGGAAAAGTGTCGAGGTCTTTTGAAAAAGTGTCTGTCCATTTTAACAGAAAGGAAATCATTGTCGAAGTTGATCCTCTGCTGCTTCTCCTTGGGGAGGAGGGAAGACCAGCGAGGGTAGCTCCTGGGGCCGGTGCACTGAGCAGAGATGAATCTTTCATGTAGCTGAACTAAGAGTGATTGGAATATGCTGCAGACAATTTACGAGAGTGACTCGTGTTTTTCCTCAGATGGGGTGGCTGGACGAGAGCAGCTCTTGGCTCAGCAGAGAATGCACAGTATGATCAGCTCAGGTAAGATCCTTCTTCGTAACTGAGACATTTTATGTGTGAAAGGGGGCTGACTTGGGAAATGCAGCTTAGCAAAGCACCTCTCTTAAGGATTTGCTTTTTGGTGTTGATGTTGCTATTTTCTTGGTGCGTCTGTAGGGTTTAACTTAGATCCCTTCCATTACTGTTTTTGTGCATATTCAGTCTGTTTAGGGCCGGCTGCTTCTGAATGAAATCGCAAAGCTTCTGATGAAAGATGGGACTGAGATAAGTAAACTGTAGTTGGGGGTGTTTCGCCTTACTATGCAACTAGAAAAAGGAGATCAGTACTGATTGTAAGCTTATTCTAATGGGACTGTAAAAATCAGGTAAGTTCATAATGGGGCTTCAGTTTAAATTGCAGCCTCCTCTAGCCTGATGATTTTTTATTTACAGTGTGCATACAGAAGCACATCTATTTATAGACCTACCTTCTGAAATACGTTTCCTACGGAGTTGGGAAGGTAGTTTTAATGTGGCTTTTTCTCATCGACCCAAAATGAAACTGTTTAAAATAAAATAAAATTATTATTAACAGATGGTTATTTTAATTTCTTTAAAGCCGTTTGGGGAGTCTGACACTGTCAGGCAGATGCCACGGCGTAAACACATATAGAGGTGTTATATGCAGGTGCAACGCGTTAAAGAATAACAGTAACAAATTCCAGTTTCTAGTTGCTCTGTGTCTGTGCTTGTGCCTTCGAGGAGATGTGCTGATGAGTGATGAAGCTTGTCAGCTTTGTTAATTGCTGTTTGTTGAAAAGAGGAGACTCTCCAGGCAATATCACTTATTTGTCATTGGTGCCTTTCATATTTATTTCCTCCAAGATAGTTCATAAGATTGGGGTTTGTTTTGGTCCTCTTTGGAATGCTACAGTCTAAACTGACTTAAAGTTCTCCCTCACATCTTTAAGTTCCTATGTGGGCTTGATCATAGCTGTAGATCACCCTGTAGACGCTCACAATAAGAATGCAACATAAAGCAGTGTTTACTTGGTAGAGATAAATGTGAAAGAAATATTCCACAGGTTGGCATGATGTCTATTTTGGTGTTGAACACCTTCCCATCTATGGATCTGTGTTTGAAGCAAGTTTCTTTAAACCTCGGTTAGTTATGATGATTTTAAGATTCTTCTGTTGACTCAGTCTTTAATGGTATTAGAATAAAATACTGATTTTATACAATTTGGTATGTTTACACTCAAGTGACGGAGATTATGTTTCTGCTTATCTAAAGCAAACATATCACAAGTTCAGTATAATTTATTATCTTCCTGGCTGTAAGTTTGACCAAAGCTTGGGGAGGGTTCAGCCAGTCTGTCTCTGATGGTACTGGTCACTTAGCATTTGAATTTTTAAATGTGGACCAGTTCTTTAAAAATCACTATTTTAGGTATCTTTTCAGTATTACACTTTATCCTGGTAGTTCTCATCTCTGTGCTGAATATTTAAATTTTCTTTATAGGGTAGAAACAAAGACTTTAAAGCAGGGACTGCTGACAGTGAATCTCTCTACAGGTGTTTGCAAGCTTCACTGTTTCTCACTATCTTTGATCATCATACATAATCTTTCTCCGATTTCTGTTGGGATTGTTATTTTTCTGACATTTGATGATTTCTAAACAAAGCAACAGTATTTTCAAACAGGGCAGTGCTTGAGACTGCCCGTGCTGTTGTCAGGTCTACAGGAAGCAACATGTAAGCACCAGCTGGGAAATGAAAAGTCGTGGAGATGGACGTTGACACCCAAGCCTGTCTGGCGTAAATGAGGAAACTCTCAGTTCTGTTTATTTTTAAAGTTTAAAATGTAAAAACATTTGCATCCTTCCTATCATGCCATGTAATGTTTGATTTTGTTTAATAGAATATGTTCTTACATTTAATTCCCCTGATCTTTATTGTCTGAGGAACTTGTTTTCCATTGTAGAGTATTGTACAGCATGCGGATAGATGCCCGGGTCCTACCCCCAGAGTTTGTGCTTTAACTGGGAAATAATAGCCTGAGCATTGCGGTATTTAGTATCTTAGAGCAATCTTCATATCCAGCAAACTTTGAGTGTCACTGACATGGGGAGATGGGAGGTGACGGCAAATCTGGGGACTCATTTCAGTAGAGTTTGCCCTTTTAAGTTAAGTGCGAAATTAGGGGTGTGTTTGTCTTAATGTAGCTACAAATCTTGTTTAACTCTCTTGTGGACCAGTGGCGTGGATGTGATTGATAGGCTTAGAGTGGAGTGTGGATCTGAAAGAGAGTGAAATATATATGGTAGCCGTGCTGAGTGGTGGAGGAGCACCAATGTAGGAGTCAAAAGCTCTGTGTTCCGCTAGCCAGCTGTGGAACGGGTTTACCCGTCTGTAAACTGAAGAAAAATGATGTCCTCCTGCTTACCTCTTGGCATTCATGTGAAGTTCAAATGTGACAACATGTTATTAAAGTGTACACTCACTATTATGATTACTATTTCTAGTGAAAGAATCTGAGCTCCTGGCTCTTCAATACCATGTTCTATATGGCTGAACAAGCTAGATGGGTTCAACTGTATGTCACATGGGAAAATGATTTTTTGTTTTGATAATAAGTTTTCTTTAGTTATCTTATAAATCAGCTTTTCCTTTCTTTTAATCTTTTTCTTTTTTTTGGTCTTGTAAGAATTCAGTCCTTTCCTTGTGCAAATTGTGACTATAGACCAGAGTAGCTAGTGTGTATGCATGCATGTGTTTTGAGAAATCTTATTACATAATAATCAAAGGCAGAGAAGTTGTAGAATATGTAATTAAACAGTGAAACCCCTAACAGCAGATATCTTCAAATTAATTGTTTAAAAAAGCTTTGTTTTGTTATTAGCCACTGCTTTAGAGTCCCCATTTGTTATTCTAGTTATATCGAATACTGTGCATTAATATAGATGATTTTTCTTCAGAGATCTTTATATACTATTGAATTGTAAATGTTTTATATGGTTCCATTTTTTCCTAATATTGACCCATCCAGGCTAGACATCTTAGGTAGAACTAAGTTGTAGTCTGCTAATGTCTTTTCAATTAAATAACTCGATATTATTGAATCTTGGAATTCAGTATGAGTGACACATGTTACCAGATCAGTTTCCATTGTTGTGGCTTGTGTGGGCCACTCTAAGTCATAACTGGAAGAAACTGAAGTAGGTACAAATATTGACTCTGGTCACTCAACAGTAGCTGGCATATTCAGTGTTCTCTTGTTGCTAGGCATGTCACTTCACACATTGGACAGCAGAGCCATCCAGACAATACTGGAATAATTACTGTGAAAGAATTTCCTAGAGTTTGTACAGCATTAATGAAAAATATATTCACAATAAAGAAAACTAATATTTTCACTATGTATTTGTATTTTAGGGTATAAAAGAGAACATTTAAAGCTAAATCCTGAAATTTTTTTACAGAAAATATATCTTCACCCTTTGAGAAACCCCTTTTTTTTCCCCCTTTGTGTGTATCATCAAAAGGAAAGAAACATTTTAGATTCAGGAGTCATTTATGTCTACTTGGAAAGCAGAATCTAATTATGAAAATGTAAGTCTGTGAAATACTCCTGTCATGTCAAGAATCACTCTGGTGTAGTCCTCATAATTACTGTTTTGCTGTTCTCTAACTCAGGTTATCTTCACTTACAAGGCTGTTATCAATTTGAATATTTGATAGGTAGCAATCAAAAAGCTAGTTATAAGTTGTCCCATTGAGAATGGGGACAAAGATGAGTATCTTTTATTTCTGTGCATGGCACAGGTAACATCATTGTTATGTCCATTAAGTAAGAGAATTCAATAAAACCCCTCAGAAGACCAAAGTAAACCCAAATTATGAATTTTAAAATGATGATTTTGATGTTGGAGATGAGAAATTTTAAAATGTACTGCATAATTTCCCACCACTGATAAATAATGAAGTGATCCCAAAATAGTATAAGGCAGCAAACACCTCCCCCCAATGCACAAGATTAGTAATAACTGAACATAGAAAACAATATGACCTATGCAATATACCTCAGATACCAATAGTTGAGGAAAAATGGAAGCAAGGATCTTTGATTAGATCAGAGAAACCTAACAGGACCTGAATTCTAGGCCTTCTTAGAATTTTACTGACAACCTGAAAATTCCTACTAACATTCCCAAATTTGGAGAGAGGCATACTGACCAGATATCTTCTACTTTGGTTGTTACTATTGTTGTCTGCTTTTATTGTTATTGTTTCTTGTGACTGAGGAATAGAAGAAAGGATTCTGGAAGAGCAGTTAGTAAAATGAAGGAAGGTGAACAAACACTGCCACTCTGAAGAAACGAAGGTTTCTGAGGAACACTCTAGCTTGTGGAAATGATCTATAGCTCTCTGCAATGAAATACTCTTCCCCAGCTAATCTTCAAGATTCCACCAAGAAGGAAGCATCAACTCACTGAATGCATGGAATTGTCTATTAATCACTTCTGACAAATAGAGCACCTTAGTAAGAACATAAATTCCATAAAACAAGAACTCAAAGATGAGATGGTAAAACAATAGAATGGGATGAAAAGAGGATATTTTAGATTTAGGAAAACAAATTGAGAGAGTGAAAAAACATGATAATTATAGAACAAAAATATTCATTAGAAATAGCAGGAAACAATAGACAATTTTAACAACAAAGAAGAAAGGCTTGAGACAATCAGTGGGAATGAAAAAGGAAAGTGAATTAAAGCATTTGGAGGAAAATCAATAAATGAGAAAGACAATATAACAAAGAGTATTTATGTTTCTGAAGTTAATATTCCAAAACATTTAAACAGAAGATTTCAGTGAAAATGAAGAAAGATCATTTCACTGAAAAAGAAAAAAAAGAAACTGAATCTGCGGATTGAAAGAGCTCCCGTCTTTTAGGAAAGTTTGATGCAAATGTTTAGCACAGAGTCACATCCTAACTGAGCTACTGAATTTCAAATGTTAAATAATTCTTTAGGGGTTAAGGCAGATAAAGCAAAGATCTATGGTGGGGGTAGGGTGAGAAGAAAGGAAATATATGAGACTCAATAAGACTTATCAAAAGTATTCATCACTCAGTGCCAGAAGATAATGAAGAAAAATCTCTGAAGTTCTAGAAGTGCAGTCCAATATTCCACCTACGCAAGATGTTAGTAAAATATAAGAAAAATAGGTGGGCAAGTTAGAAATCTTCAGACGTGAAATAGACTGCTTGACAATGAAGCCCACACAATGAAGAGATGAACTTAAAAATAAAAAGTGGAATTCAGAAGTATAGAAAACACAGTTTAATGGGGCAACATTTGATCCATTTAAACAACTATGAGGTTGTGGTTATAGGACAGAAAGCAAATTTTATAAAGTAGGACAATGTAAAAATATTCATAAAGCAACCAATATGAGACACTGGGGAGAGGTGAGATGGAGGGATGTGTGAAAGTGCTAATATCTTCTCTCTGAACAGGGGCAGACTCCTTGCTGCTTAAAATAGAAAAATACAGTTTTAAAAAAGTACTCAAAACACTGGTTTTTAAGAATGGTTTCTTAATGTAATGTTAGAGAAATCATTTTGAAAATAGTACCTCCTATAGGAAGGAAACATTTAGTGTATTTATAGTCCTTTCATTTGCAAATTTTAATTCTGTTAAAATCATTTAGATTTAATATTTTTTTTAAAAAAGCATCAATGATATTTAATTTTTATAAAAGTATATTTTGTTTGTTCATTCATGTCCCAGAAGACTTCATGTATAGATAGAAAAAAATTAGGAAAGATTTCATGTTTGTGGTGGTGGTACTGGTGGTAGAGGGGTTTTTGCTTTCATTGTCAGACTTTTTTGCCTTTATGCATTTTAATAATATGCATACATCTTCTAAACAGTGTTTCTTGTACATACACAGAGAAAGCTACTGTGCCAATACACTAACAGTGATTAATTGTAAGTAGTAGTGTGTAAGTTAGATTGTCTTCTGCTGCAGGTAAATGAAAATCCTACTCAAAGTGACAAACAACAAGGAAATTTATCATTTAGTAAAATAGCAACCCTGGTTAGGCAACACCAGGTGGTCAGTAATGTCAGCAGCATGCAGTCCTTGGTGTCATCACAAGGCTATTTTCTCTAGTAATCACAAGTTGACTGTAGCAGTTCCAGGCATTATATCTATTTGTGCATGACAAATTCTAGAGACATAGAAGAGAAACTTTGCTTTGGGGGGGCATGTTTCCTTAAGGAAGGAAGTTTTGCCCCAAAATTTTTCAGACGATCATCCTTCATAACTCATTGGCCAAAATAGCTTCACGTGCCCATGCATTAGCCAGTCACTGAAAAGAAGAATGGGACCACTGTAACTGTTCCGGAGGGCCATGCCTAGCCCAGGGAGGAGGGATGCTACCTCTAGTAATCTAGTACTTATCAGGAAGAAGAAATGATGAGAAGAATGAATGTCAGCTAGGCACCAGCAGTATTTGCTATAGCGTACGTTGGTGGTTGGAAATTTCTTCTTTGTAAATAGTTTTAGTTTGTAATTTCTCAAAATATAATTAATTAAATGAAGGACTACGTAATTTTCTTTTGGTTAAATTTTGGGTCCATTTTCTTGAAGATATACATTTATAACAAATCTTTTTTTTACTAGTATTGAATAGAAAGACTTTTTAGTATTATCCGTTGTTAGAAGGAGACCTAATAAAGAAACTGTAGTAATTTTGGTAGAAAACTGGTTCTCTCTCGGTTGTAAGTCATTTTTTTAGAGAGGAGGAAGATCAACATTGTGGACTGATGTATTACAAGTATTTATTATAAGTTTGAGTAAAATATTCTTTTAATATTTCAAAGGTACAGGGAATATTAAGAGACATTTATATAATCATGTATAAACTTTTCCAGTACATTAAAAAAGGATTATCTTAAAAATATTCAGAATGCAATTTCTTTGCCAGTAGGTTGTTATAATTATTACATTTTACAGTAATGAACAGTTTTAACAATCTGGAATGCTAACTGCATTTTAACATTTTTTTTTTTTCTGAATTGGAATTCTTTGAAAACAATTTAATTGGAATAAAAGCCCGTGAAAATAACTTTAAAAACAAGCTTTCTCTAAATGAAATTTAAAGATATTATGCCATGTGCTTCAGATCAGTGTGGCAGTGCTCTTCTCTTCTGTTCTTGAAAGGAAGTTGACCTGTCAGTGGTTGGCTTGAGATGAATGGTGTCCTCCTATGGACAGTTTTAACTTTTATAATCTCAAGAGATTGAAAATCAAGAGATGAAAGGATGAGAAAAACCTTGTGTTCACTACTTCTATTCTTCTTCCATGAAGTCAGTTATACAAAACAAATATAATAAGAGTTTGTACAACACTAACTGACTTACAGCTTAAAGTGTTATCAGAGAATATTATGTTTAGGGTTCATCTAATGAATATAAAATTATGAATATAAAATTAAGTAATAATTACTTTTGAATATAAAATTAAATAATTCTTACATTTTATAAGAATCCTCATATCTTATAAAATGTTTCACTCATTATTTTAAGGTTAAATTTTCCATAGTAAAACAAATGATGGGCCTTTTATATATAATGCTTTCAAAATACCCCGTGATTAAATCCAACAAAAACTACATTTAAGAAAGAAGGAAATTTACCAAACCACAGAGTGTAACTAGTCATTTACTTATGATTAAACTCTTCGCATGCTAATAAGGTTGGAAATACCCTAGAACTTAATTTTCTTGCTTCTTCCCCTCATGGTCTACCACTTTTATTAGAAATGTTTAATTCATAATTTATATTCAGTATTGACACAGTTGTAGATGTGTAGGTGTCATTTTCAATTATTTGAAGTAAGTTTTAGTGGGTGTCTGAGCATGACATTTCCAAACTGGGTGAAAATATGAAAATGTCAGAAAGTATTTTTTAAATTTGAATTAAGGACAAACAACAACCAAAAAAAGAAAAAGAAAGAAATAAAATGTTACTAAATTTTCATTAAATACATTATGGCCTGGGTGTTCTTGCCTACAATTGTTTTAGGGAACCCCATGTAGGGTGAACTAGAAATAGAAAAGCTCTTGGTGAATTGAATACAATTTAAAATTTATTCTGCATAGTGTTTTTAAAATCTGCTTACAAATAAAATTCAGGTGTGTCTTTTTGAATTCATAATTTTACATCAGGAAGTGCTCATTTTAAAGTTGAAAGAAAAACTGTCATCATTGGTTACCATTATCATGGTTTTTCTGCCACATTCCACGCTGATCTAGTTGTTTAGTCTCAATTATAAGGTCAGTGATTGGACTCATATTTTCCATCATTGTTTATCAGTTATTCTTATCATTATTGATATAATAAGCTCACATTTTAAAACATTTTCTGTACCAGACATTATTTTATCAGTTAATCCTCTCCACAAGGTTGACAAGGTCTGCAGTAGTGGCCATTGCGGCAGTATTCATATTTTGCAGATGAGGAAATAGATTCAGAGGATCTTACTGAGAGTTAATCATGGCTTGGAACTGGCAGGATCTGGTTTGAATTCATTTTTGTTTACCATGTCCCTGCTACTTGTTCTTAAAGAGGATAATATTTAGCATAGGATAACTTTTTTAATTTGGTGCTAAGTGTATGGAATAGGCTATACATATAAACAAACACCTAGGCACACTTCTTAGTCCTGGGAGATTTAAGGCACAAATAGGCAACTGTGTCGAGAGGCGTGGAGGAGGAGACTTAATTCACATTCCCAGTGCTTGATAATAAAATCGGTTGAAGTTAACACTATTCTGGGCTGAGAGGAACATGAAGCAACCTCCTCGGTTCCTTGAGACTGATGATGCATAGAGTAATGAACAGACTCTGTGGACAGAACCAACATCCCAAATACATTTGCCATGTGTTTGCCAATGCTCACAATAGTCTCAGACACTCTAAAGTCAAGGTTTGTACCACTTCAAAAGAGCACATTATTCCTAATGTATTTTATCAGAAGAGGGTATTTTTTTTCAGGTGTTAGCACTCTGAGGTTCAGTTTCTTTTTACCAAAGTGTCTGAATTATACCTGCCTTGGTTTTTTGCTAGAAATTGGGGGTAGGGGGTAGGGATTTGGGTTAGTAAAGCGTGTCTCCACTTGAATCCTAATTTTAATATTGCCGCATCAAATCCTTGAGCCAAAAGAATGACCAAATTTAGATTTTGACTATTTTGAATACATACTGGTCCAATTTGGGTTTAATTTTGGTATTTTTGGTGAAAAATGGATGGCAATGTTTGCATGTACCAAGATGATATTACATTTTTCTTTATCTTGATTAAATTTTATTTCATAGGATGAATACTGTATGTTCTACAGGTGACTCATGCATGATATTCACCAATTAGATGCTAATCCAATTATTAGAGCCAACTCTGGTTTCCAGCAACTATTTTTTATCTTATTTACTGTGAAAATATTGGCCATTTTTATGAATCAATACTTTTTAAAAGCATTATTGATTGTCATTTTTATGACGATCGTAATTTATTGCCTTCCTAGAGGAAAGGAGCTTTCAGAAGATCATTAAATGCATTAAAATTTGCAGATGCCCACATGTCTGTGGCTCTGTTTAGCAGGTTGACTCCTTTGGGTCAGTTATTCTTAGCCTCGGTATTTCTATCTTATGGCATCGCAGGTCTAAGATTAGCTTGTTAGGCGTTATCATGCCATCTGAGTTACCTCCTAATATAACTCTACACTGGAATGATTATTTATAGAAAGAGCATTCTGTCATTTTTGGGTTATTTCTAGTAGTTTAAATAAAGAAGAATAACATTCAAGTGAAACCACAGATTCCTTCCTGCTGCCAAAACAACATGATAACTGTCTGCTTAAGGGACAATAATGTTTAAATGTGTGCTTAGGGTGATCGCAGAATTCTTTTTATCTGTGCCACCTTGACAGAAAGGGGAGACCTTTCAGGAGCAGTGTATAATGCTTGTGGAAAGGCAAAGAGGCAGCCTTGATGCTTTCTGTCACAGAGCACAGAATACTGTGGTTGATGATGACAACAAGAGACACAGAGGTTTATTTTTAGAAACAGACATTCCTAAGCTCTCTATTTGATGTTAATATGGCTCATAAACAGGACTCCTCACTGTTGAACTTCCAGTGAAAATGGCATTTTATAGTACACACACACACACACACACACACACACACACACACACACACTTTTTTCACTTTGTAACATTGACTATTGTTAAGAAAATAATTAGAACTTTTTTTAAGCTAATAAATCTAAATTTTTATTAAATTCCTCCCATAGACATGGAGTATTATTTTGAAATCTCATGAAGGTTGGACTTAAGAGGTGGTTTATGAAAAATAATCAAATATCATAAGAACAATGAATATACAAGTTGGCTATAAAGTGTGGAAAAATAAGTGAATATATCATAAATGACTTAATAATAAATTGTTATACCTGTAAAATAATATGTATGCTGCTGGCTTTATTGTATTAATATATAAAATATAACTATAAAAGATATTAGCATGATGCATTAATGTAAGTTTTTGATTTAAATAGATGAGATAAAATTCTCAGTGTATTCAAAGGTAGGTATTAGTCTTTGCTAGTTCTTCTAGTATAACTAACTTGATGAACCCAACACATTTCATGTACAATAAAATGTAGTTTCACATTTGAGAACTCTTCTTTTAACTTACATAAACTGTGCTTAATTCAGACCTTAGCAATTTATATATTGCATTAAAATCAGAATTATGATTTAATCTTTAATTTGCATTTTACATTTCCTGATTATTAACTTGTTGTTAGATGATGAAAATGTTCAAGTGGTATGTTAATACATTTCATATTACACATTAATTGAAATGCTAAGAGTGCCATAGGAATATTCATAGTTTTATTATTTACTGAAAAACATGTGTTTTTTAAAGATAAATATTTTTGTAGGAATCCACTAACCATTGGGAATTTGCAAAATGACAAAAACAGGAACCACAGCAATTCAAGTGCATTCTCAAAGAAGCCAAGATGTAAATAAATTTAGAGGGTGGGAGTAGAAGCAATTGTAGGAACCAGTTGCATCCTTACCATCCTTAATTAGCGGGTTGAGGGTTTCAGGAGGTGATGTGTTTGAGGCTTTGGAAGCTGAGGTGAAATAGTCATTCACAAGTTCATTTTTTCACTCAGAAATATCTGTGAGCCAACCATGTGCCAGATAATGTTCTCCACATGGAGGGTACAACTATAAAACAAAACAAAGGGATACATGGTTCAGAGATTATTCAGTTGAATGATGGGTAGATAATACTACTTTAGATAGTAGTAAGTACTAAGGAAAAATAAAGTAGAAAAATGAGATAGAAAGTGATTGGTGGTAGCAAAGACAGTGTTAGCTGGGGTAGTCAAGTAAAATGTTTTCAGAAACATAGATATGAAGAGCATCTTCCCAATAAAAGCAGGTTTTCTATCAACATTCCATTCAGGCTAAGTCAAATAGAATGAAAGCACAATTAGAATAGAGCGGAGCATGTTATGCAGCTCTTTTAGTCTCCACCATTCTTCTGCCTTGTGCAAGGGATGGGAAGCTTTTATTAGCAGGTAGGTGAGGAAGCAAGGTGAAGGCTGTTAGCTGTGATTTTCTCTGTTTCCCAAAGAGACTATAGAATTAGATGTCTTCCTCCTAGGATAAATGCTATTGACTAGAAATTAAGGACTTTTTAGAATCCCTTACTATTGCTCCTTCCTAAGCATTCAACTTTGCCCATTATTCTAACTCAAACATCAACTGTACTGAAACTGCTTACCTAAGCAGTAGGAACCTTCCAGTAGTTTAGTGAAGTAAATAGTTTCTTTCCTCTTGGGGGCTAAAAAGAAAGGAAACAATATATCTTCACCTGCTAATGTTAGAAGTCAGAGAACTTTTTCTCATAAACATAAGTATTGTACACTTTTATAAAATGCAGTATTCTTTACAATGGGATTTATTGAGCACCTACAATGTTGTACCCAATATTTAATTCAGGAAAATCATTGATCAAATGTCAACTTTGTTAGATGGCTGTAGAGTTCTAACTTTCAAACAAAATATTTAGAATAGTCTTCATTGTGTTGAAGAGTAGATAGATTTGTGACAAATTGTTATAATAGTGGAGTAAGAAAGTATTTCATGGAGGTGATAGATGTTTTTTAAAAAGGAGAAGGAGCAGTATGACAGCAAAGAGCTATTTTCCCCATGTTCTGCTTTCTCATGGGTAGGGAACAATGATAGATACACATAGTAAGATGGACAAACATTTTTGAGGGACTGACACATTATCTCACATGCTTGATGCCTCATGGGGTTTTCTCTCAACATTCCAAGTGGTCTAAGTCAAATGGAATGAAACACAATTAGAATAGAGCAGGAAGTGTTCTGGGGTTATTTTAATCTCTACTGACTTCTGCCTTGTGGAAGGGATGGGGAAGCCTTTATCAGCAGGTAGGCAAGGGAGCCGGGGGAAGGCTGTCAGCTATGATTTTTCTTGAGCTTCAGGAAGACTGGGACTGAGCCAAACTCATAGCCAACAGGCTTTTTTGGATTCAGGGTGTAGCTTGAGGAAAATGGTTTAATAGCGACCTTTTTCCCTCAAGGATTGTCTCATTCTATTACTATTTATGGAGTACTTATCTGTATTTCTAAGCTAGATTTTTTGTTTATCTATTATTGTTGTATATATGCTTTTATATATATATATATGAACTAATAATTAGTTATTTCCTTGTTCTGAAATACTCTCTGCTCTATTCCAACAGTCTTTATGAGGAGAAATCCTAAGTCTTAGGAAGCTCAGTTCAAATGTCTCCAAATGCTACCACCACCCCCTGCAATACTTCCCAGTTCTGTTTCTTTCCCTCACCCCCCCCCCCCAACCTGCTCCAACCTAGTCCTTTATACTCTCTTAGAACATTCCCATTTTCTGTCTTCCACTATGGTTATTTATGTCCATGTTCCCCATCCCCCCAATTAGTTATATTATAAGCTCCGAGAGGAAAAGGATCATGTTTTACTTCTATTTTTATTCCCCACAGTGCCTAGCACATAATTGGTCCCTGAGACTATTTTTAAATAAATGAATGATTAAAGAGTACAGTAGCATTGCACAAAGTCTGTTTTTATAATATATTTTTGTGGATATGATTCCTTTTATGGAGAAAGTTCTTAGTTTCATTGTAAATTTGAAAAATATAGAATTTTGGAAGAAGTTAGAGCATTTGACTCAAAAATTAAGACCATTCATTATAGGATGAAGGTCAAGGATGACTTCGAGTGTTTTGACAATATGTATATGACTCTTCAAATGTTTTAATTATTCTTAACAGAGAATTTTAAAGTATTCTTATTTGACTTGATTTTTCAATGAATAATGCCAATAGAAATTTCATATTTTTGTCAGCATTCAAATGTTAAGTGTGAAATAGCTAATTTAAGACTGCCTGAATATAAATGCATACTTTTTTATACAAGTAGAAAAATAAATTTGGCTGTGCAAATCATTACAGGTGTATTTTATATTATTCAAAAAACACTTCACATTTAATCCTATTTTTCTCTTTGTGAATTTTTAAAAAGACTGTTTTCTTACATAAAGGCCAAAAATGGATGGATTTTTTGGTTAACAATAGTATCAGTTTGAAACTGTTCTGTACCTCAGATTGCTATTTAGAGCTCACCTGTATTTATTCAGGCATCATTTAATTGATTATATTCTTTGGGAAAAGGGCAATAAGAGAAGATCTTTCAGTAAACACTTTAATAATCAAATTTTGAATGCCAAGGGCATCAGTAATTTAAAAAATTATCTAAAGTAAAATGTCAGAACAGAGAATTCACAGAGTGAGGTATTAAAGAATAACAGATGGAAAAAGTGAATCAATCTGTACACATAGCTATTTAAGAAGAATGAAGTAAATATATTTATGTTTAAATAGGAGAGAAATGGTGAACAGAATAGGTATATAAGAAAAAGAGACATAATTTTTAAAGGGTAGTCTATTTGCTCTGGTTTAGACATAAAACTCAGCACAAGTTAGGATAAATTAAGGGCATTAAGGCACAGAAAATTAATTGAGTTAGTTAATAATAAAATATGGGCCAAAAAAGGAGTTGGATAATAAAACCAAATTTTGCTACATAGCTATTAAACACAGGTTTTAAAGCACAGGGAATGAATACATGCCAGTCTTCTTTCATCGACTTTGCCAATGCTGCCAATTGTGTTTTCTCATCATTAGGAGCATTGTAAGTCTAAGATAAGGTTTTAACAACTGTAATAACCATATTAAAATAGACAAAATCAAGACTCTTTGACCATGGATTCAGACGTTTCTATGCATTATCAAGAAATAAGAATTAATTCAAGCCAATTTCTAAAGAATTATAATTTTTGGAACTATAAACTCAGTTAATTGTAATTATTCCTTTGTTTTCTTTTATGAAAGTTGAATATAAAAATATTAGGAAAAATTATTTGTTTATCAACTTAACCTAACTTTTATATTGTAAGAAGGAAAATAATAGGAAAAAAATTCAGGCAACTGATGATTAAACACATTAAAAACAATGTCCCTAGTCTAAAATCACTTCCTTCATATTTTAATCGAGTCAACTCTCACTGTCCATTATCCCAATAATTAACTCAAAATTCTCTTACATCATTGGTTTGGAAAGGTCAGTGATTATCCATCATCTATCAATCTGTGTGTATATGATAGATCCTTGATAGATCCATAGATAGATAGATGATTGATTGATTGATAGATAGATGATAGGTGATAGATAGATTTCTTACTTCCTTCCAAGTTTCTCTTCAGCATAGTCCTAAACCTGAATATGGATATAACTGTAGCTCTAGAAAACTTTATGTGAGTTCATTTTCAGATGACTAGAAAATATATTAAATTGCTTTGAGATATAGGAGAGAATGTCTTTCTATTTTGTTATTCACAGCTTTGTCTAGTTCCTTGGGCATTGAACTAATATGTAGTAGAGATTATCTTTCTACTTCAGTAGTTACATCGTGAAAACCATTTTTCCCACATCCCTGTCATCATTGGACATTGTCAGACTCTAGATATTTTTGTCAAATTGAAAGATAAAAAATAGCACAGCATTACTTTTTTTATGTGAATTTCCCTGATTACTGGTGGAGTTGAACAGTTTTCATATGTTATTAACCATTGGGTTCTGTTTTAGTAGAGATAATTCCAGACATTTCAAAATACTTTAAGAGAAAAAAGCCTATCAGTGAGTGTTTCCCTGTTAACAGATTAAATGAAAAAAGAATGCTGTCATCTCATCATATGCAAAAGTACATTCAACAAAATACAATGCCTTTCCATTACAGACTCTTATTAAATTAATAATAGAAGAAGAAAGTATGTGTTATCCATCACAATTTTATCTGAAACTTCATATTTAATGGCAAATTTTAAAATATTTCTTTAATGTCAGGATCTTTGTCTTTGGAGATCCTACTCAGTGTTCCAAATGTGAACAGTGGCTAAGAGATACAAGATTTTGAAAGGAAAACAAACTAATTGAATTAGCAGAGTTCTGCCAGATTGTTCAGTAAAAGGTCAGTGTAAAATAAAAAAAAAAAATAAAAGGATTACTTTATACCAGAAATAACCAAACATAAAATGTAATAAAAATAATACCATTTCTACTAGCAATGAAACTTTTATGGAAAAGTTGATAAAATTATTGAAAGGCATATAAGAAAACTTGAACATGAACAATTTTGAGAGATGCTTTGTCTGTGAATAGGAAGACTACATCCTTACAAAGTCAGTTTTTTTCCTATTAACCTATAAATCACTTTTTCTTTAAAACAGCTAGTTTTCTTTTAAAAATAGATGATTCATTCATAATACAAAGTCAATTGGTCTTCATGGTATTATATAGTAAAAAGTAAATATCACTTCTCCTTCATCTCTATTAGCCATTCAGTTCTCTGCTTCAAATAGCCTGGTCTCAGTTTCTTCTCACTGATGTGTATTAGTTCAAATTCAGTTGAAATTCTACCAGGGAACATGGCTTACTGATTCCAGAATTAAGATGCATGTGTAAGTTTGCACAAATGGCAATTTTGTGAAACAACAGATGAAGACAAGAAAGATAGTTGTCAAGGCACACAAAGTTGTATTAATAATGATTGGTTTGGCCAGGGACACAACAAAGTAGTTCAGAGGACTAGAACAGTTATTTTTAATAACTTTGTACATGACAGAGTTTACATCACATATCAGTGGTCAGATAACAGAGTATTAATTAAATGGTTTGGAAACAATATACTCAATTTGTAAACTTGAAGTCAAAGAAAATTATACTCACATATTTATTTTCATAATACTGTTGTCATTATATAATTGGATAGATTATAACTTAAACTCCTGCAAAGCTGATGTTTCATATTATGTATATAGGGTCTTACATTTTCTAGAGGGATGAGATGGAATTTTATAAAGGCCAGGAAGGGTTTTTATTTAAGTTTTGCTAAATTAGATGAGAAAGGGACTTCAATATATAGATAGCTCAGCAATTTTCAAAACATAGTTTGAGATTAAATAAAAGGTTCAGATTTAAGAAGACTGTTGAATGAAATAGAAGGGTGATAAATCAGTCTTAGAAAGAAAAGTATGTAACTCTATAGTAAGGGCTCACCAAATAGTAGTTTCTGAGGAGTATTTAAAAAGACAAGGGAGGAAATGACTTTTAAACTGAGACTGAGGTAACCAGAAGAGCCCAGCTATGCAAAGACACGAGGAAAGTCATTCTAGGCAGAAGGGACAGCCAGTGCAAAGGCCACTAAGTCTAACATATATTTGGTTTTCACAATGAAGGTTATTGTGGCTACAGCATTTTCAACAAAACAGAGAAGAAAGGTGAATGATTAGACTGGGGATGCTCGAATATTGCATCCAAACTGACTTTTGCAAAAAACTTAGAGTGACATATTTTCGATATTCTTAATGTAGGATTTCACAAGTTCTTCAGTGTCATACACCAATTTCTGTTGTTTGTGTTTAGAAAACATCATTCGTGTGCTAAAGGAAGAGAAGGTTCTTTACCTTTTTATTAATCTATGCATACTAGAAATGTACAGACTGTAATTCTAACCCCAAGACATACAAGGACAGTTTAAGTAGTGCATGGCATAGCAGGAATGAAATCAGGAAAATTGGGTGTATCTATTCATTTATATTTTTATAAATCTAGCAAAGGTACTAAAAGATTTCAGAAATAATGAAATTGGCGAAGAAACATAAGCCTCTGATCTTAGAGAGCTTGTACTTTTTGGAATGTTAGCTCAGGGTCTTGCTCCTGTTTGTATAAAGGTAGGTATTTTAGTTGTCTTTTCTGGGCATCTATAAACTATGAAGGGAGTTGCCTAGATTATTAGTACGGTCCCTGTCAACTTTATAAATGTTAGTGTTTCGCCTTTTTAATGATCTAAAACATATCAGGTCATAGCATTGTGCCTTTCTTGTATGCCAAATGTAATTTTGATTCAATGGCCACCATAATGGGTTGGTCTCATACGTCAGTTTATAATACTACATATTTTAGGCTTAGCAACTCATTCTACCTTAGCTTATTTGAAGTTTGTTCTGAGGCTTGTGCTGTATCTGATTTTGAATATCTTATCTTTTCCAAAAGCATTACAGTCAGAACTGTTTACAAAGAACTATTCAGTAATTGTTATGACTTGTCTAGCTCAATTTGATACTTTAAAGCAATCAACATCAATCTCTCTCTACATATATACATATATATGGGTGTGCCTATGTGTGTGTGGTCATCTATTACAACTATTATTGAATTATTTTTTATTTCCCTGTAACAAGAGTTCTGGTATTCTTTTAATAGAAATAGAAGGAAAAATATGTGTACTAAACTAAGTTATAGCTTAGAACTAGTTATTTCCATTTTGGTAATTCAGATTATCATTTTACTGTTAATAAGAAGTATAAGGTTTTATCACAAATGTTCATTTTTTTTTTCTATCTGCCCAGTAGCTGCATTTGAATTTTCTAGATCTCATCTAGCATTCCATTTCACTTTTTAGAATTAGGCCTTTTTTTGAACTAATAAGTATCACAGAAATTTCATTTTAAGTAGCACTATAACAAATTGTTATAAATAACCAGAAATTTTAGTCAAATACTTCAATAAATATTGCCAATTAGAACAATTAATTGCTATAAGTCAGCTGCTATATAGATAAAGAATTATTTCCAACTGATCTTTTCCCTACAATTTTTTTTAAATCAAAATAATTTTTTTTGTAAAAACAATATTTTGTAATAAGTACTACAGAATCCTTAGGAATCTTCTTCTAAATCCTAGTTTATAGCTAATATGGTTAGAATTTGAAAAGAGAGAGATTATATTGGTTATTGGTTCTAAAGTCATATTGTATTGGGTTTTACACCTACTGTGGATGATATTTAAATGATGCCAAAGCTACATGTTGCAATCAAGATAGCAACAGTATTTTTTCCTTCTTTCTCATTCCAATCTTTTGAAATGTAATGCATGGAAATTTTTCTTTCATATGTTAAGTGTATCTCATTGCTGAATATAGTGTGCCTCACTGAAGTATTCACTTCTTTGCCAAAAACACATCAGTCATTCACAAATATTCAGTACTCTGAGAATGAAAAATTTTTAGCAACTTGGATACTTGATGAAAGCCAGTTTGCAAAGATTTCTAACTCTACCGCATTAGACATAGTATGTGGAATCTAAGGCTAAGTGTTAGCACTCAGCAAATGAGGTAGAGTTTTAGATACATTGGACCCTGCAAGTTATAATATTGTAGACAAAGATTTGTAGCTGCTTAATAGAATGATGCTAACAAACCTTATATTTTGTGGGTGATATAAAAATTCATTATAATTTTGGAGAACAAAGAGGGTTCCGTCCCTGAGCACATTTATTCACATGTAAGAAAAATATCTATAAAAAAAATAGAATTCCTGAATTAATTAAAACATGGAAATCCAAACAAGCAAATTTAAGCCCTACAAATATGCCTGATATATAGTAATTGCTCAGTGAATGTCTGTGGAAAAAGTAGGTAAATTAGTGAATTGAAAACTGTCCATTTATAGCAGGTGCTATTTAAATTGCACTCATATCTTTGCACTTTATGACTCCAGACCTGATACACTGGATTATCCAGGCATAAAGATATATAAATACTATTTTTTAAAAGCCAGTCTTTAATTTAAAAGAAGTAAAAAAGAGCTCTTCATTTTTCATGAGAGTACATTATTCTCTCCACTTTATTGAGAGTACGTTATTAATTTTATGAATATTAACTATGTCATAATTCAGATATAGAGATCCTTCAATGACACTTAATGTTTTGGAGAGCTGTTCCCTTCAGACAAAAATGGCGTCTGCAGCTGTCTGTGCTTTAAACTCTATATCCTCCTGCAGGCGTCTTTCTAGTGGGCCACATTCTGTTATCCTAATTTATTAGGTGCAGTGTAGTAAGTGGGAAAAATATTAGCTCATCAAGCTTGTTACTGTAGCTTCTAAAGTAAGCTTTAAAAGACTCTTAGGATTTCTCCTGAGCAAAATATATTAACTAAGTTTATATTCATAGAAAATGTAGATGGCCTATAAGAGGCCAAATGCTTGGGTCTTTATTATGTTTTGGAAACCCAAAGTTTTTAGGGTACTACCTTCCAGAAAGGAGAATGTTACTTTATGATTCTATTCAGTATCCTATATACTTGAAAACTCTAACAGGAAAAGCCGAACTCAGCCTTCCCCCACCACCCCCTTCTGAAGAGTGTGTCAAGTCCAGATTCTAGGATAATAGTAAACTGAGCATTTGACCTAGCTTAGATGAAAAATGAAACATCTTCTGGCATAGCAATAAAAAATACTATTATAGAAAGAATATTTTAAAAGATCAACATCAGATTTTAGGCTTCTTTTATTGAAAAAAAAAGCATAAAATTAACCAGTATTCTCTGTAGTTTGAATTTCTCTTTCAATAAACACAAGTATTTAGTCTGATTCCTAATTTCTTGGCCCAACAGAGGTGACTTCACATATAGAAAAATTCACTTTCTAATGTTGACAGACAAATACATCTGGGAAGGTTATGACATGAGGAGCTCTTAAGAGCTTATGGCTGTTAGTTAATGTTTCTTAATAGGCTTCATCTTCATGACCACCTCAGTTCACAGCTTTCTACCTTGACTTTGCTTGTTTCCTTTTTTCTTTCAAACATCTTTCAGTTTTTGAATCAGGAGTCCAGGACGGGCTAGTTGGGTTATTTATTAAGTCTCCTAAAATCAGCTTGGCTGGGGCTGCATTCTTATCTGGAACTCTGATTCCATTTCAAGCTCATTCAAGTTGTTTGCAAGATTCAGTTTCTTGTAGCCATGAGATGGGGACCCCTGTCTTTTTGTTGTCTGTCACTTAGTTCGTTCTTACCTTCTAGAGGCTGCTGTCAGGTGCTTCCATATAGACCCCTCCATCTCAGAAATGAAAAAATACCCTCTCACCGAGACCCTCTTACACTTCAAATTTCTCTGTTTTTTTTTTCTACCAGCCAGAGAAAACTCTTTTTTTAAAGAGTCCCATATGATTAGCTTAGGCCCACTTGGATAGTATCTTAAGGTCAACTGATTTGTTATATCACCCTGATTAATAACACACATTAATTAGATCTGTAAATTCCATTGCCAGGTAACCTGACATAATCACAGGGGTCACACCAGGTAGTGAACATCATGTGAACCATCTTACAATCCACATTCCTCAGGAACTTTTTAGAAAGTTTATATTTTTGATACATTTGGAGTGCTCTCCTACTCTTATTCAGCTTCAGTTACCAGCTCTATGTTAGTAACTCACACATCTCTAGCTCAAACCCCAACCTTTCTCCTGAGCCTTAAAACTTGTGTCAACAACCCTCACTGTCCATGTGGAGGCCCACAGATGCTTGATTTGAGACTAGAAAATGTGTCACCTGCCTCTGTTTCTATGAATGATAAAAATTCAAAATGAATTCTAAGAATGCTTAATTCCTTTACTGGGAGGTTCATGTAAAGTATGATGACTTGCACATGGTAAGAACCCAGAACATTGATCGGGAATGAATGAACTGAAGATTCGGAGACTGCTTTGTCATGTCTTCCCCTCTGTTCCTCCTCTCTGCTCCTCTGAGTCTAGCACAACAGCTATCCCAGTTCTTCTATACATTTGTTCTAGAGAATTAGCTATTATCTTTTATACATTGTATTTGCTTTTGGTGTTCTCTTGTTTTCAACTAGACTTTTCTCACTGCTGATTTGATCATTTGTCAAACTTTAGGGACAAGACCTTATAGGGAGAGGAGTACAAGTGAAGCCATGGTACCTTAATGAAAGGAAAAGCCTTTATTTCTCTTTCATTTTTCTCCCAATATCACCCATCTGTTTCCTGCAAGGATTATGACAACTGGGTGGAAAAGCAGGTTTTTAATACTGATTTGATAAGAAATAGGACACTGAGGACAAGAACCTTCTTTCACATGCTAAGGAACTCCTGACTACACTTCTGAAGTTGTCATTGTAATGACAGTTCTTCTGGCTGAAGTGTAGTTTTTTGTTTTAAAGATACAAACAATCCTCTTCACTTTCTTTTCTCAGTCCTCAGACTCACACGTTCCCATTTACAATGTTCATGCATATAGTTTTCATTGTTTTCACTTTTGAAATAACATGAGAAAATTTCCCCATAGAAAAATTATCATATATTTTCTGTGTTTTAATTGAGAATTTAAAAGGATGTTATTCCTTATGATTTCACATAATCCTTAATTTATTGGTTTACTTTCTCCCTCAGTGGTTGATTTCATTGAGATCTGTCTTCTCTGTATTGACTTCTATTAATGACACAATTATTTAGAACCTTTTTGGATACAAACAAAAATCAAAAGTTTGGAGTGAACACCCCTTCCCCCCCAAAAAGGACCTGGAGAGCCTGATAGATTCATAAATGGGCTTAGGCAGTCTCCGAATCCTATGAAGTTATCTGTACAATAATATATTTGCATACATGCCCATTTTTCTTGAGGGACTCTTAATTCTCCAAGAAATTTGTGACCCCAGTAAATGTAAATAATCGTTTTTTGAATAAGTGATAACAAATTTGGTTATTTGGGATCTCAAACCCAAGGTCAACAGGTACAAATTAAAGGCAGGGGAGGATATTAGAGCTAGGTTTACCTATAGTCAGAATGCAAGCAAAAAATATACCCCACACCTCAATATTAGAGAAGCAGAGATAGAACTAAAATAAAAAAGCAGCCTAATCCCATAAGGGCCAACCATTGTGCTTAACAAGCCCTAAAGGAACCACTGTGGTATAGTGCAGTAAGGGATGGGCCCAGTGACGGTCCTGTATCTTCCTACTGTGTGCATCTTTAAAAAGCAGTGACATGTCTAGTCTGTTTTGAAAAGGGTCCCTTAAAACAGTACAATAAAATTTAAAGATGTTTTAAGAGAAAACTTTAGCCATCTGAAATGTTTATCTCTGTACGAATTGAGATAGTTATGTGAGATTATGAGATGTGTCACCTGACCCTTAAAGCCATGCTGTGATAGAAAATGAATCTTTGTGTCCATAAGCCCAGTGCCTGGTTTATTAGTTTTGTACACATTTGTCAGGTCTGTTGAGTGATTAAGAAACACTATGTTGAATGAACTCGAAGCTTGATTTTGAGGCCCTACTTCACAGAAATTATACTTTAGATATTATGCCTTGGGAAAGTATTTCTGTTTATATTAATGACCTTATGAGTGAGGTCATCATGACTCATTCTAGGAAAGATCTCTGTCACTGTAATCCTACCTAGAAAGAGTTAAAAAAGAATGATATTTGACTTGGCATCCTAAGTCAAAAACAAATAATAGATGATAAAGGATGCAACTATTTTTCACTAAATGCAAAAAAAAGAAAATAATTACCATGTATTAAACACTCAAGAGGTTACTGTCTGTAAGGTACAAATACAAGCTATATATTAATAAGAAAAATAACAATAAGTCAGTAGAAAGATGGTCAAAGGTAAGAGGAACACCCTCACAGAGAAAGAACAAAAATGGTCCATAAATAAATGAGTAGATGTTCAATCTCAGCCATGATTAATACATTAATGAAGTACTATTTTATACATATTAGTAAAAGTTAAAAAAAATCATAACAGCCAGTATTGATTACAGTTTAGAGGAAAAAGGTACCCTCATCTATTAGTGGAAGAGCATACTGGTGAAATTTTAGACAAGCAGAAATTGCAGTACTATCAAAAATTTAAAAGTATAAACTTAAATACTGTACTAGCGCAAATATACAAGAATTTATATACTAGGATATTTCTTTGCAGCGTTATTTTTATAGTAATGAAAAATTGAAGGTGATTTAAGTATTGGACAATACAAAAATCAATAGTCATTGTCCATACACTGAAAAGCTGTATTATCATCATTAAAACTAATAACTAATGACAAATATGTTAACATAGAAGGATAGGATAGATATATTATTAAGTGGGGAAAAAACTCAATGTGTAACTATATTTATATATGGTGGTAAACTCAACTAATAGACCTATGATGTTATTTTCATATTATAGGAGCAGTAGAAAAGTAGTAAATAAAAATCTAAAGAAAAACATCCTGAAATGAAAAATATTAATTAAAGAGAAATTTGTTAAAGCCATGATATATACATTTAAAACAAGAATTTTCTTTTAGTGTGTTAATTTAAAATCCAAAGTATTTACCTTAGTAATAAGATTCATTACACATATTTATGAGAAACTTTTTGATATAGATCAAATACCTATGATAAAGAAGTTATGATTTTATTTTTATTCTGAAGACTACATCTTACAGATAATTTTTATTTACAATTTATGATACTGTCTTATTCTCCTTTCTTTACCTTAGAACTCATGATTATAGAATTGAGTTACCTGTTACTTGCAGAAATGTCACTCGGTGTTAACATCAGTGTGCAGCACATAAAAAAATTAGCATAATTAGAGGCAACCAGCCTGCTTAAATAGAGTCAGTTAATTAAGTTATAAAATTCTAAGAGAGTATGATGAACTAAGTAGACATATGTAGTTAGAGCTTTCTGTTCTGCTTTTTTATCAAATGTTTCTGGCACCTGGGTTTTTCAACTGCCCTTCTGTTGAATATGATTTTCAAATTCATGTTAGGAAGAGTAAGTAGTACTCTCTGGGCAAGTAAGCTCTTCATTTGTAGAGTGATGATATGTCAACACACATTTTCTAAAATAACAGCCCTACTACCCTCAATGTCTTGGAAAGAGTTACGTGATACCCAGAGAGTGTAGTACAACTAGCCTAGAGCCTTGGTCCTGCACCAAGCAAGAGGGTTTGTGAAAGAAGATAGCCCAGATATCTGGAGCCTTGCTCTGCTGTGTCGACATGTCTAGAGCTCAGAATAAAATTGAGTTTCCTGCTTTAGCCATAGCTGGGTCTTAAAATAACCTGAAGAAATTATAGTTCTGATTACATAGAAAGTGAAGGACTTAGAACATTCTCCTAATAAAGCCATGAGAATGACACAAAGCTTAGTCATCAACAGTCCTTTTCTGACAGGCATTTTAGAGAGAAAAATAGAGCTTTGAATTGGATAATTTGATTTGAAATGTTGCCTAATTATTTAAAAAATTCAGAAAACTTTTCTTTTTGGCCAAAAAAATAATGATCTGGAATCCAATTATGAAAGAACAGGCTTTTAAAATGTTTGATATCTTCAGTAATAGAGGAAAAAATCATGTCTTTAAAATTACATTATGCTGGAAATCTCATTCTTGGATGTCTTGCTTTTTGCATTTTGAATGGACGAGTTTAATGTAATTTCCTTTTGGAAACATGGCATTGGAAAAGTTAGATGGGATGTTTGATTCCGTGTTGGATGCTATCTACTAGGGTACAGATTTTGGGAGCAAAATACTTTTTGTTTTATTTTAATTTCCAAAGAAAGATATCTGACTTAAGTAGATGCCTTGAGATTTGTCACATCATAGATTGTTTATATGGAATCAGTGCCCAGCCATCCATCTATTTGATTGGCAAACCATGATTAAAATAATCAAAGCGGATAAGGCCTCTAATAATTCCAATCAAACATTTTTTTACTATTCTCACCTTTACTATGTTACACTGCATGGCATTTGTTGCTACACTGTCTTATCATGTTTATTTGTTTGCTTTTACTTTCTAGGATACTTTTGATTCACTCAGTGTTTAAGTTGTAGCCGTATCGATAATGTGACTGATCATAAACAGTAGGATTTCCAATTTTAAGGAAAAAGATGATAAAACAAGTTGAAGGGAACATATATCAAGATACTTTTTACTTATAAAATAAGAGAAAAGCACTCAATTAATAAAGTATATTGATTAATATCTTGAAATGATTCCAGTTATTTTTATTGAAAAGTTAGCTGGACCTTCATAGAATTTTTCTATTTCACATGAGATTGAGATTCAATTAAGCCTTCGCAAATTGCCTGAAACAGGAGGCTGAATAAACATTTGTTGAAGGGAAAAATCAGTTATTGAAATATTGTGTCTTCTGTTACCATTCTTGAGAAATGGTGGTGAGACAACTTAGTAGAAGTGACTAACTACATATATACAGAAGACAGGATGTAAGTCTCCAAGGTAATCAAGGCCCTCAGAAGGATGTTAAACCAAAATTAACACTGAGAGAAATGTGTTATGCATATATTACAGCCCACGTGGGGAAATCTGTTCATTTATAGAGAAATTGCCTCTCTGTGAATGGCTAAGCTGGCTCTTCCAAGCACACAAAAACAGTTAGGGCCATTCAGAAGTAACAGCCACACGCAGAGAGATTTCAAGTCGTAAGGTATCTTATTAGTAAATACAGCTTTGGATATAGGAATCGAAATTTTAACAGAGACATGATAGGGATGTGGAACATTTCCTATCAGACTGAGAAGTTCTGAGGGGCCAGAACCTTCTAACAATATACTGAGAACTCACTCTCAGCTTTCTGGCCACATATTCATGTCTTCTTTTTAACCCAAGGATTTATCATCTACTCCTAGACAAATTCTTTCCAAAACTACAACTAAACAGGACATAGTATCTTAGCTTTTACTCAAATGTATTATAAAGTTTACTTGCTAATACTGAAAGGAGAAAGGCAGGTTAAAAACAAACAAGTAACATGTCCTCCTTCTTATTTCTTGCTCCATCTAATTTTTAGTTAGACCTTCTAGGTGAGGCCATTGAAATGGGGACAATGATGTGTCATCTTAAAAGGTAGTAATATTCCGTGGGTATCAGTTAGGTGCTGTGAACATTTATAGCACCTATGAACATTTATCTGTTCCTCGCTAAAACCCTCTTTGCATGTGGTTAAAAAATTAAAGAAGGAAATAAACTGGGCTCATAGAGGCTGAACAACTTAATCATTTATGGAGTAATGGGGGGTAATTGGAGGAAGGTGGTTAAAAGGTACAAAATTCCAGTTATAATTACTAGGAATGTAATGTAATGTACAAGATCAGGAGTATAATTAACACTACTGTAAGATACATAGGAAAGTTGAGAGTAGATCTTAAGAGTTCTCATTACAAGGGAAAATTGTTTTTTTTTCTTTATATTGTATCTGTAAGAGATGATAGATGTTGACTAAACCTATTATAGTAATCATTCCACCATATATGTAAATCAAATCACCATGCCCTATACCATAATCTTATACAATGATATATGTCAGTAATTTCTCAAGTATGAAAGATATGTGGATATTAGACCTTCATGCACACATATAGCCCCCTATGTGTATACATATATTTGCTCCTATAGTGAATACAAGGGGATAATATATTTATAATTAGTTGCTGTGTTGCTTTGAGGACCAAAAATTAACATTTTTTTTTATACTTGAAGAAAACTCTATAGTCTAAAAAAGTACAGGGATTTTAAACTCCAAATTACTAGTCAGTTGTAAACTTCAGATGCCGAATATTGCCTCTCTCATCGGAAGGAACCAAATTGCTTCAGCCATCTCCTTTGCAATGAGGCATGCTGTCAGAGTTATACTTGAAAGGCTTCACTTTCTGCTATTATTAGTAGTTTGTCCAAGTTATGGGAATTACCTAACTTGTACAGTGGTTGGATTTAAGGTAGTGGCATATTATGGGTTGTGACTTCATGATATTTCATCCTAAATTTAATAGCATAAAAAATTTTAAGTATTAGTACAACTGAAAATAAAATTGAGGCTTGGAAAAGGAGGCAGATTCAGAAGGTAGGTGTATATTCTTTCTCTGTGTCTCTCATTCCATAGACACACACACACACACACACACACACACACACACACACACACACATGAGGTGGGGAGAAGGGAGAGAGGGAAAAGAGGATTTAGAGAGTGAACTGGAGTTAGTAGACGTGAATTATAGCACTGCTTAATAGAATGTCACCACCCTAACAACTGGATAAAAGTATACATGGAATGCTTGTGTTGAAGATTTGGGGTATGAGAAGATTGTAATGAAACTAAGTAACTTAAATATATATGCAATAAAGATAGAAAAGTATGTATGCAGAAAGTTACTTTTCTAAATTTAATGTAATGCTTTTGATATGCTACCTGTGAAATCTTAGGAGTCTTCAGAAAATAAATCTAATAACACAGTCTGACAAACTATAATCCTCTAATTCATCTTCAGGTTTAGTAAAATAATTCATGTTAGTATCAAATAATATAATTCTAAACCATTTTGCCCAATTCATGTTTTTGTAAACACTGAATTTGTTTATAGGATGCCCACAGCCTGTTCTCTGGCCTTTGGTCCATCTCATTTTGAGAATGTACAGTTAGCCTCAGAATTGCTGTTCTACAGGTGTCTTTTGCTTTCTGCATATGATTTTGGTTCACCTGAGTTTAAGTTCTAATTGCCAGTCCTGCCTCTCCAGCAGTTCATATTCTCTTACCACCTAAAACTTAATGCCTTGTAGTTTCTCTATGTTATTTCTTTTTCCATGTTTCCCAACAGTTGTTCTACCAGGGGAAACTCATTGATTTAGGGACTATTCAGGGGGCATGTTAAGAATCACTTCCCTGAGGAAGCCTGCAATCATCATGGGATGGTTTCCTAAGCTTATAATGGATTATTATATGAACTTCTTGATATATAATATTTTCTTGGAATTAAATAGCAATAATTTTAAGTTAATATTTGAGAATTCTTGTGTCTTGAATCATCTTTCTCTTATATGGATGCATAAATCCTTTTACTGACTGCTCCCAACACCCAAAAAGAGCACATTGTGAACAGTACATAGTAAACTATTAGCACTCAGTGGCCATCACGTATAAAGGTACTAAAATATTAAAGGGATGGTATTTTATGAGCAGTGGAAATTTTTGTCATGGGTATTTCAACTGACACTGTCTTTATTACCGCACTGTATATACATCTGAAGATTCAGACTCTAGTAGTTGTAATACAATAGGTGTAAAAGGTGGGAGAAGCCAATTCTTGTCAGTGTGTCACCAAACATATTATCAAAGTTAATCTCATAAAGGTGTCAGAGGAAATTAAAGTTGCCTTTGGCTGCATGTTATAAGAACTGACTGAAATTTCAAGCTACCTCAGTCACTGACTACATAGAGCAGCAGGAAGCCTTCAATTAACTGCATCAGTTCTATTTGTAGTATAAAGAATCTCTGGCTTAGGATAGCCTACAAAACTTAAAAAGGAAAAACTCAACTAGATCTTAACAGTATTCTGAAGTACAGCCTGAGAGAAAAGGATACATGGGGTCAGTCAGAAGCATGGAGGATAATAACTAATTCAAAGGCAAAGGGGTCTTAGGCTGAGCTTTGAAAAATGTTCTGTCTAGTCAATAAGAAATTCAGCAAAAATTTCTTTGAAAGAAAGGTAAGCCAAAATATAGAGCAACATTATACATTCTAAATATTATAGCAATAAAAGCAACATAAAGTGATTTGGTAGAAAAAAAGATGAATTTATAGAAGAATGGTGAGTAGAATTTTTGAGATTATAAGTAGAAATTCACATGGGTGTCAAAGTGAAAGATCATTTTCATGTAATTTTTTTCAGTCTGTCCTGGTTTCTAGGACTATAGTTAAGACATTAAGGGAAAGGATTAGAGGGTGGTTGTGGTTCTAATATTTTTTCTTTACTCTTTGAAACTTTATCTTATACTAAGTTTTGAAAAAAAAATTTGTTGAAGAGTGAAACTTGCATATCTTTTGTATAATTTTAGTTAAAACTGAATGATCTCAGAGTTACCATCTTGGTTCTTCCTGTTTTGCCTCCCTCTGCTTCTGCTATATGGACAATATCTAATTAAGTAAATTAATGTTGAAAAAAATTGAAGCATATGTAAGATTTTGAGGGATCTCTGGGTAATATCACAAAATAATATTTGAAAGTCACCTGAAAGAAATACTGTGACTCAATGAGGAAGTTAGTTAGATTTGTGGGAAAAAAAATCTCTATATTAGTTTTCTCTAAATTAGGGTTCACAATACAAAAGTCATTCTGAGAATTGTAATTAAGATAAAAAATCTGATATTCTGCTCAAAATTTGGCAATTATTTTTAGAAATTAATTTATACAAAAAAGTTTGATCAAATTAAATATGTTTAGGGAGCCAATCTATGAATTTTCTGAAATGTTATATTTATGTGGAATTAAATGATAAAAAACTTTTAATATAATATTTTTTGAGTTCTAAACTTACTGGAATGTTTATGTTATATATATATATCTCTGTAGAAGATAATAAAAATAATTTTGACTCAAAATATTATTGTAAACACATTTTATGGAAACTGTCTTTTATACAGAGTAGTTTCCATGAATTGTTCTCTAAAATAATTTTAAATCAAATTAATTAGTTTGCTTTTTAGAAAGTATATTTTTGGAACTGATAAATAGCAATGATAAATACTAGTGTAGCATAATAGAAATGTAGCATAGCATATGAATGTAGTATATTATATATAAGTGAAAACAAAAGAAATTATTAAGGTAAACTAGTACAGTTGACCCTTGAACTGTGTGGGTCCACTTATATGCAATTTTTTTTCAATAAATACCTGTTCCCCAGCTGTTGTCGGGAGTCTACAGAGAGCTGACTGTATGCTTTGATCTACGCCATATTATATAAGGAACTTGAGCATCACTGAATTTTGGTATTTGCAGGGAGTCCTAGAACAGATCCCCATGGACACTGAGGGACAACTAAGTTTTGGGAGAGTACAAAGTTGTATGTGGATTTTTGATTTCATTGGGTTCAGTGCCCCTAACTCTCAAGTTGTTTAAGGATCAACTGTATATGTATAAGCCTAATGAATGAAATGAGTAAATTCTCTTTTGTAGCTTCAGACTAAATATATTTTCTGGTCTTTTATTTAAAATTGTGAGATAAGGTGTATAAAATTAATGTTTATGCTTCTTTGCCTATTTACTTACTTTTCATTAGTCTGTAATAGAGTGTTAAAAATGACTTAATAAAAACTCATCATTATATGCTGGAGCATTCCTTTAGTAGTAGTTTTATTCTAGGAAGTCACCCCTAAAACTTATACAATGTTTTTAATTTATAAATAACTTTGAATTACTAATATTAATAATAAAAATACATTTTATGGTAGTGATAGATCCACAAAAAGATAGGAATCAATAAGAATGAGGGTTTATTATGGAATATAACTTACTATCATTCAAAATAAGAAGCATTTGACAGTAACAGTTTTTTATCTCCACTGTTCTTCCCTTCAACTTCAATGTCTGCCCAATCTAGAGCATATATATTTGGAATGATATATATTGCCAATGGAACCACATAATTAAAGAACCTGGTGTAAAAATAGCCATTTTAGTTATTAGCTTTTTTCTAGGGTATTTATATTACACTTTTATTTTCTTGCTTAATGTCTTTGTCCTTCTATTCTGTGAATCTCTTGGATCCCAAATGTTTGAGTATAAAACCTTTTTTCTTACATGACTCAACATAAAAAGATTTCAGACAGCAAAATAAAATAACAGTGACTGAAAATTTTCTGTAGCCAAGAAGAAAATTAATACTAGGAGACAGGAAATAACCAGAGTAGGAAAAAGAAATATTTGAGTAATGGCGAAATGTCTTTGAGGTGAACTTTCAGGAAAAGATGACCTCTCATCTCCTTCCTCTTTCTTTTCCTTCCTTGTCCTCCTAAGGTCATCAGTTGGCATAGACCATAAAAGCAATTCAGATGGTGGTAAGAAATCCACCATAAAGAAGGGATGAGGAGATGGTTCAGACCAGAGTGAAGGCAGAGATACTACTTTGGTCAATTCTGAGTTTCCATCAAACACTCAGTTTGGAGGACTTGGTAGTTAATATGTGAATGCCCCTATAGATTTCCAATGTTGATGTCAAAACAGATTAAGAAAGTTAGTGGACCAGTCCTGAGGGATTGTTGAAGGAGTTTGAGAACCTTCCAATTGATGCCTTTAATGTAAATGAAAAGGTACTGATCATTATGTGCACTGTGTATAATACTGCTCATAACCATTACATAGTTCATTTCATGCAAAGGCTTGTTTTTTTGTTCTGTTACTTTAGTTGTTTTTACAGATAGGAAAGAAGTACTTTCTTATATGGTTGAGAAAGAGACTTGGATTAGTTGGATTCACTAACTTTTTAAATTCTCACCCAGCTTCCATTGATATGATGTGGTACATGATTTGTCATGATGTCCATCCTTTTAATATATATTATAAAATTCAACATTTTACTCCATTCACCACATTACTTACCTATAAAACTTGATTTAATTTATATTATAATAATTTATTTAGAATAGACATTTAGTGCTTTAAGAATGACACAATTATAAAATAATGTATATTCTACCTCAAAAGGTATTGTTAACACCTTATGGAAGCTGTTCCCAGGTATAAGAGAGACTCCCTCATGTGAAGTTAGCCAACACCATGAATGCTTCAAAACATAAACAATGTTTACATACTAGTGTCTGACAAAAAAAAAAATACGCTTGCAAAAAACTGCTTTTGTATGGCACCAACAACTGATTTATACATTTATTGAGGTGGCAGGAATTTTTTTCAGCTAATGACAAATCTCCTAGGAAAAGAAAAAAAAGATCACTTGTTGAGAAGTCTAAAAGAGTGTGGTTTCATTTTTTACTTTCATTACATTTTATTTTATTCTGAGATCAGACCTAGGTTATTGGTCATGCATTATAAACTCACCATCTGGGTATACCCAGCTTCTGAGGGATTTCCCCCGATGTCACAGAGTTCTAATGATGTAGTTCATGTCTATAAAAGTATTGGGAACTTAAAAAAAAAAAAATATATATATATATATATATGCATGTATGTATGTATATATATGTTACATTTATGTGTACATTTATAAAAATAAAATGCATACACACACATATAAAAAACATGTAAAAGTATTGGGAGTTTAAATATACACATGTAAACTTTAAAAATCTAATCATTCAATATAGAAAAGCTTACAATTAAAAGAAACTGTTCTCCATCCCAAATTACCCATCTGGCTAACCGTATTAGTCAATTTTAACAATTTCTGACTGACTTGCTTCTAGTGACAGCCTCTATATCTTTAAATAAGATACTTGATTTATTTACTCTAAACATTGACTGTTGACTTATTACACAGAAATGAGAATAACACAAATTTTCCTATTTCGTCAACACTTCCTTATATAGTTACATCACTGTTCTTAGTTTTTCCACTTATTATCATTATCTTAAATTTTTATTAGTGACTAGTAAACCCAGAAATAGCAGTGTTCTTTACTGGTCATCAGTTTGTTGAGGTATATGCAGGTTTGAATGATTTGAGATGTAAGTAAGACTATAATGTGATAGACTAGCAAACTGTGAATGCCATGTAAATGTGCTTTATTAAGGAATGTGGGAACACTCAAATTGCTATTTTACTTAAGAAAATAAGAAATTAAACCACTTGAAATAAACTGGAGGAAATTGTTAAATGATTTATGTTAATTTAATTTCTTCAAATTCTTTCCCTGATTGATGTGCATGTAATTAAGAACCAAATAAGAAATGAACTCTTAGAAAAACTTAAAAACTTAAACCAACTTATTCTTTGATTGGGGAAAAAAAATCACACAACTGTAAAGTTAATGTATTATTTATATGCTGCTTTTTGACAGTCTTTAATGGATAAATTGATGGATTTCTTATAATTGAGGAAACAGGGAGGATAAAAAAAAATCCTTCATTCTCTTTATACTTTTCTTCTTGATTCATCAACTATTCAAATGTACCCCTCGCTGTATGTGCTTGTGCAAGCAAAACTCAATGCTTTTAACCTCCCAGAACTACACCTCTTCTGTCTAATATTGAAATAAATTTCAGTACAAATAAGTAAAGGAAAATAAACTCTTCATGTGTTGTCAAAATGTAGATGATTCTGGGGTAAAAAAGTATTGTAAAATATATTTTTCTTGTCTAAAGTATTTGTTTGTTATTTTCTTTATATTTGAAGAATCGAAACACTCCCATATTGAATTGTCACATTTCAGTTACTTTGTCTACAGTGAGATCATGTGGATTAAAGCTGGATTAAAATATTCAATTATTTCAGAATACAGGGATGGCAAGAGAACTGGTTTATCATTATTTATTTAAAATATACCAATTCCAAAAATTAATTTGTACTTTCTTATTAATTTATACAATTGTTATGGAGTATCATAAACATCCATTTTATTCTTTCTCTCTCTCTCAGCTCTGATGTTAACCAGACAGAGTGAAAGCTGTTCAGGTCTTAAACACTAACTTGAATTTCTGGTTCTCTATGAGTTAACAAAATTATTTAAATGCTATATATTAATTACATATAGGTTTTAAAAATAAAACTAAGGTATAAATTTTAGTTTAAAAAATCAAAAATGTCCTCTGCTCTGTCTCCAAGTTTTTTTTTTTTTTTCCATTCCTCAAAGGCAGTGACCTTCATCCACTGTTGTTCTTCTGGTCTTTTACCTTAATATTTCTAAATAATATGCTAGTATAGAAAATTCTCATTCTGCAAATTTT
Organism: Cynopterus sphinx; assembly: GCA_030015415.1. Classification (NCBI taxonomy): domain Eukaryota; kingdom Metazoa; phylum Chordata; class Mammalia; order Chiroptera; family Pteropodidae; genus Cynopterus; species Cynopterus sphinx. The sequence goes on along the minus strand of CM057391.1, from coordinate 16,123,937 downwards.
AAGCCACATGTATTATTTCCTTGCCCAGGGAGATGATGACGTTTTTCCCAATACCTGTTTATACGTATGTACACCCACAAGTGTACCCATGCCATGTGCACATTTGCACATGCACACACATGTACACACACGTGCACATTTCATTCTACCCTCCCCAATAGTTGTATCATAATGCTAAGTAAAATCAACTAGTATTTATGCAACTAATGAAATGTTGCTTATTGCTGAACCAACCATGCCTCTCATTTTCTGTTCAATTCAGACTTTTTCCTGAAGTTCATTACAAATTTATGCCATTTATTTGCTTTGCTATGCTTGAATTCCCTGCAATGTATTTGTAAAATTATTTTTTGTACCTGCCATATTTCGACTTTACATTTTCCTGAAATTTCCAACTCTTCATCTCTATTGTGAATTGGTTGCTCTCCATGCATAACACTCATCTTGCGTCTTTTCTGTTGCTGCTCTCTCGGGCAATCCCTTTTTTTCTTGGATCCTTATGGCTTCCTTATTGCTTATTAATTTTTTTCTATTTTCTGAAGAACATTTCATGACAGCTTATTTTACTGAGTTCTTCCATGTGTGAAAATGTCATTTTTCTCTCCTTATCATTGATAGATTTGTGTGGCTGGACACAGAATACCAGTTGAAAATCATTGTGAATTTCAGGCCTAACAAATTTTCTTTATATGTGGCTTCTCTATCCAATTTGAAAGCTATTTAGAATCTTCTCTCTATCTTTGTTCTAAAATGTTACAATTATGCACTATAGTCTTATTTTTACAGTGGTAATTCTGTGGACCCTTCAAAAGGGAGGCTCATTTTCTTTAGTACTTCAAAGATTTCTTTACTTTTTGAGAATCTTTGTCAAAGCATACTGTTCTTATTTTAATGTATTGTTTCAGCTTCCTTTATCAGATAGCTATTAATTATAATCAAATCTTCATTTTTAACCTTTGTTTTATCCTTTTTCTCTGCCCCCCCCAAACCTTCTTCACATCTGTGTTGATCTTTCCTGCACGTTGGGATCTCTCATATTTAAGAGTGAACATTTTCTCATTGGAAACTCTATTTGTTTGGTAACTGTGCACTAGGGGGCTTTTGGTGCAGGAGAATGGAATAGTTAGAACTTTTTTGATTGGGTGTATGTATATTTATATAGACGTGGTTAGGGGAATCCTTACATATCAGTGTCTTTAGATTTCATCTCATGAGTTTGGTCCATGTCTTCAGAGAGGAATCTCTCAGGCTTCTATTTGAGGGGAATATGCTTGGCTACCAGGGCATAGAATGGTGAATAGGCTGTGCTGCTTTGTACTCATTTGCTGCTTTTCAGCTCTGCATGTGTCCCATGGACTGGGACCCCAGCTCCATTCATTTCATCCAGGTACTCTCTCTAGTCTTGTAGTTGGTAGTCATGGGTACAGTACCTATGGAGGATAGAAAGGGGCCTACAAAGGAGGAGAAATCTCTTGGCTGAGGACATGAAGGTTTAAATGCTCTGAAATGAGACCTTAAACCAGTCTATTTGCTTTTAGCCCTGTACCTGACCACTCACCTTCCTCAGTGCCTGTTTCACAAGTTCTGAGCCTCTCAGGGATTCTCTGTCATGAGGCTGCTGGTCACCCCCTCACTACAGTTACAGCAGGTAGTGCTGCCTCTCTTCAGCAGGGCTGTTTATCACTGTTTAATTCACTTTCCCTCTTCAAAATTTCATTGAACTCTCTTGCTCATTTTTGTCATCACTTTCATTTTCTTTTTCATCATTCGTTTATATAATGGCATTTCTGAAGGGAGCAGAAATGAATGTATTTGGTCAGTCTATCACTTTTATTCAGAAATCATATAGTTTTTTAAATCACCCAAAATTAATATTATTAATATTGCTGTTGATGTTTTTGTTATTATTATTTGTAACATGAGGTATTTTAAGATAATACTGGAACCTTAACAAGAAGTTTCCTAAAATAAACTACTGAAGAAGCAAGCCCATGGTGGCCATGGTTTGGCCACATTTGTGGCCACATCTATAATTTTCATAAGGATGTCATAAGATTAAAATTTTTGATGTACATTTATGATTTTTATAAGTGACGTATTCATATCTACATACGTTTATTACTTTAGTAATAGTTTATCTATCCAGAAATCAGCTCTCCAGCAGTCTCATTTTATTGGTAACAAATGCCACAGCAGAGAAAGTATCAGAAATGACTTTGAAATGACACAGGTTGGATCAGTGTCTGTGGAAGTTTCTCTGGGGATAGCCTGTAAGGATTTTAAGCAGAAAAGCATTTACTTCTATTTCATAACCAATTATAATAGCTTTTGAAATAGACATTCTAAATACAGAGAACTTAGAAAATAAAAGACAAAAAAAAAATAAGAGAGCAGCCTACTAGAGGCAAGAAACAGTCTATGAAATAGTTAACCACAAAAAGGCACATTCACAGGACAACTAGAACTGGTAAACAAAAAACTCGAATTCCTAATAGGAGCTTGTAGGAAAAGCTCTAGGTAGCCCTCCCAAATCTCCTGGGGCTCTGTCATTTTTTATGTTCTGTGGTCTGGCTCTTGACAGCACAGATCTCTCATTGCCTGGCGGCTTTCTCTGGTAGCCCAAGCCTACACCAAATGCCTATTATAGGTGCATGACAAATCAGAAGTGCCAGAGAATTAATGCCACGGGGAAGTAGCCTGAAACCAATGGCTGATGGGAGTCAATGTGTAAATATCCCAGCTTCCTTGCCCCTTGGTCGAGTTAAGTCTAAAGAATGTGTTGTACACTGGCAACCAGCTGTCCCTGGGGGAATAAAACTCCAGTTGTCTGCAGTGGTGATTTGCTTTTTCTTGGCTGCCTTCCTGTACTGTCTTATTCCCCTACTCTCCTGGTGTTTTGTAGAATTGTTTCTCAAATAAACCACTTGAACTAAAGTTTTTGCCTTAGTTTAGGAGAACCCAAATTAAGAAAAAACCATTTAGATTTGGGGAACAATGATATCTTTCCCACTTGGACAGTTATATGTACACAGGATGAAATATTTAATTTTCAGGATGACCCACATTCACTCAGGAAACATTAAGTTACATCTAATACTTTCTGTTTAAAAACATGGGAATAATGTGTATGTTTAAGAAAGATTTTCCATTTAAAATACCTAATATATAGTTCGAGTGTTGACCTATACCTATACAGAAATTTAAAGCATCGTGAATGATTCATTTGGTTAGAATTCTGTGTATCCAAGATGTTATTGTACTAATTAAACATGTGTGAATGTTAAAGTATTTTAAGAAAATGGGAGATCTTTAACTTAATAGTGCTCAATAAAAATCCTACCTAAATTTCCATAAATTCATGAGCATTTACTAATGAAAGTATTTGTCCAGATAATCATATAGTAACTATTCTCTATAGCAGCTTCCAAAATTTAAAACAAACAAAACCTACATACATACTGAAGTAAAAGCTGACATGAAATACTGCATTTGTTTGCACTTTTCTTCAGCTTCTCCTGGAAATTAGTTTATTAAGATATCATTATTGCTAACATATTTCTACATTCTTTTAACCCTCCTGGGATTATCTAAAATGTGGGACAACACTACTTTCACTCTAATACAGAAATTTAACCAACAGGAATAATTGTAGAGCAAACATTTTAAGTGTAACCTGAATGAGTTTACCTCTGTGCTTTCTCTTCCTGTTTCTTCATATTCTAACTGAAAATGGTGGGAGTGATTGAAGGGTGGACTTTTGAGACAGGTGTAGGAAAGAGCCAAATTTCTTTACCAGGACAAAGGAAGAAATTTATTTGTTGTTTTCCTGGAGGAATGGAACTGAATAAAAAGTGGTGGAACAGGGAAAAGAACATATGGAAAAGTAATGAGAAGGAGAAGCCAGTGAACTTACAAAACAGACTTGTTTGCATATTCATATTTTAGTGTTTATGTTGTATTCTTCATCCCAACTCTACAATAAAATAAAATCCCAACAAGAAGTTCACAAATGAGTGGCTTTATTTTTATAGGGATCAAGAAGATAAATAGTTTTTTTTTTAATTTATGTTAACAAAAGGAATTAATGCCAGGGACTGGATAAAACTGAAAAATGCAGAGCAAAAAACAGTAATTTAGTGGAGACAGGAAGTTAAAGCCAGAGTAGACATAATATTTCAGGCCCTGGGAAATCCTTTAAATCTGAGGAAAGCTATTAGATTTTGCATGTAGAGGGGAATACAAATCTAATCCAATATGACTTAAAAGTTATGGGTGGGGGGGAATTTAAGGGCCAGGAAGATATGGATAATATCGAAGTCTTTAACCATTCAGTGCCCACAGGCATTACAACCCTTGAAATTGCCCATATCCTGAAATTGCACATCTCAGTTTCAGCCACAAGCTGAAGAGGTGGACCAGCATTCTTCCTAAGGCCTCAGCTGCTTGGTGACACCTCCTGGCCCTACTTAACTTTCAGGCAGTGTTGTTTTTGGTGCCTAGAACATGATCTCTGCTCTGTGCCGTGTTCTGTAAGTTATCATTGAGTTATTTTGCAGCAGGCCACTCATTTCCTCTATAGCCTTGATTGTATGGAAAGAGGAGAGCTTTGGTATTTTTTTTTTCATGGCAGTTCTGTGCCATTAATTTTTGTATACTTCTCTGGCATTCACCCTCTGAATTTCTTTTCTGGTCATGTGTTTACTTTCGTCCTCCCATGGGATCACACTTTCCATTTAGTCCTCTTTCCAGACTTGATAATATTTATCTATGCTGCCTGGTATCCCCGCTAATGACAGGTCCTGTCTATTAGTTTGCTAGTTGTCACAGCTCATCCATAACTTTATAAAATAAACACACTAGGTCAAATATGTTGCTATGTGAAGGTATAAAGTTAAACTATGCGATTTGCATACTTAGAAACAATGACAGGAATTTATGGCTTCATTTTCATTGACATTTATTTTGGGGTAGATGAATGGGCAGTCTGCTAAGAAGACAGCATGTGTTTGGGAATCAGCTCTTCATGGACTTGAATTTTACTTTTATCTCTTAATGATTAAGTACTGTTTAATTCCGATGAGCCTCAATTTCCTTATTAAATTAAGAAAATACTTGTCTCATGTATATGGTGAGGAGTAAATGGAAAGCACCTTTTACATAATTCCTTTCACATAATAGGGTTGTGGATAAATTATGCTTGTAATAGTTCAGTCATAACAATAATTTTAAATGAGTGACTCAGTGAATGACTCAATGAATGAAGTATAGAAAGAGGAAAATGTTGTAGTGAAGTAATGTTACAGTGAAGATACTTGGCAGAAACCTCTAAACCAAGTGACTAAGGTAAAATTAACCAGTTTAAATATGGGAATCTATAGTACTTACGTGGATGTAATGAGAAGGGCATTACACCTCTTTGCATTCCTCCCCAGAATTCATATCTTAAGTCTAATAATGCAGATATATCAGACAAACCAAAATTGAGGAATTTTCTACAGAATATTTGAGTAATAATCATTGAATAATGTGAAGGATATAAAATTAAAAAAAAAAAAAACTAGAAACTGTCACATGTAGGAGAAGATTATGGAGACAGGACCACTAAGTGCAATGTGAGATCACAGATTGGATCTTGGAACAGTAAAAAGGATGCTAATAAGAAACTGATAAAATCTAAATAAAATCTATAGTATGGTTCATAGCATTGTATAGATGTTAATTTTTTTAGTTTTGACAAATGTCTCGGGGTTATGTAAGATATTAATGTTAGAGGGAGCCAGATAAAGCATGTACAGGAACTTGATGTATTATTTCGGCAACTTTTTGGCAAGTATAAAATTATTGCAAAATAAAAATTGTGTTTAATATTAAAATATAAAACTTAGAATGACAAAGAGTAGATCTAGTTGCCAGGGGTTGGGGTGAGTGGAGCATAAAGGAATTTTTTTTGGGGTGATATATATCTGTTTTGTATTCTGATTGTGATTATAGTTATATTAATCTATTAATGTGTTAAAATTCATAGACATGAACACCCAAGGAGTCACTTTTAGTTCATGCAATTAAAAATAAATAAAACAGAAGAAAAAAAAAGAAAAGTGAACACAAAGAATATAATAAGGTACAAGGAAAAACATTTCTAGACTATAAAGTTGAGCTTTGTTCCTTATATATAACATTATCATCAAATGAACAAAAGCATATTAAATGTTTTTTGTTCTTTCATTTAAAAAATATTCACTGAATCACAGCAATGTGTTTGATATTTGTTTTAACATCTAGAATTTACCAAATTCTAGACATTAAAATAAGTTCTTATTCTAAGAGAGGCCAACACATACTATAAAAAAAATCTTGTTAAGAATCAGGACATAGGCATCTGAGGAGTTAAATAGCAAAAATATTTACATAATATTTCAAGATAATGTGACTACTGTATTAACAAGGTGAATTAGGGTAACATAGTTAAGATGAGATAGGAGCATCCTTGGATGAATAGGGAATTTTCATAAAGGAGGTACACAGAACTTGAGAAGAGATTACTTTGTTATTTAAGACTGTTTAGGAAAGGAATTACCACAGTATATTTTTTGTTTCAAAATTTGTTTTTTAGACACAAAGGTATTTTCTCTTGTTTCAAAATTATTATGAACTAAATGTTTGTGTTCCCCCCAAATCCATATGATGAAGGCCTAACCCCCAAGATGGTTTTAGTAGGAGATGGGGCCTTTCCAAGGTGATTAGGTTTAGCTGAGGTCATGAGGTTGGGATCTTTATGAGGGGGTTAGTGCCCTTATAAGACATCAGAGAGCTTGCTCACTCTCTGTCCACAATGTGAGGATAAAACAAGGAAGAAGCCATATTCAGACCAAGAAGATAGTCTCATTGGACACTGTCATGTTGATCTAAGACTTCTCAGCCTCCAGAACTATGATAAAGAAATATTTGTTTAGATCACCCAGGCTATGGTATTTTGTTATAACAGTCCAAGCAAACTAAAGCAAAAATTGCATTATAATATCCAGTGTTAAAAAGCATTTAGCATATGTAAACATTTATAAAAACTTTACGTGGATTAACCAATAAGATTCTTGAAAGAACCCCAGATGGTAGATACTATTATTTCTCCCCATTTTAGAGATAAAGAAACTGAGCCATGGAGCAGTTCAACAAAGTGTTTAAGATCATACAACTTATAAGTAGCAATGCCAGGGTTTAAATCCAGGAATCTGACTCCAGAGTACATATTCCACCCCACTAAAATACATGGCCCCTATAGCCTTGGTTGTTTAATTCTTCTGCTTGAAATAAGCATAAAATATTTCAAATATCAAGGAGTCCTTATTTTCCTAAAAAAAACTGATTTAAAATGCAACTAATGATAAAACTTTTTTTTTTCTGGAAGCAAATAGCCTTTGCCACGTCCTCCAGTTGGCACACTGCCCTTTGCTTATGTTCATGGACGTGTGCCTTTCACTTTGCCGCCTGCCAGCAGAACGTGACCTTGGCAGCCTAACATACTAGCCAGGATTCCAAAATAGCCAAAGTATCACTTAAGTTCCTGAAGAAACTCTTGGAACCATCAAGTATGCCTTGCCATGTCGATCATGGCAATAGTCCTTCTACAGGTGGCATATTAGTGAATGGTTCTAAGTGTGGCTTAATTGTCTCTCTGTTTGCCTACAATGCTCTTGTAATTCTAATGTATTATTTCCTTAATTTTATGTTTTTTCTATTGTAAGAGTTGCCTAATTTGTCTAAAATATTTTGTTCTGTGTTATTCAGCAATGACCCCATTTGCTGGCAAGCATTATGGTGACAAACACAGTAATTAATTATATGGGATTGTGATTTGCATTATTTTTGTTGGAACAAAAGCAGGAATTTTAATTCTCTGTACAATTGCTAACAAACAGGGTGCTCTATAAATGAATTATATGTGGCTAAATGTTCAGTTTTTATAGTCAATTTAATTCTGAAAGCGTAATAATAAATTTATACAAGCTGCCAGTGAATGGAGATGTAGATAACAGCATATGTTCAAAGTCATCCATGAAAATTTAATTCTTTTATGGTGTGCTTCTATATTGTTTAGACCAAATCTTTCTGAGCTCCAAACTTCATGCTAAATATATCCATTAAAAGAGAGGTTTTGCAGCCTCTGCGCTATTGACGTTTTTGGCTAGCCAACTCTTTGCATGGATAGCTGTCCTCTGCATTGTAGAACATTCAGCAGCATCCCTGACCTCTGACCTCTTTATGTAAGTAGCACCTTCTCCTCATTGTGACAATCAAATATGTCTCTAGGAATTGCCAGGTGTCCCCTGCAAGATAATTTAATCCCCAGTGGAAAACCATTAATTTCAGTGTTCTACAGGCTTATGAAAGCCCCTATGTACAAACATTAAACTCATTTTCTCCTTACATATTCTTCTTCAGAGAAGTTAACAGCATGTCTGAGAAAAACCTTACCTCCTTCCTTTCATAGCCGTGTAATTTAATCAAGTTATGAACTTCTCTATACTTCAGTTTCTTTATTGGTAAGTAAATATATTAATAAAACCTCCTTCATATGACTGTTGTGAGGATCAAGGGAACTCAAAGATATAAAACATTTAGAACACTTCCTGCACGTAGTATGCTTAAGTTAATAAGTGTTTGTAATAATAAAAGTATACTGTTAAATGTTAGCAATATTCATGCAATATAAGAAACTCTAAGGATTCTTCTTTCCAGAGGACGTATGTAGACAATTTTAAAAGGAGATATACAAGTGATAGTAAGTACATGAAACAGTGTTCAACATCATTAAAAATCACGAAAGTACAAAAAAAACATTATGATGTACCATTTAAATCCATTAAATTTGGAAAGAGTTTTAAAATATTTAAAATTAAAAGCAATGTAGCAGAGAGGCACTAATACACTGTGCTGGGAGAAGGCGCAGCTGTATGCTTTCTAGAGGATCGTTTACAAGTATGTATCAAAGCTTTAAAAATATTTATAGCCTTTACTAGTAAATCTAGTTCTAGGAATTCATCCTAAGGGAGCCTTGCAGAACATTTGATTTTGTCCAAATCATCCAGTGAGACATTTGGTCCATGCCCAAAGTTCCTTGATCATGTGCCATTACCAGTTAGGCTACCAAGGCAAGAGGGGTTATTATTGGCAATACAGCCACAACACAATTACTGAACCAAATGAAACATGATAGTATTTTTTATGTTTTAATCACATAAACTAAAAGTATAAATAGACATTATGGGCTATTTGAACCCAGGGATGTTTTCTAAGCATAAACATTTAGACAGGGCCAAATATCAAAGACCATTTGGTATGGACCCAATATGCTCATGGACATTTTGATAGGACCAAATTTTAAGGAACTTTTGTCATAGCCCAAATGTTTCAATAGTTTTTTTGAATAGGACAAAATGTCTGCTAATCTGCTAATCCTGAAAGAGTAAATATGCCCCTAAATTAATAAAGTAGTATGTTTATTACTGTTATTTATGATGGCAGAAATTAGAAGCAATCTAATAGGGGAGTCATGAAATAACTCATAATGTATTTATATCAAGTAATATATAACTATTACATTTTCAGTAATATTTACAAAATAGTGAAAATACTGTAACTATGGTAATTCTTGGTTCAAAAATGCCCCCATCATTTGTAAGATTTTAGTAAAACATCTTAAGGTGGGCAGGAGCATACAAGAACACTTGCCTTTTAAAGTTACTTTTTAGCAAACTCTGCCTACCTATCTTAGCCGTTTGTTCATTTATTCCTTAGGTTTATTTCCTGTTTCCCACCTCCCCTCTTACCGCCCCCCACACATGACAAGATTCTGATCCACCATAAATAGAAGGGCATGCATCTGTATTTGAGAATGACATGGAAGATTTTCTGATGGACAGGCAAATGATGAATTTGCATGATGTAGAAACAAACAAACAAACAAACAAACAAACAAAAAATGGCCAAGGACCACTACCTAGTTCCCAGCTCTGACTACACTAGAATTTTCTGAAAAAACTTGGCTGCTTGACCTTTCTGAGCTTTGACTCACCAACCCATTTTCTCATCTCAGAGTTCTCTTCATCCCTTTTTGGCAAACTGTGGGCAGTTTTATACTCCAAAGGACATTTGGTAATGTCTGAAGATGCTTTTGATGGTCACAACTGTGAGGCGTATGTGCTACTGGCATCTATTGGATGGAGGCCTGCATGTTGCTATACATCCTGCAATGTACGTGGCAGTACCTACAAACAAAAACTTATCTGCCCCCAAATGTCAACAGCACCAAAGTTGAGAAACCCTGTACTAAACTTACATTTCCTAAACTTCAGGTGGATCCTCAGGGGACTATGAGACATTTCAAATGTTGCATGAACACATAGAGACATCTGTGAAATACTATGTGAACTACTAGCTGAAAGAAGCTAACAGTTTGAATTTAGTATCTCTGCATTCCTTTTAAAAACCTCTTATCTTTGCAAAACTTAGATTTTGGAGGTTGATGTGATAAAAACAAGTACTCTGTGAGATTCAGTCAGGAACAGGAAGTGAGAGTGGTGGTTTCCTATCCAGTTGCCAGGTTGGAGAGTTGTGCTGTGACCAACTGGTGTTAGATTATTAGGACATAAGTAGTTATTAAGTTGTTTGGACCTGACAGCTCAGTAAACTCAATCGATATTTCTTTAGGCTTAGAGATATAGTAAAATAATTACTGAACTGCTAAGGGCACCATGAAAGAGGAAGTTGGGTACCATTTTACTACATTTGAAGTACCTTGAGGATAGATACTGTGTATTGTTACTTTATACCCCCAGCACCTAGCACATTCATTCGTAATCCAAGTGTGTGGTGCGAGATGCCAAGTGAATACCCATGTGAAGATTGTTGGAAATTTAATAAATATAGAATGATGGACATGGAATAAATGAATAAAGGAAGCACCTGTGCACTGTGTTGTCAAGGTAATGATATGGCAATTAGTGAAACTCTACATACTTCTCCACGGTATGCAAAGCTATTCTTAAATATCCCTTTATTTGTATGAGATCAAAATCATAAAGGGAAAAAATAAAGCTTGGCTTTCTTACTCTTTGGCCTGTGAGTCTCTACATTATAATTTCTTGATTTTAGTACTTGCAAGTTTACTTCCTCTGATTACCACTACAAATTTTTTTACCAATACAAATTTATGTTCTCACTTATATTATTCATATCAACACAACTGTGATCTTATTCTGTAGGAATATGTAAGAGGAAACAATTTGAAAAGCTCCTAAATTTTTGGCTGCTCTTCTTCCTGTCCCTTTTGCCAAGCACTACATGCCCTTGCCTAGTTAGTACATAGATGCTAAGAAGAGATGTTCTCCTCAGATTTAGTAATCCTATTTTGTTTCAAGTAAAAAAGAATATTTTCAGCATAAGAATATGAATTAAGAGTATAAGCTCAGAGAAACATTCTTGGTGTAGCTGAAAGAAGTTGGCTTTTAGAAAGAAATATACACAGCCCTCTGCATCCCACCCACACCAGGGGTCATGATGAGCAAGGTGTTCATCCTCTTTATTTCTTAGTTTTATCATCTGTAAACCTGGAATAAAAACTGTTGTAAGAATTAGGTGAATTTAGCCAATGGCAAGTAGCCAGTACAATGCCTGGCTCTAGAGGAAAAATTGAATAGATTGTAGCTTCACCTCCTCTTTCATCCTGACCCATCCTGGCACCTTTCTTCTCCCTTTTCTGATTCTTTTGTTTGACTTTAACAACCTAGTGTGAAGCTGATAGAACATCTTGCCATTTTAAAATAGCCAAGATTTTAGTTTTGTTAGTTTTTCGTATTGTGTGATGGTACTTTCTCCCTCAATGGTGTAAAATGGTTGTGCATTATAAAATGTAAACACATCACAGAAAGTGTCTCAGCAGGAATAGGGTAGGAGTGGGTCACCAGGGACACACTCCAGTGTGAACTTGAGAGTGTACACATTGAAATGTCTGCCCAGTGGTGCATTCCTTGGTCATGCTCAGTTGTTATAGCTAGTCTAGAAGAATGTGAGATCTTAGACCCTATGGATAATCATGGTCCAAGATAATCAATAAAACTAAATTTATATAGTAGTTCTAACTTCCACCAGAGCTTTTTACAGAGTTGCTAAAATACAGCCTGCCTGTGAAATCTGGCTTACTTAACTTCTTCAGCTCAGTTCACCATATATTAATCATGATCACAATTCTCTTGGTCACTGTCTGCCCTTCCCTTACTCTGTTCTGTTTTGCATGGGGCTGATGGTGACAGCATCATTTCCCAGGCTTTTTTTCCAACTGTTTCTTTCTTAGTTTTGGCCAATGGGAAACACTGGGTGGAGACTGAAGGGCACAAAGAAAAGATTGTTATACCACCCATCCCTTTCCCCACTCTGTGCCCCCTTTTCTCACAGAAGCCCTTTCCTCCATGGTCACACTGTATGTAATGGCTCCATATCTGTCCACATCTAATCTCCCAGCCCTGGTGCTGCTGCCCATAAGGGTAGCACCTTGGTGGCTTTCTGACTTCCTGACTCCATTCTACTAAACCCAGCTTCTGGGCTCTAGTGTGACATATCTTTTCTTTCAAAAGATCCCTCCAATCTTTACAGCAGTAGTGCTTATTAAAACTCTGGGTTACCTCAGCTCCCTGTTTTCTCTTCTGTCTCTTCCAACAGTTCTCCAACAAATCCTGCCATAATAATTTTATTTTTTGAAGTAGTTGCATGGGTTCTATTTCCCTGAATGAATACTAATACAATCACGGTAATAATATTTCTGCTGCTGACCTAACATTTAAAAGTAATTTAGGGAAAACAAAGGGGAACCTCACTCAGAAACACTGGTTTGACTTGGAAATATAGCCGGATGTAAATTTTCTGACAAAGAATTTGTGTAAATGAACTTTCTTAAATTTTCAAAAAGAATGTGAGGTATTTGTTATGAACATTTGGAGAGTAAGTTTAATTTTCAGTAATATAGAAACTACCATTGAACCTTACAAATAAATATGTATATATTTTTATTTATATATAATTGACCTACAATATCCTCTTAGTTTCAGGTTACATCACAGTGATTCAATGTGTGTGTGTGTGTATGTATATATATATATATATATATATATATATATATATATATATATTATAAAATGATCCCCATGATGAGTCTAGTTACCATCTGTCACCATACAAAGTTATTACAATATTATTGGCTATATTCCCTGTGCTGTACATTATAGCCCCATGACTTATTTTATAACTGGAAATTATAATCCATTTCACCTATTTCCCCATCCCCAACTGCTCCCCTGTCTGGTAACCACCAGTTTGTTCTCTGTATCTATTAGTCTCTTTCTGTTTTGTTTCCTTTTGTCAATTGTTTTGTTTCCTAGATTCCACATAAAAGTAAAATCATATAGTATTTGTCTTTCTTTGACTTATTTCACTTAGCATAATGCCCACTAGGACCATCAATGTTGTTGCAAATGGCAAGATTTTATTTTTTATGACTGAGTAGAATTATATTAACAGAGAACCCATTGCTCCATGTTCTACCAAGTGACAAAGGGACATGATTTGATATTAAGGCTTTTGATCTGTGCATATGAAAGCTGGGAATAGTGTGTGAGATGTGTGTGTGTGTGTGTGTGTGTGTGTGTGTGTGTAGAGTATGTTTTTATAGTGATACTACATGCATCTACAGAATAAGTATGCATAAATGAATATAGGATGTACATTTTCATATATTTTTATTAAAAAATTTTTTATTTACTTTTTTTGAGGAAGCAGAGAAAAGTTAAAGAGATAACATGAGTGGACAGTAAAAAACTAAGGGCAAAAATAACAAAAAAGGAAAAATTTTTATTAGTCATTTCAATATAGTTATATCTGTTGTGCAGTGAGCTCTTGGGTTTATTGCTTTAATAAGTGTATATCAATCCATGAGTGAAATCCAGGCTATATAAAAAATAAACATTTTTTCAATTACATATATGACAAAGGACTCATAGATAGAATATATTAGTAACTTTCACAATTCAACAGTAAAAAAAGACAAGCAGTCCAATTAGAACATTGGCAAAAAGAAAGGAAATATTTCACTGAGGAAGAAAGGGTAATAGCAAATAAACATGAAAAAGATTATCAAAATCATTAGTCATTAGGGAAATGAAATTAAGACCACAATGAGATATCAATATACACCTATTAGAAAAGCTAAAATTAAAAATAGTGACAATACCAAATGCTGATAAGGATGCAGAGCAATTGGATTACTCATACATTGCTAATGGGAATGTAAAATGATACTGCCACTTCGTAAAACAGCTTTTTTTCCCCCCCTAAAAATATAAAAATGCAATTACTGTATGACACAGCAATTGTACTTCTAGAAATTTATTTTAGGGATCATAAAACTTATTTTCACTCAAACTGTATACCGTTTACTGAATCTTTATTTTTAATAGTCAAAAACCTCCATAATGTTTCTTAACAGGTGAATCATTTAAAAAACTGTGTGATATTTTCATACAGCAGTAAAAATGAATAAACTAGATACAGGCAACAACTTGGATGGATTTCAAGTGCATTATGTTGAGTGTAAAATGTCAATTCCAAAAGGTCACACATTTTGTGTGACATCGTTTATATAATATTATATAAATATTAATTGTCCTGGTTTTAACATTATACTATAATTATGTAAGATGCAACCACTGGGGAGAACCAAGTAAAGGGTACATGGGGTTTCTCTCTGTACTGTTTGTGCAATTAATACCGATGGAGTTATAGAAGTGGTTGGATTATTGATAAAAAAAAATCAGGATACAGAACTTTTAAGATAGAGGCAAAATAATTTTCTGACTAATTTGATGTAGTGAGTGCGAGAGGATAGAAGAGGTACAAGATGCCTCCGAGTTTGGGGCCTGAGCAGCTGGAAGGAGAGAACTGCTGACAAATTTGGGGAAGAGTACAGATGGGCCAGTGAGGGGGATATCAGAAGTTCATTTTTCAGCATGGTAATTTTGAGATATATTTTAGACATACAGGTAGGCATTGCTTGTCAGCAGGTGGGCATATGAATAGGGTTCAGGAGAGATGTCCAGAATGGAGGTAAACATTTTACCATTGCCAACACGTAGTTACATTTATGAAAAGATTAGATGAGTTCACCAAGGGAGTTGCTGTAGAGAGAAAAGGACCAATGACAATACTCTGGGAACTACAAAATTAAGAGATCAGGGAGGAGAAAAAGAACTAGTAAATGGGACCAAGAAGCATTTTTTTCTGGCAGGAACAAACTTAAGAGTGCAGTGTTCTCTAAACCAAGTGAAGAACATTTATAAAAAGGGATCCAGTTGTTAAAATAGATCTGTTACCATCAGTGCAAGTGGGTGTGATGTGATTCAATCTTGCTACACCCCTATATTAAAAAAAAATTATATTTATACTGGGAAACAAGACCATTTTTATTGAAAAGTAATTATGCCAAATTATTGTGCTTTTTTGTTGTTATGGCTCAACATTCAAACCATACATAAACATTGATTTAAATCACTTTAAGAACTAAGTTAGGTGTTAATAGTTTTTCTGTCATGATTCTGTATTTATTTGACCCATTATTTACAGTATATGATGGTACAATGTCTTGGTAAACTGCCCATTACAATTACTCTGCGAGACTAAACTGAAATGTATTTTACGTGTAATCATTTGAGGAAAAAGAAATTAAGCTTCTTATCTTTATTATGATCATGTGTGTTATTATTAGCATCTTTTATAAATAACACTTTTTTTGTGCTACATTTTCTCTTTAGCCTAGGCATGTTAAAAGAATAACCATTTGACCTAGACTTATCAAATAATTCTTTATAATAACTATGATTAAAAATTTCAAGCTGTGACTAATGTAAGGAGTTTACACCATCTTATTGAATTTGTCCACATATTTTATTCAAGGATCAGTATGCATATGCCAAGAATATGAATTATAGGCAGAAATATAAATTTTTAGTAATGTAATTTTGCTGTCTAGAAAAAACTAGATTTTCGGTTTAAAAAAAGATTAGAACCTGTATTTTAAAATTGATTTGCATGTATTTTGTGTGTGTTTATCTGGACCTTTACTTATAATCTGCGGTGCGTTCTTCTTAGTTGCCACCTTATGAGTAGGCTTTAGAATACCCACAAATTGTTGTAACAAAGTAAAAAAAAAAAACTAAAACAAAACAAAAAACTATAAACCTAATGAACTGGACTGCTGAGAAGAACAGTGCTAAATAAACACAAGCTTCCCTTTTTACAGTGACTGTTCCAAACTAAGCAAAAGCTGCTTCTTTATTTCAGGGAAGGAAAAATAATGACCCCGTTTCCTTTATTTTTCTGGTGAGCGATTTAACTGCTACCTCCATTTGGCATATTTTCCCACTCCTTTTATTGGAATGTGGCTGTAACTGGAGGTATGGCACTCCATACCACAATGTATATTTCCTTTTCCACAATGTTATATTTTGAGCCATATTTACCAACGCAGATATTTATTTAGTCTTCCTCTGAGGTGTGGTCTTGAAGCAATTGTTCAGAGAGAACTTTAACACTAAAACTGGAGGTACCAGCTTCTCCAGGCATATAAGTGTATATGTGTGTTTGCAGAATTATCATCAAGAAGAGATCATTCTCCCAGATGGCATCATGTTAATAGAAACTGCTAATATTCACATGCTTGAAAACCATTTCTAATCCAAAGGTACTGCCAGCATATTATTTTCAAAACTATTTGAATTAACTCTCTGAAATTTTTATTTTATTATATTTCCCTTTAAACTGGACTTTGAAAAAGATAATAGCTATCCCAAATAAGCTACTCTTTGAGTATTGTGCATCTTTGTGTATGTCTGTGCTGTGTGTATACCATTGTGTATTTTGGCATGACCCAAGTCAGCAGGAAGGCTCCAGGGTGGAGGCTGCTTTCATCCTATATTACACCCTCACAACCTTCCTGTTTTACGATAATTCTGAAACCTAATGCTCCTGCCACTTTTAACTCAGAACTGTGTTTAT
Organism: Cynopterus sphinx; assembly: GCA_030015415.1. Classification (NCBI taxonomy): domain Eukaryota; kingdom Metazoa; phylum Chordata; class Mammalia; order Chiroptera; family Pteropodidae; genus Cynopterus; species Cynopterus sphinx. The sequence goes on along the minus strand of CM057391.1, from coordinate 16,106,840 downwards.
TTGCCTGTGGCCTGTTTTATTGTAAAATAAAAGTCTTAAGAACCCTGTGTTTTAGGGTGTTTTTTCCCCGAGATCAATATGGTTGTCTTAAAGACTCAATGACTGGGTTTTAATGGTGTGTAAAGATTTAGTAAAAAATAAATGATGGCAATTTTGTTTTAAGAAGAAACTTTTAAAGGTAATACCTGCTGCAGACTTCAGAAAGTCCAATAAAGCAATTAAGAACAAACTGTACTTGTCTGAATTTACCATTTTATTCTGCGCTTTTCATAATGTGTTAAATCTTAAGCCTCAGAAGATTATGCTTCAATGCAAAGGTGATCATAGGTAAGGGATTAGAATTACAATTATTTAAAAATAAAATTTCACAGTTCTTGAATGTCTCTAGGAATTTTTTCACTCCATTGCAAATGATAGAGGGAATTAAAGCTGATTTGCTTTCTCTGCTAATATAAACAATTAGATAAGTGGCGGCCACTGGTTTTATTTCACTAGCCGCAGCTTATAGCCTCATCATTTTCTCATAATGTTCCTCATTGTGATGCATGGTATGTAGTAAAGTAAATAATGAGAAAGTTGGAGAAGTGCTTTGAACATTTTACTTATTATTGAAATTTTACTACTTTTCATTTTAATCTGTCAAAGAGATATCCAATGTGTGTTTCTTACCTGTCTAGCATCCATGCATTCTAGGTGTGATGAAGGTAACAGATGTGCAAAATACCACCTTCTTCCTCAAGGAACTTACAGTCTGGCTCAGTATTTCTTAACAAGGGGGAGGGGGACTACCAGCATTTTAGACAGGACAGTTCTTTGTTGTGTGGGAACGTTCAGCACATTCCTGGAGCTTAGGCTTCCCTGGCTCCTGACCAATGAATGTCAGTAGTATCATTAGTTATTGTGACAATGAAAATATATATTCACATATTTATCAAATGTCTCCTAAAGAGGCTGTTAACTATACCCTTTCCTCCTGAGAACAGTTGGAAGGACAGAAGTGCACTGTACAAGGATAGGAAGTGATTATAGAACTCTCTTGTTGAAACTATATTAAGGAATGATACATACCATAAATGTTGAGAAAAGATAGGAAAACAGGAAGGAGCACTTGCCCCTATTTATACCAAGTTACATTACAGATTACTCGTGAATTTCATGCTGATCTTTCTGCTTTGATTATCTTCTTTTTTTCTCCCTACTTTTTATTCCCTCGCTACCTCCTATTTAGTCATCAAAACTACGTTGTTATAGCTTCCAAGAAGCCTTCATTAACTTGCTCTTTTTTCATACTGTGTTGGATGATTTCTATCTTTGTTCTTACATATCCTTGGGTATATCTTTGTCATTATTAAATTGACATCATCTGTTATGAATCACTTGCTCAATAAATTGTAGGCTTATTATGGGCAGAAACTATGCTGTAGAGCTTTCCTTCCTACGTAAATTCTACGTGTGTAGTACATGTTTAATAAACTGACTTGAACTTGTAGATAAATGATGGAAGCACATACAGTTGTATAGTTTTAGTGTTTCTTGACATGAAATTAAAATTATGTTCAAAAGTCTCTTTTAATGTTTAACTGTGCTCATTTTAAGAAAATTCTCATGCCCTGCTGTTAGAAATGTATTTTGGTACAATGCTTTTGGAAAGTCATTTGGCACTAGGTATCAAGAGATTTACAAGTTCATGGCATTCAATTCATTAATTCCATTTCTGGGAACCTCTCCTAAGGAAACAAGTCTAATTATAGAAAAAGCCTTATGCACAAAAGTCTCCATTTCAGCACTGTTACTAATAGCAAAATACTGGAATGTCTTCAACAAGTCTAGGTAACAAAAATGAGACTTTGCTAATTTTCAACAAACAATTCTAAAGGATAATTTGGAGGAATTAAATTGCATATGATCTGCCTCTGAGATGAAATCATGAACCCAGAAAAATAGTATAGCTACAAAATAATATGAGTATATTATATCATTTTAGCATACATATACATGCACAAATCTATACACACAGATAAGTATACAGCAGGGAACTCTCCCCTTATTGCCGAAGTGTACTTCCAAAACCCCCAGTGGATACCTGAAACCAAGGCTGGTACCACACAATATGTTTTTTCCTATGTTTTCATACTTGTGATAAAACTTATAAACTAGGCATAGAGAGAGATTAACAACAATAACTAATAATAGAACAATTATAACAATATGATATTACAAAAGTTATGTGAATGTAGTCTCTTTCTTTCAAAATATCTTACTATGCTATACCCAAAATTCTTAGGATGACATAGGCATTGTGACATCGTGTCAGACTACTGTTGACCTGATGATACATAGCAAGCACTTTATGGCTTCTCTTTGGCATATTCAAATTGCCAGCCTCATTACTCTTATGCTTCAGGGTCATTATTAAGTAAAATAAGGGTTACTTGAATGCAAGCACTGTGATAACCAAGATAGCTCCTAAGTGACTAATGGAGAAGGAGCATACACGTGGATACACTAGGTGAAGGGGTGATTCATGTCCCGGGCTGGATAGAGCAAGATGGAGTGGAAGGGCATAAGATTTCTTCTTAATACTCAGAATGGTGCACAATTTAAATGTATGAATTGTTAATTTCTGGATTTTTTCATTTAATATTTTTGGACTACCTTTGACCGAGGGTAACTAAAATCTCAGAAATGAGAACCGCAGATGTGGGGGAACTGCTATATACACAAAAGGTCCAGCAGTATGTATGTTAAAATCTTAACCATAGTGACCTCTATGTTTAGAAATTGATTTTTATTTTTTCTGATTTTTATTTTTTCTAACTTTTTATAATACCCATACACAGGTATAATAATTCAGGATATTTATTAAAAACATGAAATTGTAAACAAAGTGCAATAGTTATATAATTATTAAATAATTATTATTGGTCTACATTCTAGATAATTTTATTATATTCAAAAACAGCATTTATGAGACATTTTAATAGCATGATGAAATATTTCTATCATAATATTTAGTGAAAAGACCAAGATGAAGAATTTTTTAAATGGGTTAGTCTTATTATGTATGTACTCTAAAAAGAGTCTCTTAGTGTTTCTAGATGGCAAAATCCTGAAGTTTTTCTTTATTTTCTTGTATTTTTTATTTTTCTATAAATAGTATATATTAGTTTTTATTTGGAGAAAATAGATACCAGCAGAAATTCTATTAGAGCTCTAGTATGTTTTAAAAGTGTTAGGATATTGTCTCAGTTCAAAAACGTTATACTTGAACTCATCACTGTATTTAAATAAAAGCAACGCTTTATGCTAGAAATAACATGTTAGGAGGGAATTATGTCTTTTGTAAAGATTAAGTAAGGTTCTACAAATTTTTGTAGACAAAAAATGATTATGAAAATTTGTATAAATTCAGCGTAAAGGTCATTTCCTTATTATTACTTTTCATTAAATCATTGTCAATAATTATGCATAATACATAGACTTAGGTCTTAAAAATTTAGAAGTAAGAACTATAAGAAGAAATAGATTTAAAATTAACTGTTGTCTTATCTTTTGGCCAAAAGTTAGAAGAAGATTAAATTCTTTTATGACAGCAATATCATATGTGATTAAAAGTCCAAAGCATCTTTACTATCTAAGTAATATTTACTGAATTTCCAGATGTTTTTTCGGCTCTTTAATTAGGTTCCCTGATTTCTGTCTCATTCCACTGTTGAAGTCAGCAGCCAAATTCCACATATGGAAAAATGTTCCTCTGGAAGTAACTTGAATATTTTAAAATTTACTGTCACTTATCTTAATATTTAACTCAATAAAATTTCTGTTTCTCAGTGTTTCCCCACACATTTTCATGTGTTTGTTAAATTGTTGGTAATGTTACATAATTCAGCAGAAGACTAAATGGATTCTACCTCATAAAGATTGATTTTAAGGGTAATGTAACAAATCTTTCTGTGAAATAATTAAATAAATCAAATGTGTACTCTTTGATTTCTTTTTTGCTTAACCATCTTTACTTCTTATAAGGTAAATTTAGAAAGCTATAACTATGACTGTTTATTCAGAGGGCTTTCGAATATCTTTTAATGAGAAAAATCTACTAGGTAATATTAGAAAATTAGGGAATCTAGTACATTCAAGAAGAATTTTTAATGGCTCTCATTAACATTTTAGTGTTAAGATGAAATATTCTGTGTTCAAATTCCCAGCTACTTTAGGAATAGTATGATTATGGTTATTTTTAAACCCAGAAAAAGCTATTTTGGAGTCCTATTAGTTCAACATTCTAGATCTATTCTCCATGTGATACTGACTTAAAATTTAAAAAGCAGATGTAGGTCAAAGGCGATTCTGCAAACACTTTCAGTGTTTTATCCTAGGGTTTTGACAACTTTAAAGCAGTGGCAAAATGGTGAGGTTTCCTCTGCATCTAACCTAAACCCTCCTGGTGTGTTTTACAGTCATCTCTTCCTAAGTTTTCTTTATCAAAAGTGAAAATAAACATATAATTCTTTTGCATGTTAATTTTAGCAATGCTACCTGTTTTTGTTTGTAACACATAGATACAGAAACATAACATTTCATGAAAGACAGACCTTGTGAAGAACACATGAGAAACTGTTAGTAAGTCATTCTTCTGGGAGTACTGGTGGGAGGTAAGGAGTGAGAAAGAGGAATTTCGACCTATTTTATTCTTTGTCCTGTTGATGTTTTGCCATGAACATATTATTACTTTCATAATTTAAAATAAAATGATCAAATTTTATTTGCGTACATGCAAATTATGTTTATAATAAGCTTTTGGCATATTATGCACTTAACAAATATTTTGTTATGTTTCAGCATTAACTTGCATTTTTATTTTTAAAAGTGTGCCTACCACCTGCTAAATGTGAAAGAATCTAGCATTACAAAAATTTTAACAATATGTGAGACCTAGAATAAACAGGCACAAACACTTTAAACATGTTTAAAAGCTGTTTAAAGAATATATTTGTTGAACTTCAGACCCTAGATACCAAAAGCATTTTTTTCCACAATAAACTAAAATTATTGGATACAATCTTTACCACATAGAATTTCATATAATTAGTATGCTTTTCTTACCCAATCATTAATTATTATTATTCTCAGGTTTTACATATTTCATTTTCAGAATCCTCAGAAAACACACTCATTTTTCTACTACTAAAATAAATAAACATATAATTTATTCTTAAGTGTTGTGTATTTCCAATTACTGGTGTTTCTACCATAAGCCATGGTAAATAAAGGAACTGGAGAGATACAAGTGGTAAAAGGTAACAAGAATGACATCCTGATAATTTGGTTCTGCCATCACCTAAGAGCTATATATCAGGACACATTTCAATACTAAACTTCAGAACTAACTCCTTAAATCTATATACCATACTCTACAGATGTGGAGATTGAGGTTGTGCCTTGCTTAATGTACTAACACTTGGTTCTGATAGCTCTGAGATCACGTGTAGATTTAGTCCCTCTTTGGGTTAATTTTTTTTTTTTTTTCATAACTATTGTCACTTTTTAAGTAAACATGTGAGATTTGTAGGGTGCTAATAGAAAACCAACTTGAATTTTTTTTCTCTCTGACCATTCAAACTAGTACTGGAGAAGAAGTCTGAGCCAACAATGAGGATGAACTGTAGATCTCATGACTTTTCTGGTCACACTCTTAGATAATTAAAAGTCCTCAGGGCACTTTAACTCTAAATTCAATCATTATCAATATACCAGTCAAACTTTATTCAGAGTAAATGTTTTCTCAGCTCAGGTCAGCCTGATGGAAAAGCCTGAAATAGGAAAGAAAGGTGGGGTCTGCTTCCCTGTTTTCCCCCAGATTTTGTCTTCTATTCCTCTTCTGCCAGCTTGGTGAAATTGTAAACTTGCAGAGCAGTGAGAAGTAAGTAGGCAAGAAAGGTACTATGTGTTGAATTTTCACATGTGCTGCCTTGGATAAATAATTAAAGCTGGCTCTTTCCCTTGGGGGTACTTAGTAGGGTTCATGCACCCACAGTTCCCTGAGCTAAATGAAGTACTTCCCAATTGGGCAACTATAAGTATTCCTTCACACTTTGGGCATCAACCTGTATACCTCTGAAATATTCCTGCTAATTTTTCCTTGACAAATTAGGTGTCCCTCATGGGCAGATTCTAACACAGCCCCAGTTCGGTCTCATCATTCTCTTTCTTTGCCAGCCCATCTCTGGGTTTCACAATTCACACACACCTTAGACCTGCTTACCAGATGTACCCCCTTCTCCCCAGTAGATCCAATGATCTACTCAGCCTTGGCTTTTATTTTTTTGACTTCTCAGACTTGAGTCAGAAGCCAGTCTATCAGTCTCCAAAGCTTCAGGAAATTTATCAAGTTCTCCACATGTGTCGTTGAAGCCCCTCACACTGATCTTAAGGTGAGGGACAAGAAAGCATTTCATCCCTAAGGAAGAAGCAGTGGAGGTGGGGAATACATGGACACTGTCCCTCAAGAAATTCTCCATATCCTCGGCCAGTTGTACTGCAACTCAACTCTTTTTTACCTTTGAATGTTGAGGAGCCAAGGGTCCCCCTGTAGGTTTTCAATTTATTTCTTTGCCACCTGCATGGGCAGTTTAGAATGTGAGAGTAGTTGACACCTGTTTTCCTGGGGCCTCACACAAAAAAGACAACTATTTAGTAACAGCTTTGGGAATATAATTTTTTTTTAACTTTAATACAATCTAAGAGATACTTTTGCATTCAAATGACACATTCTAAGATCTGTTTGTTAGTATTCATTTATTTGAGGCAGTAATGCTGGCTGCACTACCTAAATATAAGCTTAGATACTTCTAATAGGCCAGGATGACCCAAATCATGTATTTTCTATGTATTTATTTTGATTATTAATTTATTTGAATAGAGAATACATAACAGCATATGAACATTTATGTACAAGTTTTTGTGTGGATGTGATTTTCATTAGTCTTAGATATATACCTAGGAGTGGAATAGCTGGGTCATAACTATTTGTCAGCACTTGTTATAATATCTTTTTGATTAAGGCCATTCTAGTGGGTGTGAAGAGGTATTTCATTGTGATTTTGATTCACATTGCTCTGAAGACTAATGATGTTGAGTATCTTTTTAAGTGCTTATTGGCCATTTGTTTATCTTTTTGAAGAAATGTCTTTTTAAGTCCTTTGCCTATTTTTTAAGTGAGTTGTCTGATTTTTTGTTGTTGAGTTTAGATGCTGACACTTTTATATATTCTGGGTACTAGAGCCTTATCATACATATGATTTGTAAATATTTTCTTTCATTCTGTGAATAGATATTATCGTTTTCAGCATTAAAATTTTAATTTTGATATAGACAAATTTTATGTTTTCCTTCATCACTTGTGCTTTTGGTTTTATCTTACAAACCATTTCCTATTCCAGGGTTACAAAGATTTACTCCAATATTGTCTTCTTAGAGTTTTATAGTTTTGACTCTACATTTATGTCTGTGACCCATTTTAAGTTAATTTTTTGTGTGCGGTATAAGGTAGGGTTCCAACTTCATTTTTTCATCTAGATATTTAGTTATCTGTCCTAGCATCATTTGTTGAAAACACTATTCTTTCCACTATTGAATTGTCTTAACACTCTTGTCAGAAAAACAAAAACAAAACAAAACAAAAAAACAATTGACCATAGATGTGAGGCTTTGTTTCTAGACTTGGTTCTGTTTAATTGACCTATGTGTCTATCCTTATGCCAGTACTTCCCCGTCCTGATTAGTGTAGTTTTGTAGTAAGTTTTGAGATTAGGAAATGTGAGTCCTCCATATAGTTTTTTCTTTTTCAGGATTGTATTGTCTATTTTGGGTCCCTTCCATTTCCCTATCAATTTTAAGATTAGATTGTAATTTCTGCAAAACAAACACACAAAACAAAACTGCTTATTTGATAGGGATTGTAGTGATTCTGTGGATCAGTTCAGGGAGTATCTGTGAACATGGAGTGCATTTCCATTTATTTAGATCTCCTATAATTTCTTCCTAAAATGATTTATAATTTCATTGTACAAGTATCATACAGTTGTTTTTTTTTACTTTATGCCTAAGAATGTTATTCTTTCTTTTTTTTTTTTTTGATGTAGGACACATTATATTGACATTTTAGTTGGATTGTATTTACTGATGAAAAGTTTCCAAGGATTTCTAAATATATTGTGGTTTCTACAGTTAGAAAACTTCTGTGATGACTAATAAAATAGTTAATTGCTATTTATGTGCTCCCATTTTTGCTGTCAAAAGATTTCGCCTCTTTAAGAAAAATTCTGTGTTCTTTTGCTCCAATTTAAAATTAATAAAGTAGTTCAAAGCACTACTATAATTCATATCTGTGGGTTTTTAAAAGAATTCCTCCTGTTTCATCCAATTGGTCTTCAAATCCTCAAAGATGTCTCTTAAATTCTCTTAAATTCATCCCTTCAGTTTTATTCTATCTGTGTTTGATAGCCCTAATTATTCAATGGTTATCTTTTCATTGTCTTCTTTTGCTATTGCTGTTAGCTTTTTAGCTGTTTCCCCAACATCTAGTCTTAAATGCCTTATACTCAGAAGTCTTTCTTAAGACCCCAACAGAAATAATTATTTTTTCCTATTTCTGTGATTTCATAATGTATTTAAGGTGCTTAGCACAGTATCTTTCATAGAGAAAACTGTCAAAAATTATCACTTATCAACACTGCTAATTATTCAAATAGTATATAGCCTTTATGATATTCTAAACCTTTTTATGTTTTCTAATCATCTCTTTCTTCAGATTCCCACCCTACTTAGATTGTAAATCTTTTGATGACAACTAGTCATTACTGCTCATCTTTCTATTTACAGGTCCTACATAGTTTAGAAATAAGAAAACAGTTATGAGAGTATAACTGAAAACAATTGCTTGTGATTATAAATTAATCTATCTAGTTTTATGTCAAATTAATTCAAAGAGTATTAACTTGGTGGTAAATAAATGAGATGCTACAGTTTCTCAAGTTTGAGGTGGTTCCTTTTTTGACTTGCATGTTCTTCAGCTTCCAAGTATATATGTATTTTTAAAGAATTGTATTTCTGGCTTTATTTTATAATTTGATTTTATCTATTCTATTTGCATAATGAGGGGAAGCTGGCATATAGTAATTGAAGCTAAGTGAAAAATGCTCAATTCTAATGTACAAAAGCAGAATTTAAGATGCCAATTTTTTAAAATAATTTTTTCACTCTGAATAACAATTAGGTGCACTATAATATTTATATCCCTTCCAATTATTTTATACCACATGCTTATGATGTTCCTTGGGTCTCTCCGATTCCTTTGGTTAAGATACCACTTTTGTACTAATATTTCACTAGTGGGATATTAAAATACAATTCATAATATTTACAATTTCAATACCATACCCTTTTTTCCTACATTACATGGCAAGTGCCATTCTCTAGAAATTTATTTTTAATTCATCTTTGGGCTCCACTGTTCCCCTTGCTTCTTTTTTTTTTTAACTGTAAAATTCATGAATATAAGGACTATATCTTAGTTTTCTTTGTATCTCAAATTCGTAGGCCAATATTTAATTAATGTATTTTTAAGGTATAGCATTTATCATATAATTTAAAATCAAGAATCCAAATATTTTTAAAGGAAGTATTTCTGCAAATAATATTTTTCTTAGCATCTTAACATCCAAACTCCGCTTGTTCACAAGATGACTTAATCAGCACCATATCAGAGACAGCTTGCTGTGTTTACCATTGTTGGTTGGGCCGGCATATGTCCAAAACAGTTGGAATGAGAAAAACAGCATTGACTTGAAGCCAAACTAAAGAGGATGGGGGTAGGGGAAGAGTTCTTCAGCTACTGAACAGGACCAAATGCTTTGGACAGTATAGGGTACTTCTGTAGAAAATAAAAAGCTGATGGAAGGAATTTTTTAAGACAAATAAAGGTTCAGTTTATATTGTATCTAAAAGCACTGAAATAATAAAAGTAAATTGCTGTTGTGGCTTTAATTTTACTCATATAAACCTTTGCAAATAATGTTATGTTGTTATGTTAACCAAAAAAAAAAAAAAAAAATTCTAAGGTACTTAAATTGCAGATTGTTTTTTTCCAGTTTTTGTTCAACTTTAGTTGGTTTTCTTGTTTCTAATTCATGGCAATTTTATGTTACTTTATTAAGCAATGTGGGTGTCTTTGAATATCTATCATATTTGATGGGATCAGAATAATATTTCTTATTTTTCTCAAATTGGATATTGTATTGCTCTATAGTAGCACTTTGTAAGTGAGGAAAATGTTTATCCTTATTTTCGTAAGTAATGAACTACAACATGTATATATTTTCATTCATTACACCCCACTGAGAAACAACTCTTGCACAAAAAGATAAATTTTCAATGAAACAGAACATGGAAAGTACTGTTTTGCTATTTACAATGGAAGATTTTAGGAGAAATTTCCAAATGACACAGTTAAAGGAATAAAATAATTTTGGCCATACTTGAGTTTTTTTATCTGAGACAAAGCCTGCTTCAGGATAATTTTTAATTAGATAAAGCTTTTCTAAAATAGTTCCTGGTTTATATTTTGTCGTTTTCTCCTATTTGCTAGGAGTCCCTCTCTTTTTCTTTTTCTATGTTCAAAAACTGCTCTCTTGGTAATTGATTTACCTGAAGAGGCCAACAACAGTAGTTGCCTCTCTCATGATATAGACTTACTGATAGAGACTAATATATGATTTCAGGGTGGGGAGAAAATAGCCTTGGTACTAGAAGAGCTTTGGGAATCATTACTTCAGCCTCTTCATTTGATTTGTTTTGTGCATGAGGAACCCAAGGCCCACAGAGGTGGAGTGATCCAAATTATGACCAGGGACTCAGTTTTCTTTCTGTCATGTTCTGTTTATGTCCTTTGGCAGGATATTGGGCATTAGCCAGTGACTGAAAAAAAAAGATGGATTGTTAAAGTAATTTGTTCATTTATTTTCTGAAACACCTATGTCCCATGATTAAAAGAATGAAGTAAGACAAAGACTTGGTTTTAACAATATGACACTACTGATGAGCTTGGTGAAAGCATTTTCAGTATACCTTAGAAAGTAGAAACTAGGTCTGAACCCTGGGATTTGGAGGTGAGAGTGGATGGAGGAGGGATGCACTGTGTATTCAGAATCAGAAGCCCTCAGGCCCTGAGACTTAGTTATCAGGTCAAGTGTGTCAGGCCTGGCTTCCTCTTTGTTGGAGATGAGTTTTTCTTAAGAGGTGCCTTAGTCATTTATGCAAATAGACATCTGCTGTGCCAGCACCACCTGCTCTCCAGACATGCCCAGAAATTTCTGAACCTTGGATTTGACTAAATCTTGCATCTTGCCAAATTTACCTTGACAGGAATAAACCCAACTGAATAGCCTACAGCAATCTAACAGAAATATGCCAAATGTGGCAGGCTGAATTTCCTTATTGACCTAAGGAATTCTAAGGTTCTAGCTCTTTGCCCTTCCCACTATCTGGGCAGAGAGAAGAAACCTGAATAACCCCTGTACAAGTACATTTATTTTAGTATAAAGAAAAATTGCATGTTTTGTTTTTGTTCTCTTCTATTTCTTTTAACTAATATAATATTTATTTTTTATTTTGAGGATTATGAATTCCAAATAATTGATTTAAAGATTTTTTAAAAAATTACGAGAACTTAAAAATTTGGTACAACAAATGTGTTCTCAAGCTGCCAAATCTCCTCTACTGGTCTGATCTAAGTTATATTATGAATTCTGTGGAAAATAAAATCAAAACCATTGGGATTCAGAATGGCTTTGCTAAGCTCTGTGATTAGCAGTGTATTTCCTGTGATCTTAGGTTACATTAATTTAAAATTACATTAATATCTGGAAGAACATTTGGGTAACTATTTTTTTCCATAAGTTTTTTTCTTTTTTTTTTCTTTCCCTCACAATGCCTAACTACTAGGGCTATTTCATATGAGGCACCACATATATTTAGTGGTTTGGCTACAGATCTATCACTAGGGTATAATAGTCAACCTTGTAGTTGTATTATTGTAGCTTTGAGGTACAAGTGATGTTTCTTGAAAACCTCAAGGTTTTAAAATATTCAGTATGAACTAAATCAACGCACACATTATTAACAGAAATTTTAATGTCAAGTAAATACAATATCCTGTAATTTCTGAACATTCCTTTTCTAAACTTACTCAAATGTTGATTTCCATAAGATGTACTGGCCTTTTGAGTGTTCATATTATATTGTTTATATGTAATTTATTATTCATATATTATTCTCTTTATATATAAGATATATATGGAATTATAAGCAGTTATACACAGATAAGACAAGTCTTTATTTTACTAAAAGAAACTTTGATTGAACAAATATTTGCTCTATACCTAGCTTCGTTCAAGGTATTTTATCTCTTCCTCATGAGAAAGACAGAAATTAGAAGGAGAACCCACCTGAATCTCTTAGTATGGAATACAATACAATGACTTACATTGATCATTATTCTAAATTAATATTTACTGTGATTTTAAGTAAGCAAGATAAAAAAAAAGTAGCCCTTTAAAAAAGGTGTTATGTATATGGCCTTGAAAAAATTAACCTGTCTGCTACACCTTATCCTCACATGTAAAATGGGAATAATGATAAGGCTGTTGTATAAAATGAAAGAAATCCATGCAAAAAAATAGCATCTAGTGCTCAACACATATTGCTCACTTAAAAATACCATCATTCTTATTTATATTTTTGTTTTCCAGTTAACGGCTTAATACAAAGAGCTAATATCAAAATCTAATATTATCAATCTAGTGAAAATACTTAGAGCCCCTTTTATGTGGTGTTTTCTTCGTCAGCATAATCTGCTTCTTAATTATGTTTTATTGCAGCTGAAATAAATTGTGAAGGCTTTTAACTTTATACATAAAACCAGTAAGGTATAGAGTAGAGAGGTGGGTTGGAAATTTTATTATCACAGGAAAAAACTACTGTGTGAGAACAAAAATTAGTCGTAGGTTCTCTGCAGCAGGGTTTGGCAGACTCTTTCAGGGGCAGATAGTAAATATTTTAGGCTTTGCAGGCCGCACTGTCTCTGTCACATGACTCTGTAGCGCAAAAGCAGCCACGGACAATATAGTATTCTAATGAAGCATTATGAACATTGAAATTTGAATTTCATATAACTTCCACATGTCATGAAATCTTTTTTCTTTTTCTTTTTTTTTAACCATTTAAGAAAGTGAAAATTGGTCTTAGGTTGCAAGTGGTAAAAAAAAAAAAAAAAAAAACAGGGGAGGCTGGATTTGGCCCAGGAGCACAGTCTGTTGATCCCTGGTCTACTGAGTTCACTTCATTTTTAATACTTTAAATAACTTATTATTACTTTTGTTTGTACAAGTTGTACCACTTCAAATTATAGACTGATCATCTCAAAGCTATGCTTAAAATATTGAAAAGCATTCTGTAATGCTGACAGTTCTCTGAATACAGGCTATTTCTATAAACAGATAGTATGAGTTCTACCAGAAATAGAAATTTTAATGACAGCCTAATTAAAGAGAAGCCACCGAGAAAAATTATTACATTTTCTTATGCCAAATTATGACTGTAATTAATGCACAGATATAGACAAATTGATTTTTATTTATTTATATATTTTTAAAATTTTGATTTTCCAACTACTTCAGGCTCTCCTATGAGGTAGACCTTACCACTTACCTAATATATTTTGCCTTAATGGCTAGTTATCGTCTTTCACAATGCAAGGGAATCATGAACAAGAGAAAGATAAAAGCTCTGAAATAAAAATAAATAATAATAATGAACCAGCACAGTCTATTCTGTCAAATCTTTTCTCATATTGTCAAAAAACAGCTGCCTTTTCCTTTTTGTTACTACTTCCTTTCTTCAATTAAAAAACTAATATAAAAATTTATGAACAATACATTCAAATCTCATTAACACTATTTACAGTTAATTATGATTCAGGCCCTACCTCTGAGACAGCCCAATGGGATATAGTTAATCAGGTACTAATGATGACTTCATTACTAGGCAATCTTTACCTGTGAGTTAATAGATTCAGATTAGAGAGTAAGATGATTTTAAAGAATTGTCTAGACACTACAGAATTTTCTGTAGCTAAAACATAAAAGGTAAAATTCCAAATTTACAATTTCAAAATAGAAGATGGTTTTTTTAAAGGGCATTGAAACATACATGTTAAGAAAAATGCTTTGAACTCACCTAAAAATACACAAATGTCTCAAAATATGCAGAAATGCATTCCATTATACATCTCTCTGTGGTATATATTGGCAATTACAAGTAAACGCTTCTCATTACCTCTAAAAATAAAAATGTAATACTTTAACAAAAGCTTTTCAGTCACATTTATATCAAGGCAAACTCCAACATAAACTGCATAGAAATTAAATTGCATGCCTGTTGTGTGGAACTCAAGAGGAATAAGAGTGGAGTGGCTAACATCATGGATTCTGGATCTGTGTGGTGTGTGTTTTCTTACTCTTGCCATGCCACTCAGTGACCTTAGCCAGTTTCCTCTGTGGCCTCCGTTTTTCTCATCTGTGAATAAGAATCATAATCATGTCTACCCCATACGCTACCAGAGAGTACAATCTCATGGTGTTGTAAGAAGAATAAATGAATTAACATTTATTTTATAAAGCATTCAGGACAGTGTTTGGCACATAATAAATATCATATCGGTATTGACTCCATACTTTAAAAGAAAACAACTCTTTATACCGACCAACATTATGGTATTAGTCTTTGTTCTTACCCAGGTTTAGAAAGCCAAATTTAGAATTGGCATAGGAAAGTCACATTTTATTTGAATGCTCAAGCCCTGAAAACTTTGCATAATTCCAAGCTTGCATAATTATTTTAAAACTTACATACCCAAAGCTCTTCCTGACAAAGGATAGTTGAAATTTCTACTTTTGAGCAAAAAGTGGTGCCACCATGTGGCAATAACATAAACGCAGGTGCCAATGCATTTGTCTGGCTAGGTTTGAAATTATGCAATGTTGGATGAATTTTTATTTTTTAACATTTAACTTTTCCCACCAAATTGTATGTATGGAATGAAACTTTATTAATGATTTTCAGTTCAAAAACTTCAAATTTCCATAATTTCATGAGACATTAATGCATTATTCTTCAAAAGAACAGTAATGTAATTTACCTCAGATTTGAATTTGGCAAATTAAGAAATAATGCAGTTAGAATGGTGATTTTCAAACTGAATTCGATGGAATCCGAATTCCCAGGGAAAGAGCTACAGAGCAAGTGAGTGGAAGGGACATCAGTTCCTCCTTATTTGTTTTGTACGTTGGGACTATTCATAAGGGTTTTATTTTATTTTTTTCTAGTATTTTTTTTTATTTTTCAATGCCAGCTGATATACAATATTTAGTTTTAAGTGTACAGCATAGTGATTAGCCATTTATATAAGGTTTTATTTGAAGAAAATGTCTAGCTGTTTCAAGATTTTTTGTTTTGTTTTGTTTTTGTTTTTTAAAAGCCAGTGCAATCTTCTATCAGAAGGACTTTAAGACTTTGGTTTTGTAATAAAGATTCCTCTGAACTTAGGGGGAAAAAATGTGCATTGTTTAAAGTCTTATCCCCATTCTGCAGGACTGAAGATTAGAGAGTGGGAAATGAAAAGACATGCTTTGAATCAAAGAGGAGAAGGAAGGAAGCATAATGCATGCCATTTCTGCCCCTTTTCTCTTCCAACTAACCTTTTCAAGCATGCTATTGTCTTGACTACGTTAACCACTGAAACTTTCAGAAAATATTGAAATATTTTTTACTGGTTAAAGGTAGTTGTTTCTTACTGGTAGCACACAAGAACCAGTTAAAGCTCCCCCTGCCCAACAAAACAGAACACAGTTACATACTTCTGCAAACAAGATTTCCTGATAGAAGACTGGTAACATATTCTTTGCACACACATAAAAAAATTCTAAATAAACAAGTATAATTTGTCCAAAAGAACCTTATTAGAGAGTGGCATCTGCTGAGAATCACTTCTTTAATCAATATTCATTAAATTTAAACTTTTTATTAAATTTATATTTCCTGTCAGATTATGGAAAGACTGTAGAGTTAGAAGAAAATCCTCTTCCTCAAATTTTAGGTTTTTTTTAATAAGAATAAAGTTTTGTTAGTCATTTGTGAATGGTAATAATTTAGTATTTTTCTATAACTAGGAAGAAATATAAGTTGTAGAAAAATATAAGGGAAAGGAGACAGTTTGTTCCATATTTAGTGCAGTTCTTATAGGAGTCATTTTGCTCTAGCTCTCAGATCATGAGTGTTATATGTAACTAAACGAGTAAATTTTTTTAGATTAATACCTATATTTTCTATTTTAAAACACTAACGTTTTACCTCTACTGAAAGTTTCATTTACAGGTGTCATTATATAAGATTAAATTTTTATCTCAAATTACAAAATAATATGGATTAGGTTCTTAGCTCCTGTTACCTTGTAGTCACATTACTTGGTTTGATTTTGTTTCCATACTGCAAGAAGCTCAATGAAGCTTTTACTCCGTTCTCAAATAGTAAAGAACTAGCAAACACTGCAATGCTTTAGAACTAAGTGGGTATTACAAATGAGTTGGCAGTTCATGTTTGTGTTATGGTTTGTTATGACTGCTTAATTCAAAAGCATATTTGCAGAGAGGGAATTTGAATTAAGTAAATCAAAATAGTAAGGCTTTGATTAAAAAGTTAGCTTTCTTTAACTTAAATGTTGATATTTCAAGGCCTACTGATATTTTACTCATTTGTGGTTATTTTTGTTTCCTGTTCAGACCCCTGGGAAGTAAGAGGATAGTAAATCAAAGCCCAGATTGCTTCTTGCATTTATTTTCTTTTCATTTATGCCATGTATTAGTGCACTTTAAAGGAACTAAAGATGTATAACTTGAACAGAATCACTGTGAGGGAGAATAGTATTTCTGTACTAATCAACTTAAATAATTCTTGTTATAAAAATTCTACTTTTAATGTTTGTGGATTTATTAATTCTTTTTCTTTCATGATGTAATCATAAGTATTAGTATAAAATCAACTAAGAATACTTACATTGCTAACATAAAATTTGGAGACCATTGTCATCAAGCTGAGGTTGTATTACCTGTTTTCCCATTTTCCATTTTTGATGTTAGGCCCATTTAAATTTATGAATTTATTTTTTTCAGAAAAAAAAGTACCTTGCAAGACTGAATCAATCCTGCACATTTCAACGAAGGCTCTAGCACTTTTTAAAAAATCAATTATTGGTTATTTTAGATTAAATGTTAAATAATTTTGATTAATGACTTCAAAAGGATTTATTCTTTTGTATTTACATTTAGTAATTTAATTCTTCAATTTGAATTGAAGATTAAAAGCCTTCTTAGTTTACATTTACCAGTTCTAGTCTAATTTTCTAATAGTCTACCATGAGGCAATCTTTCATAAATTAGGCCATACTGTTTAGATAATTCAGGC
This sequence comes from Cynopterus sphinx, assembly GCA_030015415.1. Taxonomy (NCBI): domain Eukaryota; kingdom Metazoa; phylum Chordata; class Mammalia; order Chiroptera; family Pteropodidae; genus Cynopterus; species Cynopterus sphinx. Next base: position 16,089,263 of record CM057391.1, on the reverse strand, counting down.
TTGTGGCCTATTCTTGGTGATCCTACTGAGGCAAACAGCATGGATGAGTAAGTTTCATTTTACCCAAGTGCTCCCTTACCCCATTTTGATAGTTGTCACTTCTCAGCACACTGCATTTTAAGAGGCACATTGGGATCTTGGAAATGTAAAGTGACACCATACGTGGAAATTTTTTGAGATTTTTTTCACATATATAGTTACTACTGCCAGAAATTTATTCACTTATCAGTAACTTAAGCAGTCAAGTAATAGTTATCTGGAATTCAGATAGTCAAAAAGATGTAATACGTAATTTCTTTAGAATTTTAATTGTGTGTGTATGCATATGTGCACATGTGTTTCTAATTTATTTATGATTCTTATGAATGTCGTGTATTCATTCCTTCATTCATTCAAGACATGCATTGAGGCATTACTATGTTTTTATGCTATACTAGGAACTGAAAGTAGAGTCCTTCCTCTTATGGAACTTAGAATAATGGTGAAGGGAGATAGCTGGATAAATGTTATAAAAAGAATTGCAAAATGTAAGAGGAAAATGCAGTAAGACTCAGAAAGGCATCCTACATTAAATCATTTTTATGTAAGATATGAAGAAGCATTCTAGAAAAATGGGGTGGGGTTTTAAGAGGAGAACATATATAAAGAATCTCGGAGATATAGAAGAGCATGGTGTATTTAAGAAACTAAAAGATCAGTGTGACTCATGTTAAGTCAGTATATCTGGTATCGAGGCTAGAAACACAAGCAGAAAGCACAGCAGAGAGGGACAGGCCAGCCATGTTAAAGATGGGGATTCCACTGATGGGTTTTAGCCAGTAAAGTGACAGAGGACTGCTTTAGTGAAACAAGGAGTGTTAGTGGAGGGAATCTTGATGAATCTAAAAGAATTTTTGAATAAGAGTAATTTTCAAAAAAATATTTGAATAATAGAGTAGAAAAGATCATTCCTGTTGAGTAGATATGGATAATAAACAGGAAAGAGAAGAGTCAAATATTTTATGTTCTCCTCTGGCTGCAATAAGTGACACCAGAGATACTGGAGAAAGAGCAATAAGACAGCTAAGTGGAGAAAGCCAATAGTAGTTACATACATTTGGAATAGATGTTTAGGCAAGAGATATAATTGTCACCATATAGGAAGCAAATTAAGTCTGGGAATAGAAGAGAACCCTATGGAGAGTCCTGAGAGAAAAATTGAAGAGAGCCCAGGTAGAACTCTGTAGCACTGATATCATTGCCTCAATGTGTCACATTTTCTACATAGGTTTATGGGTTGATCTTTCGCATCAGAGTAGGAGTTCCTTAAAAGTAGTTCCTTACTTCTCTTGCTGACTAACAACTGTTTTGATATTTAATAGGGCTTTACAAATATTTGCTAAATAAAGGAATGAGTGAAAAATATGTCGCCCTGATAATACTGCAAAAACAATGACTTAAATGTTATTTTAGAAGCATGCAGTGCTAACCCTCTCTGATACTTTTTTGAGATGGTGTAATACTTGAAAACATACTGCAGTGTAGTTCTAATGCAAAGGGCTAGAGGAACAAGATATAAACAGGCAGTGTTAAAAGGAGGTGCAAGATTTCAGAAGAGAAGCATCAATGTGGTTTCAATAGATTTCCATCAACTTTATGAAGTTGAAGAAAAAAAGACTTTAGTTCTATTTATTCCCCAAAGTCTATGGATTTTATCTGAAAAACTCTCTCCAGTGATCAACATAACCAATGATGAGGAAGTGAGAGTGAAGTGAGAATTGGGAAACCCAGGAGCCCCTCAATGCTGTACCAGAGCCAACTTTAAGATTCTTCAAGGTTGGAGTGACATGCCACACTTCAAGTATGATTAGGACAAACTATAATAGATATTCTTCTACCCAACCCCCAGGACATCTTCCATTTCTGTTCAAAAAGGCTCACAATGAAAACTACTCTTACGTTAACCAACCAGATGATCAGTAGAATTGCATATGTACATGCAAGTAGTTTAATAGAGACAATACAGATAATTTCCTAATTGGTAGTGTCACTTCATTATTCCTTATTGATTTTCGTTTACCCTAAAGGTATATAAACAACAGGACTAGGCAACACAGACCAGAAAAAAAAAAAAGATGATAATATATCTGGCACTCCCTGACAAACTAACATCGGTCTACCCCTTGCTATTGAGCAGAGTTTTGGAGATACCATGGTATCCTTGGAACATTTGTGGGTATACTTTAATAGAACCAGCCTGATCTGGCAAAGGCTGCAGAAAAGAAACAAATGTGAAAAGATGAGCGAAAGATGTCTATTCCTGCTGAAGTGTTACATGAAGTTCTATAGAATTTGCCATGTAGCCTAAGTTATTATCTTCCTTCCACTTGGAGGAAGCCCTGATGACATGTATCTGAGGCAGCTGTTCCACATTTTTTATGAACTCTGACCTATTGATGTGACTAGTCGATTGGACGATGTTAAAGCAGAAAACAGCACAGCAGGCAGACGTTTCCAGTGGGCAGTCAACAGGCCCAAACTCTCACAGATTTCTGTGCTTGAAAGAAAGAACAGAAGAAGCTGAACAGATGATCAGAGCAACATTTGTTTCTCCGCAGATCTAAAAATTGTAGTTCATATGTCTCTTGCCGGTGGTTGTGGACAACCATTTCCTTGGTATAAAGAACTTAATTTTCATATCACCCGGCTCTGGGAGGCACTGGTGATGCTATGCCCCAAGTTGTAGCTGCTGTAACTATGAATATTAACTCAGTAAAACACGGTTCCAGTTTTTAATGCATTTTTTTTTAATTTCAATTTTTAACTAAATAGACAAAAATTGGTGGTGAGATTGTGCCTATGGCAGTGTGTGTGTGTGTTTGCGTGTGTGTGAGAGAGAGAGAAAAAACATGTAGTATTCCCTATACCGCTTTGAGATTTCATTTCACAGGAGCAACCTGAACAGTATTTAGCCATAGTTGTGATAGTCATAAATGATCAAAATTGTGCATTCTTAGATATTTTTCATATGTCAGGGGTGCCCAACCCCTAGGCTATGGACCCTTACCAGTCCGTGGCCTGCTAGGAACCAGGTTGCAACAGCAGGAGGTGAGCATCAGGCTGGTGAGACAACCTTCATCTGTATTTACAGCCACCTGCTCCCCAGCACTAGCATCACTGCCTCAGCCCCACCTCAGATCCTCAAAAATTAGAGTCTCATAGGAGCAGTGGTCCCTTGTGCCAGAAAGATTGAGGATCCACACTGATCTATGGGGTTTGCAAGTTTGTTCATTAAAACATTCTTAAAATGGATGGCTTTTTGTTTGTAAACCAGCTGATAAAGTAACAACCAAAGATTCCTGCTTTTGAACACAGATAAATTCTTCCTACTTATCTATGCTAGAAATAGCAGCATCTAAAGTGAAGAATTAAGAAACATTCCAAGGCTACTAGATTGTCCTTAGTACTCTGAATTCACTCTTTAACGGTCTTAGTATTTAAAAGAAAAACATTGGTCACAAATTTTTACCTCCCAATGTTCCTTCCCTTTTCTTTTTTCTTTTCTTTCTTTCTTACTTTTATTTATTTATTTTGCAATTTTTTTTTTGTCACAGAAATTTAGAACAGGTGTGTATGTTGCTTATATAAATGTAATTATCATTAACATCTGTATGATCTGAGAGTTTTATTTTGATAAGGAAATTTTTCATTTCTATATTTATTAAAAACTAGAAACTATTTCTAAAAAAGTGCATGAGTTGATAAAACAGAAGGAGGAATAACAATCAGAATAATTTGGGAACACACTAAAGAAAGAATGAATATGACTTTGTAGGGTGGTAATTAAGATTAATTATGATATAACGTGGAAATATTCTGAATGGACATTTGATATTAGGATAATAACATACACATAAACATATGTTGGTATGTATTTGAAATCTAAGACAAACTGGGTAAATCCAAATAAAGTTGAGATTACTTCTCAGCCTTTTGGCTAAGATCAAGTGCAGATAAAGTTATGAGGTCTTGAGATCTGTTAAGAAAATATGACTTATAACCACTGTTAACACTAATATTTGTTGTCATCAGCTTTCTTCTAACTTATGTATCACTGGCCACCTGTTCTAAGTAATTTGTAAGGAGTTTAATTGTTCCTAGACATGAAATGTTGTGAACGAGGATGATTCCATCTCTCCACTGCTAAAACTGTGTTAATTTTTCCTTTTAAGTTGATTATTTCTAATTATGATAATACAGCAGCTGTGGACAATGCCCTTTCTTTCACATTCTGTGATATGAAAGGGACTGTAACTTGTTGAAATTGGGTGTTGTTACTGTTATTATTCCTGGGGAAGCTTATTAGCCTGTCACTGAAGATGTAAGAAAAATCCATCATTCGTTTTGGAATACGATGAGTCTTTGTCACCCACAATGCAATTAATGTTAAAAATAGAAAGAATGACTATGATATGATTATGATTAGCCAGAGATGAGCTATTGTCCAAGTAACAGACACCAATCCAGCAGGCCAAAGATGACCTACACAGAACCATCAGTTTGCTGATTGCCATTTCTCTCTGAGTTTGATGAAATATTCATGCCTTTGCTCTCCTCTCTGCAAGCACTATTGATTTCTTGTATAAACGGTGCTATATTTAGTCTAGACAAATGGAATGTGGATTGCTGCTGAATAAATTGGATGAAAGACTGGGATCTTGCCTGCCGCTTTCTCTCAGTCTTGGGCAATTATTTATAATCAAGAGCAGTTTTTGTAAGTTGAGGGTGATTTTTCACAATTTAGTGATTAGTCTCTGAACAAAGGCAAGCAGTTAGACAAATCATTTCTGTTGGGATAGCAGGTTAAGAAGTCAAATTACCCTTTGAGGTTTACAATAGCTATTTTGGAGAGTTCTGGAACATTTTTTCCTTATCTTTTTTGGGGATTATTTTTTTAGGGGTTTGATGTTTACAGTTTACAGATAATAAGAATACCAGCAAGAAGAAACTCCAGAGTCTCTCAAAATTTTACATTTGTCTTTACAGGGCTAAATTTCTGATTTTTGTTTATTGGGATTTTCATATAAAGACTGGAGGCTTCAGTTTGGGTTTTTTAATGTAAAAATAAAATATATCATTAACAGTCATGGCTTTTGGTTGGAATTATGCCAACTATAAATTAATGCTCAAAATCTCATGTTACTGCAACATCTTGACAGAAAGTTCTAAATTGGATGCTGCAACTAGCGATCACATAGGCCATCATCCTCCATTTAGTTTCAGACTTGGCTCAATTAATATCTTCCTTTCACAAATGTTTTAGAAGATATTGTCCACTAAACTATGGTTTATTAATAAATTGTTTTACCATTTTCATTAAAGTGCCATTGCCATCAATATAAGCTTCTGATTGATACACTGAAAAATCACTGGCATCAGCAACCCAAGACTGATAACAGGCCCTCATCCCCACCCTGCTCATAGGCATACACACAGGACTGTACACACACGCCCACACTTTACATGATACACAAGGACGTTAATATTTCCTTGACTTCTATAGACAGGATTTGCAGCCTTGATTTCTATAGACAGGATTTCTGTTAGGCTTTCTTGACTCCGAAAATATCTCTTAAGTCTACATGGACTTAACTTTGTAGGTCCCAACCTAGAATCTGGAAAGCTAAGTTACTTACAATAGTAGTCAGAGCATTAGATGCACTTTGGAAAAAATATAGAAAAGTAGAGGAGGAAAATTATTCATACAGCCATCTTCTGCTCTGTATTTCACCAGTCTTTACTGTTAAAATTCAGAGACTAATGTAGTTAGAACCCCCCTAAATGGTATGCTCTGTGAGGGCTGGAATTATTGCTTTTTTTTTTTTACTGCTGAACCCCAGTATCTAGAATTACACCTGAGAATTTAACATTCTTAATGAATATATGTTGACTAAATTATATTTAGCTCATTTAAAAGAGTTATAGGATATACGTCACTTTTATTACTTTTTTCATGTAATAACATTTTTCATTTTTCTGTAAACTTTTTTTAATGATTGCATGGTTTCCACCAAATGGTCATGACATATTTTCCTTAGACATTTCCTTGTAGTTGATTATTTCGATTAAAAATAATACTTCAGTGAACAATATGGCATTGAACTGTTTCTTCTTCTGTATTATCTCCTTAAGATGTATTCCTAGAGTTGTCAAACCTGAACCAAATGACAGAAATATTTAATGCTCTCTGATACATGTCACCAAATTGTTTTTTAAAAGTTTTAAACCAGTTGGTACTGCCATTTGCAACATATAATCGTCTATTTGGTCATATGCTTATCTTATACAATGGGGTGTTATATATATATATATATATATATATATATATATATATATATATATATATATATACATGTGCATATAGATGAATCATATATATGATATTTAGTAATTAGAAAATGATGCCCTATTTGATTTAAAATTTGCATTTTTTTACTACTGAAGGTAAATTTTTTGTGTTGTTTAGCTATATCCCTTTATTTACTTTTTCCATTTTTCTAGATGTTTTAGTGTTTTTTCTAATATTTAATAGAAAGCATATAAAATTTTATTTTCATACTTGCTCTTAATATTTGTATTTTGTTTGCCACACAATGCTGAATTGTTTTAAGATATAGGAAATTTCCATTTTTATGTAATTAAAAAAAAACAAAAGCCTTTACTGAGGGATGTGTGTGCTAATGTCTTTTATTGGATTATTTTATTTAATCCTTTTTTTTTTCAATTTTATTTTATTATTAGTTTCAAGTACACAGTACATTGGGAAGACATTTATATAGTTTGTGGAGCAATCCCCCTGATTACTCTTTCTCTCCTCTGGCTCTTCACTTAGCCATTACATTGATATTAATTAACTACATTCCCTGTGCTGTGCTCCCCATCCCCATGACCCTGTCTCTATCAATGACTAATTTGTACTTCTTTAATTTGTTTAGTCCTTTTAACAACTCTATATTGTTATCATTTACTATAATTTTCTCCATTTTACATATGAGGAAACAGACCTAGAGAATTTAAATGACATATTCAGGGTTATACATCAGAAGGATGGGAGGAGGCATTTAGATTTTAGAGCAAAAGTTGAAAATTGGCAGCCTATACATGTCAATGTTTATTATAGATGTTTTGAGTTTTTTTGGGGGGGAGGTGGAGTAGAGGGTTCTCACAGTGTTTAAACCTTTTAAATTATTTAAAATTGAAAATTAGGTGACTTCTGCCTACTTTGGATCTGTCTTATCTTTTTTTTTTCTTCACCAGTATTCGGTTGGACCTCAGCAGTGGCTGACCACTTTAGATGAGTCACACAATCTAGTTCACCATTGTTTCCCCTCCAAAATCTCAATTGTCTTTACTTAAACATGTTTCATTCAACTACTTTGATTCCTGTGGGCAAGGATCTTAGTCAAAATGTTTTAATGACCATTTTGGCTAAGCATGTATTAACCAGAATGTATGCTAGCCATAGACATGTAGATCTGCATATCTCTTCTGTCTGCGAGCTTTTGTGCTTACACCACTCGTAGACATTCTGGTAGAAGTTGTGTTAAAATTTTAAACACATTATCACATTTAACTTTTATAATTTTAAATATCTGTAATTATTCTCCAATCATCTAAACTTTCTCCAGTGGCTTGATTGAATAATTGTTTTAATCTTCATGTTTTTTTCTGCCTTGTTTATTTTAGAAGTAAGGTAACAGATACAGATTATGACCATTTAAAAACCAGCATTTCGAAGCTTGGCTATTTTTATTTCTTGATATTTGGTCCTGACACCATTGCTATGGTTGATTAATTAATTTCACCATTTCTCACATTTTAGCATACAGATTTGTATTTTTTTTTTGTTAGGTCTGATAGCCCTCCAAATGTATTACATTAAAAAATTTGTTCTTAAGAAATATATCTTATAATAAATTTTCTGACTCCTATTACAAACCAGAATGTTCACACATATACAACTTAAGTTGTGTTACAAGTTTCCTATTATCACATGACATCTTTTGGTCCTAGGTTGACTTGACTTTTTTAAGTGGTCCAGTAGAATAAGTTTTATGAACAACTTTGTGCCAGCGTATAATTGTAGTTATCTCTTTGAAAAGGAAATGTGGAAAATTCACGCAGAGTATATATTGCTGGGTAAAAATTAGGTCCATTTTTATATATCAAAATTGATATAAAAAACTACCTTTTATTATCATTGTAAATAAATGACTAGATTTGTTAATGTAAAGTTTGTTGTACATGATACAGTGTCTTTTATTGTTTGTGTCCTAACCAATGTGCTAATTTTCTATTCTTTATTCTCTCTTTTTTCTTATGATTTCTTCAGTGGATGTGAAGTCAGAGGTTCCTGTGGGCCTGGAGCCCATCTCCCCATTAGACCTAAGGACTGACCTCAGGATGATGATGCCCGTGGTGGACCCTGTTGTCCGTGAGAAGCAACTGCAGCAAGAGTTACTCCTCATTCAGCAACAGCAACAGATCCAGAAGCAGCTTCTGATTGCAGAATTTCAGAAACAGCATGAGAACTTGACACGGCAGCATCAGGCTCAGCTTCAGGAGCACATCAAGGTAGCAAATGTTTCCTTGCCTCTGATCTCTTCATTCAGGGAGCTGGTATCATCACATGGGCATAAGAAGGTGCACAGGGCGGAAGGTTCAATGTGATTAACATATGCAGGTATGGCTAGTAGGAAATCGTGTTTGCACTGGTGAAAACCTGGGGTACAAGTGGTAAGAATGCTGACTAAAAACTTGCTCTGATTCTTTGAGAGGCCTCTAGCACTCTTATCCTTTAGTTTGTAGTTTCAACAGTGGGGAATAGTCACTTCTCACCCTTTTTATATTCTCTTCTACATTTTTTTTTTCATTTGCCCCATCTGCTCTCCACCAAGAAGAACCATGAGCCTGGGAAAACCCATTTTATATTTCTAAAGAAGATGTTCATAGTATTTATCAGAAAAGATTAGTCTTTTTGTATGAAGCAAGAGCTTTTTTTCCCCCTAATACTGTTTATGGAAAATATCTCATAATGTATACATTCAAAATAATAACATAAAAAGCTCAAGAGAATTATATATAAAGAAACTGGTACAATGGTTTTAGTATTTTTATATGAGTCTAAAAGACTATAAATAATAATTTATTGAAAGAATTTTGAGAGTAGTTGGCTATTTGAGGCCCAAGTTGTTTAAATTATTCTAAGAGAAATATGTCTCTGTCCCAGAATTTTTTATGATAGACTAGGTATTTGTCAGAATATTTAAGATGTGTCTGTGTATCTATTTCTTCTCTTATATCTTTAGAGATAAGTATTACTGTAGCTTTATATGTAAAATGCCTTTCAACTTCCTGACAAAGACATTTAAAACAAAGCTATTTTTGTCTGATTAAATACATGTCTAATTTGACTTTATTATGACAGTACTATAAAGAGCAAATATTTATAATGAAAAATTTTATGTCATGCCCAACTCCTTCAAAGTGACTTAAATGTGTTAATTTATTGATATAATAATGTTATATTATTTTGTATTAAAGACACTTGATATATTGCATATCAAATGCAAACACATTTATATGGGGTTAATATAAACAACTAATCTATGTTAATATTTATATATTTTTATAATATTAATATTACTGCATCTGAGCAGGTTCCTATGTTTCTTGTTTTATAAGATACGTCCTTAGACTAGAAGGACTATTTTATCTTATTTTCCAAAAAACACTTTTCAATGTCTAATATAAATTGTAATAATTTTTTTTCTTTTAATAGTGAACTTTACTAAAAGAACTCTTGAAATTTATTGATCTAAAAGTTACCTTAAAAATGAGAGTGAAGATTTTGGTTTTTTGTCTTCTGGAATCAGTCATTCATGGCTATATTTTGTAGTATAGGAAACCTTTATTTAGTTTATAGACTTATTTTTCAGTGTTTTCTGAAGCCTTATTATTTGACCTTTTAAAAAGTATTAGGAATATTGATGTCTAGATCTCCTTATTCATTCTCGGCAAGTTACGATAGCAATGTTAATGAGTAAAATTTATATTCTTTGCCATATTTAAGTAGCCACATGGTTTATATTGCTGTGGTAGGTGAGCGATGTTGCCCCAAATACAAAGCCATATTGATGTTACTGCTCTGCTTCTTTTTCACTTATGTTTGATGCCTTTTGTAATTGTAAAGATCAATATAAAATTTTTGAAGTAATTTATTGTTTCATTTTACTCAAATGTTCATAGTAGCAAATAGGTAATTAGTTGTTATTTTGTCCAAAAGTAACATGGTAGGTTTACTAACAAAAATATTGGAAGAGAGAAGTTTCTTGAAAGAAAAAGGATTCTGAGGTAGCTAAAAAAAAATTTAGCTTTGAAATAATTTTCCAAATTAATAAGTTGTTTTTTCAGACACTAAAGACATACTTAAAATTTCCTTTTAAGTTTTAAGAAGGTTTTGCTTTAAATTTTTTGTTTTTATTTAACACTTTTTAGGGGTAAAGCTAAAAGTTAATACTTTTAATATTCATTTAGACTTTATTTTCATGAGGAAGACAGTGCATGATGCTTTATTTATATTAGCATTTTGAATCTTGACTTTTATAATCAACATCTTGAGTGAGTTGCTGTTATCCCATTTTTCCACATTGTAAGCTGAGGCAGAGAAAAAATGCTATAATTTGCCAAAGGTCACACAGCCAATAAGTGGTACTTCCAGTATTTATAGTCCTGCCTTGTCTGTCTCAAAAGCTGTCAAACTTTCCTGCCTCCCTCCTGGACCAGAACATATGAAACTGAAGGGGTGAAGTTTTGTTTCCCCATTCCACAAAGCCTTTTATCTTTATTTTTATTATATTTGAGCATAAATTTCATAGTTTAGGTACCTATCTAATATTAACAGCAAATGATACTACCTTTGTTAGTATCGGGAGAAAAAAATAGTAATAATTAAAATTTTGATGGTTCAAATTTACAGACTGAATTTCATATACATTATGGACGTCATGTGTGAAGGCTATTATTTCTCTTACATAAGAGGAACCAAGATTCTCAGTGGTTTACTAAGTTGTCTGGATCTCATATCTAATAATGTCAGAATATAAGTAGAACCCAAAGTTTCTAGTTATTCCTCAGTAGGCAAATTTACTATTATCTATTGATATCTATTTATCAGTCTAAGAGAAAACTGATATCTCACAACAGTTATTTAGAATACTTCATATTATTTATTGTTTGGAAGTGAATCCAAGGGATGCAGACAACTGAACAATAATGCATCAAAGTACAGTTTAATAGAAGTGATGTCTTCTTGACCAGTCTCTCTAATCTGAAGGTTTTTATGTGATGGAAGAACAAACCAGAATTCTGCTATTTTGAGAAAAGAGCCTCTTATCAATATTATTAAGAGCCTCTTATTAATCTCTTGAGAACCTTCTCTGTAAGATTTTGAAATTTTTAACATTCATTCTATTTCAGATTCACTTCTCCCGAATTAACTCATTTCTCACCATTCTATTCAGTTTGATTATTTTCACACCATTTTTTGAAATAAGAAATGAAGATTTTACTTCTTTATTTATAATATGAGAGACAGTAAAATAGACTTCTGGGCAGTTCCTGCCTTTGTCTGTTTCATATATTTCAGATTACAAAAAAAAGTTATTCAGGGAACTAAACATCTGAGTGAATTTTTGATGGGACAGAACAGGTAATGAAACTACCTAAAAACTTGCTCATGAGTGACATTAAGACTATGACATTAACTGCTTGTCTTTAGATTTCAATAATTCACCCCCCAAAAGTGGGTAAAAATGTAAATAAATACAAAGAAGTTCCAAAAGCTCATACATAACATTTTTATTTTGGTCAGTGATGACTATAAAGCCTAAAAAAATTGCACACTCTCATGTCTTTCTCTTCTCGCAAGTTGCAACAGGAACTTCTAGCCATAAAACAGCAACAAGAACTCCTAGAAAAGGAGCAGAAACTGGAGCAGCAGAGGCAAGAACAGGAAGTAGAGAGGCATCGCAGAGAACAGCAGCTTCCTCCTCTCAGAGGCAAAGATAGAGGACGAGAAAGTAAGAGGCACTTGGGTGAAAGATGGACTCTCTTCCCTCATCTTTAGCTGATCGCCGTGCAGAAAGAAGCCTGATAAAGAGTGGAATTAAACTTATCAAAATCGTCTGCATATAGCTAAGAGAATAAATTGCAAACCCAAATGTAGAGAGCTTTGATGCCACATATCAGCTCTCTGCTTTCAGTCTGCAAAGCATTTCAGGAAGTAAACATAGCATTGTGTGGCAAAGATACTGATTTCTGTTGTTTTGAATTTTAAAAATAGTATTATAGTAAAGTCATCTAGCTATGCCACACTGTTTAATAATAACCTTACTGCTACATTTTCTCCCTATACGTTTCTCTGGCTCAAGTAATAATAGCTCTGTAAGTCAAGCCTTGCCTCCATTTAGTTTTTGAGTTCCAAGACTTTGGGAAGATTTAAAGCAGAACATTTGTTTAAAAAAAAAAAAACTGTCCACAAGAGGGAGACAGATCCAAATAATTCCTCTGTGTGAGGTCAGTTCAAAATCAGGTTGTTGCAAGGTTCAAAGCAGGATGACTTGAATTGAAATTGCCAGCAGTGTTTATTTGTTTAATGCTCAAAAGAGTTTTTCAAAAAGTTTTTCAAAAAAGTGATACAAAAAAAGATCATTTAATGTGTTCGTTCAGTCACTTATGTGGTTCTGCAAGATTCTTGATTTTTAAAAAGCAGTGTTCTGTTCCTCAGCAGTATTTTTAAAGTTTAGAAAAAATAAATAGTATTAATCTGAGATTCCCCTTTCTATAAAACAATTTTTAAAAAGTATTGAAGTTCTTTTAAAAATTGGTGCTTTAATCAATAGTTACAAAATAATTAATTTGCTATTTTCTAAAGTCTATTTAGACTCTGGTTTCTTCTTTTAATAGGAAAAGTTCATTACTGTGACCAGTGATATTACTTCTTAATTTTCGCTAAATACTTTAGAGTCGTGAAAGTATCAAACCCCAAATCAACATCCGTTTCTATATGCATGTGTTTCAGGGGCAGTGGCAAGTACAGAAGTAAAGCAGAAGCTTCAAGAATTCCTGTTGAGCAAATCAGCAACGAAAGACACTCCAACTAATGGAAAAAATCATTCCGTGAGCCGCCATCCCAAGCTCTGGTACACGTATGTTCAGTGTTTGACTGTTTTCAATTCCTGGGTCATGAACATAGGTTGTGTATTTAGCCCACCTGGGCACAGACCGGGGGCTTACTAGTTCTCAGCTATGTGGCTGTGGCAAGGTCCTTGACTTCTCTAACATCCAGTTTCCTATTCCATAAAAAGAGGACAATAATGGTACCAGTCCTCTAGGCTTTCTGGAAAGGTCCTACAGAATAATGTGGTGAAGTGTGTAACAGAAATAGGGCTTAATCAATGTTAACAAGTATCCTCTTGTGAGCCAGGAAGAATCTATGTTCTTTGCTGAATGAATAACTGACAAATATGGGTGGGGCATCGAAATTGGTTTGTATTTTGCCGTTTTCTATTCTTAGATGGTGCATCTGACATTTTTACAGTTATTTCTGAAGATTTGGCAGGTTTAGATTTTATTTTATTTGGCTTGATATAAGATGGAGCTCTGAGCTATTTTTAAAAGTCCAGAAGATTTTTTATTTAAAAAAAAAAAGTAAGGGGGAAAGAAGACGAGAGAGGGAAGGGGAAGAAAGAGAAGGGAGGTGCTTAACTAAATAAATCCAAGTCTTCAGTAACTAGTTTCCCCTGTCTTTATCACCTTATTTATTCCCACCCTGTTACATGAGAGATTAGCTTCTGATACATAAGCGGACAAAACAAAACAGTGCGATGTTATGGTTTTTATGGAACCAAGTTTCCCCAAGTTCAGTAAAGAAATACTATGTAATACACAATTCTTCTTTCTGTAAAATACAAAGGACATGGGTTTTTTAAAAATCAGGACAAAACTAACAAGCAAAACATATTTTAATAATACACTAACTGGTGATAATTTGATTTCTCCCATTTTATAAATGTTTTCAGAATGACCATAGGATTTTAAACTTACATATTTTTTAATCCTTTACATCATAAAGATAAGGGAGTAAATATTTTATTACACTGTGATACTGAAATTGTAAGCATCACAGGATTTCTATTTAAAGCATTATTATACTTATAATTCTATTTTATTTTTCTCTGATTCCAAAAAAGCTAACTGAGGCAGATTCCATAATGCTGTATAAATACTTTTTCATGGTTTACCTAATTTCTATCACACATGTTAGTTCACTTGAGAACCAATCCCTGAAGAAAATTTTTCAAATGTTCAACCAACATCACAAAGTATTTATAAAGAAATACCATTTTATTATCTAAAATTACATACATAATTTATAACCAATTCATATTCTTTCTAAGTTAAAACCTGTTTTAAGAAGAGATAATACCTTTTTGGAAGGGCACAGAGGGGCAACAATTACATGCAAACAACTACATGCAAACAGTTACATGCAAACAGCTGAAAATTCTATAGCTGTTCCCTTGTCTTAATCATGACTTTCAATGTTACTTAGCAATTCTTTCTTGTACTGAACTGAATTTCAGTAGGGTCCAACTCCAGACAACCATAAATTATTAACTTATAGAATCTGAATGTCATACTTTTTTCCAGTTATGGCTAGATGAAATATCCTTAAACCAGATAATTCTTGAGAATGTGTGATTCAAATAAATAGTACTGGTAGAATGATCACCTTGGTAGTGATACCATGCCCTAGCCATTGTTTTCTTCATTTATAATAATTACAGGTATTTATAACATTGGTTAGTCTGTGTTCCATCCTGTAAACTATTCTTCAGTAGTGCAGTTGTATCTCCTTTACTGTGTTTACGTAGAAAAGAGAAAACATTTTGAAAAATCAAAATTATTTTTTTAAATCACAGTCATCTGAGGCTGGTGTACATGTACTTTCATGTAATATCTAACAATTTTTAAAAAACGAAGTCATTCTGTGTTTACTTTTACCTTGTTTATTCTACATTGTTGACAGAAAAGGATTCAGATGACGACTTTTTCAATAGCATGACTCTTAAGAAAACATACACAATAGTCTCAGATTATCAAAACTCAGGATCTTGGTGGATTCTCTCTCATAGTAAAACAAACTTTTCTATGTAACTGTGTGACCAAACACATAGTGGGCATTCTTGAGTCCTGCATCATTCCATAACATACTGCTAAAGTGAACTTGGTTACATGAGGCTGTGGTTTGTACACACTAAAAAGGAAGAACATAAACAGAGCTGAGACACATGTATAGCATGTACAATTGATTATTCCTGACCAACATTGCAATAAAAACTCCAATGCAAATGGTGGACCCTCTTTTTTTCTTTTGTAGGGCTGCCCACCACACGTCATTGGATCAAAGCTCTCCACCCCTGAGTGGAACATCTCCATCCTACAAATACACATTACCAGGAGCACAAGATGCAAAGGATGATTTCCCGCTTCGAAAAACTGGTAAGCTAGTGTAACAGAAGAGTCCATTTATTCTTCCATAGCATACCTGTAGTTTCATTTTGCCATGCCTCTAGCGAATCTATGATCAAAGGCTTTGATTTTAGCCATTATGCTCTCTGCATCCCTGTCCTCAGAATAAATAAATAGTATGTGGAGGCACATTTACACATGAACAGAGACACATACACACACATATATACCTAGTTCAATATGAGTTGATTCAGTATATAATCCAATTACATTTTTTAATTTAAAAGTTTATCATATTTGGATTTTAGACCAATTGTCTTATTAGCAGTAAATAGTAGAATTAAAGAAAATAGAAATTTGATTTCTCAGAAAATTTAAAGCTTTTCCATTAATAAGAACTTCTATCATATTCACCATTAATCCAGTTTCTATTAAGCTACCATCATTTACTACAAAAATTGAAATAATAAACATTATTTCTTACACATTTTAAAATCCTTAAATTTCAGTTAAGTGGAAAAAACATAAGGCCAAAGCTATTTTCTAAGTAAGTGACTTGCCTAATGTCTTACAGATTATAGGAGAACTCAGAGTGAAGTTTCCTACCTAATAATCTCAAGTAATTATATTAAAATTTGCTTATGGGAATTGGAACAGTGAAGCTTCTATTTGGAATTTAGTAAGCAGTCCTATGGTTCTAAGGCCTGTGTTTGTTTTCCCATCTTCTCCTTTTATAATCCTCTGATAATGTCCACATCTTATGTGTTATATGTTCTTACCTCTATAATAAATATATTTAGACTTTAGCAAGATATAAGCATAAACAGCCTTTGTGTACTTTCTGTTCTAAGTCTTATGATGTTTTCCAAACATGGCTCTTCAGAGAAAGTTGTAAATTAAAAAAATTCTGTATCTACAATTGATCTGAAAAGTTATTCAGAGAAGATAATTTGATCTATTTTATTTTACTCAGGTTTACTTGAAGAAGTATAGATCTATGTAATTTGTATATGAAATCTAACAAGAGAAAATGATTTCAAATAATTACATTCATTTTAATTAAAATGGATATCGATTATAAAATGGATATAGATTATAAAAACGCATGCCAAAACTATTTTCTGTTATACAATTTACCTGTAACATAATGAAGATTTAAAAATGTAATCAATCATGAAGAATGTATTACCTACCATCTGTTGTACCAGGCACCGAGGAAGGATGATCAAGTATTCTGAAGCAATTCATGCCTTTTTCTTTTAATAGCCCAAAGATTTTTACTCTGACGATAGGTATAGTAAAATACTTCAAGAATGGTATACAAAGGGAAGAACGAGTTTTATGAATTGCATCAGAATTTCACACTATTATCTACAAATCATATTGCCTTTCATATAAATAAACTTCTCTGGGATGAAAGGAAGAAAGCAAGGAGTGAGCCTCCATGTATTTCTAAAACATGGAGTATAGTTTATGAAAATTGATCCATAAAGGACAGGAGTTTTAGAATGTGCGGTCTTTGATCTGCAGCCTTGACATTTAGTGGCACTAATGGCATGTGTAGGAACTATTGACAGAGATTATGTGAATATTGCCCCAGGTCTCAGGGCAGTGACTGGTATTCAAGAGCCCACAGAGTCACTAAAAGGAAAGAAAACACAAGTCTCCTTATGGCAGGAGGTTACTGATGAGTGATATAGTTACATTCACAGAGAAAGACTTCTACCCTGCTGTGCACACAGCCTTTGAATATATTCTTACCACTGGGAGATTGAAAACTGACTGCAGAACTGACACTGACTTTGACAAGAAGTGGCATTTGGAACCAGTAAGCATGCAGGAAGAAAAAAAAAATCTGGGTTTTTTTTCAATACTGTAGGACAAATACTAAAAACCCATACTTTGTGTCCCACTGTTTCCATGAGAACAACTATGGATTTTTCCTCTGTGAAGAATGAGTAGCAAGCTGTTAATTTATTCTTGTAGAAAGTCTCAATCCACAATGAAATTCAAAGTGAAATCTTGCTCAGGATATTTGTTATGGAATTGTATTCAAATCTGTACTAATATGAAAGACCTTTTTGGTGTCTGGGATATATAATAATAGTGAAAAGATACAGCCCTTGTCTTTTCTTTTTTCTCTATTTGCCCAGTATTTTAAGTTTCATCCCTTAATATTGAAACTTGATACTCATGAAGTGTCGGGTTGTTGATCTGTAAAACCAAACATTTTCTAGCATTGTACCAATAAAATTCTTGAACAACTATTAAATTTTTATATCCCTATGGAGTTTTAAAATATTCTTTAATTCAATTCCTATTGTCTAAGGATGTAGGCTATAATTAAAAACAAATGTTTTTCACACATTATCTACAATACTTAGAGATACCCTTCATTAATTACAAATAGAATTCTTCCGACTTTGATAAATATAATCCATTTTGTGTCTTTCCAATACACCGTGAGAAAGTTTAGACATATATTTGCACTAAATAAAAGAGCATCGAAGTAGTCCAATAATAAGTTTACTTCAACATTTGTTGTATTGTAGTGACTCAGTAGTTATTACAAAAGAAAGTAAACAAAAAATTACCATAATAAATATATATATGATGATTGGGAAGACTATTTAAGATAATTTACACATAAAGCTATGCCATATTAATTGAAATCTAGGGTAGTAGTGTTGATCATATAGCATAAATACCAGGACAGCTATAATACAGTTGAGCTTTTCTCTTGGGGCCTGATTATCATCTTCTGTGGTCTACTTCAATTTCATTGAACTGAATCTTAGATTTACAAGAAATTGTTAAATAAGTGGATTCTATTTTTGATCTGCATAGAATACTAAATATTTTCAGTTTCTTTTTAACTTATATCAGTACTGAATTGCCAGTATGTATTAACAAGATTTAAGGGAATAAAGCTGAAACCAGAGTAAGAAAATCTTAATGACCTTAAAAACTGGCCCCAGGGGTCTCCCGTAAGCAGTGAACACTATTTGGAACTTCTCTTGACCTCTTAGGACCTAGCCAAACAGTGACAACCTAGGAACAGTGGACCATAGAAGTCTCATTTGCCTGCAGAAATCTGACCTTTGTCATGCAAAGTGGACCTTTACTTCCTTCCCCTTAGGAGAATCATAGTTGCTCATAGAATTTGAGCGTTTTGGAAACATCAGAAAAATACTAATAGTTGGCTCTAATCAGCCCCATTTCTAAATCACTTTTAAATGTAGGAACTGAGAGTCATTTGCTCCTTTCACAACGATGAGTATCAAAGGCTTTCATAATTGGTTGTGAAGTTGAGAATAAAATAATTGTTTTTAATTTTTATATTTTTGGCCCACACTTGAAGTAGCCCTTCTTTTAGAATTATACTGTGTTTCCTTTTATTCTTTAACGCAAGGATTTGTTGATACTGAAATTTAGAATATTTTGCTGAACTTTATGGTTTGGCTGCAAATTATATCATGTTGTAATAGGTGATTTTCCCCCCTAATATAGTATGCTGCTGAACTGATAATAAACTATAAAATTGGGAAAGGAAGCTTCTGGGTCCAGACACTTTTGAAATAGTACATATTTCTCACGAAGATAGCGCCTATGTGGTGACTTTGAACTGACTTTCAGAACCATTTGAATTGGATTCTATTCCAGTGACTGTGTGCACATGTTTCATAAAATATTATATTAAAAAGTTCTAGAAGTTTATATGCTCCATTAGATTATTGGGGTCTCACCCAGTGAACTTTGCCTTTCTTTGAATGTTGCAGTCTTTTCATTTAATGCTTCTGAACAAAGTGAACCGGCTGGCAAGATTAACCTCTTAAAGTGCACAAGCCATATAAAGTTTGGCTTGGGCTAATAAGACTGTTCCAGCTCCGCTGAAATATTCATTTTAATGGTCAGCAATGCTAGAATAAGACTCGGAGATGGAAGAGGTCCAAACATAAGTTGAGGTTTTGGAAGGCCAATGTCATTTTCCACAGTGAATAAGTTGGAAAGAAGGCAGAGACGAGATATATAGCTTTATAAATCTCTCTCAGTATAGCAGTTGGAAGTTATGTTGTGGTCCTTTGGTGACCTTTGCAAATTGTTATAGTCCAGAATCAATACAAGAAGATTTTTTCAATGTTTTAAACTTTTGCTCTCTTCTTCTCTCTCTAGTTCTGTGTCTTTCTTATAACACACAAACAGATATGTATGTACACACATGGACATAAAAACACACATCCCTGCACAGATAGCACCGAGATAGCACTTCTGCTTATAAAAATATTCACTCATACTCTTATTGCAGATTGACAAAATCTAGAGCATTTTTATATATTTTAGTACTCTTAGTTCCATTGTTTTGCCAATTCCTACTTTGAATTATTAAAAGATATTCTTTGTGAATAAATTTACACCAGTTTTCCCAGAGTTGAGAAGCAATGTGGCAAAGTAACACAGGCTTTAAATCCATCTAACATTTTGAAATCTGGATCCTCAGTCTTGGAAAATTTATATAACCTCTTTAGGCCACAATTTCCTCATCTGTAAAATAGGAATAATTTATTGCACTCGGTTCATACAAATATTTTGAGGATTCCATTAAGTGATGTATGGACTGCACTTAGGATCATGCATAGGATGTAGGGCATGCTTAATCTTAACTTTATGTTTCTAGTTCATAAAGGATTGAGTTTATTTTTATTGGATTAAAACGGAATCTCTTATTATTATGGAAAGTCTTTTTTTTTTTTTTATGTTGACCTTGGTTAACAAAATCCAGTAAGTTTCAGGTGTACAATATACATATGCATTGTGTATTCACCACCAATAGTTAGATTTCTTTCTGTCACCACATATTTATTTGACCCCTTTTACCCCAACTACCTTCCCTCTCCTCCCTTCCCCACCACCCTCTGATAACCACTAGTCCATTGTCCACGTCCATGAGTCCCTGTTTGTCTGTCCTGTTCATTTGTTGCTTTTAGTTTTACATCTCACACATGAATGATATCATGTGGTTTTTCTTTCTGGCTTATTTCGCTTAGCATGTTGACTCAAGGTCCATCTATGTTGTTGCACATGGCAGTATTTCATCTCTTCTTATGGCCGAGTAGTATTCCATTGTATATATGTACCACAGCTTTTCTATTCAGTCATCTATTGCAGGGCATTTCGGTTACTTCCATGTCCTGGCCACTGTGAATAATAATGCTATGAACATCGGTGTCTTTGGAGTAAATACTCAGTGGAGGGATTGCTGGATTATATGGTAGATCAATTCTTAATTTTTTTGAGGAAACTCCATTCTGTTTTCCATAGTGGCTATACCACTTTGCAGTCCCACCAGCAGTGTATGAGGGTTCTTTTTTCTCCACATCCTCTCCAAGATTTGTTATTACTTGCCCTGTTGATAGTAGCTATTCTAACAGATGTGAGATGGTATCCTGTGTGCTTTTGATTTGCATTTCCCTAATAGCTAACGATGTTGAGCATCTTTTTATATGTTTGTTGGCCATTTGTATGTCTTCCTGGGAGAAGTATCTGTTCAGGTCCTCTGCCCAATATTTTAATTGGATTATTTGCTTTTTTGTTGGAACGTCTTTTTAAGGTCCTATATTTTCACCTTTATTGGTAAAACAAGTCAATTGAGGAGAAAGTGGAAACATTTTTATTTTAAGCTATGTGCAATGTGCAATGCTAACTTCAAGAAGGAAGCAGATCCTGGGATTTCAGAGCCCAGTATGGTGTCCAGAAGGAGCAGCAGACTTGTTTCTGTCATTTACTGTAGAAGGAACTCTTAATTGATGTTCTGTGCTCACTAGGGCCAAACTGAGTTCTAATTTTGCCTTGACTTCATTTTCAAATTAATGGACTTTAATTTTTACAACAGTTTTAGATTTACAGAAAAACTGAGCAGACAGTAGAGGGTAACCATTTTATTCTCCCTTCTCCCCCAGAGTCTTTGCTCCTATTAACATATCATAGTAGTGTGGTACATTTTGTACAGTTAATGAACCACTGTCGATACATTATTATTAATGTAGTCCATAATTTACATTAAGGTTTATTCTTCATGTTGTAAAGTTCTATAGATTTGACAAATGCATAATGTTGTCATATATCCACTATTACAGTATAATGCAGAATAGATTCACCACCCCCCAAAATCCTCTGTACTCCATCTCTTCATCTCTCTGCCAATCAACTCCTGGTAACCACTGATATTTATACTGTCTGTATAGTTTTTGTCTTCTGCAGAATGTAGTTGGAATCATTCAGCATGTAGCCTTTTTAGATTGGCTTTTTTCACTTGGCAATATACATTTAAGATTACTTCATGTCTTTTGTGGCTTGAAAGCTCATTTCTTTTTATCTCTGATTAATATTGCATTGTATGGATGGACCAAAGTTTATCCATTTGTCTATCGAGAAACATCTTGGTTCCTTCCAAGTTTTAGCCATTACAAAGTCGCTATAAACATTCACTTGTAGGTTTTTGGGTGGTTATAGGTTTTCAACTCAATTAGGTAAATACTTAGGAAAATGATAGCTGGATCTTATGGTTAGAGCATATTTAGTTTTATAAGAAACTTCCTAACTGTCTTCTGGAGTGGCTGTACCATTAGTTTCACACTTGCCAGCAGTGGATCAGAGTTCCTGTTATTCCACATATTCACCAGCACTTGGTATTTTCAGTTTCAGTGTTTTGGATTTTAACAGCTCAAATGGGTATATAATGGTTTCTCATTATGATTTTAATTTTTAATTTCCTGGTGTTAGCATGGGCTATCTTTCTCCATCCATTTACTTTCAATCTATCTGTGTTCTTATATTTAAAATTGTTTTCTTATAGGCAACATATAATTGAGTCTCATTTTTTTGTTTTTTTTTTTGTTTTAACCCACTATGATAGTTTCTTTTCAATGAATTATTAAAGTATTTATATTTAAAGTGGTTATTGATATAGTTAAATTATTAACTACCGTGTTTGTAACTTTTCTAATTGCTGTACATACTTTGTTAAATTTTATCTTCTCCTCTTTCCTGCCTTCTCTGGTTTTAAGTGAACACGTTGTATGATTCCATGTTCTCTGCCATCTTAACATATCAATTATACCTCTTAAAAATTTTTCTTTTGTGGTTTTCTTAGAGTTGAAGCACATATTTACAGCTAACTTATATACACTTTCAAATACTAGTATACTGCTTTATGGGTATAGATACCCTATAGCAGAGTATTCCTAATTCTTCTCTTTCATTTTTTAAAAAATGTTTCTATTATTGATTTTACCATTCAATAAGCTAAAATTACCTCATACATTATTAATATTATTACTTTGAAAACTCTATTAGAGCTATTAAAAATAAGGAAAATAAAATATTTCATTTTACCTTTATTTATTCTTTCTATTATATAGATCTGACTTTTTGATCTCTATCCTTTTCTTGCTAAAGAACTTTTTTTAATATTTCCTGCAAGGCAAGTTTACCAGCAACAAATTTCCTTAGTTTTGTTTAAGAAAATTTTTATTTCTACTTTATGTTTAAAGGAGAATTTTGCTAAATACAGAATTCTAGGTCGCTGTTTTTTATTTTTCTTGTAACACTTTAAACACTTCATTATACTCTCTTCTTGCATGGTTTCTGACAAGAAATTTGATATAATTATTATTCTTGTTATTCTATAGACAATTTCCTTTCTAATATCCTCTGCTTTCCTTGAAGATATTCATTTTATCTTTGGTTTTCTTCAGTCAAATATAATATGGTTAAGTGTTTAATTTTTGGTATTTATACTACTTCATGTTCTCTGAGATCCCTGTATGTGTGGATTCCAGCCATTATTCAAATATTTACATGTTTCTTTATCTTCTTGTTACTCTGGGACCCCCATTATGCATGCATACATTATATTTTTTGTAATTACCTAACAGTCCTGGGGTATTTTCTTCTTTTTTCTTTGCCTTTCAGTTTGGGAAGTGTCTGTTGACATGTTGTCAAGGTCATTGCTTCTTTCCTCAGCTATTTCTAATCCAGTGATGAGTCATCAAATGCATTCTTCATTTCTGTGCTTTTAATTTTAAGTATTTTCTTTTGATCTTTTCTTATAGTATCCATCTCTTAGCCTATGTTCACCCATATGTTATTGCATGTTGTCAACTTTTTCCATTAAAGCCCTTAACATATTATTCATAGTTATTTTAACTTCCCTATCTGATATTTCCAGACTCATTGTCATATCTGCATCTTATCTGATACTGGTCTGATGCTCTTCAGACTCTGCTTTCTCTTGCCTTTTAATATGTTTTGTTGTTTCTGTTGAAAGGTAGACATGGTATCTTCTAAAATAGAAATTGAGTGGTTAGGCTTTTGGTCTGAGATTTTATGTTAATGTTTCTGGCACTGAGCTATGTTTGATATTTGCTGTAGCAGTAAGTGTCAGAAGCTCTAGTTTCTTTGAATTGCTTTGTTTTGTTTCTTCCCTATTTTCTTGGAATTTCCCTAAGAACACCTTCATAAATAGAGCATGTGTCTTGCAGCCTCTCAGTTGTAATCCATGTTATTATCCCAGAACCCTGTTGATGTGGTAGTAAGATATCATGAGGGGTAATGTTCTATAACGTTATGATTAAATCTTATTTTTTTTAGTGGGTATGAGTCTGAGGTCTCTGACATCCACAACTGTTTATAGTTTCTTTTTATCCTCCTCTAAAGTGAAACAAGAAGGCTAGAAGAGGCTGCAGTTGACTAACTGCCCTTCCATTCCAGGTCAGGTAAAGGTCTGATAAAATCTTTTTTCTTGTAGGCCGGGTTTTTATAATGAGAAATGCTCTGGGTATGTTTTTAAATTGTGACTTTTCTTTTGAGCATATTTCTAAAAAGCTACTTTTCTCCCCTGCTATATCTCTACTTTCTAGCTTTACTTAAATAGGGAAGGAGTTTTTACTGATGTTCACTGAGAGAACCTGGTTGGGTTCCTGTAAGTAAAACCCATGAATGTGTAGGGCCCCAGCCCCCGAGATTGGGCACCTAGAGTTTTTTAACTCTGAAGCTGGCTCACACTCAGCCTCCAACAATTCATTAAAATTAACATTACCAGTTACTGACTCCAATGGCCTCTGTTTCCAGTGAGCTGCTCTCAGCTTTAATTTTCTGTATTTCTTTCTCTCTTCAGATTTTGAGTTGGTGATTTGCTCTGAAACCTCAATTATCTGTAAGATATAAGAAAATTGCTTTGATTTTTAATTTGCTCAGCTTTTTGTGGTGAGAATGAGAGAAAAGATTTTCAAGTTTTCTACATTATGGAGTTGATGCCATTGCCTTTTAAACCTGTAAAATAGTATTAAAAAATTAAAACACAACATTTTAATTTTTTGATGTGACAGATTCACATGTAAGCAATATAACTCCTATTAATTAATTGTAATAAGTATTTTGAAAAGATTAACATCAATAACTGACTCTCTTTCTACTCAGTTTGGTCATGGCTAGCAAATTCATGCCAAAAACTGTGACAGAGAGAGAATGGCTGAAATAATTTTAAATCACATTTTGGAAGGAATGTAATACTTTGTGTGACAGCTATGCCTAATGATTCATTCTGTGGCATTTTATTCTGTGCCCTCTTTTATATGTCATCTTTCTCTTTTCCTAAATGGGAAACAACACTCCATTGATTATTTCTACTTTAAAAATAAATTTCATGAAATATTGGGTTGGAACAGCATATAAACTACCTTGTAAGCAAGACTTTAGAATAACTTTTTTTTTCTGTGTTTTTTACTTGTTTTATAATAGCAAACACTAGAAATTTGATAAGGTAAAAAAAATCAATCCATTTTTAACATTCTAAAAATTCAGCTCTTTTTCGAAATAGTATTTGACATTTTTACATAGATAATTTACTTTGTAAAGGAAGGCTCTTTGTTATATTTAGTCATTTAGATTATTAAATGTTAATTGTTTTAAACTACCATATTTCATTGATTTTAAGATGTGTGTTTTTTAAACAAACATCTGAAATCTGAATGGGTCTAATGGATATTTCATAGTTTAACTAGAAATGTGTTCTGGTTTTGGAATTTTACTGGTATACAAGGTAATTGTGCATGTTACAACTGAAAATTATTGTAGTATTTACTAGAGATTTAAGTGGTTTAGTATAGTAAGACGCCTTGTGATGAACACAAACTTTTATAATATACAGTTTTTCATTTAAAAATTATAAAAAGCATAATGGAAATTAATGTTTCTAAATTATTTTATTCAAAAGTTAGGTATGGTTAGCTTAGGATCAAGTAACAAAATAGTTTAAGTTTCACAGTTCGATAAATGAGAAACTGGTCTTACAGATCATGTAAGCAATATGTATGACTAGTTGGAGCTAAGAGCAAGTATAATTTGAGATGTGTGATAATCAACTCTCTAAGAACTTTGGAAATCTAACTCAAGTTATTTGATTGTGGAGGAAACTAATGTGAAAAACCTCGTATAACCTAGAGAGACAAAGCCTTGGAAATAATCTTATAGATTGCAGTTAGAGCTACATCTGGCTGAGAATTCTAGCACGATGCTACCACTTAGAGTTATGTGACCACAGGCAAGTTCCAGGACTTCTTTGAACCTCAGTTTTTTCAACTGTCAAGTAAGGAAAATATTTGCCTTTTATGGTTATTGTAAGCAATAAACATACTTCATGAAAGTATCCAGAACAGTGCCTGATATATAACAGTCTCAGTACATATTACTAGTATGAGTTACTGAGGATAATGGTGAGCCATTAGTGGTAGGAATTATTAACAGTAGCCACATGATATAATTGTAAAAGAATTGGAATGGCAAAAGAAGTCTAGAGTTGTGGTCTTAAACCTGTCATTAATATATACACTTGAATATAACACCTCATGATTTTGGATCTTAGATTTCAGTTAAATGAAAAGTTTGGATCTAATAGTTCCTAAAATTGTGTATAAGTCTAAAAGGAACTATATCATCATACTTCATGAAGAGTAAGATAAGAAAATGTTAATGATTTGAAGAATGTATAAATAAAAAATAAATGATGGCACTTTTGTAGAATTGTATCTCAAATTCATTTTAATTAACTGTAGTAAAGTCTAATGACATATTTTCACTCCCCATAAATGCTCAGTTAGAAATAGGCAGGGCATTTTAGATAAAATGGAAATGAGAAATTGGCAACAAATAATAATTAAGACTTTAAAAGCATTTAGCCATCTGTTGTCTAATCATGAGAATGATTGAAAAATAACTTCTAATTTGTAGTATTCACAATTATACAATTCAAAACACTGGTAAAATATGTCATGAAAATATCTGTAGATGTATATACAGATATATAAATATATATATATATATATATACACACATTTAATGGAATAAATTAAAACATGACAGAAAACAAATGATGAAATATTTGTAATTATATTTTTTTTTAATTTTCAGATACTCACTGAGTTACTTTGAAATTAAAGTGTCCTTAATGACAAAGATATCTAGGGAAACCATTATCTGCTCAGAAACCTTCTTAATATTTAAGGTAGTACACAGCAATTTATACCAGCATGCTAGATTTTTTTAATAGGTGGCTTTAATTTATCTATAAAGAGTTATCTTTATTTCTTTCTACCAATCTCCTCTTTTATAAAACTATTTTCCTTTGAACTTTTTAAAATTTTAGTATCTGTGTTGATTCCTCTATTTTTTACTACCTATGCATACACAAGATAAATTCAGAAGTCATTTTTCCATAAAAGTTGGCAATCGTATGTCAAATATTAAATATCATATTTTATACTGTTGTTTTTATCTTGTTCTTCCCAAATAGATGACAAAAATGTCCTTGAAGAGAGCATTTGTAACATCTTTATTCCTTTTCTGACAAACCACGCTTTGTGCTGGGACTAAGTGGGTATGAAAGAGATCAATATGAGTGAAAAAGGACTTTTGCCATTAGGAACTCACTGTCTTCACAGTGAGGCACATATAGTAGGTTTGTAAAAGGTTGATTGAAAGTTAATATAATTTAACATTTGACACACCTTTGACCCAAACTTTTTTCTTTTTTCACCTTTCCAGATTATAAGCATTCTTAAATGAATCAAAGTTTCAAACCACCACAAGAATGCAGATAAGATGTTGTGATATTAATTTTTGTTTGTTTTCAGCATATTAATTGGAATTATCTATTTTAATTTTATTTATAATTTTAAAATCAGTAACATAGAATTTATTAGTCTGCTACAGCTATAAATATATAGTTCTTTGAAAATAATATAGACTTGTACTGCCCAATAGAATGATCTGTAATAATGAAAAGTTGTATGTCTGCACTATCCAATTCAGCCACTAGGCAGATATAGTCACTTGAAATTGAACACAAAATGTGGATAGTGTTCCTAAGGACATATATTTTTGTTGACAATTTTTAGTTAATTTAGTCTAAATATTCACATGTAGCTAGCTGGTGGCTATCATATGGGACAGAGAGGTATAGACCTAGCAGGCACACATATGGTCTGTCCAGTGTTGCTACAAATGCATTTCATTCCCAAAGCAGACATCACTAATAAGTCATAGAAAACTCCTCTTTGAGACTGGACATAGCCTTAAAAGCATTCTGATTTAAATCACCCAAAGAAGTTAAAATGTCTGAGAAAAATTATATTTTCAGGGCACTTTTAATTTTTAAGCAGGAAGAAACCAAAACAAATTAACTTAGTTTTTTTTTTTTTTTTTTTTAAGGGAGGGGATTTAGAGGGGTTTATTTAACTGAATTTTTCAAGTGTCCAAGTACTGAGATGATAGTAGGTAAGTGTGCTCATATGCTGTTATTAGAAGTATGAGTTCCTTTCCTGGACTTTATATATTGTAATGCTCTCTCCAAATGATGATTAAGATAACCCAGTATAGCCCTGAAGTTCCTAACTGTTTAACAAGAACAGTAAAAATGAGCACTTTACCCTCAGTACAGTTCTGATAAATTCCCAAGACTAACACACTTGAGCAGCTTGAGTCATGTACCAACCCTGAATCAATCACAGAGATCGATCAGTAATACTGAGGGCGGGGGGGCCACCTCGCTTGTCCACCCTAGACATTTGAGTGTTTAAATTAGTTCTCAAATGAATTGGACTGAGAATAAAACTGATTAGCATTCATCCTTCTAAAGAACAGATCTGGTTCTATTAACTTTCTTACTCAAAATTTTATGTGGGTTTTCACAAACGCCCTGGGCATTTCCACAGTAGGCTCATCAGATCTGATTTGCCTACTCATTCTTCAAATTAAAACACTATAGTTTATGAAGCTTTTTCAACCCTCTACCTTCCCTGCACTGAAGCAGTGGTATTGAAATCTTTTCCAGGTCAGCCCCATTAATGTGCTACCTATAGTTATTCTCATGTAAACACGGTCTCCCTATAATGGTGAAATGTACTCAGTGGCAGGATTTGTGTTTCATTTTTGTGTCCTCAACAATGGAGATCACAGTATTTTTATGTAATATTTCAATGTCTTTCGATGTGGAACACACACACACATCTGAAAACAAATCAAAATTAGTAATACCGTCATCATGTTTAATAGTTTCTTTCTTAATATATTCTATTTATTTAATTTTAAAATGCCCTTTACAACACAATATATTTATATCACATTCCTCATTTTTCAAAACATTATAGGTGATGGTCATGCAAGGTTTATGAAATGAATATTTGTCAGAGAAATGCACTGAGAACTTTGTGATAAAAATCACATTTTGAGAATAAAAGATAGAATATTAAGAGGAACATAATTAGTAATTAATTACACAATTTTGGTGTTTACCTTCTTCAGATCCTTTGTGGCTCTATAGTAAAAGGCTGATAAAAAGAAAGCAGCAAATGACTGCTGTGATAATTGGTCAGGAATAAATGAGCAATCTATGTATTTTGAGATTACCACTGGCAGGAATAATATTTAAATATATATTTATTTTAAAAATGTGTATTAATAATTTGAAGCAAATTAATGTTAGCAGCCAGTAAAATTTATCTGGTGGTAACAGATAACATGGGTTCCTGTGGAATAGGTATCATTTTAAACATCTTGCTATATATTTTATTGACTCTGTACAACAACCCTCAAAATACATCTCACTAGTTTTATAGACAAGGGAACAAAGAGAGGTTTGTAATTTTCTTTAGACTTATTTTATTTATATGAGCAGTAAGTACAAAGATAAATTTGAAAACAGTGAGTTTTATTTCAGAACCTGGTTTTTCAACGTCTTACTTATATTGTACATTAATAGCATAAATAAGTGCTATCTAGTATCATTGAAAAAGGCAATTTGCTAATGTTAAAGCACCATGTTGGTCCATCCTAATAAAAGTAGAGACTTATACCAATTTAGATTGTACTGTTTAAAATTTAACTTCAGTCCAATGATGAATAATGTTCAAAATATTTTAGAAATAACTTATCAGTTTGAATTATTCTTTATAAGTCCAACTGCTTCTACAGACATTTTCATTGAAAGCAAATAAGTTAATAACCACAAATTGATGTATTTTTTTGGCATGTAAATATTTAGTGTTTTTTAAAATAAACTATTTTAGAAGTTAAAAATTATTTTTATTTTTTTCCAAATATGTTTGTCACAAATATAAGCTAATATATAGATCAATGACAGAATTCTGAGAAGCTGTAAATATTAAGATACTTTTATCACTATATAAGAATATATTATTTTCTAAATCTGCTAAAAATTTTTAGGGAAATAGATTAGCTTGTGGATACATAAGAACTAGTAGACATACTTTATATGTTCTTAAATATTCCATATAGAATCTATTTTATTTTTAAATTATACTGTTATTCTTCTATAATATAGTTAGAATAAAAAACATGAGGAATATTTCTTCAGCTTTAAAAAATGTTTCTTAAAGACACATCCATTATGTTTTCCTTTACCATTACATATACATGCATATAAAATAACTACCCTGTGGGTTTATTACTAGGATGCTTGTCTTTCTTGAAGAATTAATATGCTTATTTATAACCATATGATTCATTATATTTTTTTGCTCTGTCTGAAACTAAGCTATTCATATCAAGTATGAATATGACTCTCCAAAGTCATTTTAATGGGTAAAAAACAATTTATTATACAGCTACATTATAATTTCAGACCTCTAATGTAGAACATTTATAGTATTTCCAATATCTGCTATTTAAAATAATTTTTCAGTAAACATTATAAAATTCATCTTTGTGCAAATTGCTTATTACTTCTGCAAGATAGATTTCCAGCAGTGTATTTTCTGGTGGAAACATTATCTATTTTATATATATTTTTTTCACTTTCCATCTCTAACTGCAGTGAATGTAAAGATGTCTATATCTCTGGACCCTAACCTATCATGGGTTTAATAAACCTTTATTTAAAAAAAAATCCAGTTTAATTTGTGACATTTCTTTCGAGCATCTTCAAATTTCTTTAATAGTAATGTAACATAACTAAATTTTAAGATAGCCATTGCAGTTTTATTAGGAACAGGAAAAAAATATCCTGAAATAATGGGCATGTATGACATTTCTTGAGTGGCCATATGTTAATAATGAAACAATATTCCTAAGGATAAATGCCAAAATTCAAAGATTTTGTAATTTGTAAAAGTATGAAATTTATACTTAAAAAACTCCAGAAATGTTTTCGCTATTCCTGTTATTGCTCATTATTGTGCTGTTTTTGATTTAGATGACATATTAAACCAGTTTTCTGGCTTCAAGATAATTAGTCTATTTGTGAAAACACAATAAATACAAATAGAAGGCATGTTTGTTTAGGTATTCATTTGATTGGGGTTTTTTTTAATCATTAAGCATTTTCTTCCCCAAAAGATAAGATATGGATATAGAATACTATGTGATTAAGACCATAATGTTTTAAAATTTTTAAAGTACTTTAGAATTTTATAAACTAAGAGTGAAGGCTGGAGTACTAAGGGAAGCCTTAGGGGAGAGAATGGCTTCACGATACATTTTGAACAATGTTTGGGTAAAGAGTTAGTGTGAAGCAAAAAAGGCAAGGCGATAAAAAGTAAGCATCTTAATGTGGAAGATGTATTTTAGACAGAATTTTTTGCTGGATCATGGAAGTACTGAATCATGGAAGCCCATATGAGACCACTTTTGCAGAAACTCACCTTCTCTTGAGGTTTGGTATAAGTAGAGGAGCAAAGAAGTCAGTGCAATAAATTTTTATGTGTGAGATTAACACGAAAAAATAAAAGCTTTAGAAAGATATATTGTGGTTCTTGTGTACCAGTCTGAACAAAAGACGAGCATGGAAAACAGAGACCTGAGCTAACCAGTTTTTTAAAAATTAACATTGAAAGAGCTTAGAAATGTATCCAAGTTCACACAGTTAGTAAACAACAGAGGTGGAATTTTAATTTCCAATTTTTATGATGTCAAAATGTGTGGGTATTAGCAGTGCACTATAGGTTTCGCTAGAGATGGAAAGAATGATGAAACCAATTGATGTGAAGATGTTTCAGAAGGTAATTCTTTCCAGCTTTGAAAAAAGGTGAATTGTGTTTTGGTTATTTTGCTGAAAGGTGGGAACAAGATATACAAAGTAAGATTAAAGATAAACAGATTGGAAGTTTGAAATTAGGAGTTTTTTTATAGTCACATACATTGAAAACAGTAAGGTTTGAGAGTTTGAGCTGTTAAGAAGTGAAAGGTGTGTGGCGGGGGGGCGGCAAGTAGGATATGGATATGAATGTTTAGAGAATTAAGGAAATGAGAAGTCTCAGGGAGGACACCAGGGTAGGAAAGAAGGTAAGGAAGTGGAGAGTTCAATAATGAAGAGCTCTGTAGAAGGTAAAAAAATTAAATTTTAGATATTTCAAGGCTAGGTATTGAAAACATATTTTTCACTTATTGAAAAATGTGGTAGTCATATAATCCTAGAGATGAATGACAAGGAAATATTCCATCAGAGAAGAGAGTGGAGAAGCTGCTACATGAAGAAAGGCCATTACTATTAGATCCCTGTTCTCTCCTAAAGTACAGAATCTAAGAAGAGAACGTCAAAGATAAAAATCAGCAAGTTCAGTTTAGTGAATTTTAAATTAAAAAAAAAAGAACTCTCAGTATGTTAATGTTTGAAACTTTAGATTAATTAGAAGGAAGTATTTTTAAAACTTGTTGGTAGAAATTATGTTAGATGTATAGTATACATAAAGTTGTATACACTTAATTTATAATTAGAAGGAAGTTAAAGGTCATTGAGGGTTGAATAGGAATTCAGAGATTGAGGTGGGTGATCGATCAATGAGACATCTTCCTCTGACACTAAATACAGTCTGCTTTTCTGCTACTTCACAGAATGAAGACTGCAAAGGAAGAACAATATTGGGAAGATCACTTCATAAGTTTTGTCATTATCTTCAGTGTTTCATTAGCAATCTTCTAATTTTAGCTTTCCCCAAAAAAAGAGATAGTTTTCAAAGCTGCCCTCATTCAATTTTGCTGAATGAGATGGAAGGGAAAGGAAATCAGAGCAAACTTTTATTCATCACTTACTCTGGGCCAGAAATTGTGGTCACTTGGAACACACAGAGCTGGTGTAGAGACCATCATTGCTTTTAAGGAGCTCAATGTTTTTTTTGTTTTTAAAGACTTTGCTCAGTTATCCCCCTAATGCAAGGATTTCTTAAGTCTTCCATTTACTAAGCTCCTTCTATAAAGTTTTCAACACTCAAATTTGATTCCTCTCCTAAAACAAAACAAAAAATAAAATAGGAATAAAATAGATATAAAATAAATATAAATTTTTCTAGTTTTTTATCTTTTTGTTATCAAAATCTGAGCCTGTTTCATCATTACCTAGGTGATTGAGTTCAGAATATTTATTGAAAATCTATTCTTCATTAGTTATTCTGCTAGGTTATGATGTCATAGCAATGTGTATCAAAATTTAGCTCTTTTTTCTCTTCTGTATGTAATGATATTCTTAAAGGACACCAGTTACTTACAAATCCCAAGTCAATGGATTTTCTCAGATTTTCTTTTTCTTTATCTTTTGTGTCTTTTGACCACAGTGAACAACTTTTCCTCCTTTATTTTTTTACTTTATATGCTGCACTTCTAATCATTTGCTTTCTCTCCCTATTTCCACCATTGTATCCTTTACATCTTCAGCCCATGAAACATGGGATTCCTAAAGTTCATTTGTCTCGTCTCTGCATGTTAGTCTATTTAATTTTCCCCTGTTTGAATTATCATTACCATTATCATTATCTTAAAGCCTTTCATTATAACTTGTATTCATTCTAATCACTATGTAGGTAGTTTAACCCTACTTTCTCATTCATACAAAGAACAAATTCAGCAGGACCATCTTCATTTTTTTACAATTTTTTTATTTGTGGTCTAAATTCATATCGGTAATGTAAAACCCTTTTGTAGACTCCAGCCTGACCTTTTGAATATGTCCTGCAATGATTTTAACTTAATGGGTTTAAAAGTTGACCCTCCCATCTTCTACCTCTCCCTGAGTCATGCAGGTTTGATCATTGAATTCCACTTTGGTTCCATCATTGTCTCTTTCCTCTTATCCAGCCCATCACCAAGTTAAGACCTTTTTCTCACCACCTCTTTCTCTTTTTAAAGTAGAAATCATCTTTTCAGATGCATTTTTCTTCCATAATATCTAGTATACAACCTTGTACAGAGCAAGTCCTTAGTAAATAGTTGTTGAAAGGAATGTCCTATTCTTCTCTTCTTCTCTTCTAACTGCTATTAGTATTCAATCAGAAATGTTAAATCATTATTAAAGCCAATAAAATGAGAATGAGCAACCTTCTTTTTTTTTCATCCTTAGCTCACGTACAACATTTAAACCACCTGAAATAGAATAAACTGTTTAGAAAAACAATGTTGTTCTCCGAGGCTCTATAGAATATAAATTCAATAAAAATCTGTTCAAACCACAACTCTAATTAAAGGTTTTAGCTGCCAAATAATATGTTCTGTTTAAAGCCAACTTGGTATTATGGAGTATTTCATGAATAACAGCAAAAGCTTTTATACTTAGCTGTTGATTTTCTCATGGGAAACTCATGTAAAGGAGAGTGATACCTCCCTATTGACTTTAACTTTTAGAAATGCAAAGCATGCTGAAATTATACATAATTCTCTTCTAAAGAAAAGGAAATAGCATTTCAATGGTTTTCCTCTGTGTCATTGAATTATGG
The DNA here is from genome assembly GCA_030015415.1 of Cynopterus sphinx. Taxonomy (NCBI): domain Eukaryota; kingdom Metazoa; phylum Chordata; class Mammalia; order Chiroptera; family Pteropodidae; genus Cynopterus; species Cynopterus sphinx. Next base: position 16,054,416 of record CM057391.1, on the reverse strand, counting down.
TGGGGCACAATTATGTCTGTTAAACTGATTTACCAGATGGAAGGTGACATTTTATATTTAGCTAATTAAGTTGTAGGAGACTAGAATTGTATCTCGTATTGTGAACATCATATGTAAAAGCAAAAATATTTTAATTAACTACATTTGAAAGTGGCTGATTAGAGGTTTAAACTGATTTCTTCCCTCCTTTTACTTACATTGCACTAAAAAAGGAAACTGTTCTTAGAAATGGGCCTTATCACACAGTTTTTATTTGGCTTAATAGTTTAATATCTCAAATGGAAGCTGTTTTTTAAAAAAGTAAAATGGTCCCACTTGAGTAAGTTATGAAACTGCTTGCTATGGCTATTTAATATATACGAAGTACTTTTTGCATTTTAGGGTTAAATGATCCTTAACTTACATCATTATGGAAATTTAGCAGAAAAATTTTAAAGAAAAAAACTATATTTTTGTCTTTATTTTTCTCCTTTGGATCTTTTTACAAATAAGCAAAGAAATAAATAAAACCTTTATATTTCATAGAAAATTAAATCTGAGAAATAGTAAATACTATTTTTAAGTAGTAAATACCGATTTTAAATAACTTATTGTCCTGGTGTTTTTGCTAAGTGATGGGCTTATACCATTAATAGTTTTCTTTAATATCCTACTTACTTACCTAAAAATAATACAAGAAAAACACAGCACAGTAAAACCTGATCTCTTCAGAACCAGTACTGTAGAATATTCAGATGTCCAAAGCAATGCCAAACTTGAAATTCATTAGACAGCTGTATTTGGGCTCCTATGGCTCCCATAATAAATTACCACAAACTTGATTGCTTAAACTAACACATATTTATTATCTTACTGTACTGGAGGTCAGAATCCAAAATGGGTCTCACTGGGCTAAAATTGAGGTGTCAGCAAGACTGTGTTCCTTTCTGAAGTCTCCAGGGGCAATTCCATTTCCTTGCTTTTTCAAGTTTCTGGGGGCTTCCCAAATTTTTTGTCTCGTGGCCCCGTTCCATCTTCAAAACCAGCAAAGACTAGTTGAGTCTTTCTCACACTGTGTTACTCTAACACTCACTCTTATGCATCTCTTCCAGATTTTAAAAGGACCCTTGTGATTATATATTTGGCCCACCAGAATAATCTAGGATAATCTTTTTATCTTTAAATAAACTAATGAGCAATCTTAAATCCATCTGCAACTTTCATTTCTATTTTATCATGTAAAATAATAGTCATAAATTTTGTGGAATAGAACATAGACATTTTAGGGCAGGGAGCATTATTCTGCCCACCTCAACTTCATAGAGTTTTTATTAGGATGATGTTTACTACAGGGCACTTTGACTCCTTTACCATTTATTTGAAGTTTGTTTGAGGTTTATTTATCCAGACAATTATTCAGAGAAAGTTGGCTAAATAGAGGGTGTTTAACAAAAGGTCTGTTTAGAGAAAGGTTCTGAGATGACATTCATGAATCCAGAAGCAAAATATTGCTTTTTACATCAGTCAAATAGATAATAGTGTTTCCTTATAAAGATGTATTTTAAAGAAAATTTATGATAAAGATAATAAAGCTATTAATTCCATCGAAGCAGAATTACCAAGAACATTCCAAAACTATAAAGTTAATAAAATCAAAACTTGCAGAAGAAAATGAATAATGAGACCTGCCCGAATGACTTGCAATGTTAGATACAAGAGAAATAGAATAAGAAGCAAGGAGGCATTTGAGCTGGGTGGAGGACCAGAAGTTGACTGACCTTTTTTCATGGGTGCTGTTGATTTATGGGAATTAGAAGTGTCTGAGGGACTTTGAAGGGCCAAACAGAATAGTGGCAGCACCTAAAGACTTAAAATATATTGAAGCAGATAACAGTTCTAAGTAGCAGTAATTAAACCTTAAATAAATATATGTACATGACAAGGTTGACCAGAAAGCCACTTAGAGACTAATGGAATCACCTTCTACATAGTGACATAATCTAGAAATCTGTAGGCGCATTGGACTAATGGTTCTCCCCCACATCATCAGATATTCTGTCCTTGCTTGCTTTTAAACCTTCTCTTTTTCATTATCCCGTCTGTTGTAGTTCAGTACCCATTAAATGCAATTCCTATTCCAGTTATTAACCATTCTCTAATTCCACTATACCCTTGTCCAGTCAACCCCCTTTCTTTTTAAAATTTATATCTAGGCTTTCTACCCTTCTACCTCTTCTATCATGTATAAGGCTGAAGTCCTTTCATGGCATGCATGAACTTCCTCCCACCCTCCCTCTCTAGGTTTCTCCTTTATTTTTCTCACTCCACCATTCATATCCCTTTACTTTAGGGGAGCCAAACAAGTTGTAGTTACATGAATAATTCTGTTTCACACTCATACAAGCCTGGTTTTTCAGATAGTTCTTGCTTTGCCTACAGTGTATGCTTGAATAATTTATTCTTATCCTTAAATGTTCACCTGATTCATGCTTCCTCTTTTTTAAGATTTTCTTCACGCCTTCCTGTCACCCACCAGGCTACCCTAAATATTCGCTACATTCTTTATGCCAAATATATATGCCCAAATATACTGAGACACATCTCTATACGTATATGTCAATATAAAAATTAAAATTCTCAACTAAGAAATCCTTGAGATATTTATAGGTTGTTTGTATTGTATCCCCAGAGCTCATAATAGGCACCAAATAAATTTATCTTACATGGATAAATAAATATATAGAATAGAATTGGAGCTAGTATACATCTCTTTAGGTATTTAAAATATAGGAAGAATCTTTGTCAAAGAATTTTTTAAAACTTAATCTACAGTAATATTTTGTAGGAAAGAAAATGAGTGACTGCTTTTGGATGGCTACAAACTGGGCTAGTAAGAAAACAAAACAAACAAAACAAACTAGAGAATAATTTTATAGTTTTATTGGAATGAACTAAAAATTTTCAGATAAACGTTGGAGGCAAAAATGTTGAAAGTCATATATTTGAAGAAAGTAACTTTTATGATATTTAAAATTAGACAGTGAACCACTTTATTTCCTGCATATCATTCTATTAAATACTTCTTAACTCTTTAAAGTCAAGAGAAAGGATAGTACTGTTTACATTTTCAGGCAAGAAAATTGAGGTACAGACAATACATTACCCAAATCACCCAGTTAGTGGCAAGTCCAAACTGGAAGCAACTTCATACTCTTCTAAATGTAACCAGGTGAGGTTCATGCTAAGAGCACAAATAACTACAATAAAGGTTAGACTTATGCTGATACTCAGAGAGTTATCAGGTGATAGATATTAATTTTCTGGATGAGGACTCTACTGTCCCAGCATGAGTCCCTGTAAATACCGGGTTACCCTGGGGCAGATCTCACCCACTGAGATGGTCCTCTCCCTGTCATGAAGCCAGTTCACACCTGTGTTTATACATGTTGTTGTGAAGTGTCTGGGTAGAAAGTATATTAAAAAGATTTATACCCACAAATAATACTATTCATGACATTTCCATTTTAAAATGTAAAATCTAATAGAGGAGACAGAACTATAAAATACACACTAATTTTGATCATGCGTAGATGGGAATTAGTTCAATACTGAAAGAAGATATTGATTTGAGTAATTAGTTCTGAATCTTTATAAGTATAAATTTTCAGAACTAAAGAGAATTTTTAGAAAATAAAGATATACATACATCTGTAAATTCAGACTCCCCTAAAAATAGCACATTATTTAAGTTGTGAAATGCTAGTTCAGAAGTAAGACTTTATTACAAACCCCTAGGCTTTAAGCTAAAAAATATATTTTAAGAAATTGAATTGAAGAAAACTGAAACTTGCTCCTAATCTAGTTTGTTTTATTTTATTAAGTGATCATTCAAAAATTTGGTATATTTTCAAAATGTAGATCTTCCAAATTTATCTTAGATAAAATGTTGTATATTTGAAAAATGAAAACATATAAAGGAATAAACATATGAAGTTATTCTAGACTGGTGGGATATGGATTTCCTTTACTCCCAAACATAGTATTTTTTGATACTTGTCAGAAAAATGAAATTCCTCCATTCCACATCTGCTATAGACAACTTCTTGCCATACCTTCAAAACCAAGAAATTCTTAGAAATTAGAGAAATTTAAGTTCAGCTAGTTCTCTTCTTACCATTTGAAACCCAGCCTTTTAGTGTAAGTATTCATTCATGCATGGATATATGCAAGCATGCATTTATTCATTCAACTACTGTTCATTGAGACCCACCGTGAGTATATGGTTGCTAGATACTGAGAATAGGCATTAAATTAATTATTACATACACTATCCTGAGTGCTATGCTTGCTAAAGTAATTTCAGGAAACAGTGAGGATTAGAGCCATATTGCAGTGGTTTGAGGTTAGGAAGTGGTGGTGGCAAGTGTAAGGCTACTTTAAAAACAAAACAAAACTTGACTGTAAATTAATGTATAAATGCAGACAGTAGCCACAAACATTTAACATCTATATCTCAGGAGGGCTTATTTTCATTTGAATGGGAAAGATCTTAGCCTGTCTACATAATGAGAAGAAAGCCAGAAGATAGAGGGAGTTTGAAGATACAGATTGAATAGCCTCTGTTACTATTGCAGAATTTTGCTAAATTTTGCTTGAAATTGATCTTTGAAGCCTTAGTTCCCATTCATTGTTCCTTCCCCACACTGCTAACATATTTAATCTCCATTTACCAGGATCTTCCCTTGGACAGGGTGGTTTCCTCTACATAGAACTGCACTTCCCTCCTACCTTTGCTTGTCAGAGTGTCACTCAAACCCCAGGATTTCCCCTCAAAACAAGTGAATCTCTGTCTAACAGCCACAACACTGCCTATACCTATCACGTGGCTATGATCAGTTAGTATAGTATTCATTCTTGCTAGACTGAATACCTAGAAGAAAGAGGCTATCTCTGAGGCAGTTAACTCAACCTTAATAAATCCCTTTCTCAATCATTAACTCATTCACTGAAAAAATGATGAATGGGTTTATTTTATGTAGTAGGCCTTGCATGTGCTAAATAAACAATGGAAAAATAAATAGACAGGTTCCCACACATTCTCAGTCTTCATGAAACTTCTCACCTTGGTTCTAAATGTTATTAATCAACAGCATTTAATTGAATTTAATTAAACAATGGAACCAACTAAATAGAAAGTTTTAATTTTATCTATAGCTATGTAGTACTTCATCACTTATTACAATTTGTTTCTGTCCATAATCTCAATGTTTGATTAAAATATCAGTTAAAAATGGTAATTTGTACTTTAAATATCATAAAAATTCTGACAAAACAATTATTTCCTTTATTTGTCCTCATTTTTTTAAAAAAGTAAAACATTGTATAGTAATTTGTACATTCACTCTTTTACTTCTTAGGAAAAGATTTATCATAAATTGAATTCACCATAAATTGAATCTAGATAGAAGGAGAAATACAGGAGAGTCAAGAGACTTGGTGGGTAAAGTGATAGATATCTAGTATAGCAGGGAAGAATAGACAACTCCATAGAAGGAATCTGAGGCTGGTGAAACAGAAAAACAGAATAAATGGAATCATTTAAAAGAATGTGTAGTGCCTGGGGAAAGACTCAAAATACATTAATAAGTGAACAAACGGTATAATCATAAAAATCATATGATTCTCATTTTCAAATACTTTTACATGCAAAATGCAAAAGAAACATTTTAACATTTCAAACACGTATTACTTAAATGACCTGAAGAAAGCAACAAATGTTATTATTAAATAAACATTTCCAGAAGAGCACACTGTAAATTGAGTAGCATTAGTAACATTTATCAATATGCTTCTGAAAAAGAATAATTCTCTTTTAACAAATAGACATAATCGATATATTCTCAATAAGAGGTTGAATAAATGTTTAACAGCAGTATCACTGAATCAAAAAGAATAGTACTATAATTTCTCCAGAAAATTGCATTCATAGATTACCATAAACATGGCTAGTTATTAGAAGCTAAAGTTCCCAAAGAAATTATTTTTAAAACATTTACATATGCACTACATATTATTAAATGGTTATTATTAGAAAGAGATAAGAAATTTTATTCCTTAATAGCAAAATATGTAAAATCTGACTTATAATAGTAAAGATTTATATTATCCAAGCTAAGAAAAATCATAAGTAGTGTTAGATATATTGTTTTATTCTGAATGCTAATTTTGCAAATACATAGCTTTTGTCTAATTGTGAAATTTTTAAATTAGAATAACCTATATCTTTAGATCAACTAGATTAGATAATTTACTATGTCCCCAAAGTGTCTTTTCATAACTATAATGATTATATGATTGAAGAGTCCACACATGACATGAATTACTACAGTGCTATCCTAAAAGAGAGAAGTGACTTGGGCAGGAACTGTGCAAGGAAACCTAATCTTCATAAAGGATATTCAAAATAGAGTGAATCTGTGATAGATTGTATATGTTTGATTCCAAATGACAGTGTTAGAATATGGCAGCTCTTAAAGTAGCCCTGTGGGTGAGAGATAGGAGAAATTCAGGACAGAGAGGCCAGATAGATACAGTAACAGATCTAGTAGAGCAGGGAAGAATAGACAGTGGGATATGAGGCTTGTGATGGAGGCATGACCTTCAGCTGTGATAAAAGGGCTAAATGTGGATTGCAAGTAGAATTGTTGAATATCTCAAATATTCATTAATATAGATACAGTAACCATGTTCTTAATTTTGATTGATAATAGATAATCTTGATAATATTATTTTAACCATTACTCAATGAAAACATTCCTTTTCTCCTTATGATTATATCCTATGAAAATGAAGAATTTCTATATATACCACGATGTGGTATTATACTTTTGTCTTAAGTTGTTGGTGTGAAGAATAGTTATAATTTAAGATTAAAATAAACCGAGATGAATACACAGAGTAGGTAACTATTCTTAGTAGATAATGATGTACTTAAGACGTAAAACTAAACAGAGCACAAATTATAAACAAATTTAAAAAGTGAGGAAAATATGTAAAGTCAATTATTAACCAAAAAATGTTTTAGATATACTGAGTAAAAGATCAGAAAAGGACTAGTGTTATTTTTGTTGTTGTTATACATAATACCACCGAGGCAAAGGGAGTAGACCAGTTGTAACCTTCTGTTCCTCTTCTTACCTTTTTATTTTGTTTTGTTTTATTTTAATATAAGTTTCTTAATCTTATATGTAGACTGCTTTAAACATTTATCTATTCAACATCTACCTATGGAACAACTTTTGTTTTGTTTTTGTTTTTGTTTTTGTTTTTTGACAGCCAGTTGAATTAGGAACTTTATTCCACCCCTTTAAACTTCCATTACAATGCTTGGTTGGCATTTTTATTGCTTTATAATAGACAAAATGATTCACAGAATTCAAGCAACTCAGTTAATTCATGAAAAGTTAGCATTAAAATCTGAGTCTTGTCTGTCTGTGTCAGAGAACTGCTAGCTCCTACAAAAGATAGTTTCTCTCTCTCTCTGTGTGTGTGTGTGTGTGTGTGTGTGTACATGTGTGAAAATGACAGTCATACATACAGCACTCTTTTAGTAAAATGATTAGTCTGGCCCTTGTCACTTAATGTGCCTTGGAATTCAAATTTTTAAACCTGTACTTCTGCTACCTAACTTTACTATTTCTTTGCTATTGTTTATTCTCATTCCCCTTCATCTCTAAGTTCATTCTGTACCATGGAGATCGATCAGTATGAGAAGATTTCCAATACATTTGGATTATAAAGCATTCTTTACATGTTTTCTGTTTCCTATTACTTTTTTCTTTTAAATAAAAAGAGAAAAAGGTTTTAGTTCTGTCTTTATTTTAATATTGCTTCAGTTAAATAATGATAATCAATTTTTCATGCAGGGTTTCCATCTCAGCAAACAAATGCATTAGATGGACGCACACACTAAAAAGCTTGCTTCTCTTTCTATGATTAATTGAGATGTAGAGAGTGATGGGTGGTGGATAAAAATAGAAAAGCAATTAGTGCAACAAGGCATAAAATACATTCAATACAAGTAGAATGTTTCCCCAGTTAGTGATCTCTTTCTGGCCTCTTGAGAATTTGCATTCCATTAGTAAGTTGCTGGAATGGAAATCTTCAGACTTTAGGGAGGCCACAGCATTAAAAAATGGAATTAACTCACACTACACACTGAGTCAGCACAATAGGTTATTAATTCTACTGCTTGGGTATACATCATGCTGAGCTTTGGTGTGTGGGCTTCTGAAATGTTGTGAGCGAGTTTATAAAGCATTGCAAGGACTAAATGATGGTTATCTGTCATTCCAACCTTCGCCCTCACCACTGACATTTTAATGTCTCTAGAGACTCAAAATCAGTAAGTAATACAGGCGAAAGTTTTTGCTAGAATCAGTGGATATGGAACTTTACTTAGAAAAGCTGCATGTAGGTTATTTTGAGGAAATAAATTCATGTTGAACTTTTTAGAATATCAGTAACTCCTAGTTTTGAAAAAGCTGTGTCCTCAATTAATACAGAAAAATTATGATGATGCCTCAAATATTACCCTTTCCCAAACTGACAAATTATGTCTTTCTGCATATCTCCATAACCAATAGAAGTTGATTAACTTTTTTTTTCTTTAAAAACAACTATGGTATTAAAAATGTTTTAAAACAGATTTATAAGTATAAAATGCATTGAAATATTTAATATTTTCAAGCTACGTATAGCCCTCTCTGATTTTTGATCATCTCTCCTGTCTTTCCTTACTCTCGTCTGCATCTCTTTTTAGAATCTCTAACAGATATTATCTCCTTTTATTGTCCCAGTGCTGTATAATCGTCAACAACTACCATTTATTGATTTCTTGCCCCATACTTAGCAATATTTAGCTTTTGAGTCTAGATAATTCTTTGTTGTGAGGACTGTACTATGCAGTGTAAGATATTTAGAAATATTCCTGTTTTCTGTTCACTAAATTCCAGTAGCAACTCCTGATACTGACAATCAAAAATACCTCCAATCATTGCCAAATGTCCCTTGGTGTCAAAATTTTACCTGGTTGAGAACCACCAGTTTGTCTTATATTATTTCATTTGATTCTATAATAACTTTTCAAAATGTGTAGGACTGTGTTAATCAGAGTTTTGGCAAGAAATAGAACCTACTCAGTATGAGTCCTACACTTTTATAAAGGGACTGCTTACAACTGCTAAAGGATGTTGAGATACTGAGAAAATAGCAACAGGAAGCCATTCTCACCCCTAGGGCTGAAGAAGCAAGGAAAGGGAATAGTGTTCCCAGCATACAGGGAAAGCTGGAGCCATGGAGCACAGGGCCTCCAGAGGGAGATGAAACAGGATGAGACAAAACTGTAACCCATGATGCAGCACTGTAGCAAAGAGAGCACAAAACACCCTGGTCCCTCCCTCTTTAATCCTTTGGTCACAAGCCAGTCCACCAGTAGGTTGAGCCCAAAAGAAATCCCACCTGCAAAACATCAGAGTAATGCAACTGTAGGATTCAGCTTCCATGGGCTCAAAGAAAGAAAAAATAAATGGAATTTGTTGGGACAAATGGAGGCAAAAAACAAAACAAAACAAAACAAAAACCTATTCCCAATTTTAATAGAGAAACTGTGTTTATAGATATAAAGTAATGCATCCAAAGTCAAATAGCTAATACATGGAGCAGATATTTAAATGTCACCTATTGACACACTGTACAAAGGTATAACTCAAGCTCATTGGCATGAATGAACAGAAATTCAGTGAGTGAGGCTTTGAGTTATTCAAGATTATTGATTTTAGTAGCTGACAGATTCACGATCAGAACCTAGTTCTCATTCCTAATCTGGTGTTCATTTTTTTATGTTGACCATGGAAAGAAATTTAAGAGCCATGTATCCAGCCCATTCCCAAATAGACAAATATAGGAATGACAGCTATCTGCCAATCTGAAAAATCATTTTTTTCTGAAAAGCCGATGGATTCTAGCTTTCATGTAGAATGTTTAAATGGCATCTGCTGTTTTTCCAAGTTATTGGCACATTTTTTTCTTGATTGTGTGCTCTCGACACCAGCTGGTACAATGCTTCAGGAGAGAAAGGCAAACTAGACTGAGAATCAGGAAATTGAGGGCCCACCACTGGCTCTGTCATTGCTAACTGTCAGCCACAACAGTAGTAGCGATAATAAAAATTCTCTGAACTTTTTCTTTTATTTTTGCATTTACCCACAATTGCATTCACAATTATTCTCCAGTGTCTAATCAGGTAGTCACAGCTCTGTGAAATAAGGAAGATGGTAGACTTTCATGTTTCACAAAAGAAGAGTCAGGCTCAGGATGCACTAGTCTCATGAAAATCCCATAGCAGGGAAGTGGTACCAGATGGATTCAGCTCCACATCTTCCTACTGAAAATGAAGTGTCTTTTCTACTCCCCCTTTTGAAGTGATTAATCAATGTATCTATTCCCTCTGGATAGCCAGTCTGTTGTGTTCAATCTATTAGGTTTCATCATAAAATCCTGCCTAGATAAAAGTCTGAGAATCTATGATTTTAATCTTAGTATGATAAAGCAAGTTGACAGCAGATACCAATATTGTTAGGGATTCCTCGTTTTTTCCTTTCTTTGTTTTAGGTGAATGTATTTATTAACCTGTAGCTTTTCATAGACAAAATTTTCTGTTTTTAAAGGAATTTTTAAATAAATATTCATAGATGGGAAGAGTTTAAGTACATTAATATAGTACTATTTTCTCCCTTTAAACCTCAGTAAGTGGATGATATTAATTTAAATTCAAACTTCTCCGCTAAGATAAAGTGGGTCAATACACCTGGAAGGTCCGGCAAGCATCCTAATTCTTCCCCCAAACTATGTAGTTTCTTTGCCTCAAAGTGGGAGGCCCAGGAAGTGACACATTTCAGGCGCAATGCCATTGAAAGTTTTGTTCTGGATCTTGATTGCATCCCACCCCAAAATCCCTCCCCACTCCTACTTTTACAACATTTTCAGGACTTCATTTTTACTTTTTCAATATTTTCATCAGTTAAATCAGTTGTACAACATGAAAAAATTAACTTTTTTATTTTTGGTAACTGAATATTTCTTTTCAAATTTCTACTGACCTAGCCAGTTCCAAGAAAACCTAGAACGCAAGAGTTCTCAGTCCAAGGTAAAGCTGCAGGGAAGGGAAAAAGAAAAGAATAAAGAGAAAACTAAGGTTTAGATTTTTGATGTCTAAAAATAAATAAATAAATAAATAAATAAATAAATAAATAAACAAATAAACAAATAAATAAATATTTAAGTTCTACTTTTGATACTTGTCATTTGGAAAAATATAAAATTCCTTCAAAGAAATCATTTTTATTGATAAAAAATTTTAGCAACACATTCTACCATCATATCTGATATAGATGATTAGTAATGCTTTAATAATGTTTTATAATTGCTATAGTGTCCATACATAAGGAAAGGTGGAGAAACAGTATTTTCAGTATTTAGAAGACTAGACTTGAATTAGACTACCTGGATACAGATCCTGGCTCCATCCCTTTTTACCTATATGACCTTGGGCAAGTTACTTACCTTCTCTGTATTTGGGTTTCCTTATTGATGTTTTCAAGGTATAAATAGAATGTACCCATGCAGATTTTTTATGGTTAAATAAGGTAATATTGACCAAGTGTCCGGAACAGTAGTGGAACATAGAAATCGCCATATAAATGTTAGCTGTTTTCAGAAGCATCCTTTCCATAATCATCACCACTACCGCCACCATCATCATCATCATTGTCATTGACTTCTACTACACCAAAACTCAACCCAATGTTTCCATTCCTCTAAAATATAATTATTTAGAAACCTAATAAATAATGTCTCATTGAAGAGCATCACTATTTAAAATAGTTTAATAAAAAAAAAAAAACATATGTATGAATAATGTGCATTTGTATTTTGGAACATATAACCTAATTTGGAACTTGCAATTCTAAGACTTGGCCACCCTTCCTCTCTAGTTGACTTCATTGTATAGAAAGGTTTATTAACAGTGATTCTATTTGGTTTGGTGTAATTATGCTGAGTATATTCCCCCAGAATTTCAGGTTAGAAACTACTGACATATATTCCAGAAGTCAGAATTAAGACATGAACTATATTCTACCAAGGTTCCTCTTATTACCAGTAGTCAGCCCACAGTCTCTAAAAACACATTAGGGTACTGTTTTTGTGGTTATTGAGTTTCACCCTTGAGAAAATTAAAAGGACTGAAATGAAGTATAATAAATCTTACTCTGACCCAAACATATTTAGTGATTAAGCTTCCCATTAATAATCTCAATTCTGCTAGATAAAATAAGTATAAAACATATTTTTACTCCTTTTTCATTTTACATTTAGAAAAGTAGAAAAGCATTTTGTACATTTCATAAAAATAATTACTACATTTGTCATTTAATTAATTTAGAGTTAATGCCTTATTTACATGCTTTGGGTTTTAATTTGAGATAAGAAGGGACCAAGAGAAGAGTGAGCCGTTTTTTATACACAAGAGCAGTTGGCTCTCTATTTTTAATTTTTATCTATTTTTTTTTTGTCTCAATCCCTAGCCTCTGAGCCCAACTTGAAGGTGCGGTCCAGGTTAAAACAGAAAGTGGCAGAGAGGAGAAGCAGCCCCTTACTCAGGCGGAAGGATGGAAATGTCACTTCATTCAAGAAGCGTATGTTTGAGGTGACAGGTAATTGAGGACTGGGCAGACATAACACTAAAAAATGCTGGTAGCAGTAATGAAAAAAATAGTTTAGAATAAAGATGCCTTTTGCATATTAAAAGTTATTTTGAGGAGAAATATTTCTTGAAAGGAAATTATATTGAAAACTTACAAGTAATTCAGTAAACCTTGCCATGCATTTGCCAACCTTGTTAAACAGGAAATGAATGAAAAACAACTTTGTGTCAATCTAGGCATAACTAAGGAATTCCAAAGCTCACCTTAATATTTTCAGAAATGGGCAGTCCATTTTGGGAATGCCAACCAGGAAAAAATAACTTTTAATGAAATTTGATGAGAAATGAGCAGAGGGAGGTCCAAGAAGAACACTTCCTCCATACTCAGGCATAAATGTACAAAATACATCTGGGAAAATTAAACTACATAGAACAGCAAAACCTTGACTTTTCAACAAATTTACAGAACTCATAAATGACTTTATGTGTTTACTAGTGAACTGGGACTTATGGGAGGAGGGGGATATATTGCCTTTTATGAAGGGAAAGAATCTGTCATTTTCACTAGTCTCAAATGGAAGAGTTCATATTTTTTTAGCTGCTTGGTTAGTAGTGGGGTGAACAGGTTAGGAAATTCAACCTGATGTCTTATGAAGCCCCTAGCCCCAGTTGTACTTGGTCTGAAATTAGAGAAGACCTAGGGATACAAGAATTAAAAGACTAGCCAAAACAATAATACTGACTACTGTTTATTGAATACCTACCTAGAACTATGCATTGTAGCTGATCATTTCCTTTGGTTGTATCAATAAAATGATAATCTGCAACCATTTTTCTCTATTATCAAGGAAAATTGTGCTTATACCAATGTAGTCAGGTGATATATTATTTCTCCAAGATCAGATTTTATCCTTAGGAGATTTTAAAAAATTATTTGTTTTCTGTTATCTCCTCTGACAATGACAGTATCTAGTTTGGGGAGCCAATATGGAGAAGATTATAGAAGCAGAGGTGGAGAAGTATAGAATACTAATGCAGCTTATTAGTCTGACAGGTTATATAGGGACGAGGTGGGGGGGAATGTTTAGCCTCCTATTCAATCCTGCAGATTACTATATTTATCTGAAGAAAAGTATTAGTGGGAAATGTTTCCTTAAGGGATAAGAAATATTAAATCAATAAAAAAATTATTTTATTAGAGTTTATATTTATTTTTCAATACCAAAAATAATCACTAACTTCTACTACTTGAATTCTAAATTCAGAGTTATAGACTTTTTTTGCAGGAAACATATTTGTATGTAAGTAAAAATCTTAAGTAAGGTTTCAGAACAGAAGTTCTGGGTGGAGGTGGAAAGTTGGGGAACCAATCTGTTTTCATGAGTGAAAAGGATAATAAACATATTATTTGTCTAATTGAAGCAAAGAGGCTCCCTCGTAACAGAAAAACTTGAAGTAAATAGACAACAATATACATTGTTTTTTGTTTTTGCCTTAGAATTTTATTACCTAAGGTCATATTTATTTATTCCAATTTTCTTTTGTTTTCTTATTAATCTCTTTTGATCACAGCTTTTTCTCCACAGTCACATCTTCTTTCTTACCAAATTGCAGTAGAATTTAGCTCAATATATATCTGAGTAATGATAAATTCTCATTTATAAGGATTATGATTTTCTGGAGTTTTATTCATTTCTCTACTTTTGAAATATCATTTTCCTCTTTCTAATTTTGTGAAATAATGACTCCCCTGTTTATCTGAGGAAATAATGTATATATACAAAGAGAGGCTTGTGCATTTAATAGATGCACACTTCTCGTCCATGAGCTGGGACTTGTGGGGGATTTGGTAGATATTTCTAAGTGGTTGGATACACTTATTCTAAATGTCTTTAGAGGATGTAAACTACCAGACATACAGCTTTCTACACCTACCTTTGCCCTTTCTCTTCCAGCTTTCATGTAATTTGGATGAGCTCTGTTTAGATCTTAATACTGATGAATTTTGCAATCTAGCCAGAGACAATCGTAGGATTGTAGCAGTTAAATTACTACTGCTTTTCTTCTCTCACATATCTCTCTTACTCATTTCAGAAGTTTAATGTCTGCTTTTGTCAAACCCATGCCACCCCTCTCCTACCAATAGTTGTCATGGGAACCACTGGCCACCTGCCTCTTTTCCAAATTCAAAAGGTTTCTGCCCCTCTCTCTACCATGTTATTTTAAAATTCTAAGCATTGGAGCATTCCTGTGCCTTCAGTGTGTTCTCTTCCACTCTCCCCTTCTCCATTGCCATTTCATAAACTACTCTTATTCACAACCCAGTTGCTATATCATTTTTTTTCTGAGATTTTCTCAGTGTTCTCAGAAAATCAGCTGCTACTCTTTCCAGTGTGGTGTTGGAGAATCCTATTACTGTCTTTGCTGACTTGAATTCAAGTGCTTATCAAAGAGATTTCTACATAGGGAAATATTTCTGTCTGAATATCACAAAAAATAGTGAAAATAATATGTTTTTAAATTGATGAGACAGAATGTTTAAGACAAGCATTTTTTTAATTATTTTTTAAAGACGGAAATGAAACATGAATGAGAAATCAGTACTTAGTCATACAAGAAAGACGAGTTAGGAGTCTGGGGGGAATAGAAGCCCTTAGGAGAATTTTTTTAAATGTGTATTCTCATCATTAAAAGAAAAGTAACCAAGAAAGAGGCAAAGATAAAAGCAGATTAATCAAAATATATGCAGGATCTATAGACAGAAAAATAGTGAGCAAGATGCCTTTAAGAATTTTATGATACCAATGTTTTGATGAAATCCCACAGCTAGTGGGTGGCAGGATCAAAATTCTAACACCAATCTCATGTTCTTGCCATTGGCATGGCGCTTCTGAGTAGAGAAATATTTATAGTAGAAAGTTGAAACTTATAGGTATTTTAGGGGAGGGAACTAATGCCTGCAGATTGAGAGTTCCTGTTCACTGGAGGACAGATGATAAATGAGCCAGGCTTTGAGCTTAGAAGTGGGACAGGACCTGAAATGGAAGAGGTGGAAAATGGAAAACAAAGAGGTGGATAAAAAAGCATAAACTGGGAAAGTGGCACTTATAGAGAATAGGTGATTTAAATCTGTGAAAAACACAGAAAGAACAATAATTGGAAATCGTGTTAGGCTCCACATTGAAGCAGAGGAATGGAACCGAAATCTTTAAAATGAAGTACTAATATTAGGGAGGGAGCCCTAAAATGAAGTTTGGAGTTCAGACTTACACCCACTTGCACTCAGAAGAGGTTTGGGCTCTTGAACTTTCGTGTCATCCTAGAAATACATCCTGGACTTGCCTCTTACCTCAGATTTTCATCACCTGGACCTGTCAAAATCCTTCTGAAGCAACCATCACACCATGTTAAGAAGTGAATGGGAAAAGGTTTTTATATTTCAGCTTGTGGTTTTTGCCTTTATAAGCTCTGGTTATCGTTGTCTTCTCCAGAGTACAGTCCTGGAATATGTATCTCCCAGATTTGAATTTTTTTAGACCCCAAATAAACTTTAAAACTGTTTTACAGCATCGGACCTTTATTGGTCAACAGGAACGTGGTGAAACTTGTCTCACTATGATCTTCTTGGCGACAGTTTAAAGCGTAGTTTTGAGAGAGTACTGTAGCAACTCAGAAATATTAGGAGACTTTTGCTATAGTCTATGAAAGAATACTGCGGTTGAGGGCTTAAACTGAAATAATTGTAGTTAGAAGTAAATGTGAGATAATGTAAAGAACAAAATGAAATGGCCTTGTACCTAATTAGATTGGGGTAAAGAAGGAAGTGAAAATGACTCTAAGAATAGAGTCAAACAGATAAGCAGGGCGCTTTTAATACTGGCATACATTGAATTTGATACACATGTAAAAGGAAATTGAAAATATCCAGAATTCCAAAGAGATTCAGGCTGGCATTTATGAAAGGTGTAGGGCAGAAATATAACTTTCATGAGCATATTCTGCCTAAAGATGATAGTTGATGTCACAATATTGAATGAAGGTAAAGAAAAAAAGGGATAAGGCCACAAATTTAGGTGAAATGTTTCCAAAATTGTCACATTTCTTTTTACTTAGTGAAATGGCATTTATCATTCAGTTAGAGGGTAAAAACTGTGTTCGATGCTGTATATTATTTAGATTGTAATACAGTTCACCTTTGGATGTTTTTCATGAATATATTTGTACTTCCCAATATTTTTCAGAATCCTCAGTCAGTAGCAGTTCTCCAGGGTCTGGTCCCAGTTCACCAAACAATGGGCCTACTGGAAATGTTCCTGAAAATGAGACTTCGGTTTTGCCACCTACTCCTCATGCTGAGGTAAGTATAATCATTTTGGTTCTTTTTAAAAATTAGATCCTCCTCAATTAATTTAACACAAAGTGATATTTCTGAATTTGAAGTTTAAAGCCACCTGTTCTTAGTTAATTTTCTTGTACGTTTATAATGAGTGGAATTGAGTAAACTTGATCTTATTTACAAGTTTGGATGATAATTGGATTTGAAAATATTGAAATATAATACAAAAAAAACTTTTAGTGATGCTGAGTACACACTGACCAGAAGTCATGCAACTCAGTAGTCTTTCTGCTTGGTTCTTGATTAATCCAATGGGAGTAGACCCATCAATAAGTAAAAATAATCTCATGCAAACCTTACAGAAGAACAATGGAACGGTAGGTTTTGTCCATTTGACCTGAAGTGTCATGAAAAAAAAAAAATAATTGGAGTATTATAGTTGAGGAACGTAGTGCTCCACTAAGCAAACATTTATTGAGGACTTTACTATGTGCCAGTTATTGTGCCTGGCGATGAAGATATAACGATGAATAAGATATGGACTTTGTTCTTAAAGGATGAAATATTAAAGGAAATTGATCTAAAATAAAACATGATAATTTTTTCTGATTGTATGCAGTCAACTTTAATAACATTTGTTTTTGAATACATGATTTATTGAAACCAAAAATAGAAGAATAGAGGAAAGTAAACTGAGAGTCAGCAAGAATTTGTCTATCTAGTTTCCGTATTAGGGTAAGAAAAGGCAACAGTCTGAAAATAGCCTCTCATGTGGAATCAGCTGTTTTGAAGTCACCATCAACTGACTGGAATTTTCAGTTTTATTTTTCTGTTATTATAATGCCTTCTATGCAGGGAAAGCTTGTGCAATATCTTCTTATTTATACTGGTGACATACTTTTCTCCTTGTATTTTAAAGAGCCATGGTACTTTGGGGCTGAAAGAGACTGATCAAATTTCTGATTCTTGGATCACTTGTATAGTTTCCTGATATGTAATTATCAGACTTCTTCTAGAACTCTTTTGCTTATTAAGGAACTCACTTCACTATCTCCTGAGGAAACTCAGTTGATTTGAGACAGGGAGCTTGACTGATAGAAATGTTTCCTGTACCTTATGCCACAATCAATGTCTCTATAATTTTATACACACACACACTCACATATACATATGCATACACATTAATAATAAATTATTTATAAATTATAAAATTATTAGTCCAAAATATAATTGAAGGCAGAAACCCAGAGGTTATCCCTGATAAGCACAGGACTGAAGGCAGTGAAGTCACTTTTGCTCTGTGGACTTTTGGTTACTTGAGTTTTTAGTTTTGGTTTTCAGAGCCTCACCGATCTCAAGAGATAGAAGACAAAGCACAGTACTGACCAAAAAGGATAATTTAGTAGGAGACCCTCCATATCTCATGCTGTGATCCCAAGGGCCCATATCTATGATATATTGACTATTCACTCACCCACACTCCCACAAGTGCCTTGGTGCCTACCAAAGCAAGGCAGAATCTTTCTGAGGAGTTGTAAGCAAAAGCTAGTCCTTGCATGGAGTTGTAATTCGAATTTACATAACCTCAAACTGTTATTTGGTTTAAGGTGCCCCAGATTTGTAGTTCTCCTAGGGTTCTGGGAAAAGCAAATATAAATTCTGTGTAGGGGAATACACCTTCATACTAGATTTCAAAGAGTTCTCTCAATTTTTCAAGAAAGATGAGCAGAATAGATAAATGCCATCTTCCTTATAACCATCTTTCAGCTATTTGAAGAATACCAAGTCAGGGCTCTACATTATCTCTAGAGTCTTCCTCTATTTCTTTTTCCCTCTATACTGTTGTCTTTTTCTTTTTTCATTATGCTTTCTAAAACACAGTACCTGATGGAATAAGTACTTCACATATATTTGTTGCTGTAGATGTAAGTGGGATTCTTGGACTATTGTTTGTAGGTATTATATTTCTATTAGTGCAGTTATAACTCTGTTGGTAGTTTTATGAGATTCTGTAGGCAATTTTCAGGAAAAGAACAATTTGGTCACAAATATTTCTTAAGAACTTTAGATTTTCATTTCACAGTTGGAAGAGTGTAACTCTCAGTAACAACAGAAACACTAATTGGCTCTGGCTGAATTTTAGTGTGAAATAACACACTAAACTATTCAACAACATGAATAATTCTTAGAAATTCATTGTTGGTGCAAAAAGGTACAGAATACTATTTTACAGCATGATAGTATTTTGTAGGTTCAGAAGCAGCAGCACAGTATTTTGATAGGGAAGAAATGTGGTGTGAGTATATTTTTAAAAGGCAAGGGAGTAATGAACACAAAATTTAGTGTGAAGTTACCTCTCCGGAGGGAGGAAGTAGGATGGTGACATGGTTTGTTACTAAAAAGGATGATACATGTTTCATTTATTATAAATACATCTGTATATACACATATAGTACTTAGTACAACATAAAGGAATAACCAATAAATATATATTAGTGATATTGTAAATAAATGGAAATAGATTTTTCTCTTTACTTTAAGCTTTTTATGATCCATTAAATTGAATTCAGTGTCCCAGATTATGTCTTTAAAGACCCTATCTGAAAATATTTTCAAATTTCAAAGTACATATAGTGAAGAATATAAATTAAATGGATTTTCTTATGTTGTTTTAATCTGTTTTGTATCCCTAAAAGCTTTACTGTCAAAGATATGTTTGGATGCCCTAGCTTTTTAGTTTATTGTTGAACATATTCTGTCACTACAAATCTTCCCTTCCACCCCACCAAAAAAAAAAAAAAAAAAAAAAAACAGAAGGAAATGTGATTTAATGGAGTTTGAAAGAGTAGAGGTATTTCTTCAGGTCAATGACAGGACATTCACCTCCAAAGCTGGAAAGACTAGTTCAAAAGCAAGCAGTGACTTAGCTCATAATGAATTAATTGTGTGCCTGAACTATGATCCAAAAGGCCAGGTGGGCAGACCTTTATGCACTGATGGGTAGCCTCTCCATGGCCCAGAACAAAAAATTCAACCCTGATGGCTAACATGTGGTTTTCTGCTGCGTTGCATTTACAGAGGTCTGTAGTTTAATTCATACTGGAGAGAGGAGAAGACAGCAGAATTCAGACTAAAACTGCCAGCAAATTAATATCCTAGTTTTGTAATATTAAATGCTTCCACTTAAATAAAAGAGGAAAAAAAATATTTTTAGTTAATTCTTGATTAATAATCATTTTGAATTGACTATGATTTTTACAGATATCTTCTAAAGATTAATAATAGTATCTGATTTGATATCAGTAAATACTTTGGGGGCATGAAAATTTTACATCATTAACTACACTTTCAAAAACAAAATTAGTAGCATCCTTCATCATTTGTAAAATGGGCTAATTCTACCATCTTTGCTTAACCAACACAGGTGAGTTTCATTTTAAAACAGTATGACAGTGTACATTTGAATGAACTCTTTATTCTGTGACTTGTAAGTGGAAAAGCACATCACCTAATTCTTTCAGGGCCCTTGTAAATGAATGGGATTCTACACCCTTCTGCTACTTAGGAAATAGGAAAGTAAGGCTGTCTCTCAGGCTGATCTTGAGGCTTAGGTGAAAAGAAAGTTTTCTATCTTGTAATTCGCATGTCCTACATAATTTAGATAGAGATTAAGGCCTTAGTAGGAGGAAAATTTCCTCATAAGTACAGGTTAAGGAAACAGCACAGAGAATTCAACTGTGTGGGTCCTCAGAAGCCTCCACAGGGACCTGGCTCCAAAACCCACTACTTTGTTCATTGGTTAAGTTGTTAAACTTGTCCTGAACCTCAGATTGCTTATCTAGGGAAAAGTGGTATTGCTGACCCCGACAGCCTGTTGTGAGGAAGCGTGTTTGTAAGGCAGACGGTAAACTGGAAGTGCAAGCAAGTTCATTTTTTGTTGTTGTTATCAGTACTGACTCCCTAATAAGGAAAACTCATTAGCAGGTTTGTCTTCGAGCCAGCACATGTCATGTGAGAGTGAGACTCCATCTGCTCTGACCACTTCTGTTTCATTTCTTCTATTTCTTATGTATATGTTTGGTCTCAGATTGTTGAAGCTACTTGCTTTCCTCCTTTGTAAACTTGGTTGGGGATCTGAAACCTCAGGAGTATCTATTTCCAGCTCCAGTCAGAGATGTCTTCACCTATCTAGTTACTTTATTGTTGATACTGTGGTCTTGTGGGTTCGAATATGTTTCCATGAATATCAACACCATTATTTTAGATTCAGTAGATTTATTTGATAGCTATTTTAACAGTAGCCAAGCAGCTGGTTTATTTAGAGTTGAACATTAGTGGCTGGCCCTGGTGTGCTATTTTTTAAATAAATTTTTCCAGCAGATACAAACGGTTTTTTAAAAAGATTCTAATAATAAGGTTAGGTCCTCTTAAATCATCTGAAATGTCACTGTTTTGCCCCAGTCTCACATGACTCATCTGCCTATTGTTTCACAATAGTTGTTGTGACATTTGTTATAAATGTTATGCTCCTTTCTGAGTGGGTGCTTGGTTATGGTTTTAGATGGCAACAAATGAAACGCTTTTCCACCCTGGGGGAACGGAGGTTGCTATGACAAAAGAATCATTTACTAGGAATAACATGAGTCAATATCGTAAAGCAAGACCTTGAACAAAACATCAGTGCCTTTTAAATGAAAAAGAAGCCTTGTCAAATAAATTTTTGCCTCTAAAGCATTTTATAGTAAAATAATCTTGGGTGTCCAGTAAAAATGAAAACAAGATGTTTACTGCTTAAAAAATTTCTTTTTCACATTGCGATTTAAATTTTCTATCCTCTTTCTGAATGAAGAGTAGAAAATGAATACTACCTTGAAAAATAGTATCAAAGCCGTAGGCAAATATTAAAAGATGAGATTTGTTTGTTTGTTTTTAATGTGGCTCTTTTTTTTAGATAGTCTAGAAGCAGGGATTGGGACCTTTTCAAGCCAAAGCAGATTGAGGTTTGCAAGCATGTCTTCATGGATGCCCTTCCAGCACACACAGACATCACCTGATAGAGAGAGCGAGACAGGGGCGCTTCAGTCTTAGGCTGAAGGATCTGAGGTCCAACTGACCAGAGTTAAAAGCTAGTGAGTGGTAGAGCTCAAATATAAAATGCTTACACCATGGTAATTTTCAGCAGTCCAAACTGCTTGTCATTCAAACTCTATAGAGACTTACATTCTTTTTCTAATACTCATGCATATTGTACGTAATTTGGAACATGCAGAAAGTTGAAAATTCTACATCCACTTTTCCAATGAGCTGCTTTAGAAGTAGCTGGTTATCAACATAACTAGTATTCTGTCAAGGGTCACCTGTTGACTTCTTTGTGTTCTTAAGAGGAAAAAAGATATTCCCTTCCTTCTTTTCTTTCTTTATTCCTTCTTTTATTTCTTCTTTTATTTCTTCCTTCCCTCCCTCCCTCCCTTCTTTCCTTCCTTCCTTCCTTCCTTCCTTCCTTCCTTCCTTCCTTCCTTCCTTCCTTCCTTCTTTCTTTCTTCTTTCCTTTCTTCTCTTCCTCTCTTCCTCTGTATCTTTTATCCCCACTTCCATTTCTCTTGCCCCCATAAACAATTACCCTCTCCTGTATTTTTATTTCCATGGATTTTGTGTCATTTTTTACTTTGTACCCATGAATTTTAGTGGGTATAAATGGCATGGTGTTTTCAAATTTATTCCATTTCTTATTTTTAGATCCTGTCATGTCATTATGATGCATATATAACAAACAGTTTGCTTTTAATCACCATAACAATCCATGGTGAGCACTCTTCCATCTTACTTATCCATTTTACCTATCCATTTTCTAGTTAGGTGACTCAGTTTCCTCAATTCTTCAATATATATATATCCAAAGACATCACCCTCCAAGCTTAGAAAATTTCTTGAAGATACAGATCCCTGCAGAAGAAGTGCTGAGTCAAGGTGTGGGGAGGAGCAAACTTTCCTCTACCCTCAATGTTCTTCCTGCTATTTTAATAATCAAATAGACCTGAGACTGATTAGGAAGAGAAAATAAACAAATTTGATGCATACGTATGTGTGGGAACCCCATATACATTAAAGTCAGAAACCCCACATGCAGGAAGGTTCAGAGATAGAAAGGGACCATGGATGTATGAGGTATTCTGAGCTAGGGATGATGTAATACATCTTGGGGCTTTCAAGAGTCATTGCAGGATGATCAGAAGAGCAAATACTTAATAAATAGAAGTTTGTCTGCCCTATAGGTCTGTCAAAAGATGTTCTCTCAGATAATCTATTATTATGGGCAAGGCCCCTAATTCAAGTTTTTCTAGGGACTCAAGGGAGGGGCAGGGGTGTCTCTTGAGCCTTAGGCTAAACCTGCCTTTAACTCAAACAATCTGCTTACCACAGAGGCATAGCTTGTAGTGATTCATTCTGAACCCTCACAGTATGTAGTGTAGTTATTTTGTTTATAATGCTGAGTTGTTCACCAGAATAGTTATACCAGTCTACAGTTCCACCAGCAATTTATGATGGTTTTTAGCATTCTAAATCCCTGTAACATTTGCCATTGCCTTTTTTCTAATTTTTGTCGCTGTCCATTGTGTACAGCATTCTGAATATTTTGATTGAAACTAATAACTTTTTTATTTCAATGGCAAAATAAATAGCTCTATTGAAAGACATATAATTTTTCAGTTTATGTGTATTTTATTCATTAAATTGTAGATGTTATCTGTAAAGTAGGCTTCCAAATGCTAGGATGGTGAGAAAAGTAGTTATAATGTGAAGGTCATTACTAAAATGTGAGTAGGCCACTCCTGCCGAAACACCTGGCTCAGTCATATTCCTCTTCCCAACATCATGCTCTTTTTGATGAAATGGTAATTACCCATCAAAGCCTGGTTTAAAATTGACACCCTGCTCTGTACCATTGAAATGTTTTAACCCCACTCTAATTATAGCAATGATTATACATCATTAGAATTAGTTCTCTACTTTTCTATGCACCTGAATAATATGCAAACTTGGGTGGTATAGGACATCTTTGTACACCTAACCCTATTAATCTAACTTAATTGTTATTCATTCATTGTTTTGTGAATGTCAAGTGATATCCATGTATATAATTAATATTTCCATTTGCTCTAATGAACAGCAACAGTGTCTGGTTTGTGAAAAATTTTTAAATTAAAACCATCTTCCCCATGTTTTAAGATGTGAAACACTGGCATCTCAGCACAGTACTGAGTTTAGGGCTGGATCAGTTTAAAAACTGCTTCCTAGAAAAATCCCAGTTTTATCTAAAAATACATGTGAGTTCACCACAATGCTAAGGTGGGGTCACCTTCCAGCCTTGCAAGAATACTAGTCAGGACTCTTCATTGTCTGAGCAAAATGCTACAGCTCTCACCACCTGTTTCCTGGGCTTTCAACTCTATCAACAGTCTTTTAAGCAGTGTAGATACAGCTCCAGATTCTTATTAAGAAACTTTAACCTGGAACTGATAGACTGCTCCCATCAAAAAGCCAAATTGAGGAATGTTATAGTCAACGAAGATAATTTGAGAAAAATAATTTTTTCAGGACTTTTTAAGTCATTTGTGATTCTAGCCATTGGAAGGCTATATAAATGCTATTCCAGTTTATCTGTAATCAGAAGAAATAAACTAACACCCTAATCTCTATGATATGATACTGTACCAGTTAGTGTCTGTGGGAAGAACCCACTAAACCTACTGAACTAGGTGGACTCAGGACTTTCCTTGCTTCCTTAGGGCTTGACTTCACGACTTAAGATTCTCACATCTACTTCCTTCTCATGACAAGGTCTGCTGGCTCCCAGTGGTATATAATTTGATGCTTTTCTACAAACCTCAGGACCTGATTTTGCTGCTGCTGCTTCTCTAAAGCTTCCCCCTTCTCCATACTATTTTTTTTTTTAATGGTTCCCTTATCCTTCAATAATGGCTACAGAGAGGTGTGTAGCTTCTGCAGGAGTGCCTGACAGCAGATCATAGAGCCCTGGCCAGTTTAAAAGTTTTATTACTGATCCCACTGGGAACCAGAATTGGGAAAATGACTCAGTTTCTTCATCCATGACATGAGCATAATGATAACCGGAAAGTGAGAAATGAAGAATAGGTTACCATCCAAAAAATCCCTGGCACAGGGCTTGGCACATGGTAGGTGCAGAAAATCAATACTCTGTCATAGGAAATGGAGCCACTCAGTTTTGATATGAAGCTACAGGGTTCTGAAAACCCGGCAGTATTCCCAAATCCCTTCACTTTAGTCTAAGCCTGATTGAGCACCCAGTATGCTGCTGCCATTATCACCTCTGAGAAGAAACCTTTTTCTCATTTTAGTAGAGGTTTGCTTCCTGTGAGGAGGTGGGAGGATATCACAGAAGCTCTCTCTGGGAAACAAAGATAACCTCTTGAGTAAGGTCTGCGACATCTTTTGCTATCATTCCCACGGTGCTCTGAGAAGCAGATACAACCTTAAATGAATGTGATACATCATTTAAAGTGCATATTTTCCCACATTTTTTTCTATTCTGTGAATATGGATAAGCGAATGAAATATCTCTTTGTTATAAGTTACCAGTTGCTGCCAATAAGCTAGTTAAAAAAAAAAATGTACTTCCTTGTACATTCTTTTCTTGTTCTGGTATTCTGTACTTAAAATTTATGTTAAAACTGTATCAGTGTGAGCAGAATAGTAGCTTACCTTCTTAATTAGAACAAGTAGGCAACTGTTGTCGATAGCCCCTAAAATAAAATTGCAGTCTCATTCATTGTACTAACAAAATATTTTCTGCAGTCTTCATGCTGTGGTGTTTTGACATCTTTGTAAAGGGTTGTGTATAAAGTCAACGTAATATTAAAAGTTTCTGTATTTTTTTTATTTTCATGTACAAATATCTGACTTGTTCTTTAGAAAAAAAAACGAAATCTGAGTTAGCTTTTGGAATTCCAAGTTGCAATGAGAAATATCCACGTTTAACCTTCTGCTTTTATTATGTTAAGGCTGTGACTCATCTCCAAACAAACGTATGACTGAGGTGATGTTTTGGAATAACATCCTGTGTTTTGGTGGCGCATCACTCTTCAGTGACACTCTGAGGTTGCATTGTATTAGCACATGATATTTTCTCCAGTTAATTGATATCCCAGGTTTGTCCAGGGAAAATCTACAGCTCCCCCAAACATGCTTGACAAGTTATTATATTTACTTTAGTCAAAGCCCGTGTGTGCAATATCCCTCTTGGAGGTGGTCTATTATTGGAGTCCCATATGCTTTTTGTTTGGGAAGAAAGCAGTCACTATGTCATACTGTTACATGGGGTATTCTTTTTCAGGGATGTTGTTCCCTTGGGAACCATATCAGGCCAGAGTTCCTTAGTCTAATAAGACCTTTGTAACTCTTATTGTATAAGAATTCTGGGAGGGAAGCAAGAATTAAACAGAAAATGTAATTCAAGCAACCATATTAGACCACATGTGGGAAAACATGACTCTTAGTATCGGATTTAAAAATAAGTATTTTTTGTAAAAAGAACTGTGATGTCAAAATGTTCACGGTATTTCAGTGTAAATGAAGGCTATTGTGGCACAGGAAACTTATAACATTTTAATTTTTACTTTGGTTTCTGAATATGAATGATCCTAAAAAAACAGTTGTCTATTCATAAATTTTATATTAAAAAGATATGATTTATTATAGAAATCCTATACAATGATATTTACTCTAAAATTTTCTTGTGTGAGTTTCCCATCAGTAAAATGATGTTTAACCCATACGAAGATAATGATTACAATAACATTACATACATATTTTATCACCCAGTAATGCCAAAGAGTATATATGCTCATAAGAATTACTCTATTTAATTCTATTTTACCAGTTGATGACAGGCACACTGATTTTGGTCCATAATACTAGAATTTTAAAAACAAATTTTGCAAAGTGAATAATATAGAAGCCCTCTTTTCAGATTTTATAATTATGTCAAAGAATATTTTGATGCAGTTTTTACATAAAACATCAGGACACAGAAATCATAGAATAAATGATTAAAATAGTTAAAAATATTTTGACTAATTATGATAATATAAAACCTGTTGTCTGAAATGTGTACATTTCACAGCAAAATCTGTGATATTGTAATATTTTGAGACGCCCCTTTCATTTTTTTCCTTTTTTTTTTGTTACAGCAGATGGTTTCACAGCAACGCATTCTTATTCATGAAGATTCCATGAACCTGCTAAGTCTTTATACCTCTCCATCTTTACCCAATATTACTTTGGGACTTCCAGCAGTGCCAACCCAGCTCAATGTAAGTATTTACAGAGCAGCAGCCTAAATAGTACAAGCGACATTTTCACAGGGAAACGTTTTCGTTTCTTGTATATTTTGACTTTAGGAAAACTTGGGAGAGTACACTCTCCTTCACTGTTTACTGAGTTGCTCAAAGATACTAATTTCACATAATAATATATGAAAATAACATTTAAGTAATGATTCATAGCATATTAAAATGAAAGCACTTTCCAGATATTTTATTAGCTCCACACAAGCATCCCATGAAACAGATTATCAGCCACATTTTTAAAAAAGAAGAAGCAGAGAGTAAGGAATGTTTAAAAATCCAGGATCACAGAGATGGTAAGTAGCAGGCATGGAACTCAACCCAGGCCAGTGCTGAGAGGTGTAGCTTCTATCTAAGGTACAGCAGCATATGTTTATAGAATTTATTTTGTGAATGACTTTATTCTGGGAATTTAAGTTACTGACTCTGTGGTTACTGAAGAATACGTATCTGGAAAATCTCTCTAAAAACAATATTAAACTCTTCCCAGGAGATTCAAAGTGAATCAGTTACTTTAAAAGTCCTGACAACTGAAATAGGATCTTTTAGAGGTAATTGTCCTGCTAGCAGAAGATAGCAATAATTATTTTATACATGTTCTCTAACATAATATAAATTTTAGTCATTGTAAAAGATTTGTAAGCTTTACCCAGAATAATTTCTCTGTGAGTTGTTAGTAAATTGAATTGTACTTACGAAAAGGTCATATGACACATTAGGTTTAAAGGGAAATTTGTCCTAACCCTGGGCACCAGTTTTATCAGTCTTTAGCAGTAAGTCTTCCACTTGTCAAATTCACATCTTTTACAATATGCCCACAGAAGAAAATTATAAACAGTTGACCATATTGTGACTAATTAATTTTCAGAATATAAGACCTGTAAATGGTATGCTAATTTATGTACAAGCACACATAATAGTGAAATTTTAAATGATAAATTTTATAATTGTGTTCAGTACATATTATAAAATCAATCTACATGTTATCTTGTTATATATTTGATGTTTCTAATAGAGATGAATGTTATCTTATGTGATACTATAATTTTTTACCGGTGAGGAGAAAGCAAAATTCAAATGTTTTATGTCTGGGGATTTAAAAAATCTAGCTTAAAAATACCAAATTCAAGAATGCCTTGGAAGTCCACATGAAGCATTTGTAAAAAAAGAAAAAAGCAATTAGGGGTGCAACTAAAGATAAAAATTTGTGGATATTTTCAAATCTTAACTTATTAAAATTATTTTTATTCTATTCCTATTTTTCCTATCCTGATTATAAGTAAATTCTAACACAAAAACTTATTATGACACATGAATAGGCATTTTATATCCACTCCTTTTTACATGCTCTAAATCACTTCTACCAGCTAACACAAACACACACCACTTTTAATGTGGCCAGGGAGAATTTTTTTCTCAAAGGACCAAGTACCAAAGCCAGACCATTTAATGTTTCTATGGTAAATACAATTTGGTACCATTGGATGAGTAAACCAATGTGGTTTGGACTGAAGTTTCATTTTTCTTTGCTTCCATTTTGCTGTGGATGATGCCATCACAATTAATTTTTCAAGTTTAGCATTGTTTTGGCAAAGAGATGTCTAATATTCCATTTTCCCACTGAGTAGTGGGAAATGCTAAGGAAAAGAAGCCAGGAGAAGAAATCATTTCTAGATTAAACATTGCATTGACTTGTTGTGTGACTAAGACAAACCATTTACCTCTTTGTCCTTTAATTTCTTCATAACCGGAAATTGCTTTGCTTCCCTCATGCCCAGCAATTTTGAAAGATGAAGCATGAGTTTTGAAAAGAAACATGCCACATAATTTTGAGGTATTAGACTTCTGCTTTTGTAATACTAAAATGACCACCATTCATTAAATTCTTTGAATGGGATAATTCATTATTACAATTAATGATATAATAATTATTGCCATATTACTGTGTTATCAGATATTTCAAGTTCGTAATAGCATTTTTATTTGATGTAATTTCATTTGTAGTTTATTAACAAAAGTGTCTGGAGTGTAATTTTCAATATTTCAAGATTTGGGAATCTGTTATGAATTAATATAAAATATATATTTAAATCAAATTCCTACATATTTTATATAACCACACTGAGTTATCTTAAGAATTCTTTTTTAAAATTTAATATTGGAAATTTACAGTTTTGTGAACTTATTCGAGGACATGTAGAGAAAAAGTGAACGTTTCTTCTGTGTGAAACTCCAAAATTACCGGCCATTTTATCTCCAGCTTCTTAATCACTGTGATATAGTCATTAGTTTAGCAGTTTAAATAAATTTTACTTTTCCAATATAGCTTTAACTTAAGCAGTGTATTAAAATATTTCAGAAACAAAGTTCCCAGTTCTTAAGCCTGAAATTAACATCATTTGTAATGTTAAGAAATCTTTTTATTAAGTTCAATACAGTGATACCCAATACTAAACTGTCTCCAGTGCTTCAACTCTATTTTTTTATCTTCTTCATTAATTCAGTTAGTTTAAAAGACATACCTTTATTCATTTCCCCTACTCAGTTATTGATAAGATGGATTTTTTTAGGGGGGAAGGGGTAGACTATAGAATAAAAAACTAACCTAATGATGTTCAGACCTAATTACCCACATGCATGGAAGAGGATTAACAGCTTTATTATTTCTTGACACAGGCTTCGAATTCACTCAAAGAAAAACAGAAGTGTGAACCCCAGACCCTCAGGCAAGGCGTTCCTCTGCCCGGGCAGTATGGGGCCAGCATCCCTGCAACTTCCAGCCACCCCCACGTTGCTTCAGAGGGAAAGCCCAACAGCAGCCACCAAGCTCTCCTGCAGCATTTATTACTGAAAGAACAAATGCGACAACAGAAGCTTCTAGTGGCTGGTAATCAATAAAGACACTATATGTGAATCACTTGGGGGCTTTTCTTTTATCAATGATCTACTGTAATGTCTTTCTAATTCAAGACCCTAGTAAAGATTTCTCATGTCATACATGGCTCTCTCAGATACTTGGTGCTAGGGGAAAGGCTATTATTGTTATTTATTCCTCTAGATCCTGGAAAAAAAAAACTTACCTATTTAATCTTTGTACATACTAGGGTCAACTACTAGTGAGTCATTGGTCAGATGCATACCTATCCAATGCTTTGGCCCTTCTGCCTTTACTCCATCCAACCTATCCTTCTTCTGATGTTTGTCTGTTAGAATCACTGCTTTTCATAAAATTTATCCAGTATATCTGTTTTATGTGGCATCTTATTAAACAAAATTGTGTGTGTATGTGTGTGTTTGTATTTTTTTCAGGTGGAGTTCCTTTACATCCTCAGTCTCCCTTGGCAACAAAAGAGAGAATTTCACCTGGCCTTAGAGGTACCCACAAATTACCTCGTCACAGACCCCTGAATCGAACCCAGTCTGCACCTTTGCCTCAGAGCACGTTGGCTCAGCTGGTCATTCAGCAGCAACACCAGCAATTCTTGGAGAAGCAGAAGCAATACCAGCAGCAGATCCACATGAACAAAGTAAGCCCCCACCCGAGTTGAAAAGGCATAACCGCCGATGTGGAAATAGGGGTTCTCTTGACTGAACCGAACATTCAAGAAGAGAATGTTGGTATAGATCCAGTCAAAAGGAATTTACCATCCCAGCCCTGCTGTCGGGGCTCTAGGACACCACCACAATATTAGTATTTTCACCATCAGCACTTTTGTGGGATGTTTGTAGAAAAACTGAGATTCTAGATCAGCAAGGTCTTTTATGACTGAGCCTTAATACATAAGCACATACAGGCACGTGTGTGCAGAGCCTCATTTCTCAGTATTACAGAAAAGGCTCGAGGTGGGGTTGAATGTGGTGGATTGACTTCTCACAAAGTTTGCTCAGGTGCTGTCAGATATGACAAAATTAGCTGATAGGGAATTTTTCAGGAACCTGTATGTATCCATAATATATATATATATATATATATATATATATATATAGACACACACACACACACACACACACACATATATAAAATTTAGTAAGCTCCACTTCATTCCAGTGTTTAACACAATTTCTCAGAAACTTGTGATAGGTTTTTGTGTGTGTGTGTGTGGTATTTTTTTTTTTTTTTGGCACCCTTATTGTGACTAAAATGGACAGGAATGTCTGTATCACACCACATCCTAAGAAGTGCTCCTGCTGAGACAACCAGAAAGAAACATTGGTTATAATAGACCAATATCAAACAAGCCAGTTAGGCATTTTCAATGAATTTGTCAGCAAAACTGTTCTGTACAGTTTTGCTTCTATTCTCTGCTAATGGTAGGCTTACAAAGCCGACTCTCCTCATTCCTGGAAAATGTTAAGTTCTAGAGTATCAAGAGTCTATGTACTCTCTTTTGTTACTCTACCACCTACAAGTATCTTATAGAAGCAATATATTGAGAAATGATGTTCTGTTTACTGATAGATAGCTAAAAATTGGCTTAGTATTAAAATGTTTCATGGTATTGCTCACCTTATTGCAGGTAGGGCTAGAGTTTTTCTCTTCTCTTTGGCCTCCACCAAATGAGGCAGAGCCACAAAAGGAGCATAGGCTGAAGATCACACTACTGAACAGAAATTCTTCCAGTTCAGCCCTTTGATGCTTTCAGAGAAGAGGTGTATGTGTGTGACATTAGAGGTGGGTGAGGGGATAGCTGCCAGAGGCAGTTGCCTCTCCTGCCACATTTCTCTATACCACAGACTATATTTCACTATACTCAAGACTCTATCATCAGATTAATGCCTATCTTATTGCTACAGCATTTCTCTAAATTGATGAAATTACTTTGTATCAAATAAGTCTCATCATAGGAGAAGCAACTTTCTTCTTGTATAACGACATAATACTTGTTGACTTCAGTGTGACAACATATGTTTGCTATGATATGGTCCAGTTAGGTTTGTTTTGTGGCCTCTCAGCATTGCTTGAACTTGCCAGGTGTTCTTGAAAAGTCATCTAGTGTCGAGGGAGAAAAACTGATGTGGGAGGAAAGATTAGGAATCCCTCTTTTGCCTCATAACATTTTCATCTGGAATTAGGTGAGTTAGAGTCCTATGAATACCTTAGAGAATATATTGGAATACATTTTTTATAACCTAGAAACCTAGAGTTGCCACTGTTTCAGACTCAAATGGTATGCGAGCATCAGAATCTTTATATTTTAGTATCACACTTACATTTTGACAGGCGATGCTAAGCTCAATCACCTGGAAGAAACTAAGATGAAACGCAGGCATTTGCATTTTAATAACAAGAAAGGCAAATCTTATCAGAGACCTTCTCCCATGTGGAGCTGATTCCTTGGAATATGTTAAGAATTCTTCCTAAAATTAGAAACAAACCTATACTTTAGGTACATGTTTGTACAGTGGTTTGATTATTAAATCTTGTCTTAATTAGGCAAAATGAAGTCCAGAAAAACTTCAAAGTACAAAGTTGATCTTTATATATTAACATCTCTCAGCTCGAGTGTTTAGGTTTCCAGTTGGCTTTTCTCCAAGCCTGTATTCCACATGTTTAATCAAGATGGCATACACACTTTGGGTATTCTCCAGATTTTGAAAGTATTCCACCTGTCCTCAATTGTCTAAGAGAATAGAGAAGAATCTCATCGAGGAAACTATTAAACCTCTGTCCTATTCTAAAGTACTCACAATAGAACCATCAAGAAACAAATTGCTACTCCTTCCTCAAGTGGTGATGAAAACATTTATTTCACATTAGGTGAGGGCCATAACTTAGATGTCCAAGCTACCAAGTTTCTGCATAAGTATCTATGTGTACTATAACCATTTAGGGTACCACCAATGAGAAATAACCACAGAGACTTTTATTTATGTCTCATTATTTTTCCTGTTAATCTTGGTAGAACCTATATTGAATTCATTCAAACTAGATCTAAATAACTGGTATCATAAAAACATGTTCTCTGCTCTTGAGACACTTAGTATAGCAGGAATATAGGTATACGTGAAGATATAAGTGTGCAGATGACCTTCTTTAAAATATCTTTTCCGTTTACTCCCTCAACTTTTTTTTATTGCTTTTTTTTTCCGGAGGAATTTAGGGAAGCAAAAAATGGAGTGACAATAAAGGAAAAATATGTAGGTTTATCTCTAAACCTACATCATATTAAATATGATTGGCCTTCCTGGTACAAAATTTTTAATGATATATTTGAATAGCTAACAATTTTTAGAATTTGAAGCAAAATTATACTTTTCTGAGCACAGCATATACAATCATTTACATATTACAACTTGAAGACTTTCTCATGTCTCGCTATAATTTGAATGCATTTATGAAAGCAGTCATCTGTGTTTGTTATAATATACAGTGTAAATATTAATCATCCTAATTTACCTGCTTGTTGCCTGGTTAACAATGATATTTATGTGGGAAATCTATGTGTTATCAGAATTATTTGCCTCATATAATTATGGTGCAAGTCCTCAATAGCTTAGCAGAAATATACCTGGGTGTACAGCATATGTATCTCATCTATGCAATGGAACAAGCAACAAAGGTGAGTAAAAGTCCTATCAGAATGA
Organism: Cynopterus sphinx; assembly: GCA_030015415.1. Lineage (NCBI taxonomy): Eukaryota > Metazoa > Chordata > Mammalia > Chiroptera > Pteropodidae > Cynopterus > Cynopterus sphinx. The sequence continues at coordinate 16,020,368 of CM057391.1, read as the reverse complement.
TTTATATCTGCTCATCAGATAATCTACTTTCACTGAAAGTGTTTTGAGAAGCTTAACCATAAGAAAATCAAGGCTTACAACGTTTCTTCTTGTATCTTTTGAGACATTTAAAAAATTCAGAAATGCATTAAACAATATCTGTTGCTAATAAAAGGTACATGCGTGCACTGATGACTTGTGAGCCTTTAAAAAAAAAAAAACAAGAGTTTTTTTAATACTAGCATCAAAATAAGATGCTTCTGCCAGTAACTTTTTGGGACTTTTTTTATTAGAAGAAAAAAGTGGTTTCTAAAATAGAATTTTCTTCATATATATATATATATAAAATTTTTTTCCACATCCATTTTGACTTTAAATATTACCACAGATTTTCTGGTAAAATAAAATTTTGATTAATAAAAATAAAATGCAACACAGTTACTTGGATATTTTAATCATTTTTGAAGTATTATGACCACTGCCTATTTAGTAGAGGAGCAGATCTCTAGTCACATCACTATCTGAATGATATACAGAAATTTTTCAAAGTATTTTCAGTATTTTTATGATGAGATCATTCAGCATAGATCTCTGCCCCCTACCTAAGAGTTTCTATTTTAACTAGAATTATAATACATTTTTAATACCTATATCTTTCATATTCATTCTGCCAAATCTATATGAGCAGAAATTTTAAGAGACTCATTTCTTCATTCAGTATTTAGTTTAATGAAAAATGATCTGTGCTTGTATACATTTAGCAGATCATATTGGACTCCTACTTTGTGCCAGGCACTATTTTTGACACTAAGAAAACAATATCCAGTGTCCTCATGGAACTTGCAGTGTGGGGTGCTGGGAAGTGAAATATTCAAATAAACAGTAATGCAGTGTGTGTTAAGTATTAGGATAGGGGACGTGGTGAAGGAAATTGTTTTCTCTGAGGAAATAAGACTTGAGACTTGTTTAGTTACTTCTCTGGATTGTCTTGTCTGTTTTACATCTTTTCTTTCTTTCTTTCTTTCTTTCTTTCTTTCTTTCTTTCTTTCTTTCTTTTTTCTTTTTCTTCCTTTTAGTTTGCTCTGTGATAAATATCTTATGCATTCCTCTGACTGGATACCAGCCAACACTTTAAAAAAACCCACATAAATCATGAAATGATATCTTACATATGTCAAGGTTCACTCTAGATATAAGTATTTATTATATATTTATTGCTATGATACTTAGGCATCTTGACATGAGTGCTATTTTATCATAATAAAAAATATATCTAAGACAAGACCAGTAAAGAGGAGGCCACGCAGATGTCCTGTGTTGCCCTTATTAAAACAGGTAGATATTATGTCTGACAAGCAAGGCATGAATATAATTATGCTGAAATGCTGGAACCGAGCAAATGGGGAGTTTTCATCAGGTTTTAGAAGAAAATTTGACCCTTTATGTGAGTAGTATCTATTATATTCCTTTTCTTGACATAATTTTTAACATATATGTTACACATTCCCTGTAACCCTTCATGATTCATACTCATTCCTTGTCCCCATAATCCATCTACAGCAACTCAGGAGATTATATTCTTTCATGCCTGTGGTCACATACAAACATAGCATGTAATGTGTGTGTGTGTTATTTTTTCCCCTAAAGCAGTTCTAAAATAAAGCTATTTTGTGCACTCTTGAGCAAAATGTATATTTTCCCAGGAAGATTAATTTAAAGAACTATTAGACATGTACAATCCAAAAGGTTTACACTGTGTGAGTCACACTCCATATTCTCAAACAAGTAAACACTTCATATTAGTTTTATTTTAATTAAGGTCATTCTATCAATGGCTTAAATTTTAAGTACCGTTAGATGAAGACCATGTACCAATCAACTTTTTTGCTGCACCCATTTCTCCTGGTGTGTCTTTCCCTCTCCTTTCATGTATTGTGCACCTTCTCAGCACCTTCTCCATAGGTACCTTAGGGCATTTAAATACTATCAACTCCCTTTTATACGTAGGATCTCTTCTGAGCAGGGACACCATGCTAGCATTCTTATGTATATTAGCTCTTTCAAGTTAACAATGCAATATTTTTTCAATATCGAGAAAGTTAATGTGAATGGACTTATTGAGTTGACCAAAGTGACAGGGCTAGCAACTGAGAGCTGGAATTCCAACATAGGATGTATGACACAAAAGCCTGTCCTTAAACTAAACTCGTGCTTATGACTTCAATGTTGTTTTTATCACCAAGCAGAAGACAAGATTTTCCTTTTATTTTTGCCAAAAAGTAGAAAAATTACTATTGAAAATAAGGCAAACAAACAAATTTAAAAAAAAAGGAAGGCATTATTATTATTGCTATTTTGGTGTTGGTTTGGATTAGCTAGGATGAAAAAAATCTCTTTTTCCTAACCCTTCTTTCCAACTTTCCATGCCTTGCCCTCCATTTAGTTACTGACTTGGAAGGAAGGTTTTAGTTTTTTCATGGACCTGATATAGGAACATTTAGATATCCTGTTGGATTATAAGGCTTCCCAACAGTACAGTGTGAATGCACTACAGAACCAGCTACAGCCAGGCCCCATTTTATTCCTCTCTCATATTGGAACATTGCCATCTTTTTAAATTGGGTGAACATCTTCTCACAGGAGTTCTGAGCAAGCCTGAAGCTGAAAGTCTATTGACTTCATCAAGTTCAACTGAAATGCAAATGTTGGCATCTCATCTGTGGGGTGGTTGGAAAATGCCTTGTTTTAAGTTTTGAAAAATGGATGAGTAGAAACTTGAACTGGGCTTTCATTTAGAAAAGTAGGCATTACTGTTGTCAGGTTTAATTTCTCTCTATCCACTTGACAGCTTGTTTCCATGCAGAGTCTTTAATCACCAATTTCGGATTACATTTTACCCATTAGATGGATAGTATGTCCAAAAACTTTAGCTAGCACTGAAAGGCAGTCTTAATTTTATAACAGTAAAAAGGCTCCTAGATTATTTATCTATCTATAGAAGTTTATAAAAGAAACTTTGACTTTACTCTTAAATAGATGCTATTTTGACATGATTAGGCCAATGTAAATAGATCTGTGTAGGTATGTAGTGGGCTTCAAAAAACCACTTATGCTGCAATACCGGCTTACATCAGCACAGAGAATTCATATAGAAGCATTTCACTATATAATTACAAGTCGGTGGTTTATAATACACAGAAAATGACTTGTTGCTTTATTATTAGATGTGATGAAATCCTGTGTTTGTAAAAGGAACTAAATGACCATTTCAGTGGATTAACATGTAACATTCATAAACGTTCCCAGTACTGCTTTCGTAATTTGAAGATGAAGGGAAGGACTTTTGACCTCCTCTTTTCACTCTGCACTGTTACTCTAGTCAGAGATGCTTTTACTGAATGAGAAAAACAATAGCTGGACATGACTGTGAGGTAAGAAAATAGGGGAAAGAAAAATGTCTGGAGAATTAAACCATGTGAGCAGTTTGACTGATGTTGATTCCAGGCAGTTCAAAGGGAGAGGAAAGCTAAATAATTTGGTTGTTTCCCAACCTTGACAAATAGTTTCATTTGACAGAATGAAATAATTAAGTCTTACTCAGGAATTTTTAATATAGCTAAGTGATTTGTGGACACAGAAACCACTATTGCTTATAAGTTCCTGATTTTAGGTTTTTTTTATTTCCTCCCTGTATCGTTCTGCCTTTTCTCTAAATACTTATGAAATCTGAGGGATTATAGTGATCCTGAAATGTCATATGGTCTAGAGTGTTCCCACTCCTTCAGGCAGAATCGCATCCAAGGCTATGCTATGCTCCTATATCCTAAATTTACTATTACTTACTCTATTGCTATCAATTTACTTGTATCAACCAGCAATAAAAACTCTGTTCTAAAAAATAATCTCTGGCATAGAATCATTGATGATGTTCCACAAAGACTTATTAGCAACCAGTATGCTGCATACTGGAAAGGAAATTAAAGAAAGCACATTCTTTCCTTTGAATGGACTCACAGACCTGCCAACAGATAATTCTATTCAACGATAGATAGTTCTACATAATCCTTAACTGATTTGAATTGCAAAATCAAGAATGCGTAATAGCCTTTGCAAGAGAAGTTTTTGATGCCCTGCACAATTATTTATTAGTTTTGCATCTTTGGTCAAAATATAGAACCTCTTTGTCCAATAATTCTCTAATCTGCTCATTGTGGAGGTTTCATGAGGCTTTCATGAGAAATGCACTGAAAGTGCTTTGTAACCATGATAAGCAGTACTGAACTCTAACTCAATATTTATATTCTTATATAGCACTTATAGCTCTATTTTCCTTATTCTGGTCATGAAAATGGTTGTCTAGAAGTGCTAGACTATGTCCAAGGCACACATTTACTGCTATTTCAACATTGTATCAGGCTTCTTTGTTATAAATCAAACCACTAAATTTTGTTACAGCTGTTTCATGTCTTTGTATTAATCATGTTTTCTCTTTAGATCAATATTCTGGTTAATGAATTCTTATTGAGGTATAATTTACACACAGTAAAATTTATTCCTTTCACTGTACTGTTCCATGAGTATTGACAAATGCATATCGTCTTAATAATTACCACAATTAAGATATAGAATAGTTCTTTAACTTCCCAAATTCCCTTTGTGGTCCTTTGTAATCAGTCCCTATCCCTACCTGCAACTTCTAGAAAAGTAGTTGAATTTTTTACCATGTAAGGAACATAAAATTCATCAGAATTGTGAAGGATGGTGTGTTTTGAGAGTGTGCAGACATCAGCCATAGGTAATCTAAACCATAGAATGTTCAGTCAAGAAGGGACTTAAGGGATTATAGTCAGAGGTCACAAGCTGACAGTCTATATGCACTGGATCCATTCCATTGAACTGCTGTCTTTGTTTGGCCTGCCTGGTATCTTATGAAGCATTTGAATTATTGGTGAATCTTTAAAAATAGAAAGATTTTCAGCATTGTCTGAAAATTAAAAAGTGTGGCTGTACTGGGCCCACTTCCATGTGGCAGTTATTTTGGGGTTTTTACTCTTGGTCATTCATTTTAAATACGGCTTGTGCCTCTGTCCAGTTGACCAAAGCAAGAGACTAATCAATGGAGAGAAAGGGAGATGTTTCCAAGTCAAATGATTAGAAGACCGTGGTCTTTGAGATCTTACCTAGCCTGAGACACAGTCCACAGTTACCAAGGGTTAGCTAAAAGAAAAAGCATCCTTTCCTCACTGTGCCTCTATTTATCACCATTAAAGAGAAAGGAAAGAAAACTTTGAAAGAAAGTGTATTGTCAACTGAAAATCTGAAAGAGGTTATTGGGAAAAGTCCTATTATGTCATATAAAAGGACATAAAATTACACAGTGCTGTAAAAGGGGGGAAAGTTGCTCATTTGTATCCTAGTTAAGAAAAGCCTCTAATTCTTGTCCTCTTGCTGAGGATTTTATGTTCTGAAAGGTCAGTCTTCCTGTTTCCATTTTGGCACATCTAAACCCAAGCTTCTACAGCAGCCGGAGTGATCATTTACAAATGTAAATCCTATCATGTCAAAGATACCCTTAAAACTTCCCAGTTGCCCCTGTTGTTTCTAGGATAAAATTTAAACATCTTTACATGGCCTACAAGGCTGTCCTCATCTGGCTTTCAGCCCCCTGACCGACCTCATCTCCTACTCTCTTCCCTTACTTACCGAGCTCCAGCCACCCTGGCCTCCTCTCTGGTCTGTGGGGAATCTCATTCCATCTCCAGGAGTTTTGGTAGCCACAGATCTGTGTGGAATGTTCAACCTCCAGGTCTTTTCATGGCTTGATATTGGTATCAGAATCTCTCTCAGCTCAGACTTCACCTCTTCTGAGGAGCCTTTCCTACTTGGACAGATTAGACACAGACCCTCACCCCTTCCCCCATCATTCTCCATCACATTAAGTTTCAGTCTTCAGTTGCTTATTTCCTGTTTACACCTCTGAGAGGTTGCCTAACTGACCACTCTCTTCCCAGAGCCTGACCTAAAGAAAGTGCTCAATAAGTATTGTTGAATGAATAAAAGAGTGGATGGGTAACTTTCTCAAACTAGCTGAGAGAAGGAAATTTTCAGTCTCATTTCCAGAAGTGAATGCTTTATTGAGTTCTTGAACTATTAGGATGTTTGGAGAGCCAGAAAAAGGACATTTTGATTGCAAGCATAATTCTACAGCAATTTTTCATAATTATAAAATGAACGAGTTTTTATTAAGAATTTATTTGGTCCCTAGATTGATTTTATATATTTTCAATATTGGTGAGAAAGGTGGTTTTTCAATTTAGACTTTTAATTTATGTGAATAATGAACCAATCTATAGAAAACCTTTCTGTCTTGTTATTTAATTTTGGTTCTTCTGGTTATTTTCCCAAAATGCACAGAAGCAAAATAGCATGGAATATGTTGGCTTGAGGCAGAGTTCTTCTCTATGTAGACCTCTCGATTTGAAAGCCCTCCAAGCTCTGCATGTTGTTTTTGAGAACAGTTGGTACATACCTAATCTGTTTGTGAATTGAGACAGAATTCTATCATTATTTTTAAATCTAGTTTCCTTGGAGCTTAAGGGAAAGATTTTATTTTCCAAAGAGTTTTACATTTATTTAAAAGAAAAAAAAACCTTGTGCTATTGCCACTCTTCAAGTAAAATCTGCCTTAAAACCTGAGGCAAAATAAGAAAGTGATGAGTTAGGTTGAAGGTCATTTTGCATAGTTTAATAATCACATTCAAACACATGTGTTTAATGGTTTGTTGATAATTTCAGATAATCAGATGTCTATCAGAAACAGATTTACTCTCAGTATACTTCTGTCTTTAGCTGCCACTCAGAATCTAAAGATATTTGTTGGAACAAGAAGGATTTCTGTGGCAAAAGTTAAAAAATAGAATTTAAAGATATTTTATTCAAAAGCATATATGCTGATGTTGACTTCTATCAAACAATGTAACTTACATAGAGTTGAGCTTAATAGGTCAGTGTGTAAAGATTAGCAGCATAGCTTTAAATATTTAATGAAGATTATAGCATTTGCCAATGAACATAAAATGTAAAATATTGAAATTATGTACTTGCTATAATTATGACCCTACCAGGGATTGATAAGCATCAAAGAGTTGAGTTTTAATATCTGTTATAAATTTGGATAAATTATCTTGCTCTCTGGCCTATAGATCGTCTGTGAGTGTGTATGTGGTGTGTGTGTTACAAACCCAGAGTGGTTGGAGACTGCCAACAGCATTCTCAGCATTTGTGTGATTGTTGGACAGTAGCATGGAGAATACAGAGACACACTTATAGATCAGCAAGAACACAGAAAAACGGGGCAGGAGAAGCTACACAGCCACCATCTTCTTCATCTCAGCTGGGTTCCCCACCAAAGTAGCTCACCTGGTGTCAGACAAATGACACACACTGTGTTTTACAGATGGGGCCTCAGCTGAGATTCACACAGGCTTGTACATTTATCTGTCACACAGATGTTTCGTCTTGTGTTTTCTAGCCAGCAAGGCAACAGCTCAACTTTGCTGGGGGATCACCTCCAGATGTTCAACCAAAGAGAGACCCTGCTACCCCACTGAGAGTACGCAGACAGCTCCTCCCTGCACCTGGGGCCACTCAGCGACAGTACAAATTCGGAAAGGGTTAGCCCATTCCATCTTCGTAATGGTCATATTTGTAGTTCAAGAACACAGAACACAACATCATCCAAATACTGACCCCCTTAGTTAAGAGTCAAGAAATGTACAAATAACACCAAGTAGTTTTACATTTTAAATATCTGAAATAAGACAAACCTGGCAAGCAGGTTTTCTGTGACTTTTGTTTGTAGGTTTTTCTTGCCGACGTTAATTACTATTTTTTCCACTCTGGCTATTTGACTGTTAAACAAAAACAGCTTTTGTCAAATACCTAAAATAATATAAGAAGTGGAAGATAACTTTCTCTATGCATTTATGATTTGCAATACCAGCTCCAGGAGTTCCCATTTATCTCTTTTGCATTTTGTAAAACTTAACAAAGAGCACATTTTATTCCAGAGACGGTAAAAAGTGGTAGTTATTGTTCAACTAGACATTGGTAACCTGGGAAAAAGAGTGTCAAAGCATTCCACTGCACATTACGTTTTCAGATGTTTGTGAAAAAGATGAGTCTGAGAGAAACAAGGATAAATCTTAGATTTTTGACTCATGCACTTTGGTAACTCTGTTCACTCAGATGAGAAAAAAATAGGTGATCAATATATTCAAGTGGGATGGGAATACAGGTTTTCTTTGAACTATTTAAAGTAATGATACCAATTAGATATTCTCGATCTAAGCAAAGACATTAGCTAAGCAGCTAAATGTGCAAGTTTGGAGCTCAGAGGAGATTTTGGAATTGTTTATATTAATTCATTTGTCATCAGAATATAGCTAACGTAGCTAGGAGGGAAAGATATAGAGAGGTTTTACTCTCTTCTTGGAGATGATTCACTTTTCTTGGACATGAAACTTCTTTACAAAATAAGTATTTGAAGAATATTATTAGAACTTTCCAGCTTCAGTATTTTATATCTATATGATCTCTATTCGTAAGTTACTGTTTTATGTCAAGAAACGTTTCTTTTACAAACCTTTAAGGATTGTACCCTTGGACGAAGATCATTTTGTCATTCAGACTTCTTGTCCAGTTATTACAGCATTATTCATTCTGGCATTTTTCTCCATCCTGTTTCCATCAGTACATCAGAAGTGTAGATGACACCAAAGGAACTGACTGGAAATAATGGGATGGTTTCTGTATTGCACGCTAAAAATTTGTTATATACAGTCTCATATATGTATCTGTCAGTGAGGTTATAAATACTGACCAAATATGATTCGTGGATGAAATGATGTGATTTCTGGGTACTTCAGTGACCTCAGAAATATATCCATGGGTCAGATTTTAGAAGATTGCTGTTAAAATTTACATATGATAAATTCTGTGAACGCTCAGCATTTTGTCAGTATTAGAGATTTCCTGGGACATAATTGCTATTCATGGGAAATTATATTCTAATAAATTCTCACATAATTTATCTGACCTTTGGCTGCAGCAACAGTGGTAATATTGATCTCTTATTTTCAAAGATGCTGTGATTTTGTCTTATTTTTCTTTCTAAAATGCTCCACTCTCACTGATACATGTTAATATTCTATTTAAATTGCCAGGGGATTTGACATTTGTTTAGTTATTATTGACTTTCGTAAGAGGAGAGATTTTGATTAGTGTAGATGAAAGCCTAGTTGTTGTGAATTCTAAAGCAAATGGGAAAAGAAAAATGAAGACAATGAAAAGAGATAACCCAAGCAGTTTTATTGTGAAAGAAAGTAAATACTGGTTTTGGAGGAGGCGTTCAAGTGAGGTTTTATTTTAGATGGATGCTAATACTGAAAGTGTACAAATGAGACTACTCCAGCAGAGAGGGTGAATGAGGACAGAGCGGATAACTGTAGGAGTGGGTAAGATCAGGGCAATAAGCCGAGCAGTTGACTGAGATCAGAGTGCAAACGTTGCTTTCGTTGCAATAAGAGGCATGGTGAATGGGACAGTTGAGTTAGTTCTCTGCTCTTGGCTTTTATTTTCTCAGTGGAATAAGAAGCAAAGGTATCAGTAGGGCATGAGGAAAAGATCTGGATATTAGAGGTCTGAAGAGAGAGGAGGTAGTTTAAAATAGTCATTCAAAGAGATGGCCTAAATTCACTGGAGAAATATAGGAGGGTTGCCAGGTAGCACCGAGGATCCATTTGAGGGTTATGATCATGAATTAGTAGAGAAACACTCAGCATGATTGCAATTTGTTTGTTTGTTTGTTTCCTAGCTTATTCAGCTCCTTGGGTTTGGCAGAGATTTAGTATTCAACAAGATTAGAAGTCTTACTTTTGAAAAGGGGAGGGGAGTTGAAGATAATATAAGGGAGTAATTTTTAATGATAGAGAATTGAACTTGTCCATCGAGGAGGGAAGTGAGGGAATGAGGTCAGGGAGGGGGTGATGGGCAGTGAGCTGTGGTTGGTTGAGTAGTGTGAATCCTCTCCAGAGTTGGGGTCAGAATGTTCTGAGGATGAGCCTGAAGAAAGGAATGATGCTTGAAACTCTGAGGAAAGTTTACAGTTACTGATAAAGACTAGGTCTAGGATGTGGTCTTGGTGTTAACAGCTGAGGTAGAGCAGAAGACAAGACCACTAGAGGTTAGAAGGTCAAGGCACTGAGAGGCCATGTTGGAACATGGAATGGGAAGGGGAGGAATAGCAACAGGAAAGTGGTTTGACTCAGTAGGTAGTATTTGTAGCTTCCTATTGGTTATTAACTACTTCCTGTAGTCGGGCATCTAGAAGCTGGATAAGATGCAGAGTCTCCCGTTAGTAAGAAGAGACTTGTGACATGGCATTTCCTGGATGCTGGTCATGTGCTCTCTGGCTAACCTTCATGAATGGCCCTCAGTTTCTGTGCTATGACCAATATCCCATATCCTTTTTCTTTTCTCTTCGGAGAGGCTCTTTTAGGCAGGATATTTTTAAGACCTCTCGGTGGTGTCTGTTTGACTCACAAGTGTCGTTGGCCCACCAGCTTTGATGACATAGCTCTCCTGAACTTGTCCAATCAAGCTTTGGTAGTGAGAAAGAGTTTTTCCAGCTCAGCAAGCATCCATCCAGAAAACAAATGGCAGCAACCTTCTTGCAGGTAGACTTTCTGAGGCCTCCTGCTGCCTCCTCCTCCTGTCTAATACCTTTTCTTAGATAAATCTCTCCACAATATTGTCTTACCTGCTCTTGTATACTGTGTGAGGTGAGCGAGGTAGGTAAGAGTTATGGGACTGAATGATGATCTCATTCATCTCTCTCAGAAAAATGAGTGGGTGTTTGTAACCCAATGTCCTTATACCTGGTGTCCAGCCAAAATTAAGACTTTTCCTTTAAAATTCTACTTGTTTTCTATGATGTTCTTTTTCTAACAACCAACTAAATGGAAATCTACAGTTGTGTAGTCAAAGCTCAGGAAAATTACATTGTCTCTTTCCTCCAAAATCTCAGCAGTGTGCAAGGTGTTTTGTATGTAAGACATGAAGAGCTGATGAACATTCAGAATTGGTACAAAAATCCTGCAAATCATTTCCTAAGCAGTATTTAAAGACATTTAAAGCATGATGGGATAAATGTTCTAATGTTGACTGCCCAAGGACAATAGAAGTTAGATTGTAGAAATAAAATATATTAATAATTAAATTTGCTTTTTTTCATTTTGATATGAATTGATACATAATCTGTTAGCTTGATTATATCTCACTTAGGATTGGTGATGTTTAGGTCTTATGTATAGTTTATCCTAAGTTATATTTTATTTTGCTAGAATTTTATTTTCAACCCAAATATATTACAAGCTGTGTCCATCTAGCCAACATCATCTTCCAGCATTCTCCTTGCCTTCCTAGGCTCAAACCCTACCATCTGTCAGTTGCTTAAATGCACTGGGCCCTTATTCTAGTCTACACACTGTGCCTTCTGCCAGATATGTTCTTTACCTTGGTTTCCACCCCTCACATGATTCTATTCCTTTCCATCTTTTGTCTTCCATGTCTCAGCCTAAATATAGCACTTCCTCATTGAATCCTTTCTTTCCAATCTACATTCCACTCCTGTGCCAACTAGTATGTACCCTTAGAACACCCTGTTTCTTTCTTTTTCATTTACCATACCTGAATACAAGAATGAGTTTATTTATCAATTTGGTGCTTTTCTAGCACACTAACCTATAAGCTCCACGAGCGCAGGGCAGCAGCTGTTTGTCCACTGCTCAGAATGGTGTCTTCAACGTAGCTGGCACTCAGTATATGTTGATTGAACAGATGAATGAAAATTCCCAATAATTCTACCTGCAGTAACATTGAAGGGCCTCATCAGCGTGTACAGGGCCATCTAAGGTTGTGTCAAATGGAGGAAAGTCTCTAAACCTAAAGAGGTTAAGACACCCTGCAAAGTTTGAATACTTATGTATTCTAACTCACAAGTATGTATTTGGTTTGAATAACATAGGTGTGAGTGGGAGATAAACTTGAATTTTACATAGAAAAACCTGTGTTTATGATTCTAGTGGTGGTATTTCTAAGTGTGCTGCTCATTACGATAATTGGCATGTTGCTTATGTGGGCAGAAAACTGAACAAACACTTTGAAAACACAGTTTAGAATCTGTAGGTGATCAGTCAATAGGGTCATTATCAAAGAAAACAAAAGGCCTATGTGTGATGAAATCATCTTGAGAAATTTTCCTAATTTATTGAGCTTTTATACTATGGTATTTTGTTATTGTTTAATTTATGTATCATTTTTAATCAGTGAGTAGTTAATTCACCAACTTCTGAAGATTAAATATGATTTAATTTACAAGATCAATAAAAAGTCAAAATAAGAATTTTCAAATTAAAATAATTTTGTTTTCTTCCTAATTAATTTCCCTTTGGACATGTTCATAAATATTTTTAGTGCTGCCACTTTTTTTTTAAGTCCTGTATCTTTTTTCAACTGCAGGATTTCCAAATCAATATTTCTGTGTTTTACAAGTATTTATAAAAAGGCATTTTTTCATTTGTCCACTTAGGTATAGGAAAATTAGCCAGACAAGAAGGATATTAACATTTGTGCTTCTGTCTTTTACAGTGCTTGACATTCGTTGAGAAATTAGATTGTTGGAAATTTTGCATTGCCTTTCCATTATTTCCTCTTTTGAGAAAAAATTTCCCAGCTTTATCAGGATTAAATTGACTCAGTACAACCTGTCCTTGTGCAAGTTTCATGGTCTCCATAGATAAAGTTTATTATTTACCTCCTTTCCACCATTTTCTAAGCGTATTAAGAGTCATTAGAAATCAAAATGTCTTTTGCTGCTCTGATCACCAAGAACTACTGAATTTGAACCCCTGAACGCTCTCTTCTAGCTGCTTTCGAAATCTATTGAACAACTGAAGCAACCAGGCAGTCACCTGGAGGAAGCTGAGGAAGAGCTTCAGGGGGACCAGGCGATGCAGGAAGACAGAGCGCCCTCTAGTGGCAACAGCACTAGGAGCGACAGCAGTGCTTGTGTGGACGACACACTGGGACAAGTTGGGGCTGTGAAGGTCAAGGAGGAACCAGTGGACAGTGACGAAGATGCTCAGATCCAGGAAATGGAATCTGGGGAGCAGGCTGCTTTTATGCAACAGGTAATAGGCAAAGATTTAGCTCCAGGATTTGTAATTAAAGTCATTATCTGAATATGAAATGCACTGCAGGTTTTGATAAGTGGATATGGTTTCTTATCCGTTTATATCTCTGAATGATTTGATTTTAGTGTTTAAGGATTTTAACTAATGCAGGCATATCTGTATATAGATCTCTCTATATACTGATCTCTATATAGATATCTAGGTTTCACTGAAACTCCACTGGTAAGGAAATACCTGTTACACTAAAATTATACTACATAAGTATCCAAGTAATTACTAGGCTTTCAATCATCCCAAAGCCTGCCACACCAATTACTTCTAAGGAAAACGAACTTTCTGTTGTTTTAGTTTATCTGTTGAGATCAATGACTGCTAGATATAATTTCCCAGTCTGATCAATGAAACATTCTATTGGTTCTTGGTGTTTTTTTGATATGTAGAATTCAGTTTTCACATCATTGTACATAATGTATCATACTACAGTCTTAAACACTGTTAAAGGTAGTCTGCCCCTTCCTCTCTCTTTTTTGTTAAGTGAAATGTTCTAGTTACCATGCCAATACTCCTAGGTCACTATATAGATTACAATTGACAATATTAGAAATAGAGGTGGTTTTGAATATATAGATGCCAAGTACAGCACTATTTTAAATATTACCTTATGTCTCACCTAGCACTGCTCATTTTACTTTTATCTTGTTATTCGATGACATTGTCTATCAAAAAAGATCAAATGAAGCAGATGAAATCAGATACTCTATTGTATCTACAATTGTAGAAAACACAGTTAACAGTATGATTATTATCTGATATGATGTCAAAATGATGTGTAAAAGAAGAAGGTGTATTGTGTTTTACAATCATTATCCCTAGGATCTCTTAAGTAGAATTCCAGAATGACATGGCATATACCATACCATTTCGGCAAATAACAAGTTAGGAAAGCTAGGCTCCACAAAAGAATCTGCTCGTACAAAATGCACCTTCGGAAGAACTGTGTCCTTTGATGCTATGAAACACAAACAACTTCGAAGGCAATAGAAGCCTCTGTTTATTTAAGGCAGTTCTTTGTCAGGTTCCTGCTGTTCTACAAAAAACTGATTCTATGAGGCTGACCAGGAAATGCCTTGTAGAAACAGGAAGTCCAAGTGATTCATGTCCTGGAGAATGTAGGGGTAAAAAAGAAACGGAGGATAGTGTTTTACTCTGTTCTGTTTTTAAAGGGCACTTTCCGAATTGATTTATTGTCTAAGAAAATAACACCACAAGTAGGGAAATTGTTAAGGAAGCTTTTCACTGGAACATTTCCTTCATACCCCCTTTTGATATGTTTACCTTGTTTTATAGGTTTACTTTTGTTAAACTAGTTAAAGATTCATTGTATTAAGACCCCTTTAATATGGATAATCCAGATTGACCTAGAATCTTTGTGGAGTTTTTTTCTATTAAATATTTATATTTCTAAATCCGAGGTATTTTAAAGTGTAGTATCCTGTTACAAATGAGATTCAGCAGTTTTGCCAAATGTAGACATTGTACAAATGTATGTTATTGGCACGTGTTGTTTACATTTTGCTGTGACATTTAAAAATATTTCTTTAAAAAAGGTTACTGATAAAGATACATTATCCTTTTTTAAAAAGTCTCCATTGAAATTAAATTAACATAACTAGAAGTTAGAAAGTTTAAAATTTTTCCATATAATGAAAGTCCTTCTGCTAATTTGACAAATAGCTATAATAGGCAACACTTCCTATTACCAACATATTTTGGTTAGTCTATTCCTTCAGATTAAAATGACTTTGTGTCAGTTGTTTTTGCATTAAAAATATGGCATTCCTAGCATAAAATTGTATATTTTTCCATCTCATAAATATACATTTTCTTTAAAGTCTTTTTTTCAATCTAATAAAAAAGGGATAGTGCATCTTTTAAAATACATTTTATTTGGGGAGGAACATGTGGCTGAGCAGACTTTTGTATATTACTTCAAAGATATGTAATCACAAACAAAAAAACCCTATTTTTTATAATGTCATTTGAGAGAGCTTCATCAGTACAGTTGGTGGACGTTAATTGTTTGAATTTGATAGTCTTTGAATTTAATTAAGAAACTACCTGGAACCAGTGAAAAGAAAAGCTGGACTTAATTTTAGAACTAATTGATAATTGTCTCTTTAAAAATCTACTGTATTTATTATAATTTACACCCTTAAAGGTGATATCTTGTTTTGTGTTGTAAATATATTGTTTGTATGTTTCTCTTCTTGCCTTCTGTTATAAGTCTCTTCCTTTCTCAAATAAAGTTTTTTTTAAAAGATCCCCTTTCATACATATGGCTTTGTGTAAACTTGATATATATAATCGAATTAGAAGCTCATGCACTAGGTCTCATATACCAAAATATACTGCCATTCTTTGTTGAAACAAGAAAATAAAGATATTTTGAACAGTTACTTTTAATACCATTAAAAATAATAAATCCAGCAATAATGATTTAAAACTATTTCTGTCACCATTATCAAATAGCAAACATAAAATTTGTTGCATTCACATTTCCCCAGTGTGACCTTTTCATGATGTTATCTTTGATACCAACTTCTAAATATAAAATTTTATATAAATAGATGTCAGTTCTTAACTTTGAACAACTTAAAAAAATTATCTTTAAAAAGGTTAGTATAATCCCTTGAATATACCAAGCACTCAATAGATATTAAAATGAATAATTTTTCATTATTCTAATAGTTATATCTATTACAGGAGAGCCTGACCTATGAATATAAAGTGACAGTATGTAAATTTAAAAAGAAAAGAGTAATTAAAGGACCTCCCCTTATGTGGAAACAATTATAATACTAGCATGAAAAACAAGAAGCCTGACTAAGGGAACTAGACGTACAGATCCCACAGTCTTTGATGCACCTTATTCCTCTTCTGGTCAGCTGCTGCCAAACTTACCAGTCAGTAATTTATAATATGTTACTGTGTATTTTGTTCAATAGGTTAATAATATTTGCTTATATTCTTTGATTCCCTTAATCTAAATTTTAATAGTGTCATACAAATTTAAGTTACTCTAAGTCACAACAATATGGTACTACATTGTTAAGAATACTAGAGCTGATATCACTGACTAATACAAAATGGATCATCATTCCATAATGTCATTAAATTGATGAATTGGTCAGAATTGTGGAAATACCATTGATATTAGTCATAATACCCCAAAATTGCCTATGGACTATAAAATTATAAGATTAACTCAGTACTAGAGACCCTCAAAAAAAGTTGGAGGAATCATTTCGATAATGGTTGTACAGTGTACATCTGATTTCTAAAATAAAAACCACCAATGTTAGGTTAGAAACTTTCTTTAGAAAAAATAGTTTTTGCCAGGACTTGCAATAAATAACCATTAGATTTTTCACTTGTGGCAAAAAAAAAAAAAATGGTTCTATCTTACGTGAAGGTGGCTGCTGAACTGTAGATTGCTACTTTTCATAAATTTGAAAAAGACAGTCTTTAAGAAATTTTTGTTGTTTTTTTTCCCTAAAAGATGTTAAAAAGGAATTCATACACTACATTTTTGTTGAAACCTAGTATTCAACAGATATATAGGAAGACAACAGTAGTTTTTTTTTTTTATTTGACATTTCTTTGTGATTTTTTTTCAATAATGGAAGCATGCAATTGTGGGTATATAATTGTGGGTTAACAGTGCTAAATAATCGAGGTCTTCAAATTATAACCAATTATAATCAGGAAGTTGGAATGCAAGAGGAGTTTCAAAAGTAGATTGCCATTACTTGTATAATTGATAATTTTAAAAGGAAAGTATAGGAGGGCAATCAAAGAAACTGGGCAAATAAAACAGGATGTTGAGAATGTGTTTTTTCAGACCTTATCAATTTATAAAGGTTTCTATTCTCAACTTATAATAACTTCTTTGAGGCCTATAAACTATCGGGTTTAGGTAATGGAACTTTAGGGTGCCATCTGGATTTACAAAAAGACTTTTAACTATTGCAAACATACAATGTGTACCATGTATTGTTTTAAGCACTTTATAACTATTTGTTCCTTTAGTCCTCACAACAACCTTATGGGGTAGGTATTACTGTCCCATTGTAGACATGAGTGCTCTGTGTGCAGCACAGAAAAGTCAAATAAGGTCAAGGTCACCCAATAAGTGATAGTCTAGCTCTATTCTGAACCCAGATACTCAAGCACCAGAGTTCTTGTGCTCAACCTTTACCACCAGTTTATATTTGTGCAACAATTCTATTTACAGATCCTAGTTTATTAAATTATTAGTACTTTATTTTACCTCTCTCTCTCTCTCTCTCTCTCTGCCCATCAGCATGTCCAAACTGTTTTAATTCAATTTTCTCTTTTAAACATTGCTAGAAGTTAGAAGATTAGGACTCTTTCTAATTCAGAGTGATTTAATTTTTGTATACATTGTGTTCAACCATTTCAAATCATGAAAATTTTGAGTTTCTTTTTTCTAACGAGAGCCAGTCCGGGAATCGGGTGAAAAGAGTGACTGCACTTGGAATTAACCTTTAAGAGACTCTAGTTTCTAAGCCGTTAGGATGCTGCCTTTTAAAAAACTTTTTGACTTATCAAGGAAGCACTTGATAATCATCATTTTGACATAAAGTAGTCTGTATAAAATTTTGTAAAAAGGAAAAATAGGAACATTTGTTCTAGACTTCCTAGGTGGTTTTCCAATAGGTATATAAATATCCTCTTGGAGGAAGCTATTGACAATTCAGATTCTGACCACAGCTCCAAGATTCTGATTCTGTTGTCCTAAAAGGGAGCCTAGGAATTTACATTTTTCAAGCCCTTTGGGAAAATCTGATTTAGAAACAGTTCTCTGGAATGACCAGGAGTCCTAAACTACTTCCTGGTACTTTGCCTGATTTTCCATAGCTTTTACCTAGGATGTTTGCGGTCTCTCTCTGATTCATAATTAAAAAAAAAAAAAAAACTATCTCATATTTCTTGTATATTTGTCTGTTCCATCAGCATTGTGACTCAACTATAGGTTACACTCTGTGTATTTGCTATTCTTTGATAATATTTGTCCTTTTTGCTTATTTTTCTCTACTAATTTAATAATTTGTTAACCTATTTGTAGAGTATTAATTCACCAAGACTTGGCAAATTATATTTTTTTACAAGTGAGCTATTTCTTATATGTTGTTTTTGTGTGTGTGTGTGTGTTTTATTGAGATAGAATTCATATAATACAATTCACCATGTTAATCATTTTAAAATGTACAACATCAACTCCAAGAACTCAGATATCTATTATTCAGTCATTCCTCATTCTCTCCTTCCTCCAACCCGGGTGACCACAACTGTACTTTATACCTCTATGGATTTGCCTGTTTCATATAAATGAAATCATACATTATTTGGCCTTTCTTATGTCTGGCTTTTTTTCACTTTGCACAACATTTTCAATGTTCATCCATATTATAGCATGTATTAGTATTTCATTCTTATTGCTGAATAATATTTCATAGTCTATAAACTACATTTTGATCAGTTGATGGACACTTGGATTATTTTCATTTAGGGACTATTAAGAGTAATGCTGCTATGAACATTCCCGTACAACTTTTTGTGTTAACATATGTTTGTAATTCTCTTGAGTATATACCTAGGACTAAAGTTGCTGAGTCAGTTAGTGACTGTTAAACTTCTGAGGAACCACCTAATGTTTTACACAGTGATCTGTTATATACATTCTCACTAGCATTGTATGAAGGGCTCCAATTTTTCCACATCCTCTCCAACACTTGTTATTTTCCTTTTTTTATGGTAGCTATTTTAGTGGATGTAAAATACTAGCTTGTTTTAATTTCTGTTTCACTAATGACTAATGATGTTGACCATCTTTTCATTTACTTATTGGACATTTGTGTATCTTCTTCGGAGAAATGTCTGTTGAAATCCTTTTCATTTTCAAATCGGCTTGCTTGTCTTTTTGTTGTTGAGTTGTAAGAGTTTTTAAATATATCCTTGATACCAGACCATTACCAGATGTATGAGTTGCAAATATTTTCTCCCTTTCTGTGGGTTGCCTTTTACTTTCTTGTTAGTGTTCTTTGATGCACAAACATTTTAAATTTTATCAAAGTCTAATTTACCTATTTTTTTTCTTTTGTTGCCTATGTTTTTGGTGTCGTACTTAAAGAACTGTTGCCTAATTTAGTTTCCATAAAGGTTTACACCTACATTTCCTTGTTAGAGTATTTAGCATTTACTTTTAGGTCCATGATCCATTTTTGAGTTATATAGATTGTTTTTTTAAACATTATTCCATGCATTTGAGTTGTTTTTTTGAGAGTTAAAGACTTAGTAGTTGTTGGACTCCATTTGCTCATACATCAGCTCTGTTTTCCTTATTTCTAGTTGATTTTGGTCTTGCTTTTCTGCCTTTATTATTGTTATTTCTCATTGCTTCCCAGTTTTTGACTGTTTCTTTTTTTCTTACCAGTGAGTCATTTAAATGCTGCAATCTTGATGTTTATTATATACAATATAAACTAAAAATAATTAAGTTTTTTTCCTTAAATAAATGCCTTATTTTCTAGTGATCTTTAAAAACTAAATCTCAGTTATTTTTTATTTAT
The DNA here is from genome assembly GCA_030015415.1 of Cynopterus sphinx. NCBI lineage: Eukaryota > Metazoa > Chordata > Mammalia > Chiroptera > Pteropodidae > Cynopterus > Cynopterus sphinx. The sequence continues at coordinate 16,000,483 of CM057391.1, read as the reverse complement.
ATGGTTTTAAAATTCTACCCTGGTTACCTATTTTATGTCTACTTTGCACTTATGTTTCATGTTGAACTAAATGTAGAACTAATGAACTGATAATCTTTGCTTCAAACTTTGTGCCTCTTTTGACAGAATTTCTGCAAAGACTCCTATATTTGTACTATCCAAACTGGCAACCATATTGTATCTATTGAGAATTTTAAATGCGACTGGTAGGAATTGAGATATGCTTTAAGAGTAAAATACACACCAGATTTCAAAGATATATTATAAAATATATATTAATCTAAGTGACTAAGATATGTATTGATTACATATTAAAATGATATTTTGAATACATTAGGTTATATCATAGCATCATTAAAATTGATCTTAACTGTTATACTTGTTTAATGTGACTATTAGAATATTTAAGATTGTGTATGTGGCTTGCATTTGTGGCCCACACATCTTCTACTGCAGAATGCTGCTTTAGATCATCTTCCTCCCATTTTACATTATGTTAATAGATCCCTCACTGCATCATTTTGGAAATAAATGGGCTATGAAACCTAAATAATTAATATTTGCTTTTGCCAGTATCTTTCTGTTGCTGTTACTTGACCTAACATAGAGGCATGAAATGTTAGTACTGGAAGAGATCTGTGGCATCTTAATGCTTTAAGGGTTTAAATATTTCTTTCCTCTCTACCTTAAGGGAAAATCAAAACCTATCAAATATTTTATCAATACTATCAGTCGTAAAGACAGTTCAGTTATTGCTTCACTCTCATCTCAAAGTTAGTAAATGCATCATCTGTAAAATGTTCTGTTTCCCCGCCACCCCAGCTTTTCATTTCTGTCAGTGGAACCACCATTTAGACACTGGATAAATTATCATGAAATCATCTTTGATTATCTTCTCTTCTTTAGCTCTTATAAGCCGTTGGTGCTCTTATTTCTGATTTCAAGTCATCATGTCTTGTCACTTTCTCTTTTGGCTCTGCTTTCTCTAGTCACTACCTTAAGTGATACTAAAATTTATTCTTTTATCATTGCAATAGCCTCTTTCCACAACACTGTGATCTTGATACTGATTTAGTTAACTTACTTTAAATACCAACACAGTTTTTCCATTCTTTAAGGCAGAATCTACAATATCTCAATATCTTTTATGTTGTTTCATCTGAATGATATCACCAATTTTCAACTCTAATAATTCTACCTTTATACTCTGACAAAGTACTCATCTCTTCCAGTCTAACTTAATCACTTACCACGTGCAGCAAATTTTCAACTAGGGGCTCCAATCTCCTGAGTTTTATCACGCTTTTTTTCCTGGAAAGCCTTTAACTTCCTTTTCCAAACCTTCCTCTGGTTTTCTTCTTTATGCCATCTCTGATTTCTCCAACATACACAAACTCTTCATCAACTTGAAATCAGTTTCTTACAATTCACCATGTAATTTTTCTTTACTCATGACCAGTGTGTCATTATATCTTTTTGCCTTTTGAAGCCAGGCAAAGTAGATTACGCAGTGTTTCTAGCACCACACAGGGAATCTGTGAAGTGCTCAATTAAACTTAATTTGAATGACTTTTTTTTTTACATTTCTCTTATTCATATTTCTTAACAGCTAATGTACATTTTCTTTCATATTATGATTACAGCTCACTTATGTTTTCTATGTGAAATGTAGAATCATATTTTATTTATTGGACTATTAGCTAAATTTCCACATTAATAATATTTTCTTTAAACTGGCTCAAGTAATAAGAGTAGTATTTAATTTTCATTTCAGCCAGGGGTAAATGATGAAAATTGTTTTCTTGATGAATTTGTTATTTAATGTTATCAAATCTAAATTGAGTTTTCATAATTTATATTATATATGAATCTTCAATTCTATCATAATCTCTGATACATTTTTTGATAAAAATATAGCATATCAAATAATTTTCATGGTCTCTTTAGTGTATTAATTTTTCTACATCCATGTATTCTATAGATAATTTTTGAAAGTTGAGCTGGAAAAGAAGACAAAATGATTTATATTAATCTTAGAGAGTGAATCAACCTCATCTTTGTGCATATTTAAATAAAACTATTACTGGACATGGAAATTAATGTGTTGTTTTGACTACAAATGCACCAGCCTTAAACAGTGGCATTTCTTGTTGTCTTTGAGATCCCTGTGTCTCAAAGACATATCTGCCTGGTAGTTACAATGCTGATTTTATAGCCAGACTTCAGGAGTTCCTACTTCATCATCTATTAGCAACTCAGCCTGGAGCAAATTACTTCATTCTGCCCAGCCTCCATTTACTCGTTTGTTAAATGTGCTTAACAATTATAATTTTTAATTTGGGGTATTGTGAGGTTTAAATGGGTCAATGCATGTAAATAACATATGTGGTAGCAGAACTGAGCAGAATGAAAATTAGCAGTTGCTATTAATATCATTATTAATAACATTACTTATAACTTCCTGGAACTTTAGAAAATTTCTTCTTGGTGAGAACCTGTCTCACATTCAATTTGACTTTTTAATAATGAATAACTCTATCTTCAGTAAATAAAAATTCGCCCCAGAACAGTGCTTCCCCACCTTTTTATGACCCCGCTCCAACAGAAAATGCAGGTAGACATGCTGGGTAGGTCACAGCAGGAGGCCATCTAGAATAGGATTCATCTGTAACCCTTTCCCCACTCTAGGGCAGGACTCAGGTTGTGATGTTCTTTGAGGGATTCTGGAATACACTACTTTCTCTTGATTCCTTTTCCTTCTCCTTTATCTTCCATAAAAAGAAGCCCCAATTTTCTTTTTTAAAATCAGGAAATCATCCAATTTAAACCAACTATATGTATGAATGATCAAAGTGATCTTCACTCCAAAGAACATATTAAGAAAATATATTGATCAGGGACAGGACCTACGAATAAGCTCTGTCTATGCCCAGGTCCCCTCTAAAGTTAATTCCCACCCAATTATCAGCAGCAAAGCTGTCAATCAGGAAGCAGAACTCAGAAAATTGGCCTTTCCTGTAGCCCACAAGGAATTCTGTTACCACATCGGTATTGAGCTCTGCCTGATTTTTGGAGTCAGCATGAAAGAAAAGTAAGTGCAGATGCTCCTTTACTTACAATGGGGTTATGTCTCAATAAACATAAGTTGAAAATAGCTTAAGTCAAAAGTTCATTTAATACTACACTGTAGAGTATTGGGTACTTACCCTTGAGATCATCATTGCTCACAGCTGTTGCCCAGCATCTTGCGAGAGTATTTTGTTGCATTTCCCTCGACCAGGAAAGAATCAAAATTCAAGTGTGGTTCCTACTGAATTTATATTGCTTTCCTAACAACATAAAGTTTAAAAATTGTAAGTCAACCCATCACAAATTGGGGACTGTCTGTACTAAATTTTTCTGTGTCTTTGACTTTTAACAAATGCTCAGAATCTCTCTTAGTGGGGAAAGGTTTTTTTTTTTTTTTTTTTTTTCTGTCTCCAGGTTGGTGAATATTAAAGTGGTTCCAACTGGGAACAAGAAATCCTACAATGATTTCTTGATTTTAAGTAAATTGTTCCCTGATTTTAAATAGTCATCAGTCCTCCATTACCTTCATTTAACATGGTAAAGAATAAGCTTACTTCACATTATATTTTTAGCATCTTATGTTTTGGTCATGGTGGTGGTGATATCAAGTCTCTATAGTTTATGAACTAAAGTAAATTTAACAGTTTTCTGGTACATATTTTAAAAGATTTGATATTTGCTTTATTGCTTGAATCATTTGACAAACTGGTGAAAATATTCAACTTGATTCCTTTATTTTTATTTTCTTTACCTCATACAAATTTTAAGTATCTCTATGTATTTTATACCTTTTTATATGCACAATAGTTAGTTGTTACTCAATATAATATTCTTCTAGAAATGGAAATAGGTAAAAAAGAAATATTTTCCCAGAAATGGTACCCTGATACTTTTTAACGAGGTCCCACGCTCACCCCACTCCCCACTAAGCCCCAGGCAAACAACCATTCACCTCTTTTTTGTTGTTATGCATTAGTTTTGATTTTTCTAGAATTTCATCTATATCTATCAGATAAAAAGAGTCTGATATTTTCTGTCTAGATTTTTTTTTTCAGTCAGAAGATGCCTCTAGATTTATCCAAGTGTGTATCAATAATATGGTTATTTATATTACTGAATAATGTTCCATTATATTTATGTGACATGTTCACATATTTATCTATCAATGAAAATTTTGGTTGTTTCTAGGTGTGGGTGATTACGAGTAAAGCTGCTCTGAATATTCTACACCAGTCTTAGTAGACATTTGTCTTTTTGTCTTTATTTCTTTGTGGTAAATACCTAGAAGTATAACTGTTGAGTTGTATGCTAAGAGTTTGCTCAACTTTCTAAGAAACTGCCAAATTATTTTTTGCATCAACAATGTATTTAGAGTCCCTGTCACCAACATTTGGTATTGTCAGATATTTTTTAACATTATTCATTTTAGTAGATGTGTAGTAGAATCTCATTTGTTTTTATGTTGTACTTCCCTTGATGTGATTTTTTTCATGTGGCCATTGGCCATTTGTATATCTTCTTTGGTAAATTGTCAATTCAGCTATGTTGCATGTTTTTTGATTACTGTAACGTGAATTCTAGATTCAATCCATTTCTAGATATATGTGTCAAAAATATTTTCACTTAGCCCATAGCATGTCTTTTATTTTGAAAAGCAGAATGTTTTCATTTTGATGGGTCCCATTCTATTGACTTTTTCTTCAGTGGTTAGTGCTTTAGTATCCTACCTAAGAAAGAGTTGTTTCTATGTTTTCTTTGTCTAGTTTATTTTTTATATTAAAGGCAAAGCCATTTTGAGCCATGTAATTTTGTGTAGGATGTAAAGAAAGACTGAGGTGCATTATCTTACAAAGGCAGCTAAATTTTTCAATACCAGTTTTTGATAAGATTATCCTGTTCCTTTGAATTAGTCTGGTGCCATTTTTAGAAATCAGTAGAACGTATGTGTGAGCAAATTTCTGAACTCTTTTTTTAATTTCTTTGCTCTAGATGTTTAACTTTGCACCAATACTATGGAATGTGAATTGCTATTGATTTATAGTAACTTTTAAAATCAGGTGATAAATTTTTCTGTTTGTTTTTAAGATTTTCTTAAAAAGGTTTTTGGCAACTTGATTATGATTTGCCTTATGCAGTTTTCTTTGTATCCTGCTTTGGTTCACCGAGCTTCTTGTATCTTTAGATTTGCACTTTTTATTGTTTTGGAAAATGTGACATCGTTTCTTCTAAATTTTTTTTTTCTTTTCTTCTGGGACTCCAGTAGACTGCTTGATGTTGTCTCACTAGTCTGTAAGTCTCTGCACATAATTTTTTTCTTCTCTTTTTTTCTCTCTGTGTTCAGTTTGTATAATTTCTATTGCCATACTCATCTTTTCTTCTAGTGGATAAACATCTTTTATTTACATCCAAAATATTCTTCAAGATATTGTACTTTTTAGACCTAGGCATTTCATTTGTTTTTTAAAATATATTTTACATTTATATCCTCCTTACATTTGTTTCCTTTAAGTCCTTGAATATATTTATAATATGCATATAGTCCTTTTTTGCATATTCTTCTATCTCTGACATTTCTATGTCTGCCACTACTGCTTAATTTTTCTCTTGAATATTGTTCTTGTTTTTCTGCTCCTTTTAATTTCTAGTGAATTTTTATTAGATGCCGGACAATTTAAATTTGTCTTTCTTTAAAAATTATTGGTCACTTTGAGCATTTCAAAACTTGATTTTAAGTTTTGTTAGGGTAAGTCTGTAGTAGCCTTGACTCTCAACCCGGCTTCTCTCTCACACACACTTATCTGTGAGTTTTCTGGGCCTCCACCAAATGTCCTCTTGGTGTTTACAGGGATAGATGATCTAAATGATTTATCAGTGTTAGCCTAGAGCCCTGGGGCAAGAATGAGGAGAAAGAGAGATGGGATTTAGTAAAAGAGAAGAGATAGTTACATCTATTGGGGAGGATTGCTGACTGGGCACATTCTTAGGCCTGGTTTCACATTAGAAGCTGGTCACTTACTGGCTCCTGCCAAGTCACTTCTATAGGGCTTGACCATTATCTCTGAGGCTTTGAATTTATTGGATTTTGGTTAACTTTACATTCAGATATTAATTCTGAAGCAAGACATGGGGAAATAAACATTAATAATTGCTAATTAATTTCTGGCATAGTACACAAACAGACTGAATAGACATTACTAACCCACGTGTATTGGATAAGATTTTGTCATCCTACAATTATATGGGATTAACTGACCAGTTCAGAATACTGACTAGTTCTCAAAAACCTTTCAAATATCAGTTTAAAAGTTAGGTTCTCTTTCTCTCTCTCTCTCCCTCTCCCCTCCTGCCACCCCGACACACATTGAACTTCCACAAATTGGGTGTGTCTTTGTAGTAAAATATTACATATACTATAGTTTTATTAAAATGGTCCATTAAGTCAACTCCTTCATATAGTACGAAATAATAAATCTAATGAAAATTCTTAAATTCAAGTTAGAAAAGCATGAATAATGGAATATTTATAATATCTGAATACTGGCTACCATGAATGTAATTTTTACAAAAAAAATATTGAGTACCACTTGCATTTTATATATTATGTTACATATTTAAAATTTATTTTGTTAAATATTTTCGTTTAAACGGATTAGCCATGATCAGCACTGATTCTGAATCTTCTGTGTCTCTAAGTTAAGAATACCTTGCAACCTTCTAATTTGAGATCCTTAAGATTGTCTTTATTTTTCCATAACAATGCTTTTTTATCTAAGATGACAATTACTATTTCACAGTCCCTGTTTAATGAGTAGCATCTACCAACCCAGGGAAATCTAGAGACATGAGGTATGGATATATTTAAAGTAATGTTATCTTAAATAAAAAACCTAGAACTACAGTGGCTAACTTAGAGAAAATTATGTTATTGGGTGAGAAATTGTGGGGAGCATGGAAGAGTTTTCTCAAGAGATTCCAAAGGCTTGACACATGATTTTCCAATTTATCTCTTAATTTTTAGTTGGGTAATATGGAGATAGGATATAAAAGTGGTGAAAAATGAGCAGTAGATTTTAACTCCTATTAAGGAGTGTTGAGGTTAGATTTAATTTGGTATAGAAATGTATTCTTAAAGCAATCAGAATATTGGCTTAAGTTAAAGTTTTGATAATGCTTGGGAGAGTGGGGGAGCTTTTTTTTTCATTCATTTTTTTAATTCCCATGGGCTTTTGGATGTCCCTTGAAGTGAATTAGGAAGTTCTCAGACTCAGGGAGTTTATATGGATAAGAGGCTTCTGATTCTTGGATGGTGTGTTGATACTGTATATTTTTTAATGGTTAAATTTTTCCTTGACTAGTATAAAAGATTTACTGTTACAGTTTGCGTGTGGCCGGCAGTGGCATATGGAAAAGCTGTTTCCTGCTATTTAATTTAATTAGCCCAATCACGTGCCAGCCTTCGGGCATGTCACTCTGGACCTCTGAGGCTCTTTGTCTGTCAAAGAGATGGACAATATCTTGGCTTTGTTTGGTTGCTGGGCATGCTGCAGATAAAACCACTGAAATTCTGACTGTTTGTTTAACCAAATCTTTGCATTTTTACCATTTGGCTTTGATTTTCTTTTACCCAAAAAAGATGAGATTTTGGCTTTGAGAAGGTGAAAAATAAAAATTTGGAATTTGAAGAAGAGCTGTTGCTCTTCGAGGTTTACTATGGTGTTAAGAATATTATTATTTTCTAATCAGAAATTTAGTCCGTTATTACTTTGTTAGTAGCAACTCAAGAAAATCATCCTTGGATCATTTTAACCCTAACTTAGCAGACAAACTGTCATTTTAAATCAAGCCTCCTTTTTGGTTTATGTATATATTTAATGTGATTTTCTTCATCTGGACAAATCTTTAAATTTTTCAGTAAATTTATTGTTGAAGAAGATGATATTTCATATTATATTTTGGATGAGAATATTTGAGTTTTGTTTTCAGAGAAAACATAATAGCTAACACTTTAAGTAACTTCAAGAATTGTTTTCAATATTTTAGTCTTTCTTTCAAGGCCAAAAACATTTTTAAATTTTTAAATTTTTTATTGATTTATTCAAATTTTAATAATTCTCTATTTATATTTAAGTTGCTATTATATTCCTAATATTTTTCAAGCTTTAACATTGGTGAAGAATATTTGAAAAGAAACATTAAAAAGTGCATTTTGCAATTTAGCAGTATAATTTGCAATGAGGACTTCTACCTAAATTTCTAGCCGAATTAATAGCACCTTCCTTGAGTCCAAGTGATTTGTCTAAGGTGATAAACTTATTTGAATATCCACATTTGAAATTAGATGTTCCAGATTTAAGATTCTTAATTAACTTAGATACATACACAGTTTAGAACTTCAAGAGGTTGCATGTGGACTTAATAATGCACTGAGAGAGTTAAATTAAAGCACACAGAACATCTAGGCAGTGTGGACTGCTGTGTTAGGTGCCAAAATATCGCCTTAGCCTCTGACATCTCTCAGCCTTTGGAACAACCCATGGGACCTACACTGAATAAATGATAATCAGTCTCAGAGGAGATACCCTTTTTTCAAAGCTATTAGATCTACCGCTTTTCAATATGTTAGGAATTTTTAAGAGAATTATTGTAGATTTGTCTTTGATAGAATTTACAAAAAAGATCCTTACCTTTGATCAATTTTAATTTAAAGTTAAGAGGTAAAAGGAAATTAAAACTTAAATATGTAAATCTCCTTAACCAACATAATTCTTAAATATATTACATTCATAACACAGATATTTATAAAGCTCTCATAGTTAGTATGGCTGCCACTACCCATGCAAAGTATAAATCTTATTAAGGACCTAGAAGCTGCATGGATTTTGTGTTTTGTTTAAGGGCAAACAAACATCAACAACAAAGTGAAAGTTAATTCTTTTATCTTCTAATGTTTTTTTCACTATCAGTTCTTCAGTGTGATTGTACTTAAATCTTCAATCATTGATTCTGTTCTCAGATTCATTATTCTGCAGTTTTTTTATATATGGTTAATTTTTAATTTTTATTTTATTTTAAATATATGTTTAAAGTGTGATATTTCCAAGAGCACACACACCGCCACCACACATTCATTTTAGAATGAAGTAATAATACCCACTTAAGAAAATTCACTTTGCTTCTACCTTTTTAAGAATCGATATATTTTTTATATGAGAGACACTCACCTTCTCTACAGAAAATAAACTTAATGGTAGAAATTTTTCATATAGTAATTTTTCATAAAACTCTGCTTTTCAGTATTGATGTTTTATTGAAAATGTTATAACATATAACTTGACGGAGTTTTGAAATGAAATTAGTAATGAGATAACAGTTAATTTAGAAATAGAAAGCTGCTTAAGATTTTTTAAAAGGAAAGTGTATTCATAAATAAGTGAAGATCCTTGAATATAGGTTAAAGTGGTATGACCTGGTTCTTCTAGAAATATAACCCTTGAAAAATTCTAATTGTTTTTCCAAAAGCTAATTACTATAGTAAAGATAACTATGCAATTTACAATAGCTAAAAAAAAAAAAAAAGCAGAGAATACTTATAATTAAATTTATAAATTAATTGGGCTTATAGCAAACAATCTAAATTTTCTTCACATGTCAGCTTACATTTTATTTCATGTACACTTATGAGTGTGTGACTACATGCTTAAATTGGCCAATGTTCTTCATCTATTCTTTTTTTTTTAATTGCAGTTTATTCTAATAAACAGTAATAGTTCAGACCACTTCAATAAATGTATTTTGAACAAACTACATGTGCCTGGGACTTGTGTGGGGGACTGAGAAGATGGGCATAGGATACCAAGAGAAATGAGGTAGCTATGTGGACTTCTAAATTTACAGTCTCTTACATAAATGGACAAGAAAACAAATGAAGACGACATGGTGTCGTTTGTTCCACCATGGTAAAAATATATATAAAGCACAAAATTTGTGTAGGTCTTTACCAAAATTTTGCTACCTGGGAGTAGAAATCAGAGTTCAGCAAAGAGTTGAGTATCTTGTCCCTCCTAAAGACTGACAGAAGAGAGAGTCTTTAGGTCCTCGCATGACAGCGGCATGGCCTCAGCTGTACACTGAATTACTCTAAGAAATATCTTCCATTGATAATTATAATAGTTGAAGTTTGTTTATTTTATGACAATGGAAAAAGATTTATTGTAGAGACTGCCTATTTATTTTAGGAAGATTGAGAGGGCTTTTTTATTTTTTCCCTCATTCACTAAATGGAAGGATCTTGCAGGCAGAAACAAAATTTTTAATTGTCATAGTTCAGTTCTACTCATTACAAACTGGAGTTATCAACATTTGATTCAAAATATGAGAGCTGAGTTTTCTAAGTATGATTTATGTTACTATGCCTCCACTTACAGAACATTTTTGATTGTAAAAAAGTATAACGTAAAATTCAACATTTTAACCACTTTAAGTACACAGTAGTGTTAACTATATGCACAACAGATCTCTAGAGTTCTTCATCTCACAAAACTGAAACTATACCCATCGAACAACTCCCTGTTTTCCCTTTCCCTCCACCCCTCGTAACCACATTCTACTTTATATTTCTATAAGTTTGGCTATTTTAGTTACCTCATATGTCGACTTGTGATATTCATCTTTTGTTACTGGCTTATTTTACTTAGCATAACATCCTCAAGGTTTATCCATTTTGTAGTATATGACATTATTTCCATCTTTTTTTAAGATTGAGTAATATTCCATTGTGTGTGTGTGTATGTGTGTGTGTGTGAGCATGTGTGTGTGTGTACACATATGTGTGTGTGTTTTTCTTTATCCATTCATCCATTGATGGACATTTAGTTCAATTCTACCTCTTGGCTATTGTGAATAATGCTACAATGAGCATGGGTGTGCCATTCTCTCTTTGAGATCCTGTTTCCAGATTTTTGCATGTAAACCAAGAAGTAGATTTCTGGATCATATGATAATTTTTTAAGGAACCTCCATACTGGTTTTTATAGTTTTATATTCCTGCTAACAGTACACAAGAGCCCTAATTTCTTCATATCATTGCCAGCATTTGTTACTTTTTGTTTGCCTATTTGTTTATTTTGATAGTGGTCATTTATCAGCTATGAGATGATGTCTCCTGTGGTTTTGATTTGCATTTCCCTGATGATTAATGATATTAACCATTTTTTGATATACTGCCTGGTCATTTAAGTTCTTTGCCTATTTCTTAATCAGGTTTTATTTCTTTATTGTTGTTGATGTCAAGTTGTAGGGGTTCACATATTTTCTATGTTAATCCTTTATTGGATATGTAACTTGAAAATATTTCCTCCCATTCTGTATGTAGATCGCCTTTTCACTGTTGATTATTTCCTTTACTTCACATAAATTTTTAAGTTTGATATAGTCCCATTTGATTATTTTCACTTTTGTTGACTGTGAATATTGAACATTTTTTAATTTTCAAGTTTAATTTGCCCTAAAATAAGAGAGTAGCAATTACTAACTCGCGAGGATCAGAAAAAAAATTTCAATTAATGGTATTAGCAACTAAGAATTTTTATCAAAGCTATAATAAATTACTGCAAGGACATTGATTAACACAGAAACCAATATTTCTGGATGATTTAAAGGTATCTTTTGAGCTATATACTAATAATTGTGCTTTTCTTTTGAACAAGTAACCAGTTTTTAAACAGTGCATCTCTTAATTTTAAACATAAGATAAAGGTCCTAAAAGCTTATATAGATTATTTTTCAATGGCTTGGGAATCTTATTTCCTACCCTAAGGGATAGTTGGCTAATAAATGTATATATGTGTATGAATATATATTTATATATGTAGATATGTTTATATATGTGTCTATATATGTATGTATATATATATATATATGTAACCCAACCTGACATGAAAGATGATAAATTTTTATACTTTTTCATATGGTTTCATTCAAAATTCTACCTTGTTAAAAAGAGGGGATTTTGAATATTAAAAGAGAAAAATCAAGTAAATGCTTATTTACTATTTTGAACGAGAATAGACAAATAGGTTTCCAACTAAAAAGAGTGAAGGGTTAAGACCAGAGAAATACATTCTATGCTGACAGATATTTTAAAATTCCTCAGGAATGAAAATATATGAAAAATAGTGAGTGCCAGTTCTTAAAGTTTTATAGAAGGCAATATTTAAAAAAGTACAGAATGACAAATTTTATTACTGGCATGAATGTTTGCTTATGACAATAACAAAAATAAAAAGTATCATGTATTGAGAGTTAATTAAATGCCAAAGACCATGCCTAGCAATTTGCATATATTATTCATCATTACGTATATTAATCATCTCATAGTTATAAATGAAACAATAGAGGCTTCCGAATAATGAAACAGTTGCATAGAGTCATGTATCACGAAAACGGAAAATCTCAGATTCCACCTCCAGTCCAAATACAGAGAGACTGAGAAATGACTCTGAGTCTCATAGTCAATTTGTAGTAATGTTGTAACAAAAACTCAGATCTGACTCACAAACCATTGAATAAATTCAAAATATACTTTTTCATCTGCAAATCAGAAAGTCATTTATTATTATGTTAAATTTCCAGCCATCTCTTTCTTACTCCTCCCAATTATTTTGATGAGAATGTGTTTGCACTTGTAGAAGGCAAAGTCAAAAGTGAAAATGAAAACTAATGAGTCAGGCTTCACAGCAGTGGCCCTGCTTTTTCTCTTCATACAAAATACATTCCCTACCATCTTCTAATTCTTCTATTTGACTCCAGTTCATAAAACTTAGTGGTTATGGCTTAGAAGACATTGCAAAATGTCACTTATGGGATCCTCAACTCTTCAATGCTTATTTTTCATGCTTGATGTGGGATTTGCTTTATTAACTCAATTTGGTTTTTTGATTTATAATATATGTTCATTCCCTTTGCCTCTTAGTATGTGTGTATAAAACTCAAATTCAAATACTCACCTTGGCATAACTTCTTTACTTATGGTTCAACTGTCCTTAACCTGCCCAGTAAATTGTGCAATTTTAACTCTGTGTACAAACATTTATACTAAATCATTTCCTTTCTCCTGTTCATAGTTTTAGTAAAACACTAGATTTAAAAGAAAGGTTGGAATCTTCTCTCGTTTACATGTACAAACATATTTTTCAGCACAGGCAATAAACCATTCAATATATGAACTAGTAAGTAGCTCTGGCTCAACTATTTTTAGTAGATATAATTTAAATAAACCTTTCATTCAACTCACTGGCCATGCTGATTTCCTTTATGTATATTTGCATGCAAAACCGTAGACTAGTTTAAGATTCCAGAAACAACAGATATTCAAATGTGTAAGATTTAATTTACAACAATATTTTTTTATAATTGATACTATCATAAAACTCTTATTAATGAGACAGAATTTTTTTTTATTGGGGTAAACAATACCTGCGCTATTCAAAATTAGTAACTTTTGTATTTCATTTTTACAACTCAAGGCATTTTAGTGTATATAATACATCATTATTTTGTCAACATAGCCAATATTCAGGTACCTTTAATAATCACTGAGAAATAAAACTTGTTAGTATATAAAGAACAGATCCAAGTAGGTGACCTCAGGGGCCTGAAGGTTAATTAATGGCCTAAGATAGCCTGACTCAAAATAAATAGGAATTCAGAAAGGGAAGGAGAGGGGAAGCTGTGTATTTCTTCATGGTTTCACAGCTAGTTAGATAGATGTATTTTATTATGTTTTCTCACAAGGGAGATGTTTTTCTCCACAGTATGTTGAGTTGTGGTCTCTTGTGATAAAGAGCATTATATTCTTTACCTAATAAATTTTGCCCACTATCTACTATAAATTCTGGCTAGATACTCTCTTTACTTTAGAGAGATTTTCCAAAATGTAATGCATGAAGGAATGAGATGGCTCAAATTTCCTTTTATAAGCTAACTAAAAATATAGAAATCCCCCAAACAATCTGTTTTCCTGGAAAATTTAATAAAAATAATATATATTAGCTTATGTATACACACATTCATGTGTGTATGGGTATTTTATTTGAAGTAATTCTTTTTCTAGTCATCATTTTGATATTATTCTATTATTAATCCTCATAGTTCATTATCAACAAGGGTAATAATAGGATTTCAAAAGCAACACCAAGAAACATATTCACAGACAACAAGAAAAGATAAAAGAAAAATACTGTGTATAAAGCTACCAGTGACATAGGAAATGCCTTTCTGTAAACTTCTAAATAACATATGCTTCATTTCTATCATATCTTGATACATATTTTATAAATAATACGCCTCTCTTTGTACAAAATATGATTTGCTTAACTCCAATTTCAATTACATATTTAAATCAATGGATTTAGAAATGTTATGTACAACCACATATAACGCTGACAAAAACTAACTCATGAAAGGTTTCTTATTTATTTGTCATAGTTTTTATTTTCTTATTTTGATATTGAATTCTGGGCTTACTTCTTAGAGTTGGTACACCATTTTTTCCTGTTTACTCCTTTCTGAACTTCCTTCTATCAATATACCATTACATACCCCACAAGTCCTTTCAAATAAGAGATAATTGTTGAGACAACTAGACCTACTGCTTCCACAGAAAATCTAGAAGAAGCACACATTCAGGGGAAATGTCTTTTAGTTTATTTTTAAATTGAAGCAGGGCAGAGGTCACTAGCTAGAAGGAAGTCAAAATGACAAGGACCCTAACGGTTGAAAAGAAAGGTTAAGACAAGTAAATATCTTTTCATGAGACACTTGGACTGTTGTTAGCTACCTGGAGCAGACTATTTTCCATTGAAATAAAATAAAACATCACTGACTTAGAAAAAGAAAGGAGAAGGTAGTCTAACTTAATGGAAGTCTCAAGTATAGTCTTCCTTAAAAGTGATTTAATTTTATTGCTTCTAAACCTGCATTCTCTCACATAAATTAAAACTAATATGTAGGAACAGCTAAATAAAAAATGCACTTTAAATTGAAAATAATATAAACACAAACCCATTAATATCTAAAATTTTGTTTCTAGAGCATGCCAACTTCAGGTAAAAATCCTTAATCTAGATTTTTAGAAATTTTCTCTTTTAAACATTGCAACACATTCCCAATGAATATATGTTCCTCTCTCACTATGGAATAAATAGTGAGTTTAAACTAAGACACAGGAGGCAGCAGCACAGAGATTTCAGGTACTATGGCCTCCATTACAATTTTCAAAATTCAGAAATTTTGAATTTTCAAGTCAGGTTTTCTAATAGGACATGGCTGAGAAGCAATGTCACCAGGGTTATTGGTAATTGCTGTAGGGGACCTAAATGGTCAGAATGGAATGATTCAAATTCAGAGAGGAAGAAAAATAATTATAATCAAAAGATCCTATCAAGAATGTTTTAGAAATGTATTAAAAATGCTTTCACTAAAAAATAGCTGATATTCTTGAAGAGATTTTCATACCAAGGGTAAAGCTTTTGTTGGTTTATGGTTTCACAGAAATTTTGGTTCTAGCCAATTTTGTGCAGTCATAGTAGCAATAAGGGCTAGTGCTTAGCATGATGGATTTATGGTCCATGTTTTGCTTACAGCCATTAGGATCATGAGCAGCCTAGTTTCCTTTGATTTAAACAGGATACTGTTGATTTGGTTGGCAGTGTAGTTTTCTGTGGCTATGGTTCACTTAAAATAAGGCAATAATCTACCTTGTCCAAATTTTATTAAGAAAAGAAATCATATTCTTGTATACAAGGGAGGAAACAAATTCCATCATAAAGTGTTTAAGACATTCTTCTATAGGTCATTTTATCACCTTAAATCCAGCTTTATTGACATCGGTGGTCTTTCATCAAATAGCCTGAGCATCCTTGAGAAAGTTGTGGAGGCAGTAACTGGAATGAGGCAGTAGGCTTAATAAGCAGCCCTGCCAGTTCTGTTCCAGCCAGTGCATTGCTGCCTGGTTCTTACCTTTCCTGCAAAAGCTCTCTTATCTGATAGTAACTGAGGAGTTTTTAATTTATACTTCATATTTATAAAGACTAGATGTGAACTAAAGTGCTTTTAAGTTGTTGAGTATACATAGTAAGGAGACAGTACTGACAGTAACAGGCCAAGATGCAGAGGCCGCTATTTGCATTTATGAAACTCAAATATTTACAAATCACATCCCACAATTGTTCATAGATTGTATGATTAGACTATTGGGACATTTCATTTTAGTTTTAACTGGAAAATGGCACCTTTAAACTTTGACCCTTTTTCGTATATTAAGGCTGAAAAGATGGCTGTGAGCATAACTTTTTAGCCAGTCCATCTCTTTCAGAACAAAACTTCCTTCAGGCATTCCTGTATATTCAGGAGAAGTTTACGTCCAAGTTCTCTTCCTCACTCTGCTTATGTTCTTCCCGTCATTCTGATAGTGAAAAGGTGCCTTCTATTTTCACCAAGGTCGAATTCCTAAAGTACCACTCATACAAAAAATATTGCTGTAATATACATTATACATTTATTTATTGCTCGAGAAGGGCAAATTGCATTTATTTAGAGAGAAACTACTCTTTAAAGATAGGGTGATGAAATAATTTTGCAAACAAGACAGTACATAGCTAGCATATTTCAACACTGTGCCTTTTTTCCTATTAAAAGAACACATGATGTAATATAAAAATGATGTATTATAAAATTGTACACTTGAAATCTACATAATTTTATTAATGTCACCTCAATAAATTTAATAACATTCAAAAAGAGATAAATATATATATTAACTTTGATCATAGAATTGTTTAATGTCCTTTAAGGATTTGCCTGTCTTCACTCATATAAAAAAGCATATTTCCATGTGATCTCATGCTGTGTGATTATAGTTTTTTTTACTAAGGAATTATAGGGAGAACTAAGAAATTACTGATATTATTCAATATTTGTTTAATGGATATTTATTTAAGAATTACTCTTGTAGAGTTCTCTTACCTTAGAGAATTCTGAGAAAAAATGGTAATTTTATTTGGTTTGCAATATTTACATATGTATAGAAGGTCTTCTCTTTTTTAAATTAAGTTTATTGGAGTAACATTGGTTAATACAATTATATAATTTTCATGTGTACATTATCATTGACATCTATACATTCTATTGTGTGTTTACCACCCAAAGTCCAGTTTCCTTCAGCCACCATATATTAGATCCCCTTTACCCACTTCATCCTCCTCCTATTCTTTTATTTGACCCCCTTTACCCTACCTCCCCACTTCTCCCCCATCGCACTAGTAACCACTTGTCTCTGTCCATGAGTCTCTTTTTGTTTGTCCTGTTCACTTGTTGTTTTTAGGTTTATATCCCACATATAAGTGATCTCATGTGATTTTCAACTTTTTCTGTCTGCCTTATTTTGCTTAGCATGATTATCTTAAGGTCCATCCGTGTTGTCACAAATGGCAGTATTTCATCTCTTCTTACAGCTGAGCAATATTCCACTGTATATATAAACCACAGCTTCTTTAGCCAAGTATTGAAGGACACTTCAGTTGCTTCCATGTCCTGGCCACTGTGAATAATGCTGCTATGAATCTGTATGCAAAATTTTTTGGATATGGGTTCTCAGGTCTTTGGGGTAAATACCCAGGAGAGGGATTGCTGGATCATATGGTAGATCCATTCTTAGTTTTTTGAGGAACCTCCGTACTGTTTTCCATAGTGGCTGTAGGAATTTTCAGTCCCATCAGCAGTATATGAGGGCTCCTTTTTCTTTGCATCTTCTCCAAGATTTGTTGTTCCTTGTCTTGTTGATTATAGTTATTCTAACAGGTGTGAGATGGTATCTCATTGTGGTTTTGATTTGCATTTCCTTAATAGCTAGAGATATTGAGCATCTTTTCAAATATCTGTTGTCCATTTGTATGTCCTCTAGGGAGAAGTGTCTGTTCAGGTCCACTGTGCATTTTTTGATTTGATCATTTATTTTTTTGTTGTTATTGAATGGTATGAGTTCTTTGTATATTTTGAATATTAAGCCCTTATCGGAGGTGTTGCTTTCAAATATATTTTCCCATTCGGGTGGTTCTCTCCCTTACCTTCTTGACAATTTCTTTTCTGAGCAGAAACTTTTTAGTTTGACATAGTCCCATTCATTTATTGTAACTTTTACTTTCCTTGCTTTTCAAGGTCAAATTTATAAAATCCTCTTTAAGTCCAAGGTCTTTGAGTTTAGTTCCTATGTTATTTTTCTATGCATTTTATTGTTTCAGGTCTTATATTCATGTTCTTAATCCATTTTGAGTTAATTTTGGTGTGTGTTGATAGACAACAGTCTAGTTTTATTCTTTGCTGGTGGTTTTCCAGTTTTCCCAGCACCATTTATTGAAGAGGCTTTCCTTTCTCCACTGTATGTTTTTGGCTTCTTTGTCAAAAATTATTTGACTGTATAAACCTGGGTTTACTTCTGGACTCTCAATTCTGTTCCACTGGTCTGTGTGTCTGTATTTCTGCCAATACCATGCCATTTTGATCATTGTTGCTCTGTAATATAATTTTAAGTTGGGCAAAGTGATGCCGCTAGCCTCATTCTTTTTGCTTAGGATGACTATGGCAATTCAGGGTCTTTTGTGCTCTCATACAAATATGATAATTTTTTATTCTGTTTCTTTAAAAAACACCAATGAGATTTTGATGGAGATTGCATTAAATATGTATAATATCTTAGGTAATATGGTCATTTTAACTATGTTGATTCTTCCAATCCAAAAACATGGAATATCTTTCTATTTCTTTGTATCTTCTTTGATTTCTTTTAATAGAATCTTATAGTTTTTATTATATAGGTTTAGAAGGTCTTTTCTTAACCTGTAAATGGGACCTAAATTAATGGTAGTAAAAAAGTGTTTGAGATAAGACTTTCAGGAGATTTGAGAAAAGGCAAACCATTCAGATTGATTTGTGAACTCAAACTCATTTTCCACACATAAGGGTTATCTTTTGTTTCCTGATAGGAAAAAAAATAATCTTTGCAGCATAAGAATTTAATATGTCTCAATTAATGCTAACAGGAGATGATCCAGGATTTTGATTTGTTTTCCCTGAGTTTCTCTGATGTGTTTGTTAGGTACTTTGTATTGTTCTTTCTGATCTTATATTCATTTTAGTACCAAAGAGTAGAGGAAGAGAAGCCAACAGAAACTGAATTTTCCCATGGGTTATCAATATCTTATTACTGTAAAACAGAAGGGGCTGCGTGGTAGTTTAGGTCTTGATAGTATTTGGCTTGTAAGTTTACAGAGGAAAACATAGACTATCTCTGACATGAATGCTGATCTCCAACTGATTTTTAACATAAATTTCTTGAAGTTGTTTCCAGATTTATCTTTAATTAGCATTTTAACCTGTATACCTCACCCCCAGTCTTACTCTGCATGTTATAAATGGCAGTCCTTTAGAATGGATAGTGTTCTAAATAAAATTATCATTAAATGTACTAATCTTTCCATACTAGGGAGAATTCAAGTTAGCATAGTCTGCAGTGATAAAAGATCAAACCATGAGCATGGCCATTGCAGGGTACATTATCAAAAGAGAACAGTTTTTGCAACACAGACTTTGCAGTGATCACATCTTGTGTGAGTCCTGGCTTGGTCACTCACTTGTCCTGAGACCTCAAGTTCCTTCCCCATGAGACAGAGTTGATATCTATAACCTGAGGTTGATGGTGAGCTTTAGATGAGACAGCATATTTGAGGTCCTCATTAAGCTGGTGCTTCATGTGGTAATGCAGGTTGAAAATGAATGAAATATCACACTCCTTAAGTGCAAACGAAAGTAGAAAAGCTGAATAACTTCAGAATTTTCCTAACTGTATGTTTTTGAAACATCAGTCCAGAGAGATGTTCTCTGGTCTCTTGAATTTTGGAAACTCTGAATTCTGTGTAAGCTTTTTTGGAGACATCCAATGCACTTTAGGAGATTAATGGCTCTGGTAAATCCTGCTATAAAGTGATTTATTTATGTTTCACCTGACATTAAAAAACATGGCCATGACATTTTTCAAATATTACTGTTCTAGTGAACATACTTTAGCAGCACTGACTTAGAACATTAAGCTCTTCTCATTCTAGTCTTTAGGTAACATATAACTAGGGTGAAATGTAACATATAACAAACCATCTCATGGAATGTGGGAAAAAGAAGATTTGGGTCTACATCTGTTTATCTTAGATCAAGTTTCACATTCCTTTTTCATATCTCTTTAAAGAGACTTTGTGAGCCACAGAAAACTAATAGAGATCTGGTTAGTATATAATAATTTCTCAGCTGGTGTGACTAAGTTTGTTTGCTGGTCTCATATTTTAAAAAAGGCACTGAATACATCTAGGACTGAGAGTCTAGTATCTTTTGCAAGCAATTTATAAAAGTACCTCTTTGTACTTTATCTTAACAATGAAAGAGCCTCATCTGGGTACTGGCAAAGAATGATTTTTTGTTTTTTGTTTTTTGTTTTTTTGCCTACCATCTTAAAAAAAAAATTCTACATTATAGTTAGATATTTTCAGGGAAAGAATATAGCCATATTTTCTAGCTAGTGATAAATACCTTTTTGATAAATACCTCTTCAATGTGATATTTTGTATATTAATTTTGGGAGCAATCTTAAAATTTTTTATTGTGGCAAAATATACAGAACATATAACATTTATTTTTAAGCATTAGCTGAGAATAAAAATTAAATCAACAAATATTATTAAAGCTCCTGGACCTACAGGAAACAAAAAATTCCAATAGGGTCATATCTGACAATCAAATCAAACAAAAATATTTTTATTTCTAGTTTTCTATTTAGTTTGTTGTAACATTTTTCTAATATAATTATGAGCTACACTTATTACAACTAACACCATCCTTTGATTATTATGTACAGAAAAATAAACTGTTGAATGGAAAAATAGATTAAATATGAGATTAAATATAATTTTAATTGAATTATTGAGCAAACAAAATGCTATTTATATCTTAAAGTCAATATATTTTTATAAGATTATGTAGTATATCTATTCAACTAAATGGTCAATATTAGAAAAGAAAGTGACATAATTTATAAAGAGGAAAGTTAAAAGTTCGCCCCTCCCTGCCACACACACATACCCACAGAGAGAGGAGAGAGAAGGGGAAAAAGGTAAAAGAATTTATGCTATAGTCTAGCAGTGGTACTAATTGATCAGTTGTCCAGTAGGGGCTGCTCATAGAGCAGAAAGGCTGATTCTTCTAGCTACATATTTCATGACTTCAAGGAGACTAGGATTTCAAGGCCACTTCAATGTCTGTTGTTGAAATAACCTCTTCATGTATTCCTGAAGTGCCCCAGCCTCTGATATCTACTCTAACAGAACTGTATGCATTAAATTAAAGAATCACTAAGTCAGTCATTTGCATCTTGTCATCTGCCTTAAAATGACAGATTTTACAAACCACATTAACAATGTTGCTGTGCATTAGTGAGAACTCATAACTGCATTTCCAAACAGAATCAAAGGGCTGTAAAATTGTTTTTAAACACAGATTTAGAGAATGAAATTGAGGGTAGTAAACTAGTAGCCAACTAAAGCAAAACCAGCTGGAATGTTGGTAACCAATTGCACACACAGGATCCAAGCAAAACATCTTGAATTGCTGGTACCATAATAAATTATAGTT
Source organism: Cynopterus sphinx (assembly GCA_030015415.1). Taxonomy (NCBI): domain Eukaryota; kingdom Metazoa; phylum Chordata; class Mammalia; order Chiroptera; family Pteropodidae; genus Cynopterus; species Cynopterus sphinx. Next base: position 15,978,685 of record CM057391.1, on the reverse strand, counting down.
TTCACATTTGGGTTTTGCAAGTGAAAACAACACTAAGTCAAGCTTGTGAAATAAAGTCCAAATGATGACATTTTTAATCCACCCACACCTGTGACGACTGGGTAGACCTGTGTATCATTCCACAAATTAGATAACCAATGTTGTGGGGAAAAAAAAGCCAACAAACAGACCTTCCATGGCCAAAATGCAACTGTAGATGAGAGAACAGGTGAGGCAGGCAAAGAGTTAATTGTCACATAGGATCTAATGAATGTGGCGATTTCTCCTCTTCACAAGATGACCCATACCACGTTCACCTGACACCCGAGGAGCTGTTATCTCATTTTCTTCAGTTAATTTTCTCTCTTTAAGGTAATGAGATAAAAGGATAAATGAGGTTAGTGTCCTGGGAGTGTTCAGAGGGCAAGAAATGGTCAAGAACTGGTTTATCTCCAAACTTCATTAGTCTATTAGATAACTGATGCAGAGACCTCAATTAACTTAAAGAATGAGAGACTTCTAAGGAATGAGAATCAGTCCTCACTATAATGGAACTTGGCCTCCTACTTCAGAAAGGAGGTTCACAAATCCCCTTCTTGGAGCGGGACTCTCCTGGATAGAGAGGATGGGCTGATTTATTTCTCTGTGGTGTCCTGGAGTGTATCTGCCCTGATTGACTCCCTTGATCTTGACATCAGTCACTTTGGAGTCAAGATAATGAAAACTGCATTAAAGAGGCCCCTCTAGTTTATGCAAATGGTACTTTATCTTCAAAGAAGCAATATCCTTGGGAGAGTTCCTTTGCTACTTAAAAGTATGAATAAAAGAAAATGTGTTCGATATTTCCTTCCTTTAATCTTTGCTTTCTCTAATTTGCATAGGCATGAGAGTGACATTGTTATTTTTATTTTATTAAAATCTTTAGCTTTCTTGAGACCTTATGTAAGGAAGTTTAATTGTATTTAGTTTGAAGGTCATTGTATGGGATGAGCAAGGGCACAAGTAAGGCATAAGCATTTTTCTAAACAAATGTACATCATGAGACTGGATCTCTTGAACTGGAGAAAACAACTCCAGATGACTAGAGGAAACAACTGAACAGGTGTTCCTTAGAGTGATAGGGCAAAAATGGTAGCACTATTAGCAATGACATCTGCAGATGTACCTTGGGTTACTACTCAAATTAGGGAAGAATCTTGTTATGTCTGTACATGGTCTCTTGGGAGAGAGAACAAAAGGTAATGCACATGGAGGAAATATTGGAATCATGGGGGAGATCTGTGTTTCCCTATGTTTTCTGCCATGCTATTTTTCAAGTAATATCTATGTAAAAACTTCAACAATAGATGAGGATTATGTTTATATGACACAGTCCATGTTTACTTGACATTTTAGTAAATTGATTTTTGAAAGAGTGTATGCTTTCCTTGAGATACACAGAAGGAGCCTGTTTTACAGCCTGGGGACACTTTTAACAAACAGACAAGAATGGGATTTAGCAATGGTGAAAGACTGAATAACTAGTTTCATAATCTCTGGTGTTTTCAAAATGTTACCAATGTTAGAGATACAGGATTTATTTTGACCCTGATGTCAGATTTGTGTTCCTTATTATTCTGAATTTAGAATGAATGGGTAGTTCATGACTATCCAACAGAAGCTTATCCTCACCTAACCTTTATTTAACAACCAGAAAAAAAAAAGAAAGAAAAGAAAAAAGCATACAACCTTAAGAATTATTCCTTTTCTTGAGAAAATCTAGTACCTAAAGAATACCTGTTTTCTCTCACTTTTTTTTTTGCTAATGTTTTGCATTTACTGCATTGAAACAGTAAAATGCTTCTGTGAATATTTTCCATGTGACTGTTTTTGCTGAATGCACCCAAACTGTTACTTTATTTTTGAAGGTTAGAATCAGAATCTGTAATAACTTTTGTCACAATAGTTTACTGCTTTATGCAACATATAGTTCAAGTATGATAGGCCACTTTGGCTTTCAATATCATTTTTGTGTTTTCCTTAATATTTTCAATAAGATAGTAACCATTCACCAGATACACTTATACAGTACTTCAAAATGATATATTCTTGAAATCAAACAGACTTTTACTTCAAACTAATCATTAAGATAGCTGGGCTGTGAAAGTGTAATTAAGTTATCTTAAACTTCAACACAAACTGTAAAACTATATTAGAGTTGCATAATTATATAACTATATTATAATTGTATGTTATAATTATTACACAGTATAATAGAACATATTAAAGATTATGTAATATTATAGTTATATAACCACTATAATGCTTAACAACCTGAGTTCATTCTGATTATTACCTGAATGAGGAATTGTACGGCTGTACAGTTATAGGTGGTATTCACAAAATGTAATAACAATTTGACACAGGCAGTGATCAAACAGAACAAAATAGTGGCAGTAACAATCATCACATGTTCATAGAATATCATTAGCTTCAGACAAGAGAGAAGATTACAAAATATTTGTTGGAGTTATCATTCATCCCACAAACAAATAAACAAAAACAACTTTCGAGGAGAAATAAATAAACTGGAGAGTTTCTTTGCTAGTGAAGACACAAATATAAGTTCTTGGATTTCAACTAAGAATAAAAGACTATCTGAGAAATACATTCAAAATCCCACATACTGAATTTGGAAGAATCTCTTTCTAAAACTGGCCTAGCATTTTTCCTTCAACAGCTGGTAAATCCTGCAACAGTTGCTCTTAGATTATGTCAAGGCAGATATTCATCATGGCAAGCCTTAATCTGTGGGAGATGGGATCATTGCTATGTCTTTTATATTAAAGAGGCCTATGTGTTTTTCTACTCATTTATGTTTTTCCCCTTCTTTTGTTTTTTAATAGAAGTACAAAATCTTTGCAGAAAATTGGCAAAAACAGAGAAGTATAAAAAACTGATGCAAAATCACCCATAATCACATCAGACGAAAGCAAGCACTGTCAACAGTTTTGGATTTTTCTTTCCAGACTATCTCTCTCAAATTACCACGCTGTTTTGTAAAGATGGCAAATAATTCTTCCTTTGGCTAATATCTAAAATTTTAAGTAAAAATACTGTCCCCCTCCAACTTTTTTTAATTGCAATGCCACCTATATTAACACTGTTTAAAGTGGTCAGCCTTTGAGACACTGATCTTCCTAATATGTTCAGATAGATGTTATCTGTCTCCAGAGTCACCAAGTTTTGCTGAGTCTTCATAGAATCTGTGAGGCAGTTTCTCTCAGCGATCTTGGCAAGAGCCAAGAGTTCAGAGTTCAAGCATTCCTTTCTCTGGTTCATAATGGAGGTACACAGATTTTTTGGTATGTTCATTACTGCCAACATTTTCATTTTAGGGTTGGATATCACATGGTGAGTGTGGTCAGGATTAAAGCCTTGTCTTAAAATAATTTTTATGTTGGTCGTGAAAGTGTATGGCAAACCCTAAACACTTTATGAATCAACGACATCATAAATAATACTAAAATTAGACCTACTAGGATATGACTCGGAAACAAAAATTATAAGATTATTAAGTCATTGGAGGAGGAGGGAAACTTATCCATTATCACAAATGCAGATTATAACCCTGAGAATATTTCACTAAATACATTAAAAATGTTTTGATCAAATATTAATATATGCTCAAGGAATTGATAACAATATAAGGCCTTTGTTCTTCTTTCCCCCTCCACAGAACAACTAAATAAACTTTATTTTCAAGTTGAAAGGACCTTTCTAAAATTCCTCATTCTTAATGCTCTAAAAACGCCCGGGTTCAGAAAATTAAATTACACCATTTTTATCTGTTTGAGATCAGCTCTGTTTCCTCCTTTGCTTTGTGTTTACTTTCCTGCAGTAGCTGACATCAAAATGTTTTCTGGAATGCTGGGGCTAAATAAGTTATGCTTAACTCAATATCTAATACAAATAGCCCTGGGGAGCTTTAGCGACACAATCATAAAACCTATAGTTTCTTTTAATAGCTTGCCACACTTTGCTCATATAGTATTTCTCTAATCACCAATCTTTATGTGCCTTCCTGACCTTGGAGCTCTCAGCCCAAATGGCTTTGTGGTATCAAAGGCCTATGTCATTGGAAGAGTGAATGGCTTTCATTTTTCCCCCCTGAAACTTCCGGTTCCTGGCATCTGTAAAGAATTACTCCGAGTGGTGTTTCACTGCCTCGCGGCCACTGCCCTATCCAATGGAAGTGACTTTTCCCAGAAAGGTCACAGTGGTCAGTAAAGGTGGATACTGCATTCAAAGAGGAGGCAACTCTGATTTCTCTGTTTTTCTTTCTGTTACAATATTCATTATCCCTGCATCACATTCATCATTTTGCAAAATATCTTTCAGCAAGAAAGGGTATACTCTGTCGTGTAGTAAGGCTGAAAAGGTTAGGAACAAGCTTCATAAAGTCATCCTATCTACTGAGAAAAAGTAAACTTCTCATTTACACCTTTGGGGGGATTACTTTTTGACATGGCCCATGAATTCACCTTCAGAATCTGTTACTCTGTGGAACCTAAAAAGCACACGCTCATGTGTGGCACCAGAGTGAATCAGGAGTCCCGATTTGCAGATTCTGTCCTGTAATTGTCAACTGGGGCAACCACTGAGACCCCCGACTTCTGATTCTTGCCTTATATTAAATTGCATTTCTCAAAACCATTATGTTTTATGTATTCTGCAGAGTTAATAGCGGGGTCTATATGCCTGTGTTTCGAGGGTGCTGGCTTACGCTGGAACGCGGGGTAATGGACAATTTTGCCAAAACATTCTAATAATTAAGTGAGTTGCTTTTAAAATGATTTCTTACCTTCTTTGTGCATGAGAATCTTAAAAGAGAGAGAGAGATGGAGCAGCAGGGGGACAGAACTATGTAGAATACTAGAGAGAACTGTGAAGCAATTTGATAGGTTTCCAGTGAGTGTTTCTTAATGCAAGGAAGAAATGTGTATTTTAAAAAATCAGTGTAGAAGAACATGATTACAAAATTTAGAAGTACTTGTATGACATGCAATTTCATTTATCTACCTATTTATTTATGTAAAATGTATACATACTTTTACTACTGTAATAAACATCTACTCCTGGGACTGTCCACTGTCCATAATTTAATTTGTTTCTTGATATTTTCCCTAAAAAGTTCTTATAATATTATTATTAGATATCCTCACAATGATTTCCAGTTTATGCTAATTTATTGTATACATATTTTACTTTTACTGAGGATTAAACTAGAAATAAAAGTTTTCTCTAATTCCATAACGTCCTTTACTATTTGGGTACATTCTCTTTAAAGTCTTTTTTGTTGTTGTTTATTTTATATATAAAATACACAGAATTCTTATAAAAATGAATTCATATTAAATATACAATCTTGCACAGTGATATATATACATATATATCATATACACATATATATCATATATACACATACGTACATATATGTGTATTAGCACTGGTCCATGTTACTGAATATTCTTCAAAACCATGTTTTCCTGAAATAGCAAGAATACCTTAAAATTAGTACCCGTTTAAGAAAATTGGTATAAATTAAAAAGGTGTAGGTGTATCTTAAAAAAGAAAACCTATATAAGAAAATAGTTTGCCTAGATGTAGCAGTTCTGAAAGTTTGAAGTCTTAGAGTAGTTAGGGAATTTGAATGTTTCCTCTATTTTTGCACAGCCATGTGTGTGTGTGTGTGTGTGTGTGTGAGAGAGAGAGAGAGAGAGAGAGAGAGAGAGAGAGAGAGAGAGAAGAGAATTTTTGAAGTGTTTGGATTTCTGTGAAACACACAGGAATCATATGAATAAGCTGCTTTGTCTTTATTAACTTGACACCCTCTGAAACCCGTCATTGTCCCTTGCAGCCTTTTGCATAAAAATTGACGACAACAGGATTACCTTTCTAGAATTTAGTTTCCTGAAAGTAACAGAAACAGCTAATCAATCTGCTTATCAAGATGAAATCAAGAGTAAGGCTATCTTCTAGTTCTGTGTATTAGTAAGTTTTCAATCACTCCAAACCTTAGCTGGATTTATATTTATAGTTTTGGAGGAATGGTTTAGAGCTGTTTACCTTTCACTCTGTAACAAACCAGCTTAAAACACAGTGGCTTAAAACAATAAATATGTATTATTTCTCATGCATCTGCTGATCAACTGGTGGTTTTTCTGTTCTAAACCAACTCAGCCAAAGCTGAATGGTCTAGGGTAGCCTCTGTCACATGTCTAGAAAAGCTGGCATGGCTGGAGAGACTGGGGTCCTCTCTATATGTGGCCTCTCATCTTCCAGGGGCTAGCCGCAGTGTGTTCAGACAGTATGTACAAGGGCTCTCAGTAACCAGAAGGGGGCATGCCCCAGTGGGCAAGCACTTTTCAAGTATCTGCCTTTGTCACACTTGCTATTTATTATCTCTTTGGTCAGAGCACATCATATGGCCAAGCTCAGAGTCACCATTTGGAGGGGACTACTTAAAAGCATGTATGTGGGAAGGAATGATTCACAGATGGCCTTACAGCTACATTATACCATCATCATCTCTCTAATTACTAAAATCTGTATCAATTAGACAGAGGACATAATTACAAAATTTTAATAATTGTTATATTTATGTTTCTACAAAATTCATATTAGAAACAGTAAATGTGAATATATAGAAAGTTTTTTTTTTTTTTAAAACACATATTTTTTTTCTCTTTAAGCAAAACAGAACAAAGCAAAACAAAACAAATAAACCCAACCCTGTGAGAGACTTTCTCCCAGCTTTGGCTCCTCATTGTAGTTATTTCAAATATTTAGGAAAATAATGAATGCATGTGTTTTAACACAACTGTGATCTAGCATGCCAAAAAGACATTTAAAATTTTCTATTTATTACAAAAATTTATCCTGTTATGCCATCTGTTTTTTAAAAAAACAATTTCCTGTACACTATGAAATTCAACTAACTGGTATTTACATGTAGTTTTTAGATGAAGGCAGTTTCTTAGGACAAATCATTTTCTTAAAAGTTCTTAGATATAATATGTACATATATTGCATGTTTTTTCTAACAGAAAAATGCAATGCTATTTCAAATTTTTAATTTTTTAAAATAAGAATCGATTATAAATATTGTTCCCATCTTGGGAAGACAGAGCCTTGTGTAATTTTGTATATAAAGGCATCTCTCAATAACATGCCTAGTTCATGTAAGATATATAAGGAACATCTATTAAGTTCCAAAGACATTCTAGATTCCCACGTATCTGTGATATCCTATAGATATGATTTCCCATAAATACATGTGTAGAGTGTGTGGAGGTGGAAGCATATTGGAGACAGACTTTGTGGCAGTTCTGGCTCTGTTAATTACTGTGAAGCTGAGCAAAATCTCCAGTTTTCTGTGTTTCAAAGGGATAAAGTGGAGTTAAATATTCAAAACATGTAGAAAGCCTCGGGGTTAGTTGCTTTTGCTTTTCTCTGTTTCACTCATTGTCTTACAATCTACTTATTCAACTTTTAAAAGCAGTTGAAACCTTCCTGAGACGTTGCACACTAGGCAGCTTGGGAGCAAGGAAGGAGACTGAAATTATGATTCCGCATTAGTCTGAATGTTGCTGGCCCACGTAAAGGGGCAGGCTTGTTGGTGCCAGTACCAGATCCATCTTCCCATGGTTGTTTGTTCCTCTCTCCAATTTTCCTGTGTCTGCTTTTTCAGAGACCTGCTAAATTTTGTCACATACCTGATGACCGAATTGCTGTGCCTGCCCCTATTGCTATTATTACTTCCAGAAAAAGGCACTCTGAGGCCGTGATGAGAACTTATGATACAAAAGCCAAACCTTAAATGAGTTCATGGAGACATGGGTGCTTTTAGCACCTCCAGAAAGTAGACGAGTGAGCAAAACAAAAGTCGGTGCCTGGGGTGCTGCCTGTAAGGCCTTACTGTTTCTGCAACTTAAATTTGTGTTTTCACTAAAACTTAGTTGTTTAATTTGCCAGTGGGTCAGAATGAAAAACACTTCAGGACATCCATAAGGCTAGCCTGAGAGAACCCAGGGACAAGCTAATTAGGAATAAAGAGGTGAGATGGAGAAGAGGGTGCATCTGTGTAACTTCACAGGGTGAGATCCCCACATGGGTGGTGGCAGCCCGGAAATCTGCATAGTAACAAACCTGTCACAAATCAAGGACAACTCGCCGGAACAATTAGAATTAACATTTCACTCTGACATTTATCAAAAATCTCTGCCCACATTTTACTCTTTGCAACAAAAACTTTGGTTTTGTCCTGACATTTAGTAACTGCGGCCTAACTTTAAATATCTTTTTGTAAGGTGTCTCCTTCCTGCTACAAGAGTAAACAAACGTTAGGTCTTTTGAAATGCTCACATCTCATTTGAATCATAAACTCATTCTATTTGAATGACAATTAGATATTTTGAAATCTACACATACTATGTGACTCCTACATTTATTCCATTTGAATGACAAATGCTGTAGGAATTCAAGAAAATATTAAACATTTATGGTAGATAGCATCTGTTTCAATGATCTCTTCTTCAAAATCTGTTTCATTGGACTCTTCCTCAAAGCTCTCTAAATTGAACAACAACAAAAAAGATACTCTGAAAATATTATTTTTTTCATTAACAAAATAAAACAATTCTGATTTTTCTAATGTTCATTTAATATAAAACAATACTTTGAATGTTTTAGTTCAGAACAGAAGCTTAGAGGAAACCAAAAATTAAAAGCATTATGGTAATTTATAAGCTGTTATGCAATAATATCCTTGACTACCTATTTCCATCACATTGTTATGGATATTCATATATCAGGATACATAGTTTCCCCAAATAATTAATTTTTGAAATAAGTAAAATACATCAAAAGTTACAATAAGGATAAAATCCACTGTCAGATGTGCAATTATGCAAATTAATAACTGATCTTTAAGAAGGCAAAGATATGTTGGAGCAAATCTATATTTGCATTTCTGTCTGAATCTTCCACTCTTCTACATAAAGGCACAAACTAGTATGTTCTCAATTTCATCTTTTTCATTTTATCCAGGTTTTTAAGACATAGTGAGCTAATGGATGAAATATTCTAACATATTTACAAAAGATTTCAAATTAAAAGTTAGAGAGAAAACAATGCAATGAGATTAGCAGACAAGTCTGAGGGGGAAAAAAAAGGGAAGAAAATTGTAACAACTATTTCTCCAAACCCGCCCCGCCTCCTAGGTAGCATCATATTTCTACTTATTCTCACAGACAGAGCAATACAAGTATGATCAGATGTTGCTCCTCCATGGCCTCCCCTTTTTTCACAACACAGGCATACATTCGGTCCATTACTAATTTTAGCCACTTCCCTCTTCATATTCCCACAAGTAGATCCTAGGCCAAGCAAGCCCTGACCTTGTCCTGCTTTACTGATGTGGCATCCCTGCCACTCCTGGGCTACAGGAGGAGGGTGGCTGGAAGGAAAACATCAAAACAACCCTTCAAAACAAGAAGCATACCCTGCTATCATGCAAGTGTCATCTGCTAACTCATCTTGAGAGCCCAGGAGTGTCTTTGTTGTAATTAGGACCCAGTGGCACCTGTGTTCTCTGCCTGGCCTGTCTGCAAACAAAGCCTTAGCAGGATTTAACTTACCATACACAGAAAAAAGGGAGTTTTAGATTTACAAAGGCACAGCTCTTCTGCTGCTCCTACTTTTGCTCACACTCTTCTTCCTGCATGACTTGTTGGTGTTGGAAGATTTTGGACTTTACTTGTTTAGAAATTCTAGAAGTATTGTGAATTCATTCTTATCTTTTGTGACTTTAAGATTTAGCATTCTTTCATATACTACATAAAGCTCTGTTGCAATCCATTTTTCCTTCAACATTTTAAGAAGTGGGCCTAAGTATTTAACTGAATTTGTAGGTCTGCATTCTCCTTGGATGACTGACGCATTCTCATTGACAGCCACATCCTTGAGTGACAATTAGACATTTTCTCAACTGCTATGACCCTGACATTCAATTCCATTTAGTTACTTCAAAAACAGGACAAAAATAGGATTCAGAGCAAGTACAAAGTCAAGAATTTGCTCAAAGTTTCAACAAATCAGTGATTTCAATAGCTTATGAAACACTAATCTAACTATGACATTTAACTTTAGGAAGCAGGAGAGGTATTTTCTTGCATAAACACAGATTGGATAATACATTTTTTAAAAGGTCAATATAGCCTATCTGTGACTAGCAGTTAAATACTAAACTACAGTATAATGAATTAACACAAAGGCGGAAAGAGGAATAATATAAATTACCATGGTTAGAAAAGGATTTCAACATTTTACAGGCAATGAAACACTTTTTTTTTTTTTAATATGAAGAAATGGATAGTGGATAGAGCAGTGCTGTTCAATAGAAATATAATGCAATCTACACATATGATTTTACATTTTCTAATAGTCACCTTAAAAAATAAAAAGAAGCAGGTAAAATTATTTTTAATAATATGTTTTTTATTTTACTCAATATGTTTTACCAAATATGTCTAATATACTATTTGGGTTCTTAATAAAATAATCTGGTGACATCCTGTGTTTAAAAACATTAAATAAACATTAATTAATTAATTAATTAATTAATTTGTTTATTTAACTGTAAGAGTCTGGATTCTTTAACATGTTAATTGGTGTTTTGAGTCCATAAACATGGGATAGAACAGGGATTCCTAACCTCAGCACTACTGACATTCCAAAATAATTCTTTTTTGTTGAAGGCTCTCCTGTGCATTTTAGTATTTTAGCAGCATCTCTTACCTCTACCTACTAGATGTCAGTAGCACTCTTTCTCTAACCCCTCACCAGCTAGGACAAACAAATGTATCTCTAGATATTGTCCAATGTCCTATGCTGTGTGAAATTCACCCACATTGACAATAAGTGGGATGATGTGTGAAGCATGATTCTGCTCATTTGTTCACATTTGTTTAACTTAGTGGGTCAGCATCTTGTATTCCAATGGAACACATATATTCGTGCTTATTAAATAAATTGAATTGCATTATAGTTGACTCTTTAACAATGTGGGGAGTTAGGGATACCGACACCTGCACAGTAGAAAACCTGCTTATGACTTTTTGTCTCCCCCCAAACTTAACTACAGTCCCCTGGTATTCATCAGGGATTGGTTCTAGGACCCCCTGCAGATATCAAACTCTACAAATGCTCAAGTTCCTTATATAAAATGGGGTAGAACTATGAATACAGTCAGCCTTCTACATCCACAGATTCCCAGTCACAGATTGAAAATCCTGTTTTTGATCATGGTTTGTTGAATCCTCATTTGCAAAACCAGAGGATACAAAGAGATGACTATTTGTTGAAAAAAATCTGCGTATAAGTGCATAGTTCAAACTTGGGTGTTAAGGGTTAACTATAATTTAAAATTTTTATATTTCTAGGCATTATAACGTATTTTACTGAAGCAAAAAATGAACCTGTACTTAGTAGGTAGGTTAAATCTATAGTTGAAAGGAATAATACCATTGATTTCTAGGTAGGCTTGTATCATTAAAGACATAGGTCCTGACCTAATCTTTCCCAGTAATGAAATCCCAGTCTTTCTCAGTCCTTTCATGCCCCATCCCTTTTGACTTTGTGCTTACCAGGTCTTGTTCACATGTATTAAAAGGACTGGTGTCTCTGAAAGTTTTCCATTCTTCTCCCTGAGTAGTAATAAAATTTTCAAATTGTCACAGCAAATCTTCCAAACATTTCATTTTTTTTAAGTTTCCATAAGCATGCTGATTGCACATCTGACTCATTTCTTTTCTCCTAAATTGTAAGCTCCTTGAGGTTGAGGACTTTGTTGATTTTTACAACCTGTCATGGATCAAGAAAACTTTTTGCTCATATAATATTTGCTTGATGGCTGACAATAGAAATTGAATGCTTTTATAAAAACAATAACATTCCAATTAATTTTTATTTTTGCCAGTTTTACCTTGTAATTTTGCCTATCTCTTCATTTGATATCACTTACATGCTGGACACTGGACTGAGTGCTGGAAAAAAATTCAGTTTTGCACAGTGGTTTCCAACCTGGAGGGATTTTGTATCTAGGGGAATTTGAGAACGTCTTCAGACTTTTCTGATTACCCCAACTGGGGTGAGTTGTTACTGATATCTAGTTAGTAAAAGTGAAGGATGCTGCTAGACATCCTGCATACAGAGGACAGAGCTACACAAAAAAGAATTATTTGGCCCAAAATATCAGTAGTGCTGAGGCTGAGGAACTCTGGAAAGAGAATGACAAGTCACCAACAATTTAAATTAAAAGTGATGTATGTCATGCTAAGAGTTAGCTATAGAATGCCATAAGAGCTATAAAAAGAAATAATAATTCAGAGTGCCTGACTGAGAGATAGGAATGGCTCCCTGGAGGAGATAAGCTAGGCTGGGTGTGTAGGCTGGAAACCAGTGAAGGATGAGGCATCAGTTACCCCCAGGAAGAAAGTGTGGAAATAGAGCCAAGAACTGGGGCTGGAGCACCAGGGAAGCCAACTTTCAAAGACAAGGCCAGGAAGAAGAATGCGTGAAGGGAATGACAGGGAGGAACCAGAGGGTGGAAAGCAGGGAGATAGATTCTTTCTGAGGGAAATGGAAGCCAAGGTAAAGGATCGTTTCAAGGAGAAAATCACTAACAATGTCAAGTACCTCAGAGAAGCTGAGTGAGATAGGCCAGAAAAGTCTTTTCAACATTGCTAAAAAGTCATTGGTAACTTTGAAAAGGGAAATCTCCAGTGAAAGATGTAGAAGACAGATCATCTTAGGCAGAGAAGTAAATAGGAAGAGAGAAAAAGTATGGATTTATCTTCAGGAAGCATGTTTATGATTATTTATAGAAAAGAAAAATTGAAAACAGTCTAATAATGGATGTATTGAAGTTGTTATAAGTAGAATGTGCCAATATAAAAGCAATAACAGACATGTTTTTGAGGAGTGATTGAGACTGGAACAATGGTCACAGCAAATGAAAATAAAACAAGATGCAAAGCATCATGCAATACAATACCCAAAATTTTATAAGCAGAGAAAAACAAAACCGAGATATTAACAGTTGTCGTCTCTGAGTGGTGTAAACTGTAGCCAATTATTATTTTCTTCTTTGAAAATCTTTATTCTCCGAATGTTCTAAAGTGAGCACCTATGACTTTTAAAATCAGAGAAAACATTTTTTTATAAAGAAGCTTGGCTGAGAAAGTTTTGGCAGTAATTTGAAGAGAATACAACAAGGGTTAAGGAGTCTGTGTGTGTGCGTGCATGCATGTGTGTGTGTGTGTGTGTGTGTGTGTGTGTGTGTGTGTGTGTCTATATTTAAGTTGGAAGCAATGAGAGCATTTTTGTACGTTGAGGGGAGAGAGCCAGTCCACTGCGAGAGGTTGAAGATACAGAAGCATGGATGATTGATGGAGTATGTCCCTGAGGGAGCAGGAGGGGATGGAATCCAGATCACAGGTGGTGGGATTAGCCTTGGCTAAGAGGAGAGACATTGCTTCAACTGAAAAAATGAGTAAAAGAGGTAAGGATGGATGTGGGTGCTGATAAGAATGTAGAGGAGGGGGCAGGAAGTTGAGGGAGGTGCTGTCTGTTGGCCTCGATTTTCTTTGTAAAGTAGAAGGTGAGGTCATTTGCTGATTGGGGTCAAGGGTTTACAGAGAATGATGGGGATTTGGAAAGGCTGCTAAGGGGAAAGAGGGAGGAAGGGGACTTGGGACATATAGACAGATTGTCCAGCTGACTTGAGAGGCCAGCTGAGGCTGAAGACTGAATGTTTAATGAAGGGCACCTATTTCTGTATCCATATGGATTTCTCTTGCAGCACTTTGCAACATTAATTTAAAAATAAAGAAAGCAGACAATGAGACTGATGAGATGGTCACAGATTCGTAGGGAAGTCCTGCAGAAATGCCTTTATTTTGAGTGCTTGAAATGATAAAACAATGGAGTTGATAATGGAAAGGGACAAATAAAACCAGAAGAGAACTGAAGGAATAGAAATCACAATGAGGTCTACATGCCGAAAGAATGGGAGACAGGAAGTGAGAGAACTTGAATAATGAATTCAGGCTAAGAATGGGTATTGGGAGGTAAGAGTCTAAGGATGAAAGATTACTAGTGGAGGTGAGAGGTATAGGTCAGCCAGGGTCTCTGTGGGCTCTCCAAGCTAGAATGGTCACTAGACAGTGAAAACACTTCTGGTCATATGTGGAACACAGAAACTCTCACAAAACAATACAAAAATTTCATGTAGATAAAGTACTCTTTTTAAATCTCTCTCTTATGTGCTCTCTCTCTCTCTCTCTCTCTCACACACACACACACACACACACACACACACACACACACACCCCTACATGCATATAATTTGAAATATCGTTAAGAAAATAACAGTTATTAAAACAGACTTCCAAACAACCAAAAAGAACACTGGACCTTGTTTCAATTCCAGATGCTTAATTGCTCTGTATCTTGAACAAGTCGTTTCATATTAGAAAACAATTCCTCATTGGTAAATAGGTTTAATTAGATCTATTTAGTAAGTATTTTTTTTTTATAAAAAAAAAACTAGATTAAAAATTCTAAATATGTCTCAGAGCTTTGGAATACCCAAATATTATAGTTCAATTCATTCATTCAAGATATTTGTTGAGCTCTACGATAATGTTTGGACCTGTGATTGAGAATCTAATAGTGAACAAAACTGATGCACTCTTCTCCCTCATGGGTTTAGAAGCAAATGGAGTAATTGAAGGGATTATCATACAAGAATAGGGAAACTTCCTTGCTCTATGATTCTGTTTTATGTCAGCATTCTGCCAGGGCCCGCCTAGATGCAGATATGTCTCCTGAGAAATAGGATTTTGAATATTTGTGATCACAATTTGTTAATGTTTCATCTTGTGTGTTACCTTCATATCTATTTAATTAAAATCTTGAATGCTAGTTTACAATCTCCCTTTCAAACTTTTATTTTCACATGCTATGCACACATGCACATGCACTGATGTACAGAAACACACACATATACACAAATATATGCATATATACATTCTGGATGGAAAAATTCAAGCTTAATCAAATCCTAAGGGAGATTTCATATTCAGAATATTAGCCCATTAACAGCATATTAGTGATAGTATATATATTCATATCTGGGAGTTGAATGTATATCAAATACTCTCTGCTGAGCCAAGGGAAGGAAAAAATTATGTGCTATGCCTCTAACAAGAAAAACCACTAAGTTTACATAACAACAAAGAGCACATGGAATAGAGAAAAAGCCCACATAACACATTTTATTGCTTTACTGTTCAGTGGTAAAGATTAGCCAATTGTACATATGTACATACAATGTGTATATTTATACATATAAACACAAATTTTATACTAACAGCCAAACAACATTCATGAATAACATACATTTCAAATTTGCATACAGATAGGACTTTTTAAAATTAACAAATTTGTTTATTTGTTATCTAAATACTCTGCAGATATAGTAGTAGTTGTTAAAATGTTCTGAGTGTCTAGAATGTGCCTAGCACTTGGCTAGATATTTTTAGTGGATCACCTCATTGAAATTTGACAAAAATCTCAATGCAGTAGATATTATTTTTATTCAAAATGTACAAACTTAAAAAAAAATGGAACACCTGAGGTTTCAAAAAAGTAAGTGATTTACCTATCATTGTACACAGGTGGTGAGTGATAAGCCTAAAGCAGTCTAGTTTCAGAGCCCAGGCTTTCATTATGGCTTTCTATTGTCCCTAAGAACATCTTCCCATTTCACCAAATTATGTTGATTCTGCCTTCTAAATATCTCATTAGTCTGTCTTCCTCCCTTCAACCAGCTGCCACAATCCTGGTTCTGACTACACAGGTGTTCAGAACTAATTCTGTGTTCGCTTGAGAATTACTGGCACCTGCCATGATCTGCCATGCCTGCAATCACTACTCACACTTTGGTTGTTGCTTCCGAGGTCTCAAAGCTTCACAATCCTCAGAGTGCCAAATGGCCCTTCATTGCCTTTAGTCCTCAATGATATCTTCTGCCAGAAATGAGAAGAATGCCCTCCTTCAATCTCTGTGACCATGTTGTCCCAGGAGGCATAAAAGAATTCTGTATGCACCCTAGATCTCATACAAAAACAGCTCTTTCACTTTTACCTGAAGGTCTGGCTTCCTGGATATCAAATACCCACTCCAAAGAGAAGGCGACTTGTTTGCTCCTCTCCATTCCTCATCTTTTCTCATATCTTCTCTCATATCTCATCAGAATTCTTCTTTTTCCCTAATCAAACACAAATGGAAACCATTTCAACCCTGTAAATGTCCAGTGATGTATGGGTCAAGTGGGCAGGATGAAGGATACGTAGCACACCTAATGGACCACTAGTCACGGCTCATCTGCCCTGCCAATAATCCATCTTTGAATTCCTGTTCTACTAAATTAAAATAAACGTCTCCTTAATTGCAAATATAATGATATATGTCAATTCCTTGAAATATATCAGTGACTACTTATTATCTTCAGAATTGTTAAAACTCTTAAAAATGGTTTACCATGTCTTTCATTCACCACTTCAGTTTTCTTTTCCCTCATCTGTTGCAACCTCACCCACCAACCTTACTTCAAACTCGGTGGTTCTAGAGAAGGGCTGGGCTATGGCATGTGGAATCATTGTTGGGCAGGCTAATAACAGTGCATAGAGCTGTTGTGAAATGCCATATTTACCTATTTTGAAGTTTACAATAATGCCTCTATTTGGTCAATTTAAAAATAGCTACTATTTACTAAAAGCATGGTTTAAAATCTCCCGATGTAGCTGATAACAAACTTACTATCTAATAATGATGATAATTGTTATTATTGTTATTTATTTTTCACTGAAGAACCAAGCAGATGAAAAATAACACTAGTTAACACTGGATATTGCAAGTTAATTGATATGTTATAAGCTTGGTGATAACTGAATATAACCACTTTTAATATTCATATTTATTGAATACTTTCAAGTTTATAATTTTTAATAGCAATTTTTGATACTCTACAAATACTATTATTTGCATAAATGTGCATAATTACAATACTATATTTCTCATAGAGATAAAATAACTTTTAAATTGAAGAGTTCATTCATGTAAGCTAGAAATTTATTTTAGTGAAATTTACTTTGTCTCTGCTTATTCTGTTTAAAACTATCCATTATATTAAAACAAAATAATACAAGATTTTAAATTGTTAAGCATTGTTTGATAATATTCACTTGTTCTTTGCAGATGTTTTATGGTTCTTAATACTGTTACAGCTATATTCCCTTTTGAATTTTAAAAATAAATCTTTTGGTTTTTGTTCATAGAGGTAGGAATCATAAATGCAGATCAATAAATATTTTAAATGCTGTAAAGTGTGACAAATAGGACAATCTCAAGGAAGAATCATTGAAGATCAAGTAAGTTTAAAGAAAGAACTATGAAAACTAAAAATTTCAACAAAAGTGCAATTAACATTGCTCTATTAATTTTATATTAGATAGGCTCAGTATATACCAGGCACCATTATAATTTTTTAACACATACTCTGAATCTCGTGCTCTTTTCAATAACTTTATTTAGTTTGCTTAGGAAAGCGCTTGAAGATTAAGTCACCAACCCTACATAAAATACGGATTATTATTCTATTGGTATGATCATTTCAAAATACAAATTTATTCTTAGCAATCCCACTAAATGCCCATTCCCCAGGCCTAAACTCTTGGGAGCTTAAAACTATTCATTGAGTTGCCATTGCTTTAGGATTAAGATTCTGCCTCTTTAGTCAGAATTTGCAAATCCTTCAAGTTCTCATCCTATCTACTACTTCCACTTCACCTTTAATTCAACCTCTGCGGCCTCCTCTCATTATAAATAGCCATGCAGACCTGCACTGTTCCGTGGTACTACTTATCAGGTACCCTACCTCTTGGGCCACTCTGAACATGCTGTCCCCTCCACATAGGACATTCTTTATCCTCTCTTCATCAACTTAAATCCTTTTCATGCTTCATCTTTCAGCTTAAATGTCCCTTGCTTGGAGAAGTGTTCTCTGACTTCCTTAAATTAAGACCCTATACCACCCTTCCATAGCTTTTACCTCGGTTGCTCTTTTATATTAATTTGTGCAGAACTTTGATGAGCATTTTTCTCTCTCACTGGACTATAAACTCCACAAGAAGTGACTGTATCCCTTTTGTTCACCATTGTATCTTCTAGTTTCTGACACAGTGCCTAACACCTAGTAGACTCTTAATAATGTGAACGAATGAACAAATCAATTAATTCAATCTCACCAAAGTCAAGAAATAATTATAGAATTGTTTTAAATTATACAATGCATTTTTTTGTGATATTTATTTTTAGGTTTGAAAAAAATATTTACAAAAGTGTTCCTTTCAAAAATCAAACAGTATTTTGAGGTCTTTTATGCTACGTTCATCTTAGCAAATGTAGGATAATTGTTAAAGGTCTGATTTTGGAGGAAACAGCAATTTTCAATTTGACCTACAGTGACAAGTGTTAATTCTACTTAGGATGTTCTCCTATATGCTACAGGTTGAGCTGTGTGCTTCCTTAAACACTTGTCTATTTCAAGGAGAAAACTATTTTTTAAGAGGATGATTATGGTTAAATGTCAAAAAAAAAATACAGGTTAAACAATACTCCTTCCATTTTTAAATTTTTGTTATCCAAATATTTTAGCAGGGAGCTATCAGTAATTGGCTTCTAGTTCAGTGACAAAAGAGACAAAATATTTTGCCTTTGACCCATGCATGCTTTGGGAGAAAGGGGGAAATGGACATAAAGTCACACATTTCCTGGAATTTGACATATTTGGTAATGTGCACACAAGCAATGGGATCTGGAGACTGATGGTGAAATATGGTGATTCTCTTAACGTTGAGTTTAATAAGATGCTTTCTTGGGCTGAGAGCTGAGGGTATAAAACTTTATGCCTGAATCTGCAAGAGAGATTCTACTCACTTGACTCAACCTATAATATGGTTGAAACTACAGGCTTCAAAAAAATCCATTCACAGAATATTGCCACAGGTAAAACTAGTTTTTTAATAGAGAAACCTGAAAGTTGAAATTAATAGGATATTATTTTACTCCACTACTGCTTTTTTTTTCTTAGAGTTGTGATTCATAACATTTTTTACAAATTAAGAACCTCTTTGATGAAAGCTATGGACTATATCTCCAGAAAACTCACAAATGCATATTTTCATACAACTTGGCACACAAGTTCAGGGGTTTCATATCTACTAGAATTCTTCCAGAGATCCGAGACTGAGAACCCCTATTTAAGATAAATCCATCTAATTCTTAATGTGTCTTAAAAAGCAATGATTTATACCATGTGTAATGTCTCTCATTATGATTTGTGTTATATCTGGACTTTAATTATCAAAGGGGAGGAATAAAGGAAATGTTCAAGAGATTCATCATAGTAAAAAGAAACTTCTTTTTACCCCTTTTATCTTCAGGCTATTATTTCTAGACCAGAGCTCTATTGTTCATGTACTGTTTATTGGCTACCAACCAGACAGAGGATGCTAGTCTAGGCCATTGCACAATTTCATTTTCCTCTGGGCTGTTATGTAGTTAAAATAATTTCAGCCCCCTCTCTTGGACAATTTTTTTCTACAGGCAATTGTAAAATATGTAGAAGCTAAAAAGTAAATAAAGGAACAAAAATATAACTTCTTTACTTTTTATTGGGAAAAAATTACTCATTATAGACTAGTTACTTATTTAATTTCAAAATTCTAATGTGGTTTCTTTTGTGTTCTGTTGTGGAGTGAAATTGTCCATTGATTTAAAATGGTCATTTTCCAAGAGTGCTCCAAAGCAGCTGGATCTTAAACACATCTAAAACAACCATTCTTTCACAAATGTAAATGTATAATGCTACTGAATTAGTAATTTATTTTCCTCTGGAACTCTTATATCTGAGGATATCTACAAATTCATTGGCAGCTATTTATGTTCTCTGTTCATATGCAGTAACTTTTATCAACATTCTAACCAACCGAGGAACATTGTTGTTAAATAGGTTCAGTTCTGCAATATTAAAATAACCCTCTAAGCCTCAATCCAAAATCATGAGTTAACTACACGCCACACACTCCCACTGTACACAGATATAAACACTGGTTACACTTGAAACCAGTTCTCTCTGATTCTGCTGATGATGCTTTAGCTGAAAGCTTTGTAGTGTTCAGCTACCCACAGCTTTGTCTTGAGTCATACTGTTTATGGATTCCTCATGATTTGAAAATAAGGATAATTTTTGATATATAAAATTTTACTTTTCCTTTGTGCTGTCTTGTATATTGTTTGCTGGCATGAAAAATATGCTAAACAAAGACTTTTGTTTGGAATGAAAAGAACCTGAGAAGAAAGGAGTAGGGCTGATTGACCTCACTGGAAATAACCAGGGAATACATGGGAGTAATAATTCTTCTGCCTTGAGGCCGACCTCTGCTAGAAGAGGCCACCATATGGCTCTGGAAGGAAGGTTGGTAGAGAAGTAGTGCGTGATTTCTGTTTTAGGTAAACACAAATCTGTTAGTCTAGCTTATCCTGGACTGTGCACCACACTTGCACACTGGAATTCAAAAATACTGTCCTTTGCTATGGGAAAGGCAGCATAATAAACAGTCTGCCATATTTGTTAAAGACACCCTCTATCTTACAAAATTCTTTTTTACAAAAAGCACTTCACCTTGCAACTCTTATGCATTGGTCTACATTTAATCATGAGCAATAAAAATATTTTACCATGTACTTCTGTAATAATTATATAGACATATAAACAGATATAAAATATATATTCATAAATTAGATAAATGTACCACTACATCAGTGTATTATATGTTACAGAACAAGCACAAATACAGAAATTAAGAAAGGTGAAATAAAATGTGAGGTAAACTTCATTTGTAAATAAATTTTCTTATGCGTTAATAATACAAAAATTATACTGTGATAAAAAAGTGCTATTTTTAACGACTTCATTGAGATATAGTTCACATACCATACAGTTGATTCATTTCAGTGTACAACAGTTTTTAGTGTAGTCACGCAGTTGCACAACCATCCACACAGGCAATTTTAGAACATTTTCATCTCACCCAAAAGTAATTCTGTGCCCATTAGCAGTAATTCTCCACTGCCCCTGCTTCAACACTAGGAACCCATTAATTTGCTTTCTGTCTCCATAAATTTGCCTATTCCAGACATTTTATGTAAATAGAATTGTACAATGTAGTCTTTTGTGGCTGTCTTCTTTCACTTAGCATAGTATTCTCTAGGGTTCATCCATGATGTAGCACGCATCAGTGCTTCATCACTTCTGCACCAATGTACAATACAGTATTACCAACTATAGTCACCATGGATATCCCTAGGACTTATTTATAACCCGAGATTTGAGCAGCTTTTGAGCAGCTTTACCCGTTTTGCTCCCCACCCTCCCAACCACCAATCTGTTCTCCGTGGCACTGCGCTGGCCTTGTGGGGCTTGCTGGAGTCCTGCGGAGAATTACAGGGGGTGGTGGCTGGGGTGGCGGGGCCACCTCTGCGGTTCTGGCCCAGCACTCTTGCAACCTGTCAGAGTGGATCTGGCTCAGCGTAGCCAGCAGGTACCTCCTCACCACTGCGCGGGCACTGGGCAGAGACTGGAAATCCTTCCTCTGACATTCGTGCCAGGCCGGCGGCACCTGGGGCTCTGACAGGGATGCAACAGGTGACTATTCATCAGCGACCCCACCTGGGCTGGTGCTGATCCCTCTGAGCCTCCGCAAGATGGTCAACTCAGACCTTGCAGAGGGAGGAGTGTTGGAGGAAGCGGAATTTTCCAATTTCGCCTTAGAAAATTGGGACAAAATTCTAGACTAGGACAGAAAGTGCTGGAGTGAAGAGCAGGCCGGGTTCCTCTGTGCGACTTCCAAGGGGGCTGCACCGCAGGCCTGACGACGACGGGGCGACCAGCGAGCCCAGCGAGCAAGCCGCGACTGGGCAAGGACAAGGTGCAAGGGTGTGAGCCGCACGCAGTGCGGGCGGCGGAGGAAACATTTCCCCTTTTCCCATGATGCAACAAACCCTCCATATTGAGGAACTTTGGCCTTGAGAAGAAACCTGCGTTTCCCATTTTCTCCAGAGAGCTGGGTATGCATCCTTTTCTGCCTCTGAGGCGCGTGGTGGGGAGAGAGGGGACCAACTGTGTGAGGCCGCGTCCCCACCGCGGGGGAGGCTGCTGGCCTGGCGCATCCCCATGGGGGTCTGAGGCCGACATTACGATAATTAATGGTGCTACGCGGACAGTCTGTAATGAAGCCCGCGGCCCCGGAGTCTGCGTGCCCGCTGGTCCCCCGCGGGCGCACCAGGTCCTGGTCCCCGGGGTCTGGAAGTCACGGCCTGCCTCCCAGGTGGGAGCGTTTGCCCCCCTCTCTCGCTCTGCGCATGCTCACTGCATCCTGGGCATCTGCTCCAGGGCCCGGCATGGAACAGGCTTCTTAGAAGTTTCTAGGGGAGAGGCCTTTGCGTCTTTTCTTTCCCAGTGTGGACAGACTACCCAGTGTTTTTTACTTCTTGGAGATACCTAAAAGTGTTGCTACGTTTTCGATTGATCTGTTAAATTACGTGAAGTGGAAGTTTTGTCTCTCGTCCCACCCATGGGCTTTGCGTCACTTGGGTTGGAGGTCACAGCAGAAGGCCTGCCCAACTGGCTGCTAGGGCCGAAACAGGGGGTCCTATTGAAGCCCGAGTGGTCACAGCACATTGCAAATGACTCCCTCTTTCTCACCGGCTCTCTCGTGTTCTTTGTATAGCTGTGCAGTTCTCTAATAGTTCTGGGAGGTGAGACTTCACACAACCAGCATGGGCTCTGCCCACCTGACAGGACAATGGAGCAACTAGGATGCCTTTAGAAGCTGGGGTCTGCATGCTTTGAGGACTGCAGACCTGTCTGAGCTCGTCTTGGGGATTGCCAGGGCCTAGGGGACCTGGCTGGGACTTACAGCTCTTTCCTTCTTGACCTCTGGCTTCCGGGGTGCTGTGCACACTGACCATGGGGCCTGCAGACAGGTTAGTCGGAGGTTCTAACATATAGAGTTCCGTTTGCTTCTGGAAGCCTCTGCCTGTGCCCTCTTTTCTTTTGCTAGTAACCTGATTAACCAAGTCTCCAGCACGTAAGATTTATCTTTTTCATTTTGTCAGATTGGAGGTATGTTTTTAAATATTTGGCTTTAAGAGTTTACAACAGCCTTTCTATAGGGCATGGTTAGTTCCAAGGGACCCCTGGGAAGAGGACATCCATTTTTATAGCCTTGGGATGTGCCCCATGGGCATTTGCTGGCTTATTAGCATTTTTGATTTGTGCATTTGTGACCTTGGCATAATAGATAGGTGTGTTGGATATTTTTTTTTTTTTAGAGATATTATGACTTAATTCACTAAAATTTGTTCTAAGGCGATATTTTGACTTTTACACTTTTTTTTCGATAGCTGTATTTTGTCAGTTTACAATTTAATGCTTGTTTCCCCTGAGAATAGCAAATAAGACTGCATATTTATGAATGAGCAAAGTAAAACAAAACTTTTTAAAATCTGAGTAATATCCTATTATATAAATATACCATATTTATTCTTCAGTTAATGGACATTTGGGTTGTTTCTACTCTGGGCTATTATGAATAATGTTGCTATGAAAATTCATTTATAAGTTTTTGTGGGACATATTTTTCATTTTTTTTTTACTTCTATACATATTATTAAAATGGCTAGATATATGGTACCTCTATGTTGAACTTTTTGAGGAACTACTAAACTCTTTTCCAATGTGGCTGCATCCATTTACCTTCTCATCTGCAAAGTTCTAGTTCCTCCACATCTTCTTCAGCGCTTGGTGTTATGTTATCTCTTTTTGATTTTATTACTCAAAAAGTTATATATTGTGGTTTTGACTTGCAAATTGGTGATGATTAATGATATTGAGCATCTTTTCATCTGATTATTGGTCATTAGTATATCTGTTTTACAGACGTGTTTATTCAGAAATGTCACCCATTTTTAAATCAGGTTGTCTTGATTATAGAGGAATAAGAATTCTTTATAAATTCTGGGTACTGATAAGTCTTATCAGATATATGGTTTGCAAATATTTTTTCTGATTTGTGAGTTACCTTTATTTACTTGACTGTGTCCTTTGAAACAAAAAAGTTTTAAACCCTGATTATATCTAATTTATCTGGGATTTTTTGGTCACTTTTTCTTTGTCTTGTATCAAAGTACATTTGCTCCTATATTTCTTCTAAGAATTTTATAGTTTTAGTTTTTACATTTAGTTCTATAATCCATTTGGTGTTAAATTTTGTGTATGGTGTGAGGAGGGGGTTCATTTTCATTCATTTGCATGTAAATATGTAGTTGTTCTGAGTTCCATTTGTTGAAAAACTATTCTTTCCCCACTGACTTGTCTTGGTACTCTTGGTGAAAGTCAGATGACCATAGTGTAAGGGTTTATTTCTGGATCCTCAATTCATTTCAATTTATATCTATGTCTGTACTTATGCCAGGCCCACTCTGTTTTGATTACTGTATCAGTCTATTGAGGGTAGAAACTGGACTCCCCTTCCTACCTTAAGGTATCTCACTGTTGGTGCTCTCAGACCATTAATGCAGGGACTGGGTGTAAATGCTAATGTTGTTAGTGTCTATCTATATATCAAACATTAATATAGTTTATTTGCTTTCTTACATATTTAAAATAATTAATATGAGTAGAACTCTGCTTTTTTCTTCTGCACCTCACCAGATTGGTGTATACTCCTTGCTTTGGAGACCACTTTTCTCACATGCCATATTTGCTTGTTTTCTGCACTATAACAGTTTTTAGTCAAATGTTACCAACCAGCAGCTCTCTCCTTCAGACCCCCAGGAAATAGTGAATCACTTGCACACACCCAAAAACATCTCCAGAGGAGTAGACTTTCTCTGAAATGTCATTTTGATCACCTGGTTCTAACTATGGTTCTCACAGGATAAAGTGATTATCCCAATACAACAGTGAGTAAAAACAAAATACTAGAGATATAGTGACCTACAATTGTTGATGTGATTACCAGAAGGTTATATGACACTGTGAGAAGAAGAAGAAATATAAATTACATAGATTTATCATCTCAGTAATATAATTATTTAATAATTAGATATCCCTTGCCCCTAATCTTAGACTAGAAGCAGTTATATTTCTATGATAAATGCACTGTAAATTCAGTATTTAGTGAGCCCTTGCTCTGTTCCAGGCTCTAGATTTGGAACTGGGAGTGTAACAGTGTAGTCAGGGTTTCTATTTACAGAAAAATGACATCTAATAGTCTCTTCGAATCTGAATTAATATCCATGCTTATTATAAATATAACACATGTAAACACACCACCTTAGCATATTTAACCACTGAAAATTGATATCATAAGAAAATATAACATTCAAAAATAACTTTTAAAACAAAACAAAAATGCATGTTTATTAAGCAATTTGGAAAATTCAGGTCAGCCAAAATAAGAAAATAACAATCAATCATATTATCTACATTTAACAATAGCTGCTGTTAAATCTTTGTTTTTTTTAGATATTTTCTTAAAGTTTTTCTTCTATTTTAATCTTTTTCTTCTATTCCAAATCTTCATTTTAAGTTCCCAGTTTACACCTGTCTGCACTAATTTCTCAGTCCCTTCAGTATCATTGTTTTCTCACTGAGATGAATTTAATGAAAATATGTTGAAATTTTAAAGTCAAAATATACTTAATTGTACATGTTATTTTATTAATTTATCCATCAGTGAAAGTTGGTACAAAGTAATGGATCTTATGAATATGTGACCTAAAAGTAAATTAGCATACTTAAAGTTAAAGAAATACATCTTCATACTTATTTTTTCTCATCTACTTTTACTTTTGCTAGATTTCCTTTTTCTCTTTCACTTTTTTTTGTATTTTCCAATGAATCTTTTTTCCTACAAAAATTTAGTGTTTTCAATAAAATCATTTATATGTTGTAATAATATTGGTGTTTTGTAATTGATAATTTATTAAACATTTAAGTTATTTTAAATGTATTCACAAACAGAAAATAATAAAGATTAGCATTCTTAACATCCAACTTAAGAAATAAAATGCATACAATTGAAGTTTCTTATATAGCTCTTTCCTTGTCTTCTTCCCACGTCTTCTTTTCTGAATTTGCTTTTTTTGTTATTCTTTATATTTTTATTTCATTAGTATATATATCTAAACAATATATTTACTTGCATATTTTTAAACTTAAATAATTGTCTTCATGTACATTCTTTTGATTGCTTTTATCACTTATTTTTGGTGTAGATTTAATGTCTATCTTCACTTTTACTAATTATTAGTGACTGGTTCTTTAAAGTGGATATAACAATTTTCTCTTATAAGCAGTCTATGAGTTTTTTTTTTTATATTTTCGCTAATCCTTAGTATTATGAGTCTACATTTCTCACCAGTCTAATGAGTATAAAATGGCATCTTGTCTTGGTTTTAATTTGTATTTTCTTGATTACCGGTAAGGTTGTTTCCATTCATATATTTGTTGACTTATTGAAATATTTCATTGTCTGGGAATTTTCTGTTTGTACTTTTTGTGCATTTTTCTGTTCCTATTTAATTCTAGAAGCTATATGTGTATTGTAGACATTAAACATTGCCATTATGTTTGGCAAATATTTACCCACAATTTCTGGCTTACATTTTTCTGGGTTACAATAAATATAATTATTTGAATTATTTTCTTTTCCACAATTCAGAATGGTATTCTTCACATTTTCTCCTAAAAGTTTTAGAATTATACATTTTACATTTCAGTTTTTAGTCTACTTTCAGTATATTTTTGCAGGTAGTATTAGGTGGGTATCTAAATTTATCTTTCTCCTTATGGATAACCAGTTTTCCCAGGATCGTTTATTGACACTCCTTTTTTACCTGCTTTCTGTAGGTCATCTCTGTTATATATCAAGTTTCCATATACTCATGGGTCTTTTTCTGGGCTCTCTATTCTTTTAATCAATTCTTGTATAATACTCTATTTTCTTAAATTGTGTAGCATTTAGTATATGTAGAAACCAGGTTGGGCCTATCTTCCCAACTTATTCTTTATTTTCAAAATTCTTTTGGCTATCCTCTGTCTTTACTCTCCTATACAAAATTTATAATCAGCTGAAATATTCCAGAAATTATACATTAATCTGAGAACTGTTATCTTTATGATATTCTTTCTATCACAGAATATAGTGTATCTTTTCATCTACTTTACATTTCTGACTGTAATATGGCCAAAGTACACGATCTGTATTAATTGCTCTTTTTTATTAAAGTATTTATAACAAAAATTTATTAAAGTATCTATAACATTTTAACCATTTTGAGTGCACAGTTTAGTGACATTAAGTATATTCACATCATTATGTAACATCGCCACCATCCATCTGCAGAACTTTTTCATCTTCCCAAATTGAATTTCTGTACCTATTTAACAATATCCTCCATTTTGCCATCATCTCAGCCCCTGGCAGCCACCATCCTACTTTGTCTGTATGAATTTAACTACTCTAGGTATGTCATATAAATGGAATCACACAGTATTTGTTCTTTATGACTGGTTTATTTCACCTAGCATAATGTTTTCAAGAATCATCCATGTTATAGCACAAGTCAGAATTTCCTTCTTTCTTAAACAGAATAATATTCCATTGCAAATACTAATTTTCTAAAGTCTTTTGACACTTGCTTTATTGTGTAGGCCAATTTTGTAATTGGTAAATGTGTGCTTGAAATATATGTTTATTGGGCACAAAAGTCAAAATTTCTCAAAGCTAGTGAATTGTATCATCAAATTATCTGTAACCTCAATCATTTTCTTATGCATCTTATAACTCCCTTCTGTGATGTAGATTTTTCAACTTTTCTTTGTAGTTCTGCCAATTTATAGTTTTTACATTTTAAGCCATGTTATTAGGTATAGGAAAAAAAACCTTTTTTTAATTAATTGAAATTTTGTATTATTTTATATGTGCCCTTATATAGTCTCTAATATTTTCACCTAAAGTCTATTTCATCTGTTTTAAACAAGGCTTCAGGAGGCTTTTACTTCTTCATTTTATTTTCATTAATATTTCCTTATATATCTTCACAGAACCTTTTAATTTAATTTTGTTCTATTTTTTAGATTCAATTTGATTGTCTCCATTTTTGAAATGGTAAATTGAGTACATTTATGTCAACTGTGTTTAGTGATATAGAGAAATTTATTTCTAGCATCTTATTTTGTGAATTATAGTCAGCTTTTTCAGGAAATGCTCATTTTTTCTCCATTTACTTTTAGATAGATTGCTCCTTGGTTTGGCTCCTCTTTCAAAATATTTTGTCTACTTTAGTTATGCACAAAATTTCTATTTATTTAAGAGTTAATTTTAAGTGATTAGTATGCATGTTTATCTTTAAAAAGTCCAAAATTAACCAATATTTCTACACCCATTCTAAATAATACAAAAACTTTAGAACATGAAATTCTCCCTAGCCCTTGGCATCTTACAAGATAACCTTAGGCATATTTATGATTCTAATTTTCT
Organism: Cynopterus sphinx; assembly: GCA_030015415.1. Classification (NCBI taxonomy): domain Eukaryota; kingdom Metazoa; phylum Chordata; class Mammalia; order Chiroptera; family Pteropodidae; genus Cynopterus; species Cynopterus sphinx. The sequence goes on along the minus strand of CM057391.1, from coordinate 15,949,928 downwards.
ATAAAAGCAAGACTTCTGAAATTCAAAACACTGCAAACAAAAAAGAAAATTTAATTTGTTCATAATGCCAAAAAGGAGGAACAGATACTTTAAAGAAATTACTTTTGAAATAGAATTTTTTTTCTAATTATTTTTCATGATTTTTTTTTCTATTACTTTTGGCTCATATCCTTTATTGAACTACTTCAAATAATTCTGATTGTTTCAAAGATTAAATAGTATAATTGATGATTTCTGTATTTGATCTTGATGAAATTGCATGATGATATTGATTACAGTACACAATGAATAACCACCCACATGTCTAGAACAAAGTGACCATAGAACAAAGTGAAGATGCAGAAACCATAAAATAGGTCTCAAAACAGTGGCAACAAGAAAGCTAAACAGAACCAAACAGAAACAAAACCAAAAGTGACTTCTATTACAAAGATGTAGAACCTTGACTTTTCCTTAGCCCAGGAGCTTTATAATTTCATAATCTCCATTAGCATGACACCCCCAAATAAATAAATAAAAGAACTTCAAGGCTTATTTCTATCTACTTTCCAAATAGATGTAGTTCCTACCCCGCCATGACAGGTCTGGTCCCCATCCACATTGATGTCTTACTCAGCATTATTGAAGTCACTCTTCTGTGAAAGTAATTTGCAGTTTTTATCACTGAAAGGGGGCAGATGGTATTCAGGCATAGTGGTCTTAGACCATTTCACATAAGAAAAAGTTGTCATCTCAGTAACTTAAGAGAATTTACCTGAATGACAGACAGCCTGGCAGAGTAACGAATCAAAGCAAAGTTCTCTTCTAAATAACCTGGAAGAAAGAAAAGGAAGGAAGGAAGGAAGGAAGGAAGGAAGGAAGGAAGGAAGGAAGGAAGGAAGGAAGAAAGAAAGACTAATATATACCTAAAATGTATACTATACATAAGAAACAGACTCAATATAGTATATTTAAAAGATATTTAAATCAAAAAATTGCTTTTTTTGGGGGGAAGGGTATAATTATTATTTACTTAGTAGGATAACATATTTCCCATTGGTACTTCATAGATGAAAGGTTAATTTGGGTATTCACTAATTTTTAACAATAGGTTGTGAATTGTTTGTCATTTTATTTTTTCAACAGTGCAAAAGAGAAACATGTACTTTTGTACTTACTTAGAAATATAGAAAAAACCACAAAGTTATCTCTCATTAAAATTACTAATAGAAAAAAATGGTTTAGTGAAAGGCTGCAATTCCAGCTACAACAGATATTATCTCAAATTTAAATCTCAAAAGGATGCATTTTATTGGTGAGGAGTAATATCCATCTGAAATAAAAGTGGCCTACCATTTTTTGACTCTTTGGTAAATAAATGCACCATAAAAATGTATACCTTACTGGATTGTCAAGATTGGCCATCTACATTGAAAACCATACTTACTTTTTTAAAGTGTATAATTGTAATCAACTCTTTTAAAAGTGAATAAACTCTTCTTTCTACTACAGACTTTTTTTTTTTTAGCAAAAGGTTAAAAATATTTGACTCATGTCTGCTGTTAGGTCCAATGATTATGAGTCTGTCCTAATGAAGTATTTTGAAATATACAGCTATTTTTTCTAAATAGCATTTACTATTTTTTTTTAAGTTTTAATATAGGTGATACACAGAAAATTTGAAAACCACGTAAAAGCACAAGGGAAAAATAATCCTCACATCATTTGTTTCCTTCATTGTCTCTTAGTTGTAACACTAAATAATTTCAGAGTATTGTCCTTTGATAATTTTTTTGTCCAATCTCAACTTTTCGTTTATCTGTCACTAGTTATTCCTTGGTCCTTTTATATTATGATTGCTTATAATATGCTTTCTTGTTTTAGCTTATCCTTGTAATGAGATCTTAAGGATGACTGTGTATCTCCTTTCTACTAATTTATTTATTCAATGTATATTTATTAATATCTATGTGTGAAAGACTGCATGGGAAAATATGAGTCAGTGAGCAAAGCTCATACCCTTCTGAAGATTACTAACTAGTGATAAAGTATTTGAATTTTGGGTGTCAATCCACAAGATCAGGAGCCATGGTTAATTCATTTTTTTACCTATAAAGCCAGCATAGGATCTGTTTCTTTGTGCATGCAAAATAGATAGTAGATGGATACTTATATGTTATGAATAAATAATTGTTATTGAACAAGCAGTTATTAATCTCTTGCCATATTCCTAATAGTAGAGATATGATAAGTAGAATTTTGTTTGCTGGTTGTGGAGTTCTGTATTAAAATGTAACATTTGTATCATGCTTATCAGTTAGCAAATTGTTATTACATTATTTCAAAGGGTTCCTTGAAGCACAAGTAAAGCAATAAATATGCACTATTAAAAAAGAAGGAAGATATTGGTGTTATTTACGTGGAGCTCTTGCTGTGTTGAGGTCTTCATTGAGAAAGCAAACATTTAATAGCCTCGGGCATCTAAAATATGACTGTGTTATTAAAAACAATTGCCTTTAATTTCTAAATACCTGTTGAACCTTCTTAATGCACAAATAATTATTTAGTTTTGAGCAAGCATACGAAAAGATATAAAATGCAGCAGAAAATAAATTCACAGATGTGTTAGAGTCCTATTTTTAAAAGCTCTCATGTTATACATAGATAATTTTACAAACACACAAATACACACATATGTAAATCGTATGTAGAGCTTTTCTGCACTCATCCCCTAGCTAATTAAATTTGTCTTTCATATCTCAAATTAAACATCATTTTTTAAGATGGAAGTCCCTTCAAACTCTCTATCAGGTTCTTATTTATGTTTTTTTTTTCATTGCATTCTGCATTATTCCTATACAGCACTCACTGTATTTATAATTACATTGTACTGAGAATTATTTTTTTTTCATTTGTCTTTTCATTAGACAATAAATATAAAAAAGGCTCAACACACCAACAAAGTATCTTGTATAGAGAATGAGCTCAATAAGAATTTATTTCATGCAATAAATTTAATGTAGAAAAGACAGTGATGAAAAAGAAAAACAAAGTGTGACAGAAATTTAATTAGAAAGTGAAAACAGTTTTAATGTGGGGCTTCATAAAATGTTCTAAGTAAAGTTTGAAGTGGACCTTCGAGGATGTGTATGCATGCCTAGAGGGGATAATACAGTAAAAGTAGATTGGTGGGAGCACAAATGGTCAGGGCTAACATAACTGTTAGACACAGTAAACACTGTATCCAGACCTTATATTACTTTAAGGGGCCCACAAAATGTTTTAATTTTTGATTCAAAGAAAATAAATATTAGAAAAATGAATTCAGTGTGTGCCAAAATAAGCATAAAATATAATTACATACAAACATTCATATATATATATATATATATATATATATATATATACACACATATATATGTGTGTGTATATTTATACACACATATGTGTGTGTGTGTGTGTGTTTGTATTTTTTTTTTTAAGAGGAAGGGGCTTAGAAAAAAAGTGACCAGGCCTGTGAGAGTCATAATTCAACCCTGGAATGATATTCATTATGCAGTAGATAGGAATTTGGCTAGAACTTAGGAAGGGAATAGATCTAAGGCTGAAGATTGCAGGTTGATCTCAGGTGAAGGAGAGACCAAATGACATTCTGAGGAGGTTTTTCAACCTTTGGTTTACCTCCTTAGACTTTTATGTCAACCTTTTTTTTTACAGGAGGGCTTTAGGAAGAGAATTCTTGGAGGAAGGAATAGGATACGTTGGTTTTAGGAGCAGGGTGATCAATTAGGGGCCTTTTGCATTGTTTAGATGAAGGTTAAATAGGAGATTATAGGAAGAAAAGACAGGGATGTATATTATAGTCATTCAGGTATATAGTTATTCATGAGTTTTAGATCATATGCAAAATGCTCATCCTGAAAGAAAATTCCCAAAGTCATAATTATATCTTTGCATTCTCTCTGATTGGAAGATCCAGGAGAGGAGAGACTTTCAATCTTACTGGTATATCCTCAAGATATTAAACATTGAGACAATCAAAAACACAAGAGACTTAGAATCTTCTAAAAGTGTTAAAACTGTTATAACTAAAACTAGATTTTGACCAGGCCATCCTAATCTATTCATCAAAGCAAATGCCCAAGGCCTGAGTACATGCCAAATGCCTTCTCACTGATTGATGGTTCAATTATTTTGCAGATGGAAACAGAACAACATATACATATATAGTAATTATGACCTATTTTAGGGTTAATTTTAAATAAGTCTTAATATTTTTCCAAATTGGGAAATCTCTGCTTATGATCTATAACTATATATTCATAATCATAACTCTTGTTTATATGTAGCAATAACTATATATGAGGAAAGGCAAAATGACATAAAACCAGATAATATTCATTGAGTACAGTTGTGTTGTATGTAAATTTGTTAGCATTCTCACTATGTAGTTTGTACACTTAGCACCAAGACTGGTGCTAGAAATACAAGATGAGTAAGACATCAATGGCATAAGTTGGGTGCTAGGGGGACACCTAACCTAACAGGAAATTTAATGCAAGTCCTCATTAAGAGAAGTGATGTTTACATCAAGTTTTGAAATTGTAAATGCTAGCCAGGTAGATCAAAGTGGAAAGACATGTACATTTTTAAAGAAATAGACTTTTGTTTAAAATATTTTGTTAGCCATTCAAAGTATCAGTTTCCTCATCCAAGGCGTGATGATCATCTTTTGTATCACTATTCAGCTATTTTCCGTGTTAACGATGAAAGAAACATACATAAAAACACAAAGTTTATGAATTCCCTGATGTTGAAGAGAGATGAAATAGCCACAGTGCAGTGTTAATAGTTAAATTAGGTGCATATCTACATTTGAGAGATTGGCTTTTTTGGAGACAGAGGAATAGACTAAGTGAATCTTTCAGAAGCTTCCAAACTCTGGTTCTTGATTGCATAAATTCAAAAGTGTGAAGAATGATAATGTTGTTAAATCACTGAGGTTATATTTAATATTCTATAAAAGAAACTTTATAGTATTGAAATTATGCCATACAACCTATGAAAAATTCTTTGTCCTTTACATTATAAGAAGACTAAAAGATGTCAAAATGTTGCCCTTCAATTGCTAATTTTTAAGATCCCATGAATTTCATTAACAATATTACTGAATTAAAATCGAGGTAGAATTTTCAGAATTGAGCTTCATTAGCAGTTTAAAAGGAGTTGAATTATTCTCCCACTTGTGTTGCAACAATTCTGGGGCTATATTTAAAATGTTGGTATTAAGGTAGGAAATGAGTCTAAGTCGATATTCCTCTCGAGGTTAAAGGTCTGTTTCTTTCAATCAGTTCAAACTGACAGGCCTCCTGCCATCACCTCCTCCTCAGCCAGGCAGACAGGCCCTGGCTGTTCGTGTGAAAACATCTGTTGAATGGATTTATTGACTAGATCTTGTTTTTTCTCTCCCCTTCTCTATTTTTTTTTTCTTTTTCCTTCACAACGTTTATTATGTCACTGACCTGATGAACTTAATTTGTTGACATGTTGCTCTCAGTGTCTCCCTCAATGCCTGTCTCACATTTCTTTCTACTGTGCTCTTTTCTTGGCAACAGCCCTTCCTAGAACCCCAGCACACATGTGCGCTGTCGATGCGCCAAGCTCAGCTGTCTGTGGTTGGCATGGATGGATTAGAGACACATCATCTTGGCTCCAGGACTCATTCCTCTCCTGCTGCCTCCATTTTACCTCACCTAGCAGTGGACCAGCCCCTCCAGCCTGGCTCTGCAACTGGTAGGAATCTCTAAAGACTTTCCCTAATAGGCAGGCTAAATAGACCATTCCCATAGGATTAACCGATTTAAATGCTTTGAATAACTCCAATAGCAGAACACTCCATTTTAACCCAATGCAACCTCAATTTTATGAGGTTATATTGGCCACAAGACAAACAGCACATCTGATAAATCTTTGGCTTAGTATTAATAGCCTCATAAATTGATATCATTTAAGGGCCTGGAAAACGCATCAACAGGTGCATTGGTCTCTTTTGGAAACAAAAAATCCGTACAACATTCTTTAGCAGTGTTCCTCAATCTCTTCTTTCTAGTAGTCCTGGCCACTAGGAAATTTATGATGCTTAGTATCATTTGAATCTGAAGAGTGTCTCTCCCCCAGTTTGTTATTCTTGTTTAGTTTTACTGTTTTCTTCTAATTTCCCCTACAAATGACTATGAAAGACAATGGTGCCAAGCAAACCTAGATTAATTCTAGATTTATTATGGCACCCCTGGGTGGGCTATTTGGCCATCCTATTCCTTTTCCTACATCTGTGTTTGATATTTCAGAACCTGACTACAGAGGGAAACAGACCAGATAATCCCAAGGTCAGAGGAAGGTGAAGTCTGGAACACACACAAAAAGGGGTGCTATTCCCTCTACAAAGGAACTGTGTTGTAAATATTCATTTCTATCTGTTGGACCCTGTTCTTGTTCCATGCTCTCAAACTGTGGCTGATCAAATGAGAGATATTGCAGCCCTAAGGGACTCATAACTTGGATGCAGCAAGAGGAGAATTCATAAGTACCTTCCCCCCAAAGGCTCTCATAGGTTATCTGATTTATTTTTGAATCATTTTTCAGGATTCAGTTTGTTTTTGTGGCTTCCATGACCTCATGCAACCCTTTGTGCTTGGAAAAGTTAAAATATTATTTCTGAAATCACATTCCCAAGCCTTGATATCATCTTTTATTTTTTAAAAAAATCAATGAATGAAATGGTTGAGTTATTTAACTTTGACAGTCATCTTTAAAAAATCTGCCTAGAAGTGACTTCTTATATGTGTTATACCACAAGCCAACATTCCATACTAGGAGCTACAGGCTGGGTATATTTGGATAGATTTCTTTTACCACATTAGCCACTGCCTCTGATCCCTCTATTTCTTGGAGCAGAGAAAACTTGCCCCAGTATCCCAGACGACGCAGGACTGCAGCCCAGGATCAGCGGAAGCTACTTGGATCAGCCATGCCTGGTTCTATCCCTGGGCTTCAGAGAATCTTTTGCTCAAAGCCAGATACATGATGTAGAGAAATACTTTTTGTAGTTAGTCAGAGCATAGCCTTTAAGAATTGTATATTTTTCAATCCTTTTTCCTGAAAGTGGTTTTTATTCAGCCATAACCTGTCAGAGAGTACAGAGTAACAACCATCCTATCATGCCAATTTCATTCACTGAAAATCATTTCCTTATCTTAAAAGTGAGCTTAACTATAAAGTTTTGTGGTGGTATTCCCATGTATGCTGCTGTCTGCAACTATAACCCTACTGATAGAGTTTGTTTTCTTGATTAAGGGGAGCGGTCTTTTCCTAACATCATTGGTTTCCTCTACTTTTATATGTTCATTCAGTATGAATGAAGCCAGATCTCTGAATATTAGAGTGATCCTTCAAGTTTGAGAAACAGTGTTTCCTAATGGATAGGGTTTGGAGGCCTTAGAAGAATCCAAGTGAAAGGGTATTATAAACATGCCATAAACGTACCCTGATCATTTAACATAAATATTGGTCATTTCAGATGATCACTTTTTTTCTTTTAATGTCAGTATCCTAGTATTTATCAGAGTTTACAATTCAAACACAAACAGGGAAATGAACTTGAGATTATTTTCATATTTAATGGATTTGATGAGGCACATTTTTTGCCTATATGAGAGATGATATAAATTTATATTTTAAAAGCACTGGGTTTTATTTTTAATAGGTATTTAATAAGTTTTAGTTGAACCAACAAATAATAATATTGTATAGTATATATGTAATACATGTACATTTAGTCACAGATGTGAACTTGCTAGCTCAGTTCTAAAAACACTGGAAATAAAAAGTAACATTTTAATTCTTCTGGTTAAAGAACAAATGATTTCAAGTTTATGTACTTTAGTAGATAGAAACTTGCTTATTGTCTTATTTGACCTTAAAATGTTGCATCCCAACTATTGAATTCTTAAAAAGGCGTAATTACTTTTTTAAAAAATATCTGCAAAGTATGTAATTTATATGTCAGCTAAAAGCCCCTCTGCTGTCATTGGGATTAAGAACATATATTTGCTTGGTAACTTTCATTTAGTGCTTTTCCAAATCCAAAGGAAATGAAATGCACAGTTTTCACTCTGCTCCTCCACATATTGTTCTGGCTTAACTCCAAGCTTAAATTTCCCCTGTAACCTACATACTCATAATCCCTATGACCTCAAAGTTCATTTTAGTATTTCTAATGATTTTGATTTTAGAGGTGAACTCTAAAGGGTTTCATTTGTAGTATATTTGAAAACAAATATTTTTAAGCATTAAACACCTTTCTCTTAAACTCTTTAATGTCAACTTGTTGTGGATACATTTAAAAAATCAAAAGTGGCATTCAAGTATGTTCTTCGGGAATATGTAAGTTTTTCTCAAAAGAAAGTCATACAATCTGACACACTTAATAGTTCCATTAAAAATAATGAAGAGAAAACAAACGTGGTAAAGGTAGGCAATCTGCTTAAATCCATTCTGTAAGAGCTATACTTTTTGGCACAACTGAAAAGTTATTTAATTTTAAACACATAATTTTCGAGGTACACCATTCAAACCTTCACCCTCCATGTGGCTTCTCAGCAGCCACCCGGAGTAGCCACACTGCCTCATTTTTGTGAAGAACATAAAGCAATATTCCAAGAAGAAAATGTTGTCTGAGTTCAGTTAGCTGTTGAAAGAGGAAGTCTTCGGTCCATTTCCTGTGAAGGCTTTATTGGACTGAGAAACAGAGACTGAGATGTAGCTAACCACCTGGCAGCCCTACAGAGAGCCTGGATGAAGCTATTTCTAGGATGGACAAGAATAGCATATGGTCATGAAGCTGCTTAAGTGACAATGAAGAATATGTGTTGTAGAGTCAGGTTGCCACATATTCATATGGATTTTATGTTATATTAGAATTTGAGTAATAATATTCAATTTAAGAACTGCTTTTTTCATTATATTTAAAGCCAAGGCATGGTGTGTGTGTGTGTGTGTGTGTGTGTGTGTGTGTGTGTGTGTGTGTGTGTGTGTGTGTATTCTGATAACTAAGGGAAAGGCAGTGTATTTTATCTCAGTCATCTCTTCTACTCAGTTATTACTAACAGAGATGAGGCTTGGCTATGGCCTCCCAACAGGTCACTGACAATAGATGATATAATTAGGCTTGTTTATGCCCAAATGGGATTCATTGAAACTAGAATTTAATGGCAAATAAATTTAACTGGCTTTATCTTCCCTATCTCCCAGTACATTTTAAAGCCTTTCTCCCAACACTGGGTTACCTAATGTAATCTGTGAGTAAATTTTTTATAACATTGTCTCTTTAGTCAGAGTCTAATACAAAGTAGAAGCATAGTGCTCACACTAAATCAACCATTAAAAATAATTTAGGTGTGTCAAATATTTATCTCATTTAATGAAACTGAAAGCCAGAGAAAGCACAAGGTCTAGGCTAATCTAAAATGTAGCAAAATTTTCTGAGGGTTTTTTCTCGGTAAAAATAAACTACTAGGATTTAAGATGCAGGTAAAGACTTTATATTAAAACTCTTGTGTATTTTCTCAAATCCTAATTTTAACTCTTATCCCATTGATCAAAAGAGAGATTGACCTGTTGGTTTATGTTGCAAGTAGTAACCCACTGGGGGCAGAAAGGGTCAAAGAAAAGTAGAATTCCATATGGATCCCAAAGAAAAGAGCAGGATTGTTTCATACCTTGTAAGTCTTTGTTTCTGGGGGGAAAAAAAGGAAAGAAAAAGAAAAAAGAAAGAGGAAAGGAATGGAGATGAAGGATGAGGTTAAAGTCTCACCTTGCAGTCTACCTGTTAACACCTCATTGCTACATCATTAAGATGAGTAAGTAGGGGTTTAGGGTTCCAGACTTTATTTATTTCTCCTTAAATTTGAATGTCTTTCCTGGAGCTCCTGGACTTTTTATTATAATCTCCAGATACTTGGCAATAACTTCCAGCTACCATAACTTGTTTCATAATTTTTTTTGGCAGTAGTTTATAAAGAAAAATGTTGTTAAAAGAAGAATAATTACTACGGAGGTGAAGTTAGATGAAATAGTGAAAAAATTAAAGCAACTTAATGATTAGAATCTCTATTATTGAAGAATATCTTTTCAAAATAAGGAACATACTATACTTTTTGTTTCTGTATTATCATTAATATATCTTTTATTTTTATGAAATTGGTTGAAAATATGTTAAACAGTTTCTGTTATGTAATAGTAACTCAAATTCTTGATATATCTGAATTGTGAAGAATGTCTTATATATCTTTGTATTTTAAATGTTACTTTTTACCTGCCAGCTTTCCTTTCAGCCTTCCTTTATGTCTTCCTTTTGATTTGTTTTAAAATAGTTATTCATCTCTTTTTTTGTGCAAATATTCCATGTAGAAATATTCAAGTATGACAGACACTAAGAGTTCAGAAGTAAACAGTGCAACTCAAGTCTGTGCTTTCATGGATTTTACTAGATAGTGAAGAAATAGTTAACAAGACTATACAACAATTGCATAATTGTGATAAACGCTCTGAAGAACATGTGAGAGGTGTGATGAGAGCATGTAGCAGGACACCTAATGTAGAGATCTCAAGGAATCCTTTGTTGAGGAAGTGACATTAGAACAACCTTGAAACATGACTAGGAATTAGCCAAATGAAGACTGGAAGGAAGACACTTTAGCATAGATGAAATGGGATGAGTGAAGATCCCAAGGCCGGTATGATTTTGATCCTTTAGTGGAATGGAAGGTAGGCTTTTGTGAGAGAAATGGAGATAAAGAGAGATAGGTGTATGAAATGAAGCTGGAGAGAAGCGGAGGAGCCTATATGTGCTGAGTTTGAGAAAACTTAATCTCAACAGAGAAGTCATCAAAGGATTTAAGTAAGAGTAACTACTGTCCTGGGGCAAATGGAATAGAGTGAAAGTCAGGTAACCAGTTATAAGGCTATCTCAGAAGTCCAGAGTGAAGATAATTGTACTTTGGATTGTGTATGGTTTTGGCTCTGGAAATCAGAAGTAATTCAAGATATGTTTTGGAGGGAAAATGGACACTGCCGTTGGTTCATTGGATAGAGTGTCAAGAAGACACTGATATTTCTCACGTGAGCAGTGGTGGCCAATGATGTCCTTTATTGGAATGAAGAGCACTGTGTGCGGTTTAGGATCCTGAAGTCAAATCTGAGACGTTTCACTTTATGAAAACGATGAGACATCTAATTGGAGATTTTGAATGGGCAATTGAATAGACAAGTGTGCACGTGTACTGCTCAGAAGAGAGCTTAGCACTGAGGATGAAAGTGTGAGAGTTAGGGGTTCTCAGAATTTATTTTGAAGCCTATTGAGTCTTAAGCCTGGGTATCATTTGCTGTGGTTCCCAACCTTTTTGGCTCTAGGGACCAGTGCTTCTATGAGAATCTAATTCCTGATGATCTGAGGCAGAGCAAAGGTGGTGATGCTAGAGCTAGGGAGCTCCTGCAAACACATAAAACTTCACTTGCTTGCCAACTGCTCACCTCCTGCTATGCAGCCCAGTTCCAAATATATATAGAGAGAGTCATTCTTCAGTGTGTAAACTCAGGGGCAAATATTTTCCCCCTTGAGTAACATTCTTCTAACATGTTACTCTATGTCAAAGAGAGAATAAAATGCATTAATTAATTGAACTAACTTTAGAAGAAAAATAGCTGGTACTTATCTGTTCTTGAATAGATACCTATTTTTGCTTTTTAATTTCTTATCATGGATTCTTCTGTCCTCATTCCATGTCCTCAAAGAATATATTTTGATTAGAATATTGGCTAAATAATTTCTTAAGTCAGGCAATTTTGTCAATAACATGTTTCCCCACTACAAAGGAATAGCATTAATGGTGGAAATCTTTTCAAAATTAATCAGAGTTTCAGTTATTATGTAATTTGCTTTTATAGATCTGTAATTTCTATTTTATGTATCCCTAGTAGTTCATTTTATCAAATTTTTATAAAATCTTTCCCATCATAGGGTCTAACAAATATGAAATATGTTCTCATAATTTAAAAGCAGAGTTAAGTATCTCTATAATTTTTACTAAAGGTGTTGCAACTGACTTACTCATTTTTTTTAAAGAAACACTTCAAATGCCCCACAATTTTATAAGATTTGCAGTATTCATATTGCTTGCAATTTGGTATAAATTATGAGAAGAGCGCAATAAGCAAAGACGAAACTCTTTCTGCACAACTTTGAAGATATTGCTAAGCAAAACGGGCAAACAGAAAATCTTCCAGTTTATTACAAAGATGTAACCCTGATCTACAGTGAGGCTAGAATTGCTGATGAAATAAATTCACAATTTAAAGAGTCAGCTCATTTTGTGGCTTCAGTGATAAAATTTAAACCTCTACTGAATTGAATTATCTGTCTAAAATACTTTATCATGATTTAAGATACTGGTAAAATGACAGATTTTTTAAAATATAAAGTTTCTTAAGATTATCATCTTCATACCCTTTACAAATTTACTAAGACAGGGTCTGAGTACTGATTAATCCATGAGATGACTTTTTTTTGCTTATATATCCAGATATACAGGACTAAAATAGCTCTTACATGCCCCTGCAAGTTTGTGGATATTTATTCTTTCTTTATTTGTAAATTTATTTAGAAAAGAATGCCTTTTTTGAGTAATCATATTGTCATATAACTTGTATCAGTTCTCAGTCTTGTGCTGTTTTCTTTGTCCTGAAGGAATTGCCTATGACCCTCTGATGCTGAAACACCAGTGCATTTGTGGCAGTTCCACCACCCACCCTGAGCACGCTGGACGAATACAGAGCATCTGGTCACGGCTGCAAGAAACCGGGTTGCTAAATAAATGTGAGGTAATCCTGAATTGGCCACACTCTTTTACTTACTTAAATAAATCATGTTAAGAGGCCAGGATTCATTTGAGTAGTCATAGAAAAATGTTAACTCTGTAGCACAAACACCATGATTGATGAACCATCCATCTTAAGCACTACTAGCACAGAACTTTTGATCTGACTCTGGGTTAGGCACACAGTAGGTACTCAGTCAATGTTGATGCACTAAGAAGCTGCCTGATGTGTGTATTCCATTGCAGCACTTTTTGGTACACATGCTAGAATTCTTGTTTCCTAATAGGTATCATTTGTGGAGTTAATTGCCTGAGAAACTCTTCGCAAAATGTTAAGTAGTAAATGTTATTTCTTGTTGTAAATTATTCTCTGAACTCAGATATATGCTAGTTTTATCTCATGGAAATCAATATATTTAAAAAGTAACTCTTACCAAGACTAGTCACTCCTTCTTAGTAAAGTGGCTGATGTTTTTATATTTTTATTGTAGAGGCCTGAATACTTTTATCAAGTTTTTAGACTAATTTCTGTAAACTCCTAATGAGTTTAATTTTTTTAAGAAAAATTTAAACTTTCAAAGGTTGAGTGTAAAAATAATCACAGTTTTAAAAGGCTTCTATTATCAAATTTGAAAAATGTATAACAGCCAGTAGCTGTTTGATTTGGTTGCTATGTTTATTATTACCTAAGATCCTGTAAAATTCTATATTTGAGTATAAAACATTTTTAAAAAAGAAAAATGTTCCCCATATATTTTTTCAAATTACTTTAACATTTATTGATCAAAAGTGCTTTTTCCTGGGTCCATATTATTATGTTCCAAACTTATTCTAGAATTATGAAATTTCGCAAGGCAAATATGGTCCCTCAAGGCAGTTTGACAATTTATCATGTTGCTATTTGGTTTCTGTTGTCATTTGTAGATCAGAGAAGGGAATCCAATGTAATTTTTATCAGTTTGGAAAGAAATTAAATGGATAATATTTTGAGTATAGTTATGTTATGAGGAAACTGATAAATTCACTATACTTTGATTTAAAAAAACAACCTTTTGTGCCTACTTTTGAGTCCATTTATTTTTGGCAGCTCAAAATGTAGTTAAGAAAATTCCTTTTCAAAACCAATTTAGTTTAAAGTGAACTTGTGAAATATTTTATTTGAAATAGAAATCCAAAGCATTCAGAATATTTCTTAGAGTCAAGTGTATTTGCCTATATTTGATAGTGTGAGTTATAGCAATCCGATCCTTCTTTTCTGAAAAGTAGTAAATATTATGGACTTTCGAAGCTCTAGTCATTCATTCATTTCATTCATTTCTAAGGATAGATTATTTATTGATTTTCTTTTTTGAAGATGAATAATATGAACTAAGTGGTTATTTTCTTTACATTGAAACATAATGTCTGTGAGTCATTCAACAGTTGAGATTGTGAATGAATACAGTAGTGTGTACAGATTTAGTTTCAAAAGTTTTGTTATATGTTTATAATCGAATTATCAAATGCTTTTAATGTTTAAAGTTCTTCTTTCAACTAAATGTATTCTTTATCTAGAATCTCCAAAGTGAAGGAATTTGCAATTGATTCATTTCTCTGATTCTCTCCTGAATAAAAGTCTATTATTCATCATTTGCTGGTAGTGTCCATGATACATGGCAGACAACTTTCATACATTTTGGTAAACTTTAGAGTTATCTTTAAGGTTTTCATGGTTTGGGTAATGCAGTTTGGAGGCCAAACCACTCACTCTGTTGTCTACACAATCCCATGTAGAGTACATAAAGCAGCAAGGGGACTTGTTTTTGGTGGACTGGTCTTAATGGACATTTAATGGTGTGAACATCCATCTACTATAGACTTTTTCCAGCTTGGCAATCTTTCTGTGCTTTTGCCAGCTGAGACATATCTGCTTACATTTTGTTTTTACTTTTAGGTCTCCAAATTAGTAGTGGCTAATTACAGCTTTTGAGTGCATTGACAGATTGTGACATACGTTAAATCTATTACCTGAAGAAATGCTGTTTATGAAAGAAGCAAAATGCAGAAATAAATGGAATGGAATATGCCACGTTGGTCTTAAAATTTGTTATCATCCCTTCAGTTCTTCATACATCACATTATTTTAGTTGTGTATTGTTTGAAACCACAATAGTTAATTTATACAATGTGCTATTAGACACAGGATGAAGTGTCAGAAGCACTGTGGAGTGGACGAGAATGAGTGAGTCTAGCCCTAGACTAGTGATCTAACTAAGAGTCTCTCTGGCAAACAATCACACGATTAACAAATAATGCACTTGAAAGCCCAGATCAGCAGATTTCCTCATAATGAAGACCAAGCACAAATGTCTGATCCAAAATTTCACAACAATGCAAACAGAACACATTTTTTCTAACATAGTTTGGGAGGAGTTCACGAGGTATTTGCTTTCTTAAGTGATGTACTTATTGCCCATACATGTATATTTGCTCCTGTATTACCAAATATCTATGACTTTATGCTGACCCAATTCAAAATATGAAAGAGAACTTCTAAAACCATTAAAAAACAATTTTAAGACAACTGAGAATTTCATATCCCTTTGCCTCTATGTGAATAATTTCAGGAATATTCCTAGTGGAATTTTTGGAAACAATCATTAACTAAACAAATATTATCATTTTGTAGAGGCTTTCAGGTTATATATAAAAAACAAAAGGTTTAAAATATGGAAGGCAAAAGAAACATGTCTTATTTTTTCTTCTTGATGGTTTCTACCAGAAGAGAGGGGACCAGCAGAGATGATTACAAAATGGCTTAAGCCCACATAGAAACAGTAGAATTTATTTTCTTAGCCAGTACCCTCTCCAGTAAATACAATTGAAGCAATTTGATACATGTTCATTGTGAATTTTCTTTTAAAGTTTTTGATTTGACTTGTTAATTTTAATATATACATTTATTAATATATTTTTAAACCCTCCTAGAAGGATGCAAGCCTTTCTATCTCAAGCAAAAGTATTTTGAAAATTTCAGTGCTATGGGAAGGAACAGACAAACCCAGACATAGAACAAACCTTTCAACAATTCACCCAAGCATTACAATCAGTTGCTGAATAGCCAGGAGAAAAGCACAGGTAAATGGCAAGTGTTCAGATACAGGGGGATGTTCTGTCTGTTTGAAAAGGCAAGATGATTCCTATGCTAATGGGCTTCCTAGTTAGTGTTTATGAGCCTTCTAAAAGGATCAAGGCCAATGATAATGTCTTCCTACTGAACTTGAATTTTTCCGTTCAAAAGAAGTTAGGTTCCAGCTCGCATGTGAATGACTTTACCATGTTGGCCCAAGACCGAAGGAGAACAAGGCTTGCCTTTTAAATGATCTAGGTCTGACTTTCAGGAAGTTAAAGTCCATTTCCATTCCTTGGTTATGTCTATAGCAACCATTCCTGAGAAGGTCAAACCTGTGTGTCTGGGACTCCAGGAATTTGAGTATCAGCCCTGATATAGAGGTTATCACTCTCTCTTGGGCAATGTAGAGTGCTTGGTTGTGAGAAATAAATCTAAATAAATCTAAATTGTTTTATTAGATTTTATGGGAAAGGAAATAATTGAATAGGATAACACATACAAGCTGAGTCTCAATATTCAGCAATTTGCCATCTTTAAACATTATTTTCCTGCCAGGTCTGTGTAGCTATTCATAGTTAGTGATCAACCTGTTTTCAGGGGAGTTGACAGAGCCCTGGGAACATATTCCTGGCCAGCAAGCAGAAACCTGTCTAGATAAGTGGAATTAATTTATTGATAATAGTGGTACTCAAATGTTAGCATATATCAGAATCATCTGGGGAGATGTTAAAATGCAGATTGCTGGGCACCAACCCCAGAATTTTAGATTCCGTAGGAGTGGGGTCTTACTGGAATGGGGTCTAATAATTTGTATTGCTACCTGTATCTTGACAGTCCTAATACTGCTGATCTGGGCATCACACTTAGAAAACACGATATATCCATTCAATGGTATTTATCAAGAATCTGAGTTTTCCAGGCTTTTGTGTTAGGAGCTGTAGACATAATACTGAAAATCGCATCCCCTGCCTTCAAGGAGGTTACCACCTGGCAGGATCAGCAAATAATCAAATTATCACATAAATTCATATGTAACTACAAACTCCCAAAGGGTTTTGAGTCACTACTTTTATATTGCAGTGTTTTTAATGACCTATTGCTTGAGCTGGGGAAAGAAATAAAATGAGAAAATAAAGTTATATTTATATGTGGTCAGCAGTCTGCATAGTGTTTAACAGTATCAGAGGGGCCCTTTGAGCAAGAGATAGAGGAAAAGATATGTATCAGGGAACAAAGGAGGCAGTATCCCAGATCTTGTGTTGAAGATCTTGCCCTCCTTCAGTCATTATTTATGTTTCTTTGTCTATTTAGATACCGTTTCACTGGGACAGAATGTAAAAAGTCTCAATTCTGCTGGCATACAGAGGAGAGTCAGCTTTCCTCAACTAATAAAATAGTCAGTTTTGCAGCTAAACAATGAATGATACAGAAAAGGTGGCAATTTGGAAACATTAAAAGAACTCAGTGGTTTCAAAACAATAGACTAATCCACAAATCAAACTTATGTGTTGTGTCATTTCATTCATCAGTATAGAAAATTAATCACAATGGATTCTTCAAAGGTTATTGTTCAACATTAGATTTGACCTTAGTCCTGTCATTAATTATCTGTGTACTTTTGTCAAAGCATTTAACCTTACTGATCTTTGGTTTTCCCATGTGTAAGATGAGGGCGTTGGGCAGAATATTTACTAGAATCTCTCTCAGCTGTAATATTATATGAAATTAGATGGCTAATGAGTTCACTTGGAACATAGCACTTTCTTTGGTTGAGAGTGGACAAAATGTGTAGGTTGTTTTAGTAAACAAGTTGCTTTTAGTTTGTAAACTATAATGTACATTGGCTGTGCTTACCAGTCCTAGTTAACAGCCAGAGAAAACATTAGACCTCCTTATATGAGGTTACAGTGGTTTACAGGTTAACTTCTTTTGGCATGACATGGCACTGTTTTTAAAAAATTGAGGTACTCAGTAGTCTTTCATGCCAATACCATTTAATGTTTCCCCTTTTGAATCATTCATACTTAGCTTAGTGTCTCAGTTAGGAGCAAAGGACAAAACCAGCAACTTTCTCATCACTGTAGGAAATCTAGAGGAGCCATGTGGTCTCCTCTTCAAGAACAAGCACTTTGATTAGGTAGCCAGGTTCCTAAAGTGTGTGTGCCCCTGAAAAAAAGAATGTGCTCTCCTTTGCTTAAAAAAATGCAGAGACTGACCCATCATCTGTTAGAAATGCAGTTGCAGTTGTTTTTCCAGAAGTGCTCATGACTCTCAGCCTTACCAAGCCACCCACAGACATTTGCTTGCTCTCACATTTGTTTTGAGAATAACAACATTTTACAATGCTTTTGTTGGATTATACATTAGGTGGAATTTGCATTGCCTCTTTGTGACTAATATTGAATAACTTCGTTTCGCTTAATTCATAAGTAAAAACCATAAGCAACATACTGTGCTGAAATGTTTAACTCTTTTGTTCAAGTGCCAACACAAAGTAATTACAAAACAATTCTGGGACACAAAACCAAGCTACTGTTGCCCCTTCTGGGACTTCTTAGCCGTTCCAATGAAAAAAGTGAAGAGCAGGTTTAGTGTGAAATTTTAAGATGCCAAGGAGCTCAGGGATCGGGCCTCCAGTACACTTCCCTGTACACACACACACAAGTGATTTTAAAATAACTTTTGCAAATCTAAGTGAAGAAATATAATACCTGTTGGAGAAATACCTTTGTATTGTACACATTTTCTGATATCAAGGCTGCAAAGCGCTGAATACTGCAAGTTAATGGAAATTCAATTAAACATTTGTTTTATAGAGTAATCTAACTAGATGGCAGCACATAACAGCTTACTGTTTTGTTTAGTTTGCAAAAAAGAAAATGATCTTTGCGTCTTTCAATCTAACCACAAAGCAGTAAGAAATTCAAACAGGGAATCTTGTGATTTGTCTCTAAGGACATGGCAATCTTGGGAAGCAGTACGAACAATCTAGAGGTGATGAGTAAACCAGGGTACATTATGTCGTTCTGAGAGAGATTAGTATATCACAGTGGCAAGGACCAAGGTAGATGAATGTATTAAAAATACTTGTGCAACCTATAATCAGAATTTAGATGATTTGGAATTTTTTGTTTTTCTTTTTATTTCTGCAAAAAATTAAGTATTAATGTGGAAAAAACAACCAATAACAGGAAATAAGACACACTGCCCTCTGAGTCAATTTGTAAAGTATTACAGGACTTTTTAAAAATGTTAAATAGCAACTTATTAACAAGATGCTTATTAACAAAATGAAGTTAAGTTTTTCAATCATCTGAGAATCGTAGTGCTAAAGTAACACAAAATATTTATTGTGACAAAATTTGTTGTGTATGTGATTATTATTTAAAAAGCAGTGATTTAACCCAAACCATCAAAATGTTCATTTACAGAGTTATTTAAAAATAATTACAATGTAGGAGATTTAGATGCATAAAACTTGTGAAAATTGAGCAGTTACACTAAGGGATAATTTTCTTTTTAACTTATACCCATAATGACGTGAAATGTGTAGAAATGAAATTTAAAGAATTTTAAAAAGCATAGTACCTATGCTTTTTATCACTCAGACTTTACTATTGAATGGGGTTTGCTATTTTTCTGAAGTGCTTTCAGAATTGCTCTATGCCCTGAAACATTTTTAAATAAATTGTAATGACTGAATCAAGCAGTCTTACAGTCAAGTAGAAGACACTTGTCATTTTGAAATTCATGTAGACCTTTTTTACTCTCATCCTTCTCTGCCATCTATTTAACTATAGTCCCAAATGTTGGTCAGTACAATGTCAGTATCTTAGGAACAGGAAGGATGGACAGGACCCTCTAACATGTGGTTCTCAACCTAGACTGCCCAGTAGAATCCACAGGGTGATTCTAAGCATCTGTATGCTCAGGCTGTACCCAGACAAAGTAAGTCTGAAGCTCTGGAGGTAGGACCTGAGACTGGAGGTAGGCACTGATACTTTTTAAACTTCTACAGATGATTCTAATGTTAGAAATCACTGCAACAGAAACTCAACTTCTTAAGTTTGTAAAATTTCAACTTCATTAGCTTATTGAGGTAGAGGCAAACAGGTGAATGGAGTCAAATATTTGCAAATGGAAGAGTAACGGAAGTGAGCATTACCTGAGAAACAACGGTAGCATTAACTCATAAGTTACATATGTAAAAATTGTTTTAACTTGGGAAAGGCACTCATTATTTTGAAGTTGTCACAAGCTAAGAATATGTTTAAAAATTACTCTTATTTTTCAATTATAATTAAGCATATAAAATGGGCTTCAAAGCATAGAGTCCATTTGAAAATTTGCATAGTCAGAGCTTCTCTCCTGCCTCAACCATAGTAATTTATCACTTCAGTTACTATATTTGCTTGCCTAAGGCAAATCTATAAATCAAAGTAAAGGATATTTTATTGAGTTTTTATATATAAGGTTATTTCCCATAGAATCTTATTATTTTAGGGCTAAGGGTAGGGTGAAATATTTCGGTTAAACGTCCTTATGTTTATAAATGAAGAAATGGCTATGAGCGTGTTGACACATGAGAGTCAAACCCAGAACTCAGGGCACCTGACTTGCAGTTTACTTTCTTTCCATGTGACCAACAGAAAGGACCAAAGACCTGCTGGGCTGCCTTCCTTTTATCACTGTCCTTTCTTTCTAAGAAAAGGTGTGTAGAAGATGAAGCATATATAGAAGGTGAGACTGTAGTTGGGGGGAGGGGATAGAAACTCTTACGTAAAATTTTAAAAAGCAGTTGGTCATAACATCTGTAAAAAATAGTAGGTACACTTGGGCATGAGCATGAGACCATATTTTTTATTTGTTTAAGAGAGAAAAGTATTTCAAGAATAATGAACAGGCTGAGAACTGATTCATTAAATGTTCAGTATGGAATTTGTAATAAAGGGTAACTTTGACACTCATAAGTCACTTATAATTCTTTAATTTTGTAAGTCTCTAGCCCTGTAGATTTTTGTAGGGAAAACAAATTCTTCTGTTTAGGGATACTGGATGAACTATTTTCAAAAAAAATGAGATATTTGAGTGGAAACTCTTGCCTAATATGTCACCACTTTGAAAATGATTAAAGAAAATGGGGTCTCCTCCAGCAGAGGCAGGTACTTTGACTTGTCAAAGTTAAGTTGGACATTTTCTCTTAGTTTGGAACTGCCACAAAATGAGCCCTTTCATGTCCTCAATAATACCAAACCAATGCAATCCATCTGTTCTGCTAAATTATTTCTAGTTCCCTAACCAAAGGCATTGCTTTTTCATGCATTTTATCATGATTTTATGCCCTTTATTATATTTTACAAAAGGTTCTGATTCCTCCAGGGCCAATGAGAACTGATTAGGACACTGGCCTCAATCCAGGCTTTGAACACAGGAGGGGAAGGAATAGAACTGTTTCCTTTTTTCCCTGCTCCTTGGCAGGGAAAAAAAATATGAATCTATACCGTGTGTGTGCTCTGTGTGTGGGTGGGTGTGGGTAGGCTGCATTTTATCCTGTCACAGTATGACTTTGTAGATCATGTTCAGAACATTCCTTCTATAATCAGGTTGCATTAATGGGCTTTATTTCAGAAAGACTATTTCTTTAGGAAAGAACCATGGTGTGTTGTGAGACTCAATGATATGGTCATTTTAAACAGCTTTAGTTAGACTTCAAACCTGAATGTAGACTGACACTATAAACTGAAAGAGATAATATTCCTCAGGTGCTTATCACAGAATAGGCACTCAGTGCACACTAGTTCCTTTCCTACTTTCAAGGAAGAAGATGCCCAAGTACACATCACAGAGAGTGAAAATATAATAATGACTCTTTCACTACAGGGTTTCTTTATTAAGAATAGGAAAGAAAAACTATACAATTCCTTTATTAGGCCTGTATTAGTATGGTATTTAAGACTTATATTTGAATCTCACATGAGATCTCAAGGAATACCTAAACGTACACCATATCTTAAATGCACTGCATTCCCAAATATACTGAGAATTCTCAAAACTCCTTTTGGTTAGAAACATAGATGCCTTTAGATAGACATCCTGCAGACTAAATATCTCTGAGAACGGAAATCAGTATCCCCCTAAATTATGATTATCAGAGCACTTTATCCTATTTTGTGACTCATTATGGCTGTTGACCTTTGACTCAAGAGAGCATCATGAGAGAGAAATGAAGGAATAAAGAGTACACAGGAAATAGAAAATATGGAAAGGGATTAAATAAAAATATCTATATTTAAGTGTAAACACATAACATAGCAAATTACTGATGATAATACCAGAAAGTGAGAACCTTCTTGGAGACCTCAGTTTGAGAGGAAAAAAAATGAAATTGACAAATTGAAGACTTCTGATAAAAGTGAGGTAAGATGGAACTACTCCAGGAGATTTTATGAGTTAAGAAAGAAGGAAAACTGTTGCCATTTCAGAAATTTTAGCTTAGTCATCCTTCAAGTTCCCGTAGCTTTGCCTCTATGAGATGTAAATCTCAAAATGTGCTTTCTACAGATTGTTTTTCCAAGTAGAAACATATTTTATATTCAATTGGTTTTGTTCACTGTTTTTTTATAGAAATATGTATATCTGTTTGTGAGTTCTATTCTCTAGTACCCATAGAAGCAGAAGATGATTGTTAAATATTCCTTATATTTACTGTAATTATTTTTAAATAAGTATATTCTATAATGATTAAAAAGAGCCCATGTGAAAACTTCTTGGGAGTCAAAAGGAAATAGAGAAGGAGGAAAAAAGAAAAATTGAAGTGAAAACTTAGAAATTGTATTACACTTTAATAGTAATAGAGAGGATTACAGTATAAACTAGAATTGAATACTAGTTAGAATAAATAAAAGCTAAAAAGGCTGAGCCAGATGCTTTATCCTACTATTACTTAACTAATATCACATAAAGGAATGACTGAGATTCAGTAGGTGTCCTTATCTGATTATCAGCATTTCAGCTGCTGTCAATAATTGAATCTTATTAGATTATTTTTCAAATGTGTGGTTGATTGTTCAGCCAGAATGCTAAGAAAATTGTAGGAGAATGAGAAAGGAGTTGGGACAAGCATGAAATGTATGGTTGAAAATATTTGTGACTAGTTTATGAAAACATAAAGATATATGTCTTATTAATGGTATTTAATGTTCTGCCAGAGTAGGACTGATAATCCCGTCTGATTTGCAGTGCTCTCCTCTCTTTTCAATTTTAGATGACTCAGACCATGGGGTTACCATTGTTTTTCTTGGGGGGGTTAACACTAGCTGAAATCTCACAGTTAAGAAGTTCCCTTTAATATTGACTTTGCACTTTCTCCTCCTAATTTTATCTCAGTACTTGTCATCATTTACTTTGGTTGTTCTGGTATTCTAGAAACATTTCCAAGTTTAATGGTTATCATCAAGCCACCTAGGTAAATAACATGCTCATTTGTTGATCAGAGCAATGACTGACCAGATGGCCATCATTAAGTTTGCCTTAGTCTTCAGCATTACCTACCCAATTTAATTTCAGTATTTAACATCTACCTGGGAATAATTTCTCTAAAACATATTTTTATTTTTCTAGAAAAGTAAATAGGATGTCAAAAAAGAGGGAACTTTAGTGCTATGACAAAGAAAACCCCATAAGCATGTGTTTGTTTATTTGTTTATTTGGCGCAGTGTCGAGGAGTTTCTTCTGTTTCTTCTGTCGATGGAGTTTCCATCACTCCTGTTACCTTCCTTTTGTCCTTCAGGTCTCCTGCTCTCTCACTGTTACATGACTTATTTTCAGTGACAAGTACATATCTTCCCTCTACCCAGTAAACCCCTAGGAAGTGTCTGTATATCAAGGTTTCCTGGCCTGCTCCATCAGTGAACCACACATCAACAGCAGCTGCATCACCTTAAATTAAGGAGAGTGAATATGGAATCATCATGTTCTGA
The DNA here is from genome assembly GCA_030015415.1 of Cynopterus sphinx. Classification (NCBI taxonomy): domain Eukaryota; kingdom Metazoa; phylum Chordata; class Mammalia; order Chiroptera; family Pteropodidae; genus Cynopterus; species Cynopterus sphinx. Next base: position 15,925,926 of record CM057391.1, on the reverse strand, counting down.
AAGAAGCATTGTTGTCACCGGATGTTTCTATGTCAACTGGTGATTTTATGTACAGGAACATGAAAGGACAGCATTCCCTGTACAGGTTCTCTTTGAATTTCACTCTGCATAGTTCTCTGCTAAATATTACCTTACTAGTACTTTATTGCAATACATATTTTAAGTGAAATATTAGTACTCTCTGGTGGTTTTAGGAAACGCAGCAATTTCCTAAATGCTAATTAACTTCATAAACCAACATGATGTTTACTGAGTTTCCAAGATGTGCCAACCAAGAAATATGGCTAGAAAGAACACTTTGCATATTGACTGAGGCTTGACTTAACATTCAGTTTCATCTGTGTTGAAGGACCTTTCTTAGTTGAAGTGAAAGTCTCTGCCTAGCATGTGTATAAAAATATTGACTGAGTCTAGAGTTTCTCAAACTATCTCTGGTTAAACAACAGTTATTGCTTTTGTTTAATTTCCATTCTATTATAGACTAATGCTTTCATAGAACATATTAAGAATGAAATACTACAAAAGTGAATTCAAATTAAAGACATATAAGATTATATTAGATTCAACAGAAGTAAAAATGTTCTCTCAAATTGTTATAAAAGTTTCTAAGTATTCTGAATTTCTATACAGACCTCATCACAGACCATTCATAAACAGTCTCAGAACTGTTACTGATTTCATGGGACATACTTTGAGTAACATTGGTCTAGATTAACACTACTGTGAGGTGCACACACATGAAGTGATCAGATATTTGTTATAATCAAATACATTAAAATGTATTGGTACTTCCTTAAGTCCATTAAGAAACAAAGAATTTGTTTCAACAATTTCTCCAGGTAAGTGTAAAATAAGATTTCAAAGAATTAAGTCTCAGCTAAACAGTAGACCATATTTGTTTCTAAGCTGGTTCTTTTCCAAAGCAGTTAACTATTAATTTATTTGGTATAAATTTATTTTTTATGCCAAAGAAGAATATGTTTTATGTCAGTTGCCCGTTTAGGCATACGCAATCCATTGGTTCTGAAACGCATGCACTCATTTTTCAAATATCTGTATGGGACTTTACTAAGCAAATCAGTGTCACATTCCTACATGATAAAACTCAGCCCATTATTAATCATCTTAAATGTGACTTGGGGCCTTATTTTTTTCTAAATGTTTCCAGTAGAGTATTGTAAGCTTCTGCTGTTTTCTTTCAGCGAATTCAAGGTCGAAAAGCCAGCCTGGAGGAAATACAACTTGTTCATTCTGAACATCACTCACTGTTGTATGGCACCAACCCCCTGGATGGACAGAAGCTGGACCCCAGGACACTCTTAGGTCTGTATGGGCCTCCATTCTACTGAGAACAGCACATTCCAACACTGTCATTAGTCAATGCTGGTGTCATTTCAAAATACTTGGCAAGCAGTGTGACAAAAAATCAGCTTTTCCATCAGCATTGCTGTGTGGAATGACTTGTTCACAATGGAAGCCAATGTAGAGTAAGAAAATTTTGCATTAGAAAAAATGACTATAAAAGTTTCACGATGTTTACTTTTAAATTAACATTTATTTGAATAGCATTTGTTCATTGTGTTTTAGCATACAGGAATAAATGCATTGTAGAATTTGTTTGCTTACATCTTTAAACTAAAAAAAGTTTTTCAAGTTCTTTATGTAAATTTAGTTTCACCTTTTTCATTTGTTTTGTGTTCAGTTTTTTTTCCCCCATGTATAGCCAGGGGGCATAATACAACTTATTTTAAGTGATAACTCCTATAACTGTGGCTAGAAAACTATATTTTATAGTAGATTATATTTTAAATCTTAATATAGTCCTTTTAATGCATGCCTTAACTGGAATTAAACAGTAAAGTAGATGGCAGAAGTAGAAAACAATAGATACATTTTTTAGTTAATGTGTGATTTTTCAAAACTCTGCCATCAGATTTTAAAATAAAATTAATGTTGCATAACTTTATGTGAAAGATACAAATAACAGATTTTAGAAAAAGTTTGTTACAAAACTTTATTCTTAGCTGAAACTTCTATTATATTTATTTTAATCTTTTATAGTGGATTAACAATATATGACATGGTAATATATACTGAAAAATATTTTAAGTATGTTAACTAAAGAAAGGCATTTTAGGACTTTTCTAGTCCCTTTCAAATAAACCTGTTTTGTCAGTTTCAAATCACTGGACTCTCTTCCTTAATTCAATAATATTTAAAGTGATTTTATGTTAACTGGTCCTAAACAATTCAAAAGCAAGTACATGATATATAATAGGCAGGCATCTTGGAAAGCAATAGTAAGGGGAAATTAAGAGTTCCCCATTACAACACTTATAATACAGTTTTTTAAAAGAAGTGGCAGGCATCCTTCAATTAATGAAGTAAAGGCATACAGGTGAATGTATGTATGCACACATGCATGCAAGGAGTGTAATGGTAGCTTGGGAAGAAACTGACAGAAAGTAGAACACATAAAGATTACTTAATTTTTAGAAAACATTATTAAAATTGAATGATGAAAACCAGAATTAAATCTATATGTTAATATAAAGACAAATACATCAATCTAAACGTATATACTCTATTTTTTTCTTCTTTCTGTTGAAAATATCAGTCTCTTCTCATGTAGATTCTACATAAAGTACTTCATTTTTTGTGGATACTATACAATGATTGTCCTTGTTTTAACATGATTAATAATTTCACACAGTTTACCCAAAGATGAAGTAAACTAGATATTAACTTTCACGGTTTTATCAGGTCAAAATACACTTTTAAAAATAGAAGCCTATATACATTTTGATTATTATTTTTTTAAATTTAGTTAAGAGCAAACAAGTAGCATATCTTCCCCATTTTAAAAACATATGGTCTCAGCCGAGGCATAAATCTAAGTATTTTGGATTTAATTGGGATGAACTTACAGGTAGGTGTTTGAGAGTTGTTCCAATGCAACCATTATTCCACATTTTAAGAGAAAAGACATATTTGTAAAAGAAATGAAGTTTAACATTGACAACTTCAAACTGTTTACTTATGAAACTTTGCAATACCACCTTTTTAAAAATGAAATTTGACTTTTGAACAAAACTGATTCTCTCAAGAGTCAACATATGTACTATTTTAAAATTTGCTGATTTAAAAATGAATTCCAGTGTATAATTTAGACCTTGAACAATACTTTTCATGTATGTATGTATATGATGAAAATGCCATGTACCAATAATTTAATTTTAAAAGTTTTTATTCAAATAAATTGGCCATTTATCGCATTTATTTTCAGTATTTATTCTGGCTAATACTCATACAATTGGTGATTTTAGAATTAAATACATAGGTAGAATTCCATAGGCACCTCTCAGGAATTAGTGTGACAATTTCACATTGTGTGCAGGCTACATGAATAAAGATAAACAAGGATGTTGCGGTGTTAAGACTTGATGTCAAGTATGAAATTTGAATTTGATAATACTTCTGAACTACTTCGGTTTCTCATGCGAATCCAGAAACTTAGCAGATTTTCCTCATTCAAGTTCTAAGTGAATAATCTCATTCTTTTAAATTTTCATACATTTTTTGCTCTTTATGAAATTTGAATTCTTGTTTTTATTTATATTTAAAAAACTAGATTGATGCTACCTTGTATAAATGTATAGAAATACATAGCCATCAAGATATTTCTTTTTTTTATTATTATTATTTTCTTCCACCCCCGAAGATCCCTTTTCCTACATCACAGATTGCAGGAAGGAGTCGGGGAGGGTGTCAGTGTGCACGCAACATTACATTTAAATTTATTCAATTGTATAAAATTTCTGAGTTGGATTGATAGTACTACTCTTGATAGTTATGTTCTGGAGTTAGGAGGAAGGATTTAAATTAAAGTTTATTATGACCAGACCTATCAGTCTTTATATCTTGAAAGATATCTATAGCTTATAAAATAATTAAATTTGAAAATGGGCACCATTTATCTCATTAAATACTCTAGACCCTGTAAAGTGACACTTTAAAAACATTCTTTCCAGTCATTTCTGGTACAAGGTTTTCCTTAGCATTAATATTCCTGTCATTCTTACTACCAGTTTTTATTATCTTGTGGCTAGCCAGATCTCAGTTTATGGATAAGACAATAATACACACACACATATATACACACATATATACCTATACATATATACACACACACATATATATATATAATTAATCCAGTCAATTCAGTGAATTAAAAAAATATTATATATATATATATATATATATATATATAATTCAGTCAATTCAGTGAATTAATTTTTACACACTACTAAATTTAAATTATTGACTATTTGGCTCATTTGTATTATGTAAACATTACTAAGTATTATTCTTAAGCAACATGTTATTTATTTTCCTTATTCTCTTAGAGTTAAAATTTTTTTTTACTTTATTACATTGTAATATTTATTCTTTTTCACTAATTAGAGAATGAAGAGTTCAGAGATTAAAATATACAATATTATATATTTTAATTTCATATATGACACATGAACACATTGTAGCAAAATATTCAATAATATCTTTGTTGTTATCGTAATATCTTTGTTATGAGCAACAACTTAAGGAAACTTTACCCCTCCCCAAACTATTCATAAATTGTTTATGTATCTTTTACTGCTGTCATTATATCAATTTTAAATATTTCCCCGACTTGATTTTTGTTGTTGACTTACCTTTTTTCTCATGAATTTCCTTATGTATAATCATCCTATTTTTTCATTTGTACTTAAATTTTTATTGTTTTCCATTTGTTAGCAGTTGCATTTGAAAAATAAACTAATACAATTTATTGTTTTCAAAATAAACTTTTTTCTATGACTTTAAAATCTATTTAATCTTTTACTAACATAGCATGTGAATTCCACCACAAACTGTTTTAGTTTTCATTATTTCATTGATCATCAATAAGACAAATGATTTGGGACAGGTGAAATGTTACTACTGATCTGAGTGACCCATCTGAATAACTTCAGAGCTTTTTGACTATGATACGGAATTGCCCACTGCTTTTTCCTTTAATTACTCTGTAAGGTAGAGTTTAGTCTTAGAGGTATAGGAGTATTTATTTTTTGTTTTCTCTATTCATGTAGTAGATAATGTGGAAAGTAAAAGTGCAAATAAACAAAATGATTAAAAATTCCATGAAATATCAATTCTAAGAGATAATCACAAGATTTTGGCATATGTTTTAAAGAAGATATATTTATATTTATATTATATAGATTCCCAAATAGTATTATCCTCTTTAGTATGTCATGACTTGCTTGTTTAAAAATTGTGAATATCTGCGAGGCTTATATTATATTTGGCCTTAGCTAGAAGTAGAAATTGAAAATAAATTTGTATATTTGAATAGACATTTTAATATTAGAAATATTTTTAAAGTGACAATATATTCAATAATATTGTGATTTGAAATATTGGATTAGAGGGATATACTCAGTGAATAGCTGAGTTTTTCATACTAAATTACAAATAAAAAAGATACCGTTATATATTATATGATGTGTAGGTCATTTAAACAAATCTTGAGACTCAAATTTCATAGATATTTGTTCATATAGGCAATAGACTCTGCATGTAATATTTTTATTCATTTGCTTTCACCTCTTACCAACCTAAAACTTGATCAATTTCCTCCTGAGTTAAATGATAAATGCCATGTAACATAAATTGTCACAATAAACAATGAAGAGTAAATACATCAAAAATGGTAGTTTTTAGTAATATTAATATTTAAAATGTAAAAATGTATAATTATATTCCCAGTTTATATATTTGTTCATATCTTCTTATTGTGTAGGTGATGCCTCTCAAAAGTTTTTTTCTTCATTACCTTGTGGTGGACTTGGGGTAAGTATGAGTTTGTTTAATACTCTTAAATAACAAAGTTTCAAAAATATTTCTTTTAATTTATCTGTTCGATTATGTTTTAGGCTGTTTCTTAATAAAGGTTATGCTAGACTTCAGGACTGGCTACATAATTTGTAGGGCTCAATGCCAAACGAGAATGCAGATCTGCTTGTTTGAAAATTAAGAATTTCAAGATGGTAACAATAGTGAATTAAACCAAATTTAGGGTCCATCAAACTGTAAAATCCTGTATGACTATACAAGTTGCATGTTCACAAAGCTGGCTTTGCTAGATGTATGAGACAGTTTAACACACAGGTTTGTAGCAGATTTCAATTTTCAATAGAGTGATACTGAAGAAAACAGTATAAACTTCATAAAGCACCTTACACTGGGTTGTTTTGTCTTTGATAATTATGAAAGCTTTTTTGACCCGGGGTATTTCTACCACATCACAAAAATAAATTTGTTCAAATGCAGCATCATATAAAGAAAAATGTCTACATTTTTGTGGATGATTAAAACATACCCTATAGCCTGCAATCTATTTAAAGTTAACCTTTACCAGTAATAAAATGTCATCCACAGAACTAAGTGCTAAGTCACATTGCAACAACATAATTCTAGATCAGGTTTCCAAGGACTAAGGGATTTGCTTCAATTAGGTTTCTTGGATATTGAAGGGAAAGAACAAAATTAATCCTGTGCATGTTATGATTGGGCAAAATTTTGCTATAAATAAATTTCACACAGGAAATTCCCGTATATTTTAAGCTAATTCTTTCATTTTAGTGATGCTGGATTTATCAAGGATAATCTTTCTATTTCTTCACCTGAGTCTGCCCACTAGAACTAAGAAAGGCAACTACAGCCAACATCTGTTTGGACCACACAGTTTACCAGCATACTACAGAGGCTCATAACAACTTGGTAAAATAGTCATTATTATTAACAACATTTTGCAGATGAGAAGCTGAAGGCTCAAAATGAGGTTATTTTCCTGAAGTCACAAGGTGGAGGGTGAGAGGCTGAAAATATGAGGATGGTGTATATGTTCATGTGGAGGAGTTCTCAAAGAGCATCTTAGGTCCTTCTACCACTTTTATCTTCAACAGGCTGGCCACAGTCCCTGGGGCCTAGCAGTACAGCCACATGGCTAGTGTAGTGTGGTCCCCTTTGTGTCAGCTCACCAGTGAGCTTTGCTTGTTGACCCCCAACACAGGACAATCACCACCCCCACACAATCTTGTTAATTTTAGCAAACTTTCTGTGAAGCCATGAGCTTCAAAATCATTCTAGAAGACAGAGGACAAACTGACTTTTAAAATGGGTTTCATTGGCTTTGAGCTTATTTTCTAACATCCCAAGTGTCCATTTTAAAATAATGGTTGATTACCTATAAATGAGGTGAAGGATGAAACAAAGCTAAGGACTACTTAGTGGGTATGTGATGGGGAGGAAGTCAACACTGTTGAAAGAGTGGTGGTCATCAAACTCCTGCTCATTTACAAGTACATGCAATTCATGACCCAGAGCTGAAATAAGGACAGTTCCCTAGAACCCACCTCCCAATTCTGAACTGGGTTGTGCCTATAATTCACTGTCCTTTAAACACAGAGTAACTCTACTCAATGGCTCTAACTCCATAGTAAGTTTACTTTATTATCGTTAGCCAGAACTGCTCTATAAAAACTCTTAGAAGTGCCAAATAAATCATGTCTGCTACTTCTGACATGGGGAGTCATAGAGTAAATCCTTAATAGCATCCTTAAACACCGACCTACTCCAAATGGTGGCAGCAGTGATGGTAATTAAATCTAGCTTGGGCAAGGAGGCAGGAGAACAAAGACTGGAATAGCTTGATTCCATTAATGCTAGAAAAGGCTGGAGAGAGTCAGCTCTATCAAATTGGACTATAGGTCTTCTGGTGGTGTTGATGTGAGTGTGAGAGTGTATGCGTATGTGTGTGTGCATGCACACGCATGCATGTAAGCTGGTTCTGTTGAATGCTCTATAGAACTAGTTTGATTCAGTCCTTTTGTTTTATTCAGGAACCAAAGTATGTTCTTAGATATTAAGGTACCATCTTAGCCCTAATATTTTTGGTTTTGGTATAAGACCTAAGAGAAACTCTGGGTCCTCCGTATTTATACTAGTCTCAGTTTTTGCCTCCAGCAGTCTTAAACATATTAAGTATGTGAAAGATATCTGATATGAACTTGGAGTGGCCCAACTTAGCAACAAGGGAACACCCTAGTGAGCTTGGAAACCACTGAAATTGCTTTTGTCTTAGGAACTCTTCTGGTTCACATTATCTAAGGTGGACTTGTTGATTTAAACCCTGAAATACTAATGCTCCCCGACTGTTAAAGTAAACTCGTTATCTGGAATATATACCTTCCTACTAGATGGGTTTATTATATACCTACTGAAGGCCCACGATTAATTGGATTTTAAGGAGACTACCTGGGACATTATGAAATCAGAAATCTCCCCCAAAATTCCATGTGATAATTCAACAGTGTTGTTCACATAGCTCAATGGGTAAATGGTATTTAAGGTGCTTTAAAGTGTGCTCTCCTAAGTTGCATTTTGAGCAACAATCTCAACGTTTCTGAATTCCTTTGTGTTTTTTTCTCATTTTGTTTAGTTACTATGGCATGACTCATTTCTGATTACTGTGTGATTGCACTCCAAGAACATGCACAAGTTGAAAAGAGCATTTTACCAAATCCCAGACCTTGGTTATCGTGTAGTGAAACAGATAATTAAGGGACTCTGGAAACAAAAGCCAGTGCACGACCACTTTAGTTCTCACTCCTCAGGGTATATCACTAAAAATAGTGATCATTTTCCTGGCCATCTGACCTGCTGCTGTGTGAAGAAATCTTGAAGTCATTTCTCAGCCTTATTTTTCCCTCTTCACTTGATAGGCCACAAAAAAAAAAAAAGAAAAAAAAAATACCCACAAAAGCAAGGACGAGCAGGCTTTTATGATAATGTCGTCATCAGCTCCCAGCTTCAAACACTTCTGCGGCTTTTGAGTTGTCATTTATAACTTGGAACTGAATCGACCCATAATTCCCCTGATACACTTAGAGAAATTGATAACAGACTCTGTACTTCTTTTATGGCTCGGAGGAGGCAACTCCAATCACATCACTATTGGCAGGCAATATTATTTTTTGACATGGTTGTAAAAGTATAAAGGGGCTTATGGCATTTGTTTAGATGAGGAATGGGCTCTCAAGCTGTGCTGGGGTTTACAGGACCAGATTAGTGAGAAGCAAAGGGAATATGATGTTTGCAAACAGGATATGATTTTATATATAAGTTTGGGTTTCATGCTCTGTTCCCTGGGGAAAGCCTTGCAGACAGCAGAGAATTCCACTTTTATCCTACAGCAGACAAGCTCCTAGTGCCAAAAGGCAGAAAAATAAACGTGGTCAGTGGGCAGTGTCAGCCCCTTGATTGGAGGAGGAGGAGCTGTGGAAGAGGCAGAACAATTCCCTGGGAGGAATGAGGAATTGCAGAGCATGGGCAGAATCTGGGCCAGCCTAACTGGTCAAAGATGTGCCAAAAATGAGGCTCTGAGGTTTAATCAAGGCACTGTCTCTAGCAGCAAGTCAGTCGATCTGTGAACACGAAGCCGGCTTTTTATTACAAACCTTTACTCTGTCCACATTCTATTTGATTATAGCTAACTCTGACACACTGTGGGGGTTAGGGATGTCATTTCTGTGATTTGAGGAGGGAAAGATGGGGAAAAGAATTAGGTGATTGTGGGGAGGTAATTTAAGGCTCATTTCAATTGCTCTGAGGTTTTCTGCAGACATTTCAGTTATATATTAACTATACTCACTATACAGGAGGCAGGTTTGGATGAAATGTCTCAAATTTTCTTTTATTTTGTCAGATTTAAAATGTAAACTCTCCCCTCTGATACATAAAATTTATATATAAAAATATTACATATGTACACATATATTCAGAAGAAAATTCTGTTATTTTGTACTACATTTTCTTTATACCTCATATATTTTCTCCTTTAATATACCACATTGGTCTTCCACATTCATTCTTCCCAATAACAGAAAAAAAGTTCCAGTGGCCAGCCTTTGAAAGGTCTGCTTTGACTTTCTCTGTTGTATTATAATATCATGGAATGATTTATTATATGACCAAATCATGGCTACATAGTTAAACTCAGTGTAACAGATAAGTTTGGTTAATACATGTTTCTCCTGCTATTTAGAGTGGTTTTCTCAGAAATAAAAGCATTATTGTAGAAGGCATAACATATACCATCATAAGAGGAGTGAAAGGCAGGAAAAACAAGATAACACTCATTGCCAGTGGTTCAGCAAGGTGCAGAAGTGCAAAGACTATTGAGATAAGGCCATTTTTCCCAGTTGCTCATTGCCTTTTCATTGGGCTGATTTGGATAAATGTGCTATGGGAGCACAGAGGAGAAGACTTCCAGAACAGAAAGAAAGGAGAGGTTATGTGGGGGTTACTCAAGCAGACAAGCTAAATCTTCAAGACCAACTAGGAATGAATGTATTTGTGTGTGTTTGGGGGGGCAGTTATGAGTGAGGAGTGGAGGGAGGTATCCAGCCATTAACTGTTTAGGCTATAATAGCTCACCATATTTTTGATAATCGCACTAAGCAGTTGCTGATTAATAGAGAATTGCGTTTTTTCAGAAAACCCTAAAACAAAACCTAATGCCTATGCCAAAATTTGGGTGGTCCTGATATTAACTCAGGAACCGCTTCCTTTTATCATAACTATATGTGGCATGTGTTATTCCCACCCATTTGTCGTGAGCAGGCACAAAGCCTTTTGTTACCGCCACAGAAAGAGGAGGTAGTGGCATTTGTTTCTCACATGAAATAATCAGGATAATGTTCATTACCCTCATATTAATGTTCAGCTCAAACCTGGCTTGCAGTCAGGGTTTCATTTCCTCCACTGCTGCTATCAAAGATACATCGCAGTCCTCTTCCTTCCAACACAATAAGAGGTGCCACCCTGAGTTGGAATCTCTTTTTTCCTTATCTCTTCTTTATAATTGTATTTGGATTTTCATTAGTTTTAAAGTTGATGCAAATAATACTAGCAAGAACACCCTCATGGCACCTGGAAAAAGTAAAACAGATAAGCTACCTTAATAAAATTCTTTGGGAATTTTGTTTCATGCTGTGGATTCTACAAAGAAAGATCATGTTGCCCCAGAAAATATAGTACAAAATGTTATACTAGCTATAGAATTCCTTCTGAATAACAAAGGAAGTTTCCAGAATTGCATAGATTATGTTAATTGTGTGTACTTGATAATAGTTGCAGGGATATAGGCAATACTTTCCACAGAGACAAACATATATGTTACTCTGTGTTTACTATAAAATGCAAAATTTTATAGAATCTTTAAGTGCCTGATGTCCGTTGCAGAAAAGAGGAAAATTAGAAATGAAAACCTTGACTTCCTCCTTAATTCACTTAGCCGTAGCATCCCATCTGCAATTAAATTCCTTCAGTTGCTTTGACATTATAGCTAAGGACGACAGGATGCATTCTGAAATTTCATCTTTATTTTCTTATTGAAAATAAACATGAATATAACAAAGCTATTGAAATTCTTCTGTTGTCAGAATGAAATTATCATCAAAGCTTTATGCATGTGGTTTCTACATTCTCAGGACCACAATATCTATAAAAATACATATATGTGCAACTGTATCAACCAAAGTAATGTCAATAGCAGGGAAAAAGAAAGTATATCATTTCTGGAATTTCTTATTCTATTATTTTTCTCTGTTCTATGTGTCTTGATTATAAACATTCAGAAAAGAAGAAATTGTACTTTAGATTCTGAAATGATCAGTTGCTGAAGGTAAATGGATTCGAGGAATTTTAAGCTTTTACCTAAGTCAGGAAATCTATGGGTCTATGAAAGAAAAACTTAGAAATTAAAACAAACTTGGTAAATTTGAATATACAACCATCTGCTGATTGCCCCTTCAAGAAAACATAAAGCCTTAGGTAAAACAAAAAGTTGGAATTCACAAAGGAAAGGGAAATACCTAAATAAAGGAATCTTGAGACAGCTTCTACGTTCTGCAGCCTGAAATGCAGCTAAATCCAGCCCCACCTCAGTCTTTTATTTTAATGTGAAAATACTACACTTACATTTTCCCTTTGTCATATTTCTGGATAGTTCCAGAGCCAAATATTCATCCTTGTTACAAACTAATATCCAATGCACAGTTCTGTCATGTCATTATTGGTTTTGTCATTGTGAAGTATTTTGAAAGAAAATTTAGTAATACATACCTACTGATTCTCAAATAATTGCTTTTTTTTTCCCAAAATCCATAAACTAAGTTTACTAAATGCTTGAGACATAGCAGACAGTTCACAGCAGGTCCCTAGGAATTAATCAATCACTCCAAGACCCCAAGTAGAACCCATAGCTCCTGACTCCTAGGCCAGCAATATCATTATGACTATGCAATGTCTTATTTTTAAATATTAAATAATAAAAGGAAAGGACTTTAAATGCTAACCGATGACTCACTTACCTTAGAAACAAAGCACACACTGAACCGTTGTTTTTATGAAGATTAATGAGGCTATTAAAATACTAATACATTTAGAATGATATACATCCAAGATCACTTGGTTAATTCTGTTACCATACTCTAAATAATATATATATGGTCTCTATTAATATTTCCTGTGGACACATATGTGCATGTCCTTAATGCTAATCTGTAAAGATTGCTCAAAATGATCATATACCAGTTCAAAATATGATCATTCCAAGAATTTTTTTTAAAAAGCCTGCAAATAGTGAAATTCTTTGCTACTAAAGAGCACTTTTTTTTACTCTACCTGTTGCTTCTCCTTTAGACACTTCAACATTCATTCATTCATACATTAAATAAATGTATTGAGAGATTCCTATGTGCTACGTATAGAGCAATCTCTAGACTCAAATTTTTCTCTTACATTTTGACGTTTTTTTCCTTTTTGATTTCCACTTATATCTCTTATTATCTTTATCATTAATTCTCTCTGTAAATCTTGTTTCTAGTCATCAATTTTAGAAATACATAAAGTTAATAGAGATAGAAATTGAAGGTAATCATAATATATGCAGTCTCAATTGAGATTCAGCGATTTTGTGAAAGAAATCTTTCTACAAGATAGATGGCCTTTCTGTCTCAGCTCTCAAATCTTTATCCTGAGAGCTAGCAAGTGTGATATCCAGTATCAGTCCATTCTTCCATTAATAACAAGTAGGGAAAAAGTCAAATGCCAGATACTAATTGGCATATTCTGGTCTCTGTGCCTTTGTTACTTGGTATACTCAAAGCTTTTGGTAGCTAATACAGCTTAGGGCAGAATTCATTCATTCCTTCATTCATTCATTTAATCATTTATTTACACAATATTTATCGATTGCTTATTGTATGCCAGGAACTGCAGATACAGCACTGAACAAAACAAATTCTATCTTCATGGAACTTATATTCTAGTAGAGGAGACAAGCTGGTACACATTAGTTTAAATATGTGTGTGTAATAAATATTATAGAGAAAAGAAAGCAAGAAAGAGTATGGAGTCTGGTGGAGCTGTGAGAACTGATGGTAGATGGGAAGTGTGGCCCTTTCAAGATTAGAATTGATGGGTATGGGATCATCTTGGAGTCTTGGCTTCTTGTAGTGACTAACTTAAAGACAGAGAGGTACAGGGAATAATGAGATCCATACTGAGGGTCCAAGGCAGAATGATGGGGGAACAGTTAAAGTTCAGGGGGTGAGAGGGGAGCTGGTCAAGACTGCTCAGATTTCTGAGTCCCCATCTTCACTTCAGCCCACAATGTGAAGAGCTAGATGGAGCTGTTCTATCCAGGACACAGAGAGCTCCTTGGACTTTTTTTTTTTTTTTTTTTTTTTTTGGTAAAGCAAGTCAGAAATTTTATTCTCTGCCCAAGGAATGGAGAAGGACAAGCTTATGTTGATGCTGATACTGATACTGGGGCATTAGGAAAGTCTAAAGGGTGGAGGGAATTGTAGGTAGGTGGTTCAGGGGTACAGATTTCTAAGGAAGGGTGGCTAGTGCTCAGCTTTCCAAGGGAGCATGCACAGTTCTCAAACTTGCTTGGAACATGCCTATTCTTCGCCTCCTTTTTGACTCCTGGATTGACATGTGGTGATGTGGGGCAGGCAGGCTGGATTTGCAGACACAACCTGAGATCCTGTCACTTCCCTTAAGATCTGACCTGAAGGTGTGGAGGAGCTTTAGGGTGGGAGCACAGTTAAAAAGGACTCAGAGATCTGGGACTTAATAGTGAGTCCTGGGCTGAGACATCTGGGGGGCTCCAGATCTTAGCAGCATTATGTACTTTGGGGTTCCCAGTCCCTGGGGACATTATTTGGACATAGTTTCTTGTATAAATTGTGCAGCTGCAAATTAGACACAGTACTCTAACACCTGCCCATATTCAAGCATAATGAAAATGCCCAGATATTTGCATGACATTTCCCAGTGCCTTTTCATGTGCATTTTAAGGGCTTTTTGAATAGTACTATTCTATTGTGGCCTCAGTTGTCTCTGACTGGTTCCTGATAATTTATATCTGTGCTGAAAGATTTGGGATAACCTATTTGTTGATTCCATTAGGTTAGTACACAGACCAAAAGATGGGGATTTCTCATTTTTTCCATGGCCATTTGTATGTTGCGTGTATGTAATACAAGGAACATGAACTTTGAAATCTGAATTTCAGGGACTTTTCTTACTACTGACTTATCAATTTCTGGTCCTCAGTATCTTCAATATTAAATAAAACAAATCATTTTTTAAAAAAATTCTGGCTAAGTTATTTAGGGCTGTACTCTAACCATATAAGTAAAATAATTTTTAACTTTGACCCTATTGGTGTCCAGAGGATTGACTTTAATGATGGTATTATCTTTTAAGTCGAGGGACCTAGAGAACCTTTTAAAACATACCTTATTGGTTCTCGCACAACTGAGATGATTCACAGCCTCACATCAGAGAGTACTCTCTATATGCAGCTTCCAATGATAACCTACCTTATCTCTTTTAATCCTTATAACAATTACAGGAGTCTTATTGCTAGTAGTGTAACTGAGGCTTCCTATTCTACAGAAAATGGATGTGAGGCTTGGAGAAGGGAGTAAGTTGTTCAAGTCAAACAATTAGTAGGTGCTGAAGTAGGGATCTCCTAATTTCCAAGCTCATAACCACAGTGCCATGCACACACAACTCACCATAATTTCAACCTCATATGATTGTCAGCACTCCTTTCCCAAATGAGAGTAACCAAAGCCATAAAAAGAAAAAAAAAAGCACAATTGTTTCTTTTGCTAAATTGTTTCTCCTCTTTATTGAAATTCCTGTAAAGTTTTAAATCCATGTGCTCAGACGTCATTAATTTGGGGTAAAAAATTATTCATTATGCAGTTGTACACATTTCAACTCTAACCAGAACACTGAGAAATCTCTGCCATTGGACAAAACCACTGTGGGATGAGTAAGAGACAATCTCATTTCATACACCAACTGAACCAACTGAGTCAGAGTTAATTTTATTAAGCTGTGCTTGGTAAGAACAGGGCTCTAATATGCACTGTCTAGAGAATAAAAATGTTTAGCCTATTATGAAATACCATTTACACAATCTGCACATCAGTTTAAATGAAGAAACAGGAAAATACTGAAATGGTATTTCTTGGCTTTAACTCAATCTTCACTGACCAGCAGGTCACCGAATCTGCGAATAACAATGGGGACTTGCAAATTCCTTGACTAGTTACATAACCCACAAGAATCCATATATTATTTGGCAAATACTTGAGTCCAACAGCATTTTAAGTAAGGATTTTTCAGTTCTTAAAGTGTAATACTTTGCCATAACAAACATGTACCTTTGTTTCTTGTTCCTGGCAAATAAATAGCAGAGAGATTTTTTTGAAGATGAAGAGTAACTAGAAATTTACACATACAAAGTCAACAGAGCTACCAGAAAGCAGTCGATCATACTGCGAGGGGGTTGTAGTAGAGTTTTAGTGTTCATGGCATGCTCCTATCTCCTCCAGCTGCTGCATTAATAGTTCACGCCTTCTGTCCATATGGAATATTGGTCACAGTATTCATTCATCATATTCATGGTTTTACTTGGAATCTGAAGGTCCTCTCTGTAGCTGCTCTATTTCTTTTTCATCTCACCATGACTAAAGAAGCTAAGGTGTGGGCATTATAACCTACAAGTGATCCCGAGGGAATGGGCTGTCATTTATGTGTTCCTCCCAGCACTGAACAAAAGAGAGGAAGCATGTGGGTTCACCCACCCATTGTCATCATAAATCCATCTCAGCTCCATTTCAAAGGTCTCAGGGTTTCAGCAGAACATCTAACATGAAATGAATATATACATTCAAAGAGCTGGCATGTTGTATGGGAGAAAGAAGACCCATTGTAATAGGCTAGAAGCCAACTGAAGAAGAATACAATAAATACCATAGGTCCTCAACCCCCAAAGATGACTCTCGTCATCATCTTACAGAATGAAAAAAGTGATGGTCACCCAGAGGGCTCTTGAGATTTTGAAGTATTGCTACCTAAGTAATCGCAGAACTCTCTCTGAGTAGTTTAATGATTTCAGTGGATGCCCTTCTGCCCAGCCCGAGTCAGAGAAACCAGCAGTGCAAAGTCTCTATTAATGATGATGATTCACTTATCTGAGCCTCAGTTTCTTCATCTGTAAAAGAGAGATGGTCAGGTCAGGCCTCTCTCATTGCATTATTGCAAGGATCAAACTTGATGATATAGATTATCAATGGCAGCTGTGTGTAGAGACTGGACCCTGCCCCACTCTGACAGGTGGCCCTAATTAGGTCTGGTTTTGCAGAGAATAAATAAGCTGCTGTCCCAAGGGTATGATTTAAAAGCTCTTCAAAGCTCTGAAATCCTGATTTCTCATGTGCCATACGTACCCAACTGATGTTCTACCATTAGTGTCATGGCACTTTCGGGAGACTAGTAAGGGAAGAGAGGGGCATTGTTTTCAGAAGCCACTGTGATGAAGCACTTAGGTCAGGAAATTTGATTTAGAAATTAGAACATTTGGATTCAAGTCTCCACACTGTCACTGCTTCAAAAGTGTTTCTCCACTCTAAAGTGTAGATTTTAAATCAACAGAACTGAATGGTATCTGAGATTCTGCATTTCTCACAAATACCTATGTGTTGCCAATGCTTCTGATTCATGAAGTGTACTTTGGCAAGATCCTATGTGACCATGAATGGGCAAATCATTTAATCTTTCTGGGCCTCAGTTCCTTTACTTTTTTGAGGTATTTTGTCATGTTCTTTAGGGGTCAAATTAAGCATACTTGGAGATCTGATTGACAGAATGCAATCTGTCTATCAGGTTTGGGCAAATAGGTACAGGACAGGGAAGTTTCTAGAAAGGGTAGGAGTGAACCATGACAGCAGTGGTCCAAGGTTCTGGGGCGCTCCAGGTGTTGCTGAATACCAAGCTGGGGAAAGGAAGCACCTAATGCTAGCAAATGAAAGCTGCAAGTCTAGGTGCTAACTAAACAAGAGAGAAGGTTTCTTCCCTAAATTATATATGTATTGCAGGATCTAAATGCAAGAGAGATTTTAGCTTTTATTAGCCATATAAAAACCTTATCAAGAAGTGTATCACTGTAGAATGAATTTGTTCTCACTAATTCATTCTAATAACAAAAACGTATTAAGTATCTATTATGTGTCAGACCCTGACGATATAGACACCCATCATGTTGCTCTCATACCACTTAGCACTAGCTTTCATAGTATATCATTAAAAGGAGATCTATTGAACAAATAATATAGAAAATTCTTTTCAAGTTCATATTTGTATAAGTTTGCTCCAACTGCCATAAAATACATCACAGACTGGATGGTTCATTTAGAAATATATGTTCTCACAGCTCTGGAGATTAGAAGTCCAAGATCAAGTTGCTAGCAGGATTGGTTCCTTGTGAGGCCTCTCTTCTTGGCTTATAGATGGCTGCCTTCTCTCTGTGTCCTGCATGGCCTTCTGTGTGTGTGTGTGTGTGTGTGCATCCCTATCTCTTCTTATAAGGACATCAGTCATATTGGATTAGGACCCCACCCTTATGACCTCATTTAACCTTAATTGCCTTTTTAAGGGCCTTATCTACAAATACAGTTACTTTGGGGGGAATACAATTCAGTACATAACAATATCCATGTCTAGGTTTGCCCTTGATTGGAATCCCAACTCTGCATTATCAACTATGTAACTTTGTTTAGGTTACTTAACCTCTCTAAAGCTCAGTTACTTTTGTAAAAAGTAATACATTTTTCAAGCTATCACGGGGCATAAATTAGGTAATGTTTGCAAAATGTTTGACACAGTGTTCAGCATTTATTAGGTGCGCCCATCTGCTCCCTATGCCTTTCTTTAGATGCTGACCAAAGGTATTTACCTTTTGCTTTCTTTGGGTAATATATTTGACTTTACTACTTTTTGCATTGCATCTGCTAATAAATTAGGCTTTTCTCTCTCTGAGTCTTTGTTACTCCCACCTCTCACTATTGCTATTTCTGGAAAGAAAATATCTGCTTGAATCTTAAACTCTAGCTGTAAGAGTAGAGGCTCAATGATAGAAAAATATTGAACTTCTCAAATACCTCTTAAGTGGAAAAAGTAATTATTTTATTTCCCAAATCAAATAAGAAATTTGGCTTACAGATGCCTTTATACATGCTACATAGAACTTAAAATTGAGTAGGCCTTAAACTAAAACTTCTTAGAAATTGAATCAAGATAAAATAATTTTGATGGTTTAAAAAATATTCAATAATTTCTAAGTTACCAAATCAAGATGCCATATGAAAAAATATCTGGTCCACAATAGATGATTCATTTAAAAAATATACTTGATGCAATGCAAAAGTTGCAAAGATTTAATTTCTTTTACAGTTGAACTTTTATATAACATGACTAAAATGCCACGGAATCAGTACTTTTTCTTTGTTGAGTCTGGTGTCTGTCAGGAGATTTCTAGGGGCATCTGATCATTATTTAAACTTAAATTCAATTATTCAGAAATGCCCCGTGGCCCTACCAGCAGCATAGCATCAAGCGAGAGCTTGCTAAACTGCTTAGTATTGGCTGAGGAGTTTTGGTTACCAGCTTTCAGGGTGAAATAGTCAAGGCACCCGAGGAAAAATTGTGTACTGTATTAGCCTTGCAGAGTGCATATGAAACCTGTTCTGTTAATGAACACAGTAGTATGACATCTAACTCTGGGAATATTTCCGAAAAGGAATCAACAAGCTGCGTTTAGATTATACAAAGGAGACTGTGCCTAAATTCCTTTTCTTTTAAGTTATTTTATTTCCCTTTTAAATACTTTCACATCCACTTCCAGTACAGGTAGCTTAATTTCTATCATGTGCAGCTTTTCAGAGCATTAGCTTTGTTTCGGGTGCCAATGATTGAGCTACGCTGGATGTGCTTGGAAAAGGCCCACATTCATTCAGGAAACTCTAGTTGAACTAGATCCATATGTAGCTAAAAAAAAGAAAAAAAAGAAAGAAAAAAAATGTAGCTTTCTGATTGGAGATAGTTTCTGGCTTCCAGCATTATCACATATGATTTTGTTTTTGATGTGCTGTGGAATAGAAAGTAATGTTGGAACCAAAACTTTGGAATATTTTTTTTCTAGTTAACATTTACTGAGAGCTTATTACTTTCACCATTGTGTTGTACTATGTTAAGTGCTTTACATTCATTGACTAATTTAATGCTAACAATCATCCTATGAGGAATGTAGTATTATCTCTGTTTTCCTTAAGTCTTGGAGTAGTTAATGAACTTGCCCAAGTTTGAACAGCTTGTTAGTGGAAGTGGTAGTTTTCAAGGTCTCTGACTCTGAAGTCAACAAAAATAAATAAGATATTAACAGCACTAAACATTGTTGATACCCCTGCTAAAGCTCCCACCCAAAGGACTGGAAAAACATAGAAGGAAATTTTGTCCAAAAATTGGTTCCTTGGGATTTTTGCTATGAAGCTCATCAGAAATCCTGACAATTTCTCTAAATCTTGGGGTTATGGAAGCCTCTAGGTACAAACTATTGGTGTAATACAAATTATTGGTGGTCATTGTTCTTGGTACAACTTATCTTGATAGGACTAATTTATTAATAAAACTCTTAAAACACATGCTAATTTTACCTCTAGCTTCACCTTTTCCTTTTTCGTTTTTTACTCAAATAGAATTTAGAAAGTACTTTATGAAATTAATGCTTTTCAAAATTATCATGTGGTGAAGCAGAGATTTTGTTTGCTTAGGTTTTATTTCCTATCTAGCACTAAGTGATACATTGTAAAATGCAATAGAAAAGAATTACAAAAATGAGATACAAAGAACGTACAAAATAAAAACTCAGTCATTTTAATTAGATTCAACAGATATGAAATTATTCTAAACAGATTACTGTAAAAGCTTCTAAATGCTCCCCTGTGTTTATCTCATCATGGACTGGGAATGCTGGGGACCACCATCGTTCCTCAGACCACACTCTGAATAGTAGCATTCTAGGCCAGTGGCTCTTGATATGATTGAATTTAAATCTGTCATGTTATTAGTTTTGTATTTGTGCCACCTGGGATTTTTATTTGTTTGTTTGGTTTTTCCTTTTATCTTCTTCTGCCTTCCTTTGGATTGAATATTCTAAAAAATTATTTTATTTCTACTATTGACTTAGTAGTTATACCTCTTTATTATTATAGTAGTTTCTCTGGTATTTACACTTTTAAGTTCCACTGTCTGCCTTCAAATAATATTTACTACTTCATGTATAATATAAGAATTTTACAGCAGTTTATTTGTGGTCTTTGTCATTTTGTTGTCATACACTTGACTTTTACATGTGTCATAAACCCCACAACAAAAATTTTTTATTATTTTTGCATTAGAGAGTCAATTATCTTTTTTAAGGGAATGAAAATAAGAAAAAAGTCTCTGTTGTATGTCTCTTCATTATTATCGTTTTTAGCACTCTTCATTTCTTTGTATTAATCCATGTTTCCATCTGGTATTATTCTATTTTTTCTAAATTGTCTCTTTTATGATTTTTTGTAATTCAGGTCTGATGGAAATGCAACAGCATAGCTGTTATTTTTCTGAAAGATCTTTATTTTCTATCTTAAGCTATTTTTTAAAGACAGTTTTCCTAATATAGAATTCTGGGTTGACTTTGTTTTTTTTTTTTTTTCTTTTTAAACTTTAAATATATTCTACTATTTTCTAGTTTAAATCATTTCTTCTAAGAAATCAGCTATTTTTTTATCTTTGTTCAGTTTTATGTAATGTGTTTCTGCTCTGGCTGACTTCAAGATTTTTTGTTGTACATTTAGCCCTTTGACTATGATGTGTCTATGTATGGTTTTTTCACTTGTTTGTATAATTGAGTTGTGGTGTTTTTTGTTGCTCTTTTTTAGTTATGCTTGGAATTTTTTGGATTTCTTGTGTGATTATTTTGGAGTAATTTCAATCATCATCTCTTTAATATCTCTTCTGCCTCATTTTCTATCTCCTTCTTCCTTTGAAGAATCCAGTGAAAGGGTTAGATAATTCGAGTTACTTGATTGCTTTGTGACCTCAGCTCTTAAATGACCCCCCCCATGATATTTATTCAGCATTTTTTTGTTATTAGGTCGAGTGAATCCTTCTTTGCAGCTTTCTATAGCCTAACAATAGATCAAATTTAGACCAATTGTTCTTGACATGTGTTCATAAACTGCTGGAGGTTCATGAAGTTATTAATTATAAGTGCCCATGAATTCATATACATACCTAACATTGTCCATGGACTGAATAAATATTATGTGTCAAAAACATAAGGCTACATTTTCAAATGCATGTAGATGTTACTTCAATTAATATGCTTCAAATGAATTTAAAGTCATTGATATATTAATTATAATTTTTACCACTTATATTTTCTCAAATAACAAATTTTAATAGTTGAATAAAACTATGAATAAAACTATGAAAAATGCTGTGAATATTTTTAATATTTGCTTGAAATGTTAACTTGAGCATCCTTGCTCTACTCTTATCCCATGTAATTATATACTACAAGTGGCCCACCCTAAGAAATCTCATTGAGTTAGCCTATTTATCATTGCACACAAAGAATCAGCTCAGCAAATTTCTCTGGATGTGTTTTTTTTTTCTCTTTTTTGCTTTAGATTTTTTAAATTTGGTGTAAAAATAAGTCATCTGGACAGCAGAAGTTATGAACTGGCAGCCCAGGAGCTATATTCAAAAAACAAGTTTCTTTTTAGCTTGGCTGAAGATTTTTTTAAGTGAATACTCAATATTTAAGATTGAAAAATTGCACGTAGGGCCCCCACCTCATTTTTATTTTCTTTTATTTAATTTTTACATTTCATTGAACCTACAGTACCAGTCTGGGATCTGGAGACATTTAAACATATGGCTACAGCTTTAGCCTTAACTTGTACCACATCTACATGCAAATCTCTCCAGGCTCTTGTTTTGTACTCTCTGTTCATGGACTCTTTTTGTCTACATTGATCATCAATCCCTCTAACACCAAGTAAATTATTTATATCTTTATTTAACGTTAAGTTATGCCTGCTGATCTGAGGAAGTATTTAGGGAGAAAATCGGTGGGGTTTTTGCTGTTTTTTTAAACCATAAATTACATGCCAGTGACAGATCTATCTCTGGACAATTAACTACATGGAAATCATATTGTATTGTGTAGTATGTGTCACACTTTTATTTTGCTGTTCATTTCTGTGTGATCATTCTCAGAGTGAACAATAATAATAAAAAAAGATAAAAAATAAAAATAAAAAAATAAACGGACGACCACTAGATGCTTACTTGAATGGTTACGAGAAGCACAGAGGCCTCTGAATAAGAGGCGGGATGTGGGATGGGGCACTCAAGAAACATCTTCATTTCTTGCCAAATCCAGATCATGAAATTTTGGTCATTTAAATTCATGCTTCTAATTCACAGTGGAATAAGTAAAGTGTGAAAGCAGTGATTTCTGAAATATTATACCCAGCTCTCAGATGCTCAGAATCTATTTCAAAGGGAGTGAACATTTGGAAGGGTGAGAATCCTCAGAAATGAAGCTTACTTATTTACACTCAACAAAATAAATCATAGCTGCCCAAAGGCAAGAGGCTACCCACATACTCCCAGTCTTCCATGTGTGCAGGGACAAACCCGACATGCTCATGGACAGCTTCTTCTCAAGGACCTGGCTTTCAGTGGGTAGAAATTGTCCATTTCTTTCTTTTTATTCTTTTTGGTATAGATGTCAATAATCATGTGATGTCCTTGATCTTTTATTTTGCCATTGATATTATGTAATTATTTCCTTTTCAAAGTCATTAAAAGAAATCTACAGTCCCTTTCTTTGATGTATTGAGGAAAGATAAGTTGATATCGGAGCAAAATGAAAAAAACTGTGAAAGGTTTTTCCTGGCTTTGTCACTAACATTTATGAGACTTAAGAAACTGAAAAGGGCAGAATAATTCTTAAAAATAAGTTTATATTAGTGTTGATTCTATTCAGTCGACAAAATTATTTGGAAAATTCAGGAAAAGAACAATGTTAAAATTATTGTTGGTTGTATTCCAAATAAAAAGCAAGAGAGTGAGCACAACTTTAAAAAGGTAGCAATGAAAATGTAAAGTCTTTTTTTCCCTGTTCCTTCTCTACTCTCTCCTTCATACTCTCTGGGCTTTCTCTATTTTCTTTTTTTCTTCTCATTCCTTATTATTTTCTTTTTAGGTTTGCCATTTTCCATAAAGGGTTTGAAGCAGCTTTCCAAATTAAAAAATATGAACTATGTATACTTATGTGTTTATAAAATAAATGTAATAATTATTCAAAAGTGAAAATATAAGGAGCCAGAAATGAATTTAGTATATAATGTGTGTGTTGTCGTAGCTACTACATTTACAGAAGAAGGAACACAAATCTGGCTTTGAAATTTCCAGCAGCCAATATGAAAAATGCCCCACTGTTATTTATATACTTCTCAATGTTTCTAGGGCAGGATTTCTCAGCCTTGGCATTATTATTTTAAGCCAGGTAATTCTTTGTTATAGTGTCCTGTTGAATTGTAGGACGTTTAGCAACATTCCTGGCTTCTACCTGGTAGAAGCCAGAAACCCATGTGTCCCCTCAGTTGTGACTACCAAAAATGTCTTTAGAAATTGCCAGGTAACCCCCAGGGCACAATCCCCCTACCACCTCACATTGTGAACCACTGCAGTAGAAGAATGGCAAACAAATTACAACACTTGGGAAAAGCTCAACTAGTCCAAATACAACTTATTGCATTTGAATTTTTTGAATATTTTAGAAAATTTTACATG
Organism: Cynopterus sphinx; assembly: GCA_030015415.1. Classification (NCBI taxonomy): domain Eukaryota; kingdom Metazoa; phylum Chordata; class Mammalia; order Chiroptera; family Pteropodidae; genus Cynopterus; species Cynopterus sphinx. The sequence goes on along the minus strand of CM057391.1, from coordinate 15,901,545 downwards.
GTAGAAGTTCAATACCTTTAAAGCTAAAACATTCTTGTAGGTCTTAGCTGATTTATTACAATAGAAATCTTTGATTCTGCAAATACAATTAGAATCTGTTTTTTAATCATATTTTTCAGTTTTTACATTTTGATTATACTAGAGTAAAAATCAATATGGATTAAAAATTCACACCCTTTATTCCTGTGTGCTGATACTAATTCCATTAATTGAATAACTTCTCTGGATTTCATATGCATAACTGCTCAACAGTAGCTTCTATGTCAGTGGTTTTCAGCATTGCCTAAGTTAATACAGGCAAAGAGCTTTGCACAGTGGTCACGTCTTAACAAGTGTAATTATGCAATGATAATTAAAATTATTGTCGCTATTGTTTGTAAATAATAAAGAACCAAACTTTAGAGAGTAGGGAATATATCATAATAAAACTGAAAACCTGAAGTATTTATATTGGTTTTCTATTACTTTCTCTATTTCCTGAATTTCATTCTGCCATTACTTTGAGTGAATGAGATCGCATTTCTCCCATTCATGTTCCATAAGTTATGTTTGATTTAAGCAGGGCTTATCCTTTATTCTCTTTCACTAATAGTAAGTGGGATTGCAACATGACATTCTTCTTTTGGATGTGCATAGTATTATCTGGTGGCAAAGTTTTTACGAATATATGTAGCTAGTACTTTTTTGGTTTTTACTCTTCACCTATTACACTTCCTCTGTGTTTCTATAGAGCAAACATCTTCATAATTATTTCAGGAGCCTCAGATAATGACTCATGAATGATTACTGTGTGCTTCTGAATTGCAGGACTTTTTCCCTACCTCTCCTATTCTCTTCTTTGCTGGGTGTTTGTTTGTTTGTTAGTTTGTTTGTTTGTTTGTTTGAATCGATGAGTCCTGATGACCTCTGCTCATTATTCTGAGGTTTTCACATTGCCAGTTGCTCTGAATTCTCTGAGGGATGTAACGAAGTGGAAAACATGCCTCTCTCCCTCTGTAATTTTTAAAATTGATATCAAAGTGTTCTACTTCAATCTCATTTTTTTACATATTTTAAAACATTTCACCTATTTCAGTTTTAATGGCAAACTTCTTTATCTCTTTACCCCTTCATACCCTACCAAATAGATGTGTGTCTCTGAGAGTGTGGACTAGGAGGATCTCAGTGCCAGACTGTACTGTCATCAGAATTGCACTTCCTTCCCTGATGACTAAATCTTCCTTATGGGCCAAGCTTGTATAATTCTTAATTCTAAAGCATATTTCTGCCCCATCTCACCACATTTGCTTAGTTCCTCGCACAGAAAGACTTTTTGTGAGATAGCCTCACCTAACATTTCTGATCCCCAGTTTTGGATATGTGTTAGGTCCAGACCTTCCTACATATTTATAAAGTATATTAAGCTTTTGGGGGATTATTTCCAGATTAATAGATTTTAATTCTGGCAATAAAACAAAACTTCTGTGAGCAGTTACTTAGTGGACTACTAAAGCTGCCTTTGTGTTTTTACATTAGTTACATTGTCAAAAATGTTTGAAAGTTGAAAGCAGAGTTTTTTAGAATAACATATAAGCAAAGCTTGGTAGACATTCCTGATGAATTCTGAGGTGTTCTGTAGTTGCATGTTACCACATTAATTTCAAAATATGATTATACATCACTAGCCGCATATGCAGCAAATCCTTGGGACTTTCTACCCAGGATCCTGGCTGGATTTTTTTTCCTGTAATCCAGCAAAGTAAGTTTCTGACCTTAAAATTGAGACATAAAATTACCCATGCTCACATATCTGTGCAATAAATATGCTTTCTTTTTTTCCTCCTCATTATCTTTTCTGCAATTAATAATAGTATATCAGTCTCTTCAAATTTTAATAGCCTCCTTTCAGTTTTAAAATTCTGTCTTTAAAATCAACTTATTGTTGAATGCAGTCTGTTTAAGTAATTACTCAGTCTCTCCCAAGATGGTACTTGGGTATTTGAAGGAAGGATAGAGTTCTTATGGGATCCTTGGGTATTCATGCTGTCCTCTGTATATTCAGGTTTCCATGGCAACCTCCTGGTCCTCCTGATTGTTCTTGATCTTCAGCATTTCAAGCTGAGGTCAGCAGCTGATTTTCTCCTAGTTTCTAATTTCACTGCAAAGTGGTGCTTGGTAAGGTTCCAGGCTCCAGCAGCCTCACCTTGGCTCTCCTTGGCACTGGGGTCCCCCTGAGCTTCTCCTGTGGACTCCATTTGACCCCAGTTCCATCAGAGGCTCTTTCATAGTACATCCTTGGATAATTATGGAAGTCGAAGCTTCCATTGGTACCACACAGGATACGAGAGTATCTTAGGAATGCTTTCGTCTGACCTTCCATTTACTTTTCACACGCCCCCATAGTCTTTTTATGTGGTGTTTACACTTTATTGTAGACATAGACTGCAAAAGTCTCAAGTGTAAATTAAGAGCAAAGACTTGCTTATTTTGTCAGTTTCCCTAACACATTTTTCTCTTTCTGGGATTTACTCATTTATCATTCTCTGCTTCCCTTGCTTCTGTTTCACCTCAATCATTTACCTTTCTTCAGTCTCTCAGGAACAGAGAGATGACTTTTGGCTTTTTAGTTCTCTCATCATATTTTATCTATAGCCTAGGTCAGCTAGCCCTGTGCCTGGTTTTCATATATAGAAAGAGTACTGTCTCTGAACTATTATTAGAAGCAAGGATAGCATTGTCTTGATGCTGTCAGTAACATAGGACCATAATCTGAGACCACCAGCCTTAATGTAAAGGACTTTACATTAAGCCATGTAAAGGACTTTGGAGGAAAAAAATCTGTTTCACCACAAAATCTGAAGCAAAAGCCCTATTTCAGATGTCAATTTCTTTATAGTTTTTTCATTTCAGTCCTAATCTTCCTTTCATCTCATGTATCGCTGACCCCTAATGTACTGTACATGTATGAGTGTATGTGTATGCAACAGTCTTTCTCTCTGTTTCTCTCATATCAGACAAAACATGAATCAGTAGACAAACAAAGGAGAAGTAAATGTGCAGAGAAGGGGAAAATATAAAAGCACATTGGCTTTTTATAAATTATAATAGTTTTGATTTTAAGAATTTGCCTTGAGTGTCTTAACAACTTTAGCAAGGTCTTAGTAATCAGCTAGTATAGTCAGCAGAATTGCTTTCTGCTCCACTGCCATTTCTTTCCCCTTTCTTTCCTGGCTTAATCTATTACAATTTACATTATTTTCCATGTCCACAGCCAACTCTGTGCCACTCTTTTAATCTACTTTTAGCTTCCAAACACCAGAGCACCTGTCTTCGTACAGTTCTTAGCCCTTCTGGTCTCTATTTCCACTATTATTGTATTGCCATCTCAGCTCTTTAATTTTATTTACATATATTCATCTGAATGGAATCCTTCCTGCTCTTTTTAATTTCTTTTTAGTCCCTCATCATCCTCTTTCATGGCAGGAACCACAATCAATTGATGGAGTCAACTATCCTCTCTTACCTAGAGTTGATTTCTACTGTCAGGAGGTCTTGCAGCAGTTGAAATCAGAGCTCTGGTATCAAGGGTTCCTTCTTGATTCTTTCACTAATACAGGGATGGGTTTTTGGCAGTCTCTACAACCAGTACGGGAGACCTAAGCAGAGGAGAAATACTTTTGTCATTAAAAATGTCAGAGAGTAGATTTGAGAATCTCTCCTAGTGACAAGTATTATTCTAGGGAGAGTTCATGAACCATGTATTGCCCCTCACTTTTTTAAACTGTTGGAGCTGTTATTAAACTGTAATATGGAAAATACATATGAGTATCTTTTGGTAGCTAATTTTGATAGCCAATACCCTGAAACACCATTTGGAATACAATGTCTTTGGAAAATATGCTTGAAAATTGATTTATAAACAAGCTTTTTGGATATAACCTTGCTGTGACCTCAATTGTGTCCCCTTAAAATTCATATGTTGAAGTCCTAACTCTAGATGTGATTGAATTTGATAGGGCTTTTAGAAGGTAATTAAGGTTAAATAAGGTCATAAGGGTAGGGTCCTAATTTGATAGAATTTACAGCCTAGTAACAGGAAGAGAGACAGATGTGTCTCTCTTTACATGCACTCAGCAAGGAAAGGCCATGTGAGTACATAGAGAAGATGCAGTAAAATGCGAGCCAGGAAGAGAATTAAACCAGAATTTTGGAGACCTAACTGGCTGGCAACCTGATCTTGGACTTCCTAGCCTCCAGAACTGTAAGAAATTTTTGCTGTTTAAGCCACTCATTCTATGGTATTTTGTTATGGTAGCTTGATCTAAGACAGACCTGTTCATACCTTCAGAATTAAATACAATTATCCATTTATGAATAGATTGTATCCACAAAACTTGACCATTATTGCCATTTAGTTATAAACTAAATGTATATAAAACATAGATTGAAGTAGTATTTACATAAATGCTCTTTATGTTTAAATAAGTAAATAAATGGATGATAAATCTCATAGATTCCTAAAGAGAACCTGTTTAGGGATAAACCTAAACTTTATATGTGGACAAAATCTCAAGCATCCATGGAGTGTCTGTGTACCCAACACTTATTCAATCAGTAACTATATCCTTATTAGAAATGGTATCCACATACTGTAACTCAGTGCCCGTTACATTAGATACTCAGCAAATGTTAGTTGAATTAAAATATATATATGTGTATATGTGTGTGTATGTGTGTATATATATATGTATGTGTGTATGTGTGTGTGTGTATATATGTATATATGTATATATATATGTATTTATGTGTGTGTGTGTATATATACATATATACATACATACACACACACACACACACACACACACACATATATGTATAAAATCTTGAGTAGTAGAGGTTTATGTGCCAAAATTGGTGTCGCAGACACATAGACAAGAAGGTAGATGTCAGACAAAGTTATTTGTGGCTGCCTAATGCTCCTTAAACAGACATTGTTCTCAGCTATTGTAGTACTTTTCTAATCAAGTATACTGTTTATAACTTTTTGGAAGGAACTTTTCTACTGCCTTTTTTTTTTTAATAAAAAAACTTACAGTATATTCCAATATCAAGTAAAAAGGGGTTAGGGATTTTATGTGCTTTGAGTTACCCATTAAGTCACTTTTTAGGATTTATTGATTTGTTTTATGTTTGCTATGTTTGCTTGCCTTCCAATAATTTTATATCTGATTAATGAAGACTTTCAATGAAACCTATAGCTCTGTAATGGTTGAAAATTGGTTAGAAACTATGTAATGCAATGTAAATGTTGATTTTTATTTCTCCACTTAAGCAACCTTCTTCCTCAAGGATATATTCACGTAAGCTCAAATAACTACTTTTAATTGTCCAGTAAAACAATTAGAATTTCAATGTAGAAGGCAGATGATTACGTTCCAATGTCCACTTGCTGATTCCCTCACTGTCTAGCCTACAGTGCTGACCATGATGGTGTTGATTATGACATGGCTGAATGTTCATAGGAAGCAAAGGTTATTTCAGGAGTGTGGCAAAAAGACATGAGTTGTGGTGGTCAGAGGTCTATGTGAGATTCCTTGGACCAGCTGCGTAGCCTCTCTAAGCCACAGCGTGCCCATTCAGTAAACACTTAGATCTCTGCTCTGTGCTAGGCATTACAAAATGGGTGTAACAGTAGCTGAAATAGTAGAAGCTAACATTTTCTTAGCACTTACCTATTTAATATTCACCAAAGTCATAAGCTGATGGTACTCTAAATTAAAGTTGCCATTTCACAGGTAAGGGAACCAAGGCACAGAGACATTATTCATTAATTGCCCACTGTCATTCAGGTTTCAGTGGTAAAACCATACTTTCTCTCAGAGAGTTTAGTTTCACTATGCTGTTATTGAGCTCTTAATTTTCTATTTATGTATTTATTCATAGTTCTCATGTTCAATTTTTCATTATTCTCGACTCGTGACAATGCTTAGGAAACTACTTAGTGCATAGTGAATGTTATTGTTATTTGTTGTATTTGTTTCATGTCATTAGGCCTCTTTAATTCTTCTTTTAAAGCAAATCTTTGTTTCTTTGACCTATTTGAGAAGTCACAAAAATTTTATTATATTTCATAGTGCTTGAAATAATTTGTGTCCCAAAATTAAAGACTTCTGTCATTTGATAGGTTATTTTATGTATTATGAAATCTTTTATACCTAAAAGTATATAATATATATGATAATTATAAACCACTACTATTACCTGCACTTTTCTTGTTCTTGTTATATATGTTCTCTTATTACATGCGTGACAAAGAGTAAACAGAATTTTATAAAGGTAAATCTAAGATATTGGTTCATGCTTTGTTCTCTAGTGTAGAAGCAGCCATGTATTTTAAGGCCTCTCTAATTTTAATAATACTAAGACTATTGTATGAAATGTTAGCAATTTTAACATTCTACTTTGAAAATAAAATTGTTCATTGCAATTGAACATCATGAATGTTTTAAGTGTGAGGACCACACACTCCTTCCATTAAGTCAGAGAACCTAAACTGGCTTTGCTACTTCCTACTCACTGACTGCTGCTGCTACCTGCCTAATAATTGTCTTTGGCTCTTTGTAAACCTGTAGCCAGAAAGGTGTTTGAATTTTCCCCCTCTAGCATTTACAAATCCAATTTTTATGTATAGCTAAGTGCTCTTAGCATTTACTCTATCTGCTGTGGGGGCCTGGCTTCTAGCAGGCCTGTAACTACGCCAGATCTAGCCTATGTAATGCTGTTTGTAATGAGAAATCTAAACAGGGAATGGCAGTGAGGCATGGCAGGAATGTGTTTCCATTGGAGAAGTCAGCGTAGAGAAAAAATATAAGCAAAGCTGTGTCCAGAAGGCCTTTTCAGCTGGCCAAGACGGAAGACTAATGTTATTGTACATAGACTGTTACCCTGCCAGCCCTTCCTCACGAATTTGCTTTCTCTCTCTTTTCCCCTCGCCTCACTCCCCTCCCCCCTTCCCTCTTTCATCTGTTCCTTCTCCTTCTCTTTCTCCCTCTCTCTTTCTGCGGGCTCTGCCGACTGTTTGCTCAGGTGGACAGTGACACCATTTGGAATGAGCTGCACTCGTCCGGTGCTGCACGCATGGCTGTTGGCTGTGTCATCGAGCTGGCTTCCAAAGTGGCCTCAGGAGAGCTGAAGGTGAGGTCTGGGTTGCATTAAGTGTGGGAAATCCAGAGAAGAAGCTGAAACAGAGATGTTGTTGTTTGGGAATTGTGGGGAGTGTGGTGTGGTAATAAAAGGAAAGGGGCCGAGGGAAGAGGGTAGGGAAATGGCCACGAAGGTGTGATAATAACTGGTCTGTAGGTAGGTAGCAGCTGATCCTGCTTGCAGGGCCTGCCTCCCCTTGGGGGAACTCTGCGGTCAGGGCACACTGGTGTGTTTTTAAGAGCAAAGAAATGGTGAGTAAAGCCATGGTCCAGGTTAAAAATACCCAATATATACATATCTGTCATGCCCTCCTGGGATTCTCTTTTGAAGCGATTTAAAAAAATATGATTACTGAGTACTATGTAGAAGCTCAGAATACCACCCAGAGAGAAGGGGGGCTGGGGGAGAAAGGTAAATACCAGACGGGAAGGATTGGGAGGAAGAAGGAAATTGTTGATTAGAAGGGTAATGATCCAGAATATGTTTTTCCACGAAAGAACTTCAAAAATGAGCTACACTTTATTGTTCTTTTCTTTTTACGATCTCTTCTTTTCTACATCATATGAAAAGAACAATGTCCAAATGCAGCGTTTCCCAGTCTAAACAATTTATAAAAGCCAGAGACCTGACAGACGATGACATTTTATTTGGTATTTTAACAGTGCCATTTAAAGGTATGCCATGTGCATCTTGAATGCAGTTGCCCAGTAAACTTTGTTAATGCTAATGTTGCTTTTTAATGCTCTAGTTTACACACTTCACAATGAAATCTGGGTGGTTATTGATTTGATATTCTTAGCAATTGTCGGGCTTAAGGGAAATATATTGTGATCAACAACATACTGTGAGTTTTGTTCATATAAAATAAAGTCCAATTAGCATTGTTTTTCTTAAGTCTAATGAATTTTATTCAATGCCACTTCTGATTAAAAAATGAAGATTAGGAATGTATATTTTATAATGTACTGTCTATTACAAAAATCTTTGCTCTATCTCTTTAAGAAGTTGGAATGTATAGAAATATAATTATGATAATGTGGGCTATATTGAAAAAATATATATATATGCCTTATGTAAAGTTGACATGATCAATTTCAGGAAATTAATTGCTCATCTCGGGATTTACAAGGCCATTAATGTGGTGTTAACTACTCAGTCTTTATCTTTGGTAATGAGCTATTGAAGAGAAAAGGACTCAGCCTTATAGAGATGTTTTGGCTGCTTCCTCGTAGCAATTTAGCAATAATTGTTTATGTCACTTGTAGCACTGGAATAGATTGACTTTTTAACAGAATGATATTTGAATATTTTTGAAAATTTTTAAATTTCTTCAATTAAATAAATAAATAAAAAGAATGATATTTGAGGGTCTCATTTTCAGAAGAATTCAAACAAATAGCCGAGATGCAATGTTACAGGTTTTAAAACATTGTCCTGGCATCGACCCACTTCATAAAAAAATGATTATGTTAACATTCACAGTTTCTAATTATTTGACTTTTTGGAAGTTTAATCAATAATTCAGAAACTGTCTCAAGTAGAATGCCCATATAAACACTCCAAATCACCCTCATTAGCACAGAATGCAGAATTGCCAAAAGTATACATTGAAAGTGTTGAACAGAAGTCTAATTCCATTCTTAGGAGGTAGTCATTTAAAATGGCCAATTACAAACAAAGTGGCAACAACATAAACTACGCACATGCTGACCTCCAGATGTACTAACACTGGGTATTTATCCTAAGATTAAGAATTCATACAAATGCTTTTTCTCCCCTTGGTTGAGAAATCAGCAGGTATGGTTGGTTAAAAAAGAAAAGAGATAGAGAAAGAGCCAGCCTAAGAATCAAGAAATCTTAGTCCAGGCTCCACAAATTAAATGCTGTGTCATTTGTGACACATCACTTCACTTCTTTGGGCCCCAGTTTCTTGTTCTGCAGGATCAGCAGGGTGAAATTGATAATGTTGAAGGTCAAGTATGGTGCTGACATTCTAAGCTATTTGCCAATGAAAAGGGGATCTGATTCTCAATTATACACACTATGGCATACCAAGTAGTAGATATTCCAAAACTAATTTCAACTTATTTTGGTGAGTATTCCAGATTTTGCAGCTGATCTATCTTTCTGATTGCTAAGCCCAAAATAAAAGCCCAAGACAGGCAGGATCATAACAAAGGCAGTGGTGCTGACAGGCCAAGAGACTGAACCCATCAGTTGCTAGTAATTTGGAGAGACCTATGGGAATGCTGTTTGGGAAATGTAACGGTTACAAATGATTTGTGGCCACAGTGGAGAATTGAGGTCCAGAGCCATGTGGCCATGTTTACAGACCTCTAGCTAATCAAAAATGCTACTCAGTGTCTACCTGTCCCAGATGACAATATGACCTGCTGGGCAGGAGCATTAACACTTATGTTTGTGGAGTCACTTCATTAGATCTATGAAGAAAATAGGGAAGCTTATTTAAGGACATTGGTAAGTTATCCTCTGATAAGAGATGTAAAAGGAGAAAATTTTAGTGTTTCATTTCTTGTTTTCTGCATTACACTCAGTCTCACATGTTCTACCCCATTCAAAAGGTAAATCAATAGCTTAATAAAACAACATTCGCGCATTATAATACTGCATTTTGTGAGACTCTATTAATTTTGCTTGGTAAAAGAGAATTAAGAGCTCTTTTTCACATAGGATGGGCTCAGGTGGAATGCTGAATTGAGACATGACAGACAGCTGGAGACACTGAACTCATAGAGGATAGGGACCTAGGAGATAAGAAATGTGCACAAAAACAGGACAATACCAAAGATAAATTTGATTACTCAGAATTTTTACTTGATGTTGAACTTGATCGTGACCACTTCCCTAACTTTTGACTTTTCTTCACCTGGGGGTACTGATGGACTGAAGGAACTAGAAGGAACCAGGCACGAGGAGTAGGTCTCGTGTTGATTCTTAAGAAAATTGTGTGTAGTAATCTATTTCAAAAAATTGGTATATTCTTGGTACAGAATGGACATGCTCTTTGGAGTTCATTAGAAATAATGGGGGCTTTTAAGTTTTCTGGTTTTTTAATAAGCTTTTTAAAAAAAATCCACACAGGTGGAAATTCCTCAAATGTACTATTTATCAGATTCTGATACAAATGTTTTAAAATGGTGAAATTTTTGATGTATTAGAAACTATAATTGGAAGAATAGTTATCTTAAAGTGGTTTTATTTTCCTATAGTACATTTTTAAAAATATATCTGAAAATAGAAATGTTTCTAAAAGATGAGCATTTTTTCAAGTTACAAATGGTTCAATACTTGGTTCAATGACGGTGTAAAATATCATGCTGTAGGCCTTAAAAACATACAATTTTTATTTTTTAATTATACTTCTATAAAGTTGGGGAAAAATGGTTCAACACTTACCAAGTTTTACTATAGGGATTCATTTCAGTGCTATTTTTTGGTAATGTTACAATGCCATGAAGAAAAAGTAAAAATTGCTTTAGCTGTCTGAAAATTTTTTTGTCAAAAAAAAAAAAAAAACCTCCTGATTATCTAAACATGGGTGAATTTTTTAATATTTGAATGGGTATTGTGATGTCATGTTGTCAATAATACCTGTTTTTCATTGAGAACCTCCTATAAGCTGGTAGTTTGCATGTAATTTGCCATTATCCTCACACTGTCCTTTGAGGTTAAGTACTACCAATAGAATATAAGCTTGGAGACATGAAGTAACTTTCTAAGATCTTGCACACAGTTTAATAACTGTCCAAGCCTACAACAATCCGTTTTCTTTCATCTGTTCTAGAAATAATTTCTTGTAGAGTTAGCACAAATATGTAAGAAAAAAGGGTGAAAGTGACATTTTTCAAATGGTCTAGATTCTCTTTTTTATTATTATAAAACATTTGATACATACAAAAAAATAATAAGTTACATTAATATCTTATGGAGCACAATAATAAAATAAACACCTTCGAGCCCTTCATTTAACTTAAGAAGTAGTGCTTTGTTAACACTAATTGAAGTTCTTTCAGTCCTTATCTCATTCCTCTCTTTTTGACCCAGGAATAATTATTAATCTCTAGTATTTTAAAACTTATTTCTTTCTCTTTAATAATTTTAACCATATGTTTTAGAACATTATAAGAATTGAATCTTACTGAATATATGATTCCTCAAATTTCTTTGCCCCCACTTAAAATCATGTTATGAAGATTTATCCACAGAAATTTATATAGCTGTGATTCATGCATTTTTATTGCTATAAAGTGTTCCCTTGTACATCATAGTTTGTTTATTTATCCTTCTGTTGGATATTTTAGTTGTTTTCAGATTTTATTCTTTTGAACAATGCTGCTATGAACACTTTTGAATATGTTTGTCATTTTACTATGGTACAACTATGAATAAACCAGCAAGCTCGTAGGCTAGAAACAGTAAATTTCAGTAAGTAATGCAAAGTAGAATTCCAAAGTCATTTTGCCACAATGATATCAGCAAAAAATGGCAGTTTAAAACTCTGAAAATTATTTTTTTTATAAAATCAATGACAAAAGTGACAAAAATTTGTCAGGATTAATTTTTTTAACTCTGAAATTAACCAAAAACTTGCAACAATTCAATAAATGTGTATTCAAAACAAAACTGGCCAAATCTGGGTAAAATCAGTGAGCTTTGTGATGTTTAACTCACCCTATTCTCATCTTACTCTTTCCAGTTCCATAGAGCCTTAAAAATAAAAACATGCATTCTCACTGAAAACCAATAATTTAGCAGTCTCCAGAGGGGGCGCAATTGGGCTGAAACTTCTTCAAAGCCTCATTTTTCTGAATACACAGAGAATTATCATTATTTGGCCCTTCTGGTGCTTCAGTATAAGACCCCATATGCAAGGCTATCTTTATTTGATCTGACTTGGGGTTCACCAAATGTGAAAAGCCTTTTCCCCAGAAGCATTTGTTGAAAAGGATTAAAGGCCGTGGATTAATTTCATGGCTGCCTAAAGTAGTGAATAACAGTGGAAAAATCAATAGAGTACTCAAAAACTTGAAAGGAAAAACTGGAGAATGAGATGTGTATAAGAGTTCTGAAATGTTCCACCAGATTTCTAGGTATCTAGAAGACCACATGTATGATACCCACTCAGCGAAGACAGGTGAAGAAGACCCTAAGCTCTTATCTCAAACTGACTTTGAGGCTCTACTCCAACAGGAGGTGAAGGCCCAGGTGGAGTTGTCAGCTGCCTGGCTGAATATTGAAAGCGTGTCCAATACATACCCAGAGGGCTCCCTAAAAAAGTCTAGGGATGATTGATTCCAGTCATTTAAGGAACTCTGTCCAATCATTAACTAATCACTAAATTAAACCAAACAAAGACTTCTGTGCCACACTCAACGCAGATTACAAATTTTATAGAATTAGTTCAGGAAAGCCAATAGACAGATGACAAACCCTGTGAAGGGGTGAAAATCTGATTTCCAAAATTGCCATATTGCTTTGTTTAGAATGTCCAGTTTTCAATATAAAATTGAGACATGTAAGGAAACACATGAATCCACATGAAAAAATAAAGAGTACCAGCAAAAGTAACTGCATAAATAAATATAAAATATAATTGTATTTTTTGTTCTCGACTTTTTCTCCTCTCAGATTAAAAGACAACTGTGTAAAACAATAGCTGTAAATATGTGTTGATGGCACATCGTTCATAAAGATGTAAGTTTTGAGACAATAACAGCACAAAGGAGGTTGTTAGGAATGGAGATTTAGAACAGCAAAACAAAGTTTTGGGATACTATTGAAATGTGGTTCATTTCTGAACTAGATTGTTAAAAGTTAAAATGTCAATTATAATACACTGAACAACCAGTTAGAAAATAGCTAAAAATACATAGTAAAGGAAATGAAATTGGCACACTAAAGCAGAAGTCCCCAGCCCCCTGGGCCTCGGAATTATATGGTCCATGGCCTACTAGGAACTGGGCTGCACAGCAAGAGGTGAGCATCAGGAAAGTGAATGAAGCTTCATCTGTATTTGCAGCTGCTCCCCAGTGCTAGCATCACTGCCTCAGCTCCACCTCAGATCCTCAGGAATTAGATTCTCATAGAAGCAGTGGTCCCTAGTGCCAAAAAGGTTGGGGACCGCTGCTCTAGAGAATACCTATTTAATTTAAAAAAAAAAGGCATAATAGAAGAACAGAGGAACAACAGCAACAACAACAATAAAAAAAAAAATACCAAAATCATTGTGCCAATTTCAAATCCCACCAGCTGCACATAAAAATTTCCGATGCTCTGCATTCTTGCCTATATTTACCACTTTTATATTTTTAAATGTTTGCCAGTCTTGTGGGTATAAACTGTCCCCTAATAATGAATATTTGTTCTCAGATATAGATAAATTTGTTATCTCCACCTTAAACCTTTTATTAATATTTAATAACTCTTAAGTAAAGCTTTTTGTGTGGCATTACTAGCTGTTTTTTCTCCTAGTATTTGCCTACTTCATTCACCATCTCTTTATTTGCAAACTTTCTCATTATATATTAGGTCTACCTCTTATAAATACCTCATGGCTGGATTTTGTTCTCTGATTTGACTGTTTTAACTGGGGAGTTCAATTCATTTTTATTTATTATGATTATTAGTATATACAAATATATTTCTATCATCATATCTTTTTTTATTATTTGTCATACAATTTGTGTGTCTCTTCCTTCACTCACCGCTTCCTTTGCTTTCAGTTAAATTTTTTTCTCAGTCTATGTCACCTGTAGTTTTTTTTTTACATATCTTATTTCTATTATTTTAGTAATTACTTTTTAAAATTTAACCTATTTAGTTAATCTTAAACTTAATCATTATCTTTATTCTCCTCACTAACAAAACAAGAACTTTAGAATGTTTTAAAGGAAATTATCCTGTCTGGATTTACATGCTCCATATTTTAGTTTTATCTTTAAAAAAAAATCATTAATAGTACATTTTTATACTGTTTTAAACCATCACTTTTTCTTTATACTTACCCACATACTTACCTTTTTTATTTTTTGTTCACCATTTATCTTTGTATTTGAAACCTCCATTGTGGGATTGTTTTTTTTCTTGCAGTACATTTTCTAAAAGTTTGTTTAATGATGGCTTCTCAATTTTTGTTTATGATATTTTTTTTGTCTTCATTCTTGAAAGATAGTCCTGTTAAGTACACAGTTCAAGGATGACAGTTTCTCTCAGCACTTTGAATATACTCCATCCTTCTCTGGTTTCCAGTTTTGATAAGAAAAATACCAATTCCCAATGTAATTATCACTCTTTGTGTTTTTTTCTCTCTGATTGCTTTTAATGTCTTTTTGTTTTTTTGTGTTCTATATTTTGCTTACCATGTGTCTAATAGTGGATTTCACTGATTCAAAATTGTTTAAAATATATTTTAGCAAAATTAAAATTTAATACACTCCTGTGATGATACTTTGTGATAAGTCACCCACATTAGACTGAAAATTAACCTTGCTGATTTCCATTATTAATTATTAATTTCTAAAATAATAATTACATAATAAGCACTTATTATGTACCAGGAACTACTATAAATACTGAAAATACCAAGACAGGGAAATTAGCTGCCCTCATGGAGAAGGATAAATAGATAAACAAATACAAATTCAGGTAAAAATATATGCTATGGATAAAAATTAAAGTGTGAGAAAAAAAAGTAAAGCATGAGAGAGAGTTATCAGGAGACTTAGGGATAGGGCTAGTTCTGTTAACTTAGGTTGTCAGGAAGACCTTCCAGATAGGGAGAGATTTGAGTTGAATGAAATAAGGGAAGAATAATGTAGAAATATGGGAAAAAATATTCCATACGGGAAAAAAAAATAATACATAATGTTTTTTATAGGGTAGAATAAATAAGTCTTGATAGGTTTAAGGAACAGCACAAAGGCTTGTGTCTGGATCTGAGTTATCTGCAGAGCGGCTAATAGGAATTGATGTTAGAGAGTCGACAGCCAGATAATGGGATATATACACACCACACACACACACACACACACACACACACACACACACATTATACAGAAAATTATTTCATATTTTGCCACCAATTTGACCTTTCTTAAAATGTTATACTGTTGTTTGTACTCAAATTGTACAACAAATAAGATATAGAATAGAATATTTGTGTTGATTCCACTTTCAGTCAAGGTCTCAGACTGAAGACAATGAATGTTAATGCACTATAGACACTACTTGAAGAAATTCATTAAAAGATAGTTAAATAAGCCTCTGATTATCTTCCCTAATCTAGTTTATAAAACAAAAGACTGGATAGTAGTTCTGTGCTTGATGAAAGATTCTTTAAAAGTACTTTGTGAATTTTGATTATTCTTCTCTGTTCCTCCGCTTTTCCCCAGCCTAAGCCAAATATGTAGGAGATTGAGGTGTCCAAAGAAATCATTTATGCCTGCAAATGGGAGGAGTTGCTTTTCAGTCCTCAGCCTGATGTATGCTGACTTGCAGAAATTTGTAGGATCACTCTAGACTAGTACCAGGGTGTGGCATTAGAGAGTTCACTGGACTGCAGCCCTGCTGACATCTCAAGTTTAGCCCAGTGAGACCTGTACAGTTACCTTGCTGAATAAGATATTGGCAGAATTTGTTTCCATGTGGTTGGAGGACTAAGGTCTCTATTTCCTGGCTAACTGTCAGGGGGCCACTCTTCGCTCCTAGAGGCCTCTCTTTATTCTTTGAACATAGCCCCTGCATCTCAGAGCCAGCAAGAGGACATGGAACCCTTCTCAAGATTTCATTTTTTTCTGACCATTTTCTGTTATTGCATCTCTTTGACCACAGCAGAGAAAGGTTCTCACCTTTTTAGCATGTGTATGATTTGAACAGGGCCACCTATATAAAGCTGGCTACGCTTTTGTCTCAGGATCTTTGATCTTAATCATATCTGCAAAGGCTCTTTGGACATTTAAGGTAACATTTGCAGATTCTGGGGATTAGGGCATGTATATCCTTTGGGGGACTTCTGCCTACCACAGGTACTCAAAATTCAAAGAAGATTACTTTAATATTCTCACTCTTAATGGCTGTAAACTGTTTAGTAATCGCTTGAGTTATTTCAATTTTAGATAATATAATTTATTCTTTAATCAAGATATAATGCACATTGAATAGAATATACAGGTTTTCAAGGGTATGTCTTTTAACAAATATCTATACCTAGCTACCACCACAAGTTATAAAATATTTAAATCACCCCAGGAAGTTCCATCATGCCCCTTGGTAGCTGTTCTCCAGCTCAGATAAACACTGATCTGATTTTTTTCAATCACCTAATTTTTCCTGTTACAGAACTTTATGTATATGGCAATATGCAGTGTGAAGACTTTTTTCTTTGTGTTTTTTTCACTTTGTATAATGTGTTTGAGATATGTCCATGCTATTGCATGTATCATTTAGCTTGTTAACCTTTAAATCTCAGTTGTGTTCTATTTTATGAACATCGTGTAGTTGTTGGACAACATCGTGTAGTTGTTGGACAACAATAGTTTTGAACTATTGTAAATAAAGCTGCTTTATTTATATAAAGTATAAAGATACTTGTCTAAGTCTGTTTTTGGACACATATTTTTATTCTTCATGGATAAATGCCAAGGACATAGATCATTATGTTATAGGTTAAGTGTATGGGTAGATTTATAAGAAAGTAACAAACTAGTTTCCAAATTACTATTTTATATATAGTTTTATCACCTCTCATTCCTGATAGTAGTAATCTGTGTCTTCTTTCTTTTTTGTGATCAGCCTGGCTAGAAGTTTATAAATTTTATTGATCTTCCCAAAGAATCTGCCTTTGTTTTTACTAATAGTTTTTAATTTTTTTCTTTTTTCTATTTCATTGACAATCTTTCTTATTTAATTTTTCTACTTACATTCAGATTCTTTTGCTCTTCCTTTTCTAGTTTTTTTTTAGGATAGAAGCTGAGGTCATAGACTTCAGACTTTTCTTTTTCTCTCAAATAGGCATTCAGTGCTATAAATTTATTATTATTTTTTAATAGAAATTATATGAGAGATATACCACATGATTTGAAATACATATACATAGTGGAATAGTTACTCACAGTCAAGCTAATTAACTCATCAATTTCCTCATTTACCTTTTTTTTTATGGTAAGAGCACCTAAAATTACTTTCTAAGCAAACTTTTGGTATTTGAAACAGTATTATTAACTGTTTCTAAATGCTACTTTGGCTGCATCCTACGAATATGGCGTATTATGTTTTCATTGCATTATGTTTTAGAAATATGTTACTTAGTGTCTCTTTGAAGATTTCTTTCCAGATATCTTTCTGTAATCAGTCATAAAATATGCTTCGTATGACTTGAATCATTTTCTATTTATTGAGACGATAACAGTATAATTCTCTTTACCTCCTCCTATAGTCTGTATTAATTGTACCATACATTTTACTCTTATACCTATTATAGATCTCTACAATGAATTATAATCATTTTTACTGTAATAGTTGAAAGTTTTGAAATAAGTTCACAGTTTGTGTGTGTGTGTGTGTGTGTGTGTGAGAGAGAGAGAGAGAGAGAGAGAGAGAGAGAGAGAGAGAGGTATGTAGACATGTGATATAAAGATAATTTATAAAATGTCTTTTATATTTGGCCACATATTTAATGCTCTAGTGCTCTGTATTCATGTGATGGTAGATCCAGGCTTCCATCTGGTATCATTTCCTTTTAGTCGGAAGAATTTCCGTCAACATTCTTTGTATTGTAGTTCTATTGGCAGGAAAGTCATCTTTTGTTTATAAGAAATTTTTTTCCTTTAATCTTTGAATGGTATCAATTGAAGTAGAATTCTGTGTTGAACAATATTTCAAACTTTAAAGATATCTTTCTAGTGTTATGTTCTTTAAAACTTTTTGATAAGGAAAAATCAGCTGTCATTCTTATCATTGAGCTCTTTAATGAATTAGTGAATCTTTTCTCTCTGTCTTTAAGACTTTTTATTTACCTTTTGTTTTTTTAGTAGTTTTGTAATTAGGTATGGTTTCTCTCTTTTCATCCTGCATGGAGTTCACTGAGCTTATTTCATCAGTGGCTTGTTATTTTTCCTAAAATTTGGAGAATGTTTAGTTAAGATTTCTTTAAATACTTTATTCTATCTTGTTCTCTATATTTTTTGTTTCTTAGAGTCCAATTACATTTATTCAGTCATTTCACACTATCCCAGTGGACACTGAGGATATATTATTATTCATTTTCTTGTCTTTTCTCTTCTCTGTACTTCTGCTTATATAATATCTCTTGATCTATTTTAAAGTTCATTGTTTTTGTCTTCTGTTGTATCCAAGTTGCCATTAATCCCATTTACATAAATTTTATTTCACACAGTGTGCTGTTTACTTTTAAAGTTCCTGTTTAGTTCTTCTTACATCGTCCAGATCTCTTTTAAAATTGTCCTTTTCTTCTCCATCATATTTTTCTTCACCATTTTTCCTTAAAGATTCTTTAAGATGTCTATAATAATTATTTAAAATCTTTACCTGACATTTCTAATATATGAGTCACTTGTCAGTATGTGTCTATTACCTTAATTTTTACTTGATTATGACTCTAATGTTTTCACTTCTTTGTATGTCTTGTAATATTTGATTATACACTAGGCATTGTGTTTAAAAACAAGGGTTTATTTTTCTGGGGTTTAATTCTTTAAAAATTTATTTATGTCCAAAGCTCTTCACTGATTTTAAAAAAAGAAACATTTTTTTTATTCATTCTATATTTTAGTGTTATTATTGCAGGACTGAGTTTTGTACATATTTTTTTCTTCTAAATCAAGTGTAGATCTCAAAAACATATTTTTGAGAATATGTCAAAGTCCTATTTCAAATTTTATCTCACATTCATAAGGAACAAATCCCATTGATTTGAATGGGGGCACATTGACTTATTTCGCTATTTCATCATTCAAATTAAATGAAGGAAAAGACAAATATGTTACTTATGTACGTGCTGTCTGCACATGCAGTGTGATTAGCTTTCTAAACTTCAGTGAAAGGGTGAAACTTTGGCTATATGTTTATTCTTATGGGAAACAACCTTGTTCTTTACCTTTTCACCTCTTATTATACCAAGTGCTCCAACTTTTTTCTGGAAACTTTTAAATTGGTCTGCTTATAAACTATTTTACACCTCTGAAAAATTACAAATATGAAAATACTTTAAAACTCTTAGGTTAAGTAAAAGGTGAGCCTATGCATTATTCAGATTCTTTGCTCAGGAACCAAGACCCGTTGACTACTTGGCCTGCCTGTGATGATCCCACTGCACAGTCTGCTTCAATCTAGGTTTTTATTCTGCCCATCTGTTTTTCTGATGGCTAATATTTCAATTTCTAGTTTGTAGTTTTAACTACATGCTCCATGGTAACTGGATCTGCCTATTTCCAGCCTTTTCATCTGGTTCTTGGCTTTGGACTGTCCAGATTTCATTACTTGTATGTAGGTTAGCTCATACTGACTAAAAATTGCTGCATCTGCTGTCAGAATGTAACTATGTACATCGCTCTTCCCTCTAAATCTTGCTGAGCTTTTCTTGGTCTCTGACACCTACTTTACATTCTTAGTCAAAGTCCTGATGATATTTTAGAAATAACTTAGATGGGAAAGAATGTTTCCTGAAATAAGTTTCAGTCTCAAATTTAGCATTTACTTACATTGTTTTTTACTATATTTTCACCTTGATTTTTAAAGTATAGAATAAATACTAAATAATAAAAAAATCTCCAAGCTAATTTATGTTTGTTTGTTTGTTTTATCTTTCGTAGCATTAAATTTGATACCTGCTGGTTTATGTATAATGCAGATGTTTTCTTTTCTTTTTGTTTTAATTTCTGCAAAAGACATTGTTTTGCTTTTTGATACCAGAGTCCAAATTACACATATCATACACACTTGGAGAATATAAGTATTTTACACCTTTGTAATTTTATATGACAGTAAATTTTATACCAACAAACACACACACACACACACACACACACACACACACACACACACACACGTGCGCGCGCGCACGCGCGAATTTGTAAAATGAAAAGTTTTGTCAGTTGAGTGTCCTTTCTACATGATGTTGTTATGCACATAATGCTACATAATTTAATTTTTTGGTGGAAATTTTTATTTAGTTGCCTACTTTTGGCTGAATCGACCAATTTAATTAATAGTTGGTTGCTATTCTTATTACAGTGTGCAGCCATGGAGAAATTAGAATTTAATGGAAGAAGAAATCTTATTGTTTGAGTATGAATAAAATGAGCAAAGTTAAAAATCATCTACCTAAAAACCCAGACACTTTGATGCTAGTTATAAAATATGCATTGCTAGTTATAAAATATACATTAATTTTTTTCTACTTTCACATATCTAATTGAGTAAATATATGTATGTACCAAAAGATACCAAGAATATTAGAACTACCATTGATTGAATGCAACTCTGCTGTAGTAAGATGTGAGTGTAATGACAATAGTGATCTTACCATGGCACATTTATTGATACAGTCTTCTTCCCCTAGTATTACCTATGTTCAGGTCTTGGTCATTACTATTATCTTATTATAATATTATACTCATAATTATTTTTATTATAATGTCATACAATGTGCTATTATCTTCACGGAAGATTATAATCATCAATCTTAAAAATGTTTTGTTCTGGTTCAAAAAAATTAAAAGCAAAACTCTTTTGCCCTACTTAATTATTTTTTCAGAACTTTTTCATACTGTGGCTCTTTTTACATGATGAAAAATACCTGCCTTTTCTGGTCACTGTGGTCCAAAAACCAGTCATGTTTTAAAAAGTTCAGGGAATTAAATTGTTGGCCCTTTTGTCAGCTGAAACCACTGATTGATAAACTAAACAAATTGCTTTCAGTGGGTTATTATTGCCTTACCAACCCACATCCTGATGATTCCCCCCCCTGCACTCACACACAACAAAAAACGTCTTCATAATGGATCCATTGTTTTTATTTTCATACAAGGCTCAACTTAAATTATGTGTAATATAAGCACCATAAAATGCCCTGTCATCTTTCCACCAGCATACTGGTTTTTCATGAATGTGTTTATTCCCATCTATAGCCACATCTTTGCCAGGCTCAGGGTTTTAGGCATTATGGGCCACAGATGCCAGGCTTCCTAAGAACTGTTTTCCAGTGCTGTCATCAAGCTCCTTCCTTCTGGATTCTTCAGGGAGAAGGGCTGGCAGCTGTGCATATGCTTTGGGGTTCACCATTTAGTTAAACTGCTAATGCTGGGCTCCTGTTTTCCTGGCTCCCTTGAGCTCACTCAAAGAAACAAGATGGTATTCCCATATGTCCCTTATTGTTTTCTTGGCAAATCTCCCTACTTCCTTTAACCTCCCAGATTCAAGTGAGAGACAAACTTTCTTTGTGAAATTTCTTTCCCTCAGAGGCTGTGATAAATAGCATTGATTCCGAAGCACACTGTCTTTTCCGAAAGTCTTTTTTTAGAGCTGAAGTTAACTGGTTTTAAATATTATGCATCCTAGTGAATTGTAGTTATAGGCAACCCAAAAGACTTGATTTACATGTCAAATTTTACAAATGGTTCAGATATCATTAGGTAATACCTGTTTACTGAGTGTTCTCAATACAGTATTTTATCCTTATATTCCTATTCAGTTCCTTCCTTTCAGGAAGAATCATAAAACTAGATTTCATATTTTTGATGTACAATTAACAATAAAGATATTATACAGTGTACCTTAAAGACTTGTAGAACTGAGCACAAATGAATAAAGTCTAGCACTTGTCAGTAGTATGTCCCTAAGAAAATACAATTTAATCCCCTCTCTCTTGCTCTAAAAGACTGGCACAGTACGGCAAACTATCTATTTATTTGTGATGATTAGTAGATGTAATGTATTTTTTTATTTCTAAATAAGATTTTTATTGCAAGAAATTAGTTGAAAAAGGAAATACTGTCCTTTCACATTATTGTTGGCATACTATAAACTGTGTGGAGCTATTTTTTGTTATAGATATTAATATAGCTGAAGAGGAAGACCTCAGAATACACCAGAGATTTGTAGTTACTGCTTCATAGGAACTTTGAATGAGAGTTGGTACAGTAGTTACCCCCTTTAAATGCAGTTTCGCTGTAATTGTAATTTCAGTTACTGGAAGTCAACTGTGGTCCAAAAATATTAAATGGAAAATTCCAGAAATAAACAATTTAGAAGTTTTAAGTGCCATTCTGAGTCGCATTGGTGATATCTCATGCATTCTGCTCTTTTCTGCCCAAGATGCAAAATCATCCTTTTGTCCAGCATATTCATACTGTATATGCTGCCTGCCCATTAGTCACTTACCAGCTGTCTCAGTTATTAAATCAGTTGTCCTGGTATTGCAATGCTTGTGTTCAAATTACCTTTATTTTTCTTAATAATTACCCTCAACCACAAGAGTAGTGATGCTGGCAATTTGGATACACCAAAGACAAGCCAGAGTATTTCCTTTAAGTGAAAAGGTGAATACAGTATGATAACATATTTTGAGAGACAGCGAGACAGAGAATAATTATTACAGTATATTGTTACAATTTTTCTATTTCATTATTATTTATTGTTAATCTCTTACTGCGCCTGATCTATAAATGGATTGTAAACATTATCATAAGTATATATGTATAAGAAAAACATAGTGTATATAGGGTTTTAGGCATTCAATGGAGTCTTAGAAGTGTCTCCTACAGATAAGGCATGTTGAACAAATGATTAGCTGTATCATATCCATAATGGTCAACTCAAGATTGAAAATTATTTGTCAGTTCATTAACATTATTGCTATGCTTGAGCTGTTCCCAAAAAGTGGACTCTGAGCCAGCTGTTTGTTGTACACAGTTTTTCCTACAAGGTAAAAACCTTGTAAGAAACCTGTTTAGAAGTGGGGGAAGCAAGGCAGGGTCTTCTATTTAATTACAGATTTTGAAAGCATTGTCTTTACCACTTTTCTGACTTCCTAACCTCTGTATAACTTAATGTAAAGAACCAAAAATTATTACTATATTTTTAAAAATATGTCAAACCAGCTAATGGATTCTTTATTTTCGTAAATCCTTTGATTTATCATTAGGTAAAAGACTTGTATACTTGGCAAGTACATTTATTGAGATATTAGAAAGGGCACTTAGAGCATACTGATTTGTTAGGAGATAAATTGTGCTATCCTAACATAGTCACATAAATTGCAGTTTCTGGCTTTCAGCCTTTATTTTTACTACATCAAATAGCTTATGCACCAGTTTACTTGATAATTATAGTTATTATTGAATATTAAAGTAGATTAAAATGTTTCCAACTATTTATGTTAAAAATCGGCTTATATGTAGGTAAAGAAATGTTGCTTAAAGGCATTTTTGAAATTGATAATGCATCAATATGAATCAGGAGTACCTGAGATTTTGGCTTCCAGTGAAATATTTCAAGCACATAAATCATTGCATATGACTTTCCAATTCAGCAAATGTATTGGGAGTAATAATTCAACCATCACATCTTTACTTGGGAATACATGCTGTAGAGTTTTTCCATGCTGTGCTTGTTTCTGATACATATTATTTCATTGAAGATTGATACTTTGGTACATTTAGAAATACTTTAGTGGTAATACTTAGGCATTGGGAAGTAATTACTGAGCTCTAAATTAGTAATGCACTAAAAGAGACATTTTAAAAACAATTTCAATCAACTGGTCTGATATGCTCAATTAGTCTTTAGACTGTAGGTAGTTATATATAAAATATTTTTCAGCAAAAGAGAGTTCTTTGTTTTTATTCTTTTAGCCTTCCAAAATAGAGTTACATTTTAAAAATTAAGTAAAAATACAATATTTGATTAGCTACTCCTAACAAAAAAATACAATCTCTTGTCAGTTTATAGATATCACATAGACTTTCTATACTGCACTGCAGTTATGTTTTTATAAAGAATAAATAAATCTAAATTAGTAAGCAGCTAACTGGACTACTGGGTATTACAAGTATTTAAAGCTCTGGTTCATTACTTAATATTTTTGAGAATATATAAATAACCTTTGCTTTTCTCTTTGGGATTCTGTATATATTGGCTGATTCTGTTATACAGTATATTCTTGATTTTCTATATCATTCTCATTGGTGGTGATTAGGCCCTATTTTTCATGATTTCTGAAACCTAAGTTATTTTAATAACTTGGATTTAGTAATGATTCTTGCTATCCATTGACTACCTGCTTGGCCATGGGGATGTTTGAGAAATAAACATGTACATTTCTGCTGTTCATGAAAACATGCAAATAAAATGCATGCAAATAAAATAATCAGATTATTTTATACTTTTCAAATTTTCACTTCCCATCAGTGTCGTGGCAATAAACTGAACGTATTCAGAGGAATTTGAACTTTGGTCAGTTAGAGTAAAAAAAATGAACCTTTAAAGTGGTTTTAGTGATGTGTTTACTGCTTGCCCTTTACTTTCTTAGGGAGGGTTTGACTGTGCATATAAGGAATGCACAAATAAATTTGACATTTTGATAAATTCGACCAGAAAATGGAAATTACATCAGGTAATGAAAACAGACTAGTTTAAAATAATTGAATTCCTTTCCCTCTCGTTCAAATTCGTTTTCACATATAGACAGAGTCCTCAATTCCCTTTCCCAGGTGTCATTTGACTATATGGGAAACAAATGATCTCCCACATTTTCCCATGTGATAATATCAGAGAATACACCCTATTTGTCAGGGAGAAACATACATAATAGTAGTCTAAACAATAACAACAACAAAATTGAGATGTAAGCATACTCAGTACTTGAAACATTGTTACTCTTATTGATGTTAAAACACTGCCAAAGATCTGTGATCAGTGCTGTTTATAACTGAGATAATTTAAAACTGGAAATGATGTTTTAAAAATCAATATTAAGATAAAAATTTCATCATTGTTAAATTAATATAAATTTACAGAAAAGTCCATTAACATGCATTTGCTTAACTAAATTGCTTAGTCTTCATGACTTTGTATAAAATACAAAGCAGAGTTTTTTCATGAAAGTAGAAAAAATTCAGAATTGTATGGAATTATATGGCATTTGTAGGTGTTACTTCTGCAGTCTGAAAGGCTCACAAATTAACATAGATTAAGTAGAGACATCAAACAGACTCGAAAGTCTGAGAAAACAATATTTTCACAAAATGAAAAGGATTATTATTACTATTAAATGAGAAAATAGTAAACTGAGCCACTGAATGTTTTATACAGGTTTTCTTATAGTTATCTTCTGTGATGCTAATAGATTATTAAGTTCTTTGAAAATACAGTACATTACTTATAAAGAAAGCTCATTTAAATATTTACCAAAGATATATATGTTCGTGAGCCAAGGAAAATCTTGATTCAAGTTATATCATATACAATAAATCTTTGTGCCAAACAATAAGGGGTACAGAAAAGTACAAAACAAATTCCTTGTCAAGAGGTCCAGAATCCATGGTAAAGGTCACATTTTTCTGTAAAAATAATAATGTCATTTTTAAAGCACTTTCCACAATAGTTTAGTGAATCAGACTTCATTAATCGTAAGGAATAGAATATTTTATTTTTCTAAGAAACCAAAATACTAGCAAGTCTAATAGGCAACCTCCCACAAAAAGTAGGCCTGCAAAAGCTGGGACCTTTGAGAGAAGGAAGAACTTGCAGCCAAGTTCAGAGTAAAGGAATGACCACAAACATAAAAGCCAGAGTAATATCTATGCATAAACTTATGTTATCATTCTTTACCAATCACTGGCTATATGCCAGGTACTATGTAAGTGTAAATAATAAAGTGGTGAACCGAATCATAAAGTGGTGACCCCACAGTGGGGAGTTGGGGTGTGGACGTCAATCATATAAATCACAAGAATCAAAAATAAGAGATAAATAATCCCTCTGGAAGATGTATTATTACAAACTAAGACACATTCTTAGAAGAAAGGTTTGGCAGCTCTTTAAGAGTATGACCAGAGGAACCTGGTAGTGACCTACCTAGGCTCGGGGATGGTTTCCCTGCAAAAGTGGCATTGGAGTTGAAATGGGCAAATAAGGAGGTGTTATCCAGGTAAAGGGAAGGGGGAGCAAAGTGCAAGACATCCTACACCGAACTAGGAGCATATACCAAGGCCTTTGAGTGGAGGAAACAAGGCACATTAGAGGAACCAAAAGGCCAGTATGGCTGGAGTGGAGAGAACAAAGTGGATGGTGGTATAAGGAGAAGCTGAAGAAGTGGGCAGAGGCCAGGTCCTGTAGTCTTAAACGCTTGTTTTTATTAAATGCACCTGTTCTTAGTAGCCAGCCTGTCTTGGCTAGAATCCCAGTACTGTTATTTTCTAGTTAGAAACCTCAAGCAAGTTCTTTAATCTTTTTGTGCCTCAATTTTCTCATTTATGAAATGGGATAATATTATCTGCCCTCAGATATTAGGAATAAATGAGTAACAAAATATTAGAGATTATTATTTATCATGTTATTACCTGCATATATTATTTTTATGTATTATGTATGTTGTAGCATTATCATATAATATTATTTGTTATTTTGTTTTGTTTTTACTAAGAAGAGAGACTTAAATATGTTTTTGTTCTGGTGCAACAATCCAATACAAGAAAAAACTGATGATACCAGAGAGAGCGGGGAGAACTGAGGGTGAGATGTCCTTGAATAAGTCTAAGGGGGTTTAATTAAGTACACAGAGGAATTAATTGCTCTTAGGTAAGATAAAGAACTGGTGGGAGTAGATGGGTAGATTTTATTATGGAAGGATGAAGAAATTCTATTCTAATTGCTTCTGTTTTCTTTATGAAATAAGAAGCAAAGTCATCAGCAAGGAGCAAAGAATGTGCAGGGTTAATGGGGATTTGAAGGAAGAGAAGTTAGAAAAGCTCATCTGAAAGATACTTCACAGATTCCTATAGCTAATAACCTATGAGATTTCATTTCTGTTTTGTTCCTTAATATAATCTCTATTTAGATAGGTATCACATACCAATATTTTCTAAAATTCTTTCTTTTATGCCATTGTTCATTCTTTTCCTCCTACCCAGAATACGTTTATGTTTTTTGCCTTTGTGAACACAACTCTTTCTCGAAGAACCATTAAAATCTACCTCTCATCTTTCTTTTCGTTTTATATTTTTTCACTGTAAAATAATGTTTGTTGTAAAACCATTTTTCATATAACTTATATGAATTTACAAGTTAAAAACCTGTATAATACTATCACTCAGAAATACCATACTGTGTGTTTTTAATACTTCTAAAATTTATAAATATTTCTGTTTCACTTAATACTTATACTAAGATTTTAATGACTGTCTAATATTCCATTGTATAGAAGTACTATAATTCATATAAATATTCTCATATTAGCAAATTTACATGATTTCCATTTTTTCCTATTGTAAACAAAACCTCTTTTACATAATTTCTTGTCTACACATTTAATAATACCTTTAGGGCAAAAATCCTCTAAGTAGATTTCTAATTGAAAGGGTATTTATAAATTTTTTTTTAAGGCTCTGGATATAGAGGTGGATTATTTTCCAGAAAGGCTATAATTTATCCTCCTATAAGCAGCATTTATGAGTATATAAGACAGAACTCCATTGTTAGCATGGAGAATTTTTTTAAATTCATATTTCCTGGGTAGAAAAATGTCTTCCCATTGGGCTATATGCACTGGATGTTAGCTATATCCTTTACCCATAAAACATAGTATTTTAAATTGAATTATAAAAGATCATTATTATTGTTATTCTAATTATGAAAGTTTGCTACATGCTGACCATACTGCCCTATATTTGTTGTTGTTTTTACCCCATTGTTTTCCTAATGGAATATATTACACCTTTCAGAATCCTTACTAAATTCTTCATTCTTAGAAGTCTCATGCTATAGTTTCACTCTACAATCTTAAAATTTCAATCATTTGTCTTATGTGGTTCATTAATAGTTTCTTTCATATTAATCTTTTATTGCCAGAGAGATAGTTCCTTAATAACAAGAGTAGGGAATATATTTATCACCACTCAGATATGTAATTGAGGTTGTGTTATTTGACTTCTAATTTGCTTCTAAGTTTACTATTATGTATATTCTTATCAAAATATATAACAAATTAACTTATTGTGTGTTAATTTACCATAACATTCTAGAAGAAGTTATGTATATTTGAAGTCTTAGGGAATAGATTATTTTTCTTGATATATTTATACTTATAGTGAGAGTTGGGGGGAAAATATCCCTGGGGTATATTTAAATTATTTCAAATCTTTTAGGATTGTATATTAAAGAAATCTGGTCTTTTGAGCATGTTACTTAAATCATAGTTAAATGAAAGATGGTGTGAACCATCTGATAAATTATTTTTTTCACATCATGCAACCCAACTTTTCTGATCATGTTGGCTTTGCAAGGATTTATAGTTCCCCGCCTTCATACTGGAGTTCCTTCAGCTTTCTGTGAAGCATTCCAACTAATCTGGAGGTTAAGGCATTCCTTGATCATGGATAGATCTGATTGCTACTCAGCCCTGGAATTCTTTATAAAATTCCAAAACGTGGGCTAGAAATTGACTTAGGGAATCCAATAAAGTTGCAAGTCTTGGCAGTCATCCAAACTAAATTTATAGACTGGAAGAAATATGGGCTTTCCATTGTTCTCTTTTTCACCTTTCTGGGGTTTCTTTTGTGTGTATGTGAGTGTGTGTGTGTGTAAATTTATCATTTTGCTGACATTGGAGTGGAAATAACTATTGAGGGAATCCAGCTAAAGAATTTTCACTTTGGGCCTTCCCTGGTCTTTCCGAACTTTGACCCAAACCTGCACCAAGAGTGAATTTCTTCTCCCTCTGTAGGATGTTGGTGTCATAAAATAAGTTGTTTTTGAAAATGAATCATGCTAGTAAAACAGCCGACGTGCACATTTGCCAGCTAGGTGCAATTCCCAAATCCCTGTTCTTCCCCTGGCTCTGTGGGAACTTTCTTTTTGAGGCACAATCTGAGAAAATATAATCAGTTATATCGTTTCTGTTCATTCTACGAAACGGTAACGGGGGTAAGAAAACAAGCTCTGACGCCTCTATAGACTCCAGTCTTTTTGTATGTGCCTGATGCTCTGTAGTACATGGAGATCCAAGGAGTTTTCCCACATCTGATCAATGAAAACGTGTCTTATTCTTACAGAATGGCTTTGCTGTTGTGAGGCCCCCAGGCCATCACGCTGAAGAATCCACAGCCATGTAAGTACCAGGGACTGTTGCCCATCTCCAAGCGCCACGGTTCCTGGCAGTCACCTGCCCCGTGCATGTCTCTGAAGCCTCTAATTGTTAGCAGATGGACTGAGAAATCTTGCAAGGTACTCCCAGAAGCAGATTTATGGCTTCAGAGATCATATAGCATTTTAAAAAATGCTCTGAACATTATTTATAATGGTTTTCCTGGCTGATTTGCTTTCTTATTTCTCTGTTCTTCTCTATTCCGCAGGGGGTTCTGCTTTTTTAATTCAGTTGCAATTACCGCCAAATACTTGAGAGACCAACTAAATATAAGCAAGATATTGATTGTAGATCTGGTATGTATTCCTGGCCAGAGCTGCATTTTCAGTGACTCTAGATAAAAGAGAGTGAATTTGTATTTCTCTGTTAGGTTGTCTTGCTTTCGCACTTGCAAACAACTGAAGGGTGCGTTTCCTTTGAATGTGGAAACTCATTAAATTCAGGATTGCAGTTCTGAAACCATAAACATTCACGTTTCACTTTCATGGTGTTAACTGCAATTTAATGAGAAGAAGGCGCAGATCAGGGCAACTTTTATGATCCTTAAATGAATTGATACTTCCACAGTTAAAATAACCCAACAGAACCTGAATTTACTTTTCCCTACAGAATATAGACTTTAAACAGTCAGATGTGCTGGAAAGAATGCTGTTGCTTTGGTAACCAATTGGCCACTTCCCCTGGTTAGCAATCATGTTGCTTGTTGTGCAACAGTGGTATTATTAAAACAAGTCAGCATGTCATTCTTTCTGAAAAGATCTCAGATCATGTGTGCCAGTTTGGGATGACTCCTGGCAGGGACCCTGAGTGATTAAAAGTCAGAGGGATTAGATTAGTTTTGCATTTTACCATGATGCATTCTTACACAATAGAGTTATAATTTGTTTAACAAATGGTTTGTTTAAATGCGGATGACACTTGGCATGTTGTCTATAGTATATTCATGAATAATGAGCTGGAGATCTGCCCAATACAAAAGGACCAACCCAGGAAAGGGCAAAAGAGAGCTGACTGGTGATTTATGAGCCCCGTTTTCGGTTTGCCTCCAGTTCACGAGGAGGTGTAATAGGTTGTCTGACAAAGCATAGACAGGAAATGAACCCTGGCATCCAACGCGAACCTGCTACATCTGCACTTAATTAATTTTTGCAGGTGATAAAAGATTTAAAGGCAAAATATGTTAAAAGTTTTTTTGAAGTGCAAGGCTTAATAGTCTAAATCTTGTTCATATCTGCACTCATAATTAAATCTTATTGAGAAGTCGTGGCCTCACCATCCAGCCCTCCGATTCAGTTAGGCAAGCACACCAAAGGGTTGAGAGAGCACAAACAAAGCCATGTGAAGAAATACTTAGTTAAGTTAAAAATGAAGATAAAAGGAATGAAAGACTGATAAACATTTGTAGTGCTTGGTAGCAATGGATGTTTTCCACATACTGTATTGTGTAGCCTTCGTGCAAACACTTCGGTGCTGAGAATATCGAAACCCATGTCTTTTCCAAAAGCGCTTAAGTTTCAGTGTAGGTCACAGTTCACCATTAAAGAAATGTGTTGAAGGCCTAGATATACTACAACAGCGAGGTCTTAAAACTTAACAAAAATGAGGACATCAGTACCTATTTTCCCATGTACATACAAAATGACATTTTAAATAATAATTATTGGCCTGCATATTTATCAGAGAATAAATTTCAAAAAATAATATGCTTCTAGTACTGTAAGTTCTGCTAAAAAGAAACTAAAAACTTGAACAAAGGATAGCAGATAAACATCACGTATTGAGGCAAAATTTTTCTATGCTTTCTAAATTTGTCTAAATTATGGGGGAAGAAGAATCTTTTCCTTAAGAGTCTTTTAGTATTACTTTCTGAAGAATATGCTCTGCTATTATTTTATGGTTCCATGAAGATAATCAATAACCAATGAGTCCCTCTGAAAACACATTTGTGATATCCAAACTCTAAAGTAATGAATTGTACAGTAGACTCGAAAGCTAAAATGCCTAGCTTGTGATAGATGGACACTTTGCACCTCACAGGATTTGTAAAGTTTTGTTTTTGTGCATTTATATAAGAATAAAAGACTACTGGAGATAATTCTATATGATTTATAAAATAAGTTGCTTGGTAGCTCCAAGGAGTGTCCCGTAAGCTTACTGGCCTTTGATTATGAATTTGCTCCACTATCCAATCATAAAGAACACTGATTTCCCAGCAGGCTATAGTAGAGAAGTTTTTGTTTCAGATTCTCTAAATATATGAAGATCTGTCCAAAGGGCTGCCTCTGAGATCACCACCAGCCCGCCTATTCTTGCTTTCAAGTCATCCAAATTCTGCAGCTGCAGGGATCCTTTGAGGAAATTCCCCTGTTTCTTCCAGCTGCCGAGAAGGAAGTTTTAAAGTGCCACGTGGCGCTGAGACATCCGTTCTCCCTGGCTGACAGGTCTGTTCTGCAAGTGAGCAAAGGAGAAGGAGTGAAGGACCTCCAGTAGCAAAGGACTTCATTCCTCTATATCCAAAGTCACTAATTTTAGCTAATCAGTGTGAGCTAGTTTCACAAATTCTCAGGCCAGCAAAAGGCAAGCTACTCCAGCAGCTAGTTTCATCATTTTTTTGTGCCTCCTAAATAGAGAGCCAGGGCTCTAACTCACCTTTTGAAGGCCACAGCCAAATTCAGAGGCATTGAGTATTTTAGACAGGAATGATTCTAGTTGATTTGTGGAGCTTATTCATTCCAGTTCTCTTTCTGGAGAAGATTCCAGGGACATTCAGGTTGGTGAGGAGAGGGAGCAGGTGCACTTGATTTCCAACTTGCAAGAGACTATTTTGTTCAGGGCATGAACCTGTTCTTGAAGTATGATTTGCCTGCATAACTCAGGGTAGCTTTTATTTAATGTGACTTTCAGGTGAAAATAACATGTTTTAGGCTTTCTTCGTCTAGAGCAAAATTTTCACTTTACATGTCAGATTTCGGGCATTTACATTTTTGGCCAAGCCCTAAACTCAATCAAAGAATTGTTGCAAGTGTTTACACTAAATAATTATAAATGATAATATTAGCTGGTAGGATATGTTATTTATTCAAAGCTATTTTAACATCATAGTGAAAACATATTGGTTCTAATTCCTTATAAAGAATAAATTTTTACAGGACATTTTTTGAGCAGTAAAACATTGAAATGATTTTCAGCATTTCTGAGCAAATCTTGTATACAAGGTCTATTTTGAGATGTTTAATGATTTAGTTAATTTCATTGTTATAATAATTTCTTATAACACCAGTGATATTCCTATATCTGTCTAGTGTATTTTGTTGTTAAGGAGAAAACATCCTCAGATCATACTTGAGCATTAAGTACTTTGTAAAAATATTTTGCAACAGAGAAAACTGAATAAATATATATATGTATATGTATAAATATGTACATGTATATATAAATATACACGTGTGTGTGTATATATATATTCTCAGTGTTATATTATAAGTTGTTGCCCAAAACAAAAGGCATATTTTGTCTTACTTTTATCTCTAAATAGCTTGTGAATATTTAATCAAGAATTATCTAAGTATTCTTAAATTGGATTTGTGTATTTTAATGAAAAATATCTGTTGAAATCTTATAGTGCTGTAGGCAAGACTATATTTTTTATTCAGAAATTTATGCAATAATAAGCATCCAACACATTTTTCAGGAATGAATGCTTTTATATCTAAGATAAATTATCATCTTTTATTTGACATTCTTAAATAAACTTTTACCACACTAAAGAAACAAATAATCAAGGCAATATTGTTTCTTTTTTTTTTCTGTTTTTCTCTTTTTTGGTTTTCAAAGTGTGGGTGCATTTAGGCCTAGAGCAAAATTTTCCTTACAATGCTGACTAAAAATTCCATCATGTAGTAGAAATGCAAACATTCCTTCTCTGTTGTTTTTCAAAGCATTCTGTTTGTCCATTCTCTAGGTATGCAGTAGCAATCTCTGAAGACACTGTGGCTTAAACTATTTCATTTTGTTCACGTAAAGGAAAATAGTTTTACTATCTTCTCCTTCCTTTCCTTTGAACATTCAGAAATCCAGGAATTGATATATTTTCAGCATGCTATTTTTTTTTCCTGATGAGTATGCCTTGAGCCAGAATAAATTTCTGGAATGATGCATATCTTCCCCTGTATTTTATGATTCCTTAATTGATTTTGGATGCATGTACTATATAAAAGGAAGAAAGGATTCATGTATGTCTACTCTAAAAGAAATGGGATAGCAAGCTTAGTGCAGGCTTTCAGGATCCACTAAAGGAAGTCTTTGGTGGTGTCTAATAAGGGAGTTCTCGGCTGGAGGTTGAAGCGGAGAAAAGTTATTTAAACTTCAATAATGACCACAAATCTCACTTCACAGGTATATTTGCTAAGAGAATCACAGAGATAATTAATGTAAGTGTCAGTTAACAGTATAATGGTTATGATAAGTTTGGCCTTTGGAATAAGAAGTGCATTCAAGATGCATCGTGCAACTTCTCTGTATAGTCAGTAAATTACTGAAACTCTCTGAGTCTCAGTTTACTTATTTTTAGATTAGGAAAAATTTCATATATATCATATAATTGTTAAATAAGCCATGCAAAGTATTTAATATAGTGATGTAGTGCCTGATGCAAAAACTATAGGAATCATTTTTGAAAATAGTGTTTTTTACTGATATAAAATAAAGTACAATATAAAGATATAGTTACAAATGACCAAAACTTTTTTTAACAGAACCTGGAAACCATATCTGTTACACATGGAGCAGTAATATATTGAAAACAAATATGAAACTTGTTCACTTTTAAGAATTATGTATTTTATTTTTGTTCAGAAGATATTAGAAAGTATATTAATTTAAATTCTTAACACTTGAGATCTTTTTTAACACACTTTAAAAACACTATTAGTGCATTTTCCCATTTTAAAAATAATTTTAGCAAATGTCTATATCATAGAAAAATAATTAAAAAAACGACCATTTTTACAAATATCTGAAGAATTTTTTTATTCATTAAAATGACACAAGGTTTTTTGTTTGTTGCGGGGAAGAGGTTGTGGTATGGGGAAGAAAAAAAGAGGGGAAAGTAGGCTAGAAAGAGAGCCATAATATAATATTAAAATTAGACAGATTGGACAAGATGCATAAAGCCCTTATGCCATCTTTCTGGTTTGGATGAAATGATTTAATAGCTAATGAGCTCATGCTCCTGTGTCTTTGACTTGCCATCACAATTTTACCAAAATAAAGTATGAAGTCCTTTTTGCATCTGGCATCTCTTTTGAAGTTATTCTAACTGCTGAGGGATTGCTAACTGAACTGAACACTTCAAGAAAGCCAATTTACTCAGCTGGTTGCAAAGCCTTTGACCTTAATGGTGGGACTTGGCAAATCAATGCATACATGTATGTTTAGTGTTCTGTCAAGAATTGCAAAAATGCTCTGTAAGCCATAGATCCTTCTGCAAAATTCTAGTTTGTAGTTTAAACATTAGTCTTTCTTCAGAGGCCAATGAGGCTAGTTAATTAAGCCTAAGGGGTTATGAACTGTTGGCAGTTAATAAGTCATAAAATTCCTCCATAAAACAGGATGCGAGATTCCATCACTGAAGCAAAGAGTACAAAGGGCCGGTGTATAAATATCTAATTGTACCAAAGGACTGGGCTTTCTCAATGACTGCTCATCTGGAGTCTCCAGGGCATGTTCGCTGTGGTTTCCTGATTTTTAGAAGCCAGTTTAAAAAATGAGTGCATTAAAGGGTAATTTGCCTGAAAGTTCAGGAAGTAAAGGGGGTGGTGTGGAAGCAAGCTGAAGGGGAGAGAGAAAGAAGACATAGTGAGAAGACAGAAAATGAGAAGGGAGGTGGGCTGGAAAGACAGGGAACTCAAAATCAGAAAAGTTGTCTCCACACAGAGTTAGACATGACTGTATTTGTCATCTGTTTTCTTTTCCCTGTAGGATGTTCACCATGGAAATGGTACACAGCAGGCCTTTTATGCTGACCCCAGCATCCTGTATATTTCACTCCATCGCTATGATGAAGGGAACTTTTTCCCTGGCAGTGGAGCCCCAAATGAGGTTCGGTTTATTTCTTTAGAGCCCCACTTTTATTTGTATCTTTCAGGTAATTGCATTGCATGATTACCCATAATTTTCTTGTCCTTTGCTGGTGTTTTAAATTACACGAGATTACTGAATTGTCCCACGGGAGCAAAAACCAGTGCAGAACAAGTGCATAACCCAGAGCACTAGTTGTCAAGCAAGGGTGGGCTGATTTGACATGTTGTTTGATGTTTATTTCAAGAGCTCACGTGTTTGTTTTCCTCTCTTCTTACTTTCTTCCTTGTGTACTCCCTCTACCTACTTTGCCATGGCTTTTCTCTCCCCAGGTTGGTACAGGCCTTGGAGAAGGATACAATATAAATATTGCCTGGACAGGTGGCCTTGATCCCCCTATGGGAGATATTGAGTATCTTGAAGCATTCAGGTTGGTACTTTTTTCTTTGAAAGTGGCAAATTAGAAAACAAATGTCCATGGGAACAATGCCAGATATAAAAGAGAAATGTAAATTTCTAAATGAGCTAAAGTGGCTAAAGGGACGATTCTGCCAAAGCTCAAAAAAAAAAAAAAAGTTTGATTTTAGGGACCTGAATATTGCTACAAAGCCAGTAAAAAACATATGTACAAAAAAAAGAAAGAAAGAAAAGAGAGAGAGAGAGAGAGGGAGAGAGAGAGAGAGAGAGAGAGAGAGAGAGAGAGGAAGGAAGGAAGGAAGGAAGGAAGGAAGGAAGGAAGGAAAAGAAAGAAAAGAAAAAAAGAAAAGAAAAAGGTATATAAAGATCTAGTTGTATCACTGGTGAGTATCTTACTCTATTCAGTAGGTTGCCTTTTCATTTTGTTGATGGTTTCCTTCATGGTACAAAAACTTTTTGTTTTCATGTAGTCCCATTTATTTATTTTTGCTTTTGTTGCCTTTGCCTGAGGAGACATATCCAAAAACATATTGGTAACAGAGATGTAGAAGACTTTACTACCTATATTTTCTTCTTGGTGTTATGATTTTGAGTCTTACATTTAAGTCTTCAGTATATTTTGAGGTTATTTTTGTATATAATATAAAAAAGTGGTCTAATTTCTTTTTCTTTTTTTTTTCTTTTTTTGCACATACCTGTTTAGTTTTCCCAACACCAGTTATTGAAAAAAAACTGTCTTTACCCTATTGTATATTCTTGCCTCCTTTGTCATAAATTAATTGACCATATAGGTGTAGGTTTATTTCTGGGTTCTCTATTCTGTTTCATTGATCTATGGGCCTATTTTTAAGTTGGTGCCTTGCTGTTTTGATTGGTATCATTTTGTTGTATAGTTTGATATCAGGTAGCATGGTACTTCCAAATTTTTTCTTCTTTCTCAAGATTGCTGTGGCTATTTGGGATCTTTTGTGGTTCAGTGTAAATTTTAAGATTATTGGTTCTAATTCTGTGAAAAATGCCATTGGTATTTTGATAGAGATTGTATTTTGATAGATTGCTTTGGGTAGTATGGACAGTTTAACAATGTTGATTCTATCCAGGGGCATGGTTTATGCATCCATTTATTTGAATCTTCTTCATTTTTTTTCTTCAGTATTTTATAGTTTTCTGAGTACTGGTCTTTTACCTCCTTGGTTAAATTTATTCCGAGATATCTTATTCTTTTTGATGCATAGGGAATATAGTGTAGTAATGTTGTAATAACTACATATGGTGTCAGATGGATATTAGACTTATTGGGATGATTACTTCATGAAGATATATAAATGTCTAATCACTATGCTGTACACTTGAAACTAATATGATATTGTATGTGAACTATAATTGAAAAATAAAAACAAATTTTAATTTAAAAGTTTATTTTGAAAAAATGTCTAATTTTAGGTAGATCTAGGCCTGCAGAAAATAAATAAATAAAAAGAGGAAAACAAAAAGATTTTATTATTAAGTAGTTCTGGAAAAGTCTGCTGTTAAAACATATGACATGATTGAGAATGGGC
Organism: Cynopterus sphinx; assembly: GCA_030015415.1. Lineage (NCBI taxonomy): Eukaryota > Metazoa > Chordata > Mammalia > Chiroptera > Pteropodidae > Cynopterus > Cynopterus sphinx. The sequence goes on along the minus strand of CM057391.1, from coordinate 15,863,910 downwards.
ATGAGCATATTAAATGGTCTGAGAAGTCCTTCACTACCTATTTAACTGTTGAACAGACATTTCCCAAATGGCATTGGAGTATACGATTCCTTTTGCTCATAGCACCACTTAGCATTCTTAGTTCTGAAGAGCTAGCTTACCTTTGAAATGTTGGTCTAAGCAGTCTCATTTCATGGTAGAGTAAATGACTTTTCCCTCTCATGATATGTGTATTTTCCTCTCACATTAAAACGTCAACTAATTAATTGGTTGTTTTCAGTTCCTCTACAACATATAGGCAATAATTGAAATCTACATTTATGTATAACATATTGCATTCTGCTTTTCTTTTCCCAATCAAGGAACTTTTAATTTAAACAAGAAATACAACGAATTAAAAGCTTTCTTTTTGGATATACTTTTTAAAAAATAGACATTTATTCTCTGGAATTAACAAGAAGTTTTTAGCCTTTGAGGAGGTCTCTGTTTTAAGAAAAAATACCAGATTGTGTCAATATGTGCTTCACTTGCAAGATTTTAGATTTTAACCTATTGGTAATGTATGATATTTTGAAAATTTTGTTTAGTACAAAGCAAAAACAAACAACTACATGATAGGAAACTTTAGAAGCATTATTTTCTGTAATTTAGAATTTATAAATTCCCAATGGTAAAATACTGTTGATTTTTTTAAAACTTAAGGATATAATAGGGCAATTTTTCAATAAGTACAGTTTGGGTGGGTTTCTGCTCTACTGTGTATCATGCATACTTCAATTTCTCATTTGAGGGTCACTTCTCATAGGCCCAGGAAAATAGGACCCAGGAAAATGATAGAAAATCACTGTTTTCAAGGAAATACATTAATAAATATATTGGGTTTAGTATTAGAATACTAAGGAAAATTCTACCCACATTTTAGATTTTATACTTTCAAAAAATGTATTCATATTTCTACACTTTACTGAAAAAAAGTAGCTGAAATATATTTATTTACTTTAAGATTTGAGTAGTCCAAGAAGATATTTTTTGTTAATTAGCAGTAAAAATAAAAATTACATTAAGAAACTATAGAGGTTTCAGTGTTTGAATTCTGTTTCAGTGTTATGAATTCTGTATGCAACCAAACAAACATTGTTACTATCTTAAAGGAAATCTAATGGTATAATAAACTTTAGTATTATATCACATATAAATTTGCCTGTTTGTACCAAGTTAATCTAGTAACTTACATGATAGACTAAGTTCTCAATATTCCTGTAGTATATGATCATATTCACTGATCTGCAATACAGAATTCTAAGTTTTTTTTTATGTTCATACTATTTGTGGTACTAGAACTTCACATAAAAATGGATCATGTTTTCATATTAGGAAAAGATAATTTATATTTCTTAACTATTGTTTTCACATGACAACGTGAGTGGTAGATGAGATTTTTTTTAAAGAATCTCTTTGCATACAATTTTATTAAATAATGTGAAAACAAATGTTAAATGTACATTATCAATTTTTTATTGAAACAATAAATGAATCAAGTACTCCTGAAAGTGACCAAATGTCCTCAAGAATGGCACCTTCTCTTTGCCTGAAATGTGGGACACTTTATACTCTCAAACTTTTCTAAATTTTTCGGTATAGTCACCATATTTAAGCTTAATAAGAGAAGCACCATTATTTCGCTAGGCTGTAGAAATATAAAATGTGGCTTTTAATGTTCCTGGTTATATAAAAATCACATTTGAACATAATAATTCTGAACTATACCATTTCTGTTTACCGTTCAATGTGTATGACTAGAAATACTCATGAATTTGTTATGGAGGAATTAAGTAAATCATGAATTCAAAAATTATTGATTGAACACATTATATGCCAGGCTCAGTGATGAGCACTTGGAATTCAGAATTGACTTGCTGTTAGCATGACAGAAGTGATACTGTTCTAGAGAACAGATGCCCTTAGACATAGAATAAAATGAGAAACTCTCTTTAAAGAGTTTCAGGAAAGGCTTCTTCAGTTATTGTTTGACCAGTGCTTTCAAGGACGAGTAGGAGTTTTCAAGGGCTAAGGGAGGTGGAGTAGCGGGGATTCATACTGGTCAGAGAGAATAGACTGAAAAAGATGGAGTCTTGAAGTGGTCTTGCTCTGTTGGCTCAATGCCATGAAGGTGCTATTGTGTGGCAGGAATGTGGATTATACTTCATAAAGTCTTTTTGCAGGCAAAGAATTGCCCTTCTAAAAATATAAATTCCTTTCTGACTTGAGGCTTTAATGAGATAGACTCAAATAATTTTTGTTGTATTATTATTTTATAAGCATATCCTTCTTAACATAAACTTTGTTTCCCAATATTGAAACTGGAGATCTTTCTGGCATTGGTGTGTGAGAGCAGGATATAAAGGTGGGGGAAAAAAATAGTGCCCTTTTTTCTGAACTTTTAATTGTTTCTGGACTGTGATACGTGTCTTTGAAGGGAAAGCCTCTCTCTGTGAAGCTGCATTTATAGTGGGATATAAAATGGTTGCTTATTTTACCAGCCAAAATTTGTCACATATATTGCCCTTGTGGTTTCTATTATATCTATGTCAAAAAAGAAAATTTTAGGCAAGCCAAACAGTTTTATGTTGGTTATAAGCTTTAAAGGTATTTGGAAAAAATATAATAGAATATCTAAATTAGTTCAGATTACTATTTCTTCGATGCACTTATTGTTCATCCTTGAAATATTGGAAGGATATACTTAAGATTTTTCAAAAGAGTTTTTATACATTCGGTAATATCAAATATCTTATGTTCAACCAAAATATATTTTCAAAGTTACCATTTTATAAAATAATTATGGCTATTTTTATTGAGGTCTTACATGCCAAGTCCTAGATTAGAAATTTTATAGACATTATGGCTAATTCTTAAGTGGTTTGTATGAACCACAGAACTACTAATTGGAAGAGCCATGATGTGAACTCAGTTTTTGGCTCTAAAAATCTTTGCTTTTTTTTTTTCATGCCACACTGCTACACTTTTTTGCTGTTCATGACTTAAAGGACTAAGGTGTAATAAAGCACACTGAATTTTACTGAAACGTAAGACTTAAGTCACACGTAAGACTTAAGACTTAAGCCTAGTACACATCGTGGCAAAGAGCTATTCAGTAACATGGGCTGAATGAGTCAGAGAATAGAGAAGGAAGGATGCTAACTACAAGAGAAGCATTGGCAACCCCTGGTATTAAGTGAGCCTAGCAAAAATCTGAAGTTGCTGCCTGGACCCTATTTCTTGGCCTCTCAAGGAGTATGATTTACAAAGAACTCTGAACACCCTTTCATTTGCTTATAACAATGTCAGACATCTTTTCATTCAACAAATAATTTTACTGAATGCCTGTTAAGTAGTCTGTGGTCCAGTCACTTCAAAATGTTGTTTCAATGATTCAGTCTTATCTGTAGTCCCTAGGTGAGTACTGGACACATAATTTTTCTAAAGATTAACTCTTTAAGAGTCTTGCAAATGCTAAAATCATTATTTATATAAGAACATTTAAATAGTTTTTGTAGAGTGGGCAAGAGACACTATGCAGTTCTAATTAAACCAAAGAGGAAAACCTCTCCAAGTATTTAAAAAAATAAATAGCAATTTCCACTTAGAAGTTAGGATATTAATAGTTTTTGAAATCATGCCTATTTTATTGAATTATTAAATGAGTAAATAATGATGATCCTTGTGTGACTTGTTAATATCAAAGAAGTACAAACCTTTTAAATTCTGAAGATTTTGATAATAACTGACTCATTTGGCATCCACTGAGGACTAGCTAAGAGAGTGGTATAAAGCTGTTGATCTGGGTTTCTTTGATCCAAACATGTTGTGATAGAAAAAGTCACAACTCCCCAAGCCCCAGTGGGTTATAGTCTGTAGCTGCCATGTTAATATTTGTTAAGGGTGAGGATTTCCAAAAGACAAAGGGACTAAAATATCAGCTTTTCGGGGATGTTTCCCTCAGGGGAGAATTCTGACCCAGGTGATTCCATTTCATTCAGGTTGTCCATATGCCAACTAATAAAGTGGATTTGAGTGAGTTGTCTAATCTCAAAAGTATCTAGTCAAAATTTTTTGTTAGTATTTTTATTGTAAACTGCCTATTATTTCTTTTCATTGACTTATAAAGTATCTGTACTTAACAAAAATGTTTCATGCTTATAAATGTAGCCTTTGCTAAAATACTTTGCCATATAACCACCTAGAATGTTTAAAGATTAGTATATGTGTTACATAGTCAAAACAGTTGAATCGGTTGAGCACATACAAATAGTCCAAACTACCTATATCTTTCTCCTTCTTTTGTTCATACTTGTTTGATTTAATGGTATAAGGAAATTTAAAATCTATTAGTACAAAACTGACTGGAAACTTGACTAGATGGCATATCTATTCTTCATCAGCCAAACTGTCAATTCTTTTCTAGATGCAGCATCTTTAAAATAGGAACCATGGCTTTCTATGATTTCTTCCCTGGTTATGGCAAAAATAAAAAAATATATTCATTTAACTTAAGAGCAGAGAATAGAATCCTACTGTCATGTTCACAGAGGAAGTATTTTTAGACAACTAGTCAATAATGGTCAGCCTGGAATTTTCTTAGAGTGGTTGGGTTTACCATGGAATGATGGTAGATAATTTTGGGCAGGACGCAGAAATAAGTGCAATATCCTATTTTATCTCTTTGTTATTGTATTGAGCATGTCATTATTACTGTATATAATTTTAGATCACTGACTTCTAAGCAGTCATCTCATATGTGTAGACTGAAACTGAGGTTACTAAAGTCTGCTTGAGAAATGAAATGGGACCATAGCAAATTTTTATGTTCTCTCTTATCAATAATGGCAACGGTAAATTTTGATGGTTGTTATTTTTTATCATATTTTAATATAATTCCATGCTGAGAGTATGGAAAGTAATGCCATTATAAAAATAATAACAATATAATGAAATAATAACATAGCAATATAGAACATTCATTGAGGACTTAACATTTGCTAGTTGCTCATTTCTTTTCATCTTTATAAGTTGTTGAGCTAAGTGTTCTGTTTCCAGATGAGAATACTAAGTCCTTTTGAATTTGGTTAGGTTTTCTGATGTCACACAGCTGGTAAATAGTGATCAGAAATTCAGTAGCAACAACTATGAGTGTGTAGACAGTAGTCCTTTGGCCCCAAGCTATAAAGTATAGTTCCTCTGTCAAGAATAGGGTGACAATACAATAATATAGTGAGAAATTATTTTCAAATGTATTTTAGTCTATCCAGCATTTGGCTTAGACCTATCTAAATTGGTGACACTATTTTCAAATTGAAACTAACTCTTAGACACTCACTACCCTTGTATCATAAAATAACTCCACATCACTTCTTTTAGTGCCTGTCCCTCATCTGACATACTAGGAGAAACTATCAAATGAAAACTCTTCCTTTTGATAACTTAAGACTATTGAAAATGAGAAATATACCTTTTTCCTTCTTTGTTAAAATAAATATTTTCTTATGTATATATTTAGAATTTTTGGAATGCATAAGTAATTGAACTTGAGAAATACCTAATTAAATTTTAATAGAATATAGAGTGATAAATGAGCTTTTAAATCCAGTTTTGAAATAAAAAATGATTTGTTGTCATCTAAAAATCATACTCAATACTGCAAAATGATTTGGGGTCTTATTTTCTCTATAAGAGCTGTGGTTGATGCTTCCCACTTTGAAATGGATTCTCAATTGTTAGTGACAACCAAATATATTATGCCCATGATAGTGTGTATTTTCCCAAGGAAGTCGAAGACATTTTGGGAAAGGGTGGAATTTCTTGAAACAATTTGCCAATATGAAATACTGTACATATCAAATTGGCCCTACTACCATCTTTCCCAGACCATTTATCATAGCTTACAAATCAAGTCCACATTTTCTTTTTCTGAAAGACTTGGCTAATAAAGAAGATATGGGCTTCAAATTCGAACTTGTCAATCAATCTTTGGAACAAAGCAGTTATGATTTTCATCTATTGATATTTTATTTCAGTGAAGAGCAATACATATGAATTTATTGCTGGTGTGATCTACAATTTTATCCGTTGCCCAGATTCTGTTCTTTATATTCAGCATGTAGAGATGTTTTAAGAAATTTTATCAGAACAGGTCAGAAGAAAAAGATCTGTAGGAATAAATTTTAGAAAGCTGTCAGCTCTATTGGCTCTTCAGTTTCAGCAATAAGTATACTTTAAGAACATTTTTTTCTCTTTCATCTGCGCAACATATTGTACCAATTTTCATCAAAAAATTACAATTTCTATAGGTGTGTGTCTCTAGATACCCTTAGAATTCTGCTCTTTGACCCTGGGAGTAAATTGATCTTATGCACACCTGTCTTCCTTGGGAAACTTGCAAACTTCATTTTTGAGCTGAGCATCAAAGAGATATGATATTATTAGAAAGTATAGAGCTCAGGTAAAAGTCCAGGAAGTATCTTGAAGTGCTTGAAGTTTCGAAAGGTAAATTATATTATCTGCAGTGAAGAAGTATTTAAAATAGTTCAAATGCTACAACATTGTTTTTACTGTTATTTTAAAAGGTCAGATCAACTATAAAAAATTTAAGACAACATTTTTCCCTTCTGACTTAGAACAGTTTAAAAGCCAAACATTTCCAGGAATTTGTGTAGCAATTATATAGTTTTCCAAATCATAAGGACTAATTAAAAGAGTAGCTATGTTCAATTAACTCTTTTTTCCTAGCAGTTCTCTCTAACATAGAAAGGAATTTGCGTGACTAGAAATGATTTGATCTTATTTTTAAGATGAAACAATGACTGTAAAACACTTGCCTTTCACAAAATCCTCCCAACATATGTGGAATACTCACAGATACCAGGAAATGAAAGCTTTCCATGAAATACTAGGCCAGAAGTAGCAGATCTTTTAGACTGTTAAGCAACTCAGATCAATTCATCTACTTAAGTCATCTCTTCTAGGAATAATGGAATCACTATTCAGTTAATTATGACATGATATAGCTAGAATGGAAGAAAAATGTAATTAAGAAACTATGCGATCATACTCTTTTTCCAGTTTTAGTGATTTTAAGATTATGCTTCATTTACTGGTAAGATCAAGCCAGATAAAAATCACTTTTCCTATGTCTCATTGAATAGCAATTTTTTAACCAAATTTCAGTTCCTTTAGGTCTTAGATGTGTTTTTTTTTTTGAAACTGAGTACCCCCCTCCCCATTTCCATGATTTTACACCTAAAGTTTACCAGAACTAAATTTATTGAGAGGACAAGTACTGTGAAAAAGGAGATATAATTTTTGTTTTAATATACCATAAACATAAATTTGTATCCCTCTTTTGATAACTAGATAAATATAATGTTTACTAATAAGAATTTACTAATTAACTTTTCCAGATAGAAAAATTGTTTTGGGGAAACTTCTATTCAACAGAAATTCTGTTCAGATGTTACTTCTGAGGTGCGGGGCTAAAGTTGATACCATTTATTGATAGGCAGAAATTTCAGAAACTAGGCCAAGTCTTTGCATGACATCAGACATCTGGATGATAGACTCAGTTTTTCGTGTTTCATCTCAGTGACTTGATGTCATGGAGACGAAAATGGTAAATCAACATCTGTTCCCATTTGTGCAGATATTTAAACTCCTCTGGCACTCTTCTAGAGGGGTGAGGGCTTGTCTTATATCTGTTATGCATCTGTCCATCTCTCTCATGGGCACCACAGTCCTGCATACTGGTTGCCTAAACATCTATTCCAAAGAGTGACATTGCTGTAGTAAAGCCACATGGGGGACAATGGGCTTATGAACTGCATAGCTTCTAATGACAAAGGCTTAGGAAAATAACTTTCTGGCCATTATAGTTCATATTTCATGATTTAATAAAGTGGGTGGGAGAAGAGGGAAGATGGATGATTTAGTCACTTTTCAATCTCAGCTGAACTTAAATCTACCTACATCTCAATTTGGGATATTTTGTATCCCAAACCAATTGTGAAAAGGCCATCAAGAAAATGGCATCTACATATTATCTTACCTATTAAAGAAAGATACATATTATTGCACTTGAAACAAAATATTGGTTCACCTGAGATGTGTATTTTTTGTTGGTTCTCGATTTCTTGCAATTAAAGCAATGTTGGAGTTACTGGAATGGACTGAATTTAAGAAACAAATGAGCATTTTTATTCAAACAGTAGTCAAAGGCAAAGAAATGAAGAGTTTATTTGCAATCCAGAGCAAGAATGGAGCAGGCATAGATTCATAATTTAAAAATTTTGTAGCCCGTAGAAAGCTTGGTCACTGTATCCTTTGTGCTGTTAGTTTTAGAAAACATTTCTTGGATATTAATGTTGCCACACTGGGCCTCTGGCTTTGCTTTGTATACCCAAGTTCTCTCCCTACAAGTTTCTGAAACTATTAATTCTATTTTATATTCTAGGCTTTCATAATTTAAAATACCATTGGAAAAATTATTTAGTGATGCCTTTCTCTCCAGTAAATATAATTACATCAAGTATCACAGTAGGTGAAAAAGGCAGGGACAGAAACAATAAAATCTGAATTGTGTCACATTTTACTGATTCAGTTAAAAATCATGTGAATTAAATCTTAAATTAAGAGAACAGAAGTCTTTCAATAATTTGTTAATATATTTCACTAAATAATTTATTGGGTTAGTTTTTTGGGGATATGACAATTGATAAAAATTAAATGATTATATCTGTAGAATCCAAATGAAAAATAATACAAAAGGACCACTCATCTGTTAGTTTACTAGTGTCAGCTTTTAAAATAACATTATTTTGTCTGTCTTCTAAAATAGGAATTATGTATACATGTATACGTCATCTCTATTATATATATAATACTTGACACAGTTCTCTAAATATGCTTTCAAGAAATTTGAATATCAGCAGATCATCCCATTGTCAGTGCTGAATAGGCAATCCTGTACCAATTTGAAGGGCTTATGAGGCCCAATTTAAAATTTTGTTGTTTTATAATAACTCTGGAAAAGGGTATTGTTCCTTGTAAAATACCCACATGTTCTCCTTTGGAATGGCTCCAGACTGTAACTGAACCACGAGGTTGCCCCCTGGTGCTTTATGTATTGTTTAATTGTTTGCCTTTGGTGGATGTTTTTATTAAAAGCCTATTATTTAGGATAAGACCAAAGTGTCATTTTAAGAACAACAGAAGCAGAGCTGTTCAGTCCCATAGTTCCTTTTCATAGGTGTGTTAGTGAACACTGGATGCAGCTAATGAGGCTGCTGACATTTTTTCTTGTAATACTTCAAAAAGAGCAACAATAACAACAAACAAAACCCTGGGTTTTTATTTTCCTCCAATAAAGCATGACTGGGCTGGCTAGGAGAGCGGTGAAGCTGGATGGCTGTGTCCAGGAAGGAAGAGAGGTGTCTGTGTGCTCTGTACGCTCACTCATTCTGTATGTTTTGGTCCAGAAGGAGCTAGCCTGGAGTGGTATGCACTTTGGCGCATTTAGCTGTATCAAGCCCAAAGTGCTTGGGGGGCAGGGAAGTTATGAGTGGGCTTTCCTGGGGTGTTTACTGAGTATACTTTAAAGAAGCTACAAAGAAAGTTCTTACTGTCTCTCCTTCCAGGCAATCCAACTGCAAGATAAGTATCATTCTGAAAGTCTCAGATCACTCTGCATATAAATTAGGTCTGGGAAAAGTTTGAATCCAGTATTTAATTCTAAACGTTCTACTTCTCCTGGAATATTTCCTTTTCTGAAGTGGCACCATCATATCACTCACTGTTATCTCAGAAGTTGGCTGTTGGAAGTGATTCACAGTGTTCTCTAGCAGGTCATTGCTACAAAAAGCAAGCAAGAATTCGATTAGTCTTCTTCCTAAGCTAGTCTTTGCGACTGTGACCCACCCTCAGGCAAAAAACTTGAAGGCAGTATACCTTGATACAATTTCTAGGACTTAAATGATCTCATTAAATTCCGATGCTAGATATCATTGACATTTGAGGAAATATGATTATTGACAAAATGTAAGCCTGTTATATACTATATCACTTCAAAAGGAGAAAGGCCATTAGGCCATAATTACATCAGAAACAGTATACACATTTGGCTGGTTTATAAACTGTCACTTTCAGAAGTATGAAGACGTATAAAAGTTTCCAAAGGCTCCATTATGACCCTATTTCTAACAGTATTCTCTGACAAACTAAATAAATTACTGCATATATTGGACCTTTGAGGCTTGGGGCAAAGAATGGAAAAATTATTTACCAAAGCTTGAAAATATTTAATCACTAGAGGCAGGGGGGCAACGGTGTTTTAATTAGCAGGTCCTCGGGCCATTGGCTGACTAGAGGCTTTCTCAAACAACCACACAAATGCACTGAATAGCTGTTTGCCAGCCTTAGGGTCAGGCCTGAGATGAAACAGATAAGATAATTGGCTCTAATGAAATCCAGAAGGCCTTGGCTTTCTTGTTTGAGCTTGGATTTGAAAAGTGCGTGTGGAAGTGAGGCTTAATTCAAACCAGAACTGAGCTAGGCCCGTTTCTCAGTGACTTTGATATTGTTTGAAGTTCTAAAAGTGTTCGCCACACCACTAGCCTGCTGGGCTGGGCCTCCCTGGTACCCTTAATTACTAAGCTTTATTGCTGACTTTACTACACAGGAAAGGGGCCATTATATGTTCCATCAACATCAGCTCTTCTCAGATTGGAGGAAAGGGCAGGGTTAAAGGCCACTGTAGGAAGGCAAAAACTTCACTTTGAGGTAGTCAGATCATTTACCAGTGTTGAATTTCACTGTTATGCACATACATTCCTTACAACACAGAAGCCCAATTTCCATTTTTTAAACAAGTGATTACTTTTCAAAATATTTTTGTTTGTGACTGTTCTTTTGCAGAGAGAGCATTTATTTTTAGGGTCTGAAATGATTGCACCTGATATATTGAAAAAAAAAATACACTTCCCAATTAATCATCACACTGGAAAGGTCTGGTTGGATTCTGTAATAAGGAGGATTATTAGTGATGCCCCTTTGAAGTAGAAATAAGTGAGGAACCCTCCTGTGGTGTTAGAGTTATCCTGACACCCCAGGAATAAAGACCCCTCAGGAGACTCTACAAAATTAAATCCTAGCTTCTAGAGTCCCTCACAAAGAGGTTACACAGAAGTGTTCCCAATTCAGTCCGAAGCTAAGAAATACAAATGAGGAACTCTCCTGCTTAGTGGTTGGCTGTAGTGTCACCAAAGAATTCATTTTTTTGAAATTCGCTGCTGTTCCTTTTTTGTCCAATTGGTAAAAAATGGATTATGCTTCTTAATGAGGTAATAATTATTCAGCCCTTAGCCCTCACCGATGAGACCTAAGTCATGCTGTGAAAGCCAAGAAACTTGAAGTCCAGACCTATTTCCTGCCCTATTTATCACCTCGTGGGTAAGAAAGTCATGAGTGATACCATCTGACTTGGCTCTCTTTGAAATAAAAAGTTAATTATTTTTGCATTATTTAAGTAAACTTGACATTAATATGTTCTAATTTCATGCCTGACCCTAGTGACCATTCATCTAATGCTCCTTTCTGAGTATTCTTAATCACCAGCTGGATTGGACACTAACTCTTCACAAGGATGTGTCCAGGCCTAAGTAACCATATGGAGGACCCAGGGAGATATGCGTTGGAAAGGCATAACTGAGCCTCCACTCTGTAACCTCTCCTAAGAGAAATTGAGGAGGCCTGATAGACTTTTGCCAGAGATGAACATGATGTCAGCTCACACCAGAAGAAGGAAGAGTCTTAGAAGAGTCAGCTAATTAAAAAAAAAGTTGATTTTTTGTTATGTTTTTTCTATTTGGCACTGCTATGGACTGAATGTGCTTCTCCAGAATTCATTTGTAAGTGTCCTAACCCCACAATGTGACAGTATTTGGAGATAGAGCCTGTGGAAGTAATTAGGGTTAGATGAGGTCACTAGGGCAGAGCCCTGTTCTAATGAGATTACTGTCCTAATAAGGAAAGACATCATAGCCCTCTCCCCACAGTGCCCCATGTGTGTGTGTATGCGTGCACCATATGAGTACATGACAAGGTGGTAGCTGTCTACAAGCCAGAAAGAGAGCCCTCATCAGCAACCATGTTGTCAGCCTGATCTCAGGCTCTCAAGCTCAAGAATTATGAGAAGATATTTCTGTTGTTTGAGACCCCAATCTATGGAATTTTGTTATGGCAGCCTGAGCAGAGTAAGACAGCCACCACAAAGACCTTTGGGAAACCAAACAACCCAATAATGTCTCTAAATTTAAGATACCTATAAAGTATTTCCAAACTACATTTTGCTAAACACTAGATAAAAGGGAGATTAATAAGTGTTTCTCAGGAATTAAATATATCCTGTGGTAAATCAGATCTCCTCTTGCAGATAAAATAATTTGTAAAAGCATATTAAAAACTAAGAATTTCAGTAGTAAGGTAATCTTAACATTATTTTGTTTCCTCAAATTATTTGAACATAGAATTCCCTACTTTTCTTAGTTGCTTTTCTCCAAAATAACTATAAATATCATGAAAACTAGCATTCTACAGGACAGAATTTGGAAAATTCATAATATATGATATATCAGTTTATCATTAAATAGATATGATAACATGAAAGTAAAATGCATATACCCTTAAGATCCTCATAATCTAATAAAAAGAAGCAATAAATTATTGTATAATATATCATATAATATTTTATTATCAAATAAACCAAGTACTTGGGTGACCCACATTCCACAGATTATCTTCTTCCTTTCCCACTGGTTGTATCTGGGTGGATCTTAGATAACAGAGTCAAAATGACAAAGAAAGAAGGAGAAACAGAATCAAGAAGAGAGGAAAGAGGAAAAAGAGGGTCAGTTTCCTTTGATATCACTATTAAATCATCCAGTGAATTTTTTTAGGGTAAAGTTACTGTCATTCAAAATTATAGCAAATTGGTGATATTTTACAGTCACTGTGTATATTTTGTTTCAGGTTAAATGTGTGCTCATATCTCTCAAACGCATTTTAGATTAGATATGACACATTAAAAACATGGATTTGTTTTTTTTAACTCTTACAATTAGCTACTTATTGCCAGGCAAACAAATAATTGGTTTTACGGGTAAATCCATTTGCGGACTTGCAAAGTTTTAAGACCTCATTTATTATTCATGACTATGTTTTGCTGAGAAAAAGAAAGAGAACTTAATTTGTTATGTCAGTTAAGTGAATATCCTTCATAATGATAAACCACACCCTGAAATAAGACAGTAAATGTTAAAATATATTTCTTTTCTTCATTAAACAGGAAAATTGCTTTGGGTAGTGCACCCTGTGGTGTCATGGTGTGCCAATGTCATTTTGTTTCCAAAGATAATATTTCTAGATGTACAGATGTTCTGAACTTTATTAAACCACAGCTGTGGTTATCATATATTTATTCAAAAGCTATCATGGCTATCAAAGCAATAAATCAGCAAGGTCCTTAGTCATTTGATTAAAATGCTTTTTCAATATTTTGCATGTATACGTACTCAACCAATGTCTTTAAGATGTCCATGTAACTTAAATTATGTGAGTCAAAGGGAGAAAAAAACGTGATAAAAACACATGAATAAGCAAAAAAATATATATTATTTATAGCAAAACATTCATATGTCATTATGACACATGAGATTTTATGATATTTAATAGATTCCAAAAGAGAGAGAGAGAAAATACTTTTCTTGAATGCTGAAAGAATGTAACCTTCCTTTGCTAAATTGGCCCTCATTCCAACATGCCTAGTACAGGATGTGCTTGGGATATCATAGCGTGGCTGGAAAGCACAGTGCTCCTCCGTGTGACACAGACTCCTATTTCTTGTTCTGCGAAGTGCAGAAGTGTGACAATTCTCCCAAAATGACAGTCGAGGGAAGAATTCCCTGGAATAAACCTACAGAATGCTTCCTTCCATGAATCATCAATAGATTTTTTTTTCTCCTGCCCAACATAATGAAGTGTCCTTCTTACCAAAGCTCAAAAGCTCTACATCTATTGAAATATTTTGCTTGTCCTCAAATATCCTTATAAATTGGACAAGGTACTTATCAAGATCATACAGGAAATTAGTGTCAGGGCTAGAACAAAAGCTTGGACGATCCCTCACCAATAATTCAAAATGGGAAACTGAATGCATTCCCAAGACAAATATGAATGGATTTAGAAATACACTGAGAAGAAACTAATTCTCCTGGTTGCAGTGCTTTAGTTTGCCCAGCAGTGGCTCACCTGCTCTCAGCAAATTTCCACCAGGAGGATCTGGGCTGCATGTCTGTCACGAATTCTCTGGTGCTTTGCTTTATTATTATCTCTTAGTAATTATTATTCTATATTGCCTTCCTAGGAAATTGCATCTTTAATTTTCAAAGAGTGTGCAAGAAAGGTTAAGACCTGGACTTATATAATTTTTCTGAAATGTGAATTGACATATTGATTTATATTACCTTATCCAATCAACTTTTAAAAATTCCATTAACGTTTAATGTCTAATTAGTTCTGTCTTTTAAAATACATTTATGAAAGCAAACCATTTTCCATTTTCTTTTACAAAAACATTAGTTCAGAGTTGGTTTCCTGAATGCTTAGATTCATTAGACTTTCTTTCCCTTTTATAATACAGGACCAACTACTCAGCAATGCCTTCTTCCCTTCTGGCAGGCCATTATGCCTGTGGGGGAAATACCATAGAAACTGAGGTTTATTGGAAACTTCTCCCCAGATAAAGTTTTCCTGAGATGGCTGCTGAGGGGTGCAGAAATGGCACAGCTCTGTTCTGACTGCCTGATCAGTGTCTCAGTTCAGCTTTTGGTGCTTGAGGTGTCTTTCATTAGTATGGATGTGCATAAAGCTCCCTGACAAGTAACTGAGCTACTGTAGGCTCTGTTCTGAGCTAGTTGCTGTGGAGCGGATTGCAGAAGTATCCAGCAGTCTCCCTGGAGAAGTATACAGTGCTGACTGGGAATGAAAATTACTGAGACAATTAGAGAATGAACAAAGCATGACATATTGACCGTGCAATCAGAGAACACAGGTAAAGGGAAGGGTCACTAATCCAAGCCTTATAGGTACCCTTGTCCCCTTCTGCAGGTATGCAGGAATGATTTCACACAGCACAGGTATGTTATCATTCCTCCTTGGGGTAGCCCCCGGCTTATGGGTCTCAGTCTGCTACACTTATAGGGACTCTCTTTCAGAGATATACAAAGGAAATAAATTAAAAATAGGTACAAGGCATTGTGAGTGAGAGACTCTGAAAATTAAGCTTCATTAGCTTTATGGTAAATACTCCTTGGTTAGTATAACCCTAATGCCTTGCATTGCCATTATTTGGAATGAAACAATGTACAACATATGTAATGAGCCTTCACTATAGTTAGGGGTGTGCTAGCTAGTGATGGGAAGCAGCAGAATTCTACAAGGGTGGAGGATTTCTTAGAGAAATTACACTGACAGGGAATGGTCTTGACATAAAAATTTAACTGGGAATACTTTTTTTCATCCTAGGGCACATGCCAAGGAGATCAAAGTAAAAGAATTTTTTTTCTTCTCTCTTTCCAGTGTATCTAAAGGTAATTAAAAAAAAAAAAAAAACCCAGAAAGGGTCCATCAAAGGAAAATAATGAAGTCAATTCAAACAAAACAAAACAAATCAAAGTGGGGTTGGGGAAAGCAACCATGTTCGCATGGGGAGCACACCCCTTCCTGCAGATTTTGGTGTGAAGCGTCTGCACCTGTTTGTGAACGTGTTCAAAATCTGGACTGAGGCAAGGCCCTGAGCTGGCCCGGCCCTGACTTCCCTCCTAAGGGATAGAGTTGCTTTAATTCAGTTCACATGTAGGGTGTTTCATCTTAACCAGAATGATTTATGTTAATGAAATGAAACAGAGAAAATACCCTTGACATCCTCGTCTCTTTTAAAAAATATCAAATAAATATGTCCAGGACTTTTGTATGATTATATTTATTAAAACAAATGGAAGACTTCAATACATTCCAGAATAAATTTGTAGGTGACCCTGGGTAGGGTTAAGTCCATTAGGGAAAGAAATGAGTTTTGGCGTGCCTTACCAATTCTGAAATTTCTAAACAGCCATTAAGATCAGATAATGGACATCAATTCTAAGGTAATTCATTCTGTGATTTAGAATTTTTTTTTGGTCTGGCTTCTGAAATTATGATCCCCCAAATCATTGACAAAATATATTCAGAGCCTCTTTATAAATCTGATACTAGGCTCCTTACTATATGTAATGGGAAATTCAGTATGTGTCATCTTTATCTCTAAAGTATCTCTTCAAAAATATTATAATTTAACAGTTTAGGTTCTAGTGTTTAATTGTTTTTAATAATTATAGAACTAGTCATATTAACAACTTACTAAGAAGGAGTCTTTTTTTCGACTCTTAGATTTTATTAATGTGGATTTGCTGTCTATACAACACAAATATGTAAATAATGTCCATGGAAGTTAGTCAAATGAATAGATTTAAGAAAAACAATTGTCTGGAACTTTTTTCAGAAATTACCTATCTGAAAAAAACACTAGACAAAGAACATGTCTGGTCATCTTAACTGCCAATTGAATTGTAATTTATCCAGCTGAATGTGACATTTAAAAACCCCAGAATTAACCAAGGAAAAAGTTTACTTGCTAGGAACATATTGACAATGTTTTAATTCTACTAGTACAACAATAATCTGTTTTTGGAAGACCATTTAAAGTCTAGATTAAGAAAGTAAAACTGAATAAAATTTATAGTTTTAAAAATATTTTTGTCCATTGCTATGAACAGATTTTACCAGATATGTACCAGAAATTTGCCTAGTGTGATGGAGCTATGGGTATTTATTTGTCAAGCATGTGAAGTGGCAGTTACCTGCCAATATGCAGGACAAGAAAATAAAATGAAAAGGAATTTTATAACACATTCCTGAGAAATGCTGAGCTCTTATCTGCTAGTTTATATATCATTGCACTGTCATATATTAGCAAATAAGAAATTGCATTTTTATTTTTGATATCTTAGATATAGATCTTAAGTAAAGGATATTCTTCTCGGGCTCATGATGATGGTGATTATAATGATGTTGATGTCTATATAGTGAGTACTGAGATTGTTATTGCATCTTCTAGCATAGAAAATAAGTCTGTAACACTTCAAGAGCATTATTTGTTTGACAGAAAAGGAGACCAAAAGAAGAGTCACTATGTGGGTAAAGAAAGTATAGATATAGCTAAGTGAGGGCCACTATAAGAAAATAGACAAAGGGAAATAAGGGTAGAGTACAAAGGCTTGAGTATGAAATGCTAAAAGAAAAAGTATGGAGGAAAATATAAAAAGTCTCAGAGAAGAGTAAATAATCAAATCATGGGTAATTTTTTTTTTTAAATAGGGACCAGGAGCCACTGCAGAAAGGAAAAAGAAAAAATAGTAAAATGCCATTATTTTTAATTCTTGATATAATTTATAAAAATTATAAATTATTGTGGTCATTGACATGATAGCT
Organism: Cynopterus sphinx; assembly: GCA_030015415.1. Lineage (NCBI taxonomy): Eukaryota > Metazoa > Chordata > Mammalia > Chiroptera > Pteropodidae > Cynopterus > Cynopterus sphinx. Next base: position 15,846,300 of record CM057391.1, on the reverse strand, counting down.
TTTATGGTCTGTGCATTTTGTCACTCACTACTCTTAGATCCCCAAAGAAGGCAATGTGCGTTGTGATTGGTCAGGTCTTCTGTTGTGATTGTTAAATATTTTGAATATTACAAAATTTTAAAATAATACTTTTATAGCATAATGGAAAACTGATACAATTGGTTGCTAAAGTGATTGGTGTCAGATTTCAGATGTAGATAGATGGAATTAACTAGAAGGGATCCTTTAATTCCACCGCACACTACTCTCCAACCAGAGTGTTCTGAAACCAGAGAAACAGTCCATGCCTCCCATCAGGCAGCCTGTGAATGGCAGAGCCTGGTTTCAAACAGATCGTCTAACTTTAAGTCCAGGGCTCTTTCAACTGGATTACATACAGCAAATTTTTCTATGTATACATCCCCAAAAGATCTACATTGCCCCAGCATTGTGTTATTGTAGAAAAGGGGGTTTGAAAGCTTGACTAATTGTTCAGTGGCAGCTTTCTCTGAACCTGACATACATACACATTTTCTTTACTTAGAGAAAATAGTTGCAATAATTTTATAAAATCTGGCCCATTGTCACAGCCCTGTTCTCCTTCCTATCATGGCTATGGATCGCTGTGCTCTAAGCCTTCACCACAGGCACTCCGGCGTCTGTCCTGCGTGTCTTCTGCAGATGCTGTTCATAGCTCATCACACCCACTGCGTTTAGAAATGGTGGCCGTGCTGAACTCGAGCATTCCTTTACAGCTGCCTGTGGTTTCAGCACTTCTTAATATGTTAAATTTAATTAGGCTGTGGTCGCTAGCCCCTTACTTTTTCACTTGCCATTATGTCAGTTAATGTTTCCCTTGCATAGGTCAGAAGGCACAGGGGGGACGAGAAGAGGGAAGGGGATCCTTAGCCAAATCCAGGTCAAGCTGTTTAAGCAAACGGTAGCTGATTCTACTACTGACTCAGTCTCTGTTTCCCAGCCTCTGTGGTACCAGGAGACCTTTGCAGTAATGGAAACATTCCTTCTTTTACTCCTGTGCACCGCCGTCTTCCTTGACTTCATGCAGAGAAACATGAGGGGCAAAATAATTGTAAGCATTACAGCCTTTTGCTCTAATGACCTTGACTCTGCACTGGAATAAATGTCTAATTATGAAGAATTTAGCACAGACCACATTAGCAGGGCTGATGTTTGTTTTGCACACAGACCAACATCTGTTGTATCTTTGCAGTGGGGCTGTTGGTTAGGGGAGCTGAATCCTGCTGTTCTCTTAAAATGCATGTTTGGGAAAGAAGGTGTTCTTATAAGACTTTGATCCCAAGATATATTGCATCATAGGTTCAGGTTAAAGGCTTACAGCCTCCAAGAAACTATAAGGAGCTGGTTAGGTTTTGAATCTAGCTCCTAAACAAACCTTAAAAATAAAAATCCATTCCCTAAACTAATCCTAAAAATCAGAATACATTTTGCTATTTTGGTCATTACTGTGAATGGACAGAGTTGACCACACGACAGTCTTGTCAACGGTCATGGCTACCCCACAGAAATGGCCTCCAAAGGGTATCAGTATGATTGATTTTTAGAAACTATGGAGATTAGAACCTCTGTTTTTCTTCTACTGAACTTGGAGTGGACAAAAAAAAAAGTCTGTTTTCTATAGATGCATTAGCATCTTTCTTTAATTTGTTTGTTAGATAAATGGCAGGAAACAGAACTTCATGTGCATTTTCCTTTGGCAATAGCACTGTGATTTGATCATTTTCTATTAACTATTTTTAGTTAATGTCAGCGCTACTATCAAGTTAACCGTAATTCAGTCACAAACTATTTATTTTGGGGGAACCAATTTTTTAGTTTGCCCCAGTACTTATTATAGAGCAGGTTGCCTAATTACTTAAATTATTCAGAGCCTGCATTCAGAAGCCAGACTGCCTGGTTTCAAATCTCTGCTCTTCCACTTGCTACCTGGGTTGATTTGGGAAGTCAGTTAAGCCAACTATGCCTCAATTTTTCACATCAGCAGAATGGGAATACTTTCCAGGATTCTGTGTGGAACATATGAATTTATTTCAGTAATCCACTTAAAATACGGCCTGATACAAACTGTTGTTTGCTATTTGTATTACTATTTTCAAATAGACTTCCTAAATTCGTAAGGCCATTCTAATCACAACAAATTTAGATAAATTTAGATTACATATCTCTATTATGTACTCTGCTTTTATATTGCTTCTGATTTTCAGTAGTCAATAGTAACGTATATTTAATGATCTAATCAACTAAATGTTCCACCTCAGTGTAAGAATTGTGATTTTTGTCACAGTAGCCAAATATAGAGTTTCTGTTCTCTTTCTGATTTTCAGGATATTTTGGTCTTAGATAAGGTTCCAAAGACATTTTTTTTTCTTCAAGGAAGTATGGTAATTGATTAAAGATTTGATCTGCAGCTTTCAATGGAAATCATCACATATACAGTCCTGAAAGCTACATCTAGATATTATGCAGTATAATTCTAAGAGTTACACGTCATGTTAAGGCATCACAATTCTTTGTCACATGAGATGCAAATTTTCTTGGAAATAAGTTAATAAAGAGCAGTGTTAAGAGCTAAGGCCTCAAAAAATACTGCCTGAAATGGGTTGTATCCAGAGATTTCTCCTCTCCAGGACATCTCTCTGTTCATAGCCCTGTCTCAAAATGGCTAGAGAAAGGCTTCTGGGGCATTTTTTGAGTACTCATGGGGATGCAAACTAATATATATAATATACATTTATAGGCTTTAAACACGTGTTATAGAATTGTTTTAAGCCAAAATCTGTTCATAATGATAATAACTCACTGTGGTTATTGAGATACCATCATCATTCATACCAGTTGTTTCTATTTTTATTAAAACTATTTTGGGGGGATAGCCTGTGCATCACATTCAGTGTGCCAGTGACTTCCTTTTAGCCTATGAATCTCATGGTAACTTGATATTCTCTTTCTTGAAATTTGTATCCCTTTTGATTTTTGTAGCACTGTGTTCTCCTGACTCACCTCTTATAATTTTAAAACCTCATTCTCTTTTACTTTTTCTTATTTAAATTTTTCCTTCTGCTCCCCAAAAGGTAGAGTACCTAGGGTTCTGTCTCAAATTCCCTGTTTATCTAGAAACGTGATCTAAAAAGTAGAAGAGTTTATAATTTGGACTGCCAATAAGAATATAACATGTTAAAGGAAAGTTGGAAAATGGAGATAAAAAAAGTCATCTGTAATCCTTCTTACAAAAGACAGTGTAATAGTTTTAGAATATATCTGACAGTTAAAAGTTCTGATATTTAATTAATAATATAATTAAATTTTGAGTAAATTGTAAATCTTATTTTAAATTTTGTTCCCCTTAGAAAAATTAAATTGGGATTCTTGTAAGATGCTCTTTGACTAACGATAGGGTTATATCCTGATAAAAGTTGAAAATATAAGTCAAAAATGCATTTAATACACATAACCTACTGAGCAACATAGCTTAGCCTAGACTACTTTAAACATGCCTTATATTAACCTACATTTGGACAAAATTATCTTGCTGCCATTGTCCAGCATCATGAGACAGTATTGTACCACATATCACTAGTCCAAGAAAAGATCAAAATTCAGAATGCGAAATGTGGTTTCTACTGAATGTGTATCACTTGTGCACCACTGTAAATTCAAAAATCATAAATAGAATCATATTAAATTAGGACCATCTGTATTTTAACTGTTGATTCTGGTCACAAATACTATTTAGAGAACCTCTCTATTGTCCAGAAGCCATTATGATGATACCAAACAAATGTCTTTGCTAGAAATTTTAATAGTAGAAATATATATATATAACATTTTTATAGAAATTTATACTTCCAAATTAGCGTTCTTATATCCCCCAAATTCTGGAAGGTAGTATTTTTTTCATCCTCATTAAATGAAGGAGAAACAATAAAAATCTCTGCTTATTTATAAATCTTGTATAATTGTAAATTTTAATCTATAAATAATACTGAGAAATTTTTTATACTATAATTACAAAAGTGGTACTTGTTCATTATAGAAAATATGGGAAATAAAAGCACAAAGAATAAAATAAAAATCTAGCTGAATCTGTAATAATTTTGTATATATTTTTTCTTTCAATGTTTTTTGACTCCTGTACTTTAAAATTAACATTATAAGCATTTCCTTATGTCATTAATTATTATTTAAAATATAATTAAACCAAAATTATGTCTGAATAATATTATTTAATCAGTTTTCTAATAGTGAACATTTAGGCTTTTTTCAAATTCTCATTCTAAATATTAGAAGTCTTAATTTTAGTTCCATTAAATCATGTTGTTTTTTCTTAAGGAAATATTCTAGAAAGTGAATTATCAGTCCAGAGATGTGATCATTTTTTATGTCTCTTAATACAAATTGCTCAGTTGATTTTCAAACAAGAGCCAAAATATTTATAATCCCCCAGTAACATGTACCAATTTCAACTTTTAACAATATAAAAGATTAGTGATAAAAAATTATTTGCCGATTGTCAAGTAGAAAATGGCATATTTTTTATTAATTTACATTTCTTTGGTTACTAACAAGATGTATACTTTTTCAATATTTAATGATCATTAAATATTCATTACATGCCAATTTTTAGTAGTGCCATTTAAAGAACTGCTTGAATTTTTAAGAATACATGAATCCATATAAATGGTTGCTTTAAATTTTGGAAATGAGAATGGATTTGTTTATTTTGTATTTTCACCATTCTGTTTTGTTCTAGCTGTTCTATGATTATGTGCTGTAAGGCAAGCTTTTGAACTCGAATTTCTTCTTAGGACTACCTCTTAAAATTGCTTGTTGCTATTCATCCCCACTGACTCTACCTTGGCTGATGTGTCTATTATTTTTTCTGTCACCTGCCTCATTGCATTCTGGGCTTTTCTCCATATACTTATCTTTCCCTAAAGCAAAGGTAGCATACTATTTTCCATCTTAATGATCGCTGCTAGATCACTGCTGTCACATCGTAAAGCCTATATTCCTTAGATGTAAATAACAGTCTGATCTTACGTCTTTCTCCTACTTCTCAGTCTTACCTTTTTCTTTCTCTCTTAGATTCTTCCATTCCAATTTCAACTCTTCACCCATGACTGACATAATTCAATTCCACTGAAATTTTTACCATATACTCTATGTGTCATGGTTTTGGTAATTCAATGACTGGCACACACAAGTTTCCCTTCGTCTGGAATTATTGTCTCCTTAAATGGATCAATGTGTATCTTCCTTTAAAATATTATTTTTTAAAACTGTGAGTTGCCCTTTATTAAAATGTTAGGAAATCATTTTAGTGGATTAAGACTAGTACTTTTGAAATGGAAAGGAGTGGAATACAATAGAAAATATAAGGATGTAAGTACTGTTTTCTGAAACGTGTGTGTGTGTGTGTGTGTGTGTGTGTGTGTAGCCGCAGTTTAAGCAGCCAACTGAAATATTTTATCTATAAAACCTTTACTCTATTCCCTAGGGAAAATTAATATCTTTCTTTTCTGTGTCTACATGCATATCTTTAAGTTAGAGTACTTATCATTTTAAAATTGGAGGGAAAAATCTTTATCTGTATTAGAGAACTTACTACTCTCAACTAGGGAAAATTTTTTACAGATCTATTTTATATATGCCATTAGGGCTCCTTAAGTATAGGAATCTGTCTTAATGGTATGAAATCTAGCACTTGGCAAAGAGATACAGTGTAAATGTTAAACAAATAAATTAACAATTGTACAAATCTATAAGTAAGACAACCTTGTCAAAGCCAGCTTCGGCTTTGTTTTCAAATGAGAATGTGATGTACACAAACCAATTTGAGAATATTTATAGACTATCTGCTACTTGGGAGGCTTTTTAAAAGCAACTTAAGTCTTTTTGATATAAAGAAGTGGCACTGCTGTACAGATAACAGCAGAGAATATTTGGTTGTAAGACAAATATGCATTCACAAAAGATTAGTCTTCAAGCTTTTTATCCTTTGGAATCTATGTTTCTGCCAAGTGTTAAGCAGCCTATTTCACATGTCACTGTGTCATGGCAGCAGCACCCAGGTGCCACCATAACATCCAACTTTTAAAAAATGAAAATATTCAGATAGGTAGCTATTTGTGATTATGGACCTAGGTATTTGGAAAAATGGACGATTAGCATCTTTTTTCGCTCTTTATCTGGAATATTTGCATGTCCTTGTAAATTGTTTTCATGCTAACCCAACTGATAATCCAGAGTCTAACTGACTCATTGGTGATACATTATATTTTTGTCATAACTAATCAACAGTAAAATCAATTACTCTCTCAGGCCACCGTGGAAAGCCCATGCTGTTGGTAGAATGAACAATGTGGTTGGAATTGTGCCTGGAAATAAGTTACTGCTGAATAAATGTTCATAGCCAGTCTCATTTCTACCATCTCCTATAAAGTAAGGCAATGTAGCATTTTTGCTTTCTTTCAACTCACAGAAACATTGAAGTGATTAATTTGATACTCATGATATGCCTGCATTTCTTCATAGAATCATAACATTTGTAACATTCATTTGTCATCAAATTATGGAGTTAAGAGACAGTGAAATTGTCAGCTTCGTGCCAACATGGTCTTTGGATTCAGAAAAATCTGGGTTTGAATTCCAATTCATGCCAGTTCCTTGCTGAATCAACTTGACAAAAAAAGAATTTTTTTGACTTAATTGAGTTTCAGTTTAATTGTCTATAAAATGGGGAACCCAAATACATAATTTCAGGTATGCTCTAGGCATTACAGCATTAGAGTTAGGTATAACTGTAACTCCATGATTGGCATATGGTACATTGTCAGAATGGCTGATAATTTTATTGTTGTTGCTAAAAGAAAAGAGGTTGCCTCCAACATAAATGAACCATTTCTCTAGCTTTGGGATTGATGCTACTCTCCTGTCATTTTAGTTAAGAATAAAATTAAAGCTCCTTGATTTTGGACTGATCTGATGAGATGCCCTGACATTTCACTTCAGAGCTCCATTCAGCCCCTAAGTCCTTCCTTCTCAGTCTCTTCCTGGCTGTGTCTCAGGGACTTAAATTACTAAATGAGTTTGCCTTTTGTCTTGTTCATCTCATATTTTTGCGCAATTAAAAGAAAAAAATGCTGATGATGCTGCCTCCCTCAGAAAGGCCACATCAAAAGGTAAAGTTCACCAAAAATAATACACACTTTTTCCGAAGATACAAACAGTTCCTTGAAAAGGATGTCATGCTGTAATTTGTTTTGTGAATTCTATAAACCACAGAACATTTATTTACAGTCAATTTGACCTTTCTTTCTCTTTTTATGCCTACGAAGCTCGATCTTCTCTTAAGAAGAAATATAAAGGCTAACATTCTCTTTAAAGGGTGTATGTGTGTGTTTGCCTGAATAGGATATATATATATATAAAATCTAGGTTGCATTTTATTAGAATACTGAATTTAATTTTTAACCAGAGTCCTTCGGCTTTATGCTATAATATTTTGTGGAATGCAATCACTTGTACAAAGACCAAAGAGGCCCATCTGAAATTTTACAGAAAGAATATTCTGTGCTCACAGGACAATGGGAAATGCAATATGTGTCCTAAGCTGCACATTGCGCCCCACTGAAAGCAGAGAAATCCCTGTGACTGATTTAATGGTAGTAAAATCTCTTTAGGGATTATTTTGGATAAAGAAAGTAATAACAAGAAATGGGCACATAATTAAGTTTATAAAATACATCTCCTTCTCCCTCTGGAGAAGGAATTTACTATTGACTTAGGTAGACATTTTCCTGCTATGAACCCATTTTTTAAAAATCAGCCTTTCTGAATTCTCTAAACAATTCTCTACTATTTGAGTTATAAGAACATTTTACTGTCATTGATGTTCTATTTTCTGCTCATTATGGCAATCTTTTGCAATCATAAGGTTGCTATAGAAATGAAAATAAACAAAGATTTGGAAAGATACATGTTTCATAGACTTGCTCCGCCTCTCTTTCTAAATATGTGGATTATGTTGTTCTTTGAATATACTTTCTTCCTTGGTAATCCATAGTTCTTCACCTAAGGAAACAAAGTTGAAAATTTTGTGATTCAATTTGTACAAAATTCTCCCAAATCTTCTTAAATTATTTTCATGTTCTTTAAGAATAAAATGATCTAAAAAAAGAGAAAATTAGAAAACAAAGGAAAGAAAAGAAGGAAGGGAGAGAAGAAAGGAGGAGAGAAGGAAGGAAGGGAGGACTAACAAAGTAGATGTAAGAGAAGTTAAGGTATAAAGTCTGCTGTGGAACTAGCATCTCTGTAAGTGCCCACTATAACCATAAAGAAAAACGTATTCTTCTTGAGTAGCTATGGGAGGTTTTGAAAGGGTTCAGGAAGGAATCACTGGTTCTAGTGCATCACTCTGGAGAAGATCTTAGTCCTTTCTGCTTTGGCTCAGTATTGGATGCCGATGACTCAGTCTTTTGTTAAGTGGTTAATGGCAGAGCAATTATTCTTTTCCAGCCCTAGACATTTACAAATTTGGAAGAAATGATTTAGCAATACTTATGAAACTAAAGACATAAGACCATCTGTAAGTCACTAGACCCGCATTTGGAATCATAATAAAATATTTTTTGAAAACCACTGTTACAAAATTATAGCCACATTTTAGGCATATTAAAATACATGGTATTTCTATACTTTCATAAAACATTGATTAGTAAGGGATACCGATAAACATATACATATATTTCTATATTTTAAAGAAAAAGGATGTTTGTTTCAATAAAATGTTAATATTAACTCTTAAATGACTTCTAAGAACTTCAAACTAAGCATGTGTCAGAGTTCCCTAATTCTGGTTTGTTAATTTTTCTAATCAAATTTCAAAATAGAGTTAAACAAAAACAAATCTGTTAATTCTGTTACCACTATATTTGTGTATGATAGTTACATCAGGTTCACTTTATTCATCTTGACAGAGTAGCAATCTTATAATTTTACTCAGCTTGCTATACTTGAGTGTAGGATCTTTCCCAGAAAGCCAGCATCATCCATATTCAGAGGAACACCAAACATAACATCGATACAATAGAACACTCACTGACCATGTTCCAAAAGCTAGGAAGCATTACTGTTGAGAAAGTTTTTTTCTCCCAACTCTCAGCTCACAGACACATTGAGTAATATCTTCGAATTAGTCAGAATTGTTACTGGTTATATGACACATCTCAGGCAAGGAAAGTCCCTTAGTCCCTTCAAGTATTCATTCCTTTTTAATAACAGAGTTCTAAAATTAACAATGGCATTTCAATGTTCTAAAGCAAAATAAATTCACTAAATGTCATATTTGAAACTCTAATTAAAAGAATGACCTTACTTGACTAGGAATACATATATGTATGCGTGTGTGTATATGGTATATACCGTGTGTGTGTGTGTGTGTGTGTGTGTGTGTGTGTGTGTGTAGTTAGGAATATATATATTCCTAGTATCTCTGAGACATAAAAAATATCATATTTTGTGAGAGTCACGTATGACTTTAGAGACCATCTAGATGAATCTCTAACCCCACCCTCCCTTTTTATAGTTGAGGAAACAACAGTTGAAGAAAGACCATGTACTAAGGTCACAATGAGGAGCAGTGCCAACAACAGAAACCAGATGTCTTGAGTTGGGGTCCATCGATTTTTTCTATAGTTCTACACCGATGGCACCCAGCAGAAAACATGCAGAATTTGGTCTCTCTTTTGAAGGCTTTTGGAGAAACCCTACTCGCGCCCCCCCCCTTTTTTTTTCCGGCAGCATTCCAATGCTTATCAAAGCAAGATGGTTAGAGAATAATGTCCTCTACAATGGCAGAGTTCCTATTTTAATGCTTGATTTGCAGAAATACAGAAGGACTAGACACTGAGAAACATCTAAATCAATGAACAAAAATAGGCCAAGATAAGAGGAAATTAATATTGAGCAGAATTATAGAGACAAAAAATAGCATGTAGACAAAGGAGAAGAAATAGACAAAACATAATATAAAGAAATAGAAGCCAAATCTTGTGTATATGTTACATTTTCTGAAGCTGTGAAGACTTTTTCTCCCTGTTTTGTTTTTTTTCTCATTGGTATAATTCTATATTAAAAATGAATTAAATATCATCCCTATTTTGATTTTTTTGTTTTTTGTTTTTGTTTTTGTTTTGCTTGGAGACTTATAATCAGATTACCTGATGATTGCACTCAAAGCAGAAGCTTACATACAATGAAATGACAATAGAAACATGAATATGGTCTTTCACTAAAAAAGACATTTCAAATCTATATGAGAAATGTGCACAGGCTGAAGAAGAGTGAGAGAATAAGAAAATCTGAGCTGAAAACATGACAAATGGATTGGTTATCATTTGATATTCCATTCAACAACTATTTATTTAGTATCTACCATGTGGGAGGCACTCTTCTAGGTCCCAGAGGATACACCTGTGAACAAACAGGCAAACAGTTTCTTCCCTTGGGGAGCTTGCATCTAGGGGGGGAGGACCAGACAATAAAGTAAACAAGGAACATAATAAATAAGTGATCATGTATTGCTTTGAAAGATGGTAGATCTTATAAGGGAAAAGTTGCAGCATAAAAGTTAGGAATGATGGAATTGGGGGGTAGTTGTGGGAAAGGACTTCAGGGAAAGGTCTATTGAGATAATGATAATATGAGCAAAGACTTGAGGGAGGGGAGGAAGCTAGTCATCTGTGATAGAGCACTCCAGGTAAAGGGAAGGGCCAGGATCAAAACCTGATGGCTAGAATGCACCTAGAATACTTATGAATCAAGTCCTGGTAGTGAATGGTAAGAGATGGGGTCAGAGAGGTGCTGGACAGCCTCACTGAGCAGAGGCTTATGGGTCATTTTTAAAAAAAAAACCTTTACTTTTACCCTGAGAAAAATGATAGGGATCTGATTGAACATATCAGCCTGGCTGCTGTGTTGAGAATAGAGTACAGAAGGGGGATAGTAAAAAAGATAATAGGGGAACCACTTAGGAAGCTGTAGCTGTAATCCAGGTGAGAGAGGTTGGCCGGGGCCAGAGTGATGACAAAGGAGGTGTTGAGATGTAATTTTCTGGATATAGTTTGAATGTGTAAACAACAGGATTTCCTGATGGATTGGATATGGGTGTGGGAGAGGAAAAAGGAGCTGCTGAAGATGAAAAATGGAGGCAATAGAGAAAAAGGAGGGGCTTGAAGGGGAGAAAATGACTCTGTGTGTGTGTGTGTGTGTGTGTGTGTGTGTGTGGGATGTGTGAGGAAATGGGGCATGAAGGTTAAGGAAGAAGAACAGGTCTGGGCTGATGAACACCAGTTACATTTGGTCTTCTTAGAGTTCTCAGTGCTGACCCTCTTCTGCAAATGCCCGTGATATCCCTTCCTTTGGTGCTTCCCCAAAAGAGGACTGGTCCAGTGGTGAATGAAGTCCTGGGGGCCATCCTGAAGTGCCAGCAGCCTCAGCCGCTCCCTGGAATCTGTTTAGCAGCTGCTCTTTGATGTGCTGCCTTCACCACTTGTCCAAGCATGAAACTGTCATGAAGAGTTTTTCTTGGGAGCATCCTTCTCCTGCGCTTCGTGCACAAACATATGCAGATGGATAAAAAAAGTATCCATGCTGTAATGTGTACTTTTGTTTTTGTTAGAAAAATCTAAAAAGAACGGAAGTCTTTGTACCATTTACAAATGTATAATTTTATAATCTGATGCTTTTAAGCAATGACCTACAATTAAACTATAAAAAATATATAGGCTTGTATTTTCACCTATAATTCATATCTGCATGATTATATGCCATTATAAATTATACAGGGAATCAGAATCTGCTGTTATCAGAGGTCAAAAAGACCTCATAATTCTAAAGGACACTCTTAAATACATAGCTTAATTGATGAGGACAAAAAATGATATTTATCATATCAATCACTGCCGTACTCAAAACTTGCAGTTTCTCTTTTTGTTCACAGTGAAATCTGAAGTCCTTACAATGGCCTAACAATCTGGCTTTCTCACACCTATCTGACCCCATTTGCACCCATTTTTCCTTTCATTCATTTTGTGTCAACCACAATGACCTCCTTATGCTGCCTTGAATGTACCCAAGGCCCTCCCACATCAGGTCCTATGTACTTACTGTTCCCACAGACCAGTGCTCTTTTTCCACAATTCACTTGACCTACTTCCTTACTTCATACACTGCAGTTTTCTGTTTCACTGTCATCACCTCATAGTAGCCCTCTCTGTGTACCCATCTCTAAAAGTAAGCCATCTCCCATGACTTTATTTTTTACCTTAGTCCTTACTTGCCTATTTATCTATGCACTGTCTTTCTTCTCTATCAGAACGTAAACTCCATGAAGAGCACTTGCTGTTAACTCTGCCTACATCAGTGTCTAGCATGTCACACATAGTTGGCAAAGATTTGTTGAGTGAAGAAAGAGAATGGGATGACTTTTGTGATGTGTTTATACTGCAGTCCACTCTCTAATTCTTGAAACACTTGGTGCCACTGTCCCCAGCCCCTGGCTTCCTCAACACATGGATCCCCTGGTTCTGTTCAGATGCATAGGGCTTGGGATCTGCATGCTTGCTCTGCTATTGCTGCCCTATATGATCCAGTCATATCAAACTTTGTCGCAAGTCCCCATGCTCTTTCCAGTGTCATGCCTTTGCCCTTGCTGATTCACCTTTCTAAACTGTCCTCCCTACTTTCCTTCCTGACCACCTCTGACACTAATGTCCAAATTCCTCTTCTAGGAGACCTTCCTCACACTGTTTTCAACCTCCTTGGCTGCCCACTCCCCTCTGTCTCTTGGTACAATGCGCCTGAATCTGTATCATGCTACACCTCAAAGATGTGTTTTCTCTCTGCATTTCCTTCTAAGTTCTGGACTACTTAAAGGCAGAGCTACAACTTCCTCATATCTTTGAATTCTGGCATAATCCCAGTGCCTCTCACATACTAGGAACTCAACAAATGACTTCTGAATGAATATAAAGTTACTCAAAAATATTATTGAGTAATAGTGGTTTGAAATACTTTAAAATTTGATTTGTAGGCGGAGGAACCAAGCTTTTTGTTTTTCTTAAAGCCAGAGCAGTACTCCTCTGCACTGAGCATGCCATGTGAGTGAGGAACATGTGGATACTGTTCACTCAGCACACACAGAGGTGAGTCACGAGAAATCACTAGTGTGATTCTGCTAAAGCACAGCATGTGACTCAATGTCACTGCAGCCAATTATTTGGCCATTGACTAGAGATGAAATAAATCCAGAGATCTGATTCTAACTGAGGAGGTTCCGAATCAGAATCACATTTCTTGGAAAGAAATTGAGAATGGGATTTTCTTTTCTCCTTGCTGTGTTTAGTGTCTGGTCACATGATCTAAGTCTCCTTTTATTAGTACTACTAGTAGTATTTTTGTCTCCCTTTATTTTTAAAAGCTCATACTCTCTCTAGCATGAGGCTCACCTAGGGAAAGGACATGTCATAAAGAAGAAAGAGCTTTGCTCTTCTGTGAGAGCATGACAGACTCTCCAAGATTAAATCCTGTTGGCTAGTAGTCAGGTGAAAATGAAAAGGCATATGCGCATGATTATTGATTGCTTCAATCTTCAATCACTGGTTTGCTAGCAAATAAATACAATTATAAATCATCAGTGGATCCTCTTTATCATTCCCCTATGCTGTATCTTCTGCTTTGGTCCTATGCCACTCTATTTCTTTGATTTACTTCCTTGCTTTGCAGAAGTACTTCCTCAAGAATGCTTTGGAATTAAATTTCTGAGTCCCTAAATGTCTTAAAGTATTTTTATTTAAGTAACATACTTGAATACTATTATTTAATGGCTGGGAGTAGAATTAAAGTTGAAAAATAATTTTCCCACAGTGTAAGGACATTCAGTGTTATTGATTAGGATTTTGCTGTCAGTCTCATTGCCTATCTTTTTTGAGGATGCCCTTTGTTTTTTTAAGGCTCTCTGAGGATTTGAAATATCATGAAGATATGTCGAAGTCTGTATATATTTTTATACGTACACCTTTGCACTGGTTGAACCAGTCAAATCTGTAGGCTTGAATCATTTTTCAGTTCCTATAAATTATCTTCTGTTATTAGTTGAAAATTTTCACCCTTCCCTGAAGAATCTCAGGAACCCTGTTATTCAAATATAGGATGTCCGCATATCCTTTATGTCTCATATTTTCCCACTTATCATATATTTTCTTTATTTGCTTTCTTTTATGAGAGATTATTTTAGCTTTATTTTTTCAGACCTTCTATTAATTTGTTCCATTGTAATTTTTATCTTTAAGTGCTTGCCTTATCCTTTAACTTTTTTTCATAACAGCACATTTGTGTGTCTTACAAATAAAATATTTTCTTGAATCTCTTTGAGATTATTATTTCTGTTTCCTGGACTATCTCTGTTTTGTCTAGAGTTGTTTAAATTTATGTTTATTTTCATCTTTTTCTTCATCCTAATGGCTCTCCTTATATTCCAGGAAATTCCTGCTTTGTTAGTTTTCCCTGTGGTTGTGTAAATGGGTCAATTGGGAGCTCTGTGTCAGCTGATGTGGGATAGAGCATGTGGAGTGCTAAACCCCACTCTGGGGTACGCATTCCAGAAGATGGCTCATGGTCTCTGAATGTCCCTAAACGATAAATAAGGAAGACTTTGTTCTGGGGCAACAATATCCACAGTAGCAGTCTTGGCTTTCTCCATACACATCCTTTTCTTAAGAGAGAGTCATCTGAAAGTTTGGCCTGGCATTAAACACTGACTACTCGTGTAGAGAAACGGTAATTAATGTGTTGGGATGTCATCTTGGGCTTCTTAACTAACTAATATATGTATTTTTAATTTCTGTGATCCCATGAGAACATGTTCAGCGTGGTAGCTTTCTTTTATGTTTTAATTTTTTCAGTATGCACCCAACTTCCCCCTTCCTGAAATTTGTTAAAAATCACTTTTGGTAACTCATCTACTCATATAGTTATACAGTTATTCTTTTTTTGTAATCTGATACTTGACAACATTTTGAAATACTGTTGATCTTACAGAAAAGTTGTAAGAAAAGCAAGCACAGAATTCCTGTATGCCTTACACACAGCTTCCCTTAATGCTAAAAACCTACATAACCATAATATAGTTATCAAAATTAAGAAATTAATATTTATACAATTCTATTAGCTAAACTTCAGGGTCCAGTCCAGAGCCTCACCTCACATTTAGATGTCATGTCATTATCTACTTAGTTTCTAACAATCGGTAGCATTCCGTAGTCTTTCTTGGCCATGACTTTTAAAGTATAGAGGGCAGCTATTTTGTCAAATACCCCTCAATTCAGATTTATCTGATGTTTTCTCAGTATTAGATTTGAGGTTAGACATTTTTAGCAAGAATACTCTACAACCAGTCTGCCTATCTCAGGGTATCCTATCAATTAGTATTGATGTTGATATGTATTATCACTAGAGATGTGAACCTTGACCTTTATATAAGGTGGTGTGTGCAGGTTTCTTCATTATAATGTTTCTACTTTTTTCCTTTATAATATCTTAGAAAAGATACTTTGGGATTATATAAATACCATGTTTCCTCGCAAAATTTTGCCCACAAATTTCAGCATCTCTCCATGGCTTTTGCCTGCATCAGTAACATCTGATTTATTCAAAGGATGATTTCCTGCTTTCTTCAATTCTTCTATAGTTATTAAAATTTTTTATAGACAGAGCTCTTCTTTTCTCTATGCTGTTATTTTTAATCTCTGTGGATTCAGAGATACTTATTTGACTCTGTGAATTATAATTCTCTATTGTAATTATTTATTTTTTCCCCCAAATCATCCCAGCTTTGGCCATTGGGAGCTCTTTCACATAGGCTCATATTTTCTACTGACATATCCATGTCCTTTCATGAGCATTTTGTTGTTTTGTATCACCACAAGATATTTCGGAAATACCTTGTGTGTTTCTTTTACACAATCCTGAAATCAGCTATTTCTCCAAGGATCCCCAGATCCTTTTATTGGAGATTGATATTAGAAAATAAGATCTGGGCACTAACTGTGCTCTTTGGTACTAGGCTGTCATTACTTTTAACAAGTACAAACTAACCCATGCATATACACATCTAAAGTTGTTTCTGTGTCTGTTTACCTAATATATATTTAAAATCATGAGTTCATATGTATATTCTTTCTTTTCCTTTCAGTAGATATTAGGAACAATGAGGGGCAACACTTGCTTTGTTTGCTATTTTTAACCAGAAAACTTAATTCTTCAGATCAAAATTTAAATGAATGCCTTCGAGGATTTCTTCTATTTAAGAAAAAAGTACATTGTTTTTTTCTTACCACTTAATAAATGAGTTTTTCAGTCTTTAAGACATGATACATCTTTTAATAAAAGTCAATCTAGACTAGCATAAATAACACAGTGCAAACACTTCCATCTCTGTTGCTAAAATAATCACCACAATAAGGACAGCTGCAGAGTGTTAGTTTCATCAGTTTATCAAAGAACTAAGCATAAAAACGTTTAATGCCAACAATAGGAAAATAAAAAGATTCAGTTCAAAATTTAGCACATCTTTAAGCCAAAACAGTGTTTACAACCTCATAGACACTCAGTATATATTTGTTATCACTAGTAAGCATCTGTCGCCATGTGGTTCTTCAGTCCATAGCGTGTATTGGAGCATGGTGTCATACAACTCATAACTATGCATCACTAATTTATTCAATAAACAATACTCAGAAGCAGTTCTAAGTTTGTATATCTTTTAATGGAAGGACTTTATCAAGCAATATTTAATTTTTTCCAATTCTTCTAATTTTTTGGTGTGAATTCAAATGTATAGGATTAGTACTGCAAGATGGAACATTTTGAGAGCCTGTGTGAAATCCATGTTTGTGGATTTGGAAATAACATACATAACAAATGTGATATTTGCTTCAAACAGAAACTAGTGTATCTGTAGATTTGGAGATATATATTATAAATAGATATAGTTCCCCTGTACATGGGAAAGATGTCTTTATTAACAAAATCAATAGTTTCAAGGAAATGAGAACTAATTCTATTCCATACCAAGTTTCTAATTGCATACCAAATTTCCACTATTTTGTTCTAAAGCTAGTGTACATTTAAAAAAATTTTTCAGCCAAAATAGACATTCATAATAATGTTTTATAGGGAGAATGGTTTGTGTCTTATTCTCTTTCTTAGTTGATGCCTTCATTTTGATGGAGTATGTCATCCAATAATTTCCAGTGAAAATATTTATAGAAAATGCTATTTTTTTTGAGATTTTGAATGCCTAAAACTGTATTATTCTATTCTCAATTTTGATTGGTAGTTTTAATGGATATCAGATTCTAAATTTAAAAACTTTTTTCTTTACACCTTCCTTTATATATCAATTTCCTAAATGGATCTTTTAAGTTTCTGCTCTCCTCCTGACAATTTTCCATGTCTATTTTGTATTATACTTTCTGAGAGAACTTGTCAACTTTATCTTGTAAAGAGTCAGTTATATGTTTTGTTTGATGTTTCTTCTTAATTATTTTCATAGTACCCTCTTTTCATTTCGTAGGTGTACAGTCATTCTTCAGTATCTGTGGGGGGTCGATTCTAGGACTACTGTGGATAGTACAAAAATCCATAGATCCTCAAGTCTCTTATATAAAATGTCATAGTATCTGCGTATAACCAATATAATTTTAAATTTTCTGTATTGTGCAGTTTTTCCATTTTATTAAATTGTCTTTGAAAATATGAATTTTAATGATGGCTCACACTAGTCTTAAAGCCTACATTCAAGAAACATGTTAATTTTATAAAGCCCAGTATCACCAATCTGTTAGTCACTCTCTCATATCCAGCCCTGAGAAGAAAAAGATCAGGGAGGGAGGCCTAAGAAGCCTGAAGAGATGAATGCTGAAGTGTCTGAGTGGGACCATCAGGGCTTACTGTCATGGATGAGGCTGCCACATTCCTGGTGTCTCTAACCTTGGACTCACTTAACATTATCGTCTGGACTCCATTAAAGAAAATTCATGTTTTTCCTTTGCAAGAGTAACCCCCTACCACGACAAATATTTTTAAATGTCTTTTTTAAAAAGTTGGAAAAGCAACTTTTTCCCAAAAGAAATTTATAGTTCAAATTTACACCAAGTTCTCACTAACTGGAGCAAGCCGGGTTTTCACTAAAGCTTCAACTTTTCCTCTGTAAAACATTAGTCACTCCCTTGGAAGAAGTAGTTTTTTTATAGGCAGTGGATAAAACAGCCACAGATGTGCATGTAAATGATGGGCTTAAGAATGTAACTGCAAAGCACTTTTTAAAAAAATTTTGAATGAAAGAAAAAAGCCTGAATTGAGATGCTAAAATAACAATGATTCACTATTAAGGAAATGATAAGTTTTTGATCTGTTCAAATCCTGATCTCTTTTCCCCTGTTTTTTATTCATGGGAAGTTCTTGAGGTTGCGCCAAGTCGTTTTCACTGCACGAATTTTAGAGGTACTCACCGTTTCTTCACTTCTTCGTTTAACTGGTTGCCTTTTTACTGTGCAGGGCTGTAGTGACGCCTGTGGCCAAAGAATTTGATCCAGACATGGTCCTAGTTTCCGCTGGATTTGATGCTTTAGAAGGCCATGCCCCTCCTCTGGGAGGATACAAAGTGACAGCAAAATGTAAGTATATCCTTTAGGGCTTTATGAAAGCTACCACATAATTACGTCTTTGAGGTCTTTAAAAGAGATGGCACCTTCCACATGTGTCTAGTAAACTTAGGTGAGACTTTTGAAAATGATTAACATGGTGTTTATGGCTCTGTCAAGATTCATCTCTTTGTAGAAATCGGCCTTATAGAAAAACAAAGTTAATTTGTTTCCTTTGGTGAATTTGATAGAACATTTCAGAACCTTTATGTTTTTCAAGTGTCCCACTTGGGCATTTAAAGGCAGAAGTGATAGGGCTTCTATTTTAAATATGTTGTATAAATTTGAAAGGTCATGAGCCTACAAAAGCTACTGGGCTTTTTACAAAGAGAATAGAAGTCACTGATTTTGTTCCATTGTACATGGAGTAAAAATAACTTTTTCTCAATAATGCTATGCTGTTCAGTTTGGATACAAAGTGTGGTTCCCTGTCTATGCAAGCTCTGTATGTGTCTTTGGACAATGTTCAGGATCTTCTGTTGTATTGCAAAGGTTAATTTTTTGGCTGTGTTCCTTAGTAGCTAGACACCAAATGAACAAATGAATTTTGTGTTATATTGCATTTGAATGATGTGACTAACACAATCTAGCAAGAAAGAAGCTTTCTTTAAGAATAATTTCTGTGTTCTCCAAGTGTGAAAACAAAATATATATCTATATTATATATAGATAGAGAGATATACATATATATAGATATATATATCATAATATATATAATATAGATATAGATATATAGATATGTATTCCACACATAGAAATGTTTGTTGGCACTTTAGATATCTACAAAAGAGAAAGAAAAATGTAAAATTACACAAAGAATAAGGTTCACTGTTGTGTTTTATTTACCAGGGTAGGGGGAGGATTTGAAAACAAAGAAATCAAAAACAACTCAAATAGTTTTAAATGAGAGAGGTAAATTTGGATCGAGCGCATTTTATTAATTTGAAAAGAACCAAAGACCCAGCATCGTGCCAATCTTTGTTTTTAGTTGGCATCTCATGTGAGTTTTCTGTACTCTAATTGTTCCAGTAACATTGTTAGGTGGTAGCTATTTTTAACATCTATTATTTACCCAGGGTTCTTAGTGCTATGTTGTTTATTGAAAACATACTGAAAGAAGCAACTCCACAAACTTAGACAAAACAGAATACTTCACAATTTTGGTAAAATTGAATAGAGCGATGTTTGGTCATATCAGATATTTTTATGATTTTTTCTTTCTTCATGGAATGCCACTCAATGGAAGTCAGTCTTTCCGCTAGAAATAAAGTTCATTTGAGTCAAGATAGGTGAACAGTTTAGCCTAATTAAAGGAAAAAAAGAGCTTGCACCCATCGAGAGAAACCCAAACAATAGAAAACACATGGAACAAAGATGGAAATCTAGCAAAGGTGTTCCTTGTTATTAGAACCAACAAGCTCCCTCAGGAAAAAGGAATGCCTATATTTGGCCTACCGGCCAAGGGGGACAAATTATAACAACCCTATTTTGCAGAATTAACCTTTTTGTTTGCTTGTTTGTTATTTATTTGTTGTTGTTTTTTTTTTTTTTTTGCCAAAACAAGGTCAAATATCAGATGTCATAGTAGCATGGATTATTTTAGTCATAGACGTAAGAAACATGGTTTCTACCTCTTGTTAACTTCAGTACAGTGAACTAAGACCTATATTTAGTTATGTTTCTTTATTCACTTGAGGAAATGCTCTTCACCACTTTCTATTCCAGAATAAGTTTGTCTATAATATTTCCAAACTTTCATCCCTTTTTATCTATTTCTTCTCTGCTGTGTCTTTTCTACTCAACAGGCCATACAATTCCCTACTGGGTGATTAGTTTATCAAGAAAATCAGAAAGACATAAATTTTAAGTGATTTAGTAAATGGCCCTTTCTTGAGTACTGGCAGTTAATAAGGAAAAAAATATACGGTGTTAAGAGGAAGTCCTAGAACCCAAAGAGATTGTAGAAGCTAGCTATCTAAAATAGTTCACATATATCATAGATGAGAAAAACAATTTATTTTGCCATCTGAAATAATTTGATTAAAACCAAAGTGCTATCCTGAATTTGCAGTTAGATGAAATTACATAAGACATTTACTGGACTTTTTTCACTAAAGAGGAAAACATTTCATAAAATGAATGAGAATAGAGAACTTGGATGCACACTACAGAGGCCATTTGGGTGCCTAAGACCCTTAACTTTACAAGCACAATCTGTGATAGACTCTAACTGGTCCCATAATACTTAAATGAAAAACAACAGAGCATCACATCTGGGCAACCATTTGTATATATCATCTCATGCCCACCCTGAGCTTTCCAACGATATTTTCTAGAGATGCTGCCCCATTCACTGGTAGCCGTGTAGTTATTCCACAGAATGCTCACGTGTGGGTCTCTTTATTTTCTTTCTAACCACATGGCAGATGCATTATATTGCTTTGGTCTGAAAGTTCTGGACAGGCAATTAATATTGGGCCTTCTCTGTCCTATGCCAGAAGTCATCCTGCATTTGAGAGGAGTCCCAAAATGAGACGAGAAATGGGTTAAAACTGAAGATAAAAAGTAGGTAGAAACTGCAGAAACAAATTCTTCTCGTGTTTTCCTGTTTTGTCAAAACTCACCCCTACTCCAAGTTGAATGTTCAGAGATTTTAGAGAGTGGTTTTGAGAATTATATTTATGTCAGAGATGCTAAAATTTTGTTGTCAGCACAAAATAAATTTAAATGAATTTTTAAAAATAACTTTAATATTTCAGAAAGGATAAATTAAATCAAAACAACTAGCTACTTCGTTTATTTTTAAACATATAATTAGCCACCTGATTTTTTTTTAAAAGATTGGTCGATACTATAACAAAAGTTTCAGCCCAAATATAGAAGAGATTTAAAATTAAAGTTGATTCTTGGCTAAAACTATTTTTCCTCTCATCTCTTCTCATTTTTTTATGTTTTAAGTGTTCTCTCCTGTGAAACTATAGCAAAAATATTCAGATTTGTTTGTGCTAAAGTTTTAAATAAAGTATCTGAATTAGTTATTTAAAGTCATATGTATATTGAAGAAAAATTTTTAAATAAAATCTATTCTGTTTTTTCAATTAACCACCAGGATTAAGGCCCAAACTGAAGTATCTTTGTGTCCTGCCCTAAACTCTACCTCAAACTTTACCTTGAAGTTATCAGTTTATCTTTTAAAATACTCTCATTTAGATCTAATTGTCTTCAGGTTACAGTTTAAGAAGGTTGGCATGACAACTAAATGCCATGTTAAAACAATGAAATTGAATAAAATCAATTTACCATATTGCAGCACCCCTGGCTTTGCAGTGTTGTCATCATTAGAGATAATAATAATGAGCTTCTTTAGTTCAACTTCATCTTACAAAAAAATGTATTTTTTTCATTTTTGACACATTTATATATTTTCTACTTTTATCGGCTTCAGGTAGTGAATTCATATGTGCAAATTGCTTTTATCACGTCGATAAAAATTTTTCTTGTCTTTGAAATAATGCAGAAGTCATTGTAAGATGATAGCCATGTCTGATAGAAAATGTTTCTTTAATAAACATGGAGTAGTTTTACAGTTCTTGAGATAGAAACCATTTCCCTCAGCAAATACACAAGTGATATTTTGACAAGTAAAGAATAGCTAATAGTTGAGGACAATATCAAGTAACGTATCTTCAAGTCTTGAATTACCATCTTCTCCTTAACAGAATGTTATATCCTTTCTAGTGATCCTCTCAGTTCTTCCTCCCGCCTGTGTGAAAGTGTGTCTGACTCTCTTGTGGGGCACATAGCTATATAAACGAATTCATACTTAGCTGTGAGTTATTCCTAGGGAAACACAAAAATTCATTGGTTAGTCATTCCTCCACAAATAAGACTCTAAGAAGTTAAGTGCCAAATCAGTCAACAAATAAGTCCATCAAATAAACTTTGTTAAACAAATAAGGCTACTTTGGTCTACTTCATCTGCTAGTAATGGATGTATTTTTCATCCCCCATGTGTTTATAAAGGTGTGTGGCTCAAAACATTTTATTTGTCCGCAGAGTTGAAGACAGACTAAACCCACACTCAGTCAGTACATTTTGGTGAAGTCTACCTCTATTTTTCTTGTTTTTCTCTCACTGATGATTCTGCCCCTACCTGAAAAAGTCCATAACTGTCCTATATTTTGTCTCCACTATCAAAACATATGAAGAACTTGATCACATTCACTTGCATGCTTTATTTATTACTTGATTATACTTTTAAATAAAATGAGTGTATTTCAGCTAAAGTGAAAGTTCTGTTTGGCAGTTTCATCTTTTATTACTTATCTATATTTGTGGAGTCAATGCTTTGTCTTCTTGTAATAGAATTTCAGGCCACAGCAAATAGATGAGGAGAAAAGGAGTGCCTGGAAGGTACCTACTAAATGACACTTTTTGAAAGATCAGCCTTACACTGAGCTAATTCAGATCTTTTAGATTAGGGTGGAAACCGGGGGAATATCATGCAGGATTGATTATTCAAAGTGTCTTCCCATCCTACTGCCATCAGATTAACCTCTGTTACATACTTCTATACAGTGTCCTCAGAAGCTAGACCTGTTACATAGTGCTTGTTACATAGTCTAAATAATGTTTTGTTGTTTTTAAATCAGTAAAGCTAAAATGAACTCTTTTAAGTAAGTCATATGCTTTCTTCCAATATATTTGATGCTACATGAATTATGATTTCATGATTTTTTTGCTATTGCTTTCCCTCCATCACTCCCACTTCTTTCTAGGTCTTAGACCATGTATTCATATCTCCTATAATGTTTTAATTAACACAAACCTGTGTTTCTGACAATGGTCACTTGTTCAAGATTTCCCTTTAATAAATTAAAAAGAATGTAAATATTGAATGAGGACATTTGGTTACATTGTAACACTGGGCCTTGAACAAAAGCACTGAGTCCCAGCTGTTAACATCTGCTAGCATCTAGATGGTGGTAATAGCCTCTGAAAAGCAGGATTATGAGAGAGCGAATCCTTTAAATAATGAACCTGAAATAAATATGAAAAATTAAAGGAAAGTGCAGAAAATTTTTGATGTCTGAAGATCTATGTTTAAATATCAGCTTTGTTTGTTCCTCACTAATTTTGTAATCAAGTTAATTTCTTAACAACAAAAAATGTGGGTGAGTAGGGAGATAATCATTATACCTACTTCATAAGAAAAAATGATTAAGCATTATGAGTTAATAATTTTGAATTTTACTGTTTACATCATTTTAACATTTAAACATTCAACAAAAGACAGCATTTAGGTAGTATATTGGAACACAAAATATACAACACAAAACTACAACTTGTTGGAAGATATTTCATAGGCTTATTTGAACAAATTGGGAGGAGAATGGCGAGAAGTTTTAGGAAGCTGCACAGTATTCTAAGTAGTTAGTGTATATCCATTCAATTAAAAGTTAGCTTAGTAAGAGAAGTGCCTGCATCTCACATTTCCAGATTTGTATGCATCCCTTCATTTTAATAATTCTGGGAGCAATTGGAATAAATGACAATGCTTTTAAAAAAAATAAAGAATTATTATTTTGTGATGAGAATAACTCACGCCCTACCTGCCTAAAAGCTGTGCAGTTTATATCTTGATTTATTAAGATGTGCTTGGATCTTGACATCATTAATATGCTGATGCAGAATTAGTTATCCAGTGATGCTTGTTTAGTGATTGAGCTATCTGAAAAACACGTAAGAATCAAGAAACAAACAGAAATTCTGAAATGCAAAAAATAGATGCAGAAAGCCCATTTATAAATGTATAGACCAAGCTTCTTGCCCCTACTGAGATTCTGTTTAATCCTTTACATAATGTCTAGTATACTTGATTATCTTGTTAATTTTCCAACCTGTAGCAGAGTTAAGCAACAATTTAGACATGGAGGCAGATGAATATATGGTGAGTATAGTTCCATCTCAGAAGTTCTTAAATTTGGGTTCACAGACCAACCAGAAGTACATGTATAGAATTTGTGGGGTTCATGAAATTGAATGGAAAAAATTACATTATTAATTTTACTAATCTAGCCCATTGTTAGGTGTATGAATTAGGTGTATGAATATTTTTCCTCTCATTATAAATGTAAGTGACAAACCATAGAAATATGAGTAAAACAGGTGATCTTGTCACCTATGGAAATGATAGCTATTTTCATGTCATCTTACTGTTGTGTAGATATTTTCATTAATTAGCTAATCCTATCATTATTTTGCACTAATAGTGTATACCAGGCCTGCTGCTCAATTAGTTATTTGATGTATTAATACAAAATTTCATATATTATACCATGACTTACTCCTATATATTGGTAGCTTTTTTCAAAATTGTAGATTCCTGTGTTATCTATGTACGTTATTTATGCTTTTAAAAATATTCTGAGAAGGGGATAGGCTTCACTTAAAATTTATACACATTCACACACACAATTTGTACCTTAAGACAGTATAATTTTTTGTTTTTGTTTTTGTCTCTATTTGTTAATTTGCTCCTCACATTATGCCTGGTATACTTATTCCATTACATGTTGTTGATCTTTGAAGCAAACACTAAAAACCAAAAATTTAGTGTTCAGTTTTTCCAAAGATGTCTTATATGTAAAACAGACTTCAGATATATCTTACAATATAGGCTGATCTTCATATATTGTAACTAGAAGGCACGCAGGCATTGTAAACAATTATTAAGCTTTATGTAAAGGATTTGCACATTAATATGTCATCATTTTTGAGAGTAAACTAGTGCAATCTGGGAATTAAGAAATTGTTTAAAATCACATATCCATTAATTTTTTTAAATTATGGATGATTTAAAATATGAAGAATAACACAAAGATGTATATAACAAATTTCCACCATTTAGTATTGATAAAAGCTAAATATTTTTATTATATTCACTCTGTCTTTTATTTATAAAAGAAATTAAAATTGTAGATGAATGTGAATTCCCCTTTAATCACTGTCCCTAAGTCCTATTCCTCTTCCTCTCTTAACCACTGTCATAATTTGTGTTTCTTTTTAGTACACACATATATACCCACACAATACACTATTATTTTAGTGAGTATGGTTTTATATTTACCATATATAGCAAAAGGTAAGTATTACATCATTATTCTGTACATAGAGTTTATGAAGCTCACTTGTTTTGCTTTTAATATCTTTGTTTTGACATATACTCAAAAATATTTATATATTCTTTTAATTTCTATGTATTCAGCCCTTATGGACACATACTGTTGTATATTATATCTTTCCTCCTATTAATGGACCTTTACATTGTTTCCAGGTTTTCACTATTATAAATAATATTGAAGTGGATATCCGTTCACAGGTTTCCTCTTGTCTGGCTGTTACTTTCTCTTGGGCTTCTGTTTCTTTTTCTGTATGTAGCACTTAAAAACATGGAGAGAGGCAGCTAAAGAAGGAAATAATGCCTTCTATCTGCCTTACCTGTTTCTCAAATCATAGTCCATACCCCTTGTCTCTCACAAACACATACACCCACGCAATGAATCTTTCCTCTTCTCTTTACCATTTTGTGCTTCATATGTCATCCCTCTTTCTAGTTCAGATTGGCAGAAAGGATTTTGTTGTATACTAATATTCTTAGAGTCTCATCCAAACTTTAAGGAAAAAAATAAGCTAGAAGTCATGTAACAGATTTAAAAAATATATTATTTTAAGGTGTTTTCAAGCAGTACTTTGGGAATTAAATTGAGATCTAGATTTTCTACTGAAGGCCAATTCAATAGACTGTACTTGTCAGTGACCGTGGCAGACACTAAGCCTGAGGTCAAAAGCACAGTCTAGTTATCCAGTAGACAAATCATAACCCTGGCATGGGCCCTGAGAATGACCACAGGAATGTCACTGAACCTCTTGAAAAATGTTTTCTTGACTGGAATGGGAACATTAATTTCATCCTGGCAGTGTTGTTGTTATTGATGATAGAGTAGTAATACCTGCTGGCAATCAGTGTTTCTCTGTACCAGGCACTATGCTCAGAACTTTCTTGCATCAACTCATTCTGTTTTTATGATTAGATGAGATAATACAGATAAAGTACCTTTTTCTTGTACATTTTTATTACTATATTCTTGGATCTTATTATCACCTTGAAATTACTAAAGGGGATTTAGCAGCCATTTATAGTTGCAAAATTTTAAAAAGTAATAGAAAAATTAAGTAACTTGCTCAAAATGGCA
The DNA here is from genome assembly GCA_030015415.1 of Cynopterus sphinx. Classification (NCBI taxonomy): domain Eukaryota; kingdom Metazoa; phylum Chordata; class Mammalia; order Chiroptera; family Pteropodidae; genus Cynopterus; species Cynopterus sphinx. The sequence goes on along the minus strand of CM057391.1, from coordinate 15,819,263 downwards.
GAGCTAAAGAATAAAAACCACAGCTCAGTCTCATGTCTTTTAACTGCCAGTATAACATAGTTTCCATTTGGCTCAACGGGCTATTAAAGATATCCCACATAAATGAGTAGAATATTTAATTACTGTAGAAGCATATTCTGAATTATGAAAATACAGAATATAAAAAAGGAATTTTCCAACAATGAATTTCTTACCTGAATAAAATTCTCCAAGTCAAAAAAATAAGCAGAGCTTTTTAAATATATGGAATTTTACAGTTTGCAGATTATATTTGCTATCTGTTATGGAGCATACTGCAGAAGAACCAGTCAGGGACTTATCCTTTGGCTCAAAATTCCTGCATACCAGTTTCTTTGTTGCACTCTTCATCAAGCACAGGGCCACCTTCAAAGATAGGGGGAAGTATATTTATAGGACATTTATATTCATAAATGACTTATGCAACATAGTATATATATGTGTATGTGTATATATATATATATATATATATATACACATATATATATAGAAAATCTATGTGTGTGTATATATATGTATGTATCTAAGAGGCAACATAGTGAATTAAGAAAAAAATGTCAGTATATTAAAAAAATAACAAAACTTAGACTTGAGAATGATTTATTTTGAAATGACAACCAAAAGATTATTCAATGAGTGCACCATGTTTGACTATTACCCTGCCTGCATTTTTTTTGCTCAATTTCCTGTTTCCTTATACCACATGACAACTCAGATACCAAATTATAGAAGAATATTTTCCGTCTTCCATGCTTAGTTACTGATGTCATGAAACAATCCCTAGGCTAGGATGACTACTACTTAACTTTCAAGAGCAAAATTACTATAACTGTATGATAACCAAGGCAAGATCAGTATTGCTTTGAAAAGAAAAAAATGTAAGTAGAATTTGCCCCAAGGGAGGTCACCAGCTGCAACTGTATATTAAAATGTGTACTGAATTTTATTGATACTAAGATGCACTTTTCATATTTTAACAAGTCTGAATTGGGGTGCCTTTTACATCTGATGAAATTTTATTGTTGGATTAGCAATGTTCTTTTTATTATCATAGTGGTATATTAAAAATGGTCACAATTACCGTATGCTATAATCAATGATGTCTCAGATTCAATGACAAAATATTTTACTTTTTTAAATCTTGTTTAAAAAATCCCAAAGACAGTATCTAAAATTACAGCTCAGATTTCCATTTTGTATTTTCTCTCCACACTTCCAGTGATTTAATAGAATCTCAGAAATGTAAAAAATAAAATAACAAAACAAACAAAAGTACATTATCAAGGAGAAATTTTAAATAGTGGATTCTATTAATGTGACTTTGCTTTTAGCTCAGATGAAAAAAAAATTGTCTTTCTTGGCCTGACATGTCCGTGACCATAGGTTCTGAAGCCTTAATTGTGATGATCTCTCTAACTAAAATAATTGGTTTCCCATTCACATTACAAGTCAAATCAATACAAAGAAGCATTAATCAAATAATTTAAGTAACCAGTAGCATAAGCGTATGAGCCACATCTGTGTGACTAAGAATCATCCATTGGCATATGTATGGCTGATGAAGTTACCGAGGAAATTACGGGCCATGAATGTATGCTTCCCACCTACAGGAAGTTTTCCTAATACTGCTCTCAGTGGCCGTCAAATCATTTCGGTCTAGTACAGTGGTTTCCAAACTAGCAGACATTGGCATCACGTAGAGCCTTGTTAGACTTGCTGGGCCCCATTGCCAGAATTTCTGACTCCTTAGATCTGCAGTGGGGCCTATAAGTTGCATTTCCATGTTCCTAAGTGATGCTGATACTCCTGGTCTAGGGACCAGCTTTTGTGAACCACTGAGCTAGTTATATAGAGAAAACACATAGGATTTTGAGTTAGTTGATCTGCTGTTTGAGTCTAACTGGCTACCAACTGAATTTTCTGTGTCTTATTAATGTTCTTGTTTCTCAAAGAGAAAAAATAGAAAATATATCTGTTTTGGCTAAATATAGGGCTATTATGAGAATAAACAGTGGTAATGGACTTGAAACATTTTTCAATATGTGACACTCTAGATGTTATAACAAGCTGTCGATGATGTTGTATACATTAAAGTTACAGATTTTGCTGTTTTCAAACACTTTAACTGAGTTCAGAATTACAAGTCAAAATACTTTTGCAATCTTATATGAAAATATATGCTAAAATATTCAGCTATTTTGAACTATTTAGCATATTTAAATATTTAAAGGTCTTTTTAAACATCTGAAATATTTTATTGAGATATAATTAAGGTATAACATTAAGTTAGTTTCAGGTGTACAACATAGCGATTCAATATTTGTACATATTGTGAAATGATTACCACAGTAGGTCTAGCTAATATTCATCACCATACTTAGTTATGAATTTGTTTTTTTGGGATGAGAACTTTTAAGATCCACTCTCTTAGCAGTTTTGAAATGTACAGGATTATTAACTGTGGTCACCATGGTGTACATTACATCTTCAGGACTTATTTTATAACTGGAAGTGTGTGCCTTTTGACCACCTCTACCCACTTTGCCTACCTCCAACCCCACCTCTAAGAACTACCAATCTGTTTCCTATATGTATGAGTTCATTTTTTTAAATTTATTATTATTTTACTTTTGGTGACATTGGTTAACAAAATCCAGTAAGTCTCAGGTGTATGAGTTTTTTGTTGTTGTTTCTGTTTTTATAAGGAGATGGCTGGAATCTTACACATCTCTTCCTCTTCTGACTTCTTTCCAACAGAACCTCCAGCTTGCCCCAGGTGACCAGACAAGTCACCAGGAATTGCATTGATTGTCTTAGCACCAAGTCTTATGGTTCCGGAAAGTCATAATTAGGCTTTTTTTGCTCAATATTTCCCTCAGGAAGTTTCAGACCAAGAGTCGCTTTCAAGAACTTCCTGTGATCTCTTCACCTAAGTCACTTTATTGTTCCTTGGTAGAATACCATGAACTCTAACAGATCCCTTGTAGAAAGAACTGTAGAAATTAGCTTTCTCTCAATCTCAGAATGTGGTGCATTTTCAATCAAACTGTGTGAAAAGTGACTAGACACAGATGTATAATTTTCTTCGAGTTGATTTTAAATGTAGTACTTCTAAAGAAGTTTTCACATCCCATCTCACACCTCCACTCTGTCTCCAAATTTCAGTACCAGCTTATTTGATAAGAAATTGTGTGGATCTAACCAGTCTGTAAACTCTTATTTGTCTCCTGTCGTTTCTTCACATTTTTAGTGTGGAATTTTTCAATCTAAATAAGTCACTTGTATAAAAGAGTATTTATTTTAATGAAGGAAGTAAAAGAAATGCCTAGGGCTATGAAAATGCAGTTTATAAATCTCTGCTTTGATCAATGCATATTTTTCTAATGTACATTTTGTTTCAGAAATGACTTATGTTTAGTCATATATAACAATGTAATCTATAGGTCTTTATTCACTGCTATTTTTCTCTTTTCTCTGACTTGGTAGAATTTGTCTATAAACCAAAGAAACTACTTATTTCAGAAATTATTTTTCCAAATTATTGACCATCTGTGGCAGATCACCACTATGTTTAATATTCTCTACTTGTAATATAATACCATTTTCACTTCTTACCACATATGACCTCTCTCCACTTTCCACCTCACTGTCATCCTCTTTAATCCCCCCTTTGGTTCATTATGCTCCAGCCTTGCAAGTCTTTCCATCTGTCTAGCACACCAGACTCACATCAGGGTCTTTGCACAGGATATTCCTGCCTTCTATATCCCTCTCTCCTCAGTGTTCTCAGGCTAGATAGCACCTTCTCAAGGAGTTCTCCCTTGACCCTGGTGCCCATGCCCCATTCATCCTCCATCCCTTTCCCTAATTTCACTTAGTGCTATTAGAGTTAATATTGTTTCCCCAGGGGCTTAAACATCCCTTCACTCATTGTCCAGGATCAAAAGATATTTATTGAATTTCATTTATTGAATGATTATTCTCTTTTTATAAATCAAATGAACTCATTTAGAATGTGTTTAAGTTCTATAAATTCAATCTATTTTTAATTTGAAAAGTTTAGTTCATGGCTGTATATTCAAGATATTTCTATTAGTGTCCATGTAGTACCGTTTGTTGCTATGAAAAAAAAAGGAAGGAAAAACCATATCCAACCCGCCAGGCACTATTAGGGAGGGAGTAGTTCAAAAAAACTGGCTCTGAAATGTAACTTTCTAGGATCAGCATTTGATTCTGCCTCCGTGTGTATTTATGGCCTGGGCAGCTTACTTTACCAAAGTGGGACTCAATTGCCTCAGGTGTAAATGGGACTATTTCATGTGTTTGTGAAAATTAAATAATGCAGCCCATTTTTAACATAAGAGTGGCATTTGGTAAGCATCCAACAAATGTTAGCCAGTATTAGATAATCTTAAATTTTCCATGTGTCTTGAAAGCGTTCTGGATTATAACAAATTTAATGCATGCATAGCATATTACTCTTATTGGAGTTGAACAGCTCTAGATCTGTGTCTGGATAATAACATATAACTCTCTGGCTTTTAAATGCTACAAACTAATTTACAGATGAGAACTGTAATAATGAGCATTGTTAACAAAAATGCATGAGTTCGAACATTTCACTACATCATTTTTGTCGATGGAAAGAATCTCCTAGGCGTCCACTTAGCAAAATTCTTCATTTAGTGAGCATTTCCATAAACATCTCCAAGATTTTCATAGACAGAAAAAATAAAAAGACTACTCATGTTGGTTAAGATAAGAAACAAGGAATAAAGCAGGGAACATGTCTACTGGTGATTGAGATTATATTACATATATTGTTATTGATGACATTTTCAAAAGCAGACTTTTTGAAATTACAAAGTAATGAAATTCACTATAATATAACATGCAAAATAATGTTTACTTTTAAACAATCTGTGGAAGTTTGTCTTCAATCATACTGTGATATAAAATTTTAAATAAGACAGAAATGAGAAACATAAAAGAATAGGTGGAGCTAGTGATGAAAAAAACAAAAGTAAGTTCAGAGAGCCCAACAATTAGGACAAGGTAACGTACTCAGAATTTAATTTATTTGGCTGACCCTTACTTAACTCTAACAGCGTGGGATATTTTGGCAAGTCTGTCTGATCTGGGTTTCATAGCACGTGTGTGTGTGTGTGTGTGTGTGTGTGTGTGTGTGTGTGTGTGTGTGTGTGTGTTACATGCTGTCGAGTCAGCTCTGACTCCTGGAGACCCTATAAATCACTGATGTCCACAGTGTCCTGTTCTCAACAGCCTGCTCAGTCCCTTGAACTCCTGCCTGTGACTTCTTTTATGGAGTCAGCTCATCTCATATTTGGTCTTCCTTTGTTACTGCTGCCTTCTGTTTCTCCTCAGCAGCATCATCTTTTCCGAGAGAAGCCTGCCTTTTCATGGTGTGCCCGAAGTAGGACAACATATTTGTGTGCTATATAAAACTCAGCCATCTCATTTAGAATCACTTATGTCAAATTCAAGAAGAGTTGCCAGCTCTGTTCACTTATTTGCAGTTTTCTGGACCTACTATAAACAGTTTTCTCAGATGTTGTTATTTCTAGTCAAAGATTTCTTCTCACAGCACCGTCCTTATGCACAACATTTCTTTCCTGTTTGGTGGTAATTATCTAAATAAGGCACACATCAGAGTCCCTAAAATCACTTTTTGTCCAAGTAGCCAGCAGAGGGAATCATTTATTAAATGTAGCTAATTTCAGTAACTGACAGGCATATGAAGTACCTAAAGAAAACAGGAGTATCAGACTACTTGGGATGGTTCCAGGAAGGTTGTCTACTTTAAGAGCTGCATTTTATTAAGGATTGTGATGGTTATTGGAACTTTTCCTGTTGTTTTACTCAGTAGTCTCAGGGGGACTATTTGGCACTAGGGTGCAAAATGAGATCAGCAATTAGGAAAAGACACCACGGCCGGCACTTTAAGAGTAAATCACCAAGTACCAGACTTAATAACTAGCAAGTGCCAGGCCGAAGCAATAGCTCAAGGTTATGTGAGGGTCCAGCTTCTTATTTTTTGCAGTGTGCCTGCTGCTGTCTCATCATGCAGATGTTTCCAGAGATGGTGTTCAGGATGGCAAGAGGAAAGTCAACCACAACTGACCCTTGATCCCAATAGAATAGATCACCAAAAGGTTTAGGAGTTTTATCATCTAGAACCTAAAAATTCCTATGCTGGCCCCATTTATCTATCAAGGAGCAGCTCTAGAGCTACCTTCCACGTGGGACAGAGGCAATGGTGTCATGACAGCGTGGCAGGGTTCCCCCTGGTGGCAAGGAGGAGAGCACTGCCATCTGATGTGTGATGACTCCCATGTCAGAGAAGGAAAATCTTGAAGAGCAGAACCTTAAGAAGCTTCATACTTGCAATCAGAGCCACAATTTTCCCCTCCAATTCTCCTGGATGCGATTACTCTTTTTACTTTCATATAATAAGGAAAAAAAGGAAAGGAATAAGGGAACATGGTGGCTATTAGAGTGGTGTGTTGGAAAGTACACTGACTAAGAAGACGTAGGCTTTGGTTCTAATCCTCATTCACACACTAAATATCTGTTTAAAAAATTGATGTCTCTAGTTCTCAGGTGTAAAATGAAGTATTTGGACCAACTTTTTGAGTGGTTTAAAGTTTTCTATCTACAATAGCAAAAGCTGCAAGCATTTAATAAGTGTTTATAATCTGTAGTAAATGCATTACATTTACATTTTTAATATTTACAACAACACTCTAAGATACAGTGATATTGTTATGATCCCCATTTACAGATAAAGAAACTAAAACCTAAAAAAGATAAGAAATGGTCCAATTTATGAGAGTTGTGACTGGAATTCACAGATGGTCTGGCTTCAGAGCTCATAAAAATGTATTTTTCTGTGTATGTTTACATCAAAAATTGACCTTGAAAACAAGGAGAGGCAAACAACAGGACACATTTAGGACTTGCATCATTGTTGGGATTCAGGTTTATTAAGTTTACTACTTTGGCTGAAGCAGCTACATCTGTCTCCCTTTCTGTTATTTCTACTCTTTTTACTTCACTCCTGGGTGGTCATTTTGTGTATTGAGAGTTTAAAACTGTACCATGAAGGACTTGGACTCTAACCTGGGCCCCTGTGTACCTATCATCTCATGATGCTTTATTAAGGGGCAATGCAGAGTGGGAAAAGGAGATTAATTGCCCAGAAATGAATTCAGAGGGCTCCAGAGAGTATATTTGATTTTGTCTGAGACATACAATGCCATTAAATGTTCCTTGTGTAAGATTGGTAAAAGTTCCTTCTTGGTAGATAGATAAGATTTATATTCTAAGGATATCTACTATTGAGTTTAAGGAGGTTACATTTATGCCAATCTTTTTTTTTTTTAAATATTTGATGTTTTTTGTCCTTGGCCTTTCTTCTGAAGCTGAGTGTGGAGAGTTTACACAGGGTTTCAAGTAGGCAAAAGGAATAAAGAAGAGCCTTGAGTACTTTTATCATTGAAATAGTGATAGAATACAGAGATAGGCAAACTCCTCCATATCTAGGACTCTCCCACTGTGTCCTTGTCCTTTTTTTACATTGATAGCAATATTGGTATCATTAGGAAAGAAAGCTGCAGGCTCTACACAGCTGGTAATCTGCAAAATCAAGTCACTCACTTCCGGTGACAGCCTATAGCTGTGTAGTTTGTGCTTTGCACAAAGGGCTGCAGGGTGAATGGGAGCTAACATGTAAACTTTGCTCCATTCATCAACCAGATACCATGGTCTGGGTCAATGTTTAACTAGGAAAATGAAACAACCTATATACATTGGACACCTATTATGTGCCTGATGATGTTGTAGGTCCCAGGGTTACATTAGTCTTAAAAAGTCAAAACTCTCTGCAACTTATATATCCAAGCTCTGCTGTCTAAAAGGGTATTCATTGGCCACATGTGGTCATTTAAATTTAAATTAATTAAGCTATATATTTCAAGTGCTCAATAACCATACATAGCTGTCAACTGCCGCATTGGGAAGCACTGGCACAGAACATTTGCTTCATTGCAGAAAGTTCTTTTGGAGAACATTTTCTAGTGGTTAAAGACTAAACAAAATAAGTAAACACATAGTATATTAGGAGTTGATATGCTATGAATAAAAGTAAAGCAGTGAAAGGATCAGGTTATGCTGAAAAAAGTAAGATTTGCAATTTTAAAAAGGGTGCTCAGAGATGCCCTCATTCATAAATGACATTTGCATGAAGTCCCGAAAGTGATGAGGTGGGAGCAAACTGTGAGACTACCATAGGGAAGAGCATTCTAGGTATGAGAAAGGACAAGGCGGAGGCCCAGAGGCAAAGTTTTCTTGTAGTGCTTAAGGAACAAGGAGGCAAGTATGACTAAGGTGGAGTGATCCAAGAAGGAAGATAGAAGTGGGAAGGAGGGGTTATATTTTGATTTATTGTACAGGTAAGTGAATTGGATTTGCCGAGAGGCTAGATCTGCAGTAAGAAAGGAGTGGGGATGGAGGATAAAGGATAACTCCAGGATTTTGGGGTCTAGACACCAGACAGGAAGGAGCTGGTGTTAACTGAAATGGGGAAAGCTGTGGACGTGGGTTTGAGACAATAATCAGGTGTTCACCTCTGTACAGATTAGATATGAAATGTTTTTTAGATGTCTGAATGGAGCTGTCCAGAAGGCAATTGGATATATGTGCCTTTAGTTCAGGATAGAAGTCAGAGTTAAACATGTAAGTATAGATTTTATCAGTATATAGATGGTATGGGAAGCCATGAGCTCAGTGAGATCTCCTACAAGGCAAGAGTACTTAGAAAAGAGATCTAAAGACTAAGACTGGGGTGCTCTAACATTATGACATCAGAGTCATAAGAAGGGGCAGGATGAGGAGTGGCATGTGATGTCCTGCAACCCAATTGGAGCAAGTGGTTCAAAGAAGAGAGCATAATCAGCTGTATGAGATGTTGATGGGGTGGGGTAAAAACTGGCCATTGAATTCAGTAACACAGAAGCCACTGCTAGTTTGATGACTTAAAAGCCAAAATTGAGGACTGTATGTATAGACCAGTTACCTTTTGAGGAATTTTTCCCTGAAAGGGGATTAGATAAGTGGAGCAGTAGGTGGAGAGAAGAGTGTGAAAATTAAAAAATTTAATATTAGTAAAATAACGCACATCTAGGAGATAGTAAAAATTTAATTCTTTAGTTTCTGAAGAATTGTTCTTGATTTATGAAGGGAATGAGAACTAGTGCACCCATGGAGGGTTTGGAATTAGATGCATGGACAGTTTATCCATTGTAACAGTAGGAAAAGCAAAGCACGGGGGTCCAGATGCTGGCAGGTGTGTGAACGTAGCAGTAGGAGATTTATGAAGTGTGCTTCTGATTGACTTCTTCCTCAGTGAAACAGTAACCAAGGTCATGGCTGAAAATGAGAATGGGGAGGAAATTTTGAAGGTTTGAAAACCAAAGAGAAGATACAACATAATTAACTAAGAGTGGAAAAGAGAATCTACTAGGAGATGGTGTGAAGCAACTGTAAGGGCCTGCGTTAGTTTCATGGACATCACTTCAAAGTGAGGCCATTCAGCATGACTGTGTCATTTTCATGAGCCACACTGAGCAATAGAGTTGAATTCTTGAGAAAGAGGCAAAGAAGTGATTATCTGTTGTAGTAGGAATTTTAAACTGTTTAAAGGAGGGAAGTGAGAAATTAAGACATGTAAGAGAAATGAAAACTTGATAGGATCAATGAATCGCACATCCCAAAATAATTGCAGTTGCAATAGCAGTAGAGTAAACCAAAAAGACGGGAAATGTGAGAGGATAAAAAAGAGAGGAGATGTGGAATGGATATTATGAAAGGGTTCTGATTAAAGGGATCATCAGAGTGAGTCACTGAATCCTATTCTAAAGATCAATTCCCAAAGGGAGTTACTTCAAATTTTTATTAGGTCAGTGTACACTGTGTCTGAATTACATTGCTATTTCTTTATGAAAGAAGAAAATTTGCGATAAGGTTCAGTCAATTGATGCTTAAATTTAAAAATTTAAAAATAATAGGTTTGCACACTCCCCCCAGGTAGCACAAGGTAGCTCTTTTTCATGAATATATTTCCAAAAAAAGAGGAATGACAATGTCCTGGGCGTTGATTCTGGACTACTTGACTCCACAACCATGAAGGAAGAATCAATCGATTTGTAATAATCAGGGAACGCTCAAAAAAGAGCAGGTTCATGTTTTATTCATGCAAAAGGGAAAAATCAAGAAGATGCTTTTCCTAATATGTAGGAAATCCCAAGTGTTATTTGTGAAAGAAGGAAATAATTGGTGAGATACAATCAGTTTGATGCTTATTTAAATTTCATTTTTTATTAGCATCTTATCTACATTTCCAAAAAAATGAACAAATATTTATATTTATTCTTGGAAATATTTCTGCCTACTGATTTGAAGATTTGTCAGCAATCAATGAAAATCCAAAGAAAGTAGACAGTTGCTTTATTTTAAGACCTAAGAAAAATGTGTACATTTTCTCCAACTTTAAAAAGACCTTGGTAAAACACTCAATTTGGTCTGGCAGGATTCATTCACCATTACCTTTAAAAGTACAAGGTAGAAACTTATCTTCATTAAGTGCCACTGAATGTCTGGCACCACATAACTAACCAGAGAATTGGTAGCTTAGGGTCCATGGGATGCCTCAAGTTCAAAGGGAATAGAGACATCCTGTTTGGTGTTGTATTTCACTTGTGCTGTTAAAGCTGCCCAGACCCCCTTAAATGTTTTCTTTTTCATTCTTGAGCATGATCTTCTTTGTTCCTCGAGAATAACACAAAGCATAATAAAATCCAATGTCAGGCCACATAATTTTCATAATGTGTCACAAGATTTTATTTTTAGATATAAAAGTCTTCTTTCCTTTTATATAGTCATTTTGTTAATGATGGTGAAAATGGGTCACATGCCTCTCCTGAGAACCTGTGGCTTGTTAGAAAAGAAAGAACATTGTTTCAGAGTTACCAGTTTTGACCCAACACCTTAAAAGTGCAAATTCTGTTATTGAACTTTTAATACAGAGGATGTCTATTGAGAAACAATGAAGGTAATAGATAAATTAAGCTCTAACTTGTCTAGTTCAGAAAATTCATTCTTAATTCCTGAGGCCATAAACATGAACAAAGTAAAATAAGGTGTTTTAAACTATCTCTGTATTCAATGCCATTCTAAAAGATTTAGTTATGTGTTCTTTCAATTCAGAAAATGCAAATGATATTTTTTTCGAATATAAAATCATGACCTGTAATTTTCTTGAATATGTCAAAGCATATTTTCTCTATTACTTAAATTTTTAAAAAAGCTAAATCATGGAAAATATGCTGACTGGACAAAATCTAACCTGACTGAAGTTTTCAGAAATGGCTTAGTAATATCTTTATACATACTAATTTATAACAGAGGGTGAGAAATAAGTATGAAAATATGAGTCTGTTATGTGAGATACATATTGAAGCTCGGCTACTATTTGGGGAAAAATTAATAGTCTCTCAAATGATTACTTACTGAATAATTTTTGAAACCTAAACAATGCTCAAAGACAGAGAATTCATGATTTGTCAAAACTTTAGGACTTTACATATTTCCCTTTGTTTTCTTAGAATATCTATATTGATAGAAATGTTATATGACTCCTAAAAATCAGTGACTACCACAGATTGTATAAAGGAAGCTAAATAGGAGTGACCTTCATCTGCAGAATAGCAAATGATCGAAGTTATAGTTTATGTTCAATCTGACCATGTTCTACTGGAGGAAGTCTGGCTAAGCTGCTTGATTTGGCAACCAAAAAAAAAAAAAAAGTGAATGATGGGCTGTAATTCTACATATAATATTTTTAATAATTTTCCATTTTAAAGTTTTATTTGAGTTGGTTATATATATATTAAATGGGTATAATTAGATTTTAGCAATGATTATAAGACAAATTTTATTCTTCTCCCATCCCATCTAAGTATACTTTTAAAATTTGGTTGTTTTAACATTGTCCCCCCACCCCCGTTCCAACTATCGGCCTTTGCCACAAATAAAAAATGGGAACAATCTAATGCTGTTAAAAGACCATGTCCATGTGTGGTCTTTCTTGATTGCTGCTTTTTACTGTAATTTTTAAAATGTCTCTTATGAATGTCTCTATCTCTTCAAGTCTAAAAACAGATGATAATAACATGTAAATTTTTGTATGTATACAAATCAGTAAAACATATTTTATATATTTAAATAAATTATCTCTTCTGAAGCATGAACTTATGCTATTGTACTTGGCTACTGTACTTACAAAACACTATTTTAGACATTTCTCAGTGGAACTAGTTCTTAATTGCTGAATCGTTCGTTGATTCATTTGTTTCATTTAAAAATATTTATTGAGTCTTTAAAATACAATAAGTATTTGTGGTCTATTAAGATGGACATATATACAACTATGGCAATATACTTGTAAAATATTTACATAACCTATGGGAACATAGATGAGGAAGTAGATCATTTTACCTGATTGAGGAAAGACTTTGCTGACAAGGTAACTTAAGTATGGCTTGAAATGTTGAGTAGTACTTGGCTAAATGGAACAGACAGCTAAAGAAATTTCCATAAAAGAAAAAAAGAAATCCTGAAAGTATGGTGTATTTTCATGAAAACGTCGAGTGGCCTCTTGTAGGTAGTGTTTAGAATATGTGAAAGAGAATGATGAAGAGAATGGGTTGCCTCTCAGTTTCTTGTGACCACAAAACAAAATGAGTTTTGGTAAGTGATACTGAGAGAAGCAGCACCTCATTTTACTTGGGTTACGAACTCACAGAAAGGCTGTGAGCCTCTATGTATGTGTGTACATAAATGTGTATGTATGTATGTATGTATCTACCTACCTGTCTTATTTTATTCATCCATCCATCCGTTATTATTTTACCTATGTTTCACAATATTTGAATAGGAAAAGGGACTGATACTTTTTCCTGGCTAAAAAAGATAGTCTGATCTAGTTGATCGGAGTGACAAAGGACTGGTATTGCCAATTTCGTTGAATGGTAGACATTTTTTATAAGTTGAATAAGCTGGATCAAGAGATTTGTTATTTTGAGGAAATATTTTTAAAGCACTTATACAGTACAATATACTTAAAATACATCCTTTAAAAAATACTAACTCATAAAAATACTAGACATCCCCTTAAAATATCCAAGAGAGTATCTGCTTTTTAAAATTCTGTTAAGGTTATACTACCAAAAAAGTATGAATGTTGCTGAGTTAAAAGTTATTGCATGGGGAACGTTTCCAAAGTATGGACTTAGGTTTTGGAATCTCCACTAAGCTAACAATTATTAATGAGAAATCATGTTTTAATCTTAGGATATATTTGCTATGGTTTCACTAATTGAAAACATAACTTTTGGATGAGTTATAGACTGTTCTCTCTCAGAATCAAAATGCTAATTCAAAGTCCAATCAACAGAGGGCACTTTCTTTGTTGCGTTTAGACTTGAACTGAGTTCTAATGTGGTAAATAGCAATCAATATAGTTGTTAACTCACTGCCGGTGTTAGTGCTGGCATCACATTTTCTGAAAGTTACTCACTTTTCCTATAGCTAAGCATACCCTTGATTTCTTCTTTTTCCTAATCTTTACTGAAATATATGAAGAATCTGACAGCCTAAACTAGGTTATGTTAAAGATATTGATAAAGAAAGACTGTCATCCACTAGTAGCAAATTTTAGCTAACTTTATATTGATTAAATAAATCATATATTGAAATTTTATAAGCTCCAGATAATACAAATTTTATTGTTTTAGTCCAAACTTAAAATTAATAGTATTTTAATTATTCTTTTAGAAGACATGATGGCTAACTTAATTTACAAAAGAATCTGAATACAATGGGTTAATAATATTTAAAATCAATGTATAAACTCTGAATTAGTCAATATAATTATTGTCATCTACCAAATAGAGTGGTTAAAGGCAGATATCCATATTAATCATATCTAATGTTTAATAAGCTACACACTCTCCATGACATGGCATATAAAAATATTTTTTTATATTAGGTTTGAAAATAGTCACAGAAAAATTCAAGTTTCCAGATCTCAAAAATTAAAAGAGTTTTGTGTGTTTCTGGAAATGAAGTATTCTTTGAAACAGTTGATAGAACATATAACTATTTGAAAAAATGACAGGAGAGGTATTCCTCTTTATATGAGTCTCAAGCAGGGAGTTTCTCTAATTTAAAAAAAAAAAAAAAAGGTCACACAATATACTCAAAAGAAAACAAAGAATTCCAGCAGCACAGCACAGCATTCCGGAGTTTTTTCCCCGCCCAAAGGATGTATAAGTTTTATGAATACATACTTTAGTTTTGTTTTAATTGTGATAGTCTTACTTTTAAGTCTACAAAGGACAACTTAAATCCCCAAAACACATGTAAACACACACATACACAGGCACACTTGCACCCTTACATACTATCATTATTTAGAGAGAGTAAGGTAAATAAACAAAATATGTATCGTTAGGATTGGGGAAGCTCTATTGTGCTGACACCAATAAGCATGAAATATACTTGATCCTGGGACAGTGTGAAAACTCTGAGCAGATTCAAGAACAGATGGCCCCATGTGGCTACATACACAAATGCCAACCTCAGAGACGCCTTACCTTTGCCCTGTCTGTCCCTTCTAGGCTGGTTCTGTTATATTAAGGGTTATTGCCTTTTTGGCCCTCCCTGCAATCAGCTTTTGAAGTCCATGGCCAAGAAGGCAGTGTGAGACACCATTATGAGAGAGGTGTTTGCTTAAAGACATAGTCTGAACAAGATCCCTGGACCCCTTGATAGTCTAGCAGGGAACCACAAATTCCAGCCAATATCTTCTAATCCCCTGAGAATTCAGAACTGCCCACCATAAAGTCATAATGGGCTGTTTATCTGAACAGCCAGGAGATAACATCTTAAAGTTACAATCTGGGTTACAGACTGGTGACATGAAGCAGTAAGAAATTTGAATACCTCCCTGGCCCTGGGAAAAACAACACATGAGCAACCCAGCATATAGATCCACTGGACGCTCGTTTCTCATGCTAATGAAAGTCACAATTTTT
Organism: Cynopterus sphinx; assembly: GCA_030015415.1. Lineage (NCBI taxonomy): Eukaryota > Metazoa > Chordata > Mammalia > Chiroptera > Pteropodidae > Cynopterus > Cynopterus sphinx. The sequence goes on along the minus strand of CM057391.1, from coordinate 15,804,072 downwards.
TCCCAACATTTTTCTGTTAAATAAATTAAATATATACTTGGGAAGAAATGGATGGGCCCTGCCCCTTACTCCATTTGCATGCTTTATACTATTTTTGAAGTTTGGGACTATGTTAAGAAATATTCCCACTGGCACAATCAAGTGAATTTTTGTGGCACATTTTGACTTCATTTCAAAGATTGCTTAAATTCTGTGACATTAATCATGATTGTCTAATAAAATACTACAGAGATTCCCAACATGATGCTTTATTCCCAGGGCTCCCATACTGCAACAGATCAGACAGTTGTTGAGAGAGAGAGAGAGAGAGAGAGAGAGAGAGAGAGAGAGAGTGAGTTAAAGAGAGAGAGAGAAAATAATATATTTTCTCCTGTAATTCTTTGATTCTCAGCTGGGGGAAAACTGAAATACCTCAAAGTTTAAAAATCCTTCTCCAAAGGCCTGTTATTTGTCTGCATTGCTGACATTAGGAAAAAAGAGAAGTTAGACTTGATATTTCAACTATGTCTATTGGACAAATAATATAGTGGAGATTCTACAACCATTTATTCTTGAGAGCCTGTTTGTTGTTATCAGTCAACTGGGAGAATTCCATGCCTGTAGGGGATTCCCTCCCCCCAAATAAATGAATCTCTGTGATTATGGATATTGATCAAGTTAACCACTTAGTTACTAGACTTCTCATTGAATACTATGAGTATTTCAGCATATATAAATGACCGTTAACTATATTTCAGCCAATTTGGTGCATTTCCTAAACATTAAATAGGAGTGTTTTCATAATCAAGCCTATGTAATTATAAAAATAGACTCCAAATATCAATCTAATATGTTTAATCTTTATTCCACAGACTTGTATATATATACATTTCTAATCTATAGTATTTAACAAGTAGCATTCTTTTTCAGTTCTCCCAAGGCTAAGTCATATTATTTTTACCTCAGAGTCACCTTAAGCACAAGCTTTGCCCAGTCTTACCTGCTTTGTTTCCTTCTACTTTTTCAATAACACTGTAAAGAGGCAGAGGAAATTTACACATAAGTTTGCTGTGAATTATGCAGAAAAAGCTTAAGTCACAACTGTGTAGTGCTATACAATAAAGCTACCTTCATGGGTGACTGCCTGTAAAAGTCTGAAGCCTCTGAACTAATCTCAAAGAGAATCCACTCGTCCCAAACAGTATTCCTTAAGGACGTCAGAAAAGTGAAACGTCTGCCCTCCTTGGGAATGCGAAGTAATGCTGCTTTCTCTTAAAACTTGAAAACGTTTTATTGGCTTTACGAATTTGTTTAATCAAATCCTAGCGAAGGTCCTTCTCACTCCTGGGGCTCTTTAGTAAAATATGGATTAGGGCAAAGCCCTCTAATGTTTCCTTGGGAGAGTCATCATGGTGAGATCCTTGGAGGGGTGGGGAGAAATGAACAGTCTCCAGAAAACAGCTTTTAGCCAAAAAGAAGGAGAAAAATGAGGCTTTGGCAGGAAAAACCTCCCTGTGTTTGAAACAAAACTATGAAAGAAAAGTATGTCAGTAAAAAAAGATTTCCCTAAAGGTTTGTTTGGAATAGAATTTTCAATATAATGAAGATAAAGCACTTTTTGAGAACCCCCTCTAACAATATTTCATTCCTAATAGAATTGCCTGTGAGCAACTGAAACAATTGACAAGGTCAGGGGAAAACACTTGATTGAATAATTCGCATCACTGAAATAAATAAAAATATACTTACCTCAGACATCTTGGAAATTGGACTTCCTAGAATATAATTATTTTTCTAAGTAATCAAATTAGCACACAAACAAAAGAAGAACTCTTTTGATTGTAGTACCCAAGGAATAGAAAATGTTAGGGGAAAGAAATTTCACACTATTTATAAGTGAAACATTTATCTGCTCTAAATTTGGAAGCTCTCTAAACCCACAACTCTTACTGATTCTTGAAGTGTTTTCTAACTAGTATAATTATCTACAGGAAGAGCACTTATTCACATATGGTATTATAGCGCTAAGGGTTGAACAAAACAAATTGTGCAGAGATACCCCTGCCTTGTAGGAAAGAGAAGTCTGAATAATAAAGTATAATACAAAGTTAATTTCCCAAGGAATTTAACAGATGTCTCTAGCCATGTGTGTGAGATATTTGCAAACAATTTATATGTTCATTACATAGTGTAAATTTTTTGATCAGAGTAGGAGAAAGGGAATTCTTTGAAACCTGATTCAAATTTTAACCTGGTGGTTGATCATAGCAAGGATGGTGGAACTAGGCAAACCCAAATTTGGGTCCTAACTAGGCCTTGTGTAAGCTACAAGACTTTAGGCTGATTGTTAACTTCCCTAAACCTCAGTTTCCTCATTTACAAAACAGAAGTGACAACTGTACTCATAGTTCATGTAAAAGACTTGCATGCTGCCTAAGGAATGATATTAGACCAAAATTACTTAATCAGCAATAATCCTCTCAAGGTTTAATTCATTTTCTTTCTTGAGCATTTTATTACATAGTCTTCTTCCTGCCACTCTTTCAAATAGACTTTCAGTAGAATTTTCTCTCTTCCATTTTCTGAGGACATCCATAGAGTTTCTGTTTTTAACTTTCTTAATTTTCTCTTTACCATTATCTCACTGACTGCCAGTATTTGACCGTGAAAAGGGCGAGTTTTTATATCCTTGCAAAAAAAAAAAAAAAGGTATTCACGGTTTTCTTTCCTTCCTTGCCAGCTATTTACTCTCATGTCTTCAATCATCTTTCTGCCAAATATTCTCATATGTCCTCTTACATATTATACTAAAATAGAAGTTCCATTCCGTTCTGAAAGTCTCATCTTCCTTTCATTGTCAGTCACTATTAGTCAAGAATGTACCATTTGGCTCACTCTGGTTTGGGGTCTTTGTAGTTGTGCATGCTGTTCCCTCTCTCTCTTTTATAAATCTGGAGTCACTTTAATGTTTCAAGTGGAATTGGAGCCAGATACCTCATATTCTGCTCACCTCCACATGACCTTTACACAACTGGCAAAGAATCTAGAATCAGAATAATGCTGGCTACATGATTCTGCTGAATGTCTGAAGCTGCAATAGTCATAATTAAAATAGGCACAATTCCTATCTTTCCAAAAACACCCAACAGTTGGAACAAGTACAAGCTTTCAAATACCTTAGATAAAAAAAAATATATGATTTTTCCCTATTTCTTTTAAATAGTTAAAGGTTATTTTTTTTATTTTAGTAAGAAGTAGAAACACTTCAATATTTAAGTAGTAAGATTTATTTTCTATTTTCCATAGACATACCATGAAAGTAGAAGACACATTGTTCTTCATATTCCCAATATGATTAGAAATGGAGAAGCAGCCAATATAGCTAACAAGGCACAGAATTCACATTCACAGTGTATCTATGGTGGTTAGCACATCATGCTGCCACTGTGATAAAGTTTAACTAACATATGATGTGGTGCTAGCCCTTATATTAGTTTTCTAGGGCTTCCATAACAAAATACCACAAGATTAAACAACAGAAATTTTTTTCTCCAAGTCTGGAAGCTAGAAGTCCAAGACTGAGGTGTCAGCACGTTTGATTTCTCCTGATGCCTCTCTCTTTGGCTTACAGATGTCTCTCGCTCTCTTATAAGGACACCAGTCATATTGGAATAAAGCCCCACCTAATGGCGTTGTTTTAACTTAATCACCTTTTTAAAAAATCTTATCTCCAAATATAGTTATATCCAACATATGAATTTGGGAGGGGAATAGAATGCAGCCCGTAGTAGTCCTTGTGGAGATCAACATCTATTTGGAAGAATAAGATCTGTATTGCAGGAGGAATGAATTTGCCCTAAAACCCTTGGATTTATAAGATATGGCACCAGTTTATTTTTCTAAATCAGATTTGATCTGGTTCTGAATTTCCCACTTGCTACATCCTCAACATAACTCCATGGGGAGCCCCTAAGATAACCATCCTGGAAGTCAGGCTGAGCCCTCGGCGAGGTAGTAGAGGAGGGTTGCATAGTTATAAAGTTTTGGAAGAGGCTGTAGCCGCCAGACCATCAAAATTGCTCTTGTCCAAAGTCAAAGCTCTTTTGACTCATTTGAAGACAAGAACTTTGACTCACTCTGTGCCAAACAGAGTTGAGTTCTCCTTTGCCTCCCAATTTCACACGTTCTTAGTGTTCTATTGCTTATGCGTCCCCATCAACACTCCTTCCACTTCGTGAAAAACTGTTAAGGGAAGGTAGACCTCTGTTTTTGCTAGAACCTAGTCTTTTATTTAGGGAATGTTCAGTGTGTGTGTTCTTCTGTCTGCCCCTGCACACAAGCTTTCCGGTCTGCTCTGTGTCCTGGGAGACCAGCTTCTATGGTCAACAGCACCAGGCTCCCTCAATTCTAGATGAGTACTGGCAAGAGCTCAGAGAGCAAGAGAGAAAGACTGGAGTGTTTATTCTCTAACCCAGCCTTGGCCAGGGCTGCATTCTTCTACCTAGGACCACAACTTCTATTACTGGGCCTTTTCCTCAAGCTACAGATTGTCTTATCCTCTTCCTCTCCTCTCAGGGCTAAAGGTTGCAGTGACTTCCCACTGTTACAAGTATTACTTCCACCTTGGTAAAAGCTTCCTTTATTAAACTTTTTTCGCCTACTCTTTGAGATATATCTGCTGAAACCCAAAGCAGGGTTGCTGGGGATGCAGTTGTGAGAATGAGAAAGATAAATTCACCATCCAAATTGAAATTACTCTCTGGAAGTAATAGGGTGTGAGAATTAGGCAGCAAACAATTAAACAAACATGGATAATATTAGTAGCATTAAACATCACAGGAAAATTTCAATAAGGTGACGTGACTAAGAGTAACACAATAGCTGTTTTTACATTTAGGATTCTCCCTTTTATCTTGGTGAAACCAGGGATTGGACAGGTTTCTCTCCTTTTAGCATAAGCTCGAGTCTCCATTTCGCTCCCCCTCAGTAGTAATCTATATTAAGTGATCTTAATAGGACTGGACTTCTCACCAAATGTCTGGATTGTATTCTGTTATCTGGCAGCTTCTCTATTCCTCTGAACCACAAAAGCCATCAGTAGCCTCTGAAGACCAAAGAACCCAGCACTCAGAACCCAAAGGCCTGGGATTTCTCTGTAAATAGAATAGGGTGCACATGTGTGTGATGGGGGGCAGTTGGGGGGTGTGTTGGAAAGAAAATTTTTCATATTCCCAAAAAGAAGAGACACTAATTAACATCTCAATAGATTGTTTTTCATATGTATATATACCAGTAAATTTCATAATATAACTAAAACTTCCTCACTCATTTTTATCATCTATATTTGGATTTATTCCAGTGCTAAAATTCTATGCTTTTATGCTTTTTATGTGATTAATGGGTGACTAAAATAAATACTCTAAGCTTTCAGAAGATCACTTCAAGTCATGACGTCAGGGATAGGGCAGGTTTTATGAAGAAATACATTCAAGAGACTCCATGTGCTATTTGCAAACTTCCTTTATTCTGTTTGCCCTCTTCTGCATAAAGCTCCTCCTTATATTAGCTGAACAACTCCACATTTTCTGTCTTTTCTTTCTCTGTAATTTACTCAGTATGCTCTCTGCCCTCAAAGCCCTTCCTCTCAATTTCTCTGGCCAAATTGTACTGATCCTCTGGCACCAGTGTAAATTTCCTCTCCTCCTTGAAGATTCAGCTTCCTGGTTTCCTAGCTGGAAATATTCCCTTTTGTGAATCACTCATGACATTCGCTGTTGGAATCTCTTCTCTTGCTCATTCCTCTGTCTCTTTACTGTTGTAATCTGCGATCTTGCCTTATGTCTCTTACTGCCTACAGGCATTCAGGAGTTTAATACAGCATCTTAGAGTAGGTAGATGTACAATAAGGCTACCTTGTTCCTTACAAAGTAGTAAGATGTATTCAAAGCTCCTTTTCATTGACTTTGGAAAGCCTGTTTTTCTTCCCCAAGATTACAAAGCGTCTGGGCTTGAGATGGTGAAAATAGTGGGGTATTTTTAGTTTCATGGATATGTTTTAAGATTTAAGCTCTGGAAAGCCCTGACTTAGATCAGTGAATACCAGAACTCTAGGCTAAGAGATACGACAGTTTGAAGGTAAATCTGGGGAAAGAGAAAACATAGGCTGGAAGGAGTATCCCTTTTCACATCAGGAGTATCCTCACATGAAGAGAAGAAATCAAACCCATGGGCATCCAAAAGTTTAGAAACCACAAGCAGATGCTATAAAAACAAGCTCCAATACAACCAAATGATCCCAAGGGTGGGGAATTCATCTTATATGATGAAGTGCCTACCATTCAGAGCATGGAAAGGTGAATTTTTTAAAATAATTTTGTTTGGGAAAAAACCTTTGTCACTAAATTAGGTATAATAGAAATTTGAAATTAATTCTTAAGTGATGAAGTTTTGTCTAAAAAATTTTTTAAAGAGAGAGTGCATCATAAGATTCCATGATGCATATCAAGATTACATCACTAACGTTGTTCCCAATTGAGTCATGCTGCTAGTATAAGAATTCCCCACAGATTTGGTTAGATAGTATCATACTATTTGAAAGGTAAAATTTGACTATTCGTGGATTATACCACAACTTCTAATGCAAAGTAGAATCCAACAATGATGTCATTGTGGCCCATCCTTGCGAGCAGGGCCACAGACTTAGGGAGCCATAGCTAGGAGAAGGGTGGACCAGGGATGCTCAGGGTCATACACCCCAGTGATGTGGAGTCAGATATCCTGGAAAGAAATCAGAATGCACCAAAGAGCAACATGCATAGTGTATGAGGCATTTTAACAGTTTATCTTAGTCTTGGTAGTATAGTGACATATTAGTAGAAAAGTGAAATCTTGAGAGTGCGTGTAAGAATGTATGGCATTTTCAGCATCCTTTGGGTGCAAAAGAACCTCGAAAGTGAAGGTTAAAGGTGACTTTTATAGAATTGGTTCTGATTAAATTTATACTTTGCATAGTATGTACGCATAAGCTATTTTGGGTATTTTTACAGTATAATACACTCTCAAGGATAATGTACTTTATTCTAAAGGAAATGACAATTGTTATACTCCTCTTAACAAATAGAAAAAAAATTAAATGAAGCCTATTTTTGTGTTGAATGGAATATTTAGTATTTCACAAATGATATATATGCTTTAAAAGATTAATGTTCTAAAAGTAAGCATAATATTAAAACTAAGAGCCACAGCAATCACATTTAGACTATGAATTATATAAGATAATGTGCTTAAATTTTTTGAAAACTACAAAAATATTTGATAAGTGTGAGAAAATACTATTACTATGGGGTTTACTTCTTTATCAATAGGCAAGGCACAAACCTCTAAAAATAAGTATGTGTCCCATTAACATTTTCACCAAACTTCAGTCTAATTCAGAGGCTCTCAACTGGAGGTGATTTTTGCGCTCCAGGGGATATTCGACAACATCTGGAGATGTTGCAGTCATCACAGCTGGATGGTGTTGCAGTCATCACAGCTGGATGGTGCTACAGGCATCTGGTGGGTAGAGCCCAGGGTTCCTGCTAAACATCCTCCAAGGCACTGGGCAGATTCCTATAATAAAGCACTATCTGATCCAAATGTCAGTAGTGTGGAGGTTGAGAAATCCTGGTCTTTTTTTAAAATTTAAATTAAAAGCTGTATATAATACTAATCATAATGATTCTAATAAAAATTAGAGTAATGATCTTGTTAGAATTTGAGATAAGACAGATTTGTTTTGAATCGAGGAAGGCATGAGATTTAGATATTTCAGTTTCACCGTGGACATGCTCAGCTCATGCTCCCTAAAAAATGATGTTATATCAGAGCTTAGGTAAAATGTTTAGATTAATATTCTCATCCCTCCACTACAAATAATACTAATTTTAAATATTAGAAAACTGCCTAAAGAGAAATTCTCAATGAAAAAGTTTTATTTCATTGCAACACATACAAATGAATGATTTCTATTTGTCTACTTTAAAACATTCTGTTTCTCTTTTGGAATCTAGCATTTTTGTGAACTAGACCAAAGGCTATACACAAGTATATATAAATAATCCAATTTTTCCAACACGTTGCTAATTTCCATGGTCAAACTTTCTCCAGTTCTTATCCAAAACTCTTCCACATCCATTTTGGAGAAAGAGATCTTAATTTTCTGTGTCTAAAGTCTGTTTGTGTTCAAGACAATCATTCATATCAGAATAATAGAATTTAAGCTACTTGACATAGGAATGTTTTTCATTTGTAGATGGCGGCTGTTTTCAGAGTTGTATGGGAGGAAGCTTGGCAACCCATCTGATGATTATTTAATACTTAAGGGATTAGGCTACTTGACATACTTGGTACCTCCCTTCTAGACACTTACAGTCCAAGATTCTAAGGTAATGACACAGCAATACTCTTTAGTCTCTGCTCTGTTTTAAAAATATATAAATGTACAGTTTTCTTTTTGTTTCATTTGGACCACATGTACCTGATCCTGTGCCAGAAAATAAGAGGGATCTCATACTCACCTTCCTAATTACCATTGACATCACAGAGTATGTAAGGTTTCATTAAGCTTTACGAGGCAGTTCAGTAGATGTGAAAATGTAATTTTACTCTAGGTGGAAGAGAAGTTAAACCCCTAGAAACTGGGGACATAAAGAAAATCAATACAGTGAAAGGTTAAGGACTAGTAGACAGTTAGGGACGTATGAGGAGTTTCAAATTGTTGGAAAATAGAAATAGTAGACATAGTGTCACGCATTCTAATTCTCTTTAATACTTCCCTGCCAAAAGGAAGACCAACAAAAATAAATTTCAGCTTTCAATTCTTACCTGAAATACACAAGATAAAATATAAAGTGACAATTATGAATTGTTAAACCTAGATAGGCTTGAGAATTAGGTGTTTCAAGTGTAAATTAGGTATCAATTGTAAATTAGTTCTTTTGAATAATTCAAGTACAGAGGATATTACTGGAATGCAGGTGAATGTTTAAAAACTAATTCCCCAACATAAACAAACAAATAAGCCTGTCATGTAATACTCTCACCTGGCCAATTTCAGCTACCAATGTGAAATCACTAACACAAGTTGAAAAGAGAGATGGAAAAGCAAATTATAATATTTCTACCATATCAGTACAATAGGTATAAGTAAAGCCAGGAGCATAAACAATAGCAAATATACTAAAATAATGAGGAAATATGATTTTGAATGTACAATACCTTTGTTTTTAATATAATGTTTAAATTGTAAGTTTACATATTTTGGTATTAATAATGGCTGTGCTTACTACACCTAGCTCACAAAATTTCTGAAAATTTAGCAGTCAGTTCTCACAAGTCAGTATGAGCTAACCTCTGATGGGGATAGTTCTTTCGTCTTCCCACTTCACTTTGCTGTATGGAGTAGGAACTTGATATAAAAGTTCAAAAGTTGTCTCTGAGTGTGTTCTGAAATTCAATATATTGGATAAAAAACATAATTTTTGAAATTTTGACCATTAAGACTGTACAAGAAGAAACCTTGAATGGAAGTTTCACTGTAAAAGTGTAAAGAACTAGAATAAAGTATAGCAGTATTAATACTTTATATGATAAAACCAATAAGAGATTACAGGAAAAATATAGAATGAGAAAAATGATTTTTAGAGTTTAAGAATCTTAAAGCCAGTTTATATTTGCATATATATTTAAAAGGGGCTATTGAATTATAAAATTCCTGTGTGCCTTGTTCAAAATAAGTATGTATGACCACTGAATGACAGGATTAAATCAATTTGAGTGTGTTTGTGTTTCTGTGTGTGTCTGTGTCTGTCATATGTATGTATTTTCAAATGTGGCATCCACAAGACATAATTTGAAATGCAGTTTTTATTAAGGCTCCTTGAAATCTTTGGTAAGGATCTTTTGTTATTAGAGCATGAAAATGAAGTAGACATTTTCTTTGGACTGCCTGAAAATTTAAGGTACATTTTTGTCTTTATGCCAAGAGAATTGGGTACTTTAAGAGCTAAACCCTATATTGCTATGGCTTTTATCAAAAAGGTTTCATTTAGTATATTGCTCTGGATTTCCAGTTCCTTTCTTGTCTTCAAAAAACCACAATAAACTATTCTTTTAGTTGATTAAAATAAAAGTAGAATGCTTCATTCTGGAGGGAAAAGGAATAACTGAAGATTAAACTTAAAAAGAAAAAAAAATTACAAAAAGGTATGTGCCACAATGAAGCTTTGAAAATGAAGCCCAAAAGAAATGAAAGAATGACAATTTGTAAATCAGGAGTCCAGAAGTTCTGTTTCATGATTATGTTGCAGTTTAATTTCTTTATATCTTTCTGCCATTGTTAAAAAAAAGCAGCCCAGAACTTCAAAGGGACCTCGCATGTGTTCCGAATCAGGGCTTCAGAGCTGATGTCTGACAGCCCAGAAATTAAAACGAAATAAATGTGCTGTTTAAACTCCCAGTTTTTCTGCCACCACCACCAACAAAATCACTTTTTCTGTATAAAGGGTTTTTTTGTTGTTGTTATTGTTGTTGTTAACTTTAAAATTCTGTTCTCTTGGCTATTTCCTCATTTACCAATTATGGACCTGGGCCTATGCAGTATGGTACCCCATGGACTTCAGAAGGAATTCAGATAATCAGAGGGGATGTCAGGACTTTGGGATCAGCCTGCGCAACTTTTTCTGTATATTAAAACATACCCCCCCCCAAAAAAAAGACAAAGAACTATAGTTGTTAGGCCATGCCCAAACACCTGCATTTGACTATTCTTGCATTTTCTTGGGATGATGGAAACAGACATCTACAAAGAACAAAGAAAGTCTTGGGATGGTTTGTGTTTGAAAGTGCAATAGTGTGGATGTGAAATGTCAGTCATGAGCCAGAAATTTGGCAGTCATTTCTTAGAATGCCGAAGAGAATAGGGTTTGACCTGGTGAGCTGTTATGTGGGGGTTCAGATGAGTCCCTCACTGAGGTAGAATCATAGATGCAAATAAATTATCTACCACAATTTCTTAGTTTTACAAATGAGGAAATGACACCGCAACTCAGAGTAGCAACATGGTTTGCTCAAAATAACACAGTAACGTGGTATAAAATTTTAGTGCATTTTATCATGTGGCTAGTGAAGTGGATGCAGAAACTGTTAGGCTTCAGAGAGAAACAGGCACATAAACACTTGGGGTTTAGGCACTGCTTTCTACCTGCCTATCAGAGCCATTATTCTCAAATCTACCTTTGCCTTTCTCTTTTAACCAAAATTAACAAACATCCAGAAAGTGTGGGCAAACAGCAGCCAGGAGCAATGGGCTCCCCGCCCCCACCCGCACATCTTTTCAAACAAAGTAAGCCACCCTGGGAATATGCTAAATTTCATGGGCTTGAGTTCTTTCTCTTCTCTCCCACATGTCATCTCATAGTCTGCACATCTGGCCTGCAGAATATCCCAAAATGTTTATTTCCAGACCCTGAGAGGCTTTCCTGAGCATTGCCGGGTAGACTCCACATTTTGTTCCTGTTAAGTTACATTCTTAGAGTATGTAGTGCCCAAATGAAGGGGACGATACACTTCAGTTTTCACGTTACCTTACAAGTTCTGTGAGCACATGTGATGGAGAGAAAAGTCAGGAAAGATGAATTGAAATGCTTTCAAAGCCCGCAAATATGAACTCTTTCTATATTCCTGGGAGAAGAGCAAAGACAATGCCAAAGCACTGATCTCCCTGACTCAAGGGTCACAATGTTTGCAGTCAGTTTGCAAAACTCAGACGTGAGTGTGAGGGATTCTGGCATTTTATTTATTCAGTAAATACTGCCATTTTGGTTTACTGGCTGACATACTAAAAATTGAGATGTTGAGCCACTCTTTTAGAATATTACAATTAAATTGAAAATAAAAAAGACCTTTAGGTGAGAAGAACCAGTGTCTGATTAAGTGAATTCTGCAGCTAAAATTTGTAGTGATAAGGGAAATTTCTCTAAATATTGTGTCGTGGGTAGCAGAGCTGGCTCTTGAATGCTGAATTAGGCATAGATGAAAGGAGGGAAAGCAGATGCAAAGAAAGACACAATGTGTCACATTTTTTTTTCAGCTACCATTTCTCAGCATCCTCATATTGTGTTTACATAGATATATGCATTCTTCCATGTATTCACCATGACCTTAGTTCACAGAAGAAGAAATGGAAACTTAGAGAAATTAAAGAACATGCCTGAGATTACACTGGTGACAGAGAGAGAAGTAGAATTCAGCCTCCCAAATCTGTGCTCTCTTCCAATACACTATCCAGAAGGAAAGCCAATTAGGAATATCAGTATGACAATATGGCATGTTAAGGCCTGGATCACCAAGCCAAGTAGTTTAAGCATTATCATTGGCAGATGTTAAGGAGATTTTAGGAGGAAAACCTGTGGAAGATAGATAATGGATAATATTTAGACATGTTCGATTAGAGTTAAGTGTAAGTGGGCAAAGAAATGCCCTACTGGAAATTTGTGATTATGAATTACACCTAGAGAAAGAGAGTAAGGAGAGATAAAGAATTCAGTTTCTGACTTAGTGATAACAGTTGTAACTGACAGTGAAAATATTCACTGATGGACAGTGTTTGCAGAGGGAGAGTAGAGTATTCAGGGCAGAACCTTACGAGTCCTTGTATATCTAAGGTGGAAGGATGTAGAAGAGCCAGCAACTAGGCATGGAAGAGGAGAAGAGAGAGGAAAACCCAAGAGTCTGATGGCACAAGTGGAGAGTGTGTCTTAAAAGAAGGGAGAAAACATATTAATGATACAGAAAGTCAGACTATTATTCACAAGATAGTCTACAGGTTAATGTATTTAAATTAGATAATTATATAAATTATTTATAATTTTATTCATTTATTTATGCTAACAATAGACATTAATTCCAGGTTTTCTTGGGGGGGGTTGATCATTAAAAAATGCCCCTATGTTAAGCCACCAAAGTAACCATGTTTTTTTACCTTTTCTTTTGTTTGTCTTTATCTCCTCTATTAAAAGAGTAGTACATTCCTTTTTTATTGTTAAATTTATTGGGTTGACATTGGTTAATAAAATTACATAGGTTTCAAGTGTACGATCTAATAATACATCATGAGCATATTACATTGCTTGTTCACCACCCAAAGTCACATCTTCCATTACCATGAATTTGACCCCCTATATTCATCAATCCCCACCCCCTTCCCTCTGGCAACCACTAAACTGTTGTCTGCAGCTATGAGTTTTTGTTTGTTCATCTTGTTGATTTGTTGCTTTCAATTTTATATCCCACATATGAGTGGAATCTTTTGGTTCTCAGCTTATTCTACCTGACTTATTTTGCTTAGCATGGTAATCTCAATACATTCTTGACTAATATATTCACACACAGCGAGTTTGATCATGTAGCCTTACAAATGCCTCAACCTTAGTTGTTTCAGCCAAAAAAAAAAAAAAAAAAACTTTAATAGATTCAATATTTGGCTGAATCAACCAACTGGAATGGTGATGAACCCTAAAGACCTATTTTCCCTTGTACATTCAATAATCTCAGTTGAGATTCACCACAGTTCTCCTATTAATTAACTTTTTTTTTTTTAATCCAAGGGTCCTGAGAAGTTGTTTTCTGTGGACAGTCACAACCTCTCAAATCTAGTTTTCTGGTTGGTTAAATATGAGCCACATCTTTTTTATTTAATATATTACATGTCTCAGGTCCTGTATTCAAATCAAGACTTGCACTTTAGATAGTAAGTTATAAAAAGGCAAGTACAACATAGAAACCTATCCTCAATGAACACTTTAATTAATAAGTTAATTAAGATCGAATTAAAGGCCTGGTCATAAAATTCAGTGTGGTTAAGGAATACTTTGTTATCTTTAGAAATATGAGATCAGTAGGACACATATGTATTATTTTGCAAATTGTTTCTAAAGAGCTGCCCTATTATCAGTATAACTTAAACTGTTTATTTATCATTAACGAAAAGTTTTCTTCATGTTGGCATTTTACTGTTTATAATTTATCATAAGAGTAACAAGGTTTTATCTTAAATGTGAATAAATAGTTCCCTTTAAGACTGATTGTGGGTTGACTAAGACATAGTTCCACTGGAGAAATCTTCCTAATAGAAGGGAAAAGCTTTTATCATTCTAGAATTAACAAAATTACATAATTTTTATTGCAGTGGGTCAGGCATTTTTTTTGTTTTAAAAAATATTAACAATTACATATTTAGATGAAGCCTCCATATTTAAAGTATTGTGTTAAAGATAACCCATTAATACAAATTTATTGTATGAGAGCCCTTCTTGAAAGTAGTATATTTCATGGGGACCAGAGGGAAGAAGAGGAGAGCACTTGGAAGAGAGGTTGAGCTATAATCCAGAGCAGGGAAAAAATGAAAGGGCAGGTTGAAATGCTTCCTCCTATACAATTTCATGAAAGCCCAAACCTGGAGTAAGAATGCAGTCTATTATTTTGATTTTAATGACTTTGTCTTGTTGATAAACAAAATAAAACTGGGTTCATTTTTCTTGATTTTGATAGGCTAAAATTTTTGACTACTACAAAGTTTTAAAAGCTCAAAGGATCAACCTAAATGGTAGAGCTGAAAGGAGCCTTCAGGATTTTGTTTTCAGATGTCTCTCAAACCTCAGTTGAGAAACTTGCCTTAAATGCAGAATCTGGGTCTCACTACCAAGATTTGGATTCCAACTTGGCTATTAATGAGGCTTAGGAATCTGCATTTAATAAACACCCATACAATTCTAATTAGGCAGAGGTTAATCTTAATTTTAAAAAAATACTGTGTCCAATCCCTTTATTTGATCCATAGAGAAATAAAAACCTAGAGATGGGAATTGACTTTATCCAGCAGGTCATACAACTTGAACTAGAATTTAGTTGTCAATATCCATTGTAATTGTTGATTGAACTTTATCAAATGTTATCCAAATTCAGAATCAGTGGTGCCATACTGGTTATGTCACTGATGCTTCACAAGACAGATGGAATAATCTTTTTTCTAGAAACTAACATTCTTTAGGTAATAAGAATCAACAAGTATCTTGGACAATTTAAGCAGCTGCAGACAACTTCTAGGCAACTCTTAAGAGAACGAATTTCTCTCTAATGAATTTGAGGTTGAAAGTGGTTATGATGAGTTACACAACTCTTTTGAGACATAATGGTTAAGATAAAAGCCATATTCCTTTAATAGTCACTTTGAATGTCTTTTGTAATCTATCATTAATTAGCTAATTTGGGGTACTTAATTGCTTTTTTTTTCTGAAGCTATGACACTTGTGATTGGGATAGGAAAAATGCTGATCGTCATACTTTAATAAAATTCCCACACTTTTCTGTTCATTTATATCCAGATTCTGAAATTTTGACTAATTTTTGTAAATCTGAACTGGCACTCTAAGGGAGGAGCAATAGACTCAACAGCTGCATATCCCAGTGTATTTTGACTGGACTTCCAGGCAAATGCATCTGTGATCATCTTTATTTTGAAAATTGGTTGCCTAATCTCTTTACAGCCTCTTGTTGAAAGATGTCCATTACCTCCCAGTTCTAATAACTCTAGAATTATCAACAGATTATGCTCCTTCATTTATTCTGATACATCCCCAGCTAGACTCAAAAGTCCTGGCAAGTCCTCTTTGTCTTTGATCTACCCATCCTGGATCTAGCCTCTGATTATTACTTCACTCTCTCACCATTCAATTCCACAGTCTTGTCATCTTTTGGATCCCTTAAGTGCCTTAAAGTGTTTGACCTAAAATGCCACCACCCTCCCTGGAATACTGTTTGGCATGTTGAAGGTTTAATAGCATTTTATATGATATAAGTTGGATATTGGGCCTCATTCACAAAGATACTGTATCTTTAGATGGAAGACCTCTAGCATGATCAAGGGAAGGCTTCTTTTTTATGTCATACATCTCCAACTTGGGAAAGCAGGAAGAAATGCAGGATAAACACACACACACACACACACACACACACACACACACACACACACACACACACAATGAAATATACTATGTAATATTTTATTTTTTTCCCCCAAAGAATGATAGTTGTATTCAAGTGTCTGATGGATATGTAAGGGAGTCTATGTAATAACTACCCTACTGGGCTTACTAGATTCTCAGGGGTTTTGCTAAATGCTGTATTTTCCTTTGTAAATGTTCTTTAAGTATTTTAATTAAATAGTGATTTATTTTAAAAATCAGCAATAACAAACATGTAATAGAAGCCAAGTATTACAAAATTTTTAATCTTTAACAAATATATTCAGAGCCATTTCATATTTATTTAACATGCAGTTGCTGTCTAATTTAATATAAATTAAATGGTTGCTTGCAACCTATAATTTAGAGGGTTCCTGAACCTCCTTTTATGGCAGGAAAAATAAGAAATCATCAGTTTTTACCAGAGGGTAGATACTTATCTTTTAAAATCAGGTATTTTGTCTTGAAATTAAAAACCTAGGTCATGTGGGAAATGAAATTCCAAGGAATGTTCTCAAAATGAGACACACGTCCTCCTTTTTCTTAGAAAAGACTAATTTGTTTTTCTGTCATTCAACAAACCTTTAAAATTTAGATGATACTATCCAGCACTTTGAAGATAAATCATTATCTGCCATGTATATGTGCATCTGTTTGTGAGAAATGTACACACAGAGATTCAGTAGCTGGAGGTGGGGTGGTGGATTGTTGTTTGTAAAGAAAAGATGAAATAACTTTGGATACTGTGTGTCTTGTAGTTAGTTGAAAATATCAGATTTTTAAAAAGCAATTAGTCATGAAGTAACCACAAGGAAAAGTAGGACTAACTAGTGGTAAAATTTTATGAAAATGGCCACTCCAAGTGTTGCCATGACTTTCAATGTCTGAGCTTAATTTGGGCAGTGTTGTCGTGAATTGATGCCACACTGAAGTTGAAGTGCAAACTTATTTTCAAGGGTTAGTTTGAAAGGGATTAGGAGGTTCTTGGTAGTGTAGTGGATAGGGATAAGTTTCTTTCCAAGTGACAGTATCAAAAAAATTAAAGTATATATTTTTTTTCTGAAAATCAGTTTTTATAAATGTAAGTTAAGCTTGAATAAGAAGAATGGGTCACAACTATTAACATTTGATGATTATTATTCAGACACAATTGGTATTGTGGCTGTAGCACTAACACATTATGCTAGGGCTTCCACATTATTTGGATTTATGCACAGTCAGGTGGATTTGAGGACAAGTCTTGGAGTCAGCCAACCAATTTTTTATTATGATTTTGCCATTGACTCTGTGGCTTGGGCAAGTCAGATTTTTAATAACTCAACCTCTTACTTTGGCACTTGTGTGATGATTAAATTAGTGCATTTCAAATATATGGGATGGTACCTGGTGATGTTAACTCCCACTAACAAGTTTATAAGTGTTATAAGAGAAGGGACTGTCCTTAATGTACTTAAAATTATATCCTCATCGGCCAGCATAGTTCCTGTCACATAGTAGCTTCTCAATAAATATCCCCTGAATCGATCAACTACAATTATTTCGAGTCTTTTTGAAGACATAATATTCTAGTTTAACTCTATTTAAAACTAAATTAATAAAATTTCTTATAAATTTTATAGATCTGTATAAGAAATAGTCTCTGACAAGAAGGACTTGACTTTTCTCTTTTCCTTTATATTTCTTTAGACCTGAATTTCTTCCCCAAACACTTCTCGCCAGTCTTTGGAAAAGATTTTCTGCTTATACTGACTACAGAATCCTTTTAAAAAACATTCAGTAGAAAAAAGAAAGCCTCTTCAGTAAATGGTGCTGGCAAAATTGGAAAGCCACATATAAAAAAAAAAGCATCTAGACTATTTGTCATCATACACAAAAAATAATTCAAAATGGATCAAAGACCATACTATAAGAAATGAAACAATAAAATACATAGAAAAAAAACATAGGTACTGAAATTATGGACCTTGGTCTGAGAGAATTATTATAAATTTGACCTGAAAAGCAAGGGAAGTAAAAGCAAAAATAACTGAATTGGGACTATGTCAAACTAAAAACCTTCTGCACAGCAAAAGAAACCATCAACAAAACAAAGAAGCAATCAACCAAATGGGAGAGGATATTTGCAAACAACACTTATGATTAGGGGCTAATATCTAAAATATATTAAGATATCAAACATTTCCCCACAGAAGACAAACAAATGGCCAACAGACATGACATATGAGAAGATGCTCAACTTCAGTAGTTTTCAGGAAAATGCAAATCAAAACCAAAATGAGATACCCCCTCACACCTGTTAGAGTGGCTGTTATCATTAGGACAAGATAAAACAAGTATTGGAGAGATTATAGAGAAAAGGGATTCTTCTTACCCTGCTGGAGAGAATGTAAATTGGTACAGCCACTATGGAAAACAGTATGGGAGTTCCCCAAAAAATTAAAAATAGAATTACTATATGCCCCAGTAATTTCTCTTCAGAGTATCTAACCCCCAAAAATTGAAAGCATTTATTTGTAAATGTACCCCTATGTTCATTGCAGCATTATTTACAATGGCCAAGGCATGAAAACAACCAAAGTGTCCTTTGATAGATGATTGGATAAAGAAGATGTGGTACATATATACAATAGAATATTACTCAGCCATAAGAAAAGATGAAATACTGCCATTTACAACAACATGGATGGATCTTGAGATCAAGCTGAGCTAAATAAGTCAGAAATAGTCAAGAACCATATGTTTTCACTCATATGTAGGATATAAAATTGAAAGCAACAAACAAACAAGACAAACAAAAACTCATAGACACAGAAAACAGTATAGTGATTATCAGAGAGAAAGGAGGTTGGTGGGGAGGTAGAAAAGGAAAAAAGAATGTCAAATATATGGTAATGGAAGGAGATTTGACTTTGGATGCTAAACACATGATGAAATATTCAGGTGATGTTTTACAGACTTGTATACTTGAAACCTACATAATTTTATTAACCAATGTCACCCCCAATAAACTTAATAAACTAACCAAAAACACTCTTAAAGGAAAATAGATATTCTATATTAGGTCTATCATAAGAGCATAACATTTTTTAGGGTCTTGCTTTTCTTTTCTCCAAAAATTGCTCCTCAGTATCACTTGGGCCCTGAGTCAAGAGAGTTGAGTATTGTGGTTTAAGAGCCTGGACTCAAGAACCCTACCTATGCTGTTTTATCTTGGACAATGTACTTGACCTCTCTGTGTTTGTTTTTTCATTTCTAAAATAAGAATAATAATAGTTTTTTGTGTGTACATATTACATAAGTTATAAAGTATTTAATATAGAGCCTAGCATTCAGTAGTTTTCATATAAACTTTAGCTATTTTTATACATTCAGCCAAGTCCATAAAGTGAGCATCTAGTTTCTCTACCATGTATAAGTCAGTCATTTCATTAACATACTGAAAATGCCCAGCACTGTACTAGGCAGTTGAAATACAAAGTCAGGCAACATGTGGTCCCTCTTTACTAGCAGTTTATAGCCTAGTAGGGTGAGCTTGCAAACTCAGGACTAGAGAGAGAGAAATAGAAGTGAAGGAGATGCATAGAAATAATTCTGCATTGCACAGGGAGTTCAGGTTGTTGCTTGTGCTGAGTTTGGAAGATGAATAGGAGTTAATTGGATCTGGACAAAATATTCTATCAACAGGAGGTCAGAATTGTGGGTACTATTTGATTTCAATGTTCATTAAACTGTATAAATAGTTAAATATAAGTCAAGGAAAGAGTGAGTGTGAGAGCCTGGCAGAATATGGGGTTGAAAAGACAGAGCATGTTTTGAAGGCTTTGAATTTAATTCTGAAAAGTATGAGAAGCCAATAACAAGTAGTTTGGTAGCCTTGCAGGCTTGATATGGCCAGTGATCATATATCTTTCATGTGTATGTGTTCATATATTTTTAACAGAACTCTTGGTTCTTTAGAAGAGTTCACAGTTCTAGAAATTGCTCTGCTTGACAAAAGTCACCTAATCTATGTAAACTCAAGTTCATTCAGGAATGAAGCTCTCATGTTCTTTTAGTCAAATGGACCGGCAGATTTTGGCTTTGGTTCACAGTAACAGAGAAGTCAGCAGATATTTGAAATATCTCATTCTATTCGAAAACTCATCACAACCTTGTTTTCTTCCAACAACCCACCTCCTGCATATCCAGCAGACAGTTTGTTGCAGCATTGTCTTATTCCTCAGCATACTGACACTTGGCACTTAGTGGGGAAAATGGTTGGAGAATAGTGAGAACAGATGAATTCTTTGGGCACATGGTGACATGCACTGGTTACATCATCTCATTCTAAACGAAAAGTAAATATATTTTATATGTGCGGACTTTTAAAAAATTATGTGGGCTCTTCTCATTTATCTTAAACAGGCAGTATGTTTAGTAGTTAAGACTTAAGACTCTGAAGTCAGCAGCCTGAGTTGATCTTGACATTACTAACTTCTAGTTGTGTGACCTTGAGAAAGTTACTCAACCTCTCTTTGTTGGCTCCTCTGTAGAAAGTTGCACATTCCCTGTAACTCCCTCAAGAAGTTGGCATGAGGATTAAATGAAGCATCTATATGAAGCCTAAGACCTGGCAGAGCACAAATATTTTATAGTTGCTAATTATTGTAGTTACTATTGTTATTCCAATTTTCCTTTGATTTACCTCATAAAGTAGAATTACAACAGCCCTGAAATATATTCAGAGATCTCTGACAACTTGTAACTTGAAACATTCCCCATTTATTACCTCACAGTACTGTAGGTCACAAATCTCAGCAAACTCAGTTGGGTTTTCCACTTCATGACTTATAAGGCTGGTATCAACGTATTCTTGAGGATCTGAGGAAGAATCTTCTGAACTCATTTATGTTGCTGGCTAAAATTCTTTACCTTTCACTTTTAGGACTGATACTCCTTTTTCTTTGCTGGCTAGAAGCAACCAACATTCCTTCTCAAATGGGTCCCCTTCATTTTCAAACCATCAGTGGTGTATCAAATCTTTCTTGTGCATCAACTATCTAATTTCTTATTAGATGACCACCTGAAGAAAACTCATTGCTTTTAAAGGGCTTGTCTAATTAGATTATCTCCCCTCAAACACTGCCCCAAATCTCTCTTGATTTACTCAAGGTCAACTGAAAAATTTTTTTTGCTGTATTGCAGGAGTATAATATTCATAGGTTCCACCCACAGTCAAAGGGGAGGGGATTATACAAGGCAAGAATCATTGGGGGTCATTATGAGAATTCTACCTACCATATTCTCAAATTGAAATGGTATCATGCAAACATCCCTCTACTTAGCTCTATACATTTTACAAAAGTGTTTATTTTATAACAATTATCTTTCTCTGTGTTAAATTATATTCATCTGTGTGCATGTGTGTCCCTTATATTTTAGTTCATTGGAAACAGGAACTATATCATATTCATCCTTGTTTTTCTCTAGTTATTATTAGAGTATGTGCCCACTAAATATTGGTTGAATTCGAATAGTGCTAACTACTGTAATAGGATCATCATTGCTTAGCATGAGTATGTCCTGTTCTTGTTCCATCTCACTTGGCCAGTTATGACTGAGCATCGATGGGAGGATAGATCCCATGTGTTTGATGCATTATTGAAAACAGCAGTAAAAACTAGTAATTAGCAAATCAAATTGCAGTTGGGGTTTGGCAAAAATGATTTTGTTGAGGGGTGGGAAGGAAAGCTCCTATAATGTCCAAAAGCATTTTCTAGGGTTTTATATTTGTATATTTTAAGAGAAATTTAATTCACATGTTTCTGGTGTGTTTATACTTAACACACCAAAGCAACAATTTATAAAAAGCCATTTGGTGTCTAGGAGCTCTTTCTAAATTTCCTTTTGAACTGGAAATCATGTCTGAAAAATATGGGCTACATTAATATCTATGAGTCAGCTGATTGGTGGGAAATCCATTCACTGAGAGCTTTGGGTTTTCACTCCAATTCTGTTAACTGTTTGTCTTGATAGTTCACTGATATGGGTAGTAGTTTCCTCATCTTTAAAATGAAAGGATTAGAATATAGATATTGAAATTCATTTCTAGATCTAAAATTCTTTGATTAAATTTTTTGTTTAAGAAATATACAAACTAAGTACCTGTGATGTGTCAGAGTCTATTCAATGTACTGTGCTTATCCTTTTTCTCTTTTTCTTTTTTTTTTTTTTTTGAGGTAGATTTTTATGATTAGATATTCATTTTTAAGCTGTGAGGCAGAATAACAAATCTTAGTTATATGTACAGTGAGGAAGCTGAGATTCACATACTTGAAGTATCAGATGTATATATAAAACTGTGACACGTAATAGCTATTTACTAAATAATTGTTGATTTGTACCTGGATTGTGGACAAACAGATGGATGGACGGGCGGACAGATGGATGGATACAAGAATGGATGGATGGATGGTCAAAATAATAGGCAAACTTTCTTGCCATTTACCCTTGGAAATTCCTGAGGATAAATGTTTTCAATTTCACTTTTCGGAAATAATGGTATTGGAGCATTCTGTTGTCTCAAACTTTGTTGAGAATGCAAACCAACTATTCACTTGTTTTTAAAAGGTGCTGAGAATATAAACTTACCTCCTGGAGTATCACTGACTACAACAGTAAAAATATTTTTACTATGGTTGAAAGTGCCTTCTTTAAAACATATGCAGCATTTATAGGGCTGCTTGGAATAAGCCAACTGAAAGATTTAATGATAATAATCTCCATATTTCTTCTAAAATTGATTTCCGGCTTCAATGAACTTGGAAAGAGTCCTGGGACATCAAATAAATAAAGATCATAACATGAAATGAATCTTCAGAATATGTTCATAAATTTACATTTTAAACATGACCAGAAAAAAATATATCTTTGCCCATTATTAAGGTGATACTTTAATGAAAAATTTTCATTTGCATGAAATAAACCTTTTTGGCTGCAGATGAAAGGATTTTATGGTAGCGACAATGGTTTTGTGAGTTAAATGATCCCAACATCATCAGGAATGAATCACAAGTGCCTACCATATGAATTACAGCACCATGAGTCTTAAAAAGGTATTTCTGTGGAAAGCATTCTTCCCATCTGCAACAATCAGATTCTGCTTTGAAGTCCTGCTAGAGAGCCTCACAATACATGAGACAGCCACATGCTATCCAAACTTCTCTCTCAACTTGAGTTTGACTGCATTTTCTTAAAGAACAATGTGGTAATAATGACAAAGTGGTTTAGAGAGGAAAATGGCTACAGTTTTTGTATTTATACTTCACAGTATGTGTATTCTGCAGTGATCCTTTCTGGACATAACTATAAAAAATATGCCAGTGGATGTGCAAAATAAACTTTTGAATGAAAAATATGACAAACGTGTGTGACTCCTTTGATCTCTACTATATTGAATCTGCAGTAAAGTCTTCACAAACATTTCAGGCCCAAATGAAACTAACCTCTTAAAAATTGCATAAGTTGTTATTGAGGCTTCTTAGCCATATAGGAAAGAGATACAAAAATGATATAAATCAATAACATTAGGTGTCAGTATTTCAAAAGAAATTATTGCTACTACTGCTACTACCGACTCTCACTCCACCTCCTCTGCTGAATGGCAGCGTGCGGATAGAGATTTGCTTGTCATTCTTACTTTTTTACATGGAGCTTTTCAGACAGACACAGAAAACATTTATGTAAAAATACTAATAATGAATGGGAGACTGACATAAGCAAACTTAGGAGATTTATAAGTAGAAATAAAATGACTTCTCTAATCATTCACTTTGTGTTTTTATTAACTAAATGAATCATGACCCAGGTATCTCTCTTTGGAAGTTGACAGCTAATTCTAGAGTCTGATCTATTATAGAACGGCAAAATAGCAATGATAATTCAATTGTAGGTTGTAAAAATGTCCCTCTTTAACCTACAGCACAATTCTCTGTTTTGGCCTTCATAGAGAGACAAGTACACTATTTGCAATTTCATAATATAAACAAATTTGGGGTAGTATCCCTCATTTAAACTTCTGTAAGAATGTTTGTTATCCACAACAGGCATTGCTGAACAGACATAGGTTTTAAAAGAATGAAGTTTATAAAGTTTAGACTGTACTTCATTACCATATTTACCTTTATGTGCTTTACTATTTATTTATATTCTGTCTCATACTCTGTTAAAAAAAAAAGTTAACAATATAAAGAGCAGGCCTCTTCCCATCCTAAAATAATACATAATAACCCTAGAATCAGATAAGTGCTAGTGGGTGGTGGCAGCTTCAACCAAGAGGATATTATTTGCAATCTTATATAGAAAACTAAACACCTAATAAAAACTTAAACATCTAAAACTAGAGAATTGGTTGGTATATTAAATACATTTAAAAAGATATTGTAGAGGACATGAAAAGTGTTTTACACTATACTGATATTTGTAAAAGTGAATTAAAAAATTATAATATGATTCTGTTTTATTTTAAGGATACATAAAGATAACAAGCATAAAATACCACAAAAATCAAATTGGCTGTCTCTGGTTTGTAGGACTAAAAATTTATTACTATAAATATATATATATATATATACACACACATATATATATATTTGATTATTTATTACTGTTTTATTTACTTATTAAAATAGTATATTTAATAATACATAACAACCTATATTTATCATATACTATTTTATTATTTAATTTTTTCTTTTATTTTCCAAATTTTCTGCAATGAACATGTGCTAATTTTGGTTTTTAAAATAGTTGTTTTTAAATGGAAATTAAAACTAGTTAGAGTTGTTTCCTTTCACTGTCATTGTTCTCTGGGAACTATTTGGGAAAGAGAAACGTTCGAGATATGCCATTTCAAAGTATGAATCCTTTTGTGTCTTCTGTCTTAGTTATTCAACACATATCTAAAGTTTACTCTTTAAGCCTTCTTAGAGCAACTTTTTATTTTAAACAATTTTTCTAACTTCTGCAAATGCTTAACATGGTATGACTTCTTAGGCAGAAATAAGCCCTCATAGAACATGAGGAAATCAAATTGAAACTGTTGATTTAAACTACTGCCATATTTACAACTTAATATTCTTTTCAGAGGCAACAGCATTTAAGCCATGAACATTTCTAAGCTTTAGGGAACAGAACTTCACATTATACATGTTCTGAACGCTCCCCATTCTCTTTTCAGGAATCAGGTAAGAAGGTGGAGTTTAGGAATGAGTCAGTCTCTTTCCTAAGTGACCTGTAAAAAAAATTTTACTGGTGTCAGATTTACTTCTGGTAAATCAGTAGAACGGAACAGAGGATATCTAACAGAAAATACCCTTCCGATTCTCTTTCTTAGTGGTTTCTCAGTCGGGATAGTTACCAGTTCAGCTGTGTTTGGTTGTCAAAAGAAATGATTTGTCAGAATATAGCTTTCTATGATGCTTTTAATTTAATGTTAATCAAATTAGATTAAGTTGATACTTTTTAAAACAACCAGGCTACAGATAGGATTCTTTAGTGTAGTAGCAGCAATAGTAATTGTCGTGGTGGTACGTCGTTAATGTCTCATTCCAGAAAACTTCATTAAGAGAGTCTAAAGTGCCAACTCTCAATTTGAAAAAAGTATTTCTTAGAGAATTCTGTCATAGTTAGTGCAGGCAGTAGGGACAACTGCTGAGGCTGATTTTCCATGACTTTGTACTAATTCCAGTCACTAACCTGTGTCTACCCCAGGCATTCAGGTTCTTCCTGAAGCTCTGTACCCCTCCAACAAAGGAAATTCAGAAACTAAAAGTATATGCTTACCTAAGAACCCAGCTCCATCTCCATTTCTGGTGATTGCTTGAGCCTATGATGAAGCATGTTTCCAGACATGTTTTCTCACCTGATCACTTCTTTTCCATCAGTTCTTGCACTAAGGATACTTCAACTCTCTTGAGGGAAACATTGCTAGCTATGGTCTGCATTACAGTTTTTCAGCTATGCAAGGTTAAGTTTGTTGCAACAAGTAAGATGAGCTTTGGTTCCTTTTGTGATGCTAGAAGTAGAAACTATTAAATGAAACTTGCACTTATGCCTATTTAAAGTGTTACATAAGTTCTAATCAAATACACACACACACACACATACACGCATACACAACCCACTGAAACTTTTATCTCACATGACCTGAAAAATAATACCTTGAAATTGGTATTATATATATATATATATATATATATATATATATACACACACACACACACACACACACACATACATACATACATACATACATACACACACACACACACACATACACACACACAGCAGTAATGGACATAGTAGAACCCAAGTATTAGAACTAAAAAGTTGTTCTGTACTTTGATGGGAGAGAGGGCACAAGCCGTATAGAAATTTCATTTCTTTACTTCACTTGAACGTTTTGTGCATGCATAACTCAGAGTTCAGCTGCCTCACGCTGTGTCTCCAGAGATCACATGGGTAACATGTGAATGGAAATAAACCCTGTAGGTAAAAGAAAGAGGAATTTGGATAGAGATCAAACATTAACTTCATTCCATTCTTTCCTTCTACTTTTACTGTCCCATTTAAATGTGATATTTTATGGGACTTCTTTTTATTCCCAGAGGAAGGAAGGAATTTAAATCGGATTTGGGACTTTCTCTCTCCTCTTTTTTTCAATCAATGTGATTTGATCTGCTTAGTAGTGACTTTAGAAATCGAATCCTCAATCACTAGGACCCTTCAGCATGAAGGATATGGTGTACTGGCTTGATTTATTATTATACATATTTTAAGTTATCATTGTAGCTTGGTTTAAGTTATATGAAAAGTTGTCTAGAATACTTAGCAATATCATTAGCAGAAATATTTGCCTATGAGTATTATATTTCTCACTTTTTTTGTCTTCTAGATTGGAATTACTATGTTCTATTAACATTGACTTAAGCTAAGAACATTTCTAAGCTTGAAGGATCAGAACTTTGCATTACACATTTTCTGAAAGTTTACCATTATTTTTATAGTAGTTAGATAAGAAGGTGGAGTTTAGTGTAGTCAGCCTCATTCCTAAGTGGCCTGTGGAAAAGATTCTTACTGGTATCAAAATGAAATCCATGGGAAATAAGAAATATTTTGGGGCTTGAAAACAGTTTTCACTTAATTTTTAAATTCTTTTTAGAATAATTTTTGCCACATACTTAGAATCATAGGATAATTATAAAAGTGACAATGTTGACTTTCATCAAAATAGTAAATCAGTGCATAGAATCAACATGTCGACATGTTTCAAGGTAGGGGGAAATAAACGTATCATGTTCATGACTAGCCTCAAGTGCGAGAAATTCTGGAACAGAAATTCTGGACAGTTCTGGGTATTGGATGGATATCTCAATGCATTCCAGTGTTTAAGATGGTATTTAATCATTCCAAAATAGAAGCAACTTTGATTTGGGGGTCTCATTGTTTGACAGTTTTATAAACTCATTTATTTCTACGAACTGTTTTCTGAGAATTTCCTTTCTTTTCAAATAAAAGACCACAAGACTTAAGAGAGGAACAGAGGTCATATTTGAAAACAGCCAAGGCAGGCTTGCAGAACATGTAATACCACACGTGGGGTTATTCTTTCAAGTTTTCATGGATATAGAAACATTCTAAAAATAAGTATATTTTAAAAAGGAAGTAAAATAGTGGGTGTTTTTGTACTTTATGTAATACAAGAAGCTAAAAATTTGAATTATGTGGACATGGAAAAATGTGTGACAAAACTCTAGGAGGAAAAAAGATTATTGGCTTGCAGAAGGGGTTGGGGGTTGGAGAGGAGGGATGACTACTTGGAGCACAGTGGATTTTTAGGGCAGTGAAACTGTTCTATATAATGCTATAATGGTGGATACATGATATCATGCATTTGTTAAAACCCATAGAACCATACAACACAAAGAGTGAATCCTAACCATAGACTTTTGTTAACAATAATTTATCAATTTTGGCTCATCAGTTTAACACATGTACTACACTAATGCAAGATGTTATTAACAGGTTTAATAACAGGGTAGCATTGTCTGTGGGAACTCTGTTTTCTGCTTTTTATGGGTGACTTCCAAAATGATGGAGGAAGGTGAACAAATACTAGAAGTATTGTTTACCCTGGGCTATCACAAAGTCTCCAGTTGGCCAGAGTCTGAACATTAAAAAAACTACTGCATACCAGAAAGGAAATCAAAAACTTGGGCCTCTAAAGGGAAAGGTTTTGATTGGAGAGCACAATAAAGAAAGGAAAATTAGAAGGCCAAATCTAAGAAAAAGGGTGAATAGAAGAAAAAAATACTGATGAATATAACAACAGGTCTATCTTAGCTATGGATGTCAATAGGGGAAATTTCAAAGGAAATTAAAAGAAAAGGAAAGAACTGAACTTTTCTATAAGAACTGATAATCAAGTTTTGTGTTCCACATTTATAATCTCTGTGCAATAAAAAAAATTGTCCTGTGATCTAAGAATTTAAAATTGATCATAGTTGGTAGTGTTTCACCCATCCAGCAGAAGCAAATAAAATCACACTTATACCAGGTTTCAAAGACAAATATTACATACAACTCAGTCTTAAAAAGATTACTCACATATAAATTTCCAATGAATATGAGCTCCAAAAAATTCAAAAAACACATGAGAACTAAGATATCATGAAGATGAATCAGAAGAAACAACAGATAGTAAAACTAAACCATAAAGACTTCAGATAGCATATGCAGAAAATAAAAATCATTATGCCTAAAGAAATAAAAGGAATAAATAAAAACATTAGTAAAGAGTAAGAACTTATAAAAATGACTAGGAAGATATAAAATATAACCTAACAAAACATCTTTAAGATTGACTAATATAACCACTGAAATGAAAATATCAGTAGAAGTGTTAAACAGCAAATTAGGCACATCTGGAGAAAATCTGGATGACAGATCTGAATCAAAAGTGTACCTCATGCAGTACAGAAAGAAACATAGAAAATATAAGAGATTAAGAATATTTTTAATATGCTTTAAGAAATTTCAGAGAATAATCATTTAATTTTAAAATCAATTAAGGATATAATGACAAAGACCATGAACATCTAGTTAGAGTTATAAAATAAGATAATGGTGATAATAAAAACCTATTTTAATAAATTTGAACACAAAATAAATTATTTAGAAAAATATAATTTAGGAAGATATAGAAAGCATGAGTAGTTTTCTAATCTATAAAGAAATTCTACCAATAGTTAATAATTCCTCAAAAGGAATACCAGACTCAGATGGTTTTACAGAAGATTTCTACATAGTATTCTAGGGTCAAAAATGGAAAAAGAGGATCTCAACCACATCAAAAGTCAATATGATCAATACAAGAATGGAAAATTATAGATTAACCCATTCATGAGTATAGATAAAAAAAAAAAAAACATTAGCAAAACAATTCCAGCTGTGTATAAGAAAGGTAATATCATCACAAGCAAGTTTATTTTAGTCCATAAATTCAACAAGGGCTTAATATTAGAAATAATAATTAATGCAACAACACTAAAAATTATAGAACAATCTTATTTGATATAAAGAAATAATTAAATTCAGCATCTATTTACAATAAAATCTCTAATTCAGAGTAGAAATAGGTCCTACCTTATACTAAATAAGAACACACTAACATGCCTTTTATTCACCTACCCACTTTAAAAATCATATCAAATATTGTCAAGGATGAAACTGGAATTCTATATAGTCTACTTCACATAGTGAGGATTGGTGATAGCCCTTTGGAAATAATCTGATATTATTTAGCAGATTTCAAGCCATAAAAATTTGACTCCACCCTTGCACATGTACACTGAAGACTTGTATAATAATGTTTACGGAGGCATTGTTTGTATAATAAAACACTGGGGTTTTGTAATAAGAGAAAATGCAAATATCCATCAACAGAATAATGGATAATAGTCTTCTATACTCATAGAATGGCCTACTAAAACAGCAAATATATGCATCAACAAGGATGAGCGAACAAAATGTGTGAAAAGAACAAGTTGCAAAAGGATAAAACCATTTTTATAAAGTTCAAAAACAAGCAAATCAAATAAATGGAAGCGAGGAAACTATAAACAGAAATTCAGGATCTTGATTTCCCACAGAGAGGAGGAGTGACATTATGAGAGAAAAACACAGAGGGGCATCAAAAGTATTGCTAATGATATTTTCCTTAAATTGGAAGGTTAGTGAACAGATGTTTGTCATATCATTATATTTTATAACATTTTTTTGCATTTTCCAACTATTGCATAACAAAAGAATGTCTATAAAAATCTAATGTGATAGTAAAGTAATCAAGCTGATACATAGAAAACTTCTTTTTATGGTGCAGTTATGCCAGATGATGGAGACAGGAAACAAATGTCAAGAAAATGGGATTATTTACATTACTTACGGTGAACATATACTCTTCAATCTTTTCATCCAGTTACATACAGAACGTTTTGTGAACAGTAGCACTTTACTATGGTGAGAGCCAGATTGACCGGTGCAAATTTTGGTTGTGATACTTCTTAGCTGTGAGATATTGAATTTTAATTCCCTCATTTGTAAATAAAGATAATAATATGACCTAATTTATCAAGTTATTATGTTAAATCAGTTAGGACATGGAAAGTACTGAGATAGGACATGAAGAGAATAAATCCCCAATTAATGTTGGATTCTAGTCATTCTGTTTTGATTTAATTCTTTGAAATATTCTGTTTGTATTATGGTAGGCTTTGGCCATTTGACGAAGCAGTTGATGACACTGGCTGATGGACATGTGGTGTTGGCTCTAGAAGGAGGACATGATCTCACAGCCATCTGCGATGCATCAGAAGCCTGTGTAAATGCCCTTCTAGGAAATGAGGTAAAAAAAACTAAAAGTACAAAAGATCAGGGGTAAAGGACCAGGAATGTATGCATGCATATTTTTAAGTCTTTTTTAAAAAAAAATTTCACATACTCAAAAACAGAGTGTTGCTCTTAGAACTTTAAGAAGATAAGCCTTATGTAAGAATTTATATGTTCTCATTTTATATGCTATAATGTTGTCCCGTGATAGAATCTGCATATCATTTCCCTCAATCAAGTTATTGGCAGAACTCAAATAAGATAACCCTTGGGAAGACAAATGCTTTCTATACTGACCCAACTAATGAGCAATGGAACATTGAAAAAGAAATAACTCAAAGAAAATTTTTCTCAAGATTTTCTATAGGAGTATGTTAGTTCAGAGGGGCAAAGGGCTTTTTAAAAGTATTTTTTAGCTTCAGTGAGGTATAATCTACAAATAAAATTATAATATATTTAGAGTATACAATGTGATGATTTGGTATGAAATGGTATGAAATTTGGTATGAAATTTGGTATACAGTATGAAATGATTCCCGCCATTAAGTTAATTTAACACTTTCATCACTTTAATTAGTTACTTTTTTGAGCGGAGGGGGGTGAGAACACTTAAGTTCTCTTAGCAAATATCATATGTGCAATACAATGTTACCAACTGTAGTCACCATGTTAACCATTAAGTCTTCAAATCTTTTCATCTTAAAACTAAAAGTTTAAAACCTTTTTACCAACCTCTCTTTATCTCTACCCACCATCACCATCCCACCCCTGGTGATCACCATTCTATTCTTCTATGAGTTCAACTACTTTTTTTGGAAGGGGTGTTGGGGGGAGGTTACAGAAGTAACACCATGCAGTATTTTATATTTCTCATCTGGCTTATTTCACTTAGGTTAATGCCCTCCAAATTTATCCATGTTGTTGCAAGTGACAAGATTTTCTTTTTTTAAGGCTGAATGATATATATCTATATATCTAATTTATAAATATATCACATTTTTCTGTTTATTTATTTGTCAATGGATACTTAAGTTGTTTCTACACCTTGGATCTTGTGAATAATGCCGCAGAAAACATGGGAGTGCACATCATTCTTAAAGATCATGATCTTGTTTCCTTTGGATATATACCCAGAAGTGAGATTTCTAGATCATGTGATAGTTCTTTTTGTTAACTTTTCCATAATGACTGTACCAGTTTACCTTCCCACCAATAGTACACAAGTTTCTTTTTCTCCACATTCTCACCAGTGTTTATTTCTTTTCTTTTTGATAATACACATCCTAAAAATATGCAAAGTGGTGTCTGATTGTGGTTTTGATTTGCATTTCCCTGATGATTACTTATGTTGAGCATCTTTTCATAAACTGTTGGCCATTTGTATGTCTTCTTTCAGAAAACATCTATTCAGATTTTGGATTCAGTTTCTATTTTTTAACTGGTTTGTTTATTTCTTTCTTTGATTATTGGCTATTGAGTCGAATGGATTCTTTGTTTATTTTAGACATTAACCCTATTACGGATACATGGTTTGCAAATATTTTCTCCCATTCAGTTTGCCTTTTCATTTCGTTGATGATTATCTTTGCTGTACAAGAGCTTTTTAGTTTGATGTAGTACCACTATTTTTGCTTCTGTTGGTTTTGCTTTTAATTTCAAACTCAGAAAACAATTTCCAAGACCTATTTCAAGGAGCTTACCCGCACGCTTTCTTGTAAGAACCTTATGATTTCAAGTCTTGCATTTTCACCTTTAATCAATTTTGAATTTATTGTCCTGTATGCCATAAGATAAGGTACGGTTTCATTCTTTTGCAGATGGCTAACTAATTTTACCAACACCATTTATTGAATGTACTATTCTTTCCCTGTTGTATATTCCTGTTTCCTTTGTTGAAGATTAACTGACCATATATGCATGGGTTTATTTCTTGGTTCTCTCTTCTGTTCCATTAAACTGCATGTCTGTTTTTGATGCCCATGTCACATTATATTGATTACTTGTAGTATAGTTTGAAACCAAGAAGTGTGATGACTTGACAATTATTCTTTTTTCTCAAGATTGCATTGGCTATTTGAAGTCTTTTGTAGTTTCATATGAGTTTTAGAATTTTTTTTTTCTATTTTTGTAAAAAATTCCTTTTGTCAGAGATTGTATTGACTCTATAGATCTCTTTGGGTAAAATGGAATATTTTCCCATTTATTTGTATCTTCTTCAATTTTATTCATGAATGTCTTAATATTTTTGGTGAACAGATTGTTCACTTCTTTGGACAAATTTAGTTCTGAGTATTTTATTATTTTTGATGCCATTGTAAGTGGGATTGTTTTCTTTATTTCTTTTTTCAGATAGTTCACTGTTACTGTATAGAACCACAACTGATTTTTTGATGTTGATACTAAATCCTGCATCTTTACTGCAATTACTTGTTAGTTCTTACATTTTTTATGGAGTATTTAGGGTATTCTGTATGTATCATATCACCTGAAAATAGTGGCAGTTTTACTTCTTCTTTTCAGATTTGGATGCATTTTATTCCTTTTTCTTACATAATTGCTCTGGATAGTACTTACAGTTCTGCATTAAATAAAAGTGGCAAGAGTGGGCGTCCTTGTCTTGTTACTCGTCTTAAAAGCTTTTTAGCTTTTCAACTTTGAATATGATGTTATCTGTGGGTTGTCATATATGGCATTTATTATGTTGAGGTATATTTCTCCTATACCAAATTTGTTGAGATCTTTTATAATAAAAGAATGCTGAATTTTGTCAAGTGCTTTCTGCACATCTATTGAAATGGTTATATATTTAGTCTCCATTTCTTAATGTGGTATATCACATTGATTGATTTTGTGTGTTGAACCATATTTGAATCCCTAGAATAAATCCCACTTGATTATGCTATATGATCCTTTTAAAATTAGTTTTTTAAATTAGCTGATGAGGTTAGTTTGCTGAAATTTTGCTGAGAGATTTTTACATATTTGTTTATTAAAGAGATCAGCCTCTAATTTCTTTTCTTGTAGTGTCCTTTACTGGCTTTGGTATCAGGGGAATGCTGGCCTCCTAAAATGGGTTTGGACCTATTTCCTCCTCTTTATATTTTTAGATGAATTTGAGAAGAATTGGTATTAGTTTTGTTTGTTTGTTTGTTTGTTTGTTTGTTTGTTTTAATGTTTGGTAGTATTCACCAGTGAAGCCATCTGATTCTGGACTTTTCTTTGTTGGTAGGTCTTTGGTTACTAATTTAATTTCCTTTACTAGAAATTAGTCTGTTCAGATATTCTATTTCTTCATGATTCAGTCCAGGTAGGTTTTAAATTTCTAGGAATTTATACCCTTCTTCTAGGTTATCAAACTTGTTAGCATATATTATTCATAGTAGTTTCTTATGATTTTTTGTGTTTCTGTTATGTTGTCATGTCTTCTTTCAATTCTGATTTTATTAATTGAAGTTTCTTTTTTTCTTGGTTTAGTTAAAGATTTGTCAATTTTGTTTATATTTTCATAAAACCATCTGTTAGTTATTTTTCATTTTTATTGTCTTTTTATTTTTATTTCTTTTATTTCTATCTGATTTTTATTTTCTTCCTTCTACTACTACCTTAGGCTTCATTAATGGATTTTTTTCCCTCTAATTGCTTAGGGTGTAAAGTTGTTTATATGAGCGCTCTCTTTTAAAATTAATTTATTTTCATTAAATTTGATGTACAATATGATATTAGTTTCAGGTGTACGACATAGTGTGATGAGGCTATATAGCTTACAAAGTGATCACCTCAATGAATTTAGTACCCATGTGACACCATTAAAAAGTTATTATAATATTCCCTATGTTGTACTTTACATCCCTGTGACTATTTTTATAACTAGCAATTTGTAATTCTCAATCTCTATTACTTTTTCATCCATCCCTCAAGCTTTCTCCCATCTGCTGACCATCAATTTATTCTCTGTAACTATGAGTTTTGCTTATTAATGTGAATATTTATTACTATAAACTTTTAAAACTGTTTATGTTTCATTCCCTAAGATTTAGTATGTTGTGTTTCTATTTTCATTTATCTCAAGATATTTTTGGATTTCTGTTTTGATTTCTTCTTTGACCCATTTGTTGTTAAGGAGTGTGTTGTTAAATGACCATATGTTTATAAATGTTTTAGTTTTCTTCTTTTAATTGATAACTAGTTTCAGGCCATTGTGGTAAGAAAAAATACTTAGGATGATTTCATTCTTTCTAAGACTGGCTTTGTGACCTAATACAAGCTCTGTTGTGGAGAATGTGGTTGAGAAGAATGTATATTCTATTATTATTAGGTGGAATGCTCTATATATGTCTGTTTGATCCATATGGTCTAATGAATAGTTTAAGTCTAGTGTTTCCTTATTTTATGTCTGCATGATCTATCCATTATTGAAAATATGGTATTAGAGTCCTCTACACTTTCTGTAATTTCATTTATTCCTTTTAAATTTGTTAATATTTGCTTTATAAATTTAGGTGCTCCTATGGTGGGCACATTGTAATTTATAGTTGTTACATCCTCTTGATGAAATAACCACTTTATCATTATATAATGACCTTCTTTTTCTTTTATTATAGTTTGTGAGTTAAAGTCTTTTTCTTTTTCTGATATAGGTATACCTACCTCTGCTTTCTTCCGGTTTCCATTGCCATAGAATATCTTTTCCTTCCCTTCACTTTCAATCTGTGTTTCCTTAAAACCGAGGTGATTTTCTTGTAGGCAGCTTATAATTAAATCTAA
Source organism: Cynopterus sphinx (assembly GCA_030015415.1). Taxonomy (NCBI): domain Eukaryota; kingdom Metazoa; phylum Chordata; class Mammalia; order Chiroptera; family Pteropodidae; genus Cynopterus; species Cynopterus sphinx. Next base: position 15,768,343 of record CM057391.1, on the reverse strand, counting down.
TGTTTTATCCAATCAGCCACTTCATGTCTTTTGCTAGGAAAATTTAGTTCATTTACATTTAAAATAGTTATTGAGATATATGGACTTACTATTGCCATCTTTCTGTTTTCTGCCTGTATTGTAGTTCCTTACTTCCTGTCTTACTATCTTCTTTGGTGAATTCATGAGTTTCCCATAGTGTTTTGTTTGATTTCCTTCTCTTTATTTTTTGCTTATCTACTATAGGTTTTTGTCTTGTGCTCACATGAGGCTTACATAAAACATGTTATAAATATAATAGTGTATTTTAAGTTGAAAACATATTAACTTGTAATGCATGTAAAAATACACATTTTAGTTTCCCTCTTTAATTTATGTTTTTTAATGTAACAAATTATTTTATATCATTTACCTATTAACAAATTATTATAGTCATTTTTAATATTTTTTTCTTTTAACTTTTATACTCATGTTATTTATCCTACTATTACAATACTAAAGTATTCTGAATTTATATATTTACATTTACCAATGTGTTTTATATTTTCATAAGTTTTCATGTTACTAGCATCCTTTTATTTCAGCTTGAAGAACTCCCTTTAACATTTTTTGTAAGGCCAATCTAGTGGTGATGAATTTTCAGCTTTTGTTTATCTACAAAACTCTATCTTTAAGGATGTATTTACTGGGTAGAGTATTTTTGGTTGGCAGTTTTTCTTGCTATACTTTGAATATATAATTTCATTTCCTTGTGATCTGCAAAGTTTTTGCTGAAAAATTTACTCATAATCATAATGAGATTCTGTTATATGTAATAAGTTGCTTTTCTTTTGCCACCTTTAAGATTCTCTCTTTGTCTTTAAATTTTGACAATTTAATTATGATGTATTTTGGTGTGACTCTGCTTAAATCCATCTTATTTGCTACTTTTTGGGTTTCCTAGACTTGGATGTCTTTTTTTTCCCCCAAATTAGGGTAGTTTTTAGCCATTACTTCTTCAAATAGGTTCTATGGCCCTTTCTCTCTCTCTTCTCCTTCTGAGGCCCCTGTAATGTGTATTTGGTCAGTTTGTGGTTCCCCAGAAGTCCTGTAAATCGGGGGTCCCCAACGCCCAGGCCATGGACTGGTACCGGTACTAGTCCGTGGCCTGTTAGGAACCTGGCCGCATAGCAGGAGGTGAGTGGCAGGCAAGCAAACAAAGTTTCATCTGTATTTGCAGCCACTCCCCACCACTAGCATCATCTCCTCAGTTCCACCTCAGATCATGAGGCATTAGAATCTCATATTTTTCCTTTTTTTTTTTTTTTCATTTTTTCTACTCTGATTGGATGAGTTTCACCACCTGGTCTTAGAGTACACTGATTCCTTTTCCCATTTGGTTTAGCTTACTATTGAACTCCTTTATTGAATTTTTCATTTCAATTATTGTATTCATCAGCTCTATGATTTCTGTTTGATACCTTATAATATTTTCTATTTCTTTGGTTAAATTCTTTATTCATGTATTACTCTCCTGACCTCAGTGATCATCTTAATGACTAATAGTTTGAATACTCTATGGGGTAAATCATTTTTTTTCCATTTTATTAAGATTGGTTACTGAGGATTTTGCTTGAAATATATTCCCCTGGTTTTTTACTTTGATTTTCTTTGGTGGTTTCTGCACATTAGATAAAATAGCCACCTTTCTCAGTCTTGAAAGATTGGTTTCATGTGGGAGATGAACATTATCAGTCAGCTTGGCCTGAGCTTCTGTTTGTTTCTCAAACCTTTGTGACTATCCAAGTTGCCATCTTTCTTGTCAGTGTCTCCTAGCAGTTGAGTATGTGCCAAGAGCTGTCTGTGTCCCTAATGTGAGGATTACAGTCAGCACCTAGATAAAGGCTGACTAGAAGCTGGACCCTCAGGCAGCAGCTTGGAAGGTATGCATTCCGATCTCTTCTGTGAAGACACTATGAAATGGACATTTTTACTTGTTTCTTCTACACTGAGCTTAAGTGTATAAGCCATGGAGTACTCCTGTGCCTGTTTAAAAATTCTTTGTTATGTTCTTGTGGGACTCCTGAATGCATGAACATTGGGCATCAGAGCTGGGTGATTGGTGGACCCATCCTATGGGTAACAACCATAAAAGTTGGGGTGCTAGATAAGTGGACAAGCTCCTTCCAGGGAGATACTGGTGACTTGTTTTTATTTTTGGAGTAAATCAGAGGGAAACGGTGGGAGAAGTGTCTACCAGCTCTTTTAGGCTCTGGGGAAAATCAGTCAGCACCTTGGTGCATACTAAGTTAGAAGCCAGACTCCTCAGGCAGCAGCTTGTAAAGTGTACAGTCAAACACCTTCCAGGGAAAAACTGGGAGATGGGTGTTTTTGCTTGCTCCCTCTGCACTGAGCCCTGGGGCGGGGTTAGCTATAGCAAGTGCTTGCGCACCTGTTAAGAACTGCCTCTTTGTTTGCTATAGTCCTGTGGGACTCATGAATTCAAGCTCTTTTGGCTTTCAGAGTGAGGTGTTTGGGGAGCCCATTCTTTGGGTGGTAAATTTAAAAAATAGGATTCTAGATGTGTGGTCCAAACCCTTCACTCCTCAGGGAAAAGCTGGAAGGTGGGGGTTCCCTTCCAATTGTGCCAGGGATGGAGTTTACAGTGAAAGTGTGTCTCAGTCTTTCCTACCCATTTTGATGTGGATATTTTCTTATTTGCTCAGTGTGTAGGAATCACTCAGCTAGTTTTTGGATTTCTCTCAGGGGGAATTGCTCAATGTGTAGGTGTACATTCAGTGCATCCATGGAAGCAGAGAAATTCAGGAGCCTCCTCTGTCACCATCTTGGTCCAAAGTCATAAAAATATTGGTAAATTCTTTTTTTCTGTTTTGTATTTATGAATTTTCTAGACTAAGAGATAGATAATATTCCCATCTTACAGATGATGATAATGAATTTTAAAGAGGCTTAAGAAATCTATTCAAAATTGGGCAGCCAGAATGCATTAGAGCCAATATTTAAACTTGAAACTAGATTGCCAAAGGTCATTCTTTCTTCTTTTACATCACATACATATTTTTCTGACTACTCTGCAGACTTTACATCAAATTGCCACAAGTTCACTCCCAGATCATGGTAAACTTTTCGACCAATTATTTGCAATTCCACAAATATTTCAAAGTTTGTATGTATTCATTAATATTATCAATTCATTTATTTTTATATTTAATGTATAGAACTATCATGAATACAGTTTCCCTTTTTGATAAACTTGAAATACAACTATGCATATGAAATAAACATACACAAAATCATTTTTAAAATTTATCATTCATAATGTTTTAAACAGTCTCATGCTTGTGCCTGTACTATTTATGAAGAGAAAATAATGTATCTTTCCTTCTGCACACTAAGCATAGTTTTATTGACACCATTATTTTAAGACATATGGTGCTTCAACATGATTATTGTGCCATATTTACTGAAGAAAATATGTGCCTTTTTTATTTGAAGAAAATATGAGAGAGAAAAATTAAGTACTACTCAAGTATTTTCTGAGCTGTATAACTTTAGACAACCCAGTAACCCCAAGGAAGTAAAATGTCTGTTTAAGTTCTTTGCCCATTTTTTAATCAGATTGTTTGTTTTGGTCATGTTAAGATGTAGGAGTTCCTTATACATTTTGGATATTAACCCTGTACTGGATGTGTCACTGCTGGAATACCTTTTCCAATTGAATGGGTTATCTTTCATTTTATTGATGGTTTCTTTTGCTCTGCAAGAACTTTTTAGTTTCATGTAGTCCATTTGTTTATTTGTTTTCTTTCTTGTGCCAAGGAGACATGGCAAAAAAAATATATATATATTACTAAGAGTGATGTCAAAGAGTATATTGCCTATATTTTCTTCTAGAAGTTTTATGGTTTTAGGTATTACATTTAAGTCTTTAATTCATTTTGAGTTTATTCTTGCATATGGTATAAGAAAGTGATCCATTTTCTTTTTTTTTTTTTTTTTTGCATATATGTTCAGTTTTCCCAATACCATTTATTGAAAAGACTGTCTTTACCCCACTGTATATTCATGGCTCCTTTGTCATAGATTAACTGACCATATAGGTGTGGGTTTATTTTTGGGTTCTCAATTCTGTTCCACTGATCTATGCAACTGTTTTTATGACAGTACCATGCTGTTTTGATTACTATACTCTTGTAGTATAATTTGATATTGAGTAGCATGGTACCTCCAACTTTATTCTTCTTTCTCAAGATGACTGTGGTTATTTGTGGTCTTTTGTTCCATATACATTTTAGGATTATTTGTTCAAGTTCTGTAAAAAATGCTATTGATATTTTGATAGGGAATTTATAGGATCTATAGATTGCTTTGACTAGTATAGACATTTTAACAATGTTAATTCTTGCTATCCAAGGTATGGTATATGCTTCTTTTTATTTGTATCTTCTTCAGTTTTTTTCTTCAATGTCTTACAATTTTCTGATTACAAGTCTTTTACCTCTTTGGCTAAATTTATGCCTAGGTATTTTTTTTCATGCAATTATAAATAGGATATTTAAAAATTTTCTTTCTGAAGTTCATTATTTGTGTATAACAGTGCAACTGATTTCTGAGTATTAATTTTGTATTTTCTTACTTTACTGAAGTCATTTATCAGCCCTAATAACTTTTTTTCTGGAATCTTTAAGGTTTTCTATGTATGGTTATCTGCAAATAAAGATATTATTATTTCTTCCTTTCCAATTTGGATGCCTTTTATATCTTTCTCTTGTCTGATAGTTGTGGCTAGGACTTCAAAACTATGGAGAATAAAACTGGTAAAATCAGACATTCTTGTCTTGTTTTCACGATTAAAGAAAACACTTTTAGCCTTCAACCTTTGAGTATATTAGCTGTAGGTTTGTCATATATGACCTTTATTGTGTTGAGGTTTATTTTCTCTTTTCACACTTTGCTAAGAGTTTTTATCACAAATGGATGCTGGATTTTGTCAAATGCTTTTTCTGCATCTATTGATATAATCATATGATTTTTATTTTTTATTTTGTTTCTGTGGTGTATCTCATAAATTGATTTGTGGATATTGAACCAACCTTGCATCCCAAGAATAAATCTCATTGATAATGGTGTGTGATCTTTTTAATGTATTGCTAAATTTAGTTTGCTAATATTTTTTTGAGGATTTTTGTATCTATGTTCATCAGGAATATATTGGCCTATATTTTCTTTTCTTTCTTTCTTTTTTTTTTGTAATATCTTCCCTACATGCCCTTTAGACTGAGATGTCTGTGGTTATTTTATTATATGAATAAATTCTGCAGGACAAATAGACTGTTTTCATAAACCAATTAGTTACCTTAGGAGAGTATCTTCTAATTTAAGGTTTGATATCTATGCCTTTTCACTACATTTTAGGCTTAATATAGAGGAAGAGATAAAAGAATCATAGGCCAATCTTAACATGCCCATGTGGGTGTATAGATGCTAAAAATTTCAGTAACTGAAATAATTATTTTTGGCTATATTGACTATTTAATGAGCTTTAATTATCAGGATGTCTTATAGTACCTTTGATTAACTTATTATAATACCCTAAATGCCATCTGTCCCTTTTTATTGACTATGTTCGGTTACATAAGCACAGTCTAAAATTTGTTCATTGCAATTTAAAGAAAGGGAGGTTTGAAGAAATTATGTCCTTTTGTATTTTTTTTTTCATTTCTTCAGAATATAAACAAAAATATAGATTAAAGTATACAAGATACTTTAAGGGTAACAGATTTGGTATATTGTACTTTGAAAGGTAAATTTTGGTATATTAGACCTATTAGTATACAGAGTAACAAAGCTAAGAGAAATTAGGATTTTTTTAAATGAAAAATAGAAGAAAAATACATGTGTGTTATACATTATAATTTATTTGAAAAAAGGAAATGAAAATGTAATATTTGAAACAACTTAAGGAACAAAGAGTTCTCACTTTCATTGACAATATAATTTATAATCCAAGGCCTGGTTTTCTATATTTTTTCCTTCAGTTCAAAGGTCATTATGACTAATAGCATGACTACATTTAAGTTTTAAATTTCATTCCTTTAGAAAAGTAATATATAAGGCATATTGCTTATACTTCACCCTTAAAAAGTATATCACATAGTTTTCACAGTAGTTTTATGTGGTAAACTCTAGGTAAAAAAATAAGAAAGGACGTCTTTCAGATATCAATTGTGCAATTTCAAATCCTAATTTTCCTTCAAACTCCCTTTTCAAGTGATTAATAGGGCAATTATAACTTATTATCTGGGATTTCACTTTTACAAATAACAAAATGTAGTAAAGGTTGAGCTTAAAACACTGGCAGAACCTACTCTGGCTTCTCAACACTGAACATGCAATTGAACTCAAATTAGGAAGGTCAAGAAGGGCCTTTTTGAGGGACTCTGCACTTTGTCAGATGTATTTATTCATGTGCAGAGGATTAGAATTCATAAACATTTTGCCAGTTTTTTTAATGCTATTTCTTTTCCTTGTTGTTCTTGGCTAGGCCATGTCAATACTGCAAAATGCTGCTTCATATGGCTTATTATCAGCAGAATAATATGTATTACATAACCCAAAGGAATTGTAAAATCAGCAGGAACTTTTGGCTCTGCATTTCAGTGTAGATACATAGATGGGCACCAAAAAATTTAATTTTTAAAAACTTAAGCTGAGTGCCATATCCAAAATAGGCATTTCTTCTTTTAAAATATTTTTTTATCATGAAAGTGATCTAGTTAGCAAAACATCTCTTAACTATTCCTTTAAGAAATATGCACAAGGTCACTCAAACTAATATACTATTGGATTAAAACTAATTTGAGCATGGTACAGGAAATTCCTAGAGGCAACTGATTTTAAAGGCATACCAGAAGACCATTTTTTTCTTTTTCTTGGCAAAGTTCAGAACTTAGATATATCAGTCCAATCAGTGTGTGATGAATATTTTTGAACTTCTTCAATGAAGCACTTAGAAACAGCAGTGTGGAGTTTACAAAAACTTAAATTAGCTATGCAAATGAGAAGAATCATTAGGTTGCTTAGAATGGCATCAGAGATACTTATGTGAATAGTCACATATTTTTTAGAATTATAGAAACATCAGCAAGGTTCTCAAAGAAATTGATTTTGATAATTTGCATTTGTGCTGGCTGGCAAACAACATCACAGTTGCTTTAAGGCCACATTTGCCTACTGTTATGCAAAGCCAATTAGCCACACTCTGGGTTCCTGCCTCTGAAAAGAGGTGAGAAAAGCTTAAGCAGTTGGCTTTCCCATGGAATCTAAAAGGAAAACATTGAAAAACTTTAGGCAGGTAAAAGGAGAGGACTTATATAGTAAGAGCCTTGGGTAGAAAACTTGAGAACATAGCCATTAAAAGACCACCTGTCAAAACAGAATAAATGACAATTTTAAGCTTGTTAGAGAAAAAAACAAATTGCCATAGATAATGGAAGCTGTTGAAATGATGCTACAGTCTCCACTACTAAAGGTTCAGCACATATTTGAGTCTATAGCATGTTTTCTCTTGATCTCCCCCATTCTTTTTTAAGTTTTGACTTCTAGTTCTTTCCTTCCTTTCTTCCCTCCCCTTTTTCTTCATCTGTCTGTCTGTCTGTCTATGTCTATCTGTCTGTCGGTCTGTCTCTGTCTCTGTCTCTCTGTCTCTCTGTCTCTCTCTGAGTGATACATATCACTCTAATTTTCTTTGTAATAACTGCAGTCTCTTGTTGAGTAGGCTCAACTGCTTTCACTTGACTTGGATTCAGCAGCAGTGGCTAAACTTCATGATTGTGTATGTTGATAATCTTTGCAAGATGACTTTTTGCTCTAAAGCTGCTGAAAATATCTTTTGAATTAAATCTAGTAAGTGTTGACAACCACCTCTGAGATAACTCTTGAGATGTTGTTCAAGATGTTCATCAGGGGTTTACTTTCATTAGATTTTGAATGGGGATGTAGTTTTGCCATCTTTTTCATCTTTTAGAATATGTATGGCTGATTCCATTGAGGAATTGGTGTGAATCTGGGAAAGCTCCTATTTTGGAGCTTGCAATTCCTGAGTAGAGGAATGGAGAACTGAATATAGGGAAAACATGTGATAATCCAGAATAATGTTTTTTCATGATCTTCTCTTAGATTTTGAAACTTATTCATACTCTAAAAAAGAATGTATAACTAAATAGAGTAAAAATATTTGGAAAATATTATCTGAAGATATTTTTCATTGTAGATAGAGCCTGTGATGTTGCATTTCTTATATTCAACAAGGCTTATGAGAGGCAGAGTCAAAGTGATTGTGGATTTTTTTAAATCTGTTTTAGCAAATGCTAAATGAAGTAGAAGTTACTTGGATAATTTAAACGTTTATTATGGAAATCTTCTGTACTGTGTGTCTTTAATCTTTTGGAAGAGGTTAAAAGGAATGTGGTTGGGAACCTAGAGACTTTATAACATTCTGATAACCAGTAAAAGAAAGAAAGCATTTTTTTTAATGATGAAGCACACATGTAATGACATTTATTTATCTGTACATCCATTCAGTAATCTTTTATTAGGCATCTACTTTGTGGCCAAATCTTCTGATACAATTAAAAATGAAAGAAACATAAACAAAGTACTTTGGGAATGTAGGAACCTTTCTTTTTAGCTATCTCTGGATGGAGGAATATTTTAAGAGAGGAGGTAACATTTAATGTTGGTCTCGAATAAAATTGAGATTTTGACAAGCTAAAGTCAAAGGAAAGGATTTATCTCTTAGTGGAAATGCATAGAAAAAGATATTAAAACTTTTTGGAAAAATGGATGGCTCTTTTTTGTATTTGTTTGTTTTGCTTTTGGCATGAGAGACTACTTTAAGTGGAATAAAAGTAAATAATGAGACTAGATCAGTGGAATTTGGGATTTTATTAGGAATAAGAATTTCTGTGGGAAATATAGAAGCATTGAAGAAATGAATTCCATGCTTTCAGGTACTATAATAATAAAATAGTGTATAATTTTTGGAGACAGAGAATCCCATACAAGAAAACAAAGTTTATTAAAGAAATAATCATTAGGAGCAGTTTTCTCAGATTATCAATAAACAAAATAATACTCTTTCAGTGATATGATGGGACTGAATTTTAATTGCATGTGAGATTATGTGTTTTTACTCAAATCTGAGTTCTGTAAGATCACATTGGTAGCTTGAAATAGGCCATGGTGGGAATATTTACACCACAGAAATCAGCAAATACTACAAATTATAGCTGTTTCTTAGGCAGCCAGCTGTTAAACATTTACTAGCACACCCCTGCTACATGATGTGAAACAGGTCTTTTTAGCAGAATAATCAACATGTGGAAAAGAATATATTACAAATCTTTTTACTAAACAAAAAAATTAAGGAAAACCAATTTAACCATGCATATTAGTAAATTAAAGAAGATATAAAAGCAAAGGAGGGTAAGTAAATCAAGGATTAAAGAAATATAACATAAGGATTCATCAAGTATAATTATAAAATTTTAACTTATTTACACAAATGGACAAGGAAGCAACAAGATTTTTGACATATATGATTAAGTAAGCCTTTTTTTGTAATTAGTGATGTCTAAAATATGGACACTATATTAAGAAACAACACTGAGCAAATTTTCCTTCAGTGCTATTGAAACTTCAATTTAACATGCACCTTTAAATACAATCTTACCTCAGTGCTTCAACAAAAATATTGGTAGTCTAAATTACCCAACTAATTGTATTCATGATCTTCTTTCCAATAGAGCACTATGCCTCCTTTTTACCTTTAAATTCATTTTTAATTATTTAGCTAATTATTGCCATAGGCGTTTAAATATGCCATTACATCCAAACTTTTCATAGTTAAGAGTCATGGAAATTATGGTGTACGATTTGGATATGGGGGTGAATAGAGGCATTTTCTTATAATCTTCCTTCTTTCTTTTAGTGCGTAACCTGCATTTCTCCAAGTTGTGGCAGTTTGGGATAAAACTCAACTAATAAAACAATAACCACAACAGTAATCTCAAAATCTCATCCACCTATCTCTTTTATTTTTTTATTCAAGGAATTAATTCAGTATCTCATGTGAGCTCAAGGACTGAGGTTTATATCACTCCTCTTGGCTACAGGTGTTTATTGCTGCGTGATGTAACCCATCATTTGCATATATGTAGGATGCAGTCAGACTCAGTCTGAATAATCTTGGTAGTCTATTTGTATAATAACTTCATTATTGATAGAATCCACCCTGATTTACTTTTTTTTTTTTTCTAATCTATCTCAAGGATTTTAGTGACTTCAAATGTATAAAGGATTATTTTGAGACTAAATCATGTGTCACAGAATACATAAAATTGTAACCAGATTTACTTAAGCAATCAAATTAAACATATACAACTAATTGCAGACATTTCTAAGACAATTATTTAAATGAAAGTTGAGTTTTAACCACCAATCCCTCCTCTCTAGGGAATGGATAATATAGTTCATCAGCCTGGAGAGTCAAGTCTTTACTGAAGTCTGCTTCCTTTATCCTCTTGGTCTTGATCATTATATTCTTCCATAGTTTCACAATATCTTTGATCCTGGCAACTGAACCCTTTCTGCATTTTTTTCTGAATCACTTTGCATGTCATAGTTCTTTTTGTGGGTGAATTTGTGCCTTTTATCTAAGAATATAACTTTACTGTTCTTGCTGCAACACTTGTAACTTCACTTTGTTCTTAGAGGCACCATAATATAGTGGAATGAACATGGACTCAAGAACCAGACTTATTATTTTTATTTCCTTATGTCAGAGAATACATTCCCTTTTAAAATTATTTTTAATTGTATAATATATTTATACATAAAACTGCATAAGACATGAAGGTACAACTCAATGAAATATCACAAATAGAGCACATAGATAACCATCAGCCAGGTCAAGAAGTAGAATAATGTCTGTACCTCAGTAGACCATATATCCCCTTTCCCGATCAGTGCTCCCTTTCTCATTTCTGATAGTAACCAATTTTCTGGTTTCTAACTGAAAGTTTTAATTTACCTGGTTTTGACCTTTATATTCATGAAATAATACAATATATATCCTTTTGGATCTAACTTATTTGGTCAACATTATGTTTGTGAGATTCATCCACATTGTTGAAGTTTGCTATACAGTTCATTAATTTTTGTTATTATAGTATTTCATCACAAAAAGAATTTCTAAGAAATCGTCAGTTTATTGATCTATTCTACTTTTGATGATTGTAGGGAATTTTTCTAGTTTTGGGGCCATTATGTACAGTGCAGTGATGAACTTTTTTTTTTTATGTTTCTTGGTACATTTGTATACACATTTCTGTTCAGGATATATCTAACAGTGGCATATACATGTGTTTAATCTTTATAAATAATAACAAACTATTTTTCATAGTGGTTATCACAATTTTTACTCCTAGTAGCAGCATATAACCATTTCTTTTGTTTCATATCCTTCCAACATTAGTGTTGTCAGTGTTTTAAAATTTTAAATGTTCTGCAGAATATGTAGTAGATATCATCATGGAAAGCCATTTCTAGAGTACTAATTCAGTAAACCAGTCTTTATTTATTTATTATTTGTATATACTATTTTTTAAAGTACTTATTCAAATATTTTTTCTACTTTTAGATTATCATTTTTTTACTGATTTGAGCCTTTATAGTTTTTGGTCATGTGTTGTCTATCTATTTCTTATGGCCTGGTAGTGGTATCTTTGTCTATATGTACAATTTCATTCTGTTCCATACTTTTTTTATGTATCTTTGTGACCTCTTAATCACTGTAGCTTTGTAAGAAATCCCAATATCTGGTAGAACAAATCTTCCAGTTCGTTTTTCTTCAAAGCAGTTTTGACTACCTCTATCCCTTCTGCATTTTCATATAAAATTTTAGAATCAGCTTGTGCAGTTACATAAAACACATGTAAGTAGATTTAGTTCGTGAATAAAAGCAAAGATTATCACATTGTAATAAATAACTTTAAGGGACAGTTTCTTCATTAAAATGGTAAAGGAAGTTTGAATACAAAAATGAAGAGAAATTAAACAATAAAACTAGCTGAAGGAAAGCTCATATAACTATATTAATATCAGATAAAGTGGACTTTATAAGACATAAAAGGAACTAATGATAGCATAGTAAATCTACATAACTGAGAAGATAAAATAATTCAAACTTTTTGTACCTAATAGAATAGCTTCAAACCATGTCAAGTAAAAATTGAGAGAAACAAATGGAAAAATTAGCAGAACCACAATCATAATGAAAGATTTTAATAAATCTCTCTGTAACTTATAAGAAGATGATAAGAGGGGGGATATGTAGAAGATTTAACACCTTAATAAACTTACTTTCTTTGAAATATAAAAAAGAACATAATAACTGTATAATATTTTTCTTTTCAAGGACATATAACATTTTAAAAAATAAGCCATATTTAAGGCATAAAGCAAGTTTCAGTAAATTTCAGCTAATTGAATTCATAATGAATGTAATCTCACAGTGAAATTAAACTAGAATCAATATTAATAAAACAAACAAATAGGCATCTGTGTTCATGGATTGAAACACTTATTATTGTTAAAATATCCATACTACCTGACATGAGCAACAGATTGAATGCAATCCATATTAAAATTCCAATGGCAATTTTTTATAGAAATAGAAAAAACAATTTTAAATTTATATGGAACAACAAAATACGACAGATCAATCAATATTGAGAAAGAAGGACAAAGCTGGAGGCATCACACTTACTGATGTCAAAATATATTACAAAGCTACAGTAATAAAACTAGCATAGTGTTGCCATAAATACAGACATATAGACCAACAGAACAGAATAGAAAGCACAGAAACAAATTCATACATATATAGTCAACTGATCTTCAACAGAGAAGCCAAAACATAATGGAGAAAGGATATTCTTGAACAAATGGTGTTGGGAAAAATTGACATTCACTTGTAAAAGAATGAAACTGGATTTAACCCCATACAAAAATAAACTTAAAATAGATTGGAGACTTAAATATAAGACTCAAATTTGTAAAACACATAGAAGAAAATAGGGAAAGCTTCATGACATTGGTCTCGGCAATGATTTTATGGATGTGACACCAGAAATGCTCACAAACAGAAAACAGAAAAACAAGTAGGAATGCCTCAAACTAAAGAGCTTCTGTACAGCAAAGGAAAAGTCAATAGAGTGAAAAGGCAATCTAAGGAATGGGAGAAAATATTTACATATGATAGCATATCCATCCATCTCAAAATATATAAGAAACTTCTACAGTTCAGTATTAAAACAAAACAAATAACCAAGCGAAAACCTAATGACCTGATTTTAAAAATGGGCTAAGGCCTTGAATGGACATAGCTAAAGAAAATATATAAATGGCCAACAGATATATGAAAAAAAAATGCTTAACGTCACTAATCATTAGGGAAATGTAAATCGAAACCTCGAAACCACAATGAGATATCACCTCACATCTGCCAGATTGTCAGGATGACTATTATATATTTAAAAAAAAAAAAGTGTTGGCAAAAATGTGGAGAAATGGGGGCCTTTGTACACTGTTGGTGGGAATGCAAAATAGTGAAATCATTATGGAAAATAGAACAGAGGTCCTTTGAAAATTTAAATATAGAATTACCATATTGATCCAGCAATTCCGCCTTTGAGATTTATCCAAAAGAATCAAAATCTGGACCTTGAAGAGATTTTAACACTCCTATGATCCTTGCAAGACTATTCATCATAGCAAAAATGTGGAAATAAGCTACATGTTCAGTGACAGACAAATGGATAAGAAAATGTGGTATCTACACACAACTGAATACTGTTCAGCCTTTAAAAAGAAGAAAATCCTGCAGTATGTGACAATATGGATGAACTTTAAAGATTTATTTGAAACAATAGAAGTAAAATAATCCAGTTGCAGAATTACAAATACTGCATGATTACACTTATTTAAAATAATCAAATCCATAGAATCAGAGTGGAATGGTAGTTGCCAGAGGCTAAGTGGTGAAAGGGGAGTTACTAACTAATAGGAATAAAGTTTCAGTCAAAAAAGATAAATAAGCTCTAGAAATCTGTTTTACAACATTGTACCTATAGTCAACGATAATGTAATGTACACTTAAAAATTTGTTACATGGTTAGAGTTCATTACATTAAGTGTTTGTACTACAGTAAAAATAAAAATAAAATAAAACACCAATGATATATAATAAAATGATGACCTAAAAAAAAAACAAAACAAATATAAAATAGTTATATACTTTGAAATAAAAAAAGGATAATTGGAAAATCTCATATATTTGGAAATTTCACTGTCAAAGAAATCACAATGAAAATTAGAAAATACTTTAAGCTGAATGATTTTGAATATATGAAATATCAAAACATGTATAATGTGTATAAGGCTGAATTTAGAGAAAAAGATTAAAGCTTTAGCTTTATATATAAGAAAACCTAATATTAAAGATAGAAGCATACATGTCAAATTAGAAAACCACAGCAACAAATTAAGCATGAAATAAGCAAAGAAAATATAGAGACAAAATATTTAAATAGAAAACAGACAAAAAATTCAAAGATTAATTTTTGAAATAACTTAAAAATTTAATAGAACTGCAGCAATACTGATTAAGAAAAGGCATGCATCACCAACACTCAGAATGAAAAAAAAAAAGACTGCACTGCAGCTTTTAATGTATTAAAAGAATTATGAGACTATTAAAGAAATTTATGTAAAAAGTTTTGAAATTCTATCTGAAATGGAGAAATTCTTATAAAAACCCAACCTTGCAAAAATTGAATCAAGAAAACATAAAACTTGAATGGTACTATAATTATAAACAAAATTGAATCTTTAATAACAAATTTACAGAGTAACTTCAGAAGCATGGTGGAGTGAGGGATCTCCCCAGACCTATCTCCTTGAAATAACAATAAGCTCAACAAGTAAAACTCAACAAATAACACCCAACCTGTGTACAAATCGCTGCGTTACTCAGGTCACTGAGTAAGTGATCCACACAAAAGAGTTTCTAAAGGTCAGAACTACAGGAATCTGGGGGATAGATTGGGAGTAACAAAAAAGTTGCCTCAGGCCATCCTAGAATTCG
Organism: Cynopterus sphinx; assembly: GCA_030015415.1. Lineage (NCBI taxonomy): Eukaryota > Metazoa > Chordata > Mammalia > Chiroptera > Pteropodidae > Cynopterus > Cynopterus sphinx. The sequence continues at coordinate 15,753,156 of CM057391.1, read as the reverse complement.
CAGATGGTTCCTGGAACAGCCCTGGCTGAGGCTGAGGGATCAGTGAGTTCCACACAGCAGAGCCCCGGGGTCAGGGCAGGAACTAAGTGCAGCTGTGTCTTAGGGGAGGCTGTTAAAAGCGGGAGGCTGAGGCTGTCAGCAACCCCTACTCAAAAACCCAGAGTACACCCTCCTTCCACCTCATAGCCTTCCAGACCTAGCACTGCGGAGCTCCAGGGGAATTTGAGTAACCAGTACCAAAACAAAAACTACTGTTGGTACCACTGACACATGCTGGGTCCAAGGGTAGTGGATCATGATTCAAATACTCAATATATCAAAGAGAAAAAAGGCATTATTAGCCTGAAAACAGAGATCCAAGAGGCTTGGATGCCACCTACTGGAAGTCAAAAGAAAAACACTTATCAACAGGCTAAAGAGAGACCGCTACATATCAAATCTTTTTGGGAAAAAAAAAAAAAAAAGCAGAATACACTCCCATTAATGACCATATTGAGAAATTTCCCGTTAAGTACCACAAACAACAAGGTGACAAGGCAGCTCAGAAAAAAAGAAGAATCTCCAAATATTAAGCTGAAAGACATAGAAATATGTGATTTCAATGACAGAGAATTTAGGATTGCATTTCTGAAAAAACTCAATGAAATGCAAAATAATTTAAATCAACAATTCCAATAACTTAAAAAAATAGAGCAGCAAAATTATTTTTTAGCAGGGAGACTGAAACCCTTAAAAAGAACAAGATAAAATTTCTGGCAATGAAGAAAGAGATGAAGAGTGAAATAGCAAGCTTCGAAAAAAGAGCTGACCAGATTAAAGAAAGAATCAGTGATACTGAATACAGAAATCTAGAAATAATGTAGACAGAAGAGAGAGAGCAAAAAATGAAAAATAAGAGAAATACAAGAAGAGAAATACAAGAAGTAGCTGACAACATCAGGAAAGGCAATGCAAGTGTAATGCGTATACCAGAAGGAAAAGAAGGGAACAGAGAGTATATTCAGACAAATACTTAATGAGAATTTCCCCAAATCTACAGAATGAGCTGGAGCTTCAAATCCAAGAAGCTAACAGAACACCCAACCTAAAAGGCCTTCTCCCAAAACACAGTATATTAAAATTGTCAAGAATAAATGACAAAAAAAAAAAAAGAATTCCCAAGGCAACCAAAGGAAAAGAAGACAGTAACCAGCCAAGAATAATATATCCAGCAAAGCTCTCTTTTACATATGAATGAGAAATAAAGACATTTACAGATATACAGAGAGAATTCTCCAGTGCATTACAGGAAATACTGAAAGGGGTTAGCCCACCTAAAACAAGATGACAAAAACCAAAAATATAACTATGAGTAAGATGACTGACTAGCTGGCAGACAGAAGCAGAATAGTGCAATCCTTATTAAGAATAGGATAATATAATGCTTTGAAGCTGGAGATCAACTGTAACAAGAAAGTGGGAAGAACCACAAATACATGGAGATTAAACAACATGCTACTGAAGAATGACTGGGTCAGCGAAGAAGTAAAAAGAGAGATCAAAAGATACATAGAAACGAATGATCATGATAGTACAACATATCAAAACTTTTGGGACATGTCAAAAGCGGTAATAAGAGGAAAAGTTCATATCATTACAGGCTTATCTCAGAAAACGAATGAGCCCAAATAGACAACCTAACATTATATCTTAAAAAATTAAAGAAGAACAAATGAAGCCCCAAATAAGCAGAAAAAAGGAAATAATTAAAATTAGAGCAGAATTAAATGAAATTGATAAAAAAAAGATAATAATAAAAAAATAAATGCTCCAAATAGCTGGTTCTTTGAAAAGATTAATAAAATTGACAAAGTTCTGGCTAGACTCACTAAAGAAAAAGGAGAAAAGACGCAAATAAAATCAGAAATGAAATAGAAGTTGCAACAAATACTGCAGAAATAATAAAGTTCATACAAGAATACTATGAAAAATAATATACCAAATTTAATAACCTAGAAGAAATAGACAAGTTCTTATAAATAAACAACCTTCCTAGACTGAATCACAAAGAACTGGAAAATATAAATAAACCAATCAGCAGTATAGAAATTGAAACAATCATCAAAAACCTACCAAAAAGAAAAAGTCCAGTACCAGATGGTTTCATTCATGAATGCTACCAAACATTCAAAGATGTAATATCTATTCTTCTCAAACTCCTCCAAAAAATTGAAAAGAATGCAATACTTCTTAACTCATTTTCTGAGGCCACCATTACCCTGATACCAAAACTTGGTACAGATAACACAAAAAACAAAACTACATACCAACATCTCTCATGAACACAGATGCAAAAATCCTAAATAAGATATGAGTGAACTAAATACAACAATATATTAAAAAGATTATACACTGTGATCAAGTGGGCTTCATCCCAGGGGCACAGAAATGGTTTAACATACACCAATTGATTAATGTGATACACCACATAAATAAAATAAGGAATAAGAATCATATGAACATATCAGTAGATGCAGAAAAAGCCTCTGACAAGATACAGCATCTGTTTATGATTAAAACACCTCATAAAACAGATATAAAAGGAAAGTACCTCAACATAATAAAGGCCATACATGACAAACTCTTAGCTAACGTTATACTTAATGGTGAAAAACTAACACCTTTCCTTTAAGATCGGTAATAAGACAAAGCTGTCCACTATCATCACTGTTATTCAACATAATATTGGAGGTTCTAGCAAGTGCATTCAGGCAAGAGAAAGAAATAAATGTTAACCAAATAGGAAATGAAGAAACCAAACTGTTACTCTTTGCAGATGACATAACTGTCTATATAGAAAACCCTAAAGACTTCACAAAAACACTACTAAAACAAATACAGTAAAGTTTTGGGATACAAAATTAATGTTCAAAAATTTATAGCATTATTATACTCTAATAATGAATTTTCAAAAAAAAAAAGAAATGAAAAAAATTATTTCTTTTGCAATTGCCATAAAAAGAATAAGATACTTAAAAATAAACCTAACAAAACATGTGAAGGACCTACCTATACAATGAAAACTATAAGACTCTATTAAAAGAAATTGAAGAAATGGAAAGATATTCCATGTTCTTGGATTGGAATAATCAACATAGTTAAAATGACCTTATTACTTAAAGCATTATACAGATTTCATGCAATCTTCATCAAAATCCCATTGGCACTTTTTTTTAAAGTAATAGAACAAAAAATCATCATATTTGTATGAAAGCACAAAAGACTTCAAAATGCCAAAGCAATCCTGAGGTGGGGGTGGCGGGGAGAGACAAAAGTTATCACTCTGCCTAACTTCAAATATACAACAAAGCAACAATAAACAAAATGGTATGGTAGTGGCAGAAAAACAGTCACATAGGCTAATGGAACAGAATTGAGAGTCCAGCAGTAAACCCTCATTAATATAGGCAAATAGTTTTGACAGAGGAGCCAGAAACATACAATGGAGAAAGGAAAGTCTCTTCAATAAATGATGCTGGGAAAATTGGAAAGCCACCTGTAAAAGAATGAAACTAACCTGTTGTCTACCACCACACACCAAAATTAACTCAAAATGGATTAAAGACCTGAATGTAAGACCTAAAATAATAAATTGCATTGTAGAAAATATAGTAACTAAACTCATGGACCTTGGACTCAAACAGGATTTTATGAATTTCACCTCACAGTCAAGCAATAATAAATGAATGGGACTATATCAAACTAAAAAGCTTCTGCACAGCAAAAGAAACTATCAACAAGGCAAAGAGACAACCATCTGAATGGAAAAATATACTCTCAAGCAGTGCCTCCAATAAAGGCCTAATATCCAAAATGTACAGAGAACTCGTACAACTCAATAACAAAAAATCTAATAAAATAATGGGCAGAGGACCTGAACAGACACTTCTCCCAAGAAGACATACAAATAGCCAACAAACATATGAAAGGATGCTCCACTTCACTAGATATTAGGGAAATACAAATCAAAACCACAATGAGATACCATCTCACATCTGTTAGAATGGCTATTATCAACAGGACGAGTAATACCAAATGTTAGAGAGAATGTGGAGAAAAAGGACCCCTCATATACTGCTGGTGGAATGCAAACTGGTACAACCACTATGGAAAACAGTAGAAAATTTTAAGAATTGAAATACCATGTGATCCAGCAATTCTTCTATTGGGTATTTACCCAAAAAAACTTGAAAACATTTATTCAAAAAGATAAAATGCACACTGATGCTCATAGCAGCATTTTTCACAGTAGCCAGGACATGGAAGCCACCAAAGTGTCCTACAATACCTGATTGAATAAAAAAAATATTGTAGCTATATACAACAGAATATTACTCAGGTATAAGAAGAGATGAAATACTGCCATTTGCAACAACATGGATGGATCTTTAGGTAATCATGCTAATAAATCAGTTAGAAAAATCTGAAAACAATATGATATCACTCATATGTGGAATATAAATCTAAAAGCAACAAACATGACAAATAGAGACTCATGGACATGAACAGTGGATAGTGGTTATCAGAGGGAAGGGGGGGTGGAGGTAGATATGGGTAAAAAGAGTTAAGTATTTGGTGACAAAGATATCTAACTATGGCAGTGAACACAATGCAATATGTATATAACTTACTGTTGAATTGTACACTTGAAATGTATTGGATTTTGTTGATCAATGTCACCCCAATAATTTTTAATAATAAAAAAATTACCAAGAGAAAATATTAGACCCCCAAATAGCTTCACCAAGGAAGTCTACCAATAATTTAAGGCATAAAAAATACCAGTCTTAAACTGTTAGTCATTTTAATTCACCACATTAAGAGAATCAAGAAAAAATATAACATTTCAATAAATGTTTAAACATCAGTTGATAAATTAAACACACAATTTGATGAACTGTTTTTGGAAAATAGAATAAAAGAAAAATTTATTAACTTTATAAACTTTACCTACAATGTTGTAGTATACATCAGATTTAAAGCTGAAATGTGGAGATTTTTTTTTCAAAGCAAAAGCAAGACAAAGATGCTCACTTACTGCTTCATTTTAACATTATACTGATGGTCTTAGTGCAATAGGGTAAGAAAAAAACTAAAATAAAAAGATTGGAGAAAAATAAATATCTTAATATTCACAGATTATCTAATTATGTATGTAGAAAATATATACAAAATTTTTGGTATATACATTATTAGAATTAAGTTTAAAACAACTAATCAATTTAAAAATTAAAACTTAAAAATCAATTAAAACCAATTTAAAGTCACTTATATTGATTTAAAAATGAATTATTACTGTTCTTCCTAGACTTTCATATCTAAAACCACGTCCTGATTACAGCAGGCAACTGAAAGAGAGAGAACCCATTTCACATAGGTCTGTTAGCTACAGAGTGAGAATAAAGACCTTTCCATGTTTTCTTTCAATTAATCCTTCCTCCATTCATTCAACATTTTTAAAAAGTGCTTATTGTAAACCAGACTCTAGCTTCACCTTTAAACGGCCCACAGCAAAGTACAGGATGGCAGACAGAGCTGATTACCATATAATGTGTTTAGTAAACAAGAGTATTTGTGTGGAAAGGAGACACAGGCAGAAGCGATTTCCTCTATCAGAGAATTTTAGGAAAGATTTCACAGAGCAGGCAATATTTGTGCTGGTCCTTGAATGCTTTAGTAAGGTGTCATCACCAATTCAAAGAAGAATGGAGAAAATAGAAATCAAAGGGAACAGAATAAATAAAGATTTAGAAGTGTGAAAATACTTGGCGTATTTGGGAAACAATATAAATGCCAATAGGAGTATTTGCTTGGTTGACATATATTTCTATCCTGATATACCTGTCATATTTGCAAAGTCTCTTTATTTTCTATTGGTTCTGATTCATTAATATAATAGAGTTGATTTTCATGTCTCATAAGTACAGAATAAATTTTAAAGCTCTTACTCAAGTGCTTCTCTAAGGATATTCCCTGCCTATTTCCATAAATGCATCCTAGCCACCTGAAATGATTTTTGATGATTTAAATGATCTAATTCTAAAGAAGTGTGAAAATTATCTATTCACAATATAATAATGGCTACAATTTTCATGGTGTTTTAAAATAGCTGTGGTACTTAGAAATTGCATAGTATGTGCAACTTAACCATCTGAATTGTTATCAATGCAGTATTACAAGTTTCTGTAAAAGATGTAGAAAAATTAATTTCCCTAACACTGAGCCTGAAAATTTGTATGAATTGCCGTAATGGTTGCAGTTAAACTTTAGATATGATAAAGCTAAATGAGCACTTTATGAGTCAAGAGATGTGTTTTAACTACTAGTTTATCTTTTAACTCCTTGATTATTATTATTATTTGATGGAATTGCACAACAAAGATGACGTGATGGGTACGTGACATTTCCTGCATTTGCACGGGCTTTATCTTGCTATTACTTTTACATGCGAAAGTTCTCTGGTTCGCATAAACTATTTCCTTATTTATCTTTTAATAATTTATAATGCTGATTAGCCTCAATAGCCAATGTTTTTGCTGTATCTTATCGGCCAAAATAAATACATATTCCAGCTCTATTTCATATTCTTATTTTTGCTCCAAATTTATAAAAAATGACTATTTATTTAATATTATTTCATTACGGTTAGTTATTAGATTACTAATAATGACCCATACTCATAAATATTCATTAAATAGATGCTTCAGTATGATGCTTTTAGTGCTTATAATTGTGAATGATTAAATCAACAAACTCTAGAAAAGACAACTCAATTCTGTGGTCCCTCTATACAAGATTTTAATTTTATGAAAACAGACTCTAAATTCTTCCTGCCTTCTTGCCAACTTAGATTACCCATTGCTTTCTCTGCAGAGTTACCTGAGAAAAAAGAACCTACTTTGAGAATTTTCTGAATTCAGCTCTGTGTGTATACCCTCAAAATGAAACAAATTGGCGCAATTTACTGAAGGTTAAATCCTCCAAATGACGTTCATTTAAAACATACAGAGAAATGGTTTGGGAGGCTTAAATTATCAATGTAATTGCCTTAATTCTCTGGTTGCTTTTATAAGTAGACACAACTTTATCGAATCTAACTAACGATTCCAAATTGGAGGGTTAGGGTTGTTTGCATTTTTCACCTTCAACAAACTGAATCGCGTTTACTTTCCACATAACCCAAGTTTTGGCCCAGAAATTTTAATACAAGAGAGTTCTAGAACTGAGGTTTTTACATTAATTACCTGTCTGTAGTTTTCTTTCCAGTAGCCAGAACCCTTCTATTTGTCAGCATTTTTACCCTAAAGTCACAGGAAAGTTTTTGAAGAACTAAGTAAGCTAATAACACCTTGTGCTTTTGTTCTTAAACATTTAAACATAGAACGATGTTTCAAAATCTACCTGATTTCTATTAAAAATATTCTCTCTTCTGAGACAGACATGAAAGGAAAAATATTTATGTCTAATTCTTAGGAGTTTTCTAAGTAATCTTCCATTTATGATTCAGCAGTTTCTCTGAGTTAAGGGGGTATCACTAGGATATAACATATTCTTGAAGATACTTTCTAAAATACCAAAAATTTTTAAAAAATGATTTTAACAAATTTTAAGAGTTTAAAATTCAGAACTTTTCACTGACACAGTGTTGTTGTTTTTCCCTCTCGCCAACTCTATTGCAAATAAATCTTTTGATGTTTTAAAGGTTTTTCTTTGGCAGCTAAGAAAAACACTCCAGAAAGTTATATTTAGTGAATTTACCCATGTATAAATATCCTTGAGCTAGTCTGTTATCCTATGGCATCTGGAAGAAAGGTGCTATTGTTTCAGATTCCATGATTGAAGTATAGAATAATCAATTCAGAAAGACCCTGCGGGGAAGATTCACTCACATATGCTATGGAAACTTGGAATCTCTGAGTTTTTAGTTTTTTTCTGCAGACCAAGAGATGTAGATGAGTTCATGCTCTGGTGTAACGTCTAGTGATATCGGTTCCCCTTCATACCATATGATAGCTTGACCATCAGTTAGTAGACCACTAACTTTAAATTTCTAAGAAAACTTCTTTTTCTTTAATCTCGTTGTTACTATGACTTTCCTTGCTTTGTGGGTCACAAGAGCTGAACAGCTATTCTGTTTGCAAGAGCTCTGGCTGTGTAGTTTGTGTTGCTACACACCAGGCTTCCTCACCAAGATATTCCCAGGGATGCATCATCAGATTTAATTCTACTAAAACACTTCATAAATTATTTAAAGCTCATCTTTATTTCTTGCAAAGCAACGTTTGCTGAGCTTCTCCTTGAAAAATCAGTGTAATTCCAGGATCAGGATAGCTTTCCAAGACAGGAATTTGTCCTGTGCTTCCATATGGACATCTGCATAGTTATGAATACAGTGGAAGTTAAATGAAAATGTAGTTATTTTACCTTTGGTTTTATTTGAACATTTACCACATACATATTCAAGAGCAATTAAATAAGAGCAGCTGTGGCTTACAGTTTTCTAAGTGAACTGTCTAAAAGTGTAAGGTGGTTAGATGTAAAAATGCTGCGAAACTATGGATAATAGACTGCCCACATTCTGTCTACTACAACTGTCCTGAGGTTTCCTTTGCGGAGCCCAGCTGCATATACAGACATGATGGAATTTGGTTTGTGAGTAACCTACAAAAATTACACAAATAACTCAGATTGTTAGTGAATAATACACAGACATGCACCTGCTTCAGGGACTTCGTAGATTAGTCTTGTGACCAATTGAAAAGCCCTTTGGAATTCAATTATATGGTACCAAACAGAAAATAAAACTGGCTACACTTTTAGAACCAATTTCAGCAAAATGTGGACTAGTTTTTAGAGCAAGCCTTTTTTTTTTAGGTTGTTTCAATTTGCTTTGCTTCTGTCAGGCTTACTGTAAAGTCATTATATTTGCTTATATTATTATCTACTGTTCTTGCAGCTGGAGCCGCTTTCAGAAGATATTCTCCAACAAACCCCGAATATGAATGCTGTTATTTCTTTACAGAAGATCATTGAAATTCAAAGTATGTCTTAAAAGTTTCTTTTAATTTCTAATCAAATATGACCAGTTAAACTTATATTGAGAATTTAAGCATGTGAACAACATATTTTAGTTTCTTAAATATGAGAAACATATCTAGAGTTATTATAATTTGAACATATTATGTATTCGCACCTAAATGTGTTATTGCCTTGCTCTTAATGTGGCAGTCTTATCATATACTCCTAAAATAATTTGGAGACTCTAGATTTAGGACCTTTTTTTTCCTCATATTTTTCAAGCACTTGGATTTTTTTTTTTTCATTATTACCACTAAACATCTACCCAGAACATTGAACTTTATATAAAAATTGTGATTATATTGTCCAGCCTTAACTAAGGTAAGTTATCACCTAATGATGTTGGAATTCAGCAATCTTTTACTGGTTTTAAGTGTGGCAGGAGAGGAAAAGTTAATGAGAAAGCCTCAATAGAAGAAAATCCAACTAAACAAAGCAGGGAAAGTCAGTGACTTTTACTTTCTAATTCCCTTCACATTGCTGTTACTTGTCAAGAGTAATTTTTTTTTATTTTAACATGCACTCACGCGCACACACACACACACACACACACACACACACACACACACTGAAATCAAGCACAAATCAACACAGAAGTTAGCATGAAGAGAAAGACAAAATGGCAAAATTAAGTGTAAAGGAGGATCAGGAAAACTCTTAGCTTTGCTACTGTCCTGTAAAAGCATTTTTTAAAACACTACTGGAGAAGACACCTTCCAGCTATCCTTCTGAGTTCTTGCCTTTGCTTGCTCACTAGTAATTTGGAGATATGGGTGTTATGTGGGTTCTATATTATTCATTCGTCTGATGCTGTGACTATTTATAAATTGTGCCATACAAAAACTGAAAGTAATTTCTCATCTTACATAATTTTACCCATGCCTGAATTGAGGGCCATAGGTATCTGATAAATATTTATTGACTATGTAATATAACTGGAATAAACTATCAATTTCAAAGATTTTCAGAGAACAGAAAAATAAACATTGAAATACTGGGGATCAAAGCCTTTGAGGTAATGCTAAGATAAAGGAACTAACAGAGATGAAGAAAGTTTCATAAGCTTGAGTACAAAATTTTGTCATTGTACTGACTTGTCTCATTACCACTGAGGGCCTATTGTATGTTATTTCAGAACTCAAGGAAAGGAATCTTTAAATGATCTTTGACATCCTTCTCCTATTCATCCATATCCAATCTAATGCCCCCTTTAGGTCACTTATCAAGTTCTACTAAAAAAAATCTAGTTTGTATGTATATTATTCTCTTTTATTCTGAACATTCTTTTGCCATTATACATACAGATTATTAAAAGTTCTTGTTTCTTTGTATAGTCTAATCTTATCACTTTCAATAAGCATTCCTGAGAACTTGTTACACATTGATACATGATAACTTGATCAGTTATCAGGGCACAGAATTTATAAAAAGGAATAAGGCAGAGTTTCTAGCATCAAGGAGTTTATAGTCTGGTGAGTGAGAGATATTGCAATAGATCGTTCCAATACAGGGTCACAGGTATCCTGAGATTATGAAGAAGGAGCAATCCCTTAAATTTCTTTCAGCTGGGACGAGAGGTCCTGGAGAGTGAGGAAGGTTCAAAGGAGACTTCTTAGCAGTGATGGGGCATGAGCAAACTTGATCTTAAGAAATGAACAGGATTTTGCCAGGATGAAAAAAGATCAAATGTTTTAAAAGGAGTAACAGAAGCAAAGGACTCTATTTTCTCATAGGTGTGAAAAATCATAGTTTGTATATATCTTTCTAAACTGTACTGTTGTGTTTTGTGTTAAATCTGATTTTCTAGTAATGACTTTCTGCTGCATGATTTTTTTTCCTTTCACCACTGACATTTTTGAGTGACTTGTACAGTCTGCTCAGACCAAATAAACCTATTCGACACTTGAAAAGAATTCAATCTACTACCAAAACTTGCTATATGAGAATTCTACCACTATGGGTTGTGAATCTCTGTCTTGTGCTCTAAAATGTATTTCATACCACTCTACTCTGACCACTTCCTCCAGTGGATTAGGAGAAATTTAAAAGTCCATTTCTCCTAAACTTCTATTGAAGATTTTACCCAGCCCTTGTTAATTGAATATTTGAATAAACTTTTAGCACTAATGTGGATTTTAATTAGTGGCATTTTTGTGATTTTTTCTATTATCTAAGTTTTTTGTATAATTTACAGTCTATTAATTGTGTTCCTCAATTAGATAATAATCATCAGGAGGACAGGAATCGTCTTCTCACCCATGCATGTACCTGCAGGAAGGGTTGCCAGCAGAGAAGCAGTTTGAAGTGCATGGAAGCCTAGGAATTGGGAATAGGTAGATTTGAGTAGGAATTATTTGAATAACTCTTCAAGGCTCAATGAAAGCAAAGCTTGCATCAAAGGGGGCTTATGAAAAGAAGCTTTTCCTTGAGAGTCATGGGTATATGGTGTAGTGGGTACTGTTGGCTACTCAGCAACCATGCCTCTCTTATTTCTACCTGAAAGACACCTAGTTTTATTCATGAATCCTTGCCACCAGATAACAAGTAACTCAGGGGAAGAGGAACACATGCCCAGCTCCAGGGGAAATGTTCTTAATCTAAGGCTAAATTAGTCAGTGATTTATAGTAACTAAACAGATTAAGGAAAAGCTTAACAGTAAGGTTAAGAAATGGGTACATGGCCATTTAAGAATCAGGGCTAACTTCATGGATGGTCAATCTGTGTAGCCACATAAACCACACTCACTAGGATTCAATGTATGGTTTAGTGTTATTATTGTTGATGCCTTGAAAATCTTATTCAGTTTGGAAGAAGGGGCCCACATTTTCATTTTGCACTGGGCCCCACAAATTATGTAGCTAACTCTGATGAAAATAAATCAAGGTGTTGGTGATGCAAAACATATTTACCAAGAAAGACTGATAGTAGCAACATCACTAACTTAAACCGTGTTGTGAAGAAACTGAATGGTAGTGGAGGCTGTAAAGGGAAAGACAGTTGCAAGCTGACAGTGATGTCTCACCATTTGGGACGGGACGTGGAGTGAAAAGTTCAGAGAAGGCCATTCAGTGCTGCCTGTGGCTCTGACCCCTATGTGTACATTTTTACATGGTTCTGTTGACTTGTGTCTTTGGGGACACTCTTTTAGACTAAAGAAACAGAAAGGGCTCTGTAAGGTCCATAGAGCAATAAAATAAAATGGGTATTTCAGAGTTGCAAACTTCATAATGGCTTAGGAAATTAAAATTATGGGCTCCTGGTTTAGCAAACAATGCAAGATTTCTTTACAAATATAAAATTGCACTGTTACTTTTATATTCCACTCTTCCATTTCGGTGTTCATATAGGACTCCATGTCCTTGACTGGGCTCCCCTTGGTGGGGAAAGTAGTCAGAACCAACTGTATAATTGGTGGATTCCAGTGCAAAATGAAAATATGTTCATGTGTCCTTGTTAAAATTATTAATAATTCAAGAATGTGACAGTAGAGCTGTGAACCCAGCAGGAGGGACCTTATGAGCATGGGGTCTTTGTAACTGTACAGTTTATCTGTTTTTGAAGTTAGCCTTAAAGGTAGACTTTGACAGAATACCCTCCTCTTCACATATGTCTATAAGCGTCACACAGGTGCCTCCTTTTAACTTTAAGAGGTGTTTGGATTTCAGCCCACCTCCTAGCCTAGATTCTGAAGCATTCTCTTGTGCTACAGTTTGAGGCTACATATCAGAAAACTATGTAATTGTTGAGAAGCAGGCTTCCTAGCATGTGGGAAACATTCAGGCGAGTTCCTAGATAGCCTTGTCCCCAGACAGACAGCAAGGTGCTGACACACTATATGTGAACTTCTCTTTGAGAACTGAGCCCCCCAGCTGAGGGTATGCAGGTGCTGGAGGATGTGATTACCATTGGCCCTTTGCCTAGCCACATGTATGTGAGTATTTTACCGCAGAATTATCTCTGTTGTCCTGTCCTTGTTTATGTTACTCATTTAGCTGAGAAGAAAAGGTCTTATAAGGCAACAGCAGGGCAAACATTTCTACTGACAGGTAAATACCCCACATGACAGGTCAGGGTCCGGTTTCATTTCTAGATGGTAGATATATACAAAGATCAACTGTCATTGAGGTGACAGAGCCTTCTGCCTCATCCCTATTAAGTTATCAAGACAGCTCAGATGTTCTCTATGCTAGATTAGATATAGTTTCTGTGTGTTTTCATGACAGATTATTTGTTTTTAATTTCATATTTTTATATGGTGTCTGGCATATGTTAGGTGCTCTGCAAATGTTTGTTGAATGAATCAGCCAGCCTGTCAATGTTCGCCACATTTTTTTCTAAAGCCCAGATTGATTTTTTAACTAACCCAAGGTAATTATAAACACTCTTTGGCTAGCCCATGCAGATTGAGAGATTAAGAAGAGCAGGCAAAATGTGAGAGCTCATTTCTTCTCTCCTTCACAACTCACAAGGGTGAATTCTTTCTACATTAGGAAAAACAGAAGCTATTTGTGAGCTACTATTTCTATGGTGACACTTAAAGGTGACAATTCTCAGACATGGCTCTAATCACTAACAAGTGATGCCAGGACAGAGTCCACTCAGTTGGAATAGGATCCTCATATGTATATTTCTCTTCCTGAAACACATCGTAACAACTAATAGGGGCCATCAAACTCTTCTCTTCTTTTACATGGCATAGTGAGAAGTAGGGTTCTCAAATGCCACTTTTCACACCAGCGCTGGCCCATGGTATGCAACAGTTTTGCTGAATTTGAAGGGAAAGAAACATGAAGTGAGTTTTCCGTAAACTAAACTCATTCAGTTTTAAATACTATAATTTTAAATCCTAAAAATATATAATGAATAATATTGATATTGATCTGTGAAACCCCAAAATATGAAAACCATAAATTTAGTCATGGTTTCTTTTTATTTATTTAAATTTTTTTTAGCAAGAAGAGTACTCCTTTTAAGTGTCAACCAATTTTATAGACCTCCTGCATGATGGTAGTGATAATCATAGTTCTTTTAACTTGTGGATTAAGAAAATGTACACACACAAAGATTTGAGGATTCTTTTATAATTTTGCTCTAGCTGTCCAGTGGTTTTCAGCTGATAAGTTGAAAAACCAATGTAGAGGATTTTAAAATGACATATATTTCAATATGATCTTCTTCTCCACTCATCAACCATGTACGGAGAGCAAGCCACTTAACTTTTCTGAGGAATTTCAAAAGGAATTATTTAAACTGTCACCATATTGCTTTCCTAAGCTGGTGCTGCTATGGCAACAAAATGGCAAATAAGAAACAGAATCATAAAAAGAACAGTAAGAATTTTCCCCCTCCACCCCTACTTTCATCTTTTCCCCCACTAGGGATTCTTCCCTTGGTTAGTGGATTGGGATTGTCTTAAAATTTCTCATTATGACAGCCATAACAAAATGGTGACACTGTCCAGAATGGGAAAATGACAATATTTGCAAAGTCACTGTACATTCATGTCAAACTTATTCTGTATAAATGGAGGAACAACACTGATGGCTCCTGCATAGGAAATGTGTCATTATGCTAATTTTCTATTATTTAAACACACACAGTATTATTTAGGGCAATGAAAAGCGAATTTATGGTCCTCTGAATTTATCCAACTTTCTAGGCCAGTATGAAAAGGGATACGATGTTGTCGTTGTGGGAAAATGTACTGTGTGACTGTGTAATTGACTCCTAGGTAATCAAGTATCCACAAGATGCAGGCGCCTGCAATGTGCAGAGCACACACTTTCACACATTCTCAAGAAATAATAATAAAATCAAATTTTCTCTGGGAGATCAGAGACTAGATGACACCTACTCCTTGTCAGAACTGCACTTAATATATGTTTTGTATGCAGGTTATTGAAGGAATGACTTCCTTCTCCTCCTCGTCCTTCTTGTTATTTTCTTTTTTCTAATTCTCTTCTTCCTCCTCATATTATTATAATAGGATCGTATCTGCTGTTCTGAAAACTATCCCTAAAAGTAATTGATGCTATAAAAGATCAAAGAAATGTTAATTTTGTTGATTTCATTTCTACTCCTTTTCCAGTGAGAGATAACTAGTTGATAAAATAAAATATAAACACTGGTGGTATTATATTAGAGTGGATAATCAGGATAGAAGCATCTGTTCTGATGCTTGGTTCTCTTGGTGATGAGGAGATGTGGATGGTAATTAATGAATGAAGCTTTGAAGTAAGATAAGACTCTAAAGACGACAACTATTGCCTTCTTTTATGTGAAATGCCATTCTCAGCCATTTCCTCCCATTACTGTAATACTCTCTACCTACCCCCTTCCAAAGGAGAAGGGGCATTTACATCAGACAATCCAGGAGAAAATCCAGATTGTTTCTAAGCTGAAAGGAATTTGTATACATCTCTTGTGGGGAAATGGTCCAATATTTTGACCTCATGGGGCTATGCACACAGTTCAAAGGGTTGTTTCCTCAGATTGCAGCATGTGCTGCATAAATCATCTCACAAGCTTTACTAGCTTCTTGCCTCCTCACCCAAATGCTCAACCACACTGTTTTTCTCTTTTGTCCCTTCCTATTTCATTTTGACTTCCTATCTATTTTCTATTCTTTTACTCTTCTCTTCTCCATCTTGATTCTATTGAAATCCAAGGGAGAAGAATAAGAGATATTTATAATGTAAGAAAGGGGCTCTTAATTCCAGGGGTTCTGAAGTTTTATTTCAACCAGGGAAAAACAGGACTAAACCTTCATTTCAGAAGATCTCTATGCCTGCAGTTAGGACAGATTTAGCAGGGCTTATGGTCCGATGTGGTTGGTTAATTCAGAAGTAGAATTGGAATGGTGCGGTAATTAACTGGCATGGAAGTCATTAGTGATTTCTAGATTTCACACTTGGACAACTGAGTAGATAGTAGTGTCACTTGCTGCAATAGGAAACAGTAAAAGAAGAAAAGGTTTGAAAGGGAAGATGATGAATATTAGACTTAAGAAAAAGAATCTTTCCTGATTGAAAGATTGGAAAAGTGCGGGGAAGGAGGCACCATCCTAAACATCAGTTTTTCACTGCAGTGAGGTTATGGATGGACATTGAATAAAATGATTTATACAATGCAAATAATAAAATAACAATTATTAAATGCTCTCTATGTGCAGTCACTGTTATGAACACCCTTGTCATATAAAATAAGCTCATGTAATCTTCTCAGCAACTCTATGAGATAGATACTATTTTTATTTGCATTTCACAGCCAAGTAACTGAGGCACATCTAGATTAACTTCCCACAAGGTCACACAGCTAATGAGTGGACAAAGGCAAGATCATAAATCAAGCAGCCTAGTTTGAGTTGGTGGTCTTAACCCTTGTGTTATAGTAGCTCACAAATAAATCCATTTCTTTTGCAGTTATTGAGTATACTTTATCCCATTTCTTCCAAAAGTGACATATTTAAATAAAAATCAATTTAAAAAAATCAATTGGAGATTTGGACTTTTGAAAGTTCTGGTTAATTGAGGTTTAGCCACAGTCAGTTCTAGAAAGGCAGACCAAATTACAAGGAGCCATGGAGCTATGAATCTATGTTGGAGCCCCTTGTAAACTTGCAAAATACATCTAATCACAAAAAAATGCGAGGATTGGCAGAATTTCAAATCCCTGCCCTGTTGAGTTTAAAACCCTGACTGTTGTCAGGTGTGAGCTGCTATTTGTCATAGATTCTTTGGCTTTAGACAGAGGCCTTGACGTTCCAGCCCTGGGCCAGGCAGACCTTCATTGAAGAAAAGCAGTGGTTAGACATTTTCCCACTATTAACCTCGCCAACCCTTCTTGTATCAGAGCCAGGTCAAACTTGTGCACATGGCTTTTCAAAAGTTGATTTTGAACTTCTAATTAACCATTCTCCTGAAATGTTGAAAGTCTGATTATTGTTTGGTGGAGCCCTAATACTAGAATGTACCAGAATAAAAAGGGAAATCTGCCATCTGCTTAGAGACTTAACTTGTTTGAATTTTTTTTATTCCAACTGCATTTGTAATTATGAGTTTTCTTTCACTCATGATTCCACTAAGGCAAAAGCAATCAAACCAAGAGAATAAATGAAATTATGTATGTTTCTAGGACTAAAACCTCTTAAAAGAATCTTTGTGATTATATAGCAAGTTCTTAGCATTCATATGAATTTCACACCCACATGCAATACCATTCACTGAGATAGGGCATGCTAGAAGGGCAGGTTTAGGGGAAGATCATTTTCTGGGTATCTAACAAATCATACATTGCAGAGTGATAGGAGGACTATAGAAAACTCTGCAACGCATAATCAGTTTTTTCATCTTGTTCATGAATAACTTGAGGCTTAACAAGTTTAGGTCACTTGTTGACGGTCTTTCTTTCAACTAGTAAGCAGTAAAACCAAAGTTTGAACCTTGGTCTGGCTGGTTGTGCTATCAAAGCCCACTATGCACTAAAGCATATGACTTTCCTGTTCCCACCTCATTTCATGAATAAGAATGTAATTCCACCAGACTTCTTGTTCTCCAGTATCCCAAGATAGACATTAGAGTAGACCTCTCCTAAAACATAATCAATTCTGCACACATTAAAATAGACTATTTTAATACATTACTGGGCTTGCTAGAATGTAAGGGAATAGGAGGATAAAAGAAAACATAAGCTGAAATGTAATAGGAAGCAGTAAACAGTAAGTAACAAACAAGGCAGGTATCTCTGAGACAAATGATAGGGTCAGTGCTGTAAGTGCACAAGAAAGCCTAAGGTCTGTATCAAAGTTGGGGAAATGAATTTTATGGTACTAAAGATGAAGAAATCGGTTCACTCCCAGATTCTGGAGGAAATAAATACAATTCCTCTCTAGAGGCAGTATCCCTAATTTAAATCTTCAGTATATACAGAGATCAAGCTTAACAAAATATAAGCTCAAATAAAATACACACATATTTAAATAAATGAATAAGGTCAAAACATAAGGACACAAGCCACTAGGAAAAGTCAGTAGAAAGGAGAAATAAGAAAATAATAATGTTTATTTGGGGGGATTAATAGTGAAGGGCATTATTTTCAGGTAATGAGATTAGAATAAAAGTACTCATATACTTTCAATTGTCCAGGGACATCCAAGAAAATAGTAATAGAGTTTTTTGTTTTGTTTCGTTTTGTTTTGTTTATTTTTAAAGCATGCACATAGGGATAAAGAATAAGAAAAGAAATAGCAGGAACATGGAGAACAGAGGATCATCTGTTACTGTCTTAGCAGACCTGAAAAAAACAAATCCTGAGCCAGTGTTGGCAAGCCTGTCTCTTCTAGAGATGGGTACATCAGACCCATATGCCATAGAATTGTTAACTCACACATCTAACTCTATTTTGTTTCATTATTTTAATTAATCGTTTCTCTTAATTCATTATCCCTTTCCTTTCTTCACTTTTTTCTATGACCAGCTTAAAAACAACATTTACATTCCTTTATCCTTATACCTTTCAATCTGCCTTAAAAATTTCACCCTTCTACTTTATCAACATAATACGACCCAACCCTGAATATATTCAAAAATGTTGTTCTCCAACACAGGACCTACGTAATCAGGTCTGCTCAAGATTGTCATGAACTATAGCAGTTTGGCCTTTTATAAATTGATCATCACCAAATTCAAATGGGCTCATTATAATCTTACTGTGTTTCTCAGGTCAACTTACCCTGCTTTTCGCAGACTACTCTTTCAAACATCACTTTCCTCACACTTCCATCGGCTCAACTCCCCCCTTAATCTCAGCAACAAACCTTACTTAAAGTTTAGCTACCAAACTGCTTTCTTTGACTGTTCATTCCCATGAAAATTAAGACAAACTTAAAACACTCACGCCTTAAAAACAAACTCCAGGAACCTCACTCCTTTAGTTTACCATCTTAGTACTCTTTGACCCTTGAGGAAAAAAATTTTTGAAAAATGTTTCTATCTAGGTATCTCCATTTTTCTCACCTCCAAATCCCTGTCAGAACCCCAGTGTAATCTCTACTGCTAGATTTAAAGTGTAATTTTATTAAACTTTTATTTAAAAATAATTTTAGATTTGGAGAAAAGTTGCAAATATAATTTCTCGTATAACCTTCACCCAGCTTCCTTTAATGTTGATATCTTGCATAACCATAGCAGAATTATAGAAACTAAGAAATTAACAGTAATTCAGTGCTGTTAACTAACTGTAGACATTCTTTAGATTCCACCAGTTTTCCCACCTATTTCCTTATTCTGTTTCAGAACTCATCTATGATCGACACATTGCATTTAGTTGTCATGTCTCAGTCTTCTCTCATCTGTGATGGTTCCTCAGTCTTTCTATGTCTTTTATGACCTTGAAACTTGTGAAAAGTACTGTCTAGTTATTTTGAAGAATTTTTCTCAACTTGGGTGTTTCTAGTGTTTCCTCATGGTTAGATTGAGGTTATACTTCTTTTACAAGATTACCACAGCAGTGATGCAGAATTCTTCAGACCTGTGCATCAGATCTGCGGTACGTAATGTCAACATGTCTCACTATTGGTGAAATTAACCTTGATCACTTGATTAAATTCTCTGATGTAATGTTATAGTATTTCCCTTTGGAATTAATAAATATGTTGGGTAGATACTTTGAAATTATGCAAATATCCTGTTTCTTCTCAAAGTTTCGCTTACTAATTGTGGTAGCCATTTAGAACATCTTGCCTGAAAAAGTATTACTCTGCTGTTTCAATGCTGATTTTCTATTTTCCTTATTCTTTTTTTATTATTTGAAAATGATCTATAATAAAGAGCTGTTCTTCCTCTTCCATTTATTAATTTAAACATTATATATTTATATCAGTATGTACTAGTAGATAATTATTCTGTGAATGATAATCCTGCACATTCATCATTTATTTTGTTGTCCAGATTGTTCCAGCTCTGGCCATTTAGATCTCTTTCGGGCTGACTCCACTATGTCCTTTTGACATGGCTTTATTTTTTTTATAAGTACTTCTTACTTTCTGGCACCACAAAATGTTTAAAGTTCACCTTGGTTTTCCCTGCTTGTATTAGTTTGAATTCTCCAGAGAAACAACAACAACAACAACAACACACAACAACAACAACAATACACACAACAACAATAACAATACACACACAGTCTCTCTCTCTTGTGCGCTCTCTCTCTCTCTCTCTCTCTCTCTCTCTCTCTCTCTCTCTCTCTGGCAGTCTGTGCAGGTATGGAAACTGAGAATTCCAAGATGTGTAGTCAGCAAACTGGAGACCCAGAAGAGCATATGGCATAATTGTAGTCTAAGTCTGAAAACCTGAGAACCAGGAAAACCAGTGATATAATTTCCAGTCTGAGACCAAAGGCCAGGAAGATCAATGCCCAAGCTTGAAGACAGTTAGCCAGAGAGAGAGAATTCTACCTTATTCAGCTTTTTATTTTATCCAGACATTCAGCTAGTTAGATGAGGCCCACCTCCATTAGGGAGAGCCATCTGCTTTACTCAGTCCATTTATCCAAATGCTAATCTCATCCAGGAACACCCTCACAGACACACTCAGAATAATGTTTAACCAAATATCTAGGCACTCTAGAGCCCAGTCAGGTCGTCACATAAAATTAATCACCACAGGTCCACCTGTTGTCAACATGGCACCTTTTATATCTCTTTAAACCATACTTAATTTCCAATTAAAGGCAACAACAAGGTGATTGTTCTGCCTAACATGTTACAACTGTCCTCAGTACAACTGAAAACACACTAAGCCCTTCCCCAGGAGATGAGGAAGAGCTTTGAGTGATGTTTATTCTTCTCCCCAATATTCCATCACTTAAATACTATGATGTAAAATTAACAATACTTAAGTACTATGATATGAAGTCAATCATCTTACTTATTATGTTATATTAAAAGGGAGTAATGGATGCAGGAAAACAAAGATGTTTGCATACCAGTATGTTCATAGCAAAATAAGGAAGATATACTCATGACAATTACAGTCCTTGTTACTGTAACTAGTTATATGGTCATAGTTGGTGTTTGTAACTACTCTCTCCCACTGGCCATTCTGTATTCCCTTTGCTTTCAACAAGTATCTCAGCTCAGCATGGTTCTTTATGTGGTGGAGTGACCTAAACCTTCATTCTTGCATGGTATAGGCCATTAGTAATCCTGCTTAGATTTGGTTGTTTTAGGTTTCTACTGATCTTAATCACAGGGAATGGTAGTACCAAGAGATATCCTAAGGGGACACTTATATTCCACACATATTCTTTCTTACCTCCATTGTGGAGAAGCAGTCCTGTTTCCCTTTGGTTGTCAGGATCAGTCACCTCAGTTAGCACAGTAAGTGCTTTCTTTGCCTTTTGATTCAGAGGCATGAGGAGTACAAAGTGGCAGGGTGACGGTCTTAACTTCCAGATCAGTGGAATCATTGTGTGTCTCCTGGTGGATACTTTCCTCTCTCTGGAACTAAGACCTTTAGGCTAGCAGAACATACGGTCACAGGAACAGTAGGCAAAAATTTTGCCAGTGGATCATAAAGGGTGATAGGTGTCAGTCCCATCTAGACACACGAATCCTGTATATGAGGGGAACAGCATTATGTATCCGATGCTGATCTAGAATATATACATCCTTCTGGAGAACTTTGCTCCAGTCCTGCAGGATATTACCACCTAGCTCATAATGAAATTGAGTCTTCTGAAGACCATTCCACCATTCTATCAAACCAGCTATTTCAACTCTGCTGTATGTTATGGTCACCACACCTACCTTGCCTTTGGTGGTTGAATGCTGTCACATGTCTTCTGACACCCAGGGAACTAATTAGTCCCATTACATTTAGGTTTCTCAAGTCAGTAGCTACAGTTCCCACTGTAAGTTATGGTCTACATAAATGAGTAATCACAGGGCTCTTCAAGAATGCTGTAACTCTACTTACAAAGTTATTTTTCACAGTCATAATAAAAGGAATGTCTTCTGGACTCTCCCAGAGTGGGTGAGTAGGTCTTAAATGACAAATCCACCCTAACGTTCCAGTTTTCCTAAGTCATTGACTCCCTTCTCCATTAAAACAAGGCAGGCCTGACATTTCTAAACCACTCACCATGAGCTACCTTTTAGTTTGTGTTTTAGCCAATCAAACAAATAAACTGCTAGAGCCCTTCCTATTACTTCTAGCTGCAACATTAAATGCAGAATCTCTGCTTAGTCTATCATCCCCATCTAAGCCCTTTTCACTCTTTATATTCTTTTTCTAAGTGTGCAACATGGATAAGTTAATTTAACCCTCTTCAGTTTTCTCATCTGTAAAAAAGAAAAATTAAAGAATCTGTCTCACAAGGAAAACAAAGATGTTTGCATACCAGGTGGTTTTGAAATTATATGAAATTACATGTAAAATACATTATCATAAGCATATCATAGACACTCAGCAAATATTTCTTGTCATTTTACTTATTATTGTTTTGTTCAAGAAAATAGCTTTATAGTCATATCTACATGAATAACTCCAAAATTTCTCTTTAGGACTGACCTCAGATCTGAGTTCCAGATATTTATTATTAAACTTCTAGCTTAGCATCTTCCCTTTGATATCACAAAGACTCATCTAGGCAACATGTCCAAGGCCATTGTCATTATGTTTGCCCTAACCCTGACCCTCCTTCAGGTTTCTTGATCATAACAAATGGCATGCCATCCTTGCAGTTTTGCTAGGCAGGAATATATGAATTGTTTTTCACGTTATTCTTTTCATTGCTGTCTATATCCAAATCATTGACCCATTCTGTTTTTGATACTCTTTAAACATTTCATTCATCTATTTATTTCTGTTCCCATGACCTCTGCCCCAAATCAGACTTCCATCATTCTTCTCCTGGACCATTTCTGTATCCTATGAAGTGGTCAACTCATATCCAGTCTTACTTTCTTCAGTTTATTTTCTAAAATGCTGCCAGAGTGAACTTTTATTAAATAAGGCATACTTGTCTGTATACCTTTTTGCTTTAAACCAGAGGTCAACAAAGTTTTTCTGCACAATGTTAGATAGTAAGTATATATGGTGTTGGTTTCAACTGCTTAAATGTTCTGTTGTAGCAAGGAAGCAGCCATACCAGTATGTAATAAGCACAGTTGTGTTTCAATTAAACTATACAAAATATGGATGTGGGAACAATTTAGTTTCTAAAAAATGAAAATCTGAAATAGTGGTATCTAGATGGCATGTTGAAATAAGAGACATCAACCAAGACACCAGTTGTAAAGGACACCTGAATTTCTGGCCTCAGAAGTAGAAGAAGAAATATTCAACATTGCTGCTACCTGGTGCACAAGACAGGTGTGCTGTAGCCACAGCTGTGACATACATAAAGCCACTAAGCTGCCAGAAGACAGGGTTATGGGGAACATGGAAAATCAGAGGGTAGGTTTGGATAAAATAAAATACGTTCAAGATATAGGGGGAGCAGTGCTGCATGCAGCATTCATACATTGAATATTTTTTCTACAGATACAGAAGTTTTACCAATTATTTTGTAGCTCTGCAACTATTTATTTTATGGTTAGTAACATATTTTAATTTTACCATCAACACTATTGATAGAAATGTGCTCAAAAACAAACGTGCATGTTAAAAATTTAGTGCTCAATTGCTATTTCCCAAGAAAGTTGATAGTTAACATACAATTTGCACAAAATGTTTGTCAATATTCGTCATTCATCATAGAGACAGTGATGTCATCAGTGACACGAACACTAAAAATACATGCTGCTGAATCAGTGACAGTACCTACTTTAAAATTTAGCAATTATTCAAAACAAAACAAAAAATAGAAACTAAGGCCAAACAGGATAATTTACAAGTGCAGTTGCAGAAATTGCGTTTAATTATTATTTGATGAAGCATAACCTTTTATTTAGATAAAAGGACTATGGTTCTAAACTTTTTAAATGAGTTTTCTGTTTCAAGTGTTTCTTATAAGCTCCAAAGTGAGGTAATAGTTATTTGTTGATGCCACTAGAAGAATCTCTTGGTTAAATGATGTTGTGTCCTCAGATACTTCAAAAAGAAAAATTGGTTAATCCCAATAATGGTTTTTATATTTTTCATTTCATTCATGGAATCAAAGTAGAGCTTGGGAACTAAATATGCCAAAAATAAAACATAGGGCATTATTATGAATACTCTTATAAAGTACAATTGAAAGCCTAACACTGACATTAAAATCATTGATTTTGTATTAATATGAAAATTACTTTGGTTGGAGTTCAGCTTAATTTTAAAGAACAGAAATGGAGTATACAAACTTTATAATTTTTATGAATTTTATAATTTAATAAAAAGTAATTATAAATTTAATAACATTTTATTTAAAAAATTTTTTTAAAAGCAATAGGCCTGATATTCTAATGAAGCTCTTGTCCTCAAACTTTAAATACCTTTACATAAATATAGGGCAGAATACAGGTAAGTGAAATATAATGTTTTGAAAGTACAGCTCCTATGGCAGTACAAAATTTATTTTTCTGCTGCCCATTATCAACTGTAATAAATACTAATTTAAAAATGAGTTTTCTGAATTTTAATTATATTTTTCTAATTAGTTAGAAATCATTAATCAAAATATTCATTAAATGGACCTCTAATCCTACATACAATATAATAACTATATGCTATAAGAATTACCCTTCAATAGAAATAAAAGAAAGGCAGAAAAACATATATGTGGAACATTGTTTTTGAACACTGGACAATAGGCAATGAAGACCTGTGATCCCAGTAGGAAACAAACAAGGAAAGAGAAATAAACAAAACGAGTCCTACAATTGCCTCAACTTACTGGTGCAAGGTAGTTTCCAGGCTACAGCATAGGGAGGGAGAATCCAGTGGTTTTACTGAGTTGAAGATAAAGTGATCTGTATTTGGGGAGACTGAAATGACTAGAATTTGTGAGGCAGAATATTTGAGGTGAAGTTGTAACATAAAGGGCTCCATGTATCTATACAGGAATTTCCTTAAACCTTTGTCTTACTTATCTTTACATGCCTGAGGTGAAACGCCATAAGGCTAAGAAACTAACTAGTAGGTTAAACAATTCAAGGAGTTTCCACAGAACTAAAAATAGTTTGTATTTGCACTAGCCAGAGTAGAGAGTTCTTATAATACAAATCATCATACAGTGACATCAAAAGGTTTCATCTTAGTTGTATGGCTAAATTAGCCTTATACCACAGCCAGCTCTGGAGCCACTCTAACAAAAAGTACAAGCAAGCCTCAAAAGGATCATACTGCTTGCAAGTAACTTAACTGCATGACAAAACCAAGTTCAACACTTTCAAAGAACACAACAAAATTCAACAACCAAAGATGGTCAAATTATCAAGGTTAAGAATACAGATGAAAATTATCAGGCATGCAGTGGCAGAGGAAAATACGACCTCAAGCTACAAGATAAATCATTTAACAGAAATTGACTCAGAAATGCAAGGTATAATGGAATTAGCAGAAAAGAATGTTAAATAGTTAACATTGGAAAGTGCAAACATCATGTGGAGAGAAACAAAAAACACAAGCATCAAGGAAATGGAAGTTTTAGAGATGAAAAATAAAATACTTGAAGTTAAAAAATTCTGCACACTGTAAGTATTAATGGCAGATTGTACGCATAAGACAAAACAAATAAAGCAAGACAAAACAAACCTAAATCAAAAAACTAAAGTTGAAGAAGTAATAGAAACTATCCAAAGTGAAGAATAGCATGCTCACTTCGGCGGTACATATACCAAAGTGAAGAATATAGAGAGAAAAAGACTGGGAAAAAAAATAATATATCAGTGATATATTGGGCAACATCAATCAGTATAACATACCTATAATTGGAGAAAAGGCAGAGGCTTGGGAAATATCTGAAGAAATAATGGGAAAAGTTTTTATAAATTTGATGGGACTACAAATCCACAGATCCAAAAAATTCAATAAATCTTAAGAAGAATAAACATGAATAAAATCACACTGAAGAACATCATAATGAAATCTTTAAAAAAATTGGAGGGAGGGGGAATCATATTACTACAAAGAAACAAATATAGAGATGAAAAGATAAAGATAAGAAATCTTTTGAACTTTAAAAGTACTTTATGTGATACCAGCCAGATATTGCGGATTATATAATATATGATTCCATTTATATGAAATTTAGAAAGACAAAAGTGCAGTGGCAGAGTTGCAGTGATTGTCAGGAGGAGGAGACTAAGCTGGAGAAAGAGAAGTTGGTTCCAACAGGCCAAAGGGAACTCTCTGGTGAAGAAAACATTCTGCATTTTCATTGTTGTTGTGATTATATGAATGTGCACACTTGTCAACATGCACCATAACCTGCCCTTAAAACGGGTAAATTTGGTTGACTGTAAACTATACCTAATGAGGCTGACAAGAAATAGTTACAAAATGACCAAAAATATCAGCTTTTGAAACTTTTAAAGAATTACAATGACAGTAAACGGTGTCTTCAAAAGGCAAAACATTTCAATTGATTCCTACCAAAGCAAAGGAATAAATGAATAAATTGAAGAGAATAAGTACTCAAACCATGCACAAGATTTTATTTTTAAAATGTGTAATTGACTTTCAAAGATGTGTGTTTGTCAATAGAATCATTGATAAAACTATTCTTAGCTATATAAATTTATATTCCAGAATGGAATGAAACTGAGTAGCATCTAGATTCAGTAAATAAAATTTTGAAGAGTCATAAATAGAGAAATCATTTTTGCTAAGTTTAGCTTATATAAAATGTTTGCCAAAAAAGGTACTCTGACAGGAGGGAAAAAAGTAGTTATGACAATATTAGGTATGAAATAGTTATTCATTTCAATATTTTAACAATTGAAATGGAAATATTTTGTATTAAGCAAAAACTACTTTGAGCTTGCCAAATAGCACTGCACTTATAAGACCATATTTATCAACCAAAAATATAGTCTCTGCAGAAGAGTAAATTAAAGGTGCCACAATTTTAAATTTATTAACCATTAAATTTCACTTTGAAGAAGAGTGCAGGAAATTTTATGAAAAAGTGTTAAAGATTTAGACAACATT
Source organism: Cynopterus sphinx (assembly GCA_030015415.1). Classification (NCBI taxonomy): domain Eukaryota; kingdom Metazoa; phylum Chordata; class Mammalia; order Chiroptera; family Pteropodidae; genus Cynopterus; species Cynopterus sphinx. Next base: position 15,725,907 of record CM057391.1, on the reverse strand, counting down.
GAAGCAAAAAATACATTCTTCATAAAAAAAACCAGTTATATTCTATCAATGAGAGAGAGGCCACAAAACTGATTAACATATGCAAATATTTACCAAAAATCATAATTCTGCTTCTGTTATTTTCTAATGTTAAGATAATCAATATAAAGAAGTTGGTTATTGTACTTATACATGAATTATGCTATTTTTATTTTTTTAAATGAACTTTATTTGTGAAAATAATTTCTGAATAGGACTACTTTATAGGTTCTTTGACCTATAAAATAATTTGTTTACCAATAAGTGAATATTTCTGTAACATACAATTTTTATTTTTAGCCCATTTTAACCTCAAAATTATCCCAAACTTGGATGAAAAGTGACCTGGTCACTATGTATGCACCAATTTTTCAATATATCTTTATTTTTGTTCATATACAATGCTTTGAATCCCAATGAAGTTCTCCGTGTAGCTATAAAATGTATCTTTAAAAAGTATTAAGAAGCTCTGAGCTCTGGAAAATTTATGAATTAAGGCCACTTGTAATTCCCAGCTGTTAATAATCTCTAAATTTGAAGAGGTTTTAGGTCAGTGCCAGCCTTTTTTCCTATGAAAACATGATGTGCAATGACAAAAGGTGACTTCATTCAAATGAAAAGAACAAATCTGAGAAGTGACTCTAAAGATCCCAAAATGATGATGAAAGGGACAGATTTCTGGGGTCAGGAGGTTTTCAAAGTGTCAAAGGGCATTGGCTGAAAAAACTCTTGGTAAATGAGTTATTCATAATGCAGACTTTCATATGTTGACAATTACCTATTTTTTAATATTGCTCACCTGGTTTATACTGAAGTCTGATTATGCAGTACCTGCAAGTACCTGCAGGCTTCTATTTGACCTAGCGACACTCCATCTGTAGCCCCCACCTCTGTTTCTTGACTGTCTGCATTCTCTTATCTAGTTTTTGTCTTCATTTTAAATTCATTCTTTGCTTTACCTTTACCAGACAAAGGAAAAAATGCAGAGTAATAAAGGCTAAATAGTCCAACAAAAAGTGCTGAAAATGGGAAGACTTACATAGTGGGAAAAATGAATAGGGATAGAGGATATGACCAAAGAGAGAGTGTATATGTCCAGTTTGAATGGAAAACCCTCGTTTACCAGTTCTATTGCCTTAGGAGAGCAACCCAGTGGTGGCTGATTACTAATATTTTACTTTAAGAATAGCAGCTCCTGAAAACTCTAGTAATAAATCTTGTTTTACTCCTTTTATGTGCTAATTGGGTGTATTATTCCCATGCCAACAGATATATTTTTTGCATGTATTTCTGAAAGAAAAAGGAAAACCCACCCATCATATGAAAATATAACCCATAAATTGTAAGGTTTGAATTGGCTGCATATTTTACCGTCTGTGCTATACCCACTTTATTTTTTCTCCTTTACAGATAGAGATAGTTGTCTATAAATGCATTATTAATGTAGAATATTTCCCTTGTTTTTATAGGCTTTGCCAGAGGCCATACTGAATTTAAAGTTTTGGGTTATTTCTGAGTCATGAACCTTATACATTTGGATAAAAGCCAGCTTCTAACATTTATTCTTAACTTAGCAGGATATTTTATACACATTAAATTTTATTCAAAAAGGTCTCAGCTATTTAAAATATTTCTTCCTCCTCATATACATGAAAGCTGAACTTTGAAGGATCATTGTCAGTCGTTCTGCTGAAAGATTGTTATTAATGATTCATACCTTCTGTCCTGATTGTGTTTTGAGAATAAAGATGTTTGTTTTTCTATGACCAAGAGCCTTCTTCTTGAAGATAAAGTACAATGTTTGAAAATTAAATCCCTTAGTTATTCTAGACGTGCCATATTATCTAAAAATTAAGTGTTTGCTGACCCCTTCAAGGGTTAAGGCTGGTAGTGAAGTAAAATTTTACTGCCATAATATTTTTTTTCTAATATCCAAGTTATACATAATGTGAAACCAGAAGAATCACAATTAACGAGAATTGGAATAGGAAGAGACTTTTCATTATCATCTAGCCCACCACTATCATTTTATAAACTGCCCCAGAGTTATCCAAATGACTTTTTGAGACCAGTGCGCTGTCTCCAATCTGGAAATCTTGACTTTAATTTCAGGGCTCCATCTTGGTGGACTTTTTATTCATACTCTTCAGTGAGCACTTGTCTCCAGTTTTGTCAACCAAGTGCTTGTAATAGTATAAGATTATGATAAGTTAAGAGTAGAAAAAATGTCTCAAAAATTAGTCTCAATTAGTGCAATAAATGCATGACATTAAGCCAATAATAGATGGCTCAATGGAGTCATATATCTAAGGAACAAGAGTAACTTATTAACAAAAGTGTAAAGAATATATATAATTCTTTTGCATATTTTTTAAGTTGAGGTTTTCATATATTGAGTTTATTTTTGTATTTTTATGTGTAGTAAGAGGAGGGTAGAGGAAGAGTACAGAATACAGACAGACAGATATTTGGGGATCAGGCAGTCCTAATTAAGGATTTCAGCTCCTCTCCCTGACAGCCATACAATCTTAGATAAAATTACCTAACATTGCCTACATAGTCATGAGGATTAAATGAGATTATAAATTATAAATGTTTGAAAACGTCTAACACATTCCTTGGCACATATTCGGAGCCCAAGTTTCTTCTCTTTCCTATAATGTTTAAAACATAATTTAACCCCAAAACCACCAGCTACCTATTGTTTGTTTGTCAGAGGCCTGATATTAGTCGCTATAGAAAAAAAAACATGTCATCCATCATTAACAGCTTTATGAATATCATGAACTAAAATAATGTTTGATAATAACATTTTGTGAAACTCATTGCAACTGAATACACTTATAGATGAAACATGGCATTTCTAATTTAGGTAAGATTATAATGGCATTGTGATCTAGAGAAATTAGGATCTTGACATGGAACTGTCAATATAGGGTCATTTTTCAAAGTTGGGACATCGGGGGCACTAAAGAATAAGCCAAGATATATTTCCATTGCCTACCTCCTAAACCTCTCTTTAGTCTATCTCCTCATTTCTATTCTGTCACTTCCTTTTAGTTTAAAAATCATTTCTCCTCTGGACTCTTGCCAGCATGGGAAATTGGTTTTCCTGCCACCACTCTCATCACCTTCCAATCTATCCATGGTTCATGATCTCTCCAGAGGGATCTTTTAAAAACATAAACATGATTCTTTGTCTCTTCTGCTTAAATGGCCCTCATTACCTTCAAGTTGAAGTTCAAGATCATTCATGTTATTCAAGATTGTGTGTTAATTTGCCCATGCCAATCACAGAAGTCTTGTTCATCAAATCCAGATTTTTTTCTCTGTTCCAGTTGTGCCTAGCAGTGGACCTTGTACCCCAATAAACTACAGATACTTGAGTTTCTGCATATTTGTATATACTGTTTCCTTTTCCAGGGATACCTCATCATCACCACCTCCCTCAATTTCAGCTTGACTAACTTCTGATGGTCTTTCAGATATGCGATCAGGTATAATTTTTTTCTGGCAAGTCTTCTCTCACCTTGCCATCATTATAAGTAGATGTTCTACTTATTTCCTCTCAGGAACACATGGACCTTTTCTACACAGAACTGTCATTGTTTGTTAACTAAAAAGGCTCTTAACTAGACCATGAGTTTCTTGGTGCCAGTAAGCATCTTTGCCCTCAATATCTGGAACGGCCTTAGCTTTCAAAAATTATTAGTTTGTGGGTTCATTCACCGATAAAATTTCTATTATTTGGTTCAAATTAAAAACTTTGTGATTTTTAGACATCGGTCAGAATAGGTAATCACAGAAGGTAAAATAGTAGTATAAAACTATGTCAGAAGTTTCTGTTGGCATGAGAATGGGAGGGGGTCCCTGGGTCTCCTCCCCTAATATGACATTTATTCCTTTGTGAAGTAGTAAGATAAGGAAAGGCCAGTCATGCAATGTTAGAATTGGAAGAGCTTTGAGGCCATCTCCCTGTTTTGAGAAGCATAAATAAAGTACCAGAGAGCCTTGCCAGCATGAGGTGGTCAGCAGCAGAGCTGGGTCCAGAGCCCAGTTATCTTCCTTCCCAATCTGGTATTCAACCATTTGCTTTTCTACTCGAGTGCAACTTTTTTTGGGGGGGTGGGTTGGGGTGGGGGGAGGAGTAAGCAAACAATGCATGCTAACTTCCTGCCTAATTGGTCAGGCAACAGAGATAGTTCTGACCTGGTGAGTTATGTCAGCCAGCACCTAGCGGAAGATTCTCCTGCTTTGATTTGGGGCTACAAAACACTACACAAAAAAGTAACAGGGGCTACAAGAAGGCCGTTAATTCTGCTCTTTCTTATTTATCCCACTGGCACGTTCTCATGATATGACCTCTTATTTTCCTCTCATTCTCTATCCCTGCTTCAAAAAAAGAAAAGAAAAGAAACATCCCTATGATGTATGGAATGGTTCCAACATCAGCCCGTGCATATATTAAAGTTTTAAATCAATTATTGTTCTAGTACACACCCTGGGGTTAAGAAAGAAAGAACATCCAGGACTAACAAACCTGATTGTTCTGGCAAAGTTGCCATTCAATTCATGCTGGCATTTCTGGGCTTCTCTTTTTCTGTACTATTCCAACTCATTAAAAAAAAAAAAAGTTAGTGGCTCAAGTAGCAATTTTTAACATTACTATTTCATTCAATTTCTCCATGAGACTTCTACCTCCCAATCTCGAGGGTTTCTCAGGGGGCACGATGCCCAGAGTTTGCTTACTTAGTTGCAGAGACAGCTGTCAATCTGATAGTGAGTTCAATAAATGATAGATTATTTCTCACTTTATTACCATCTGAGCATGGGTAAAATTCTGAAGAGTATCAGAGCACTTCTCAACTTGGCATTCTGAGATTGAAAAAAAGACTTAATCCTAACATTGAGAAGCCAAATTATAACTGTGTATAACATGGTGAATTTGAACTTAACAACTACTCTGAATTGGACCTATATGAGTATTCTGGTTAATACTACTCTAAGTAAAATTCCTATAAAATATGATGCATGTTTTTTTTTCTAGGCAAGTACTGGAAGTCGGTAAGGATGGTAGCTGTGCCAAGGGGCTGTGCTCTGGCTGGGGCTCAGTTGCAAGAGGAGACAGAGACTGTTTCTGCCCTGGCCTCCTTGACAGTGGATGTTGAACAGCCCTTTGCTCCAGAAGACAGCAGGTATGGATCTCACATGGGGTAATCATTAAGGTAACACCCAGGCCCATTGTTAATGTTCACGAACCTCTCTGGCTTTCTGTCACCTGTCTTGTCCATTTCTACTGTTTGTCTTCTCCAAAGCCGCAGATACCACAGTACAGAGTGTTGACTTTCAAAAATTCATTCATTTGTTCCATTCTTCATGGTAAACACAGATCTGGAGCATGTGGGTGCAGTTTAAAGAGAAATGGAGTGGATGAGATAGATGGTGAGAAAAGTAGTTCCTTGTTGCATAATTTAGTGCAGGTTGTGGAAAGAGCTCCTCATGGGCTTGCCTTCTTCCTCTGGTTATCTCTTTTTTTCCAGATATTCTTTTTCTTTCATCATTTTGAAATTACTGATATAACAAAGAAAAAGAGGAGAGTGGAAGCTGGAGGAATTAATAGTCCGTTGGATAGCCTAAATACTTATAAACTTCCTAAATGACTGGCCTTACAGTACAACCACTAGATAAAGATGAGAGTTACCTCCAAAGGAGACAGGAATGTGTATAAAAGGAAGTGTAGACATGAGTCTGATTTATTTCATATTATGATAAGAAAGTTGATTTCAATTAGTCTTCATATGAATAAAACTTTCAGGGAAAAAAAAGTTAACTTAAGATTGGGCTTTCTTTTCTTCCTTTTAAGAAATCTTTGTCGATTTGTGCATTTTGGTGTTCATCATCCTATCCCACAGACAATGCTACATGCAAAATTTCTTTTAAGTCTGCTGTGACCAAAGCCAACACAAATGTACATACATGAACACTGGTGCTTTCTGCTGCTGACTTCACAGTCACATTTCCTCTATTTAAAAAAGGAATCAGGTGAGGCTTCACTAAAGCTCTGCCAGCTTGCACTTTAAAAATGCTTCTGAGAATGAAATCAGACCCCCTCTATCAGTAACATCACCATTAACTACATAGATCCTGCTGCAGTACATAGATTGGCAATTTTGCCAAAAATGCAAATTTGAACCGTTTTAGCTTTCTTGCTTTTACTGACTATTCAGAGATCAATGGATTTAACATCTTGTTTTGGTCAAGAGCAGGAGATACGTTGAATATGAGATTTCACTTTTATACAATTATTTTTTCTTACCATAACCACTTACATAACAGATTTCCAGTAGAAAAAAAAAATTGCACAATATTTTATTAGAAGGCATCTTCATATGGGCATCTGGAACGTAAGGGAAAACTTATTTTTACATCTTTGATGATATGAACTAACCCCCTGCTGTTCCCAGCTAAGAGCTGAACCAAGTTCATAATCCAAAGATTGTTGTAGTTATTCTCAAGGCCAAATACAGTTGGTTGTCTGTCATTTGAGGGCTATAAAACTGAGGAAACTAGCATCTGTTAGTGCTGGATATAAAAGAATAGCTATTCTTGAGAATTCAGTTAGCATACAGAAATGAAGCAAAATTCCAACCTGAGTAAAACGAATTTTAAGTAGTTTTGCTCATTAAATTGCAGAGCTTAGAATAATTAAGAAAAATAGGTCATGTTATGAGCCCCAAGTAGTATAAAACTCTCAGTACTTTGGCAGGAATTGGCTCTGTAAGCATGCATGTTTATCCTCAGGTAGATAGTGTGCTTGACTCCTGCTAATTTACAGGGACTTAACCCTGGCTTCGGTTCACAGTGATTTTTAAGCTTCATTTAATGGTGGAGAAAGAAGAGGAATGGGAATGTTTTGACGTACAGGGAAGCAAATTTAAAGCTTGTGGCCTCAATTCATGTTTGTTTATCAGTTTTAGACAGATTGTATCTATTTTGATTGATTTACTTGTGGAAAGAAAAATGGTTTTGCTTGAAATATTTTCTATGGCTTTGAATTCACTTTATTAGCAAAAAAAAAAGAAAAATTATTCTAGAACTGGCCTTTACATTTTATTGGATCATGCACGATTTCATTAGTCATGTAGGGAGAAATCTTGAAAGCCACTGAGCATTCTTTTCAGGGAATGCTATCAGAACTACCCCCCCCCCACGCACGCACACACACACTACCCTCATCAATACAGGAAAGATGGCTTTCAGAATGAGATAAAAAGTGGAAATATTCTTGGGCCTTTGTTATGAATGCAGTATTATAAATGCACAGGAAATTGAAAAATTAGAAAAATCAGAGAACTAAATAGATGGAAAAGGGTGAAGGCAAGATTCTTTTTATAGGAAATTCTTGCCAGTTATTTTGGAGGATATATTGGAGTTTGGAGTGAGATGACTCATTTTGTACTCAGATTTTGGGTAGAGCAGCTCTTTTCCTGGCCAATTCATATCTGACTCATTTACCACTAGTGAATAAGGGATAAAATGCTCCTGGCTAAGAACCATTGTAAGTATTTTTTGTTCATTTTTCTTGGATGGGGGAGGGGAGATGGAGACGACAACACAGTACAAATAGTCATTTTGTTTTTATAACTCAATGATGGTCCATGAAGAATAAATTATTAGAAAAAAGCTGATATGTGGGGATGCATTTGGAGAATGATTGACTGAAATACAATTTTCAAGACATAATTTTCAGGTGGCAAAGGACTTAAGGAGGAAAAAATGATTGGTGAGTTGGAAAAAAAAAAAGAAAAAACAAAAGACAAAAAAAAACTAAGTAGGATTGAATTACAAGTTCAAAGAATGTTCCATAGATAAGCCTGTCATATGTAGCATATTGTTTTTAAGACAGAACTGTGATTAGTTTTTTTTTTCCTTGCAAGCCAGGAAACTGTACCTTTAAAAGGATTTTAATTTACATGGGTCAGATATGCATTTCCAGTGCTTCTGCTTTGAAAGGTCAATTCTGTATTCAGTTTTATTCTTGAATTCTAGTTCAGGGTCTGCTGAAAAATCAAGAAAAATGTCTCTGTCAAGTAAGACTTCAGGATGATTAACTATTAAGTCATTAGGAACACATTTATACTCTCAAATTCCTGACTCTTTTTTTTAGATCAAAACAAAAACTGAAAGTTAGATTTTCAAATGTGAATTTGACCAGTCGTTTATAGTATGAATCATATATTTTCTTAATACAACCCAATCTGGTTGTTTATCATCTCGTCTTCAACTTTAGGCAATTTTTCTCTTGAATGAGATGGTTTCAATGCATTATATCATATAGAAGCATGAGAAAGTAGATGTTCTGAGTCTGATTATTTTGTTTTTTTGAGTAACTATCTTGAAAACTAAGTAAAACAATAAGCTGGAAAATCTCAATATCATCTGCTTTAGCTTTGAATGGCCTATCTATAGTGCCAAGGACTTGATAACCCCATTTTCTATAAATAAAGATTTATATAGAAATATAGACTACTATTAAATACATATTCATATTCAATGTACTTAGAAAATCAACTTTGGTTTCCATTTTTTAGGATCATGTCTCCAAGCCTCCTAGAAGCTAAAATATTGCACAAATTAGGCAGGTTTCTGATTTTTCTCTATGGTACCATTTGTTTATCTAACCAGGCAAACATTCCAATATAAATTTTATTCTTAATTTTTATCCAGTGTCAACAAAGCCTTAGTTGAAAAGTGTACTGATATTTGGGCACTCTTGGTACAAAAAAGGATAGTCTATTCCCTATCTTTTGTTCTCCTCTTCTTGGGACCATCTTTTTATCTCTGTTTTCAATGTGGAGCATGTGGTCTTGGGAAATGTGTGAAACCTGACAGTATATAGAAATTTAATCCAGTGCCCTAGTATGTATTTCAGAATCCCATTCTGAATTCTTTATAAAGAATTAATTTGGAAAAAGAAATATGTTCTTAAATAGAATCATAAGTGAATACATGATAACTTGAGCTTCCCATCATTTCATCTTAGTCTACTTTCCTTCACTACTGTCTTACCACTACAAAGAAAGAAGAGAGGGTTGTGGCTCTAGAATCAGCTGGCCTAGGTCCAAATTCCCATCTGTAGCTTAATTATTGTGTAATCAGGAACACGTTACTTATCTCTCTGGGCTTTATTTTCCTTGTCTTTAAAATGAAGGGTAAATTTCAAAGAGTTTTAAGGAATAAATGAGACAAATACATATTAAAAAACTAACACACTTGACACCTAGTTAAATGCTTAGTAAAGGTTGTTTGCTGTTATTGTTTTCCATCATTTCCTTCTTCCTTAGTTTGCTCTGTTTTCCCTTAATACATTATTCATCACCCAGTGATCTATAATATTAGAATCTAGAGGCTACACCTGGGCACCTATATATTTAACTTTTCATAGGTTAACTCAATAGCATAGTCATTAAAAACAAGAGTTTGACAAATAATCGCTAAGCAATAAATGGATGTCATTAACTGATATGTAGTTAGCTGACTTAAGAACTTTCAGAATTCCCAGTAAATTGTAGGTAACAATTATTCAAATACTTATTGAATGAATGAATGAATCCAAAGACAGAAAACAAAACATAGTTAAAATGATAGCATAACATTTTGTAATGACACCTGAACTTATATCTACTTAATATGTTTTCTAAGGGAATCAGTGTTTTTATAGTTTATAGGAGTTTTCAAAATGTGTATTTGTCACTTATTTTATTTCATAGTACTACTTGATAATGTCCACTTTCAGATAAGCTGATGAACTGGAATCCATAATACTCATATCATAAAGATGAATTGACTTGGGAAATATAATAAAGGAGGGGAAGGTAAAGTGTCTGCTAGAATGGAGGAATTGCCTTCATTGGGGTAGAAAAATACAGGAGTGATGCTGACAGATTACAAGATTATCCTCCAACCTGCAGAATGAGGAGGGAGAACATCTGATTCATGCATTCTTTGAACACTTTATGATTATTTTCTATGTGCCAGATAATGTTGGCAGCCAGGATCACATACTCAAAACATTCATATACTTGGGGACCATTTTAGTTTTCAGTTGCTACCTTAAGGCTCAATTGCTATTTTATGCTACAAACCTAGTGGCTTAAAATGACAAAAAAGTCAGAAGGCTGACACAGGTTTCTGGGGCTAAAATCAAGAGGTAAGCAGGGGCTGGTTCCTTTCCTAAAGCTCTAGGGGAAAATCTGTTTCCTTGACTTTTCTAGATTCTAGAGGCTGCTTTCATTCTTTGGTTTATGACTCCCTTCCTCTATCTTCAAAGCCAACAGATGTACATCTCTCTGACCTTTGTTTAGTCATCACATCGCTGACTAAAGAAAAAAGCTGAGAAAACTGTCTTAAAAGCCCAGAAAGATTCTCTAGTTTTAGACTCATATGATTAGATTCTATGCACCAGGATAATTTAAAATAATCTCTCCATCTCCAGCTCATTAATCTTAGTTACATCTACAACATCAGTTTTGCCATGCAAGGCAACATATTCACATCTTCCAGGGATTAGGATGTAGATATCTTTGGGGGCTATTATTCTTCCTAATACAGGATTAGACATGAACAACCAACTATACTCAGTGACAACTCATTCAATAGACTGAGCTGCAGAATAAAAGAAAAACTAGCATAGGCCAAAAAGTGAGGAACAAATCACAGACCTGGGAAAATTGAGGCAGGGTAGAAGATTTTATAGGACTTCACCTAATAAATAAGAAGAAGGCATCCAAGACTGAGACAATAACTTAAGCAAACCACCTCTTGTTTTAGACTTCTGCCAACACATAGTCCAAAGCACCTTCATCTTTTGCCCAAACCTTACAGTAGTTTCCTTACTTGTTCCCATATCTACTTTTGCCTACTTTCTAAACTATTTTCTACACAGCAATCAGGGAGATCTTCAAAACAAAACAAAAAACAACTGGACAGCAAATTCTATCATGCCTCTGCTTGAAATCCTTCAATGTCTTTCCATTTTCCTTAGCATAAAGACCATTATTCTTTTACTTTTTATTAAATTATAGCTAACATACAATATTATATTTGTTTAAGGTACACCATAGTTATTCAATATTTATATACCTGAAATGATCACCATGATAAGTCCAGCAACCATGACACCATAAAACACTATCACAATATTATTGACTATATTTTCTTTGCTTTAGATGACAGCCCCATGACTTGTTTTAAACCTAGAAATTTAAAACTCTTATTCCCCTTTCCTTCCCCCTCCCATTTTTTAAATTTTTCAATTACAATTGCCATTCAATATTATTTTATATTAGTTTCTGGTATACAGCAGAGTGGTTAGACATTTAAATAATTAACAAAGTGATTCCTCTAATAGTCTAGCACCCACCTGGCACTATACATAGTTATTACTACATCATTGATTATGTTCCTTATGCTGTACTTCACATCCCCATGACTATTTTATATCTACCAGTTAGTACTTTTTAATCCTTTCCCCTTTTTTACCCAGCACCCTACCACCCACCCATCTGACAACCATCAACTTGTTCCTTGCATCTATGAGTCTGTTGCTATTTTGTTTGTTCATTTACTTTGTTCTTTAAATTCCACACATATAAATGAGGTTGTATGGCATTCATCCTTCTCTGTCTGTCTTATTTCACTTAGAATGATACTTTCCAGATACATCCGTGTTGTCACAAATAGTAAGGTTCCATTCTTTTTATGGCCAAGTAACATTCTATTGTATATATGTACCACCTCTTCTTTCTTAAATCATCATTGATGGACACTTAGGTTGCTTCCATATCTTGGCTATTGTAAATAATGCTGTAATGAACATAGGGTACATATATTTTTTAGAATTAGTGTTTTGGGTTTCTTTGGATAGTTACCTCAAGTGGAATTACTGGATTGTAAGGTAGTTATATTTTTACTCTTTTGATGAACCTATTTTCGACATTGGCTGCACCAATTTGCAATCCCACTAATAGTGCACAAGGATTCCTTTTTTCTCCACATACTTGCCAACACTTGTTGTTTGTTGATTTATTGATGATAGCCAGTCTGATAAGTGAGGTGCTATCTCACTGTGGTTTTAATTTGCATTTCTCTGATGATTAGTGATGTTGAGCATCTTTTCATATGTCTATTGGCCATCTCTATGTCCTCTTTGGAGAAAATGTCTATTCAAATTCTCTGCCATTTGGCACTATTATGGATAAAGCAGCTATGACTTTTTTTTACTGTGGTAAAAAGCACATAATATTTACCATCTGAACCATTTTTAAAGTGCACACAAATGTTAACTATATGTCGATTGTTGTGCAGTGTATTTCTAAAATATTTTCATCTTGCAAAACTGAAAACTCTATACCTATTAAACAATAGCTTCCCTTTTCCTTCTCTTTCCAGCTCCTGGCAACTGCAATTCTATATTCTGTTTCTGAGAATGTGACTACTTTAGATACTTCATCTTGTGGAATCATACCATATTTGCCTTTTTTTGTGATTTGGCTTACTTAGCATAATGTCCTCAAGGTTTTCCACGTTGTAGCATATAACAAGACTTCCATCTTTTTTTTATGATTGAATACTTCATTGAATATGAGTGTGCAATTATCTCTTCAAGATCCTGTTTTCAGTTATTTTGGATATATACCCAGAAATAGAATTGCTGGATCATAGGATAATTATATTCTTTATTTTTTAAGGAACATAAGTCTCTCTGAAATTTTGTTCAAGTTTTTATCTTGTGAACACAAGCATTCGGTTTTCTCTTATATATATGCCTAGGAGTGGAATTGCCAAGTTATAAGAGAACCATGAGTTTTACTTTGTAAGAATCTTCCAAACTGCTTTCCCACTGGCAATGAGTGACAGTTCTAATTGTTTCATATTCTCATCTATACTTTGTATATTCAGTCTTCATAATTTAACCTTTCTAGTGGGTATGTAATGGTATCAAATATTTTATAGAAAGCCATATTTATGTCCACATCAGGTGAATCCTAACATGACCAAGGAATACAGTAAATCTCCAGTAACTTACACCCCCAAGATGGAGATACATGAATTTCCTGAAAAATAATTAGAGATAATTGTTCTAAAGATGTTCAGGGAGTTGTGGGAGAACACAGATAAACAATTTAACAAAAATCAGGAAAAACAATATAAGAACAAAATGAGAAGTAAAAAATAAAAAAGATGGAAAACATTAAAAAGAACCAAACAAAAGTTTGAAGCTGAAGACTACAGTAACTGAACTAAAAAATTTTTTTCAGGCTCAACTTAGACTGAAGCAAGCAGAAGAAAGAACCAGTAAACTCAAAGAAAAATCATTTGAAATTATCTGGTCAGGGTATCAAAAGGAAAAAGAGTGAAAAAGAATGAAGAAAGACTATTGGACTGATGGGACACCATTAAGACAGTGTATGAATTATTGGAGTCCCAGGAATAGAAAAGAGGAAGAAAGGAGCAGAAGGCTTATTTAAAGTAGTTATGGATGAAAGCTTTCCAAACCTGAAGAGAGATTTGGACATCTAAGTTCCAGGTTTCTTGGAGAAGGATCCAAAATAATCCTCCAAAATACCTTATTATGAAACTATCTAAAATCAAAGACAAAGAAAGGATTTAAAATTTTTCTTCTGTAATATGAAGGAACCTTAATAAGGCTATCAGTGGATTTCTCAGCAGAAATTTTGCAGGCCAGGAGAGAATGAAATAGTAAAAGTGTAGAAGAAAGAAAACTGCCAACTACAATACTTTATCCAGCAAAGTTGTCCTTCAGAAATAAAAGTGAGATAAGGACTTTCCCAAACAAACAAAAGCTTAGTTCATCACAATAAGACCTGCCTTATGAGAAATGCTAAAAGATCTTCAAGCTCAAAAGAAAGGACAATATTTAATAACAAAAACATATGAAAATATATAACATACTGGTAAAGGTAATTATATAGTCAGATTCAGAATACTCTAATATTGAAAATGGTGATGTGTCAATCATTTAACTCTAGTGTAAAGGTTAAAGAACAAAAATATAGAGATGAAATACTGCCATTTGTGACAATATTGATGGACCTTGAGATATCATTAAGTGAAATTAGCCAGACAGAAAAAATTGAAAATCACATGATATCACTTATATGTGGGATATAAACCTAAAAGCAACAAATAAACAGTACGAACAGATATCCATGGACATAGACTAGTGGTTATTAGAGGGTAGGGGGTAGGGGAGGAAGGGGTAGATAGATGGTTGAAAGAGGTCAAATATAGGAAGGTAGGGGGAGGATGAAGTGGGTAAAGGGGATCAAATATAGGGAAGCTGAAGGAAACTAGACTTTGGGTGGTAAACACAAAATGGAATATATAGATATCAAATTATAACGTACATCTGAAAATTATATAATCGTATTAATCAATGTTACCTCAATAAACTTAATAAAACATATATATATCAAAAATAAAAATAAAAGCCCAGGAGCTGCAATAAGTAAATAACTATAGCTACAATAATTTGTTAATGGGCACACAATATAAAAAGTTGTAAATTTTGACATCTCAAACAAAATATAGGGAAGAGTAAGAGTTTTGTGTATAACTGAAGTTAAGTTGTTATCATGTTAAAATAGTTTGTTATAACTATAAGATGTTTCAAGTAACCCTCAGGGTAAACACACACACACACACACACAAAATCTGTAATAGATACACAATATGAATGGAATGTAATCAAAGTATACCACCATGGAAAATCATCAATTCAAAAGGAAGACATCAAGAGAGGAAAATGAAAACTACTAAACAGACAGAAAATAATTAACAAGGTGGCATTAGTAAAACTTTACCTGTTGATAATAATTTTAAGAGTAAATGAATTAGATATGCCAATCAAAATGCATAAAGTGGCTGAGTAGATTACAAAAAAAAAGACCCAACTATATGCTACCTACAAAAGACTCACTTTAGTTTCATAGACACACATAACTTCAAAGTGAAGAAATAGAAAACGATATTACATGCAAATGAAAACCAAAATAGAGCAGGAAGCTGTACTAATATCAGAAAAAAAAGAGAGATTTTAAGCCTAAACTATAAGAATACAAAGAAAGCCAATTTGTCAATATACAACAATTATAAATACATATGCATCAGAGCACCTAAGCGTGCAGGGAGTAATAGACAACAATACAATAATAGTATGGAACTCCAATACCCCACCTTCTACAATGGATAGATCATCCAAACAGAAAAGCAATTAAAAACATTGGACTTAATTTATACTTTATACCAAAAATACCTAATAGATGTACAGAAAATATTTTATCCAATAGCAGGAAAATTCCTTTCCAGTGCACATGGAACATTCTTTAAAATAGGTTATATGTTAGGTCATAAAACAATTTTTAGCAAATTTTAAAACAATGCATAATAACAAGTATGTTTTCTGACCACAATGGTATGAAACTAGAAATCAGGAACAGGAAAAAAATCTGGAAATTCCACAAATATGTGGAAATTAAGCAACATACTCCCGAACAACTAATGGATCCAGGATTAAATCAAAATAAATTTTTTTCTTAAAACAAATGAAAATGGAAACACAACATGACAAAACGTGTGGGATGCTGAAAAAGAGGTGCTAACAGTTAAATTTACAGGAATAGATGCCTATGTTTTAAAAAAGAGCAATCTCAAACAAACAACCTAATTTTATACCTTAAGGACTAGGAAAAAAAAGAACAAACTAAGCCTAAAGTTAGCAAAAGAAAGGAGACAACAAAAATCAGAGTAGAAATAAATGGAATAAGAATAGCAAAACAATAGAAAAGATCAATGGAACTAAGAGTTGTTTTTTCAAACAGATTTTTTTTTAATGCCAAAACTTTAGTTAGACTTACCAAGAAAAAAAGAGCAAATTCAAATAAATAAAATTGTAAATGAAAAAAGAGACATTACAAATGATATGTCACAAGTACAAAATGTCATAAGAGACTACCATGAACAATTATCTGCTAACAAAATGGACAACCTACAAGAAATGGATAAATTCCTAGAAACATAGAACCTACCAAGAATGAATCATCAAGAAATAGAAAATCTGAACAGACCAATTACTAGTAAGGAAATTGAATCAGTAATCAAAAACCACCCAACAAAGAAAAGCCCAGTCCCAGATGGTTTCACTGGTGAATTCTTCCAAAAATTTCAGGAAGAATTAACGCCAATTCTTCTCAAACTTATCCAAAAATTAAAGAGTAGGAAACGCTCCCAACTCAATTTATGCAGGAAGTATTACCCTGATACCACAGCCAGATAAGGATACTACAAGAAAAGAAAATATAGGCCAGTATCCCTGATGAATATATATACAAAAATTCTCAACAAAATACTAGTAAATCAATTTCAACAGCACATTAAAGGATCAGACACCATGATCAAGTGCCATCCGAGAATGGCTCAATGTATGCAAGTCAGTCAGTATGATACACCACATTAATAGAATGAAAGATAAAAATCCTATGATTTTTTCAATAAGTGCAGAAAAAGCAATTGACAAAGTTCAATATCTTTGATAATAAAAACTTTCAGTGAATTGGTGTTGGAGGAAACATACCTCAGCATAATAAAGGCCAAACATGATAGACCTTCAGCTAATATCATACTCAACCGTAAAAGGTTAAAAACTTTCCTTCTAAGACCAGAAAAAAGACAAGAGTGTCTACATTTGCTAATGACATGATCTTAGATGTAAAAAAAAATCCTAAAGACTCCACTAAAAAACAATTATAACTAATAAACAAATTCAGTAAAGTTTCAGGATACAAAATAAGATCTATACATTAAAAATAATAATGACTCAAATGAAATAACTTGAAGAATAAATGGAAAGATATTTCATGTTCATGGATTGGAAAAGTTAACATTGTTTAAACATCATACCACCCAAAGTCATCTATAGATTTAGTGCAATCCTTTCAAAATTCCAATGGCATTTTTAATAGAAAGAAAAAAGAACAACCCTAAAATTTATATGGAACTACAGAACACCCTGAATAGCCAAAGCAATCTTGAGAAAGAACACAGTTGGGGACATCACACATTCTGAGTTAAAACTATATTACAAAGCTAAAATAGTCAAAACAATATGGCACTGGCATAAAAATAGACACATAGACAGTGGAACAAAATTTAGAGCTCAGCCATAAACCCTCACATATATGGTCAACTACTATTTGACAAGAGAACCAATTATACTCAATGGGGAAAAAATAGCCTCTTCAATAAACAGTTTTGGAAAAATTATATATATTCACATGTTAAAGAATGAAATTGGTCTTACACCAGTCACAAAAATTAACTCAAAATAAAGGACATAAATATAAGACCTGAAATTATGAGGCTCTTAGAAGAAAACACAGAAAAAAAGTTCCTTGACTTTGGTCTTTGCAATGATTTTTAATATGACAACAACAAGAAAAGCAATAGAAATAAACAAATGTGACTACATCAAACAAAAAACTCCTGCACAGCAAAAGACATCATCCACAAAATGAAAAGTGACCTATGAAATAGAAAATATTTGCAAACCACATGTCTGGTAAGGGATTACTATCCATAATATATATGGAACTCATATTCAATAGCAAATAATAAAAATATAATAATAATCCAATTTAAAAATTGGCAAAGGACCAGAATGTTTTTCTAAAGAAGATGTGCAAATGTCCAACAGGTACATGAATAGTTGCTCAATATCACTAATCATCAGGGAATGCAAGTGAAAACTACAGTGAGATCTCTTTTTACATCTGTTAAATTGGCTATTATAAAAAAAAGATGCCAAATATTAGTGAGGATATAGATAAAAGGGAACCCTTGTGCATCGTAGGTGGGAATATACTTTACTGCAGCCACTGCGGAAAGCAGTATGGAGGGTCCTCAAGAAATTAAAAGTGAAACTACCATGAGATCCAGCAATCCCATTTCTGGGTATACATCTACAGGAAATAAAATCACTACGTAGAAGAAATATCTGCACTCTCATGTTTTTGCAGCATTATTCATAAAAACCAAGACATTGACAGATGTGCCGCATCCAGCGAGTGGTAAATCCTGCCACATCCAGCGCAGCCCTGAAAAATACACCTGAGTGGGGATGGTGGGAGATTGAGAAAAGAAAGAGGACAGAGAGCTGGGATCAGGAGGTCCACTGCTCACTAATGGTGGAGCAGTGGCCCAGTTTTATTTTTGCAAGCTGTTTTAATACAAGAGCATACAATTGCTAACACATAAGACTATCCCCACCCAACCTACACACCCTGTATAATCTTTTGCATTTATTTCTGCTGGAGGCTATGAGCTTTACTCCCTGCTTCAGAGCCACACCGTCTTGTTCTCCAACAGTCTTTCCCATTCTTAAGAAGGTTCTTGGAGGTGAGGCAACCCTTGGTTGACTTCACAGATTGTAAGGAACTTGTCAACTTGCAACCCACTCTCCGCACAGATGAATGGATAAAGGAAATGCAATACACACACACACACACACACACACACACACACACACACACACACACAATAGAACATTATAAAGCTATAAAAACAAGGTTCAACATGGTTTTCACCATAAGAGTGACAAAATATTAGTAATTATGTGAGATAAAGGATGTGTTATTGTGGAAAACATTTTGCAATATGTGTGTATCAAATTATCCCATTGTAAATCTTAAACTTCCACAGTGTTCTATGTCAATTACATATCAATAAAGTTTGGGGCAGGGGAGAAATAAGAAAATTCAGTGTTCATTGGAATACCTAGTTTGAGGATTCTGTACTTATATTATCCACATAGTCTCAGATGTTAATTGATTGCATGTTTGCATATAAATTAGGTCCTTAAATGTTTTCCTTAGTTTAAAATTTTTCTTCTGAGAATGCTGATAATTTTCAATCAAAAGGATTTTAACAGAATATTAATCATTTAAGTAGATTTATCTTGTATAGCCATTCAAAACACTCCACAGCCTCCTCATCCGATACTTCTTGGACAGCTCTAACTTCCTAAGAAACGATTTTTGTTTTTAGCATTTCAAATGGAGTCATTTAAAACCTTCTTTTTGATAATATTAAATATTGAATAACTAATATTTCTTATTCTTTAGAGGATGCATTAAAATCTCTTTATTACCATTCCATGAATAAAAATCTTCCTTTCAGTTTTTTAAATTTATTATTAAAATGCTGTTAAAATGCCAAGTAAATGAAAGCATAGAAATCTTGGCTTTTTTCCTTATAAACCTTTAAAATAACATGGCAAAATAGTTCATTTGTCTTAATAAATAGCTGTGTTTAAAATATAGCAGTTTTTCTAATATGAAATTAATTTATTATAGAATACTGGTAAGTATATAAATAATATGAAAAAGAAAAAGAAAACCATCCACCTATTATTACACCTCCCAGAGAAAACCATCATCCATTTATGGTGTTTCCTTATGGCTACATAGTCATAACTCTGTGTCTGTTTGCTACTCAACACAATTTTGTACATATGTTAGATGACGAAGGGACAGATCCAAAGTATTAAGTAATTAATGTCTCATAGTGTTTGTTGTTTGCAAGTCAATTTTACATTCTTTTTTAACTTGCACTAATCTTGTAAGAGATTTTTTTTCTCTCATGATTTTAAACTTAAAAGAAACACAGCTTCACAGAAACGTAGTTACAGCATTAACAGTTCAACATTAGCAAATCAGAGAGCTCAGATTCAAACGCCATTCTCCTGGCATCTAAAATTACAGTATTGTTCCCTCGACAATCCAGCTCCCTTATGTATGTGGATTCCTGCTACAATTTGTCCTTTTGGCTAAATTAAAAAATCATTCTAAAAGTTTGCCTTAAAACACCCTCAGAGTGTTACTAAATTAAGGTTAAATCTCAAGTATAAATTTTCAAGCAATTCGTTTTGGGTTTGCCCGAGCAGAACATCCCACAGATGATGCCGAATAAAAACTATTTACACACTACCATAGTGCATTTCTTGTAAAAACGTTGGGTCTGTAGCAGCGATTTGCTAATCAAATTCAGAATTTGATTTGAAATGCCTCCGGCAGGCAGCCAATCCAGTTATGAAAGAACAGAAGCAAACCCCAGAGCCCTGGTGAGTTTCCTCCAGAAGCTAGCGGGGTCCTTTGCTCTAGTTAGCAAACTGGTTCCATAGGAAATCACTGCAATTGCTCCTAAAATAAAATATCATAGTTAATTTTTCAATAAATTATTGGACTATACTAGACACAAAACATGTACATTTGGGAACCTGGAGTTATAAAATATTCTGACATGTTTTAATATAAACAGGAACATTTCCAATGATTGCTTGGATCTAAAATGTTTTTCCACTTGACATTTGTTTATACTTCCTAGGAAAGAAACTCTATTTATGGATAACTGAATAACACAAATAAACATCAGAGAGAGCTGAAAAATCAGCTTTGATTATGCATGAAAATCTACAATGTCATTGTGTACTCTTATGCCGTATTCTGATTGCCTGTTTATTTTTACAGAACTGCTGGTGAGCCTATGGAAGAGGAGCCAGCCTTGTGAAGTGCCAAGTCCCCCTCCCTTCCCATATTTCCTGTGTGTGACATCATTGTGTATTCCCCCACCCCAGCACCCTCAGACATGTCTTGTCTGCTGCCTGGGTGGCACAGATTCGATGGAATATAAACACTGGGCACACAATTCTGAACAGCAGCTTCACTTGTTCTTTGGATGGACTTGTAAGGGTATTAAAGACTCCTTAAATGTAACCGCTGTGATTCTAAAGTTACAGTAAATCACGATTGGAAGAAACTGCTTCCAGCATCCTTTAATATGCTGGGTGACCCACTCCCAAGCCCAAAGTATGTACTAGAAACATCCAATACAGCATTAGGTACTGTTAATTACAAATGCTATGACAACCAGTGAAATTTGGGGCAAAACCTAAGAAATACTCATTTCTAACATTCTGATCAATTTTTTATTGGGTAACTTTTTTGTCAAACAGTCTTAGATTGTTTACAGGATTTGCTTTCAGCTATAAACGAATGGCTAACAATTCCCGACAGATTGCAGGGATTTTTTTTGTTTTGTTTGTTTTTTGTCCTTTCTTTTAACACATGGCTCAACTCTTGCTAGTTAAGAATTCAACATGGAGGAACTGGGCTGAGGCTTTTCCAGTGGAATAAACCACTCTATATCTCAAAGTCCAAATGCCAAAGGAAACTCAAACACTGTAAACAATGGTGCCATATTTTATCTCACTTTTTTTTTTTTTTTACAAAAATTACCCTATTTCCCAACCATCTCTGCCTGTGTTCTCACACACAGGTGATTTGCAGCTGTATTTGAGGATGAGGACCTGTATTGGAGGCCCTCCTCCCTTGTACATCCCTTGTTCTGATGACAGTTCTTTCCATGGGGGATCTTCAGTCCCTTCAAAAACTTTTCAAAGATTGTCTTAATTTGTTCCAAATCTGTCAAGGACTTATTCTCTCACTTTTCTTTTTCTGCCTTCCATTGCTTCCTTCTTACCCTTCATCTTTCCTTTCAATAGAAAAGCTAAAGATTACCCATAATCTCCCTGGTTACTCAGGAGCTTTGAGTATTATTTATATTTTTACTTTCCAGGTTAACGCAGTTGCTTGGTATAATGTGTTCTTTTAGCTGTGAAACCACTGAGGTGAATATGGCTTAAGCAATGTTACTGCATTTTTTAGATCTTTGAAATGTGTTAACGAAGGTGTTGCCTACTTGATGTCACCTTGAATTGAGTTAACCTTGAAGTTGTGCCTTCATGTGAAAAAAAAACAAAAACACAAACTTTACACATGTTGCCTTAGTGTCAAAGGCTAAAAATAATGGACATTTATTTATTTCTGAGATTAAAAGCAACTTAATAAATATAAGTAGGTTATCCCCTTACCTTACAAAATTCTATTTCAATGTATAACTCTAACATGTAAAACACCGATGTAGAATGCCTTGTAATATTTAATATCTGACAATGCTTTCAAAAGAGTTGATGTTTCTTTTTATATATTTTCCTAACTCAAAGGATATATTAAAGCCATAAGTGAAGATCGTCATGCTTTTATTCAGAAATCTGAAAGAAAACTTAATTAAAACAAGGTTTTAGGGAAGGCCATGATATGAAAGATATAGAACAATATGGTTTTAGTTAAAGAGGACTCTAACCTGTAAATCAAAGATGAAAGATTTCACTCAAGTAGAATTATATAACTCCCTTTTGTTATACAGTCAGACCATGTTTTTCATACATTTGGTTTTTTTAGGATTACCATTTTAATTTTAAAGACTTTTATTACATATACAAAAATGGCTCAATACTTGTTTTAAAATCTTAGAAATTTGAGACACCCTTTGAAATAGGAAATCTGAAATGGAACGTAATTCAGTATTAGGTAAAAAATTACTTTCACTGCATAAGGTTAAGGTCAATCTCAATTCAAAATAGTAATGAATTTTTTCAAAAAAAAAATTTACAATTTTTTTTTAAAAAAATTCATTTTCAGAGAAATTTGTGCCAATCATATTTGCTAGCTCTTGCTATTTTGCTGTAATTCCTTGAGATTTACTTAGCAAAATAATGGAGCCAAAGGCAAAAAAGAAAAAGAAAACATCCCATTTTTAAAATATCATTTTGTTTGGAAACATAATTGTAGCTATTTAAAATCAATTTGATAATTACAAACCTCTATTATTACAAACCTCTGAATCCTCCCAGATATTTTTTAGATGTTGAATACACAAATTGAACAGTATAGTGCAAACAGACAAATTTACTTATGTTTCCTGCAGGATAATCACGTAGGTTCTCTCACAGTCTCATAACTCAGATATAATTAACAAAAATAATGTTTATGAGAAATCTATAAAAAAAATGCTGGGAGTTCAACTTGATGATTTGATAATAGGTACAAAAAGAAAGTGTAAGAAAATTAATTTTCTCAATTATATAGTACAATCTGCGATTGTATATTTAATTGAAAAGGTTTATTAGATAATAAGTAGAAGTGACCTCAAATGGTAATAGATTCATTACTTGGTAAGAAGGAAGAACATTTTTAGATAAAATATTTTTAAATATTAAAAAAAAACTTAACCAACAGTGGAGATAGAAGTAAGCTTTTAGAGAAAGCAGAACTAGTTAAGAAAAACTACTTAGAAACGCATTTCCATTACCAGTCCTAGGAACTGAAATCTTACCTTCAGTTTTGACTACTGTCCTTTGCAAAACTCTCACACACCTCTCACTGACAACATGGTGAATTTGAAAGCAGGACATCTCACATAAGGCTTTCAGAAAATACAGGGCTTGTCCCTTCTAACAATTCAGTACTGTTCTATTTCTGAAGGTCAGTCACAAAGCTTTGTGGATTTACTGGGTTTCTTTACAGACTCCATATGGAAATAAAATAGAATGATCATGTGGAAAGTCTCCTGAGAGACAATTTCTCTTCAATCAGCACTTTTCTACTTATTTTCTATCCCAGTATTTATATTTAGGACAATTTATTTAAATATTTCTTAATATTTGTCTTTTGAAAGCTTACTCTCAATTTGTCTCAATGAAACTATTAAATGTCTAATAGCCACCAAATGAGCCAAAGCTTTCTGTATTAAAAGTGATTAATTCTGACCTGGAAATAATCACTTTGTCAGAGTTTGTTGTTGTCATTTCTAGCAGCATCTATCTTAACATTCTTTTCCTGCTTCAGAAATGAAATCATTTGACTTCAATGATAAAATATGAAGAAAAAAAAAATGGAAAACAACATACCTGTTCAACTATTCCATAAAGAGGACATTTTCACCTCCAAAAGAAGTGAAAACCAGATGACCTATGCTAAGAAA
The DNA here is from genome assembly GCA_030015415.1 of Cynopterus sphinx. Taxonomy (NCBI): domain Eukaryota; kingdom Metazoa; phylum Chordata; class Mammalia; order Chiroptera; family Pteropodidae; genus Cynopterus; species Cynopterus sphinx. Next base: position 15,701,931 of record CM057391.1, on the reverse strand, counting down.
TGAAGGCATTTTATTGTTGTCTTCATAGCTGGTCATCAGCATGGTCATGATCATCATCAAATGTCTCTTGTGTTCCCAAAGAGCACAGTTTTGGAGCTCCAGCAGTGTTTTATACTATTTACTGCCTCTTACATGAGGTATTATGAGTATTACATCATCTTAATTAACACCATCACCAAAATACAGAAGTGCCTTTGTATGGCTTTCTTTCTTGGTCATATTTACATTGAAAAATTATACCCTTGCCTCCTAACAGCTTTTTTTTACTCCATCAAATGTTTCCTGAAGCACAGCCTGATTGTCACATGGCCAGAGTATAAATTTTTTTTGATGAACATGGTATACTCACACAAGATTCTAGAGCTTTGTTTCTCCAAATCAACTACAGTCCATTTTCTTTTCCTATGATGTACCTGGCAAATTTTATATAGTTATTTGTGCAACAACTGAGTCGGTTATGAACATGCTGGGAAGAGCAGGGTCAGACAATTGAATCCTCAAATATTTGATGATTCAAATATTTGATGCTGCTTGGGATTGGTCTCAGTGGTAGAGTAATAGTGTTGAAACTATTTTTCAAACCATCTTAATTTGCAACCTGAAATATTTAGGTAATATATGGTGAATTCACCTTACAATGCCAGTCATTCTCACCAATATTCTCTTTTCCATCTTTCTTTCCTTCCTCTGTCCAACTGCCAGTACCAAATTGCTATATCTAATCTATCAGAACAATTTCTTAAATGTCTGTTTATGTTTCCTAAATAGAAACAATCTTGGCAACTTATTTTCTGAGTTACCACTAAGTATACTTTATTTTATGCCATTTTATATAAATATTCCAGTAGATACTCTAGCTTCCTTTTAATCTCTTTCCTTTTAAGAACAACTTGACGTTTTTACTATTCTTATCTTAAAAGATCAAGTTATTTTGTTTTGGTCTACAATTTTGGAACTGACACTTTGGTTTATTAATATAGAACTTTCCTTTTTGTCTCAAACATAGTCTTCCACCATTCTTGCTACTATCAAATTGTGTCGTGCTAGTTATCTCCTAGAAAGGATGATGGTGCATATACTTTCCTTACTTTTTGGATGATGTTTTTATGAGTCAAACCCTCAAAGCATAAACTCCAAACTGAAGAAAAAATGGCACAAGAAAAATTTTAAATCAATATTATTTGAAATTAAGATATTTCCAGACTATTCAAAGAAAATTGGAGTCTTTTTATTTTTCTGTTTGGGCTTTAGGCACATTAGATGCAAATGTTGCAACATCAAATAAATTAAGGAGGGTCAAATGTTCTTTGAGACATTGTGGTTATGTCCTTTAGGCTTCATTGTAGTGCCCTTTCTTGGAGTTAGCATTTTATGACAATTGATAGAAATCTTACAGCAATATCTGGCTATTGCTTTTATTAACCTAAAATTGAGTAGAAATGGGGTAATAAATTTAGGAATTAAGAATTCTAAAATCTGAGAATGAATGGTACTTCCTTGGGTATGCAAACATTGTTTTTTGATTAAAATATCCATATGGTCTTTCTAAATTGTAAGATTCTCGAACTCTTTCTGGATAAAAAAATGTCAGTGTCTATCTCCATAACAGCTGGGTTGTATGAACTTGCCCTTTCAGTGGTTGCTGAGTATAACAAGCATGCTGTTAAAAATGAGTGACCATTTAGTGGATTATAGCCTAGGCATTTTGTGTCATTTGAAAGCAAGTATTCTGATATTTTTAAATAAGGTGGGCAGAACAGACAGGAATCCAATATTTATTACTCTTATATTTAAACACTCTAGACCAGGCTTGTTGATGTGTATGCCAATAATCTGGAGTTTCTGCTTTAGTGTAAAATTTAAATGTCTTTTCTATCATGGTCTGATATCTGTTTCTGTAATAAGATCAGTTCATTGTCCTCTGTGCACCAGTGGTTTTGCCCTTAATTTTTTGGCTAGCATTCACCAAAACCTGTCATCCAGTGCTGCTGAGAAAAATACATGTTGCCAAACTTTTATTCTTAAAATTGTGCTGCCAGTGATGTTTTCCCAGATGTGAAAAATAATTATCTAATAAAGGATTAATACTTCATAACAATACCATTGTTGAACATGCTCACGCAGTGTTCACCTTCTTTCTGATTCCTTTTTTGTATTTGAAAATATTGAATGGAAAATTCAGAGGTGTGTTGATGTTATTAATACCATGACTCTTCTTCGAAGAGGATGAATGATCCCCTTTTGTCTTGTTTTCTACTGAATTAGATTTTCCTATAGTCCTAGTGCGAATAAAAGTCATTTGAAATAAAAGTGTTCCAATTTTTCTACCTCCTTGAGGCCTACCATTAGATTCTGAAAAGTAGACATTTGAGAAATATTTATTAAATAAATAAAATATTACAAATAATAAATTACTGTGACATATACTGTTCCATTTTAAAATATGAAAGGGTTATCTGCAAGTGAACTATCTTTATAGTGATGTGAGAATAAAAAGAGAAGGAAAAGTAAATTTAGAGTTGCTATTTAAATAATTTGCTGGTCAGGATAAAGAATAATAATACCTAACACATGTATCATTTCTCCATTTGCAGATGAGAGCATGGAGCATGGAAAAGGTTAACCATTTACTTACCCATTGTTACAGATAGTAAGAGATAGAATTAAATTCCTATCTATGTCTATCTAGCTCAAATCTATCTTCTCTCCAAATGGCATGATATGTCAAAGATGGATACTAATGGCATTCTTAAACTACAAAACTGCGACTAACCTTCAGTATAGACTCTACAGTCTCTGCTAATCTTGTGATTTTATTAAATTATCATTTTAAATGGATCTGGTAATTGTGGCTAGCTTTATTCAGTAAGTACAAGTTACAAAACAGTCCTTTTTTACCCCCCTTTTCAACGTCTTTCTTTTATGTAGCCAAGAACCCAAAGATGTCTTTGTAATACATATTCCGAAAACTGTTGAAATCTATTCCAAGACCAATACTTATTTTTGTATTGTATAACCCCCTGCAATGTTTAACATTTTAAAACATAACTGGTTTCAATGGACAACGGTTTGGGTTCCTTCTGGGAAAAGATAGTCATATTTTGTCTAACAGAAAGTAAACTTGAGATGGAGTGGGTGGGTAGAGTCAGTTTCAATGGTAAACACCGTTAGTTTAATCAGATTTGTCAAATGGCAAATGTTACTTCACGGTTCTTTGTTTCTTTTAAGTTTCTGTGGTGAAAAGAGAGCAATTGAAAAAGTGGAGTATGAGAAAAATAAGAATGAGTTACAGCTATTTTTAAAAAGTAGTTTGCAGTTAAAAATAGAATCTAAGGAATTTTTTCACTATTTAGCATTTTTAGAATTATTTTACTCAAAGTACTTCCAAATATTGTAATTACTCCTAAACTTTGGAATATCAGCATCAATTCTTATGGTCTTCCCAGTTTACCATAAGTGGGTCATTCCCAACATAGCCTAATTAGTACTTTGAAAAACTAATAGCTGTTCTTCCAGGTGTCATAAAAATAGAAAAACAAGATTTAAAAAAAATGGTAAATGAATTCCATTTTTTATCTTTAAAAAACTGGAAGTATAAAAAATAAAATAAAATATTGCATTTACCTTAGATCAAGTAAACTTTAAAGGTCTTAGTGTATTTACAAAAGGCATGATTTACTTTGCACTGAAAGCTTATACCGTACATTTAAAATCTTACATAGTCCCTCATAATTCGCTTTTTCTTCCAAAATTATTTTTCCCCAGAGAATAAGATTTTAAAACTTAAGGTGTGAAAAAAAGGATCTAGTAAAAATAAATTTTTCATAAATTAATTATATATTTATGAAAATTTATTCTTAATTGGATGTGAAAATTTACATCCATATTAAATTTGGTTGTTTCATTTAAGAATGTATCTTTGTGCTTTATTTTTAATTTTTCTTCCTTTTCAAACAATTTTTTTAGTTGTTTTATCTAAAAATAAAAAATATTAATAGTTATTAAACATTTACCCTGTGCTCATATTTAAATCTCAAAAGACTCCTGTGAGGAAAGTAATTAATAGAAGAGGAAATTGGAGCTTAAATGCTAGAAAACCCATCTTCTTTACTACTATCCAAACTATTTTATTCAATGTAATCAACATTCACTGAATGCTTCCTATATGTAGCATGTATTTAGTATTGTTCTCATAATAACACAGAGCCTAGCAAGAAATGTGGTAATATAACTATATAATGTAAATGAAAATTTCATTAAAGCTCCCTCTTTATATACATGCAAAAGAAATATTACCATAGAAAAAATTTGAGTTTAGAATTTTGCAATGCTAAGTCTTTTAAAAAATGTGACCTGTCTTCCTTCTCCATAGAATTACAACAAAGATGCAGGCAGAATACATTCAAAAAATATTTGTTGTCTAAGTTACATATAATTATATTCACAGAAAGATTTGTGCAAAGATTTATCAAGAGATATGATTTAGAGGGCTTGTTAATGTCCCCTTCAACCCTGCCTATCTACCCTCCTTAATGTCAATTAAAAGTATATAATAATGTTGAGAATTATAAAGGTAGGAGGTAAAATTTGTGGCAATCCTAAAAATCCCCTTAGAAATTGCTTTCTAAGTTGCAGTCATTTACATTTTCCCATTATTTTTTTTAAATTAGTTAATTATGATTTTCTATACATCATCTCAGAGTATCAAGTTCTTCAATGACCATTTCAGCTTTATTTCATTTGTCCTTTAGAGAAACATCATGGTCATTAAGTTTTTTAATCAGACCCCTAACCCTGAAAGACTGTAACACTTTCATCAGACAAAATGTATTGATAGGGGGTCTCTGTGCCATTAAAACTGTGCTTCCATTTTAAAGTTTTAATTTCCCCAGTTCAAAATCCACCTCATACTTAATTACATTCTAATTTTTTTTATGGGTACATATATGTCCATCTCTCCCACGAGACTATTAGATTCAACCTAGCAATTCCACACAGCCAAAAGCACTGCTTTGAGATGAAGTGAAGGTGAAAGGATTCCTAGATATTATGAAATAGCCTCTTCTTGTCACTACTCCTTTTAAACTCAATGGAAAGTGAATGGAAAAGTATATGAAGTCACATACCATAATCCATGTTACAAAGTCATTGTCCTTTCTGTTGAGATCAAGCCAAATGAGATGTTCGCAGCTTTATGAAACAATTCTAAAAGCAACCAAATATATAAATTTTGTTTACTCAGAAGATTCAACTTTGGCTGATATATTCCCAGAGAATACTCAAAATTTAACAGTGTAAAAGTGGAAATCCAGACTTATTTGGGTTCCAGTCCCATTTTTACAATGAACTAGTTTGTGACATTGGGTAAATTCATTATGTTCTTGTGGCCTTTATTTTTTTATTTTTTTATTTTCATGCTTTGAAATGTAAATATTCTACTTCTGTTATTTTAGGAAAATTATACATTATATTCATATTGCTTTAGTGGTTACTCCTATTCGTAAAATGCCCACTTAAAGTCAATTATCTTAAGCACACATCTCTACTTTCCCCTTGAAGAATTAGAACCTTAAATTGAATTAATTTCTGTTCATCTTATATCTCATCTTATATGTCTAGTGTTTAGTTTCACTTTGTTGTTTAACCTTGATCTTATTTACAAAAATTATTGCTATATATCAGTGACTGTTAATGTTTTTTTCCAGTTGTACCAAAAGTAATAGTAGTAAGTCAACAATTATTGTTTTATCATGTTTGCCAGTTTCTTTGCTCAGTAATTTTTCATGCACCCCATTTCTTTTTTCAGGCTTGGAGTGATTAACTTTCTCCCACTTTTCCTGTATGAAATTTTTTTGTTTTGTTTTGTTTTTTGGCCTTACTTTTAAATCATATGTTGGCTGGATATTGAATGCTAGGTTATCAATTACTTTTTTTTCTTAGCACTGCAATAACATCACCTTATCATATTCTTACTCTACTTTCACTACCAAACATCTCTAATTACCCAATTATTGTTCTTTTGAAAGTGATGTTATTTTTTTCTCTTTAGTTCTTTTAAGATCTTCTCTGTGAGCAGGTGTGATCTTCATGTTTATCTTGCAATGCACTTGATATGTTTCCTAAATCTGAAAATTATTTCTTCTATTCTAACTTATTTATGGTTAATAATATTCCTTTCTCTCGTTCTCTTCTTCTCTAACTCTGATTAGACATGTATTGATAGGCCACACTCTCTACTTTTTGTCCATAAACTTACCTTTCACATTTTCTATCACAACATCTCTTTACCTTGCCCTCTGCATAATTTCCTCTGAACTTCAGGTCTGATTGCATGTATTTCTATCCTATGAATTTTAACTTTCAGAGACCATGTTGTTCATTTTTAAAGGATATACTAACTCATTATCAATATTTCATTATTCTGGTGTCATATTTTCTTAATGCTTAAACTTCTTGTTTTACATTTTAATTATTTTCTGTACATTTAATTTATAGTGTCTGTCATTTTTCTCTGTGATCTCAGGTACTCAAGCATTGCTTGCATTGATTTATTTGCTCTTCTGAAAAACTGTAAATTTATTTTTAATAGGCTTTTACCTGTGGGAATTCCATTTTCTCTGGATTGAGGACATATCCCCCCTAACCAGTTTTGTATTTTCTTCTGTCAGGAATCCTAGGGCTTTTAACACATAGGACCATTTTGATGTTCATTTTGCTGCTTATGAGTTCCTTTACCATGTGTAATATGAAATCTATGTGCAGCCTTATCAATTCTTAGGAGAAACTATTTTGCCGACTCAGTGTTCAGAAAGAAACTGTCAGCTGTTTTGTTGTCATTCTCTTCTCAGTGGGCAGATATATTTTCTAAGTCTACCCTACCACTTAAGGGGACAGCCTTTCAAGGGTCCTAGATTAATTATGAACATGTGTGCACAAGATGGGTCTCTCATTTCCAATTCTCTACCTCAAGAAGTCCCAAGTGTTCAATCTCCTGTCTCTGCATAAGTTTTAAAACATAAGCCCGTGGGTTACTTCTACTGGCAACTTTCCACAACCCAACCCAAGCCAGTGGCAGTATCAGCTCTCCTACCTGTCACTTTTATTTTCAGTCCCTCCTTCCCTCCTAGTACTTAGAGCCTTTCCTAGCTTTGGTTATTTTATCTATATGTTTAAAAGAAAATTTCATCCAGCATTTCTTGACCTTTATGGCAGAAGTATTGCAGTTTAACTGGTCCTTCACATTGACAATATTGGAAATGGTCTCAGGCTTTATATGAAAAGATAGCATTGGTTATCTACTCTCTATGGTTCCCTGTAGCTCTGATATTATGTGAATTTTTAATGCATAAAATTGGCTCTTCGGTTTCTGACACTGCTGGTCATTCCATTGCTTAAAAGAGCTCCCCATTCTGGGTTATGGATAGCTACTGCTGTAAGAGCTTTTCACAAACTCAAAATGATGGAAGAGTTTACAGGATGCTTTGAGAGAGAAAAGAAGTTAGAAGCTCATGGGCCATCTTCAGAGATTTGACTATTCCTAATTATCTGGAGTTTCTTGAATCCTCTGAAAACTATCTCTGACAATGGAGTGCTGGTAGTCCTTTATTTGGGTGTGTGCGCTTAATGTCACTGTTGGCAGCAAATGAAAGGAGGAAGGAATAGTAGTGACAGCCACTTGTCTAGACCTTAGAAGTGAGGATAGAGTTACATGGGCATCATTTTCTCTCTCAAAACATGACAGGAAAGCAGACACCCATCACATGTCAGCAAAAGATTGGGCTAATCCTTGGCAAGAACACACAGAGCTGAGGTTTCATTTCTTTGCTCTCTAGTACATACTGTGGCCATGTTAAAGTTCAGACTTCACATTCCTTTCTGGTGAAAAAGGGATTTAATGAGTATGCTACATGTTCTAGATGCTAAATGACATGTATCTGCCTCTCATTTTGGCTGCCCTTTTTTGAATACCTTGGATATATTGTGCATGGATATCTTTCTAACTAAAAAGTGCTTATTGAGAAGAAAGAAGAATTATTGCTGTGAGACAAAAACATTTTTCCTCAAAAAAAAAAAATGTACAAGCACACACAAAAAAAAGATGTGGGATTTTTATGAATCATATCCTGTAATTTTTCACTTTTTTCCAGCTACCTCCTTCTTAGAACAGAATCCAAGAAAACCAAAGAAAACTATTTGTGCTGTGAGCAAAAATTTTGCCAAATTGAATTACATAATTCATCTAACAGATTTGATGAGTTCCTGGATGCAATTTGCAAATTTGCATTTTGGGCACAAGGAAATAATGCATTTGTTATATATGAAAAAACACAGTGCTTATTATAAAACCATATTTCGTAACTGCTCAGGAATGTTTGTGTGTGTGTATGTGTATGTGTGTGTGTGTGTGTATAGTGTGTATACTTATGCATGAAACTTGGCAGTTTATCATGTAGCCTACAGGATATTTGACAGTGAACATAGTGAACTATGGAGTCAAATTCAAAAATTACTAGAAATTAGCAATTTATATATTTATGATATTAAGTATTAGTTAAATATATTAACTAAATATGATCGATCAACTTTCACATTTTCCAGGTAAAGGAATATGCTCGCATTAATTTATCATACTTGGATTTATTATACATTACCCCTTATTTCTCAAAATAAACACTATAAATTATGGGGAGGTTTGATATAAGCAAGGTGGTGAACTACACAGCTCCAGGCTTTCATTTCCCTAAAGAATTAATAAACAACTATAGACTGTCTAAAATAACTTTACAGGAGCTCTAGAAACCAGCTAAAGATCTACAGCAACTGAGTAAATGCCCCATCAAGTAAAAGCCACGTTCAAAATGGTAGATAACTTCCTTGTGCTTTTACTCATCTTTGCACCAGCCCCTCCATGTCCTTGCACAACTCTCTGAACCAAGGCTAGGAAAAAATGGCCTGTTTTAGTCTGCTCAGATGGCTGTAACAAAATGTCATAGAATTCCAATTAATAACCTAACTTTACACCTTAAGAAACAACAACAACAAAAAAGAATAAACTAAACCCAAAGCTAGCAGAAGGAAAGAAATAATAAAGATAAGAGCAGAGATAAACAAAATAGAAAATAAGAAAACAACAGAAAAAAATCAACATTACCAAGAGCTGGTTCTTTAAAAAGATTAACAAAATTGACAAATGTTTAAATAGACTAAGAAAAAGAGAGAGAGAGAGGACCCCAATAACTAAAATCCAGAATGAGAGGGGACTACAGATTTTGTGGAAATAAAAAAATTGTAATAGAGTATTGTGAACAATTGTACTCCAACAAATTGAATAACCTAGATGTAATAGACAAGGTACTAAAACATACAATGTACCAAGACCTTGAAGAAACAGTCAGTCTCAACAGACCTATAACTAGTAGGGAGAGTAAAACAATAATTAAAACCTTTCTAACAAAAAGGTTTCTATCCAGCAACAAATGGCTACACTGATGAATTCTATGAAACATTTTAAAAAACACCTATCCTTCACCAATTCTTCTTAAAAAAGTGAACAGAAGAGAGTATTTTTTAACTCATTCTATGAGGCTATCATAGCCAGACAAAGACACTAAAATAAAACAAAACTGCAGACAAATATCCCCTCTGACTACTCTGAATATTGATGTAAAATCTTCAACAAAATATTAGCAAACAGAATTCAACAGAACATTAAATGAATTATACACCATGACCAAAGAAGATTTATTCCTAGAATACAAGGATGGTTCAACATACAAAAAAAAATGTAAACAAAATGAAGAGAAAAAACAATCTCCATAATACAAAGCAGTTGACAAAACTCAACACCATGATAAAATTTTAACAAATGAGGAATAGATGGAAGCTACCTCAACATACTAAAGGTCATATATGAAAACCCACAGCCAATGTTGCACTATGCAGGGGGTTCTCTAAAGAAAAAGAACCAATAAGATATACAGTTGTTCCTAAGTACTTACAGAGAATTGGTTCCAGGACACACACACCACCCTCCCACCCGCCATGCTCACCCCCTGAGGATCCCAAAATCCACACATGCTTAAATTCCTTATATAAAATGACCTAGTATTTGCATACAACCTATATACATCCTCTCATATACTTTAAATCACCTCTAGATTTCTTATAATAACTAATACAATGTAAATGCTATGTAAATACCAAAATATTATATAGACATAGAATGGACTGCAATTCAGCCTTTTAAAAAAATGACATTTTAACACGTGCTTCAGTATGGATGAACTTTGAAGAGGCTAAGTGATCAGAGGCTAAGTGAAATAAACCAGTCACTAAAAGACAAATGTTCTGTATGATCCCATATGAGGTTCCTAGAGCAATCAGATTCTTAGAGACAGAAAGTAGAATGGTGGGTGCCAGGGGCTGTAGGGAGGGAGAAGTTAGTGTTTAATGGGTACAGAGTTTAAGTTGGAGAATATAAAAATGTTGGAGATGGATGGTAGTGATGGTTGCATAACCACGTGAATATACTTCATGCAGCAGAACCGTACACTTAAAAATTGTTGAAGTGGTAAATTTTATATTGCGTATATTTTACCACAATAAAAAAAATATTCTAAATCTTTCCTAAAACTTTTGGAAAAAGTTTGGGGTTGGAGAACTCTTAAAGTGAGTGAGAAACCGTGGGTGGGCAGGTTGGAAAGAACATTGGCAGCAAATTGCTCATTAATATAATTCTCATTTAACTTTGGACTTCACTCTTCCAAGTGAATTTAATATCCGAATGTAAGAAGCTTGACTAAGAGTTCTGAGGGTAATAGTGCAAATATTTTATTTCCAATATTCACAAGATACTTTTAGTATTATTGTTTATTGGACCATTATTTTACACAAAATGTATATAAACATCACAAAGACATTTAAACATTATCAAGTTTATATAATAATGCAATGAGACTAACTAAATAAAGCAAAAATCCTTGTGGTGTAGGTGCCTGACCTTAAGCTTTTTATTTTAGTGTAAATGCCTGACAGTAAGCTTTTGATTGCTAAGGCATCCATTTCAAAAGACAGTCATCTTGAATAAAGCCTCTGCCAGCATTATGATACAGCTACTAACAAAACAACCAGATAAGGAATTGGGCAGTCTCCACCCATGAAGTTCTCTAGTTCAGAAAGCCCTGGATAACCTAGACTATTTGAATAACCCTTTTTATCCCTTCCTCTGCCCTAATTCCTGCTCTTATGATTTAAATTGGCTAATAAAGAAAGAACTTGCAAAACCCTAGACATCCCAACCTGGGGCCCTAATCAAGACAGAGCTCCAGGTCTGCACACTCTACCTAGGACCTTGCTGCATAGCCCTTGGGCACACTGTGTACTCTCCAGTTCATGTGAGTAATAAAAGTTGTTCCTCAAAGTTCCCTGATGGTTTTGGCTGAAGTGCTTCCTGCAGTTGTAATAAGAACCACAAGGGCCAGCCCAGCTACATTAGCCTGGGTGGGGAAAAGGTCTCTGGGGACTTGCTTCAAGCAATAGGGGCCAGGGGAAGTGCCTCAGGCATTCTTAGCCAATAGCATCACTATCAATAGTCTGGGACTCACACAGCAATTCTTACCCAAGCCATTGGCATATCTGGTAGGAATACCAAGAAAATTTGTTTTCTATTGTTAAATATAACACCATATTTTAAACCATTTTGCTTTGCCTCAGTATTTCTCTAGACCCAATTTCCAGAGAAATTGGAGGTGAGGCTCTTGTGAGAATCTACTGAGCAAATCTGATAAACTCTGATATAGGACTCTGTGCCAAAGTAATTCCTAAATTATATCATCGAGGCCATTTAGCTCTCTGCCCCAAATTATCTTCCTCCTAATCATATAGGAGGCACGCACTGAACATGAGGAAAGTCATTAATTTTATAAGAAATAATACACGTACCCTTAGTGAAAGCCCTGCATTAAATTTAAACTCATCAATCCACAAGGTGGTGTGTGCAAATAGAACTTAGAAGGTAGAAATACCTACAAATATTTGAAGGATAAGCCCTAGGAGAACAGAAAATCCTTTAGAGAAGCTGAAAGAACTAAGAATAAACTTCTGCTGTATACAACTACTATAGAAAATCTACAAAAAGAGGAGCTATAGGTTATCCTTTGCTATGATTAATAATCTTCCTTCTAGTAGAAAATGCAGTTATTTTCCTTCCTTTTCATCTGCAATGAATCAAAAATTTTTAATAGAAAAAAAATTTTCTATATCCATCTATCTACAAAGGGAGAAAAATCTGTGGTCAACTGAATCATTTGAAGTTGCCCACACTGAAGAGAAGCAGTCTTGCTTTTCAAGTCTCAAAGAAGTTGTGAAGCCTGTGCAGATTAACATGTGCTGGTTACAATACCATGGCTTATTGGCCAGGAATTTCTCTATGAAGAGTTTCTGCCCTTGGCAGTTGCCACAGTTGGGTTTTCCTGCTATTAGAAGGAAGTACTGGCCAGAATGTTAATTTGATAACTATGGTTGCTGTGAACTGAACCATATTAAGTGGTAGTCTAACTGGACAGCTGCCTTGGGAGCCAACTGTACAAAAATCACTGGAAGAAATAGTTATATGATGCCAACTAACACAGACTTCTGCATGGGACTTCTTACATCACTGGGCAAAGATCAGTTGGCCTCAATTTTTTCTGAAACAGATAGCACCCCAGAGTGGAAATAACATGTTCATCACCCCCACTAGCCTGTCTTTATTGAAATTTTGCCACTGATATGTGTAGGTTATATTGTGCCACCTAGGTCTTCACTTTCAAGACCAACAAAGCCATAGTTACCCAAAGTTGGCAGCCTCAGAGCAGGTTACCAGAAACAGGTGATCTATATTTTCCTTTAAAAATGGAAACCATTTCATTTGTCTCCAAAGAATATATTTAGTTCAGAAAATCACAAAAGAAAGCCAAAGAGGAAAAGTTGGAAATACATTTGGCTGTGTGGAAGCTGGTGGTGGGACAGATGGTAGGGGAAAAAATTTAAACATCTCTGTCTTTAGTGAGTATGAGTGACTGATACTGCGTGACAATGAGTAGTAGGAAATTTGTAAAACAAAAACAATCCAAATAATATGAAATGTTATGTCCTATTGTATCCATGTAATATATTCCTACCAGTGGGTACCAGCAGGCATTTTCTCATCCAGCTGGAGTCCTGAGCTATACTCAGTGCCTCTGCATTCAGAGGAAAGAGGGGCTGCAGTAATGACTTAAAGTCATGAAATATCATAGACTTTAAGCTAGCAGGTTGATTTAAGATTTTATGATACACTTTAGAACAATAACTGCCTAGAGTTTTGAAAAGAGTCCATAGTAATGTTGGCAGAAATGACTGTGAGTAATCTGAAAAAGAACCTGGAGTGGTAGAATTCTATGAGACTTATTGAAGGGAGGTCCCATAAGGATTATAAATTGTTAATGTTAGATTTATGGGAGAGTTCACAGCTTTAGTATCTTCATTACAAAACATTTTCAGTTTTATTTCTGTTATGTGATCGTATTTGCATGAACCCCTTTGTACTCTAGGTTTTACTTTATTAATTTGTAATTCACCATAGATATTGTAATATGCCAAAAATAATTTGGGGAGCTTTTGTATGTTTAAAAAAGAAAGTTAAATAATTTCTGAGAAACATATTCAAGATTCTTGAAAGACATTTTAGATATATAATTGAATTTCAAAGTGCCTAGAATTAAGGGCAGGTTACATGTATAGAAATTTATCTTTTTAAAAGAGTTTCTTTCCATTTGGTTTGATACACTTTTATATAAAACTTCTGGCTTGTATAAACTATTATTTCCAAAAATAAAAAATATGAATATAATGCTTAATGTTTCAAAATGTTAATTTTTGGACCTTGGAGAAAGCACAGTTGTGTCAACACAAACAAAGTGCATGAACTTGATATGTTCATTTTATCATTTGTAGTTAGAGAAATGTAATTATTTAAGTAAGTATAATTTAATGTTTTGGCATCCCTCAAATTGCAGCATGAAAATGACCTTAAACTATACCTTGGCTAGGGAGTACATGAGAAATTAATAAAGGAACATTTAAAAGCACACTGCAAAAAGAAACTACTTCAACTAGCATAAAAAATATCTCAATGACATCTGAGCAAAAAACAATCATCTAAGCACATTAATTACTGGGTGTTTATTTTTATTTTTAATTAATTAATTTATTTTTTTGCTGTCTCCTTATATTTTCAAATATTCTTTATCAGGTCAACATGCCAGAGTCATTTGCAAGCTAAGTTGCCTTGGAAAACTAAGGGTCGGAAGTCTAGAAACCCTCATTATGTGGAAATAATGAAGGCAAATTGAAAGTGGGTGCTTCAGACAGTAAAGTCATTAAACATATAATTTCAGAGAAAGGATTGTCAACATGGAATATAGGATTATCCGATACGTGTGTGTATGATTTTCACATACATTTTCCTTTCTGTTGCCTCCAACTGAAATTGTCTGCAGTTATCATTACACTTAGTCCAATCTTTGCTTAGGAAAACCTCAATAATGTAAAAATATACAAATAAAGAATAATTTACTGATTTTCAACTGTAATATTCTATACAATTTTGAAATGATCAGACCCAGGGTAGCTAACTGCTTTCTAGCAATTCAAATAGTCATTGCCCTCACTTTGTCATTTATTCAAGTTAAAGTTATTGATGGAAAAACTGAGTTACTTTGAGAGTTACTTATAATTTTTACTTATGCCTATCTTGTTAATTAAATCAATAAATACTTAGTTACTTCTATGTGTTCAATATTGTATCTTGGCATATATCTGAAACTAATCAAAAGCCCTTGCTCTAGCAAACATCATATTCTAGTTTGCAGATAGTCAACAAATAATAAAAGTAATAAAAAATATATTAAATGGAAAACTATTAGGTAGCATGTGCTATGAGGAAATGAAAAATAGAACAGAATAAAGGGGAATTAGGAATTAAGGAGGGAGTGTATGAAAATTGCAATTTTAAAAAATATTTTATTTTTCAACTATAGTTAATATACAATTTATATTAGTTGCAGTTGTACAACATAGTGATTAGACATTTATGTAACTTACAAAGTGAACGCCTCAATTAATCTTGCACCGTGGCATCATACATAATTATTACAATATTATTGGCTATATTCCTTATGCTATGCTTGACCTCCCCATGACTATTTTGTAACTACCCATTTTTACTTCTTGATCCCTTCCCCTTTTTTACCCAACTCCCAAACTCTGTCTCATCTGGTAACCCTCAAAATGTTCTCTGTTTTTATGAGTTTTTCTGTTTTATTTGTTAATTTTGTTCTTTAGGTTCCACATGAAAGTGAAATCATGTGGCATGTATCTTTTCTATCTGACTTACTCTACTCAGCACGCTAACTTCTAAGAGGTCCATTCATGTTATTGCAGATGCCAAGATTTCATTCTTTTGTTTATTTGTTTGTTTGTTTGTTTTTATGGATCAGTAATATTCTATTGTATATGTGTACTACCTCTTCTTTATCCATTCATCCAGCTTAGCTTGCCTCCATACCTTGGCTATTGTAAATAATGGTGCAATGAACATACAAAGGTACATGTTCCTTCAAATTAGAATTTTGGGTTTGTCTGGATAAATACCCAGAAGTGGGTTTACTGGGTCGTTATCTCTTGTTATAGTCTTTGTTTTAAAGCCTATTTTTTCTGGTATAAGTATTGCTACCCTGGATTTTTTTTTTATTTCCATTTTCATGAAACATATTTTTCCATCTCTTTACCTGCAGTCTGTGTGGGTCTTGATCTGAAGTGAGTCTCTTATAGGCAGCATATATAAGGGTCTTGTTTTCTTATCTATTCGGCAGCCTACCTTTTGATTGGAATATTTAATTCTTTTCATTTTAAATTCCTATTGATAGATAAATAATGATTGCCATTTTATTATTCATGTTTTTGATACTTTTTTTCTTCTTATAGAAGTCCCTCCTTTTCCTATAATACTGCCATGGTGGTGAACTTTAGCTTTCTCTTGTCTGGGAAGCTCTTTATCTGTCTTTTGATGCTAAATGATAGCTTTGCTGGGCAGAGTAATCTTGGTTATAGGTTCTTGTTTTTCATCACTTTGAATATTTCTTGCCAATCCTTTCTGGCCTACAAAGTTTCTCTTGAGAAATCAGCTGACAGTCTTATAATAGCTTCCTTGTAGGTAACTAATTGCTTTTCTCTTGCTGCTTTTAAGGTTCTCCCTTTGTCTTTAACCTTTGGCATTTTAATTATGATGTGCTGTGCTATGGGCCTGTTTTGGTTCATCTTGCTTGGGACTCTCTGAGTTCCCTGGGTTTGTATGTCTATTTCCTTCATGAGGTTAGGTAAGTTTTTCATCATTAGTTCTTCAGATAGGTTTTTAATATTTTACCCTCTTCTTCTCCTTCTGAACCCTATGATGTGAATACTGTTATATTAGATGTTGTCCCCTCAAATTATTCTCACTTTTTTTTCATTCTTTTTTTTTTTTCTGCTCTGATTGAGTATCCTCCACTACCCCATCTTCTAAATCACTGATTCAGTCCTCCACTTCATCCTATCTGTTGATTCCCTCTCATGTACTCTTCATCTCAGATATTGTAGTCTTCATTTCTGACTGGTTTCATTTCCTGTTTTAAATCTCCATTTTATATTTTCTATCACTCTGTTAACGTTCTCACGAATTCATCTACTCTTCCCCTAAGTTAATTGACCATCCTTATAACCAGTGTTTTGAACTCTGCTTCTGGTAGATTGCTTATCTCCATTTTTTTTTTTTTAGTTCTTCTTCTGGGGCTTTGTTCTCTTCTTCATGTGGGACATGTTTCTTTGTCTCCCCATTTTGGCTGCCTCCCTGTACTTGTTTCTATTTATTAGGTAAGGGTCCTAAGTCTCCCAGTTTAAGTAGAGTGACCTTGTGTAGTTGGTCTACTGTGGAGCCCAGTAGCGCAGTCTTTCTAGGTCACCTGAGACAGGTGCTCAAGGCATGCCCCTTGTGTGGGTTGTGTATGCCCTCCTGTTGTTATTGAGCCTTGGTTGCTGTTTACTTATCATTGAAAGGAACTGACCCTTGGGCTGATTGGTTGTGAGGACTGGCCAGGGAGGGGCCGACTCTACTAAGCAGGATTCATCTTTAGCAGGGATCTGATTCCTTCCCAGTGTGCCCTTCAGGTGTATATCCTCAGATGCAGCCCTGGGCGGTGCTCCAGCTCTGGTTGAAGTAAGCTACCAAGTGCGCTGGCCCAGACCTCCCAGGAGTAGCCCAGCTGCAGGCCAAGTTTAGCCACAGCCTATGCACTTCTGGGGCCACCTGGTAAGAGTCATCAAGCAATCCACCAATGGCTTCCACCTGTGCTGAGCTTATAAGTACCTTGAGAAGCCAAACCAGGAACTGAGACTAACTGCCACTAGTACCAGACTTGGGGTTGCTCAGCAAGAGGTACAGGGCATGCCACGGCCAGATACCATTTCTTTGGGTTTTGTGAGCCTTTGTAATGAAAAAACCACAGGAGGTAGCTTGGGTGGGCCAGCAATGTGGGAGGGGAATCACCAGGGAGGAGCCACCTGTGTTAACCAGCTTGATGGAGATTCAGATATGGTGGCTGCCAGGGTCAGCTCACTGGAAGAGGGGAGGACTCAAAAGGAATAGTCGATGCTACCAGCACTTCTATGAAGGTAAGGCCACGCGTCTAACCCTTGCCCTGAAGCCAGACAACACGGTTTCTCCCTGTATGTCCTCAGGGCCTCTTGGGCTGCTGCCCTAGCACTGGAGTTCAGAGAGAGCTAGTCCGTCAGCAGTAAGTTTGCATGGAAGCTCTTAAAGAGGAATTTTTCCTACTCCTGCAGCCCTATGTTTCACTCTGCTACAATCTCTGCTGGTTTTCACAGTCAGAGGTTGTAGGGACTTCTCTTGCTGGCAATGGAACCCTGAGGTAAGAAGCCAGGACTCCTTTCTCCACCCCAGGGAAAATGGGGTCTCTACAGCCAAGATAACCCTTTCTGATTTTTGGCCATCACAAGTAGTTGTGGGACTGGCCCAAATCGTGTCTGTGCCCCTCCTACCAGTCTTGAGGTAACCTCATATATGTCCCCGTTTGTAGGACTTCTGTTCACCCAGACCTCAGGTGATTCCAGTGATAGTTATTCTGTAGTTTTGTTGTAATTTTGTTGTGGTCATGAAAGGAGGCAAGCACAATACCTACTTTATAAGACCGGTGGCCCTGAAAATTGCGATTTTAAATAGAGCAAACAGGGTAGATGTAAATACTTTCAGTATATTCAATTTTAACCTACCAAAGGTTTGAAAAATGGCCTGAAAAATTCTTGAGTATTTAATAATTGGTTCTCATGAACTGGTAAAAACTGGCTCTAGAACAAATTTTGAATAGACTTAAAGAAATTGCAAGTGTTAGCCAAGCATATGTCTGAGGAAAGGGCTTTTAGAGAGAGCAGCTACAGCAAGGCAGTACCTGGAGGATTTGAGAAACAGCAGGTAGGTCTGTATGTTGGAGCACAGGAAAGAAGTGAAGAGGGAAGGGATGTGAATCTGAAGGGCCTTGTGGGACTTTGCGAAGACTAATTTTCACCGTCAGTGAAGGAATTCATTGCAAAATGCTGAATAGGAGAGTGAAATGTGCACATTTTCAACGGTTCACTTTGGCTCCTTTGTTAAAAATAGATTTTGGAAACAGCGAGACCAGTTTGGCAGCTAAGTTGTTAATCCACATGGGGTTGTTAGCTTTTGAAGGTAAAACTGACTGTACTAATGGACTGGGTGTATGGTGAGAGAGAAAGAGAAGAGTCAAGGATGACTCCAACGTTTGGGAGTGGAGAATTAGAAAGGTGGAGATGCTTCTGAATTAGATGGGAAAGGCCATGGGTAAAGGAAGTTCCAAAGGAAAGAGCAGGAGTTCAGTTTTTAACAGCTTGTGCTTGAGATGTCTACTAGACTAACGAGCAGAATATCAGGCAGATAGCTTGAAGCTTAAATCTGGACTTTGGGAGAGAGTTCTGGTTTAGAAATATACAATTTGAAGTCACCAAAATATGAATGTATTTAAAGCCATACATTTAGAGGAAAACACCAAGGGAGTAAGTATAGATAGATGAGAACCAAGAACTGAGTTGTTTCAACCAGGGTTCTCAAGTTGGAGAGAACAAAAGAGATGAAAGGGGAACCTGAAAAGAAGTAACAAAGTGAGCAAAAGTTAAGGGAGTATAGTGTCCCAGAAGCCATGTAAAGAAAACGTATCAAATATGGATTTGATATCTCTTTTTATTGAGGAGCATTTTTTTTAGAATAATTTTTTTTTTGCTCATCCTAAACATGTGACATTATAGTTTAAAACTGGAATTGACATTCTAATAAGTTAATGTTTAGTTGGAGGCAAAACCTATTTACCCTAATAGTGATAAAAAAAAATTACATCTATTTTAGTAATTTTTAGTGACATTCAGTTTAAAAAGGGACCTAAGATCTTTTATTAGGGATTCCATTTTCAAATCAGAATTTTATTTATCATTTTTTGGATGTTTTGGGCACACTAAATTGAATTAACCATAACCCTTAGTTCATAACACACTTTTAGCATTGCATAGTCTGCTTTTATTTATGTAGCTATTTATATATTTGCCTTTATCACCCATAGCCCCCACCTAAAATTCAGCACCCAAAACAAAAGTTAGAATCCTGAAAGTTACTTATATTGTTAAATTAAGTTTTCCTACCATTCCATTCTATTGGCTTCCTCTACCCAAGATAACCATCTTTTTTAATCTTATGTTTGTCATTCTTTCCAGGCTTTACTTTTTATAGATTAATGCAACCATACACAGTCCTTTAGAAGTATAATTTTTTAGTTATTTTTAATTTATAAAAAGTTAAAATGTTTAATACTTTGAGAATTTTTCATGTATTACTGAGATTCACACGTTGTTTTGTTTCAGTAGTACATTCATTTTGACTACTATATTGTGTGAATGTATTTCATTAACCTATTATTAATTGATGGACCCTTGCATTGTTTCCAGAATTTTGCTAGTGTGAACACTACAGTTATGAATATTCTTAACATTTCTCTTGTTGAATATGTGTCTGCTCCATTAGTCTTTTTCTAGCCCTGCACACATACTACACTATTTAATTACTATAGATTGATAACAATGTTTAATATCTTATGAAGCAAGTTGTACTAATTTGTCCTTCTTCTTGGTCATTTGCTCTTTCATATAAATTCTGGTATCAACTTGTCAAGTTCTACAAAAGGTTTGTTAAAATTTTTATTGTAATTGAATTGAAAATTGTAGATTCATTAGAAGTAGAAATTGGCTCATGTACCTATGGAACCTGGCAAGTCCAAAAACTATAGACAATGTTCCAGTTCAAGTCCGGAACTAAAGGTTGACAGATGGTTGTAAAACTGGGACGAGTCGACATCTCGAGTTTGAAAACTATCTGGCAGGAAGAACTGATGTTCCAGTTCAAAGGCCGCAGGCAGGAGAATTTGCTCTTCCTCAGGTGAGGGTCAGCCTTTTGTTTTATTCAGGCCTTGAACTTATTGAATGAGGCCCAGCATTAAGAATAGCAATCTTCTTTACTCAATCTACTGATTTAAATGTTAATCTTACCCCAAACAACCGCTCAGATACATGAAGAATAATGTTTAACCAAATATTAATATGCGCCCCATGGCTCAGTCAAATTACCACATAAAATTAACCATCTCATTCATTTGTTGAGAGGATCATTATACTTTTTCTTGCCGTGTGTTAATATGATTGGGAAATGATTTTCTACTGATAAACCTTACTTTGTGGATTAGCTTTATATGCATGTGAGGTTCTTTTGCTAATATTTTATTAGATTTTTGTATTTATATTTCCAAGTGAGATTTGCCTATATTTTGTTTACTTGTACACTCATCTTCATCTTGGATGATAGTTATTCAAGTCATTTAAGAAGAATAGGGGAATGTTTTCTATTTTTCTCCACATTGGGGTAATTTGTATAATATCAGCTTTTTTTGTTTCTTGAGTGTTGTAAGAACTTGCCTGTAAAAACCATCTGGACCTGATGTTTTCTGTTTGGAAATATTAATTCAGTTTCTTTTAATGGTTATCAAGACAATTCATATGTCTTATATTTAGCAGTTTTAGTTAGTTATACCTTCCTAGGAATTGGTCCACTGCTGCTAAGTTTTCAAATGTAATGACATATTTAGTTCATAATAATTTCCTCTTACTATAAGTTGTTTATGTCCCCTTTATCATTTCTAATAATATTTATGCCCTCTCTCATTTTCTTAATTAGTCTCCCCAGAAGTTAGTTAATTTATACTTTTCCAGCAGTTAAACTTTTATTGTTTATTTCTCTGAATCATGGTTTTTTTTATTTTAATTGTTATTATTTCTGCAAAGGTTAGATAGTAAATAGTTTCAACTGTGTGGGCCATATGATCTCTATAATAACTACTCAGCCCTGACATTGCAGTATGAAAGGAGCTATGGTTAATACTAAATGAACTGGTGTGGCCGTGTTGCAATAAACTTTATTTTATAAAATAGCCAACTGGCCACTAGGCTGCAGTTTGCTGACCTCTCTTCTATTTGATTAATGTCTGTTCTTATTTATTTTAATAATTTATTCTTTCTTTTGGAGTTTTCTGTTATTCCCTGGATTCTCTAGCTGGATATTTAACTCATTAATTTTTTACTCTCTTTTTTCTTTATAACAAAATACTATTTAAAATACAGTGCTTTACTGGAATTCTATAAGTTTTGATACATAATTAAAGTGCAGTTTAGTTTATTTTAAAAAGAGTTAAATAATTTTGTGGATAATTTTTTTATAAGTGCAAATATGCACAGTTCCTACTGAGCAGAGTTTCAATTATAGCACTATAAGACCAAAAAATGTCTGGCCTTAGAACACAGAATTTGCTACATGATTCAAAGAGAAGGACAGATATTTTCAGGCAAAATACCCCCTGAAAATTAAGGTTACATCTAACAGAAACCATTAAACACAAAACAAAAAAAGGAGCAAATAAATACATGAAAACCTGGAATGCAACAAGTTTTGTTGTGCTTGTCATAGGTTAGGGTCTCTAGAAATAGAGGCTGAAATGTTTTGGGAAATTAGTACCTGTGAAAGGGAATGGAAGGAAACAGAAAGAGCCAGACAGGATGTCAGACTGTGATGTAAACCTACAAAACCTTAGCCAACCCTGCAAGAACGTGTGGATTTAGAATAGCCCTTCAGAATTATCTAGAATTAAGCTGAAATGGTCGAGTGTTTATATTCACACCTTGACAATTGTCATTGGATGTTGGCTACCTCAGGTAAAGTGTGACTGTGACCCAGGCAGTCCTCTGTAGCTGAGGAAAACCCTGAAAGGGCTGACAGCTTGAGGCTGCTGAGAGACAGGATCCTACATCCACCCATGAAATGAGGTCTGAGCAGTATATCCTAGTCCACCACAATGCTCCATCTTGATTCCTGACCCATATTAGGCTCTATGGATGGTACCATCAGGCATGCATTTTAGAATGCCATTCTTAGAAGACAGGGACATCAGTTTGGTTCAATTTTCACATCTCCGAAGCTTCCTATTAAGCCATTCAGTACAATGCTTCTTCGTGATTGCCAAGATTCAGCCCTGATCTAGGATTGGAAACCCCATTTTCCCAGGATAGGTCCTGCCTTATGGACAGGCCTTGCAGTGTTATTATTGAATTAGGTTCTCCTTATCAAGTGTGCATATGTGTATATCATGACAAAGAAAGAAAATGCCATTAAAGAATTACCGCCATCTAGTAAATTAGAAAAGATTAAATTTACCAAATGAAGACATCAAGATTTTTTTTCACATTTCTTAACTGTGAAAGATGACACCTTCTTTTTGAGGAAATTATAAAGAATATATGAAGCTTTATGTAAGCATATTATGGATGCGTATAAACAAGTCCAAAGGGTAGACTGAGTGCCTGAGAGGTAAATAGGAGCATAGTTAAGAATGCCATTGTCACAGGCAATGTGAGTACAATCTTTTTAATCTTATAAAACCAAATTTTCGAGCCCATAATAAATGAATAACTAGTTTTTTTTAATTTTGCACTATTTTCTTGTCTGTGTACTGATATTTAAAAGCTGCAAATATGAGTTTCTAGAGTGTTTGACAAGATTACATTAATAACCTTCTTTGGAAATGTTTTCCCCTATATTTTCTTATGTGGTGTGCCTAAAGAAACTCAGTCATTTCTGGAGGGTGGCGTGTTGTAGGGGAATTCATCTTCTAAAACCTTTCTCATCAATCTTTGTCTTTGAAACTTTTTGATCCATTTACCCAAAGAAATGGAAGGCTGAATGCAGCATAGCTCAAAAAGAACAAGATGCATTTGCTTTCTGTGGCTTCTTCCCAGACTATCAACACCTTGAGGCAGTATAAGTCAAGTAAAACAGCAGCTTTTAGGTACATCCAAAATCTTTACCTTAGACATTTATAATCTATACATTTTGTACACCAAATCCCAAGTTACCAATGACTTAAGAGTCACCAGAATCTGCAGATGTTAGTGGCAGTAATAGCATTCGCAGTGTTTAATATCTTTTGCTGCCCAGCCAAAAAATATCTTCAGTGTCTTGATATTTAATACCACAGTGCAAAATGCTTTATCCTGTACATAATGTGATTTTTTGTGAACTCATCATTTTCCTGTGAGCTGTTCTTTCTGGCCACTAGAATTCACAACCTCAGCATTTGCTATTTTTGTTCCATCTTGTCTAATTTTTTTAAAGTCATATATTTTATGAATTGTATCAACCTGAATAATAATAATAATATAGTGAATTATTCTAACAACTGCCAGATTTGGGCTTTTTTAATGTATCATTAATATCTCTATATATTATTTTGCCTCAAAATGTACATCATACTGTAACTCAATGTAGTTGTCTTGATTAATTTGCAGCCAGACTGACAAAAAACACAACAGTCATGGCAAATTCTCCTAGTTCCATTTTATGGAGTGTTAACTGAGAAGCATAATTTTGACCTTTTAATCATTAGGCCTTAGGTATTTTTCCCAAATAGCATTATCCAAGGGAGAGGAAGTGATTCCTATTAACCTATAGGACACACTTAATTGGGAGGACTGTCTGATTGAGACATCTTCCAGATACTCCATTTAAACTTAATGATGTATAATGGCAGCAACTGCCACTTAATTAGGCGAGTAATTCTGCTACATAGGAAAATAACCAAACCACTGAAGGGTATTGCTTTTCTATGCTTTTCTATTAAAAGTGTGAATTTCCTATAGGTTTAGAATTATATTTTTACTTTTCTAAACTCTAAATTCCTGTGGTATTGAGGTACTTCCTACTATTTCAGCCCCATTGCTATCCTGAAATTTTAATTAATAAGGGCTATTTGATTTGATTAAGACAACTTTTACTTGGAATATTATCTTGGAAAACATAAGGAAAAACAATGAAAATTATCCAATTTCTATGCTGCATTAGGAGCTTTATTATGTATTTAAACATAAGATATTTCCTTTGATGATGTTCACAAGATATTACTCATTCTAAAAATGGAGAGCCTGAAGCTCAGAAGTTAAGGAACTTGCTTGGGATTACATAACAAATAAAGTCCAAGTGAATTGCAAGCCTTAATCATTTGATTCTTTGTTGTTAGTAGGAGTTCTTTAGGTTTTAGCAAATGTTAATGTAATGGTATTAGCACTGATCCACATTTTTAAACACCCATGATGCATAAAGATGAAGAACAAGTTTGAATGCTATTCCTATACTCTCAGTTATCAATCCCAAATCCATTTATTTGTAGAAACAGTTCACATTCTCCTACATGCAACTCAATTCTAGCAAGTAAAAATAAAATTAGAAAAATATGACAATTAGGTTGAGAATTATATTACTGCTACTACTAACAAGTGTATTTTCTAAGAAAAATAGGGCAGAGTCAAAATATTATTTACCTAAGATGTGAAGCTACAATCCTAACCTAGAATACATTTTTAGCTTTTCCTGAGGCCAGCAATCTTTCTCTCAGCCTAGGTTCTTCCCGGCTTATAGAGGTCTTTATGGTGGCTTCTGGAGAATTTACACACACTCGCGCATGCACACATGCACATGCACACACCTACATCACCCTGTATTCTATTATCCCAAAGATTTAACTGTTGTTACACATCCATGGTTTGTCCATCTGCTAGAATTAAGTAAAAAGGGTGGAGGCAATTTTCCAAATTAGGCCTCCAAACCTGTTTAGGAAAAAATCAATTTGCCTGTGTGCATCAATCAAATTTCTCTGTTAAGTGCTTACCTGTATAGACACATCTAGAATAAAGCCAAACATAATAATACTTACTATAATACTTACAAAATTTGTGAAATTGTCAATGTAGTTTTCTGTAATTTTAAATTTAAAAAATGACACAAACTGGTTCAAATGATTTATCTATTATCCCAATTCATAAGTAATGGCCTACTTTAGTTTTTCATTGTCCCAGTGATTATTTCTTCTGATTTTTTAAATTAAAAAATATGAAATAAATCCCAAGATTTTTCTGAGACTTTAATAAGAAGCAAACTTTTCTGTAATGCTGAACATAAACTTTTTCCTATTTAAGCGTAGTTGGTATATAATATATTAGTTTCAGGTATACAATATGGTAATTTGACATTTTTATAACTTACAATATGATCACCCCACCAATTCTGGTAATCATCTGAACATAAATACATCAGGATAATGCATGTATTTGTTTATTAATTGCTTTTTACACTGGTAAGTTTTTAATACAGTATAGATGATTATTAGAGTGATATTAATATGTTAAATCTCTTCAAGATAGCAAATATTTATATAGAAAACACTAGAATTTTAATTCATTTCTTTTAGTTCTTTCCTAGCTTTATTTTTTTATTGACTATATTTGACATATAACATTATGTAAATTTAAAGTGTATATATTTATATGATTGTCTTTGCAGCATTATTTAGCACCTCTATCACATTACATAATTATCTTATCTTTTTTAGTGGTTGAGATAATTCAGTTTTAGATCTCTTAGCAAACTTGAGATATATTTAGAACATAAGCAAATAAAGGTTCTTACAGGAAATATATTTTTCCTGTAAATATATTTATAATTATATAATTATATAAATATAATTAAAGGAATTTGACTCCTTTAAATAAATGTTGCCTAAAAACAATACCATATATGTAGTATGAAACAGAGGCATCTATATCTATTTAGGTAAATTAAAATAAAGGGTAGATGACTTTCTGACTTGGATGCTTTAACATTAGGCAAAAGGACAATTGACTAACTCAATCTGATATGTCAATACTATCACAATACTATGCATATGTAGGATTTATTCGGAAACATATATTGAGTATCTATTCTGTGCTAACCTCTATGTAAGATAATGGGTGTAAAAACAAACACTCTTTCTTGCTGATGAGTGTTATGGGGCAAGAAAGAAAATAGGAAAGGCAAATTGGAGTCATTTTTTACTTGAAAGAATGACTACCAAATAAATTAGTTCTTCATACATAAGTATTTGTCAGACATTTCCTCCAAAATTACCAAAATGAGCCTGTCACTCCAAAACAACTGAAAATGTTTGTTGCTAATGAAAAAATTTAATCTTTCCAATAAAAATTTCAAATTTTAGAAAATTTGTATTAACCACCCTCAGTTTGATAGTTTCCAATACTTAAAACATTTTAGATGAGCTTGGTGATACTACATTAATGAATTTGGGGTTTTTTTATATTATATTAATAAAACGTGTCAACATTTGCAAGTTCTGTATAACTTAGCAAATCAATGCATAATGTTACAAATCATACCTTGGTAAAAGATCTATTCAAAGTACAAAATACTAATAGATTTTTATGTAGCAGAGAAGGAAAAGTTCATTGATATGGTTTCAAACTCCACATCAAAGCTATTCTTTAAACAACTACTATTGTGGAATTTTGGTGCAGTGTCAAAGAAGAATGTTAACAATGATTTTTAAAAAGCTAATAAAATATTCCTCCTGTGCTCAACTACATATCTTTGTCATATATGTCAATCAAAACAACATATTTCAATAGATTAAATGTAGGAGACTCTAGCTCTTTTTTTCTTAAACCACACATCAAGAAAGTCACAAAACTATAATAGGTCACTTTTCCCACTACATTACTCAATCTTAGAAAATATAGTTATTCTTTAGGAAAATATATTCTAAATTTTCATTTCTAATAATAAAGTCAATACCAATACGTATAACCCAGATAAGCAAAAGCTCTTCAAGGTGCTCAATAATTTCTAAAAATGTGAAAGATTCCCTGGTTCTCAAGAGATTCTGGCTATCCCAGAAAGGCCATATAGGGAGCTGAACTTTCCACTGGGGAATAATAGAAAAGAAGAAAGGCTGGAAATCAATGATGGTCATTCATGAGGTGGTTGCCTCTTGAGCTGTTAAAATTCTGTAATAGTTATTTTCAAAACTCAAAGTTTCAGGTGACAGAGGCAGCTGAGATGGAACCTTTTAGTTTTGTGTTGTTTCATGCAGAAAAAACAAAGCAGCCATTTTATGAATTGCTGAGGAAGAAGTAGAGCAAGAGCAAATGCTAATAGTGGAGGGTAGAAAAGATGTGGAAGGCCTAAAGGAAAAGAAATAAGAGGTGTTTTATTGATTCAGGCAAAGCCTCAATAAACACTGATAATAAAGTTGAAGCTACCAGTGGAGTGAACTCAAAAGAGGTTGAGTAAATAAATTCAGTCCAAAGGAATATAAGGGATGTCTCTGGAATCTGGCTTAAGAGCTGAGTGTATTGTGTAGGTTTACTGACACCCCCCCCCAAAAAAAAAAAAAACTATATAATGTTAATATTGAGCTCTAGCTTTCTGCCTTCATGTGATTCTCAAAGCTTCTACCTATAAATAAAAAAGTCATTTGTGTTTTGTGATTAAAACATAGGATAGCATGAGTATCAGAAACCATCTCTTTGGGTCAACTTATTTTACAGATGAAGAAACCCAAATCTTGAGTGGTGAAATGATTTGCCCACATGATGGAAAGAGCTAACTCAAAATCTAGGTTTTCTGACTTTTGAATCTGCAGTTTTTATGAATGTAAAAAATAAAGACACCATAAAATTTTTATCCCAGCGAGACCAAGAGATTCCTTTCATCCTAAATCACCTGAATGATTTTGACCAACGTAAATATTCTGCCATCTAGATTTGAGTTTGCTGGATATGTCAAAGCTAGATTAATTAGAACAGACTGGCTCTTTCATGTGAGATGTTTTAAAGAGGAATGTCAAACATCATCTGCATGCGCAGCCTAAATCCTATTTCATTAATTCCATCTGCAGCTACTTTTGTTTTTTCCTATATAGTTTAAGTCACTTTTTCCCCCCTTAAATGTACTGCATGCACTCTTGCTTATGATATGGGAGTACTATTTCTCAAATATTATTGTGCTAGTCTATTTCCATGCTTCAGTTAATAGGTCACAATAATGGTACAATATGCAATCCAGAAAACACTTGATTTTCCACATTAAAAGAAAGAAAAGGGTGTGGATAATTAAAAATGGTGACTAATGCAAAAGACATTTAAATTTGTAATGTGCTTTGTGCTAACATTAAACATGGACATAATTACGTTTTGAAAATGCTCTTCAAACAACTGAAATAATTTTCTAAATGTCTCCCTTTTCCTCGTTTTTGCTGTTTAATTATCCATACCCTATCTCATATCCTCTTTTTGTGTACTTTATGATAGTTATGTCTAAAACCTTTAAAAGAATGCTTATTTAGAAATATAATGAGCCTGCTAATTTAAATAGTTGAGATATACCAGATATTTGATTCAAATGTACCTATTTGTATTCCTTTGCCCTTAGTAGACATTTTATTTATTATAGTATTCTTGACCGATGGGCCTAAATTACACTTCACAAGTCTTCTCAACAAGGCATTCCCAGACAGCTGGGTTGGACTAGCACAAGAATTAAAACCTATTTGACTCTCCTGATCTAGACAATGACACTTTTCTGAATGACACTCACTTCTTAGCCAATCACACACAGTTGGTTAGCTATACAACAAAGTCTAGAATGCAAAACTCCTCCTTCCAAATCTATAACGTTGTTTATAGAATCTTTTAATGTTAAAAGTCTCATTTCTTTAGATTTAATAAGATGTAACTGAGCTAACCCATTTAACATGAGTTATATGAACATAACTGCTACATGTTAAAACAAGACTCATACTGCAGATGATTATAGTTAATCTATGTTTTAATTTGTTCTTAATTTGTTCATGCTTTATATTTTCAAAGAGTATTATAGAGACAAATTTCCTTTTCTTAATAATTTTTTATTTTTCATTTATAGTTGGCATACAATATTATATTGGTTTCAGGTATACAATACAGTGATTAGACAATTATATAACTTACCAAGTGATCACGCTGTTAAGTCTAGTACCCATCTGACACCAGGCATAGTTATTACAACATTACTGACTGTTTTCCCTATGCTGTACTTCAAATTTCTCATAAGTATTTTGTAACTACCAACTGTACTTCTTAATTCTTTCCCCTTTGCACCCATGCCCCCCAAACTCCTCACACCTGGCTACCATCAAAACGTTCTCTGAATCTATGAGTTTGATTGTTTGTTCTTTTATTTTGACTTTTAGATTCCACATATAAGTGAAATCATGTGGTATTTGTCTTTGACTTATTTTACTTAGCATAGTACCCTTTAGGTCCATTCATATTGCAGATGGAAAGATTTCCTACTTTTTTATATCTCAGTAATATTCCAATGTGTGTGTGTGTATATAATTTCTTTTTTATCCATTTATCTATTGATGGATACTTAGGTTGCTACTATATCTTAGCTATTGTAAATAATACTTCAGTGAATATATGGATGCATTTGTCTTTTCAAATTGGTGTTTTGGGTTTCTTCAGATAAATACCCAGGAGTTGAATTACTGGGTCCTTCTTTGACTTTTGCTTTTGTTTTAAAGTTTATTTTGTCTGGTATAAGTATTTTTACTCCAGAGTTGTCGTCCTGTTTCCATTTTCATGAAATATCTTTTTCATCCTTTACTTTCAGACCATGTGTATCTTTTGATCTAAAGTGGGTCTCTTGTAGGCAGCAAAAAAAGGTCTAATTTTTAATTACCCTTTGTCTTTTGATTGGAGCATTTAATCCATTTAGATTTAAAGTAATTGTTGATAGATATGTAGTTATTGCTATTATTCATATTTTTTATTTCTTCTTCTTTTCCTCCTTCTCCTTTGTGTCTTCTTCTTCTTCCTTTTCTTCCTCTTCTTCTTTTTCTTAAAGAAGTCCTTTTAATCTTTCTTGTGATTTTGTTTTGGTGGTGATGAAATCCTTTAGCTTTTCTTGTCTGGGAAGCTCTTTATCTGTCATTCAATTCTAAATGATAGCTTTACTATGTATAGTAATCTTAGTTGTAGATCCTTCCTTTTTATCACTTTGAATATCTCCTGCCAATCCCTCTGGCCTGCAAAATCAGCTGACAGTCATATGAGAGCTTCCTTGTAGGTAACTAACTGCTTTTCTCCTGCTGCTTTTAAGATTCTTTCTTTGTAACCTTTGGCATTTTAATTATGATGTATCTTGGTGT
This sequence comes from Cynopterus sphinx, assembly GCA_030015415.1. Taxonomy (NCBI): domain Eukaryota; kingdom Metazoa; phylum Chordata; class Mammalia; order Chiroptera; family Pteropodidae; genus Cynopterus; species Cynopterus sphinx. Next base: position 15,671,176 of record CM057391.1, on the reverse strand, counting down.
GGACCTCTTTAGGTTCATCTTGTTTGGGACTCTGCACTTTCTGGGTTTGTATGTCTGTTTCCTTTGCCAGGTTAAAGAAGTTTTCCATCATTATTTCTTCAAATAAATTTTCAATTTCTTGTGCTCTCTCTCTCTCTCTCTCTCTCTCTCTCTCTCTCTCTCTCTCTCTCTCTCTCTCTCTCTCTCTCTCTCACTCTCTCTCTCTCTCCCTCTCTCCTCCTTCTGGTATCTCTATGATGCATATGTTGGTATGCTTGATGTTGCTCTGGAGGCCCCTTATACTATCTTTATTTTTTAAATTATTTTTTCTTTTTTGCTGTTGTGATTGGGTATTTTCTGATACCTTCTCTTCCAAATCTCTAATTCAATCCTCTCCTTCCTCTAATCCACTAGTGATTCTCTCTAATAAACTTTTCATTTCTGCTTTTTTTGTTTGTTTGTTTTCTATCTCCATTTTTATGTTTTTTGTCTCTTTGTTGAAGTTCTCACTGAGATCTGTTCATTGGAACACATTTCTTTGTCTCCTTATTCTGGCTTCCTCCTTCTGTTTATTTCTATGTATTAGGTAAGGCTGCTATGTCCTCTCATTTTAGTACAGTGGCCTTATGCAGTAGGTATCCTATGGGGGCCCAGTGGTACAGGCTCCCTGGTCACCTAAGTCAGGTGCTCCAGGTGTATCCCTTGTGTGGGTGCTATGCACTCTCTGTTGTATTTGAGCCTTGCTTGCTGTTGGCACTACAATGGGAGGGATTTACCCTCAGAGTAATGTGTTTGTGAGGACTGCCTGTGATTATAGTGGAGGAGCTGTTTTTCAGGGGCTGACCCTATGTAGCAGGATTTGGTTTAATGGAACTCTGGTACTTGCTGAGTCTGCCCTCTGGGTGGGTCATTTGTGGAAGTGATTGGGTGGTGCTCTGGTATGGTGAAGCTGGCCGCCAAGGCTTTTGGTTCTGGGGCCTTTGGGAGGAACTCTGGTGCAGGCAAAGTTATCTGCTGCCTGATCCCTACTGGGTACCATGTGGTACGAGCTACAAAGTGATCTGCAGATGGTTTCCACTTTTACTGAGCTTGGAGGTACCTGGGAGAGGCTAAGCTGTGAACTGAGACTGGCTGCCATTAGTGCTGGGCTTGGGGCTGCTTAATGAGAGGTACTGGGCATGCTGAGGCCAGATGCTGCTTGTTTAGGTTTTGAGAACCTTTGATAGACTTTAGGAATGTCCACAGCCTGTAACAAAACAAGCCATTTGTAAGCAGCTTTGCTGGCCCTGCAAGTTAGGTGGGGTGAGGTCTCAGGAGATTACCAGGGCAGGGCAAACAGTGTTAGTAGGTTGATGGAGACTTAGATATGGCACATAACTGTGAGTTCAGGCTGAGTGGAGTGAGGGCTCAACAAAGGAATAATGGCTTCTGCCAGCACTTCTGTCTCAGAAAAACCTGTCCCTCCAGCCCTCACCCTGAAGCCAGACAATTCAGTTCCTCCCCATATGTCCCTGGTGCCTTTTGAGTTGTTGCTCCAGTGCTAAAGCTCAGAGTGAGTGAGTCTACCAGAGAGTAAGTCCATGAGTATAGAGATTAATTTCTTGCAAATTATTTGTTATTTAATATATTTTAATATTAAAATACCTTAAAGATATTTAAAACTTGAATTCAATTATCACTTCTACATATTTATCTACCTCAACTATGTAGTTGGATGTAGCAGAAACTGACTAATTTGTCACCAAATCTCTTTTCCTTTTTCTCCTGGGCACACAGCTCATCTAATGCTACTCAACTAGTACTGCCAGTTCACTACTAGAATCTTGCTCCAGAATGTAAACCAACAAACTGCTTCCTTCATCAAGAAAATAGTCCCTATACCCACCAGTGTACTGAGTGACATAGTGGATTATATACAGAATGAGTTCCTCATCTTATCAAAGATCAGTAACAAATAATTTAGAGATGGGCAGCCAGTCCAGGGACCACAGTTTGAATACTATTGACCTAGACTACATCTGCTCTGTAGTTTTAACCACTAGGAATGTAGTTAAAAAGGAGATCTGCTACTTTCAGGGCTGCAGCTATAAATTGCCCATAGTCTTCCCAGTATGCAGTGACTTTGGAAGCTATGGGGCTGAAGATATAGTATACATAGTAATAACAGCCAAAACTTATTGTCTATCAGATGCCAACCTGGGTGCTTTCAAACTAGTGTCAGTGACTCTGATAATAACTCTCTGAACTGGCGTTATGAAGTCATGTTGCAATGAGAAACCAAGGACTTTTGAGGGTTCCTTGTCCAAACTCACAGTGTAAATAAAGAACAGCTATGATTTTGTACTTCATAAGCCATCATTTTTCTACCATCTCATGCTACCAAGCACATTGCCTGATATAACTTGTACACTTCATGTCCTTAATGTGATTTTGTTGCACATGTTATTTGTGACCAATACAGTTACTTCCACTATTCAATAGCCAGTGAGACAGGCTAATTTCAGGTATCTTCTACATGATGAATATTTCCTCTTCTGCATGGTAACTGGGTGTGTTTTAAGACTTCCCTATAAGGATCCTATTTACCAGTCAGCATATGACACTAACATACTTTTTGAATGAACCAATAATTCTGTTTATAATAGGTTTAACATCTTGGACAAAAAGAAGAGCAAAGCACTGTAGAGTTTCTAGGTTTTTAGCTTATTTCCTAGTTTCTTAACATCGTTTAGTGTTTAAGAGTGTGGGCTCTGAAGCCAGGCAAATTAGGGTTCCTTTTACTGGCCACATAATATCAAATCAGTTTCATAAACTTTGTGATTGTCAGTTTCTTCAACTATCTATTTCATGAAATTGATTTGAAGATAAATAAGTGGATGCATATAACAGTTAACACAGTGACAGGCAAGTAGAAAGTGCTAAATAAATATCAGTTATTATGGATAGAGATTTCTAGTTTCTAATTTCTAGTTTTGAATCTTTGACCCTTTCACTGGGAACTGCTCTGTTCCATAGAAAGAAGATTATGGTATTTTTCATAAGAGGCATTTCCTGTTTGGGTAAATACATGGAACACGGAACAAAAATTCAATTGAACATAAAATGTGGAAGAAACCTAGGTAGAAGAAAATATTGAGTAATGTTACAGAGATCCTTTAAAGTGATTTAACTAGCATGTGAATTGAAGTGCATATTATAAATATCTACCATCCCTAGTGAATATGAGGAAGAATGCAAATTAATAATTAATCTAAAAAGTGTTTATATATGAATGAAGCAGCTCAAAGGAAACAGGATCAACTATCTGAAACAAACATGTTACCTTTCAAACTCCCTACTTTTCATTTTTTTAAATTATTTTTCTTAACCTATCTTTTATAATAAGCTAAAGTTGATATATTATACTTTAATGTTTTAAGTCCTTTTTAACAGTTACTCTGAATAATTTTTATTAGTTATTAAATTTCATAGTATTTAAGGTCACTCATGCTAAGGACATTTTAAATAATTCTCCCAATATGCTGCAAATCCATGTTACAACATGAAAGCTAAACAGAAACTGCTGTCCAAACTAACTACACAGTAATAAAATGAACAAAAAAAGCCAAGAAATAAAGCACTGTCAAAAATTGACAGTTGGCAAGGTGTTAACATTTAAACTGTATCCACCCAATGAAATATTTTATTTAAAAATGTATTAAAATAAATTCTGTCATCTTGAGAAGATAATTCCAGAGTTTTCCTGTCTCTTCAAATTGTAGAATTTTGTGTTCTTCAGCATAGGAAGAAAGAGTCAAACAGGATTTGGTTTTTAATATCTAAATCAAACCAAAATTTTAAAAAGTAACTTGAAAAAGTATTGGAACTCTTCATGCATGAATCCAAACAAAGCAATTTATACAAATCATCCAAAATATTTTTTATTTAAAAAACTCAAAATTTAATAGTCATCAAAAGAATTTTATATAGAGCAAAATTTGCAGTGCTAGAAAAATAATTTATTGAAATGAAAAGTAATACAGTTAGAATGACAAAAAATATGAAAAAATTAATCATATCTATATTTTAGTCTTTTTTCTATGAATACTTTAAAAATTCATAGGAAATATTACATAGACTAAGACAGATGGTAACTGGCCTTATTTTGATGATCATTTCACTCTGTATACAAATATTGAATCATGTTGTGCACCTAAAACTAATATATGTCAATTCTCTATTTAAAAAAAAGATTAAACATACTACCAATTTCACATCTTGCTCTTTTCACTTATTATACCCTAAGCACTTTCAATATCATAAAAATTATTTCTAAAACTGATTTGTTATATAACAGTTCAACATATGAAAGGTAACACAATTTTTTTATTCTAACATAGGATATAAAACATAATTCCATTCTTGATATTATAATAAATGTTATTCCAAAGATCTTTATACATAAATTCTTATTCACATTTTCTCAAGAAAAAGTCTAGTAACTATCATTATTGGCCCCCCAAAAAATAGGCGAACATCATTGACATGTCCTCCAATGCTATTTAGCAATCAAGATAGCTCTGCTAATCTGTAACACAAAAGTTGGAACTTTTTTAAAATTTGCATTTCTTTGATTACAAGAAGGGTTGAATTTTTTTCAATACTAGTTGTACTTATTTTACCAATAATTTATTACTTATGGTATTGATTCCCCTTTCTTTATAATTTATGTCCATTTAAAAATACTAACATATACAGAGTAATAAGCTTATAACAATCTGTGTGATTCTCTACTTAGAAGTTCAAGTCTACACTATGTTTAGATTTTCTTCACCTCCCCCAAATCACCTTGTTTCTGTGGGAAAATATTGTTATTAATTGTACATTTAATTATTTGTTCTTTATAAAATCACAAAAATCTACTGGTTAATCTTTAAGAAAGAAGAAAATGTCATAAGACTCTTAAGCCTATGTCATATTTGTCAAAGATATTTCTCAATATTTTGTCTCCTAATTTCTCTGAAGATATCTGTATTTCATACATGGACATTTTTACGTACTTACGGTTGTTAATTTTTTTGTGTGTATGATTACTTCCAATCATTTAAGCTAAAAAAAATCTTTAGTGATCTAATACATATTCATATTCCATTTTTTAAGCAATTAATTATTTTATTAATTTGAAATGTGTATTTTGGCTATCGTATGATGTAAAGAACTAATTTTTTCAAATATCTATTTATTTCCCTGATATTATATTTTGGTTTTTAATTTTACCTTTATATTATATTGAATTCTTATATCTATATCTAGATATAAACCAATATGAGTAGAAAAAAATGTTTTCATTATAATTTTTGTAAACAAAAAAGAGGCCACATACTAAATCTAACAAACTCAGAGGAGGCCAGCATGGTGGGCCCTACAAATTCAGAGACCAAAAGTAACCACATAGGATGGTCTGAACATAAAAATTCCTAACTAAAAGCAGATTGTGGCAGGTAGTCACAACCTGGGCCTGTAGCTTCTTTGACAAAAGTCAATCTTTAAGTAAATTTGTCCATTGTCTTTTTGCATCTAAGATAACATACCCTTGGAATTTCAGAGTAATCCTCCTTTTCTAGACCCCTCAAGGCCATCCACTACACCAGAGACTGTTGATGATTGTATAGCTAGCAAGTGACAGATTTTTATCTAGATATGGCTCTATCTTCTTTCTACATAACCACCCCCTTTGGGTCCTAAATTTCTTATGTAGATTATTCTAGCATTTTATATTTTTGTTACTTTTACCTACAGAATATTTTTTGCATTGACTGCTCATTAATCATTAATATGACTTTCTTCTAAACATAATATAAAGTGGGCGTTTTTGCATATTATTACATATTCTAATGGAAAGGAAGTAATATGTGATTATACTATAACTTATTGCCTTATAATGGGAAATTTGGGTATTTGTGTTCTTTCCTTTTTTCCTTCTGTAAACAATAATGTACTATATATTCTTGGAGAGAATTCATTGCACATACACATAATTAATTGTGCAATGCATTTCCACAGATAGAATTGTTAGCCAAATTTATGCACACTTTAAATGGATTTTATATGTAATGGTCTCAAAAAGAATGTAATAATTTATATTTCCAGCAATGCTGCATGAAGTCAATTCCCTGCATTTTTTATAAAAAATTTTATATATATATATGATTTTTTTGATATATATATATATATATATATATCAAAGCTAATATTCAACAATGGATTATTTCTTCCCAGACACTGTTCTAAGCACTGTAGGATATTTACTCACTTAGTGCTCACAATAACTCTAGAGTACTGATTATTATCTGTCATCAATTTATATGTTTTATCATCAATTAGTTGATAGTGTTTATCAAGTCTTTTATATTCTCAGTGATTTCCTGTGTACCTTTTCTACAAATTGCTGACATTTTCAACTATCTTTTTCTTTCAGTTCTGTCAGTAGTTGAAGCTTAGTTATTGAGTGCAAACACATTTTGAATTTTTATGTCTTCTTAATAGATTATTTCTTTTATTATTAGGAAATAGTCCTTCTTTCACCTTGATAATATTTGTTGTCAGTAAGTCTACTTTGTTTGATATTAATATAATCACTGCAGTTCTTATGTGTTTGCATGGTATACTTTTCCCATCCTTTTACTTTTAACATCCATATATGGTACATACAAGAACACACACATTTTATATATTATAATATCCTTATATATTAGGAAACATATCTTATAGACTATGATATAGTTGGTAATATGTATTTAATTCATTATTACAATCTCTGCCTTTTAATTGGAATGTTAGACTACAGTCATGTGCCACATAATGTTGTTTTAGTCAACTACAGACCACATACACCATAGTGGTCCCATAAGATTATAATGGAGCTGAAAAATTCCTATCACTTACTAATTTAGACACCGCAATGTCATAGTGCAAAAACGTCAAAAATCAACAAAGTTGTCATTAAGATGGCAAACTACTTTAACCTGAATGTGGATGAAGATGATGCTGTGGGTTGTTTTTGAGAAATCTACTAATAAGGAGTTGTTGGAACTGGAACAAGAATCCATGCTGAAGAAGAGCCAGAGAAAAGAAAAATGCAGGAGTAGAAAAAGAAGCTCCCAAAAGATGATAGACTTAAACCCAATCACATCATTAATTACTGTCATGCTCCTCATCCACCATCATATATACAGTCGGTTGTTGACTGAAATGCTGTTATGCAGCACATGACTGTAATGTAATTACTAACATGACAGGGTTTAAGCCTATCATCTTTGCTAGTTTCCCTCTTTCATACATTCATTTTTTCATTTTTTTCTTGCTTTGTTGTAAATTAAGTATCTTCTAGTTTTATTTTTTAATTATCTGTATGTTTGGTTCAATAGCTCTACATCTTTTATTTTTGTTTTGTTTGGAAATTTTTTTGCTTAATTTGATGTCAAATTTTTCTTCTTATTGTTTTTTAATGGTTGCTCAAACATTTATAATATGCATCTTTAATATATTGCAGTCTATTTTCAAGTAATACTAAATCACATGTAAAAAATAAAAGCTTTACACCTTTATGCTTCTGTTTTTCCCTTCCCATGTAAATATTATATTGTTGATTAAATTTTTTGTCTCCCTTTAAAGAGTGTCCAACTTTTGTTTGGCAGTTATTACTTTCAGATCAGCTTGATGATTTCAAAGCATAGTTTAAGTTATAATGGGGCAGGTCTAGAGTATTTTTTACTCTACATGTAGTTTAGCTTTATTGATAAGGCAGTATATTTTAATATTTAGTTTTGAATGCCCCTGGTGTTCAAAAAGGTCTCTGGCTAGTTGGTACTCAAATATCCACCATTCCTATGTAAACTCTAGGAATTGTTCAGCTTATAAATTTCCAGTAGTTCTTAGCTTGACCTCATGAAGTTCCATCCTACACATTTATAGTTTAGTAATCAGTCATAGACTCCAGATACCCCTATGTGGATTCTTATGTTCTTTTTGTATTTAGCTTCCTCCTCTCTGGTACTTTGTACTTCCAGTTGCCTCAACCTTCCAGAACGTCACTACTTTGAAAATGTTTACTTAATGCAAAGAAAAGCAGTGAGGGAAAAATAGAAGAACAAAATAGAAATGAGACACATAGAAACAAAAAGTAAATTGGTAGATAGAAATCCAGCAATCTCAATAATAATATTAAATGTGAATGGATTAAACAGCACAACCAAAAGACAGAAATTGTCAAATTGAATGTTTTTAAATTCCCAATCCAGGTATACACTGTATATAGCATACACGTGTTAGGTTCAAAGATACAAATAGATTGAAAATAAAAAAATGGAAAAAGATATATCATGCAAACAGCAACCACAAAATAAGTGAAATGGCTATAATAACATCAGGCAAAATAAACTTTAAGACAAGAAATGTTATTAGAGGTAAAGAGAGAAATCTTATAAGAAGGTGAAACCACCAGGAAAACAAAATGATTATAAACATATATGCACAAAATAAAAGTGTAGCAAAATACATGGAGTAAAGCTCGACAAAAATAAAGGGAGAAACTGAAAACTCAACAATAATACAGTCTTCAATACCCCGCTTTCAATAATAGATAGAACAACTAGGCAGAACTAGGAGATAGAAGACTTGAACAAAACTTTAAACCAATTGGACTTAACTGACATCTAACAACAGTGGAATGAAAATAGAAGTCAATTATAAGGAGAAATTTAGAAAACTAACAAATGGGTGAAAATTAAACAATATACTCTTAATTTTCCAATGGATCAAAGAAAAAAATCAAAAGAAAAGCTAAAAAATACTTTGTGATGAATATAAATGAAGATACACATACCAAAACCTATGGGAACCATCTATAGTAGTGCCTACAGGAATATGTACACCTATAAATTCTTGTGTTTAAAAAAGAGGGAAGGTAAATTAACAACCTAACTTCCCACTTTAAGGCACTGGAAAAAAAAGAGTGACCTAAACCTAAAGTAAGCAGAAAAAAGGATATAATATTAGAGCAGAAATTAATGAGATAAAAAATAGAAAAATCAATGAAATCTAAAGCCAGTTCTTTGAAAGAATCAACAAGATTGAAAAACCTTAAGCTTTACTGACCAAGTAATTTGGTGGACTCAAATTAATAGAATCAGAAATGAAAGCAGGGATATCACTATTGACCTTACAGGAAGAAAAAAATAATTATAAAGGAATATTATGAACAATTTCATGCCAATACATTAGCTAACACAGATGGACAAATTTCTAGAAAGGCACAAACTATCAAAATAATCTCAAGAATACACAACCTGAAAAATTAATTAATTAATTAGTTAAAAAAGAAAGAGTATACAACCTGAATAGAACTAGAACAAGTAAAGAGATTGACTTGGTAATCAAAACCTTGTCTACAAATATCTAGGCTCAGATGGTTTCACTGCCAAATTCTATCAAACATCTAACTATGAGGCCTGTATTATCCTGATACCAAAACAAGACAATCACAAGGAAACTATAGACAAATATCTTTTATCAACAAGGGTACAAAAGTTCTCAACAAAATATTAGCCATCTAGTAACAGATAAAAGGAATTTTATATGACAACATAGAATTTATTCTAGAAATGCAAGGCTGGTTTAGTATCAAAATCAACTAACATAATTAACCATGTTGACAGAATAAAAAAAACAAAAACCACTTATCTCAATAAACCATTTGACACAATCCAACATCCTTTCATTATAAAAGCACTCTTTAAACTAGGAATTGAAGGGAATCTTAATAAGATAAAGGGCATCTATGAAAAATCCACAGCCAACATAATGTTCAATGGTGAAAGAAAGAATGGTTTTCCCTCTAAGATCAGGAATAAGACAAGGATATCCAAACTCAAGACTTTTATTCAAAATTATACTGGAGTGTCCAGGGCAATTAGGTACTATAGAGACTTAAAAAGCATCCAGTCTTGACTATAAAAAATTCTAAGAAATAGAATTTAATAAAACAACAACAAAAAACAACTAATAGAACTAATAAGTGAGTTCAGCAAGGTTGTAGGAGCAACAGGCAAAAATTAATAGTTTCCATAATAATAAACATGAAAACAAAATTAAGAAAAATTCAATTTACAATAGCATCAAAAATACTAAGATGTTTAGAATTATTTTTTAAAGAATAATAGCTCTTTATTAAGTGCCTCGGCTGAGCTGTTGACATATTATTTTATTAAAATTTCTCAGCAATCTTTTAATAAAATTTTATTAGCCTCATTCTACAGACAAGGAAATTAATTAAAGCTTACAGAGTTGGTAAGTAGCAGCAGGTCTCTTACATTCACACTTTCAAATAAATCATACACTGCTTCTCTATTAGCACTGTTACTGCTCAGACCTGTTATACCATGTGCAGATATTGCCATTTTTAAGCACAGGAATAGGGGCTATGTAGAATACATGAGGTAGAGGTAAGGGCACACAGACAGGGCATTCAAATGACTCCTCGGGAATTTTTCCTCTTTGAAATCCTGTGATGGTTTTTTTTTTTGATCCAGGTTTTCCATTAGCATTTATGTCCTGTTTACTGACCCGTCAGCCATATTTCAAAATAATAGCTGGGCAGTTTGACCAGCTGACACTTTTTAAACAATACTAAATACTTTGCAGTTTAAATGCCTTTTTGTGGTAACATTGGTTAATACAATTATATAATATTCAGGTATACATTATAATTTGACATCTATATATTCTACTGTGTAGAATTAAATTTAAGAAAATAAATACAATCGTTTATTCTGCAAACCATAAAATATTGAAAGAAATTAAAAATAAAAATCCCAATAATTTGTAATTTAAAAATCTATATAAGTGAAAAAAATGTTCATGAATTGGAAGACTTAATATTGTTAAAGTAGCAACTCTACTCAAATTGAAGCATAGATTCACTATGCTCATATAAGCATCCCAGCTAACTTCTTTGTAGAAATTGAGCTGATTCTAAAATTTATATGGGAATTTAAAGGACTGAGAATAGAAAATCAATGATTATAAAATGATTAAAGTGAGAGGATTCACATTTCTCAATTTCAAAACTTCATACAAAGTAACATTAATTAAGACAGTATGGTGCTGGCATAAGGATAGACAAATATCAAATGAATACAATTGAGAGTCCAGAAATAAACCTATGTGTCAACTGAGTTTTAGCAAAAGTTCCAAGACTATTCAATGGGGAAATAATAGTTGTTTCAACAGATGGTGCTGGGACAATTTGATGGCTATATGCAAAACAATGAACTTGGACTCTTACAACATTATACAAAAATTAACCCAAAATGGATCAAAGACCTAAATGTACGAGCTAAAACTATAAAACTCTTAGAAGAAAACATAGGGGTAAATCTTCACGGCCCGGGATTTGGCATGAATTCTTAGGTATAACACTGAAAGCATGATCAACAAAAGAAAAAATAGATAAATTGGACTTTATCAAAATTTAAAACCATGCTTCAAAAATATTATTAAAAAAGAAAAAGGTAACTCACAGAATGGGAGAAATTATCTACAAATCATATATGTGATAAAGGACTGTATCTACAACATAAAAGAATTCAGACAACTCAATAACAGAAAGATAAATAAGCCCATTAAAAGTGAGCAAAAGGTCTGAACACACAGCTCTCCAAAGAAAATATACCAAAAATGGCCAGTAAGCACATGAAAAGAAGCTTGACCTCATTAGCCATTAGGGAAATGCAAATCAAAACTACAATGAGATACCCACTTTATACCCACGAGAATGGCTAGAATCAAAAAGTCAGATAATAACAAATGTTACCAATTGAAAATGTGGAAAAATTAGGACCTTCATGTACTGCCGATGGGAATGTAAAATGGTTGGAAAATACTCTGGCAGTTCTTCAAATAGTTAAGCTTAGAGTTACTATATGACTCAGCAAGCCCACTCCTAAATATATTCCCAGGAGAAAAAGAAGACTACGTGAATGTTTTTCAGCAGCATTACTTGTAATAGCTAAAAAGTGCAGAGAATCCAAAGCTCCATCAGCTGATGAATGGGTAAACACAATGTAGCATATTCATATGATGGGATATTATTTGGCCAGAAAAATGAGTGAAATATTTATACACACTGCAACATCAGTGAACCCTGAAAATATTATGCTAAATGAAAGAAGCCAGTCACAAAAAAAACTATTTATTACATGATTCCATTTTTTTAAAAAAGTGCAGAATTGGCAAATTTAGAGACAGAAAGTAGATTTCTGGGGCATGCAAAAGGACATAGATAGGTGATTTTTTCTTTTGAAGTGATAAAAGCATATACTAAAACTCATTGACTTGTACACTTTAAAGGGGTGAACTGTATGATATTTGAACTATAGCTCAATAAATCTGTTAAAAAATCTACTTTTTCATTTATCGGTTGTAGAACTGAACAACATTCGTAAAATTTGAAAGAACATATGGCCAAATATTTTTTCTTTGAAGCTTTGTGTTAATAATACCTCTGTTTATGATTCATTTACATGTAATTCATCAACATGGTTTCTAAGGAGATATTTGATGACTAATGGGGACTGATAAACCTTTTATTTGGTGAACCTCTGTTAGATGTTTTTCTTTTTCCCCCTCTGAATCATGATGTTGTGTTTGACAACATTAGTTTTAACTTAGTTCTGGAAAGGTTCATTTCCAGTTTCAAACTCAGATCTTAGGAATTGCAAAGGAGTCCTACATTTTATAAAAATGCGGAACATATTATTTCCTCTGATTTCAATGATGAAGCAAATTACATGTGACATTGATGAGCAAGATAGCAAGTTCAAATACCTGGAGTTTGAGGCCGTATGGAAAGTGATACTAGCACCCAAACATGCTTTGCACTACTTCTCTTTCTTGTGGCTAGAGTAATTTGTGGGGGGGTTGAGAAGGGCTGCCACGAGGGTACTTTCTAGGAGAGGCAAGAGGAACAGTTATGGCAAATGCTTCTGCTGTTTAGTGTCACTTGGTGACCCTCTGTTAGTGCTGTTATATGAGGTATGTATCTGGGAGAATAATAAAAGGAAAAGGTACTCTGGAGAGGTCCTCATTGGGGAAGAGAAAAAAGGCAATAAAGTTATACAGTTATAAATCTGATGTTTAATTGTAGAAGTGAAGTGAAGCAGAGACACTGATGCAGGGTATTTAAAAACCACTGGCTGCCTCTGACCCCCAAGACTGACAGCATTGAATGTATACCATAGAACAGCTTCTCTCTGCTCCTCCATGGATCATCTATGTGCTCTGTGCTCCTCCAGTCATTTCTTGGAGTACCAAGCATGGTCTTAGCCTCAAGACATAAAAAGGTGTACTAATTTCCCTCACCCTCAAAAGTTTCTTATGCTACCTAGGTTTTTTTTATTGATCGTCTTTGAATGCATACAAGTAGCAGTATTGTCGAAAGAAGTAGCACAGCATACAAAGAGTGAATATGCAAGATATTGTTCATATCCTTCTATTTTCTAATCGCCTATGTGTACACACTATGGCAACAATTCCAACACTCCTTGCAAAAAATTACCAAGGTGTGTCATTCTTAAAGCAATCCAGAAACTAAGTTGTTAGTGATTCTTTGGTCAATAACCAAGAAAAGAGGGTTTTTGTTTTTGTTTTTTTTTAATTGCTTGCCTTAAAACTTTGAGTAGTCAGAAATGGTTTTTTTGTTGTTGTTTGTTTGTTCTGTTTTGTTTTGTTTTGTTTACTAATCTTTGAGAATACTCAATCACATAAAAGACTTGGATTATAATTGGTCCTAGAAGTCAGAGAGGTTTCCCAACCTAGCTCCTCCTCTAACCTGATAGAAATCTTTCCATTATTATTAAGTCAGAAACAGTTTTGAAAACTTTTTTTTAAGGATGGAGGACAGCCATCCTTACCTCAGCTATTCCTGAGTCACTGCAAGTAAATCAGATTTACCAAAAGAAGGGGAAGAGGTGTAGGGGGAAATGTTCAACCCACTGAATTAATGTTATTTAGAAGTGGAGGTCCAACTTTCCAACATCACTACACACCCACACACTTACACAAACTTTTGCATTTGTGAGCATGGCTGGGAAAGTATTTAAGGTGTGGGCAATGCTAATAACAAATTCAGATTATAGTAGCAAGGCTGTACTGGTAACTGTGCTATAGCCAGCCATGTTGGCATTAGAAAGCTGAGGCTTCTCAGCTTCAAACAAGCACAAAACTGAGAGGAGAAACATTTAGAGAAATAGTTTCTCTTCCTTTTCTCAAAAGTTAAGTGATTCTTTTTTCCTTTCTTCTGTGATGATAATCACAATAATAACAAGATTGATAGTTATTAGGCAATCTATATGACACTGGTCTTCAGCCTTTACGCAGGTAATCCTGGTAATCCTATTTAACTTGCACACCCTCTTGAGACACATAGTATTATTACCCACTTAACAAACGTGGAAAGTGAATGTAGAGAGATTGAGCACTCTGCAAAACATCATATTGCTGAGCAGTCACAGATTTGAATCAAAAGACCAAACTTTGGAGGCCTAGGGGAAAGGACCAAACTTTGGAGGCCTAAGGCCTCTCCAATTTATGATAGTAAAAGGGTAATCTGGGGCAAGTGAACAAGTCATATGGCCATTTGTTAGTTCAATTCACAAACCACTTACCGAAAGCCTCCTTTTCACAATGAGTATATACATGGACCCCAAATATGTTTTTTCTGCACCATGTTAGAATCACTAGAATTTAAAATAAAGGGAAAAGAAAATTAACTTATTTTTGTAACTTATGCTTATCATTGGGAAGAAAGGCTTTCAGACATATACACATTTAGTTTATAAAGCCTTCGGAGAAACACACAGACTCTGGAATGGAAGATTGATAGAAATTATTTAAAAAATGACTAACGGGTCCTATAAAGTACCACAAAGTTCAAAGAAAACAACTATCCCTGCTGAAGAGCCTTAGCAGAGTTGCTGCCTAAAATTAGATCAATCATATGATTAAACAATTTCTCTACAGGATGGGAAGGGGACATGAAAAAACAGTAATATTTAAAATGTTAAAAAAAAAAAAAAAGAAGAAGAAAAAGAAAAAAGAAAACAACCTTCTAGAGACTTGAGAACAAATGTAGCTATAACAATGTGGGCATCAAGCCCAAAACTGTCACGTTGCCTTTGGGGATAAAGACACTTAGCGGTGTTCCTGGATGGGTAACAAAACAGCCTGTTTTCCTGCCTCCCCGTAATAAATAGTCAAAGATGCATCGTGTGAAAATACTGCATTTGGGCTTTGAGGCCATGTGCTGACACAGAATCTGAAATGGGCTGACTCATGGGCCTTGTGATTTTTTTCTTTCATTGTCCTGATTAATAAGGTTAAAGTCAAGTTATGAGAAAAACCAGTTGAGAAAAGAAAGATGATTTTTCTTTCTTTTCAGAAAACGCCACCCTGGCTTTTAATTATACATGCTCTATTTACAATAACAAGCCAATATTTGTTTGCCTTTACTGAGAAGCAAAGTAGTATTTTCACATATTGTTTTACCTTTCAAAAAAAGCAAGATATTTAAAAATATTATCAGATTGTAATTAGCTATGTGTCCCCAGTTCCATTAGAACGGACATTTTGACTAGAGACAAAGTTGATGAGTTCATGGGGCTTTAAACTTGAAAAAGTTAAACTGGAATCCTGGTTCTATCAATTAATGGCTAAAAAATCTGGAGTAATTTAGTCAAACTCTCTGAACTTTATCTTTTTTTGTAAAATGGGGATTATGTGTATCACACTGTGAGTTCCTTTAAGAATCAGAGATAATGTATATGTGCCTAATATGTATGCTAATTTATAGTAAAAACAACTGATTATATATCCCATGAACTGATTGGCTCATAGGTAATTACGGTATTCTAGTAATTAAGGTATTCCTTGATCTGACTAAAATGGCTAACAGTTTTTGCCGTCTTTTATAAAGAACTGCTTTAGCTGAATGCTTTGACTTAGAGGAGATAAACATTTTGTTGTTCATGTAACATATAACATACAATAGAGAGTAACTTAGAGCTCCAAATTTTTAGCACCTAGTGTCTAACAATGACCTTGTTACTTATTCTTGGAATACTTACTTAGATTTTATTGTATAGCTAACACTGAGATTACAAAGGTTGCCAAAACAGACAAAGCTCTGTTCCCATAAAATTTACTTTTGTGAAATAGAGGATGAATGGGGCAAAGCTACGAGGTTAGAGGCAACAAACAAAGGGTAGGAAATATAAGACCAGGTTATAGATGGGGCTGCGGATTATTCATGTGGATTGATCCAAAAAACTCAAACATTTGATGTAGCTCTCATACAATGAAAAAAAAAAAGTTGTTTAGATTTAAAAAGTTTATCATATCCTATGTGACCAATTCTGATTTTAATTTAGATTTTGCCTAATTATCCCGACCTACTAGTTTTTTCATCCAAAAATATCGTCAGTATATCTCCCAGGATTTTCACCTGTAATTATCAGGAATGTAAATTGAATACATTTAAAGTTGGTGGGTTTTTTTTTTTGCAATGTCAGTCGGGATTGGGAAAAAAGATTGTGTCCTAAAGGTATTTGAAGCAAATTTTTTCAGTCTTCTTCAGACAAAAAAGGGATCTGTGATGGACTGAATTTGTTCCCCCGATATGGTGAAACCCTAACCCTCAGGGCCTCAAAATATGACTTCATTTGGAGACAGTGTTTTTAAAGAGGTAAGGCTAAATGAAGTCATTAGAGTAGACTTTAATCTAATATGACAGGTTTCCTTATAAGAAGAGTGATTAGAAACAACCTAAGTGTTCATTGATGGATGAATAGATTAAAAAAAATATGACACACACATGCTAGAATATTATTCAGTCATAAAAATAATGAAATCTATTATTTTTAATGAAATCTATTATTTTTAATGAAATCTATTATTATCAAATAATGACATTTGCAACAACATAAATGGACCTCGAGGGCATTATGCTAAATGAAATATGTCAGACAGAAACACAACTACCATATAATCTCACTTCTTTGAGGGATCTAATAAAACAAAACAAAAACACAAAAAATACAAGTTCATGAATATAGAAAAAGACTGCTAGTTGCCAGAGGTGAGAGTGTGGGGCAGTGAGAGAAATGGATGAAAGGGGTCAAAAGGTAAAAACCACTGGTTATAAAATAAGTCATAGGGATATGATATACAGTATGGTGACTATCATGTTGTATATTTGAGAGTTGATGAGAATATATCTTAAAAGTTCTCATTACAAGAAAAACAATTATAACTATCTAAATTGACAGATGTTAACTAGACTTATTGTGGTGATCATTTTGCTATGTATACAAATATCTAAGCATTATGTTGTATACCTGAAACTAATATGTTATATATCAATTATACCTAAATTAAGAGATAGAGTGAGAAGGAGGGAGGGAGAAAGAGAGGAAGAGGAGGAGGAGAAGGAGAAAGAAAGAGAAAAAAAAAGGAAGAAAGAGGAAACAAAGAGATTACAACATAGACACACACAGCAGAGACCATGTGAAGACAGGGAAAAGATGACCATCTACAAGCCAAGAAGAGAGTTCTCAGAAGAAACCAACCCTGACACATACCTGGATCTTGTATTTCCTAGCATCCAGGGTTGTGAGAAAATATATTTCTATTCTCTACACCTAGCCTGTGACCCTTCATTATGGCAGCCCTAGCTAAATATTACAGGCTCCAAAATAATATGAAAGCCATTTAGCCCCATTTGCCTTCTCAGTCATTTATTTTTCAGGTTATTTGACTGCAGCTCATAAGGATGTAGAATTATAAACATTGTTTAATATGAATGAAAAAGTTTCAGTCTTCACCCTCCAGGATCAAAGATGTGCTTTCCTGCTCCAGTCCCCTTGTGGTTTTTTTTCCCCCTCTTTTAGTAGAAAGATAATATATCTGACTAGGAGTAGACCTCAAAAAAATATTCTTTTTGAAAAAGAAAAACTATTTTGAAAAAAAATGACATTTCCATTTTGATTTTTGAGATCTCACTGAAAGCAATATAAAAAGTATATCCTCTTGGTGAGGGAAGAGAGAAATTCGAACTGCAAACTATCTTAGTGGAGACAAAAAAAAATTATGTTTACTAATTCTTAATTTTTTGTTTCTCTCATTTCTCTCTCCTGTACTGTTGAAAAAAAAAAAAAAAAGAGGCAAATTGGGTAACAGTTTACCAAACATTGTTTGTCAGCAGGAAATGATTTGGGATGGTATCGGCTAGTTCTTTCCCATTGATTTTTCTCAGAGAGTAATAGAAAGTTGGAATGCTAGACCAGCAGAGCAGGAAATTCCTGACAACCCCCCACTTTCACATCTGCTGCCTCTTCTTGAATTCATTGACTGTCAGTTAGCAATTCCCTATGAGTGACCCTGTTTTTGGTAGATGAAAGACCCCCAAGTCCTTTTTGCCAGAAAGACTAGTACTGTAAAGATATTTGCACAGAGGTAATGAGAATAGAACATGATTCGTATATAGCCTTTGCCACACATGTGCATACTGTTATCAGAATAGTACATTCGCAAAGTCCTTTATATTGCTAAAGTTCTTATCCATTCTCTCAAGTAATCTTCAAGACAACTCTTTCAGTAAGTAGGGAGTCATTGGTCTGGACTTACTGGTTTCTGAGTGGTGTAGGAGAAGGGAGATTAGTGACAGAGATGTCAACTATCGAACAAATAAGTGAACCTAGAACGCAGATATCCTGTTCCTCATCTAGTGAGTTCCATTATATAAAAGTACATAAATGCTGGGCTTGTGTCACACATTTGACCTTTTTGATAATTTGAATATATCAGCATTTTTAAAAATCTGATAGTTTGACTGAAATTACTAATCAATCAAGTGAAAAGAGTTACTCTTTTTGTACATGTAACCACTGCCTTAGGGTCTGTACTATGTGGGACACAGGTGTGCTTTGTTATGTTAGTGGGATTCAGGGCAATTAATGTTTTTTCTCCTGTCGCCTATTTAGCACACAGCAAGGTTGGCCTCTTCCAGAATCCTCATTTGATCCTTGATTGCATTACAAAATATGATCAAAAGACTCCACCTCAATGGCCATGATTGTACCGCTTGCTAAACTCAATGGCAATTTATTTAAATATGATACTCTGCAGGAGAACTCCTTCAAAGAAAAGGCACAACAGGCAGTTTATCATTTCCATGCGAGGCATTTGGAGCTATTGCCTCTTGAAAGCATTGGAGAAACAAGGATAATGCTGGTGGAAGAGTTAAAATGTGATATGATCATAAGCCCTGCTCTCTATGAACAATGCTAGTTATGTCCTAGAGTTAATAGCTTGGTGGTCCTTTCTTAACACAAATCAGCCTTCCAAACAGAGGAAAAAGATGGGTGTGGGTGGTAAGGAAATTAAGAGCATGGATTCTAGACAATAATGCATCTGAGATAATCGAGTGATGCAAGCACATTACAATTCAGTGTGTGGCAGAGTGCCGCTAATTGACTAAAAAGCTAACTCAGGCAAATATAAATTAAAGCATGTGCAGGACTGGATCATAAAAAATAGGAACAATTAGCACTGCAGTATGTGCACATCTGCAATAATCCTGTCTGATGCATCTTCTATTAATTAACTTTATTGGAAGAAAAAAAATCAGGTCAACAGAAGGAAATACACAGCTTTTGGCCACTACAAAGCATTTCTAAACACTGACTAAGTTTGCCATGTAAATGTGTCAAATGTCCTCCTTTAAGACCAGAATAGAAAGGCAAAATGTCTCTTATTTGTAAAGCTGTGATTTTTAAGCTTACAACGCTTAATTTTTATAAGTTCATTACCACAACTTTTATTTGTGTATTCATTTTTCTCCCTGGTAACATGCTTTTGGGGTTTATGGCATAAATTATATTAAAAAGCAGGTTGAATAATTGCATTTATTTACACATGAACTATAACCGAATCAAATCTATGGCTTGGAATATGTAATGTGAAAAATTATTATTATGCTCCTGAATCTGAAATACTTCATTCTATAATTTTTTTCAATAATATTTTCAATATTTCTATATTTAGGTATGGAAAATAAGATTTTAGATCTTAATTAATATATAAAGATTCAATCAATGTGGAAAGTACTTTTAGAATGCAACAATTAATCCTTTCCAAAGTATACAAATAATTTAACTCCTAGCTTAATAGGTGTAAAATATTTCTCACTAAATATTTGTTATTTTATCAGTATTTTAAAAATCTCTGGTGTAGGCAGGAAAATTATCGGCTCTCAATAAGTTGAGTTGTATATTGAGAATGAGTATTTCTTAAATATATCATTCACTATGTCTCATTCTTATAATCAATTTGCTTTTAAAACAGATACAGCTCTAAAATTTAAAAGTATATTTGTGTAACATTTATGTCAAAAAATGAAAATTATATTTCATAATTACAATAGAAAGCAGTCTGTGTTTTCTAATTTATGTAAACTCATCTTCATTCTGATTCCAAATATGCTGATACATTTGGTTTTTTACCGACTTTCTTGTTCATTTACAAAAAAATAAATAAATAATATGGTTATAAATGAAGGAATGCATTGATTAATAAATTATCTTTGTTTAATTCTTTTGACAAAACTCCAGCTCAACAGAAATACTTTTAAAAATCTACTATTACCATTATGTGATAATGCACTTTGAATAATACCATTAAAGGTATACTGATAATTCAAGAACAGTCAGTCTTTCTATATTTGTAGATATTAAAATTTTTAAAGCATTATACACAATTTAGTGAAATATTTTGCTACAAATTTAGCTTAATTGTGATAATAATTGTGTATTTAATAATTTTTTAAAAACTAAAAACACTTTTAACATGTGTTCTTATTAAAATTTAAAATGTTTTCTGCACTAAATAATAATTAAATATTAAATGAAAACAATAATGAATTATAATTTTTGAGAAACAAATTCAATACAATATAATAACAAACCAGATTAAGTGTTTTCATCAACAGAAATTTGCTCTCTTCACTAATTTCTGTTTCTGTGTCATTAAATGTAATATAATGTTTGAAAAACAACACTTAAATATATTTTCTCCACAATCATTGAACTTTTGCCTTCTGTGTTAGGTACATAAAGGAGAGTTTATTTTGAGACCTGAATCCCTGGCCTCTTAAGTGAGATCAGTAGAGTAAATGTGCTTAAAAGCTTTGTTTCTCCCACAAGCAAAGATTGTACAAGTGAATAGTACTTCTAAACACTCATTTGAGAATATAATTTTTGTCAGGTTCATGCTGTTAAACAATCTATCTATACCACAGATCATAATCTACATTGTCACTTTAGAAGTCTTTTGAATTTGTGACTTTTGTGTCTATATTAACGTTAGCCATAATGTTTATGAAAAACATCATTTTATATTAAGTAAATGTGAATATTAGTGTCCCAGATAAATTATACTAACCGTGTGTGCCTTCTACCACATTATCCTGCCAATACTATTAAGTTTTCTTCTTTTAATTTTTAAATATATGTAAGCTGAGTGCTACCTGTAATTCTTCAGAGGTCCTAACGTCCCTTGGACATAGAGCCAGATCAGAGTTTCTGCATTAACTCTCAATTTCCTGGCTTTTTGAGGGCTTCAGCAGACCCATAATGTTTCTTTAACATTGGTTTTTTTTGTGTGGTTTAATATTTCTAAAAGCAGTAAATTATTTCCAGCATATGTAAAAAAGACAAATTTCTCTGTGGTTAGTGACCACAAAACAAAACAAGAAACAGAAATACTTCAGAGCATGAATCCTAAGAAAAGTTTCAAGTTTTAAAACCTTACTTTGATGTCATATGTGAAAAAGGAAATTTCAACGAAGAATTATGATCTAATATTTTAAAGACGTCTTATAGCCAATATGTATTTTTATATCTATCATCTTTATTATCAGTAATAAGCATGCTAATTGTTAGGTAAACACAATCATTGTCTCTCATAGGCATATAACAGCTATGAGCTGCTAAATAGGATTAATATTGACTAGTAAAGATGTTTTATGAATGACTTTAGATGAGTATTCACTTTAAAGAATTAATAACAAATACTTTTAACAAGAAAATAGCAAAGTTAAACTATTAGCAAATGATTTTTAAGAGCAATAGGATGTTACTAATTTATCACTGTTTTTGTACTTGCTCCCAGAACTCGTTTTTATTTTTGTTTTTTAAGTATAATAATTTGAAGTTCAGAGGAGTTCTGTATTTTAAATAAAGGTTCACTTCACAATTTTAAGTTATAATTGTAGAAAATACAACATAACTAATCTTATAGGTTTAAAATGGGCTCTAACAGAAAATTTTTTGACAAGTTAATTTACAATGGTACTTTAAAACTATATTTTATTGAAGAAGCATCATCAGATATATTAGATCATAAAATGACAGAATGATAATGCTTGTGATATATATAATCTTCCATATTCCCCAATTTTAGAGAATCTGATGCCTGAATAAATTCTGTTAATTGGCAAATAACACAGCTAATAAGTGGTGAAGCTTAGACTAGATTTGTTTTTCTTTGTTCATTTATACTCTAAACGAATCCTACTACACATCAGAAAAGGAACTTTAGGGCATAATAAATAATTCAAGAAGACCTCATAACCTCAAAACAAAGATCCGTGTCAATGAAAAGGTTTTGATTACTCTACATAACAAAAAGAAAGCAAAAACCATGCTTACATTATCTAATTAAGCAACTAAAATTCTGGAGCATTTTTCATTGTTTCATGTAGCTAAACCTTCACCTTCTTTCTCAAAAGTGGCCTCATTTGTAGACAGAGCACAAAGCAATGAACATTTCACGAGAGAGACCAATAATGACAAAACACAATACAGATTCTAGATTCTCAATCTCAAGCAACATAATCAAGTTTTTTACTTTTTCCAACATTATTTCTGCTTGTTTATGCATATTTCTCCTGGAGCAGATCAAAACTAAGCCGAGACCCTAGATGGTATATACAGATACAGAAAATGGGCATATTACTTTGAGATTTTCATCCCTGATATGCTAAAACCAGTGTTACATATGGAACAGCTTTTTCTAAATTTTCTAAATTATATATCTTGTATCAGAATTTCTAAGCTTAAAAAAAAATAGGAAGACACTGACTCGGGATTTTTTTTTTCTTTTTATCTATAAGATAGATAGACTAATGACAGTACGATAGAATAATGACAGTTTGGGGACGTATGATATTAGAATTGTTGCAGAACTATATTTTGGCTTTTTATAATAATCCTTTACTATGAAAGACAGATTCCACTTTAAAAACTCAAATTGAATATATAAAAAAACTTAGTTTAATAAATTGTTTTGTTTTGAATGCATAATTATTCTCACATAAAACTATAGTCTCATTTATTATGACATCTTTTCTATTAAAAATATATGCATATTCATTCTATAGACTCTTCTTAAGAACTGGAATAATTACAGAAGTTACTTTACATGTAAAAGTAGAGTTGGGCCCCTTGCCCCAAACTTGACAATTAGTTTTAAAATTAAAGGTAAATTATGATATGGTGTCCTAGGAGGATATTAAAACATAAATGTTAAGCAGGACATCACAGTCAGAATTGT
Source organism: Cynopterus sphinx (assembly GCA_030015415.1). Taxonomy (NCBI): domain Eukaryota; kingdom Metazoa; phylum Chordata; class Mammalia; order Chiroptera; family Pteropodidae; genus Cynopterus; species Cynopterus sphinx. The sequence goes on along the minus strand of CM057391.1, from coordinate 15,647,494 downwards.
CAAACACAAATTAATGCCAGAGAGGAATAATACAGACTCTGGGGCTCTTCAGACTAATAGCTATGATGTTAAAGCAAATGACTGGAAATAATGAAACAAAACAAAATTCCTGGGGGAAAAAAGATAGTTGCAAATAAAATTAAGAGAAAAATGCTTTTCAGTTTAAAGCATGCAAGTAGCTTAATTCGAGTTAAAAAATTCGAATTATATATGAACTTAAAGATCTATATACATATTGAGAATAATATTATACCTATGCTCTCTGGGTGAGATCAACACAATGCTCTCCTATAAAGAATGAAACTTAAAGGTCACACATCCACTTTCTATGTGCAAGGGATTTTCCTGTTATATTTTAGAATAACTAGTTTGACTTAGAAGTTGTGTGATGTTTCTGGAGAAGTAAGGCTCACATATTTCTTCACCTTCAACGTTTCCAAAGTTGCCCCTTTACTCTCCTCCTTCGCATTGGAATCTTTTTCTTATATGTACAAGGGTGCCATTCTTAGAGTTTCATTTTGAAAGAAGTAGGAGCAGGTAGGTGGGATGTCAAGGAAACACAACCATGCTAATGGTCTGGTAGATGTTACTGCTGTTTCCAACAGTAACAAAGACTGCACTGTGTGCCCTCAGGTGAGTCACTTAACCTGCTGTGTCACAACTGCTCCGCCTGCAAATTAAGTAACTGCCTTTGCCACCCATCTTCCTCTCGGGGTTGTTTTGAGAATGTCATAACTGGTCATTTCTTTGATCTGCTTGAGAAATAGTCAGTGCCCTTGGACCTCTGAATGCGCATACCCAAGTGCAAGTTCAGTTATGAAACTACACCCAACAGGAATGTTTCCTTACTAAAAGAGACAAAGGGCAGCCAGTTGAAGAATGCCAGACCCAAACGACATCTTGAAGGCCTTTGAGATTCTCAGATGAAAGGCTTTATATAAAAATAAAAGTATCATTACCTAGGCAAAGAAAAATGCATTCATTTTCTGTCAGCATTCAAGAACCAAATATAGGGGTGCCTTCTGCTCCCCTCTGATACTCTGTTTGCATTTAGTTTGATGACAACATAGATAAGTTCTCTATTTGGTGCCATTGGACCTGGGTTACGTTTCAGTGGGTAGAAAATGACAAAATGAAAGAGAGAAGCCTTTGAAAGAAAGTGAAAATAAATGTAATAGCCAAAAGCCAAATAATAGTCATAGTATATTTAAAGTCTATTAAAAAGCAGCAGTCAGGGTATCAAATGCACACTCTCTCATCCTCTGTGGTCAGCCTACTATGTGGACCACCTGCCTTAAATTATGTAAGTTCACCGCATCCCTGGAATGAGTGGGGGAGGTGGAAGAAGAATAGGGATGGAGAAGCAGCTTTCTCCATTCATACTATGATACCAATTTTAAAATATTTTTAGAATGTTTCTTTTCAATTCACAATTAATTATATCAGAATCTCTAAACTACCATTCTTGGGTTTGAAATAACATGTGCATTTATGCAATAAGTAAATAACTCGGAATTTCAGTTTTAGTTATCTGTGATTATGCTGTTTGAACAGTTTAGTTATCTGTGATTATGCTGTTTTAGGGGATAACAGGGCAATGTAAAGCTGTTTATAGCACAGAAATATAAAAAAATGGAACCCCAATTGGCTGGATCAGAAGTCCATCCTCTGGATGGACTGCTCCGGTTTGGTTAAGAAGCACATGTCGAGAGTCTGTGTTTGGATCTTTCATAGAAATCAAGTGGAATCAATTTCACATACATGAAAATTCACTGATGCTAAGCTATCCAGATTCCTTATTAAATTTTAAAATTATTGCTTTTGGTGTGCCAGGGCTGCTACATACGGTTGTGAGGGATGTTCATGGATAAAGCGCACTTGGACCATGGGAGTAATGGGGCCTGAAATCAGCTCTGCTCTCAGGTAAGCCATATGACCTGGAAAAAAGGGGTCCTTTTATTTATTCACATAGATCATAAAGGCAAATGGCAGCTATGGAGTCCATACAGAAAGGTATTCTAAAATATTTAAGTTAAAATAAGTGTCTGAATCTCAATGTAATAATAAATATCTCCTTTTGTAATTACTTGAGTTTTCATTCTAAACATAAACCTAAGAGACAAGCATATGAATTCTTCGCTATAATAGTATAGGATTGTCATTTTTGGTTCTTTCATATGTGGATTCTGCCTCTCTGCTTGGGTTTCCTAATAGTATAATGTCAATGTTAGTTTAAATCCACAAAAATGCCATGTGACAGGTGCTAAGCAAGGTGCTGGGATTAGAGTAGTGAGTTGGATAGGCACCTGTCTACAAAAAGCTCGAAGTCTAATAAACAACTGTTAATCTATAGGATATTGCTACAGATGGATGAATATGCACTGAAAAGAAATAAAAGTAGCAAAGTCAAAAAAAAAAAAATGTTCTTGGACTTAGAATGCCAAGTGGCTCTCCACGCCTATTCTTCCACAGGTAGAGATGCCCTAACATTCTGCACACCCCAGAATATATATATATATATATACACAGAGTGAAAGTATCCACTGTAGGGGTCTCCAGTGCACAGACAGCAAATATCCACAGGTGAGACCAACCTTCTGTAATTAGAGGCTCCTTTGTTTGTTATGATGAGTATGACTGTCACTTCTACATAACCTTTAGACCTCAAGGTGACCCTCAAGAAATATTTGTTGACTGAATAATCATGCTTTTGTTTAATTGAAGGCAGTGTCGTGGTGGCCACCCACACAGCCTGTCACTTGGAAAAATACTTGGGAAAGAGGAAACATTTTGAAATTGTTTCTGCAGATCTACATGATATTTAACTCCAGCTCTGCAATCACACAGTGAAGTAGTTATTTCACAGGAGAAAATGAGGCTTTCATGGCTGTACATTTGAATAAGTTCAGTGCTCACTTGGGCAGCACATATACTAAAACTGAGTATGTTCACACACTCTTTACCTAAGTTGTTATTTTTCTGAATCATGCAATCTACAATCTGATTTCAGGTTGTTCTTTGCATTAGTGCCTCATGAAAACAAAATCCACTAGGAAAGAATAATAGCATTATATATCACAAATTGAAAAGGCCTCTGGGATCATTTGCACAGAGTAGGAAAACCCACTTATTATCACTCTCCTTTGGTTCTATCTCATTCCATAATCATTCCATGGGGGAAACTACTTCTGATTTTTCTGCCCAACAGTTTCTGTACATGTTAGTTAAATTATTTTTTCTTTTCCTATCAGTCTTGAATTCATAAAAGTATTCTTAGTGGTAATTATCCTTACAAAAGTCAAATAATGTTCTCTGGGCATTTTTCCACAAACAAGTCTTTGTATTAGTAATTGCAAAAATCAAAATAAAGTAAAAAGTACTCTGTAAGTCACATGTATTCGTAACATTACTATTAGACTTTTTAATGTGTATAATGACATACTCATTTTCATTCTTAGGATATGAAAAAGTAAAACAGCTAAGTAGGATCATGGCCTTTAGAGTTTACCAGGTATTATGCCTGTACACAGAGTAGTATCCAGCCTTACTTATTAAAAGACAGTTGTGGTCTTGTTATCTGCTTTGTTTATGTAAAACTTTGTAGTAAAAGAGAAAGAAAGTGAGCTTTGGGGAATAGTTAGTTACTCAACTGAAAGACAATGGGTAGTTCTGGTACTCACACCAATTCTGGAATTTACTTTCTTGCTTAAAATCTTAAAATATGCTCCCAAATAGAGAAAAGAACACTTGACTAGGCCCAATTTGTCTTGGGCAAATATCTTAAACATTTAGGACTTCAGAGTTCTTTGCTCTAAATTAAATGGTTGAATAGATGAATCTAAACCTTGAGAGCAATGAAGACATTCCAGAGGTAGATGCACTCTTGATAACCAATCAAGAAAGGTATGTAAATCACCACAAAGCTAAAGTTGACACTGGGCACCACTTCTCTTGGGAAGCAGATAACCAGGTACCCAAAGCAACTCTTAAAGGTACAGTGAAGTAAACTACAGAGAAAACTGAAAATAATGTCAGTGAAGTTAAACCAATTTTCAGGGTTTATCAGCAGACTGGTTCAAAACAGCAGCCTACAGCAGATTAACCTGCAATTCAACCATTAAAGTTTAATGCCATTTTTGAAAAATCAAAAGCCCTGTGGGACCTGTAAGTGGATAAGAAGCTGCAGGTCCTATGTAGAAAAAGTAGCTACCTAAGAGACCCCACTTATGTTTTGGAGATTATTCCAGGTTACACATCATTCTTGCTCACCACAGCCAACTACAGAAATACCACTACCAGTGTTACCTTCCATTGTAAAAAACCATTTCTCAGGATGGTAGAATTGTAGGTTGGAAAGAATATTTGGATGAAACATTTCAGAAGGCAATTAGTGTTAGCTATTAAAAATAAAAAATGGCCACATCAGTGTACAACTTCCCCCCACCTCCCAATGAAATAATATTTGCTATTATAGACATCACAGTCTTCTACTGAAAAACAAAAGCCATACTCATAGGACTGCAACACTAATTTCTCCTTACACAGAATATAGATGACTCCTTTGATCACCAACCTGTCTTTCATGCTAGTTTCGGAAACGCTGTCAGGAAGAATATAAATTTCTGTGGCTTGTGGAACTTTGGGGGAGTGTAAGGTCTTGACAAGCAAATATGAAAGTATATTGTTTGGTTTCCTCTCAATATCAATACTTAGTATTACATTTTGGGTCTTGCTCTCATATGTTTCAGAAATAATTAAATTTTTATTGACATTTTGGCCTGCCTCCTAAAGATGAATATCCTTCAGCTGTTAAACATTCGATAGGTTTGAAGTTGGGAAAGTTTTTTATTTAATATTTTTATGCTCTTGAATATATACAGAGAGAAAAGACAAGAGGTAACTAAAATCTTTTGACATAATGATGAGAACTTTAGGAAAAAGTCAGCGACTTTCAGACACTATCAGGCTGTCCTTTGGGAGCAGCACAGAATAATCAGTATGCCTTTTGTCATGTGATTAAGCTTATCAAGTCAGGATCAGTTCTACATAAACCAATAAGCTGATCTGATTCCTTGTTTTGTAAGTTATGAAGAATGAAGAAAGCTTGCACATTGGAATATAAGATTTTAAAAAAAAAAAAAATTCATACTTTCACCCAGGAAATCAGGCTTATTTTTCAATTGGGAAAGCAAACCTCTGACCAAGTAGCTAACATCGAGGGACTTGGGGAGGGCGGGTGAAGGCTCATCGAAAGAGACCAAAATAGGCAGATACTGCTCCCCAAATATGATGGATTCCCAGCCCTGTGGGATTCTAAGCAAATGACCAGGATATCACTCAGGGCTAAACCTTCCTTTGTTAAGGAGACATTCACTAGCTGTACCCTGGCCTGGACCCTCCTCACCGCAGGTCTTCAAGCCTGCGCGGGTAATTCCTTCCTTAATTTGCCGTCACCTTGGGAAAGAAGAAAGAAAACAAAGTTCCTCCCCCCCAGATCCCCCCTCCGCCCCCAATCTGTTCCATTTCGAAGAAGAAATAGCTGGAAAACCTCGTTTCCTCTAGGAAAAGCGTCCGCTGGAGGCTACCTCGGGTCGGGCCCACCTTCACCTTCTGGTTGACAAATGTCTCCAGCGCTTTCTCACCTCTGCCGGCCCCAGGGGGTCCCCTAAAGTCACGCTCGCGTCCGCCCTCCCTGTCTGACCTGCCTCCCCACTGCCGCGGCTCACATTCAGCTTTTCAGCCTCCCGATGGAGCGCGCAGTAATCGAGTCGGGAGGGATATTTTTCCTGGCCTCGCCTCGCGGTTCCCAGCCTGCAGGGCGCTTTCGGAAAGACATCGCTTCCTCCCGGGCTCCCCGGGGCCCGAGCCCCGGCAGCTTCCGAGCGCTGCCCGGGTCGCCGCCCCGCGAGGACCCGGACTGCGCTCCACGCGGCAGTGGCCAGGGTCTGAGGCTGGAGGGTGAAACCACCAGGGGTCCCAACGGAGGGCTTTTCCCCGCCCCGTTTCCCATTTGGGGGTCAAATCGCATTAACACCGAACCACCAACAGGGCGGGAGCAGGTGGTTAATTGCACAGAACAGAGTTAACTGCAAGCGACTGACTTTACGGGAGGGTGACTTGATTTCCCTCAGTGGTTTTTGCCATCTTAAAAAGAAGGTCCCTCCCTTCTGCTTAGTCGAAGGCGGGGAAAGGTTATCAGCTGTTTCAGGAGAAGGCTGCTTGCTGCACATGGTCAGTTTAGGGCGAGCGGGAGGCGGGGTGCAGTAGGGGCGCGGGGGCTTCCCGTCCGCGCGGCTGTTTGGAAGGTTTCCCTCAGCCCTTCTGGGAAGGTAAGAGCTTTGGCATCTGGAGGTGTCAGAAAGGAGCCTTTCGCCATAAATCATCCTGAAAAGCATTCAAATCAGACAAGCGTCTAGAGACCCCTTAGACACTCCACCCCCAAAATCCTAGATCAAAGTGCAATTCCTGGAACCATAAACACCTATTATTAGCAAAATCCTACTTATCTGGAGGGTGCTAAAGCCTCGGCAAATGTACGGGGGAAAGGGGCATTTGTCGCTGTAAATCCCTCGCACGGATTCACAAACTATCTTTTCTTAGCATTGCAACTGCTTGCTTGGAGCTAGCCAACCACAGCGCTGCTCAACTCGCCCAACACGCATTTGGGGGGACCTGGGAACAGCTGGCCGCAGCCGCGGCTTAGCACGCGGGACTGGACCTTCGCTTTCCCTTATTTTTTCAATCAGGAGAAGCAGGTGCGAGAGAGTCCGGGGCTCGGGAGGCGGAGAAAGGGAATCCATTCGGCCCCTGTTTAGAGGACAGCAACCGCTTCTTCCCAGCTTCACGAGTGCGGCCAACCTCAGCGCAGAGCACTCACTGCACGTCCAAAACCTAAGAAAACTCGAGAAAGAAAACACCAGCCTAGGCGACTTCTGCTCTCGCTGAACTCTCCCGGCGGCGTTACATTTGCCCCGTATATAACACTTTGCACATTTTCTGGAGGGACCAGGACACTAAGAGGCAACCTGGAGGGAGGAGGTCTTCGATGCTGATTGCACAGCTTCCTCGCCTTGTAAATGAAGACCCCAACTTTTTCCCTCACGACTTCCTGGGGCAGTCCAGAGACAACCGATTTCATTAAAATCTCAAGTCCGGGGCAGGGGTGGCCGATCCGAGCGAATACAGTGGAAGCTAGGGGGCGGCGGGGGAGGACGGGGGGCGGGGAGGGCGGAGGAGAGACCTCCCCCCACATACATGCCCCGCAGGGAGACGCGGCGGCCACGCGGGTACCGCGAGAGGGGGGCCTTAGGAACCGCGCGGACTGCCAGCAGACTCCAAAATTGATCATTCGACACGTGTCTTTTACTTCTCATGATCCATTTCTTACGAGTGATTTATGAACACACCTCTTTGATCAAGGACGGTTTTATCTAACCCCTGCTACAGATGACAGACGTGTCTGCTAAAATGCCTCGTTCCCGCTGCCTAAAAGGTTGCACCCCACCCCACTCCCACATCCCCACCCCCACTTCTCGAACGCTGTTGCTTTTTCTCTGCTGATCCCCACCCCCTGCCTCCATGCTTCCCTCCCCTACCCCAAGCCCTGTTTGCTATATTAGTTGCAGTACTTGCGGGTGTTTTAAGTCAACAACAACAAAAAGCACCGGGCAGGGTCATTTGAGAGCCAAGGCAGGCAGATTTGGGGCACGCCTTCCCCTTGGTGCCACACGTGTTGGGGTCCTAAGAAGGGCTCCGGCCAGGGGCCAGGAGAGCTAGCTCCCGAAGTGCGGGTACCGCCTTGGGAAGGGAGAAGGCGAAGCCCTCTCAGTCGAGTCCCCAGGGGCCTGGCTTTGCTCAGAGAAGGGACCAGAGGCGGGATGAGGAGGACAGAGCCAGTCCGCGGTTGTCTTCGGGCCGGGACTCACCAGAACGAGCCCTTTGGCTTAATTGGGGAAGGAAATCGGCGGCAGGAAAGAGGGAAAGGGGATCACATTACGGAACCTCCTAGTCACTAATAGGTAAAGGAAAAGCGGAGTCTCGGAAGCGGTTATTAATTGTGTGTGTGTGTGTGTGTGTGTGTGTGTGTGTGTGTGTGTGTGTGTGTGTGTGTGTGTGTGTGTGTGTGTGTTAGTAGTATTTCATTAAAACCATATCCTGAAACAAAGAGTTGTTCTTTCATGTTTCTTTGCTTTGTTATTACTCCGACAGGAGTTCTAAAAACAGGATTTTCCCAATCAAAGGATCCCTGGAGTCATCTATCTGCCCCTTCCCAGCCCCCCTTTCCTTCGCCAAACTGCTCTTGGTATCATTATCCCTGTACGGAGTCTTATACTCTTGATTTAGCCGGAGGACATTTAATAGCTGACTGGATTAAATATTGCAGACTCCAGCTCGGGCTATTTGAAAATCCGAGTCGTGGACTGTGCCTAACATCAGAGAAGGAAAGCTGATCTATCAGATGTGTTTTAAGTTTCACTCAGTCGGGGCTTGGAGAAAGGGAAGAGGAAGGATTCTCTGCTCCAGGTCTTTTATATGTTACAAAATAAGAAGTTTTAAAAGGTGTGTGTTGATGGGTGGGGGGGAGGTAGCAAAAGAAGTCAAGGGTAGAATGAGGCCAGAGGCAACCTTAGCAAGAGGCTAACAGAAATTTCCTTCTGTCATCATGTGAAAAAGGGGATTTATAACATTTTAAAGAATCCTGCCCTGGAAGATAGTCTTCTGCCCTAGGAACTGAACACTGGTTTAGAAGTTCATCAACAGACCTCGCTGAAGGGTTCATTGTCATTGCCAATCTGGCAGAACTGAAATGGTCTGTTAGCTGCATGTTGGCTTTCAACAATAGTAACAATGCTTAGATTGGTGTTAAGTTTCAGGAACAAAAGAGGAAAAGAAATGTAAACTTTTGTCCAGTACTATGTTTAGAAATGGAGATCTGGAAGCCCCAAAGGAAAGCTTTATGTAACAGAGTCAAGGTGTTGGGGGTCTAACCCTACATTCATCTAGGTGGGAGGGGCAGGAGCTGAGGTCTTTGTCCAGTATGCTCTGGGGGCTATCACCAGATATAATATTCAACCAAAGGTAATAAATCAAAGTTAAGTTCCCCCCTGGATTATTAGGTGAGTATTTAGATTAAATGCTATAGAGACAAAAGATGTGTCTATGTGGTCTTATGCATTTTAAAACTGTCACCCCTTAAAGTGAATGTGACCACTGAATGTATTTCAATTCTGACCATAACTTTGGAAACCTACAGAGTAAAAAGATAAACTCTGACAGTAAATTCAGATTTAATATCATGGAAAGAAGTACTTCAACATCCCAATTTTTAAATTTTGTTTAGAGAGCTGTATGGGTGGCTGGCTATATAATAACTATAACCCAGGTGTATGTCAATTTAACAGTGACTTAGGAATAGAATTGCATTTAAATTTTTAAAAGAGCCACAGCAGTTCATTTAATGTACAGCCTTAAAGGTGTTGTGGACAAACACTTAAAAACTTAATATGCTCAGAGATCCAGGCGGCACCACATGTTAGTATTCACGGTAACCTCTTTGAACACATCTCTTAAATACAGAGAAAAGAAATGGACTGTCTTCCACATCTGGGCAACTACTAATTCATTTTAATTTTGTTTATAAACTGAACTTCCTTCTTGCACAGAGGGAAAAAAAAGCCTCCTATCTGTACAAGTCATTAAAAGAAATCCTTTTCAATCAAACCGATGATTTAACTTAAAAAACCCTACCCCACGGGCAGCTGGGATCCCTGGAGCGCTGGGTCCCCGCCCAGATGGGTGGGATCACCGCTCATCTTTCAGCCCATCCGAGCATCTTGCAGGTTTAGGGTCTGTCAGGCCTGGCATTCCTTCGCTCTTCTTATCACTCTCTACCCCTTCAAAAGGCAATTGATTAGTTTCAGCTTTTCCAAACCGAGATCCGATACGTTTCTCTGGATCAAACGTCTCTGAGAAGCCAAGAGGGAAAGTGGGGGATGGGGAAAGCGAAGAAGGAAAAGTAGGAGGGAGAAATTTGCCCTTCATTCCCACCCTCAGCACCCAAGGCACCTAGGGGACCGGGTTGCTGGGCAAGAGATGAGATTGTGACTTCTCCTGAAAGAGGCATTTAACAATTTAAGATGTGTCTTCCTTTTTCGGAAGCAAATATGTAAAGGAGAAAATGGCTAACTAGAAAAGGAGGTTGGTGATTTATGCCTGGATTTCCCTCTGAGTTTTTGCCTCCCTCGTATTTACAGGCGTGGTCCCATTTGCAAGTTGTACATCTGTTCTCTTCACGTGACTTTTCATAAAAGCTCTAACATTTGGGCAAGATAAACTTCCTTCAGGTACCTGCTTAACTTTTACACTTGTCACATTCACGTCACCCCCGGCGCGTCCTATTCCCCCTCCCGCCTGCCGCAGTGGCTGGGTCTGGGAATCCCTTTGTCCCACAACCCCGTGGTCTGGCTTTCCGCCCCAGGTGACCCCACCTCGCCCCCCTCCCAGAGCCAACCTCTGCCAGGGCCTGTTTCTTTGGCAGATCCACATCCTTACGTCTCCCGCCTCTGGCTCCACTCTGCAAGTCAAGGAGGGCACCATGTTGAATCCAAGGAGAAAAGTCGTATTTTGTTCGATTCCGGCTTCAGACCAAAAACAAAACAACAAAACAATACGACTACCTAATAAGCTACACTCAGACTTGCACTTAGATCCAACAGCCGCGTACACATCTCTATGTTCCTCAGTGAAATGAGAAAAGGGAGCGGCTCGTGTCGACGGTTGTCTTTTCGCGGAGCATTCGCTGTATCTACTCGATGTTTAAACTGCATGTTTTACAGAAATCTAATTTCACTCGCTTGCCATCTCCCCTCCCCCAAGAAGGCTGCCTTCTGGGATGAACTTTTTTTTCTTTTCCTAATCTGGAATTTTGTTCCACTGGCTTCAGCCTGCATCGCACGCTGAAGATACATCCACAAACTTGGGAGGGGGAACAAAAAAACAGAAGGAAAAGAAAATAGTCCACGTAAACAAGCGAGACGGCCGTTCGAGGCCTTCGCTGTAGCAAACCCCAAACGATCTCATTGCAGGGCGCCCACGAAATCCCAGCTGTAATTGAGTGTTTTCTTTTGAGGTTTTCTGACCATGTGCTTTTTACCATGGTTACCATGACTCTGATAGGAGAAGCGGGATATTCAGCCTTTCCCCGAGGCTTATCTCCTTGGCCCTTATAAAGGAGACTATAAAAGGGGGAAATTTTGTGCCAGTGATTTTAACCTGCCCCACCTTCCAGTGACCTGCCACATGCTCCTTCTTACTTTATAGACATCTGGGAATTCCATACATGCCTTAAACTCCAATTACACACCTTCTTCAAAGGACACGTGCTTTGATTTGCTGAGAACATTAAGTGGGCTCACGTTCTGGGGCCTTGGGACAAAAGCGAACGGAAAATGTATCCCGAGGCCTATTTATTGGGTCTGTCCTTTGCTGTTCAGTTAGTAAGGATAATTAATCAATCTTTTTGCATTTTCAAGAGCTGGGTTTCGAGGTTTCAGGGAAATAGTGGGGTTGCCGGCTTTGAGAAATCACGAGGAAACCGATTCCTCCTTCCACTTTCGCTGGTGCTGGGGGTGGGGCAAGCTTTACGACACACAGGCAGAAAATTCTGGAAAAGTGGCCCCCAGGGATCCCCCTCCCGACCCCCGTGTGTCGCTAATGCGGGCCTGTCTCTGGAAATTTGAGGTTGGGCCTTTGCCTGAATCTGTTGCTGCTGCTCTCCTCCCCAGTGCTGACACTTGGAGCCGCCGCCTTTGCGCTGTGGCCAGACGCGGGGCCCCGGGCGCTGCACGCAGGCCGAGGAGGGCACAGACACTGTCGCTGTCCCCACGGTGCGCGCCTGGCCGCCACCCACGCAGGGGAGTCTGGGCCCGCATCCCCTCCCGTGCCCGCCGCAGGTGAGAGTCCCGCTACCCACCGAGTTCTGTTTGGGTTTCCGTGGCGTTTGTTCCCCGCAGGTTTGTATGTTTTTCTTCAAATTACAGATGCAGGGAAAACCGCCTGACATCATGAGAGCGGGACAAACGCTCACTTTGAAGGATTCCTGGGCAGGACTTCAAGTGAAATCATATGCCTGAGAAGAACTTGATACCGGTCTAGAGAAAATAACCAGTTCCGAGTTTGCCAAACCGTGGAATGTGCAAAATGCTCGACTTTTTTGCAAGAGGCCAAGTGTCCCTTAAAAAGCTCCATTATGAATAGATGAGTCTGAGGACCGAAGGAGCAAGAAGCTGTGCCGTTGGTGGGTGTGGGAAAAAAGGACACACGTTGTGTGAGTCTCTGCTATTTGACGTTAGTTTATAATATGTTACACTTTGGGAAGGGTACCTGCAGCTGTGCATGAATTATCATCCGTGCGTGTGCTTAGCAAGTGTGTGCATGAAGGGGAAATGTGTGTATATGGTAACGAAAGCTTGCTCCTTATGACTGAAGGCTATCAATCCAAAGACATTAAGAGCAAGATAAAAAAGTTATGTGCACAGTAAAGGAAACATTCTTACTCAGTTGTTTAGATTACACCCCAGACAATTTAATACAACACTTTCCCTCCAGTGATACATTCTGGCTAAAGGATTCAGACTCCCAGGTCTAGCCACCACATTAAAGTCCTACTTAAAAAAAAAAAAATAAAATAAAAATTATAAATTCCCACTTCTGAAACAGGTTAATCAAAGGATCCTTTACATAAGAATAGCGAAAATGAAACAGAATACAATGTAATGTGAAATCATGGTAGATAAAAAACACAGGTGGCTTTATTTCTATTCTACAAAATTAGCATTGTCTTATGTATTGGGATGGGGGAGTTAAGAATTCAGAAATAGTCTGTAACATGAAAACTGTTTTCTAATAGTTGATTTTCCGCCGCGAATCCTTCTCAAAGTAAAACTACTCATTACCTTTCTTTCATTCATTTATCTGAAAATCTAGGGGAAAATATTACCTTCAGCTTAGTGTTTAGTATTACTCAATATAATGTGGCATTTGCTTTTCTCCAGTGTTTTTTCTTATGAGAAAAGTGGAGAGAAAACACCAAAAAAAAAAAAAAAAAAGGCGAATGGAAGACTACCTTATTTTTAAAAAAACTTCTAGTTTTTATATTATCAGAGTTAAGATAGAGATTACCTCCTCAGCAATGACGGTCAGCTCCATCCTGATGTACGTCAAGAAATCTGAAACATCAAATAGTCAAACCAAGCTAGTGAACAAGGAGATTCCTCCATGGACAATTTAGAAAATGGAGGTGGTTAGATGAATCATACACAAAAAAGAGAATTACCATCTTAAAGCTCTCCCTCATCCTTCTAGGGCTCCCCCCTTACATTTATGCTGTACACACACGCATACTCCACAAATACACCCACACATAATCACTTCCCCACCTTGTTATTTGGTAAAGGACTAACAAAATCCACAAATTAATTCCTCAAGCCTTCGCTAATCTTTTAACATAAGTAAATGTTACAGGCTTATCATAAATGTGGTTTAAAATAATCACAGTAATAAATTTACAATATTGCTAAGTCAGCATTCTGTCACGATGTGTGGAGAGGGAAACAAAAACCTTCCGGCAATATAATAACCTCGACCTGAGCTGAGCAAACACAATATGTTTGCATTCATAATTTGCCACAGTTATTGTCTGAATTAGGCAGCAAAATTATTTTCCAGTTTGAAAGTGTTCCTATTTACACTTGAATGCAGAAAATTGGATGTAAAAGTTGAGAACTAGGTGACACAAACTCACTATTTCTGATACTAATTGTAAAAGCCAGTATTTTCTTGTCCCAGAAATAACCAGAATGAAAAAAAAAAAATCAAGCACCATTTGCCCCAGTTGTTTTAATTGTCTTGATCAGATTTCGTATATATATAACTAGCCAGGGAAAAATTCCCTGTAATTTTGGATAAAATAGATTTGCTAATGAACTGACTAGGAAATGAATAGTTATAGCATTTAAAACTGTAAATGTTCCAATAGTCACGGAGGATACTGAAAGCTCAGATTCTTTGTTAATTGTATTTTACTTCATAGTTGTATGTTCATTATATATAAAAAGGGAGCATGTTTCCCAAATGAATGTCAAAATGGGAATATATTCTTAACTTTGGCTTTCTTTTTCATCAAACATAACATTAAAGTCATTTTCATTCATGAAAGAAGAGTTAGGCAAATTAGTTTACAAATGGAATTCTCTTTCCTGCTGAATTAAACTATTATTTTCTATGCATCTGTATTCATTTATGTGTGTATATAATTTTAATCACACTATACATCCTTTCACTGAAATGAACCTATTTAAAAATCCTGACAAGAAGTGAAGGGCATGACAAAAACACACAGAAAATAATAATGGCTTCATACTATTTATTTGTATTTAAACTGTTTTACAGTTGCCTTTTCAAAATATGAGGTGAATAACAAATTTATGTTTTTGTTGTTTGAGGACCTGATAAGAGATGAAGGGGAGATGCTTCTGAGCCCACTGAACACCAAACTGGAATAATAATAAAGCTGTCTTTCTAAATAACATGCCTGTACCTGTCAGTAGCTAGTTTATTTGAGTTTTTCACTGCTTTGTTTATATTAGTACCCCCTCCCTCCTGGATGCCTCCAGAGTTAAACAAGCAGGTATTTACCTCCAACTTAATCCTGAGCTTTAAAAATATAGACCAAACTCTAAGGTTCTTAAAATTTTCCATCATATTTATTTATTGCAGAAAAATAATATACAAAGATATTTACAAAACAATCATAAAAATATGAATGCATTTAGACACCGGATCTATTTGCATTTTACCGTGGGTCATCAATAAATAAATAGAATGTTGTTTTTTGTATTTTAAGTTTTTTTTCCCTCAGAGGAAGAACGAAAAACAAAAAGGAATAAACTGACTGTGATTTTGCAAGTCAGTTTGATCCCAGTATTTTTATTTCTAAAGGTGTTCTCAATGTTCCTCTGATTGTTACCATTTTAAAATGGAGAAAAGTCCATAATGATGCCTTTCCTTTCAGTGGCTGATTGGCACGACCTCTTGAGAATGCATGCATGAAAAAATAAAAATAAAAATAACATTCTTCGTCAAAAAAAAAAAAAAAAGGAACACAAACAACGGTTCAGACTTCTATCAGAATGTGGAGGTGTGAGGATGGTGCCGCTGCCCGTCTGGGAATCACTGTCCACGGGCCTGTCTCGCTTTCTCTTTTAAAAGTGCGCCCCACGCCCTGTTTCTTTGGATTTGGGTTCTGCTTTGTAATTTCCAAGAAAATCTTTGGTATATGTATATTTATTTTTAGTTATCCAGCTCCAGAGTCTCTAGACTGTCCATTTTCTCCTTCTCTGGAAACAATGACATCTGCAAAAACCCAAAAGGGGGTAAAGTTGGTTATTGTTTAGGTCTCAGTGGCTGTTTTCTAAGACTAGTGAGCGCTGTTCTTATCACCACCACCGAGAAATTACGCTGAACAACCTGGAAGGATTTCAGCCCAAGGGCAAGAGGAAGTGGGTGGGCGGAAAGTAGGAGGAGGTGGAATTTGGAGACGTTGGTTCTGAGGAGAATGAAAACTTGAAAGCCAAGAGAAAGGGAGGAGCTGGCCAGACTGTCTTTACCCGTGACCCCTGACTCTCAGCCTTCCCTCCTTGTCACGCACACTCACGCACATGCACACCCCTCACAAGGGCGCAGCCCTCTCTCCCCGGCCGGACCGGACTGCCTCCAGGGACGCTCCGGGGAGGAGGTGGCGGTGTGAGGTTGCGGGGAAAGCTGGGACGGGAGGAAGGCGAGGTGGGCAGGGACCGGCGGCCTGGCCGTCAGTCCTTCTGCCACCTGAGCGGCGCCGGTCCTTACCTAGGTCTCCGGCCCTGCCGAGGGGGTGGGGGAGCTCCGCCTGCTAGTGGGACGCGGACATGGACCAGGCCCCCTCCATCCTCCAGACCGAGAAGGCGTAGCTGAGCCGCTCGTGGGCCACATAGCTGCAGCTTGCCATCTTGGAGTCCAGCTCGTCGCTCTGCAGGACCTGGTAGAGGAAGTCGATGTACCTGGCCGCCAGCTTGAGGGTCTGGATCTTGCTCAGCTTGTCCGAGGGCAGCGTGGGGATGATCTTCCGCAGCGCGGCGAACGCCTCGTTCAGCGACTGCGTGCGCTGGCGCTCCCGCACGTTGGCCATGACCCGCTGCGTCTGCAGCTCCTCGTAGGACTGCGGGCTCCCGCCGCCGCTGCTGCTGCCTCCGCCGCCCGCGCCGACGCCAACGCCGCCGCCGCCCGCAGACTTCTTGCCGCGCTTACCCTGCGCCGGGCTGCCCGGCTCGTCGCCGCCCGCGACGCCCCCGCCCGCGGCCCCGCCGGGCCCCGGGCCGCCGCCGCCGCCCGCGCTGCGCCGGCTGCTCCGCCGCTTGCGCCCCCCGCGCTTGACGCTCGGGGGCTGCTGCCGGTCCGGCTCCTCCTCGCTGTTGCTCAGGCTGTCGTCGGCCGGCGAGACTGGAGAGCTGGACGCGTCCTGCATCATCTCTCGGGCGGCGACGGGCGGCCCCGCAGGGCCCGGGGCAGAGCGCGGCGGCCCGGGGCAAGAGGAGCAGGAGAGCGGGGCGCCTCAGCCCGCCAGCGTCCCCCCCGCGCGCGGCGCCGGCCCGGGCGGTGCGGCCCGCCGAGGAGCGAGCGGGAGGAGGGACGGGGAGGAGGATCTCAGCGGGGCGGGCGCGCGGGGGGAGGCGGGGAGGGAGGCGCGAGGGGGAGGGGACGGTGCGGATGGCCCCGAGGTCCAAAAAGAAGTCGCCCCGCGGCCGCGCGCGCAGCCCCCGCTCGGCCTCCCGGAGACGCGGCCGGTGCCGGCGAGCCCGCGAGGGGTCTGGGAGTTGGACGAAAGCGGCGGACTCGGAGGCTCTTATACCCCCGCGCGGGCGGAAAGTCTGGGGGCAGCGGTGTCATTGGCCTGACGTGGGGAGGAGGGACTTTTCGAAGTTTTATAGGAAAGTTTCCGCTTTCCAGCCCCCCACCCCCCACTTCTCCGTCCCCACCCCCCTGCCTCGGGGTCTAACAATTCGTCCTCCCAAACCATTCAAAACCGACCTGGCCCCGGAGGCCGGCCCCTCTGCCCGCCTCTTCGCCGCCCTCCCCCGCCCCCTCCCATCCTCTCCCCTCCCCGCCGCCCTCCGCCCGCGGGCGCGGGGCGATTTCCTCTCGCGCCGGAGCGCGCGCGGGCCGCGCCCCCGCACCCGAGCGCAGCCCCGGGAAGCGGTCGGAGGGCACCGTCGCGGCCGCGGGGCATGTCCCTCCCGGAGCGGCTGTGACAGCAGCGACGGCAACAGCTTCTACGCAGTGGGTGATGTCTCATTTCGCCCCAAGTACCCTTCTAGGTCCATGGGGCCCGGTTGGGGATTGCTGGGGCTGGGAGGAAAAAGACAAGAAAAGTGGCCACCGCGGAGCCCACCCAAGGGTCAGGTAGAGTGGCTCCTGAATTCCCAAGGGCCCAACCGCCGAGGCTGGCTCTGAGGTCGTGGGCGTTTCCGAAGACGTGGCCGCGCCGCGGGACTGAAGAGTTGCTCCCCGGCCTGCTCTCTCACCCCCTCCCCGGGAAGCATCTGGCCGCCTTCTTCCCTCTACCGTGAGCCAAACTAAAGGTTTCCAGCACCCAAATAGGCTACACCTCTGAAGGTGCTAGAAAGAGGCAGAAGTTCATTCCCCCGCGGAAGGCAGTCCTGTCCTTGGAGAAGGCAACAGGGCCGGAGGAGGGTAGAGTGGGGTCCTCGCCAAGGCCCTGATCGCCTGAAATGCTAGCCCCAGGTTGAAGACCCTGTGGCCATCGCGTTCCCACCCCACTCCGAAATGAGTCCCTGCGTGGTGACCTCTAAAGGTCGGCTCGTAGGGGAGTGAGATGGGGTTCCACATTGCGCCCGCTGTGAGAACCCCCTCCCCCACTCCCATCCTAGGAGATAGAGTGGGCTAGTATGCTTCGTGCGCCCCAAAGGCATTCCAATTACTTGAACACTTTTACATTTTAAGCATTACTATCCAATAAGTTTAAACGAAGAACCCCTCAAAAGAGAGTGTTAATGCAGATCTGGCAGACGGGAAGCAACAGAAGTTGGTGAGCCGGTGAGAAGGGAAGGGAAGGGAAGCCGCCGTGGAAGAGAAGCCCATCTTTGCAATGCTAGACTTTTTCTTTTTCTTTTTTGGGAACGATTTAGGATAGAATAACGGTTTCATGTTCATGCCTTACGTTGCAAAGCCAGCTGGAGGTTAAAAGCAGTAGTCAGGAGAGGTGGGGGTGTCAGATTGGAGGGACGCGGGAGCTGTGTTCCCTGTGTTCGGGTCCTCTGCGCCGGCCGAAGTCAGTACACCCCTCTCAGTCGGATCTTGGAAAACTCAGCGATGCGCCCCTTTCATAGCCAGAGAGAGGGTCGTGGCCGCGGGTGTCTGGAGGAGGAGGCGGGAGTCCAGGGCGACGCGCGGGCGAGCCACGTGGCTGTGCCCCGCTGAGGATCTCACAGCTTCGGTCCGGGGAAGCCCCGGGGTCTGGCGAGGTTAGGGCCGGCTGAAGGGATCAATCTGGGGAAAGTGAGGGCAAGAGGCATCCCTCCCGTGGGGGGACGAAGGGCGACTCACAGGATTTGTCTAGCGCAGTTTTTACGAATATTCGGAAACAATGACCACAGCGTGCCAACTGGTCTGCTTCGTGAGTCGCTGCCATATGTTAAAATTTAAGCCCGTCTGAAAATCAAATTGTACTTGACCTCCACTTAAAAGTACGCAGGCAGATCGCTTTAAAACAGAGCACTCTGATGAGTCACCCTTGTGTTCGCATCTTCTGCTTGTAGGACTTTATCTCTTGGAAGCAGTTAGAGAATAAGGCGGAAAATCTGCCTCACTCTCTACCTAGTATTCTCTCTTGGAAATCTGAATTGCAGAGTATTCCGCAATTCTTATTTGAACATGGCTGCAGAATTCTTGAAAATGTTGCACCTTTACTTATCTCGTTTTTTAAAAAACACCAATCGCCAATCTTAATTTTTTTTGTTTTTGTTTTCTCTTTAGTCGAATTCTCAAAAATAAGGAGATCGAATAATTGGACTCTTTCCTTTGTGGCTATGGGTAAGCAAGACAGGAAAGTGTGGGCAAAGTGTAAAGGAAACCTTACCTGACCAAGGGGAATAGGGGTTGGGGGAGGGAGATGGAAATGGGGGCGGAGAAACTGGAGGAGAAACCGAGTCCCTGACAGCGCAGCAGCCAGGGATCACTGGCCAGCTCGACTTGCTAAGTCATCAATCTCCACGATGAGTACTTAAACAAGTGAGCCCAGCCCTTCTCCCGCACTCAACTTCTAGGGGATGAAGAATTCCTGGCCATTCAGTACAGGGATCCCCAGGACTGTCGCTGTGAGTGACAGAATATCTAGAAGAGGGTTTAAAATGAATGACATAACCAGAGCAATCCTGGCACAGAATCTTTCTGACAAAGGCGCAATGAATGACTGTAGATCTGAGAAGAAATTTCCCTTACCTCTTGGAAGGAGCAGAGGCTGAGGTTGAGAGGCTTTCTGAGTGCTCAAATGTTAATTTTTGAGCAGAAGGTTGTAGCTTGACAAATGAATTATCTCTCAAGATGTCTGGGGTCTGATACTCCCTATTTTGCAAACTACAGTGTTTCCTGGCTGGATTGTCCCACTCTGCTCATCTATCGTTGTATCCTATCTAATATTTTATGGAACAGTTTTCTCATCCACTCTTGCTGGGTCAGGAATGAGTCAGGGTCCTTTTCGATGTGCAGAATAGCCATGTTGTATATACAACAATAATGATAACTTTCAAAATATTCAGTTTAACATATGAAAGCTTAGTTCTCAAAGCCTAATTGCGGGGTCTTAAAAACAGTCTTAGAAAATTTCTCTTTGGGGCTGAACTCAGCCTGACTTGAAAGACATCAGTAGAGGACTTCCTTCTTTGGGAATACTGGATTAATTGGAATTAAATCATTTCATCTACTTATAAAATAAATTTTCTGAAAAAAATTTAACTGAAAACGAAGAAGTTTTTCTTCTTTACTAGATGGTTCAAAATGAGCTTTGTTTTTAAACTGTAAACTTGGCATGTTTGCAGTCCTTCCTGAGGAATGTGTGCTGTGTTAAAAATTGAAAAAAATATACAAGTAAGAGTTAGGGATCGCATACTGAGCATCTACAATAAGTATGCACATATCTGTATCTTTACAGTTGAATATGGACTGGCATTCTCTTAGCAAGTCATTTACAGATGCTTTCAGAGAAGAAAAAGAAACACCCACACATTATGGAAATGTTCTCAAGCTGGTAAATTTTGGAGTTGGGGCTTGCACAGAAGGTGAGTACTTGAGTCTATGTCTACTTTTTCTGTCTTTGGATGACCTACCACCTGTTTGTTGGCTTAGAGTTCTGTGAAATAATTTCTCTGGGTTGTGTGAATGAAGCACAGGATCATTCACACAGAAGGGGGCGCAAATTGGAAAAGGCTGCAATGCAGTGGATCTTGGTCGAGATTGCGCGTCTCAGATTAAATCTTGGTTTGAACATTCTACAGGAATTTAAATGAGAGAATTTTTTCGAAGTGGAATATAAAGTTTGTGTCAGCGCAAGTGACTTTGGTAACTGTAAAAGCAGATTCCTTCTCAGTGACACAGGTAGACTTGATGATGTTTGAACACCTCCCGCTAAATAAGAGGGTATTCTCTTTTGATGATAGGTTAATTCGCGAATTTAACTTTTAACCTTTCTCTTTCTGAATTTCTTTCAGAGTGACAAATTAGTTATAAGGAATGAAAATTTGAAGCTTTTAATCTAGAAATAAAACGAAAAAGTATAAAGCACAAGAAATTGAGTTGCTAGGTACACCTCAAGTGAACAAATAAAATTTTCAAATAAATATTAATTTTTTAAATATCTGGCATTCTGCACTCAAAATGAGGATGAAATAAAAAGACATAACTCGATAAACGTGTAGAGAGAGAAGAATTGGAGTGTAGAAAAGTATGGAATTTTGAAGAGCCGTTTTTCCCCACTTTATTAGTTTATTGAATGTGCAGGCTCGAGTGCGTTTCCCATCTTTGCTACCAAAGACTTTATTTCACTCTTATTTCCAAGAATTGCTGCATTAATTGAAGAAATAATGTGAAAAATTTATAATTATTCACAGAGGTTTTTATTATGGCTACAATTTTCCTATATAGTAAGCATTTTGCTTGCTTTTTAATCATCTGATAATCGATTTAAGTATAAATTAAATTATTTACATTCCTTGTTTGTCCAGCAAAAGTTCCCCTTCTAATTACTCACAGCTTTCACCTCTCTTTACTTCAAAGGATTTCCTTTTTTTACAAATGGCTTTTCCTGAAGCCTTAAATCCTATATCTATTGTTTAGATTGATTCATTCTGCAGAAAACATGTTGTTTTTGCCAGTGACCACAAGAGGACACAATTTCCCAGAGAACTTTGTTTAAAAAGAAGCTTAAGGAAGACGAAAGCTCACAAAATCGCAAAAATACTACACAGTCAATAAATATCATTTTGGAGATGTCTAGTTGATTTATGTCACTTTTATTAATTTTTAAAAACAAACATGCGTTGGCATTCAAGCTTTAGACTTTTTGGGAAAATTAATATCTTTTTATTGTAGAACATAAAAGGAAACTATACATTTATAAGCATATGCTAAAATATTACCATTTTAAGGAAAACTTTTTTTACATGAAGACTTTTTTTACAAAACAGCATTTTGTACAAAGGGAAAATGATTATTTTACATTAGCAGAATTTAGTACAAAATTCACACTGACCAGGGATTTTATTTTCTTAATTTTAGAGCCATGTTTTGCAATAAAAAGAGGTTTGTTTGTTTGTTTTTTTTTTAAATATATGACAATTCCAAAATGCCTTTGAAAGTTTAAATTTTTAGTTTGGGCATTTGGGATATCTTTACATTAAAAAATTACATGGAGATTATCTTTTAAAATTTGTCAGTTCCAATGAATACAGGTGAAGACTGAATATTATTTTCAAAGATAGAAAAATAGGATATTTTAAGTATATTGACTTCCCCAAAGTTATTACACACAATCTGTGATTTAATTTAAAATCACCTTCCTCTTTCCTAATACTTTCTCTCAAAAAGGTTTCAGGAAATCTGATTGCTTTGTAAATTAAAGTAAATTAAAATGAATTACGTCTTGATATTTTTTCTGGAAGAATTTTATAGTTCTGGTGGAGGTCCATGGCGACCAGGCCAGGGAATTTCTGTTTCTGTCAGAATTCAATGCCTTTTCTTTGCATTTGTGTCATCTTGCAGATATATTTGTAATCACATTCTCTGAGAGCCTGCTGGAGGGACTGAGCAGTGGACCAAAAGATGTGGAGAAAGAAGATAAAAAGATGAGAGAGAGGACAGTAAAAATAAGGAGGAGATGACAAGAGACAGAGCAGAATGTGGAGAGATTGTTGAACAAGTAAGCAAACAGGAGAATGAGGCTTGATTTGTAGGGAGGGAAAGGGCTTAAATGACAAGGGAAGGAAAAAAAAAAGATGTACTTATTGGAAAATAGAAAAGCACCAGGATTATTTGATCAGTTTCTGCTCAAAAAGACTGTTGTAAGTAGCTGCCTGTCCCTGGTTAAGGCATTTAGTTTTAAAAATTCCTGTTGCTATCAGCAAAGCCATAAAAAAAAGAGTAAGTAACAGGGTGGAGGGCCATGAAACTTTTAATTAATGTTGATATGCATTTAATAGGCATACTGTATCTAGAATTAGAGCAAAGATGGTAATATGTCATCGTTTCTGGATCTCAAGATGGTGAAGGGGAAGACATCTAGGGAAATACACCATTACTCTTTGAAAACTGCGGTGGACCGTGATAGGATTTCTGAAATCTTATGTGGTTGCTAAGACTCCTGGCTCATTAGTTATTTTCCATTTGACCTTCAAAATGGAGGTCAAACGGGGGCTTTTTCTCTGTGGTTAGTCAGGTTCAGTGGCTCTGCCCTCTCCACCTCAGATTCCTCAGGGAAAGACATAGTTGTAAGTGATGAGTCCTATTCCCACTCACCCCTGCTAAAGACCTTGAGATTTTGTAAGGTTCTGCTTTGGTTTTGCCTAATGGTGCATGCAGGAGACCTGAATCCAGGTTTTGGTTATCACTAATTAATTGCCAATAACTAATTTGTTGATTCTTTTGTAATTTAACAAAAATGCTCAAAAGTCTTTAATTGGGTTCTCTGAGTAAGAAGATTTAGTCTCTGACATCAAGGATGTCACAGTGTAATGAGAAATAAAACATGAAAAC
Source organism: Cynopterus sphinx (assembly GCA_030015415.1). Classification (NCBI taxonomy): domain Eukaryota; kingdom Metazoa; phylum Chordata; class Mammalia; order Chiroptera; family Pteropodidae; genus Cynopterus; species Cynopterus sphinx. The sequence goes on along the minus strand of CM057391.1, from coordinate 15,624,139 downwards.
AGTTTTGTAATGTGGAGAGCCAATTGCTGTGATAGATTTTATCACAAAGTGCCAAGGAAGGGCACTGGACCTGGTCCAGGTGACAGGATACCTTTACCTATTTGGAAATTTCCTCCCTGCCATGTTAGCTTCCAGAACACTTCCAAGAAGCCTGTCTCAGAGAGAAACATGGAAAGGCCTGCAGGCCAAATTAAGATGCACATGCCATATGGTTTATTGGGTCAAGTTGAAACATGCAGTAGAAAAGGGAAATATGTGGAGTAAGTTAGGTTAATATATTAGGATAGGCTGCAAACAGGCAGGAAGGACTATGCTACCCAGATTCTGGGATACACCGGTACACAAAGTTCTGCCTCTCCCTCCCTCTCTCCCTCCCTCTTTATCTCTTCTTTTCTCTTTCCCTTGTTCTTCTTCCCTTTCTCTCATTTCCTTCCCTCTCTCTCCTACCCTCTCCCTCCCTCTCTCCCTCCCTTCCTCCTTCCTTCTCCATTAGCCTTCCTTTTTGATAGTGTGGTTAAGAGTGAGTGATGATGGACGGTGACTGGAGCTAAAAAGCAGTTACTCTCTTAGGCACTGGGCAACTACTCTTGTCCACGTCTGGGTTTGACACTTATCCTCCTGAGCAGCTATGTATTCTGTCTTTCTGTCCTGACCAGAGGAGACATGGGCCAGATTGGATGTCACCAATATAAAGCCTATCTAAGATCTCATGAATATGAGTGCTTCATGACTATGGGGTTCCCAGAGAGCTTCATGATTATTTGATGCTCTCTGTTCCTTCCAACTTACTTTACTGATATCTAAGATGTCTCTGGTTACTTATTTCTATACTCAATGTCACCTTTCCTCCTTGTACTTTAGGAAAACTACATGTTACTTCAGCTTTAGCCTTGAAAGATGAACAGGGGTTAACCAGAAAAGAAGTAGAAAGGGTAGGAGGGAAGAAAGACATTGGGAGTGGCATGGGCAAGGGCATGGAGACATGAGGATACATGGCCTTTTCAAAGACCTGTAAGGTGTTTTGGATGGCTGGAGGTAGAATGGGTCAGGGAGCAGCCAGAAATGATACCAAGTCCATACCACAGTAACTTGGTGTGCTTTGCTGAGGAATTTGTGTTTTATTCTAATTGCAATCAGAAAACTGATGAATGTTAAGTAGGGAAAATACATGACCAGATTTATATTTTAGAAATATCAGTCTATGGACAAGCAGTGGAAGGAATAAATTAGACAGTCATGTGATTAAGTTCAGGAAGTTTTGCATCAATCCACAGTATACCTAATGTACTACATGAATTGACTTATGAGAACTTACACTATTGCAGTAGATGTGGGGATGTGGAAAGGATAATATAAAGTTGAGAGAAAATGACTGGATTTAGGGAGATTTGGGGGCATCAGTTCCTAATCTGTAAAAGGAAGTAAGTGGATAGATAATTGAAAAGAGTTGAAAAATGTGTAAACTTAAAAGGATTTTAGAAATTATCCGGTCTGACTAGTCACTTTTATAGATGAAAAAATTTTCTCTATGACTGCTTATGACTCTAAGATTTGTCAATATCTGGAACCTAAAAGCATTTTCCTAAAGTGATGAGAATGAGTTTCCTTCTAATTCTGGAAACCGTGTGTGGCCAACTGTGGGCCTAAACTTTTATGCCAAAAATGAATAAAATAGGCAGTGAAGTGGTTTGAAGGGGCTCCCTCCAAAAACCACCTTATACTTCCCATAGTCATGCCTTAAATCTGTCACTGTTAACTCATTAATTTGGGGCCTGGCATTGTCTCTGGCCTCCTTTTTGAGATGGCAAAGTCCCCAAGGTGAGGTAACACATTAGGTCATTAACACCTTTGAGTGAATTAGATTGTGTGATGTTTTTCTCAAGACAGGAGGGGCTTAGGGAAGCTGAAGGACACTGGAATACATTGGAGAGACCAGACTGAAAGGCCGGGAGAATTGTGAAGCAAGGAATGGCTGTTGTACTAGGGCCGTTACAGTTTTCCAAGTAGGGGCCTTGGCCTGACATTCTAGGCCTGTTACAGCCTTCTGTCCCTGTTATTCAGTGTGGCAGAAGCTGTCCAGTTCTGCCTTTGGGATTCAATTCCAATAGAGCACAATGAAATAATGGGGAAGCAAGAGCCAACTGGCCTTGTTTCATCATCTCCATTTCTGTCAAGGTCCTAGAACCTTGATACATGTCCATCACATAAGGGATATCCTCTTTCATTCTTAGATGTGAGTTAAGAGCAAACAGTAATTCACAATCTCTTTTTTTTAACTATAATTGGTCTGTTTATGTAGTTAGGTCCAAGAATAGAAATATTTCTGAGGAATACGAAGTATATGTGACTGAGAAAACAAAAAATATCCTCGAATGATCATAAGCAACCTTAATGCAATTTTAATTTACAGCCAAGTTTTTGGACTGGGGAGAAACATTGTTAAAAATACCCTAAAGAGAAATACAAAGATACTAATTCTGAAGCGTATCAGTGGGCTTGGAATATCTGAAGAGCAGATATTACAAATAAATTATATTTAATTTATTTTTTAGCTATGCCATTCTCTAAAATAGACTATAGTCTGATATAACTTAGGAAAAGTAAACTCTGCGTCCAGAAAGTAACATGTATTCATTATTTTCATTATACTGATTCTTAAATGAAAGTTGAGCATCCAGATATTTTACAAATACATTAAAATATTTTACAATACTTTGTTTAACATATACTTTAAATTAGAATTTCATGGCAAACTTTGGTAAGGAAGAGTGACTATCAGATTTTATATGAGACTACATTGAATAGAAGCAGCAATCACAAGTGTGCTTCAGTTACTGTCATTTCCTTGAATTAATAGGTATGGAAGAGAGTTGTATTATTGGGGTAATTCCATAGAATGAAAGCAGAATAAGAATAGATATCTAGGTAATTTTCCTAGTTTAAGTTAGATGATCATTTTACTTTATTATGAACTTTTTGAAACATTATAATTGCAGAACTAGAGAAACTGCTTATAAAAAAATCACTTCAGTAAAGTCATTGACTACTCAAGCTGGAATAAGTTTTAGAAGTCCAGAGCACGTCTTCCTTTTTTGGTAAGACAGAGTGGCCGTAGAGAACAGTGCATTGGATGACAGCTTAGATTCTGGAGCCAGGTAGTGGAGGTTCAAATATGGCTTAACTTCTCACTACATGTGTGACCTTGGGTATATTGCTCATCCCTCCATGCTTCCTGTGAAAGGGAAGGAATAAAACACCTCAGATGATGAAATAAAGTCATAAGTTCTAACCACTTTAAATGGTACCTGGCATTTGATACTGGTTTGATGTCATTTTAAATGAAGACCAAGTTATGCATTACGTTGTAGACTGAAATGAAGTAGTTACACTCAATTCTAAATGCAAAAGGAAGGGTTTAAAAGACAAATGAAGAAATTAATTGATGATCCAGTTCTTTCTGAAGAGCAACTGTTCCGATATCCTTGTCTAACTCCCTAAAGTCTCAAAGTTCTGGGTGGCAACACAAATAAGAGGAGGTTCAATAATTTATCTGTGCCCCAGCTGCCAAGAGATAAACTTGTTTTTTCTATACCTGCAAATCATTAAATTTTAGTAAATTATTTATCTGATTATTTAGCCTAACACCTAGGAGCCATCCTTAATCCTTTGGTTTTCCCAGCCTACCTTCCCCTCTAGTCAAGCAACCCTGAGGTCTGCTGTCTCCACCAGACTGACAGACCGAGCATTCGCCCAGTTGCAGGAAGTTGGCTTGAATGTAGGGCATTCAGAACTCCAGCAGAGATGCCAGACTATTCTGGAGTCCATAGCATTGGACTGTAGCATTATTTGGCCTTGAGTGGCTTATATTGGAGTCTGTTACATTTATGTTAGTATTTTCTTTGCAGGTAGCCTAATTGCTGTAAGAAACCAGACTCTCCTCACATTCCTCATGGACTCCATAATGTGCTAAATGTGTGCTTCACAAATACTTATTTCTTGGTTGTTACTCTCTTTAGAAATATACAAACTTGTAGGCACTATTATGGATCAGATATTTCTCAGTTGATCTCAGCACTACCCTAAACCTACATTTGACAATGAAATAAATGAAGTAAATTAATAATAATCAAAAATCAGAGATGAGAAATACTTTAAAGAAGTTAAATTGGAGACTGTTTCCTCCCACAGGTATTACCATTAATTGGATTCTGAAATTATTCAATAAACAAATCTGGTCTTGCTTACCCAAATGCTGTGTCTAATAATTAGGACACTTTTATTTTGTATGGCAGCACTAGAGGGGACACGGCATAGCACAAATATTGGTGAGGAATAAAAAAAAAAAACTTCAATAAAGAAAAACTTATCTATAAATTTTGTTTCATTTTCTTTCCAGAAAAAGCTGAAGCAGTGGACCCTGAGCTGGATAAGAAGAAAAGCCTTCCAGCTCTGTATTTCAAAGAGCCAGAGGTTAGTGTAATAAAATACTAAGAATTACTAAGGGAAGTACCCATCTGAGGCTATGGCAAATAGAATAGAAAGGGTAGTTAGTTCTTAGGCTGCTGAAATGTTGATCCTGTGCTTTTCTGATTCCTCAGAATGGCATAACCATTTAAGGAGTGGTCCATTCTGGTTATGATATGAAGAGATCGCTCCACCATAAGTGTTAGAACTCAAAAGTATTCATTTGACAGCATGCCTTGCAACAGGAATGATGCTGACCAGTAATATGCCAAGGTCTGTGACATGTATGGACTTTTTTTTGAGGGAAGAAAGCCTAGTTAGGAGGCCAGTCTAGGGGAGAGATGATTATGACCTAAACTGGATTGGTAGCCGTGGACCTTGCGCAGGAAAGAAGCAGTCTGTTTCTAGATATATTTTGTAGGTAGAGCCAACAGAATTCACTAAAGATAAGTTACGAGGTATGGGGAGAGGAATCAAGAATGATTCTAAGGCATTTTATTTGAGCAAGAGAAATGGCGAGTTGGCAACTACAGAGATAGAGGAGGCTGTGATGGAACCCATTTCAGGGGAAATAGTTCCATTTCAGACATGTTGAGTTTACCTTTTAGAAAAATGATATTGTTGGACAGGCAGTTGGACATGTGAGGCTGGAGTTTATGAGACAGGTCTGGGCTGAAGATAAAGTTTGAAATACATCAGCATATAGATAGCCTTTTAGTCTGTGTAACTGTAGGAGATCAATATGGGAGTGATTGTGTGTGAGGAAGAGATGAGGTCTTAAACCGAAAAAAGATGGTGATCACTACTATAGAGAAAAAAATAAATCAGAGAAGGAGTAGAGGAGTTATTGGGGAAGGTACTGTTTTAAGTAGGGTGATACTGTGAAATTAGAGATAATTCAGTTTCCCAAGAAGAAACTAGGGCAAATCGATAAGAAGCAATAATTGATAAAGTACATAAAATAATTCTCTAGAGTAGAAGGAAAAATTAACAGTTCATAGACTAGAACAGCACACTGTTTTCTAGGTAAAGTAAATGAAAACGGGTCCATACTCATAAGTATTCTCAGAAAAGTGCTGACTGTTGAAGATAAAGAAACCATCCTATAGGTGGCCAGAGAATGTGGATTACTTATAAAAGAATGAAAATCAGGTTACTTAGGTCTTCTTCATAAGAACATATGTCAAAAGAATGTTGTTCAAGAAGTTCATCTGCCCAGCCGGTCACATTTACACGTAAGAACAAGTATGGAATGAGTTAGAATATACCATTTTGTCCTCCTCACAACAACAAAAGCAACAAGAGGTCAAATGTATTCTTAACTTACTGAGAAAAACTTAAGAACTGTGATAAGCAATGATATAAGGAAACACAGCAATTTAAGTCTAATCAATTGTTATAAAAATGGAAATGAGCAATTACAAAACTAAACAAGAAGTTCTTAAAACATCTTATAAAATATTCGTGTATATATATAAATATTTATTTTTAGAAAAAGATTTGGGGTAGGTGACGTATATAAAAAAAGTTAGCAGGAAGGCATTAAAAATAAGATAAATGAATAAAAAAGAAAACAAGGCTATAAAGTAAAACTTACCTAAGTTGGCAGTAGAATGTATATTTAATGTCTTATGTATTATTTTCGATGATTTATAGCTTATATTTAAGAAGCCTGGGATTCCAGGAAGCTAGTTGTCTTGATCCTATGTATTTTTTAATGGTGGATCAGATACTTGGCTCTAATAAGTCTAATATACAATGTAAACAAATATCACAACCAACTGTAAGATCCTTCGGGTCCACGAGGAAACACACACACACACACATACACACACACACAAACACAAACAGATACACACACAGAGACAGGGAGAGAGACAGACACCAGGAGAAGTCCAACTATACCTGGTACTATGACCTGATAGTTTTTTTCACTTAGGTTCATTGGAGAAGGAAGCATTGAGCATTATAAGGAACAGTATCCTTGACCATATTTGTATATTAAATATACAATAAATTTCATAGAGCTATTTTCTTTTTAAACAATGTGATTTAATATAGGTTTATGACAGTATGGTAGCAAAAAATGGTTTACTAAAAATAATTTTTACTGAAGGCTAATTTCTTTCTGATTATATGGTTTAATCTTGTCATAGATTTTTTTAGTATCTTGGATAATATATATAATTCTGGCTGTGTTTACTAAATATTATCTTTTCTAGCTTGAGATATTGAAAGTTATTGAGAAGTAATTTTGAAATTTAATAGTAAAATGCAGTAGTATAGATTACCAGTGAAGTGATACTTTTTTGAGAAACCCATTGAGCCCAAAAAATTCTTAAATAGAATATACATGCTTAATGCAAAAGCTTTTTTGCCCATAGTTGGAGGCAAGGAAATAACAATTAACAATTATCATCTTCTAGAATTTAGTATTATTAGCCCAAATCTGAATTGTCAAAGAGAAAGTCATGGCAGACAAATGAACTACAAGTTGGTTAAGTCTATGCCCCTCATTCTACTGTGGGCTCCTCTTACGCAAGATTTCTTAACCAAACTAGAAATTGTGTTGAGAACAGACTCAAATCCATAGTAAGTATCCAATAAATATTTGATAGATTTATGTTAAATTGGTAATGAAAGTTAGAAAAAGAACTGGATGCCCAACAGAGCAAGAGAACACCATCTGATCGAGCTCAATTTAAACATAAACCAAGACTACATTATTGCTCCTTTTCACAATCTCCTCTCTATGACATTTATGTGCTTGTTTAGTTTGGGGCTACACATAAGAACCACCATGAACATTTGACTTGGGAAAGAGGAGTCAGGAAATTGTTCACCTTCTTGTTCATTTTGTCAGCCCTTCTCTCCTAAAAGAGACATTTATGTAGCCTAATAACTTCACTAAATTGTAACAAATAATACCTTCATGTTTTCTTTATAATTTCTGTTGAAAACATAATTTGCATGCATTTTTATAGAAGGAGATTTCAGAAGGAGAAGAAACTTAAATTTATATGCAGCATATAAAATATAGTCAATGAATCCAACAGGCAGTGACAGCATGAAAGGGGGGAAAAAAAGACTGCATGGGGCAGGACAGAGAGGAGAAGTGAAGCAGGAGAGAGTTGTAATTATTTTATTTTTTGTTCTAATAGCCACTTGTCCATGTGACATGAATGATAAATGAACAACTAGTAGCACCATAATACAATACATTGAAAGCCAATTACTAATGAAGAGGCACGTTTTTAAAAAGCACAAGTAAATTGTAGCAAATCAGAGTATAAAGGAAACATTAGATTGATGAGAGAGCAAATTACTCTGAAGAACATCCCCAAAATCAGAGCTAAAATAATAGCATTATACTTTAAGCTGATAAAATGCTATAAAGTCTATCTTTGGACCTGGAAATTCTCCCAATAATTGGAATTTTATTTCAATCTCTATTTCTGAATTAAATGTGAAAATCTGAGAATCATATTCTCCTTTGTCACTTGATCCACTCTGGAATAAATTTATAGTAAGCCTCCATATAAAGTTTCCAGGCCCATAATTAAGTTTCATCTGAATACTGCCCTTTCTTCTTAAACAGTTTCCTTGGGGTTTGTCCACACTATCTTCTCGATGCTAGAATGCTTAGCATCTCTGAACTCTGTGCTGCTCTTGATATTGTCTTGGGTTCCTTGGGTGTGACATTTTAACTTAGCAAATTATTTCTTATACTATCATTGCATGTGGACATCAACCATGAACAACCCAGAAATTGTGTTTTTCTTTTGTTAAAATGATGAAACAAACATCTGTACAAATTTTCTCTGTTTTAATGTTAAATTTTGATATTTAGAAGTTCACCTCAATTTAATTTTGTTTAATAGCAGGAAAATAAAAGTGAACAAAGAGAAAAAATCTGAAGGTAACTGTCTAGTAGCACAAGGACAGTGACATCAAGTTTGACTGCAGTGGGTGGATCTGGACAAAACAGATTAAATATAGCTGATGAGCATATACTCTCCCCACCATTTTGCTGTTCCAAACATAAATATGATAAATGTACATAGGTTACTTTAGTGGACAGTATACATTATGACTTTGTAATTACAAGAGACTCTAGTGAAATGCATCACCTGAAGGAAATGCCAAGGGTTATGTGGTTTTGAGATGGTAGCCTTTTTATTATAGCATCAGGCAATAGGAAGCTATTTGTTTATGGCATGCACAGACACGTGCACACACACCCACATACATACAGACAAAAACCATGTATTCCTGAAGCATTTAAGGAAACAACCCAATTTATATGCAAAAAAAATATAGTTCTTTCACATTCTATGAACACAAAGCAATTATAATATAGAAAATGAGAGTAGGGGAGTATAAAACAATTTACATGGAATAGAAAATATGCCATAGCAATGGATGTACTATTTGATAGGTGGTATAAGCTGAAACCACAAAAACTAACAGTAACTTTTAAAGGAGTCTTCAGTTTATGCTTATAAAAGCTCCTTACCAGAGACCCCCAAACAGTGCTGGGCCACCTTTGCAAGGAGTACCTGTTAGCCTCTAGCTAACAGATGTAGAACAACATTATAGCAACATTTGTCACCATTAACTCTAGAGAAGGAAACAACTGGGTCAAAATATGGTTCCACAGCTGTCTGAGCTCGGACAAGATAATTAAATTTGAACTTGCTTCTTTATTTGTAAAGTTGATATATTAATAGATATATTAATATTCATCATAGTAAATATTTTATAAGGATTGGATGGCATAGCTTAAATAAAAAGCTAGTACATAGTAGTTTTGAATAAATTAATTACCATCCCAGCTGGCTTTGCAGTTCCTCACTCAGCGCTGGCTGCAATGTGGTGAAGGGGAGATAACTCAGCCCAACAGTCTATAGGAGAGAAGATGCTTCAGAAAGCTGAGGCAAAAAACCAGCCAAACAAATAAAATTGGATTTGTCATTCATTATTTTTAATTTTCCCCTTTGTGTTCCTTTTGATTAGTAGTCAAGATGATGAAGTTGAAGAAGAGTTAGTAAATATTGTTGTTATTTGTGATCTTTTCTCCTTAGAATTCACTCAAATTTTCAGTCTTAATGACTAATTTTTGACAAATGTGAACAAAGAAGAATTGTAAATACTGTGTAACATGCATGAATCAATGGACAGAGTTTTGTTTTGTTCGAATTAGCTCTCTAGGGGCTAATATGAGCATATTCTAGGTATTAATTTAGCTTAAGTGGCTCCCACTGAAACTGTTTTGGTTTCTATGGAGACTTTTGCTCTGGTTTATTGGTATATAACTGTTTCCTCACCTTTTCATTTCCTGAAATAGCACCAAGTACAGTATCTAAATTTTGACTAATATAAATCAAAGCACATGCTTTCCTTTCAGTAAAGTCCTCTATTTCGACACATGTGCAGGATTTTCCTTTTTAATGCATTAGACATCTGTTATTGCTAATGGGGATAAAATGTCACATGTTAAAAACAGTAAAAGTTATTAAAAGCAGTGCAGGTTTAAAATATTTTGAAATTATGTTTGTTAGAAATCTAATTGTTTTTTTTTCAGGTACATAGCAGTTTTCAATCCATGAATGTAAAAACTATGGAAATTAATATGTATATGAATATGTGCATATGAATATGAAAAAGTTTTGGGGATTACAATTATCAGATTCTAATGTATTCTGTTCTTTTTAAAAATATTAAAAATTGCACAGTCTCTATGTACCTTCATACACACACACACACACAGGGACACACACACATTCACATGCAAGCACACAAACACATTACACACATTATAATTCCCATGGGGTTAAATAGGAAGCAAAACTATGGTAGTAGTCATTTAAAAAACACGAATTTCATTAGAAATTTTAGGTGTATTCCTGACCAGTAAGTAAATATCTTAGCATTAGTATAGTTTATTGCAGCTATATTTATTACTTGTGTGTGTGTGTGTGTGTGTGTGTGTGTGTGTGTTAGTAAGTTACAGGTGAACTCAGATGTGCTTAAGAAGAAACACCTCACAATGTTAAAATCTCCATTTCCATGTTTATGTTAATGAAATTAAAGGGCATATTTGCTAATTTTCCTTTTAACGTTTTATTTTGTATTTAATGGTAAACTTAATCCTTATATTTCTAATTAATTTCAACTTCTCTTTTTTAGGGGACCTGTGAGAATACTTGTTTTATTGAAGATACATTTATAAATGAAAATTGGTCTTTCCCCAAACCCAATCACTTTATTCATGTAAAGCAATACAAAAACGGAGAAGTTAATTGAAGCTGTAACAGGTCACTTAGGTAGATACCCTTGCAGCAAGAAAATGACAACAAATGGAAGGAATCACAAGAGGGGCCTCTAATTTGCTGGTAATGTCGTGCTCTCTCTATATAAAAAGTACAGAATACTATTTCTAAGCATGTTAAATACCTAAGTGTTTCAGATTTAAGATTGTAAGTGTTCACACCTAAGTAACAGCATCCTGCCATACAACTAACAGTAGATAGAAATCACAATTCGTATTGTGTTGCTATTTAAATTTAAAATATTTTTCTTTCATCTTTTTTGTGGTGATAACATTTAAGATCTCTCATCAACTTTCAAGTATGTAATACAGTTTGTTGACTATAGTCACCATGCTGTAGATCAGATCCTCAGACTCATTCATTTTATATTTGGAAGTTTGTGCCATTTAGCAAATATCTCTTCATTTCCTTCACCCCACAAACCCTGGCAACCACCATTTACTCTATTTCAATGAATTCAGCATTTTAAACTCCAGATATAAGTGAGAACATACAGTATTTGTCTCTCTTACTTATTTCACTTAGCGTAATGACCTCAAAGACCATGCATGTTGTCACAAAAGGCAAGATTTCCCTGTTTTTACAGCTGAATAACATTTCATTGTATGTATATTCCACATTTTCTCTATCTGTTCTACTGTCAAGGGACACTAGGTTATTTTTGTGTCTTGGCTGTTGTGAATAATGCTACAAAGAACATGATGGTGTAGAGGTATCTCTCCCAGATACTGATTTCATTTTCTTTAGATGTTCATTTCTGTTCAGAGGTGAGATTGCTAGATCAGATTGTAGTTCTGTTTTAATTTTTGGAGGAACTTCCGTAGCATTTATTATGGTGGCTGCACCAGTTTACATTCCTACAAACAGTGCACAAGAGTTCCCCTTTCTCCACATCCTCACCAACACTTATTTCTTATCTTTTTGATAATAGCCATTCTAATAGGTATGAGGTGACATCTCATTGTGGTTTGATTTGCATTTTTCTGATGATTAGTGATGCTGAGCATCTTTTCATGTACCTATTGGCCATTTGTATGTCTTCTTCAGAAAAATTTCTGTTCAGGTCCTTTGCCCATTTTTTATTGGGTGATTTGTTTTTGCTATTGAGTTGTGTGAGTTTCTTATGTATTTTGGACATTGACTCCCCCTTATTAAATAGATGGTTCAAAAATATTTTTTCCTATTCCATGGGTTGCCCTTTTCATTTTGTTGATGATTTCTTTTGCTGTGTAGTACAACTTTTTATTTTGATTTAGCCAAACTTGCTTTAAAATTATTTTATTTTTCTGACTTCAAAAGCGTGGTAGAAAACTGGAAAAATACAAACAAGGTCAAAATTGACGACTTCTCCTATAGTAAAATGAACATTTATATTTACAGATATAAAGATATGTATACATCCACACATATATTTCCACACATTACCATGTTAAATGAAATCATGCCCTACATATTGCTTTATAAAATACTTTTTTACTTATCATTTATTGAAATTCTCTTTCCATAGCACAAACTATTTTGTACATCATCCTTTTAAGAACTGCGATAGTTTAAAATGACTCACAGTTTTAGACATCAAGACTATTTTCTACATTTTGACATTATAAACAAAGCTAAGATACATACTTTGTAGTCTAATCTTTGTACATAGTCTTGATTATTTCCTTAGACTAAATTCCTACCAGTGAAATTTCTGTAAGCAAGCTGTAAGAATCCACAAAATGTAAAATATGTCTTAGATCTTCCCAGTCGAAGCCAGTGTTTAGACAGCATTCTTGAATCCTTTCTAACTTCTTTCTTGGTATGGTGAATTGCCTGAACTTCAGATACTGTTGAATCTAAGAGGAAGTAGCTCTGCTCCCAGGGAAAATTCTGTTTTTCTCATTGAGTCAGTGACCCTCATCTAATCAATGAGTGTTCTGTAGGTTTCCTGAATGGCAATTCCAGACACTTTCTTTTCCACAATTGACTGGCTGCTGGTCTTAGTAATTATATTCAGGCCTGATATACTTCTGTGGGGCTAAATCAGAGACTGGAGCAATTCCTGGACTTGTTCTCAGTGTATGTGAAAACACCGATGCTCAATTAAATTTTGGTGACAAAAGATGGAAATGTTCAGCAGTCAATATTACACATATGAAGTATTCAAGAAAAAGATACCTTTTAGTAAAAAAGAGTGAAACTACCAAAGTATGGAGGAAAAGAAAAAAACCACATTTTTTAAAGGTTTGAGCTGGGTGTAAAAAATTTATATATGTACCATCCATTCTAACATACATAGAAAGGTATTCTGATGAAAATACTTTTACGTGTATGTATGTTTGCATGTATTTTAGTCATACAATGGAAGGAAGGGTTATAATTATAAAGTAGAAGCTCTGAGGTAAGGACCCTGAGGTGTGGATTGAGGTATGTTCATCTTTTCATGTGGATGTAATTTGGGAAGATTATCATTGTTTTGTTGTATAATGCTTTGAGTTCTGGGTGTTTTTTAGCCTGGTTCATGTTAATTTTACAAGCAGTTGATTGAATTTGATGAAATGTAGTGTATTACATAGTAAGGGTATACAGTTTAATTTGTGGTTTGGTCATCTTTAAACAAAGTGGAATCTGATACACACACACACACACACACATATATAATATGTATATGTATATAATCTCTGATGCACACACACATATGTTAAGTGAGTTCATCTGCTCTAATTTTAATAGGCTTTGGTGAGATTAGGCAAATTAATAGTGACAAAAGAAATGGTGTGGCAGGTTCAAGAAGTTGTACAATTAATGTGTTTGTCAAATGCCTGTTAACACTTTTTTTTTTTTTGGTCCAAAATATGGGCCCCTGGTGAGAATATTTAAAACTAGGTATGTTTCCCAAGTCACAAAATTTTTAATAAATTTCAGAAGGCCCTTTACCATCAACCCTCAAATGAGCCACTTGAAGTTGAACCAAAGCATTTAAAAGGAATGAGGGATTTAACAATTATATTTTTAACTTTCTGTGCAAGGAGGAAAAATTATCATATAAAATAGTAGATATGAAAAAGTTACCTATTTTTAAATATTGAGAAATTGTGTATAATTTAAAGCCAACCTTTTTTAAAAACTGATATTTAAATTGCAAATAAATGCAGCCCAAAGGATCCACATTTTCAGAGATGTTGTTTAAATCTATCAGTGTCAGAATGAAAAATAAAAATGCGTGAATAAAGTATGAGGCCAGGTGTCAAATTTTCGAATACTACAGATGGCAGAAATAATAGGATGTTCAAGTACGCACTTTGGGTCCAACTTCCCTTTCTGCTGCTACAAAGAGGGACTTTTTTCTCTCTTCCACCCTGATTCTTTTCTGTGGCAGCCACTTAATCTTGGGTTCAGTGGGACTCCTGTGTCTCTCAGGAACCTAAAACAAAGCATTACCCTGTTACCCAGTTCCCAGTTAAGGGTTGAGTATGTCCTGGACTTTCAGATTTCACATTAGCCTAGATCAGGCATGCATAAATGCTTAGTAATTGAGGCAGTCCTACTTGTCACTATCACCAACACTGTAGCTTTCAAGATGAATTTGTTCAAAAATAATTTTTCAGGAGATTTAGTAGGTGACCATTTTTTTTTTCATATAAAAAGCTTTATATGCAAAGTTCAGAGATTATTTTAAGAATGTAGGGTTTACAAGTGACCTTCTTGGCCAACCAAATAGTGTGGTTACATATGTCATAGACCAGAAGCCTTACCTTTAAGTTTTTATGTTTTAAAAACAAAACTAAAGAAAAGTATGTTGTTAGGACAGCAGCTTAAGTTGGGCGCAAATGCCATGCTATATAAGACTCTGATTCTGGTTAGGAGAAGCAGTACAGACCATTTAATATTCCTTATATGTGTGTTCTCATCAGCCCTTCTCAAAGGCTGAACTGTCATCTTGCTCTATATAAACATTCGACATTGAATTAGCATAAACAGCAACCACACTGCCTAAGTTTTTACTTTGTGCATGAGATACTGTGCTAAGTGCTTCAGAGGCTAGCTTCTGATAGTTTAAATAACCCTGTTTATTATTTCCATTTTACAGACACGGGGAAGTACTGAAGTCCAGATGTTTTAAGTGCGTTATCTAATTGAGTAAATAGGAGAACTGAGATGTGAAGCTGCTTCATCACTACAGATGCATTCTTGAGAATGTCAAGAATGTCAGCATGAACCAGGGGAACCAGAATCAGATACTCAGTTCTTGGCTGTGCCCTTTAGGGATTGAAATTTTTATTTGAGGACCCTATAATGCTGTGCATGAAACTTGGTTTCACTTGAAGAAAAATTGTAGAACATAATATGACTCAAGCATGTGTGAATGTCTCCCTAAAACTAATGATACTTTACATTCATAAGGTACTTTATAGGTTCAAAAAATATCATAGTAATTATTTGAGTTTTTCATTTTTTATTTTGAAATAATTATAGACTCACAGGACAAAGCTAATACAGAGAAGTTCTGTGTTCTCTTTACTCAGTTTCTCCCACTGGTTAATTCTTACATATTACAGTACATCATCAAAACCAGGAATTGACATTGGTGTAAAAAAGACAGTTCTGTATCATTCTATCACATGGGTAGATAGATCAGTGCAACCATCATTGTAATTAAGATGCAGAATGACTTCATCAGGTTTTATCTGATTTGAATAACCGCATACTAATTTGGAAAACATAAACTTAAATATTTTATCTGGGCTGCTGACAAAATAGAATTTCAATGAATGAATTCAGATTTAAATTCACTTTTCTACCATTTGTTTTCAATATATGTGCTATTATAGCAGCAGGTTAAATAAGTGGGTTTTGAGCTCTGTGTTCATTTGCTGGGGGTTTATTGTTTCACATAGAAAGATGCGTTTACCAGGACTAAGTGCTGGCTGTCAAGTATTCCAGGCATAAAAAATACTGAGGGATAAAAAAAATCTGATTTTGTCAGTTTATTTAAAAGCATTATATAATGAGCCCTGCTCTTTATATATATTATGTTTTTACATGTTACCATTGGTGATGGAGGTAGTACAGTGTTCATAGAGTTTTTCATTGCCATAGAATTGGAAGAGATAGAGTAATGATGATGATGTGTATTCTAATAGTAGTTAGTAGTGTTTAGTGTACACTGTTTACTCTGCATACATATTTCAGTCAATCTTCACAAGGGCCCTATGAAATGACTATTATTACCCCTGTTTTAAAAATGAGGAAATGGAAGGTCAACAAAGTTAAGTTGTACCAGCTTCCATAGCATTATGCGATGTACTTACAATTCAGACCCACTTCTGTCAAATTTTAAAGCTTGTGTTTATGGCATTGTGTTCATAGCATTTAGCAAAAGAAAGTTGTAGCCTTAAAATATCCATAGAAAATTATTTCAAGGCCTTTTTAAAAACTTCTATCAGTAGTCCATCTTCCCAGTTTTTTTTTTTTTTTTTTTGCAGAGACCATATCATGCTGGTACATGCCTACATTTCTTAGATTCCCAGGGAAGATAAAGAATACTCATTTTTATCATGTCATTTTTATTTGAATATAATAAACATATAATCATATACAGATAACCCCAATCCCTATAATTTGGTCTGAAATCCTCTGGGAATAAATCTTAGCTTCCTTATTTATTAGCTGATTGAGCTTGAGAAGTTATTTAACTTCTCTATTCCATATCACTATGAGGGTAGCAATATGAGGGTAATATATCCTTAATTTATTATAAGAACTTAAAAAGTTATGTAATGAACTCAACACAGCATTTAGAACATCTTTCATGTAAGTAAACAATACAGTATATATATTATAGATTACTACTAGTTATAGATACTATTACTTCATCCAGAACTAATAATCCAGTTACTTGGTGGTTCTCCTTTAGACCATTTCTAGTTTCTCTAAAATTTCTCTGAATTATGAGATTGAATATAGCTAACACTTTACTAAAGTTTAGGGCAAAATAAAGTCAATCAATTCAAGATCTGACTAGTAACAAATAGAGCTTGTGATTTTACTCGGTTTTGAAGAAGTCCCAGAATTATCTGCAGTAAAAAAATGGTATGATCACCTCTATCCACCCATCCATTCATCCAGCAATTCATCCAGCCATCTGAACACATTTATATAGTAGTGTTCCCTTTTATTCACCAACTGTTTGATCTGTTTCCATATTCTGATAGATATTTCTCTCCCTTTTGAACACTTACAGCGTTAAAAAGCTATCTGTAACCATAGCTTTGTTGTTATCTATACTTGCTGACTTCCACCTATGTGAAGGAAGTGGAAGTCTTCTTTCACAGAGCCCTAAGCAGAAGGTTGTAAAATTTGGCCTTGAAGGGGGCCAGACCTTATGAGCCTTTGTATAATTTATCATCTACAGGTTATGTTAAGGTGCCTTTGATCTTTGTAGGAAATATCTTTCAAAATGTGTTTCTTCTGTGTGATCATTGGTCCTATTTAGTAATCTAGGTATCATGCTGATTTCAAAATGAGTGAATTTTTAAGATACACTAATGACTCAATTGAGAGACTCTAGATCCTCTCAAAATGCAGTTGGGAGTATCAAATGAGAGAAAGTATGTGAATGATGCTTTGAAAACAACAAAGAACTAAACAATGATACAGTACTTTATGATAATTTTTAAAATAATCATCAAACTCTTGATTTCACTAAATATTAAAGGTTCTTTGCCTTGTGCAAAATAAGAGTAGAATTCTATCAAATATGAATCATAAGAGTTTTTAAAAAATACATTAGTACTAGTCTTTGCATTTCTACATATTCCTTATACTTCTTTATGGAATGTGCTTTAAGCACAGAACTAAAAACTTGGTGTCACAGAGAAAGTTGTGGTAATTTATAAGCTTTGGTTTCTAGAGACTTGAAGAAGTTTTTCCATCTTTCTGGCATTTTATTTCTGTCAGTTTGCATTGCTTCTTTCTTTTCCTTCTCCTCCTCCGCCAGGTTTGGTTTTGAGCTTTGGATTCAAAGAAACCCCAAAGTCAAAACAAAATGGTCAGAACTGCTGACTCTTGTTTTGTAATCCTTTTTAGTCCAGCATCCACAGGAAGACAGGGCAATGACCAGAAATTGGGCCTAACTTCACCCAAAATGTTGGCAAAGTTCAGGAACCTTGGAATGTACTTTGGCCAAGATATAGATATATACCAAAACTTCAACACTTTTCTAACACATTTAAATATAATTAAATGATATATCCCTAAAAAATTAGATTTTGTACTTAAAATTCAATATTAATCGGTTAGTTATTTTTGATAAAAATAAAATAATCTAAATTGTATTTTGTATTAAATAGAATCTCTTGGTTTTTAAAGTTGCAGGTACATTTGGAATCATACATGTAAATGTAATAAGTGTCTTCATTACCTTTGAAATTTATTTGGAAAATTTGTAATTACAGAAATAAAGTTATATTAAACTATATTTCAACACAGATTTTTATAGCCATGTTATAAATCTTCCACAACAGTGTTTTTATAATGGAAGTGCTGACAAATGCAATAATAAACACCAATCCAAGGGTCTTAATTGTATGTTCATGAAGGAATTAAGCATACTAGCATAATATTTCGTTCAGTTTCCATTGCTAATTTTGCAAAAATCTGCTTTCACATTGGGCAACTGTAAAAGATGATCAACTCAAGTGGCTGCCTTTTGATGGCAAAGGTTTCTGTATTTTCACTTTTCTTGGAAAGCCCGATTATGTTTTTCAAATATGATTTCATTTAGATCTTTTTTTGGTTTACATGTCTGAATACTAATAGTAACCTGATAGTTATGGGGAACTTAGTTTGAGACCAAAAGGCAGTTTTCAGTCAAATAAAGAGTATATAAATAAACCGACTCCAAGCAATGACTAAAATGGTAGATTCTAAATGTTCAAAAAACTTAAAGATTTCAATAACTAATTATTAATTTTCCAAAAGTAATTGACACATTAGGATTTTTTTAAGTGGTGGGAGCTATTGAAAAACTAATGTCTGTCAATGTTGGTTTGGAAGATAATAAAGAATAAAACAATTTTAACATAGGGTGTATTAGATACTAAAAACACCTGTATTAAATAGTACACTGAACTTGTGGATCTAACAAGAAAAAATTAAAACTATCACGATGCTTAGAAAAATTAAATATTGAGATATGGAGGTGCAGTGGATTCATGGTCAAAATGCAGATCATTTTGTCTTATCTCTAGGGATAATTTGAGAAATAAGTCAAATCTATTTCTCTGTTTCTGAGCCTTATTTGGCTTCAAATTATTCTAGTAACACAATGACTTTAAAAATGCCTTAAGGGACTTTACATTTTAGAGTAGCTTCTAAACACATAGTAAACTTACAGAGGACAAAACATTTATAAACTATAACAGTTTTAAGAATTGTGGATATAATTCTACTAATAATAGGAAAATAGCTTTTTATTTTGAGATTCTTTAGTATATAACAGAATGGTCCAGAATGTGAGGGAGAAAATTAGGATGATGGATGGTTGTATTGACTCTTCAGAACCTGATGATTTTGAGGTCCTTTGTCTACACAGATTTTTTTTTTTAATTTCTGGTTTTCAAAATTGTTTATAGCAACAAAATATTAATGATTCATAGAGCTGAAACTTTTTTCTTACTTTAACACTTGTAGATATAAAAAAATAATGTTTAGTTCTCAGGAGGACTTTAGGTAGAAGGAAAGGTACTTCTGTAAGCTCTTTCAGTTTTGAACCCATTTACACTATATGTAAAATGTCAACACATTTTTTAAGTGAATAACTGAATAAACATGAGGGAATTGATGGAGCTGCTAGCACTACAGTAGTGCTAGTTTGATAGGATGAGAAATAATTATTTTTCTTTAATATATTAAAATGAGTAATTTAAAATTTATCTTTAAAAATACAACTACTCTAGTCTTAACAGCCAAAAAGATCTAAAAAAATAAAATCAAATGAATAATTTTACTTACTAAAACTGATATAGATAGAGGTCACTGTCCAAATTTCAGTTTATTTAATAAAAGTGCTAGAGAATTAAAAGGTACACTCCTTGATTTTGTTATTTGGTCTTAGCTGGTTATATATATATTTTTTATTTTTACCTGTTTATCCTGATGTTCTTACAGTAGAGGTAGAAAAATTCCTGGTGAAAAGATACAGTCAGAATAAGAAATCATCTTTGGAAAGGTGATCATTTAAGAACTAATCAGGTTCCTATGGATAGAAGAACTAGGAAATATTTTAAATGAAGGCACTTAAGAGACAGACAGTATGGACTGGCAGAACCTACCTGGGAGGCAATCTGGCCATTTGTAACCACAAATTTAAATATTCATTTGATGCAGAAATTTTACTTCTGTTTATATAGTATCAGGAATTTACAGGCAGAGAAGACGTTTATAAGAATGGTCTTTACATCATTTATTTTTTTAAAGGAACTATCTCAGCTATGTACTTGTAAAGAATTGGAGTTAAACTGTGAAACATCAGTATGACAATAAAATACAGTCATCAAAACTATGTTTGAATCACATTTGAAGTCAAAGAAAAAGTGCTCATTCTATAATGCCGAGTGAAAGATCAGTATCTAAAAGTGTCCTATATTTGTTAAAACTATTGAATTTATATTTGTATAGAGGGAAAAAAGCCTAGAAGGAAATAGATAAAAATGCTGTGTGGTACTGGAGTGATTTAAGTTTTATTTCTTTTTTTGAAAAATCTTGTTTTCCAAACTTTTTAGGATGAGTATATATTATTTCTTAATGTAATGAATCATATTTCTAAAATTATGATAGGGAGGAATGTGTGTGTACGTGTGTGCGTGCGTGTGTACATGTGTACGCGCCGCGCGCGTCGGGAGCAAATTAAAGCGTTGGAGAAATGGCATTTTTCCTTTAGGCTTACTAAATTTACAGTTAGATGGGCGTTATTTACTCCTGTCCCTCTCCTCTAACCTACTCTTATCTGAAGACCCCCTGACTGGTGTTAGGTCGCCCAGGAGGAAGAACTGTGGAATGGCAAAGGGTCCCAACTGGAGGCGGCCCCTCAATATGGTCCTGCTTCAACCTCATCTCCATTGCATACATTTTTGCAAAGCGGAAGAACACATCTTCTCCCCTGATTTTTTGCCTCGCCTCCCCCTGGTTGCTGCTAGAACGGAAGCTGGCGTCCCTACCTACAGCTGAAAAGAGTGCGCGCTCCGGCGGCGCTGCGCTTTCAAAACCCGCTCCTACCTCCCGGTTCTTCCCCTTCCCCCATCCCGTCCCTCCCCTCCCGGCCAGCGGAGAAGGCAGTGGGAAGCAAGCGCCGGGCGCTGGGGCCGGAGATGCCCCCATCCACCCACCAGGCCAATCGTTGGGCTCCTGCAGGGCCTGGAATAGGGCTGCTGGTTCTGTGCGCTAACAGAAGGCAAGGGGAGGGGCGGGGGAGAAAGACGTTCTTTCTCAGAGGTCGCCGGTCCCCTCGGCTTTCCTTCCTTCCGCACGTTCTTCCTTCTGTCTCTCGACAAGCCTAAAATGACCAACGAGAGACGGAAGCGTCTTGGCCTCTTCGGAGACCCCCACCCGGCACCCCTCCCGGGTCTCTGCTGCTGGATCTCCTGAAGGGCGCAGGCCTGAGTGGCGCGCCTATTGGGGATGGCGTAGCACAGACTATGGAGGCTTTTTAAAAAGTCTAATTTTAATTTATATTTTTACAAAAACTTAAGGGGAGATTGGGCTGTATAGAAGATTCCGAAGTCTGCCTTTGCGAAGATCAGCTTCCCGTCCACCCGGCTTCCGGGCGCGCGCCCCGACGGCCCCAACTCGTTCTAGCGCGCCCCGCCCGCCGGTCCCTGCCCCGCACTCCACTGACATCGATCGCGCATATGATTAACTCTGCTAGGTCTGTGATGGTCTGATAACCCCGAAGCACGCTCCAGAAGGCCAGACATTCTGTTTTGCAGGTCCCTCTTGACCTTTCAGCCGCACCCTCGGCGGGGTCCTGAAACACCCCAGAGCAGCACGCGCCCAGGCGAGGAGGGGCAGACGCGTCCATCTCTGCCCGGCTCAGCCCGTTTCCTTTTTCTTGCAGCTCTCCAAGAGCTCTGTCATGAAGGAAATGTAGACGATGGCCAGGCGTAGGGTCTCGATCCGGGACAGCCTCTTCTCGTAAGCAAAAGTGGGCACCTTCCTCCGCAGCTGGTCGAAGGCCTCGTTGAGGTTGAACATCCGCTTCCTCTCGCGGATGTTGGCGGCCTGGCGCTGGGCATAGGTGATCACCCTTTTCCTCTTCGGGCGACCCAGCAGGGAGGCACCTCTCTCGAGCTCCTCTTCCTCCTCCTCCCCTACCTCGTCTACTTCGCCCTCCTCTTCTTCTGGATCCTCCTCCTCAAAGCCTGCCAGCCTCCCGGGTCTTCCCTCGGAGAGCACAAGACCTCGGTCCCCAAAGGGGACACCGGGTGCGAAGTCGCAAAGGAGGGGGTGCCCCGGGGAGGTGAGGGACAGGTCTGCGACAAAGTCCAGCATGGTGGCATCCACGCAGCTCTCGGGAAAGGCCGCCATCGCGTCTTCTTGGCCTTGGGTCTCATCTGTCTCTCACAGGGACGGACGAGACTGGTGCTAGGCTTCTTAACAACCCCGAATTCGACGCGACATCACCGGAAGGCCAGGGGACATTAATATTTATAACTAAGCTGATAACAGGATTAGTCGCACCGATAAGGAAGGCTATGACAACGTCCCTTCTCTCGAAACTGATGGAAAGAGACAAGCTTGAACACGCATGGACGACTCAAAGGGACAGGCCTCCAATTCTGAGATGCATTTTGCTGCGCCACCTGGGACAGTTCCTTCTTGGCAACAACCCCCAGCTCTTACCTGCTGTGCTTTTTGTGACTCTCCTCACCCCCGCAGCCAACTAATATTCTTCAGGCTCCTTATCTCATGTAGTTCTTTAATTTAGCTTTGGCTTTTCAAAGCGAGGATGTTTTCCACCACTCTGGCTTCTCCTTGGCTTCGGAGAAGCAGTTCTGATATTGCTATCCGATGCTGCCAATGAGTGCAGAACAAGTGCATGTGCTTTTAATGATGTCCCGAAGAGGGGCCCTGTCTGCCAAGGGACAGGGGATCTGTTTGTCTGGTATCCCAGTGAAGCGGCTACTGAAAGGCAAGATCTTCCCATTAGCTTAAGTAAGCACGGTAGGGGGGTGCTGAGATTACATTCCCCAGAGTCGCTGTTGGAACCGGCTTTCTCCTTACAGGGCATCCTAAACATCTCTCCTGCCCTGCTACAAACTCTGACTCTAGAGTCTGTTTTGTTGTAACCAGCCTAACAATTTAGACTCTTGACTTTCCTTACCCTCATCTCCTGCTCTTGTAAATTAGGGCATTTTACTTCGAGGGTAAAGTTATGATGGCAATAAAAAAAAAGGGGGAGTCTTGGCATATTTTCTCCAAGCTTGCTTTAGTGTATAATCCTAGCATGTAAGGAAAAGCAAACCCTCTCCACTCCCAAACAAAACAACTTTAATCTCCTTTCAAAAATGCAATTTACCCTTTGGTAAACCAGTGAGTCCATCAGCTCACCGTCTATTACTAAGTCTTTCGAATTTTAAATTGCTGAATTTTAAATTGGGAATGAAGAAATATCGTGACCCTTCCATCTGGTTTATTTTCCTCATTGATCTGTACGGCTGTATAGGACATAAGAGCAGAAACTACACTTTATTGAATGCTATTTAAGGAAGATTTTTAATTATCCTTAGATATTTTTTAAGATAAAAAGGAAAATTTTAATTTGGTATAATGGAAATGAAATTTTACTAATTTCATATTATCTCTAATATTTTAACAAAGAAGGGTTTGTTTTTCCTTCTTTGTTTGGCAGAAGTTATATTTACTTAATTATTCAGTGTAAGGAATTTTAAGAAGACACGATGGAACAAAACAACTTGTTAGAAAATCATTTTAAAGATGTAATTGAAGATATAGCCCCCCACCACAAAGGTAAGCAAAGAGATGCTTGGTACAAGGAAGAATCACGATGTGCATCAATTCGTATTAAGGAGATAAATTGTAATTATGACCTTTCAGTTGGTACATTGGACAGCTCCCAGAAATCGCCTATTTCTAACAGGTAAGCATAATTTTTCTTCTTTCTAGATTCCCAGTGTGTACTCCTAGATACCATCAAAGCAGTACCATCTAGAATTGTTTTTCTTCCTTCCTCCCTCCTTCCCTCCCTCCCTCCCTTCTCTCTCTCTCTCTCTTTTCATTCTATACCCAGTTGTGTCTGAGCTTCCCTTGCTCTTTTGTTCTTTAACTGACTTTCTCTTTTCTTGCTCATGTTTACTCTTCACTCTCCAGCTTGTGTTGTGATAATTCAGACAGAGAAGAGTTTATGTTCCCGAAACATGTTAATGAAAATGAGATTTTTGATTATGATTACCTATTTGGATTTTACTAAATTATTTCAAAGAGAAGACTGAAAAATAAAAATAAAGATGAATTAAAATTAAAATTAAGGAATAAGTAAATGGGATAGTTAATTTTTGTTTTAACAAGCAGTAATATGCTTTCTAACTTGTTTAACCTAATGTGTTATTACATATTTGGAAAATTTTTATAGTTGATTTATAGCTGTTAAATGTTTCTCATTATTTATTTTTTTCCTCTTTAAATGCACACATAAATGGATTAAATACCTTATCTGGTAAGAATCTAGTTCCATACAAAATACATTAGGACAATTAATTGACACATGATAAAATTTTTAATTAAAATTTTATGAAATAGGTTTCAGAAGTTATCATGAGACTTTAAAGAAATACTTTTCTTGAACTAAAATTCTCTATAATTTTATCCAAGGTAATGAATATTTTCAACAAGCATATCACAACAGAAACTGTAGCAAAATTAATGAAATCAACATGCATGATTGAGTTCAAATATTAACATTAAAATATTGGGGAATTTACAAAAAATGTGTTAATAGGCATACTCATAGCAATAGTTTAAAATTTTTTCTCTTAAATTTCATCATAAAATCCCAAGATAAATGCTTCTGTTTATATCATGATAATTTTAGTTTATCTTGTAAGGTTCTATTCCTGGTGACCTAATCAGAGCAAAAATGTTAAAATCTAGGTTATAATGATTGACTTTATTTTTATTTATAAGTATTATTAATTATGGAACAGAAATAAGTAAAAATGTTTTTCTCTGTTTTGAAGCATCATATTTATTTGAAAAATGTTTTTTATGGCTATTTGGTTCCACAGAAAATATAAATAAGTGTAGTAAATATATTAAGTACTAAGTGGTTTAAAACAGTTCATAGCATTGGAAAGAACCACTATTTTCATTTATAGATCTGAAAATTGAAAGAGAAACATTTTTTAAACCCAATTGAAGATTAAAGGAAGTAAATTCAAACTTGTCTATCAGTCCTATAATTTATAACTATTTAGTGACCCAGTAGGAGGATTTTGTAAAGAATTTGATAAATCTTCCATGAATTTTGCTCAAATTATTTTGGGAAATGATCATGGAATGACAGTTTTGTTTTGTTTATTACCTCCTTTAACTCTATTGGTCATCCCAATTAAACATTAAACAGTTTGTGTATACTATTTTCTTGTGTTTGGAATCAAAGCAGAAAGTGATAATTCTTAAGGGGGCTTGAGGGTGGGATTACCAATGGTAAAGAGAGAAAGATAGATATTTTTTTAAAAAGTGTTCAGGGAGTAAAGAAATACCTAAGTCTCTCAAATTTGTTAAACCCTTCCTTTCTCTCTCTCCTTCATGCCCTTCCTTTATTCTTATATAATGTTTAAGCAATTTTAAGGAATATAATAATTTAGAAAAAAGGTAGATGTTTGTCGTGTTTGTAGGAAGAAAGGTCTAAGAAATACTTCCTTAGCTGACATGATGATGGAGGTATCCTCTTCTTATTCATTTTCAAATTATGTATGTTTTATGACCATGGTTGATTTTACAATTGGAAGAATATATATGCATATACTTTATTTTTCTATTATAGGTAAATGCTTTTTGAAATTGATTATATATATTTAAAAATTCACAAATTATGTATGTACAGCTTAATTAATTTTATAAAGTAAATATACTCATAAAAACAGTGACTAAATTAAGAAACAGAGTTCTTTATTGAAATCAAAGATGATGTAAAAATAGATAAATCTTAAATGGACAATTTGAGACTATTTCAACCTCCTCCACAACCTCATACTCATATCCAGTCACTAGCCACTCTCCAAAGCACTACTCTCTGAGATGTAAGTCCTGACTTCTAAGATTGATATAACCATTTTTTCAGCATCTATAAAGTAAACTATACTTTGTGTACTCTTTTGGGTCTTTTAATCAACATTTTTAAAATGAGATTCATGCATATAATTCTCCTTCCCAAATAGTATTTTATTGTGTAAATATACCATCTACTGTTTATGGACATTTGGGTAGTTTCTAGTTTTTAGCTACAAGTTGCAATGCTATGAATATTGTACACATCTTTGATGAGAACATTTTTGCCTTTTTGTTTAGTATACACCTAGAAGTGAAATAGGTTATGTATATATTCAGCTTTAGTAGTTACTGATAAATCATTTTCCAAAAGTGGTTGTAACAATTTACTCTGCCCCCAGAGATATATTAGAATTTAAGTTTTTTCACTTTTTTGTAAACATTTGGCATTTTCAAGCCATTCTGAAGGTGTCCATTGTGGTTTTGATTTGTAATTCTCTGGTGACAAATGAGCTGCTCTTTAAAATATTAGTGTGACCAGGCTCTGGGTGAATTACATGTGACTAAGAATAAGTAAGAAAGAGGCAAAATTCCTGGACAGAGCAGATTTCTGTTTTGTGAAGTGCTTCTCACTGTCAAAACCAATTCATTCAGTAAAGAAAGCAGCTGCTTTAAGGGGCTTATCCTTTCCACCTAATTTCCATATATGCCACCTTATTTTTACCATAGATAGATGTGGCAGAAACTGCTCACTGTTCTCCGGCATGTACTTACTCTTTTTCCTTTTAGTAATAGACTCACCCGCTCATACTTCAGTTGGGCACATTTCTGCTCCACTACATTCTTGCCAGTGGGATAAATGAAAAGTGAAATGTATAGGTACAAGTCAGTCTTTTGAAAATGACATCTTTTGTCTTCCAATTGTTCTCTTGCCCTCCTACCACAGCCTGGAGTGGGGGCACTTGGTGGTGAGCTAGCACTGATCACGTAGGCAAGGACATTACCCTATGGCAAGGGTTGGGAAACTTTTTCTGTAGAGGACCAGATAGTCCATATTTTAGGTTTTGCAGGCTATCTGAGCTGTTACAACTACTCAACTCTACTACTGTAATGTGAAAACAGCCACACACAATACATAAATGGTGTAGCTGAGTTCCAATAGAATTTTATTTACAAAAGTAAGTATCAGGAAGAATTTGCTTCTCAGATTGTAGTTTGCTGACTCCTGCCACAAGAAACTGGGACATAAAGTGACCTAATGGAGTAGAGCTGTACCTGTCAAATACAGATTAATACGTGAGAAAGATTATATCGAATCTCTTTATTACAGTGGTGTGTTTTCTGCTGGCACTTAAACAACTAGATGATGATTTGAAAGATTAAAATGGTAGATATGCTACTTTATAGCTATTTTTAAGTGTTATCTATAAAAACTGCTTAAAATGAGTTATTAAATTTTTTGCCTCAGATTTTTCCTATTTATGTGAAATGTTTTTCCTCTTAACATATGAGTCGGCTTTAGGATAAATCTATTTTCCAAATTTTCAATTACATTAGTTCTTACATTAGTTGTTGTTTGAACCCTCTCCAAATTCTTCACTTCTTTTACAAAAACATGTGGAAAATTAGAGAGGTGTGAAAGAAAAAATATCCCTCAGGATGTTATAAACTACTACCCTCAAATAATTTTCTTTCCTCCTTCATTTCCTATACTATATTTTTTGCACATTATTTTAATAGTGACTTTCCTTTAAAATAAATGTTATAGGTTTGACAGTCATCCTTAAGTCCATAAATTCTTTGTATATCTAGAGTTTAAACACCATATGTGTGATTTTGCAATTTAATATTTTTTCAAAAGTTTTTTGCCATCACACTCTTCATTTGTGATATAGAGAAAATATTAGTATTAATTTAAATATAAATAATTGCAAAATATCAAATAATTTTTAACCTAAAAAAGTGGGCCACTTAATTTTTCAACCTGATATATTCAAGACACACCTAGTTAAATAAGAAAATAGAATTAAATATATTAAAATTAATATTACTCATGAATGTACTACTTGCATGAATACATACAAATTATAATCTGTTATTTCATTGTACACTGAATTAATTTTACACTAAATTAAAAAAAATTGCAACAAATTTTTATTGAATGCCTATGATGTGCCTAATTCTCATGGCAGTGATTTAAGAGTTTAAGAGTTTGGTGTCAATGAACATCAGTGAACAAGATATGAAACACAAAAATTTTTTTACTGTGTTGAGGGTGATAAGTGCTATGGGAAAAAATGGCTTAGTGTAAGTGAGATTATGAGTGTTGAAAGTTGGGTCAGGTTTTTATTTTTAATAGAGTTATCATGTAAAAGTCTGATTGGAAGGTGACGTTTGAATAAATACTTGAAGATATTAGGGAGGCAGTTAAATGCACTTAAAGTGAGAGTGTTCCAGGCAGAGAGAACCGACATTTCAGAGAAGATAAAGTTAAAGGATGCCTGGGATGTTGGAGAAACATTATGGAGGCCACTTAGACAGAAGGAATTGAGGGAAAGAAGAATACTAGAAGATGAGGTCAGTGTGGTGTTATGGGGTAGGGTCGTGTCACATAGGGCCTTTTCAACCATTTATGATCATTGGCTTTTACTTTGAGTAAGGTGGGAATCCACTGGAGTTTTCTGAAGATATATTTACTGTTAAAAAGAATCCCTTTGGTTAATGTGTTGACAAGAAATTCTATAGGGAAAAAAGAGATAGAGAGACCTGATTAGAAGCTTTTACAGTGATACAGGTTGGTAGCGGTTGTTGTGATGTATGGAGGTTATATTGGGAATATATTTTGAAAAAAATTCAACAAGATGTGCTCCTGTTTGGGAGGAGGGTGAGAAATAAATCAAGGGTGATCCAAAGGTTTAGGTCTGAGCAACTGAAAAGAAAATGTGACAAACTGAAATAAGAAATACCCCAGGAAAAGCAGATTTGGGGGAGCTGAATATCTTTAATATATTTATTAGGCAGTCAAATAGAGACTTAGTAAGTTTCTATCTCTCTCAGGGTAAAAGTCATCATTATGTCTTAAAAGACATTGTTTTGCATGATGCAATATTTTCCCACCCCAATACCTATGAGAACTCATTTTTTATTATTTTTCTCCTTCTTCGCTCTGCTTTGGCTGTGCTGGTCTCTTTGCTACTCCTCAAACATGTAGACATGTTATCTGCCTCAGGGTATTTGCATTTCTGTTACCCCTGATTGCAATACTCTTTTCTCAGATATTCACATAGCTTAGTCCATCTCTTCCTTCAGGTCGCTGGATAATGCCACCTTATCAGAGAAGTACTCCCTGAGCACCCTATATAAACTGGTACTAACCCTTCTCTGTCCTGTACTCCTAACCCTCTTCTTCACTCTGTCTCTCTCTATCATATGAAAAGCATCTGACACAGTATATATTTACTTCTTCACTTGTTTACTTTCAGTTTCCCTCATTACAATATGAACTCCAAGGGGTAACTATGGAAGTGCAGTGCTTGGATTTCTCTTTCAACTTTAAGGTTTGAAGTTAGCCATCAGGCTCCCACTGCAGTACCTTAGGGATACCCCACAGCATTCAAGCTGAGGTCACACTCTTTCTGGTCAGCCCTAGCACAAAAGAGATTCTAGGGCCTGGCCATTTCTACTTAATGTGGGACTTCTCAATAGATGATATTTGCTCCGTAACTTTGTATTATGCTTGCTGAGCTTTCATTCAGCTCTGTATCATAGTTTGAGGTTCTTCCTGTGCAGTCCTCACTCTTCCTCTCTTCCTTCTTCTTTTTTTTTTTTTTTATAGATGTAAGATCAGTATTATGGCTCAAGCTCTTCCCAGCTCAATTCTGTTTTTTCCCTTTTATCTTTCATAGGAGTTACGGTCCTCCTTGCCCAAGAAACAAATACAACAAACCACCATCTTCCACTTCTAACCTGATGTCAGTATCTCCTTTCTGGAGGGTTTGAAGTTACTTAGTTGCTGCTAGAAGTATTCTGAACAAGTGGTATGTTGGATTGGAATTGGGGAGACTTGCCATCTTGGATGGTATGTGGGACAGAGATAGTTCCTTGTACAAAGTGGTGGTCCATTTGCTAAAACTTTTACTGCTGGTGACTAAGGATGATGTTCTAGTGGACAGGATTATCCTGGGTGGTATAATGATGTAGGCTTTTGAAAAGTATGAAGGACACAATGCATTTAAAGACAATGACTGGCTGTTAATAAGTTACAATGGTGTTGTAGTGATGAAATAATATTTAAAAACTTTCAATTAGTTTAAAAATGATTTAAAATAATGTGTGAAGGCAAGAAGTTCTTAACTCCATCAGTGGGAGAGCAGAAAAATCTAGAAGCCAAATTTAAGACTCAAAACTTAGACCTATTGAGCTACAAATACAGCGTAGGTCTTGTTGAATTACATGGTTTTTGTGCCATGTGGACACTATGGAGCCCTCAGGGATTGGCAGATAAGAGGAGTCAACATCATCTGATGAACAGGAGGAAAATGTGTGGATTCAGGTGATCTACCTTGGCACCTCTTGGCACTTCTTTGTTTAATTATGAGTAAGGAGGATATGGTTGCCAGATAAAGACTCCTGGAAAAAAAGATTTGAGTTACATTATTAGATAAATCTCCACGATCAGCAGAGTTGATAGCTGAGGGATAGAGGGAGGAATTTAGAATGGAGGTGGAAAAGGAAGACAAGAAGTACCAGTTACAATCATAAGAAGAACTGCAATGATAGGGCTATAAGTTGGTTCCATTAATCTCAATCTTCTAAATTTATGCTGAAGAAGAGGCCATGCAGCACCCTAAAGGAACCACCACTCAACATCTGTATGGAGAGGTGAATCCATATGGCACAAAGAGTAAACTGTGGCATCCATGAAGGTGTACTGTTCAGATCTCCTTTTTAGAACTTTTTCACCTTGAGGAGTGCAATTAGTTTACAGTCTCCTTTTGCACTGTAACTCCCCATTGTGTGGGCTGAGATACTGTTGCATCTATATCACAATTTAATGCTTTCTCTACACAGTTTTGCTTCTTCATTTTCCTTTCACAGGTATATCTGTGTCACAGCGGAAAGCTTTCTAGCCCGTTCTCCTTCCTCCCTCTATACCTTACATAGGTATTAAACCACCCTCTTCTACTCTACACAAAGACATTGACCTCTTTTATTCCTAACTAGGTCTTAGTGTCTGCTTCTTGGGGGACCCAAAAATGACCCACTCCATGAAGGCAGGATTTTATCTTTTTAATTCTCATCTGAATCCATAGTGTCTTGAATAGTATCTTCCAAGATGTAGTCATTAAATAATTAGATTTGTAAAGTTGTAATGAGAATTATGCATAATAATTATTTTTTTCACATTAGACTGTGAACTCCTTCAGAACCAGTATAATAATAATAATAATAATAATAATAATAGTAATAATAATAAATAACAACTACAACAACAATAAAAAAATGTTATTGCATACTTGTATGTATTAAGCACTACACATATATTATTTCATTTAATACCACAACTTTATGCAGAAGATTCTCTCATTTTCCTTTTTTCTAAATGAGTCTCAAAATGATAAAGTTCACAAATGTGTAAATGCTCTCACATCAGGATTCAAATGTAAGTTAGAGTCCAGGGGTTTGATTATCAAGTTACAATGCTTCCTACTAGCTCGGGTTTTAATCTTTCTGATACCCGCACCTAGCAGAGACCAACACTACATTTCTTCAATAATTTTCAAAGTCTTTCTATGAAATTTATACCTTCAACATTATTTGTATTTTGTTTGGAAGCTTTTTATCCTATTTTTCTTCAATGAAGCATATTGTATTGGGTTCACTAGGTATTTTCATTAAATAAGTTTAAGTAAGGATACCAACGGTATTATTTAGATTTATTTCTGTTCTTCAGTCTATGTTATCTTCTAAATTTAAGTGATTTACTTAAGCTTAAAAATGCTGGCTGTATCAGAACTAACAACTTTGAAGTGAAAGACTTCCTGACCATTTTTCAGCTTCTTGACTCCCCAACCTTCATTGGGCAGGGTTTCCTGGTTATCCTGCCATAGTCTTTAGCCTCTTTGTGGCTTCTTATAGCTATCATTTGAGGATTACAGAATCTCTATATTGGTTAGTATCATGGATGGAGAAAGCCATTACTGTTGTTATGTCTGTGGGTCCTGAAAGATGATGACCCGCCAGAGCACTCTCTCAAGTGTTGCTGTATGCCAGCAGAAATTCTAATTTTTTAAATAAATTTCCTCATCTCATTCAATTAGCAATAATGTCATATCAGTCATCTTATTTGGCAAAGTGGTTTCTTACACACTTTTGTTATCCTCTTCCTAGACCTCTTTCAATGCACTCTGGATTTCACATAATTCTCAAATCTAAATTTGAGTCTATCCTGCTTCTGTCTTTTTGAGCCACACTGGTTCACCCATGCACCACTACCTTATAGCACCTTTAAAAGTAAGTTGTCAAACCCTCCAGTGGCTAGACCAATAGAAGTATTCTCAAGTCTCTTTATATTTTATCCTACAAAGCTATACAGTCTTAGTTTACCTTTCTATCTCTCCAGGCTTCAAAACCTAGTTTTTGTTACTGCTACCTGGATTTACAATCATGTACCATGGATCTGATCTGTTATTCATGGTCAGTTGACTTCGAAGTGACTGTTGGGACCATTATCTCCAGATTGATTTTCTTTGGTCCCAATCCACTAGGAAGTATATGGTAAATTTCTTTCAGTTCATTATCAGGTAGAGTGATAATATGTTAAACACACTGAAGATAGCAGAGATGATTAGACACTATATTTAAAATTTAAGATTTTAGAGAAAAAAAGAGGGTCAAATGTTTTTCAAAGTTTCTGACAAGTGGTCTGTACTTTATAGGTGAAAGGAGACTTGCGAGATTTTTGTTGTTGTTCTAACTCCAGCTCACAGTCTGGTGACTTTGACCTTGTTTGGATATCAGGTTTTAACTTGGCAGCTATGGAAACCAAAAACTGTGCAGGGAATGTATGAACTGGTTCAGTGCTGCCTTTGGAATTAATAAAGTAAACAACACTGAAAACAATACCATAATGCTGTTGGCCATTGTCAATTTGCTTTCTTTCATCTGAGCAGAAACATCCCAAACATACACAATATTATAATGGAGTGGGCCCTCGAGGCATTACTCATTACTTTTTCAGGATTCCATCCTGTACCTCTTCTCTTTCCCCATTTTGCTCTCCTCTTAATATACTTTTATTCATTGACTCTCAAATCTCATAATAATCTCCCTTACTACGAGGCTGTGGGCTCTCCATGACTGGTACTATAATATTCAAATTAAAAAGGGACACCTGGAGGTCGTGGCCCCAGGGCTACTTGCAGGCCTGCAGCTGGGCCCGCGCATGCTCTCTTCCGTGCTCTGGTCTGGACCGCGGATGACCGAGCAGAACGCACATTGGTGGGAAGGGCTCCTAGTCCACCTGGTGCTGCTCCCGCCACGCAGGTAGGCCGGGTCTAGGGAGTTGGGGTGCAGTGTGGGCCCCCCCCCCTTCAGGTTGGCTGCCAGCTGACCTGGATGGGCCTCTAATGCGCATCTTGAGGATTGAGGACAGGGGCACCCGACTTCCTTTGGCCCTGGGCTCCCTCTGGGGCGCCGAGTGTCTCACAGGCCAGGTCCCCACAGGGCAGCCCACAGATGGGCGGAGGTCATGGGCGTGGCTTTGGGGACTGTAGTGTCAGGACTGAGAAGGGCCAGGGACTTACGGGTACCGCAGAGGCCTGTGAGCTGGGCCTGCTCCGGAGGTGGCGGGGCGGCATCTCTGTGTCTACCATGCAGATCCTGGGCTGGGTAGGTAGCCGGAGTGTGGGGAACTCGAGGAGGTCATCAGGTAGGTCACAGCGAGGGACCGTAAGCCCTCTGTGTCTTCAGCCGAGTCCACTGTGCAGCGGGCTGCAGGGAGGGGGTCTGAGGCAGGCAGGGTGGGCAGGGACTGACAGACGTGGCGGGTATTTTCTCCGCCGGCTCCCCTCCCCCAAACGTCTCCTTCCTGCTTATGGGACCAGGCACTGCTGCCGTCGGAGTGCCCAGCGACACAGATGCCGGCGCCGTAGCCAGGGCCTTAACCACACTAGGCAGAGGTCAACGTCGTGCACCTAGGCTAAGCACCGCACCCCTGGGCTGAGGGTCACTTCCAGGGACAGTGCAGCGGGAGGTTCAGGCCAGCCTCGCTGGTGGTGGTGGTAGTTATAGTTTTACAGATGTATACCTGTCAGAATTTTTCAAATTGCATTTAAATAACTGCAACTTGTTATGTGTCAATTACACATTTAAATAAAGCTGCTTTGGTGGGAGATGTGGGGGACAAAGAGAAAAAGCATATGTCTCTAATAGGCAAAGCTTCCCTTGAGCTACTCTTCTAGCTTTCCTGAGTTTCTGAGAGGTACAGTTACTTAGTAGAGTGTGGTGCAAAGCCAAGAATGAGAATCACAAACCAAGGGATTTGAAGAATGCAGCTTCTAGTGGCTTGAAAATAGATCTGGGTTCTTGAGGTATAGGTCTGGGAATTCCCAAAACCTTAAAAGTTGTTATCAGCTTAGAATTCTGGTCCATGGTCCAATCATGCATTTCTTGAATTCAGTTTTGTGCCACTGGCAATTGAGTGAGACTGCTTTGTGCCCTATTGTTTATATTACATATATAACAATACAGGTAGAGTGTGTGGAATCCAATTTATAATTATCTTCACTGATTTTGATAATTCTAGAAAAGGACTTCACAACTTTAAATTAGCTTTTTAGTGGATCACATAGACTGAACATACTTTAAAAAATGTCTTTTGATTCCTTTTATTATCAGTATGTAACCTAACATAATTGTCATCCTAAACTTTGATGAAATTTAATGTGATTCTATTATTTTGGAAGCTTGGAAAGCCTCTCTATGTGGTAAGCAATTAAATGTAGGACCAATGGTTTTAGTAAATAGACTAAAAAATATGAAAACCACATAACCCACATAGTTATATAATACTAAACAAACTTTCTTAAACATATTTTTAGGGCTATATTCAATCCAAAAAATGTGAAATCAGCAGTTTTTGCATGGATTATTTTTTTGATGGCCTAATATTCTGGTCCTTGCATGACTGAAATTATAGTTGGAATACTTTGGAATTTACATTACTATAAAATTGCCTTCCTTTGCCATTCAGTCAGTATTGTTTTTGATTAATATGATGGTCTTTAGTCTACCTCATGTAAGAAAGATTATTCAGTTATTGTGTTGAAAAGTATCCAAATAATTGCATTTTTAGACCACATAAAACATAATTAATTAGGACTTTTTTGACTAAGGAGTAGCATTAGATGTTTCCCATCAAATATGCAATCTATATTTTTATAATGTTGCTCATATAGACAGTATTAGATATTATCTTCTTAGAGGTCAATAATGAGATTCTAACTTTTAACAATTCGGTGGACAGTGCTTAATAAGCTATAATGATGAGTCCTTTTTCTAAGGATTATAATAAATTTCTAAATAGTTTGTTTATATCTGAATATTGTTGCTAACCTAAATTCACATTATAAGGTTAAATATGGTTTGATTTTATGGTTAACTTATGCTCATTTTTGCTATTTGAGACTTGCATAGTAGTTTCTAAGAAGTAATCTAATAAGTTATTTTTTTTAAATATTCATATTTTGACCATGGCTTATTTGTACAAATTGGTGTCATTTTCAATATCACTTTGGCCTTTTCCAGACATCTATTTTGTATAAAACCTAATTTACCAGTTTTATTTCTATTTTTTAAAATTTTTGGTGATATCTTCCTCTCTATTCTTCTTTTCATTTGAGGTATGGGACTCGAACTGCTTTTATTAGGATAAATAACCTCTCAGGTAAGACTCCCTCCAACAAAATCTTTAAATCTTACAACGTAGAGTCATATTTCAGTATCATTTTGAAGTTCCAATTGAAGCACTTCATCTGTCTCTTGAAGCTTGAAATATTTCCAATTCTTAATTTTATTGAAATATAATTAAAATATTTTAGTCATTGTTTTCAAGAGTTTCTACCACTTGTTCTCACCTTGCCTTCTTTAGCTCTATGCTCTAGAACAACACTAACTAAAAAAGTATAATATAAACCACATATGTAATTAAAACAATGTTGTACCTCTATGCTGTAATAGTTTGTCTAATTAGGAGACAGAATCACATAGTCATTTAAACAGGGGAAGTTTAATATAAATAATTATAAAACTAAGAAAGGATAGTAACTATGAGATCTAAAGAGAGCTCTAAAAGGTACCCTAGACCTGAGAGAGAACTCGTAGCAAGGTAATACAGGAAGGCAGCCCTATTCCAAGGCTGAGATTCAGACGCTCTGTGGTTTTAGCCCTCTGGAGGGCGGAGGAGTTTTCTGGATTGCCTGGGCTAGAGATGGTTCATAGTCATAGAGCAGCAAAAAACAAACTTTTGGAGTGTGATCGAGCAGGGGAGGTGCTCAGAAGAAGCTGGGGCACTTCTTTGGGTGTGAGACCTGGCACATATAGTCTCTAAGGGCTACAGAAGGGAAAGGTGCCCCCTGGGCCTGTGGTGGGGCTGTGAGGTTGCTAAGGGATATGTACTCACTCTGGGTATCTGGTGAGGGCAGAGCACCATCAGATTCCTCAGACAGCCATACTGCTGACGGTGCAGACAGAGCAGGATAAACACCAAAAGCTTAGTGGCCAGAATTAAGAAAAGGAGACTTTCATCTTGCAGCATATCTCTAATACTCTTAACTAGCAAAGCTTGAAAGCATGTGGATTATGCTTTGAGAATCTAGTCTGTTCTCACAGCAGGTAGAAGAGTGAATGTGGAACTCAGAGGCAATAAGTTGGTAACTGATATATAGACACATGTCAAAATAAACAGGTAGTCTATGGCCATGCCACCCTGAACAAGCCCTATCCTGTCTGATCTCAAAGGCTAAGCAGGGTTGGGCCTAGTTAGTACTTGGATGGGAGACCACCTAGGAAGACCAGATGCTGTAGGCTTAAAAAAATAATTAAAAAAATAAGGGACTGTAAGCTGACAAAGTTCTTGAAATCTGTTAGGTCAACCAAGGGTTGCTGCACCTAAAAACAAACAAACAAACAAACAAACAAACAGGTAAACATGTATTGAATGTGACGTATCAAATGTTATTTCAACATCTAATCAATATAAAATTATTAATGAGGTATTTTACATTCTTTTAATATTAGTATTCAAAGTCTAATGTATATTTTGTAATTACAGTATATCTTAATTTGGACACTAAATTTTCATTGGATACACTTGATCTTATTTAAATTTCATAAAATTTACTGTTAAAAAGATTTATATGCCCAAATTGTCCAAATGCACATAAAAGTTTTCCAAAACTTTTATTTGAGAACCTCAGATCATTTTCTTTAACATTCATATTGATAAAACTGATCTTTCCTTGAGGAATTGATGTAAACTTTAAGAGCAAAAACATATCAGTTTCAAACTTGTAACTATCTAAGTTAATTCATTAACTCTTGTGATAACACATGTTATTGATATTAATTTCAAAAGGGTATAGCCAAATTGAAAATTAATTCTAAGATTGTCAACAAAGCGTTCTTCAAAAGTTTTTATAGATTTACAGCCAGTTTGCATAATGCTGTCAAAAACAATTAAAATCTTCTGCCTATAGACCCATGTGACAAAAATGTATGAAAACATTGGTATTGATTGTAAAGTTTCATTTTTAACATAAATTTCATACCTGTCTAACTATGCTATACATAAGTTTTCCCTTTTTTGGTGATTCAGCTTTTAGCTCATTCATATGCAGTGTGATATGAATTATACTTTGATAAGCAAGAAACCCATCCGACTTTTAAAGAAATTATACTAACTTGAATTTAAGGAACCGAATCATTTTATAATGAAAAGAGACCTCTGGGTCTTCAAGCTTCTGCAGAAGTGAAGCGGACAAAGAAAGTTCTTCAGCTCTAAACACAGGCAGGAAGGCAGAGCCAGTAATCATGGTAAATTGCTCTTAGGCAACTGGTCTGGCTTTCATCAAAGGATTGGAGATGAGTCTTTAGTGTGTTTATTTCTAAATTGTAATAGATCTGTGATTGTTACATGCCTTACTCCCTTTTGTTCCCAAGTTTGTTTATTGTGGTGCAATACACATAACATTTACCATCTTAGCCATTTTTAAGTGGTGTTAAACGCAATCATGTTGTTGTGCAACAGTCACCACTATCCATCTCCAGAACTTTTTTCATCTGTACCCATGACATAGTAACTTTCCATTCTCTCCTCCCTCCATTTCGTGTCAGCCACCATGCTGCTTTGTGTCTCTTTGATTTTGACTACTCTAAGTACTTCGCGTAAGTGGAATCATACAGTAATTTTCTTTTGTGACTGGATTATTTCACTTAATGTAATTATCTCGTTTCCCACTTTGTAGCATGTGTTAGAATTTTCATCCTGTTTAAGACTGAATAATATTCCATCATATGTATATACCACATTTTATCCATTTAATGATGTCTACTTGGGTTGCTTTCATATTTAAGCTATGAACACAAATGTGTAAATATATTCTCAAGACCTTGCTTTCAGTTCTTTTGGGTACATACCCAGAAGTGAAATTGCTGGATCTTATACTTTTTGAGGAACCACCATACTGTATTTCACGGCAGCTATACTATTTACCATTTCTTCCAACAGCAGACAAGGTTCCAGTTTTTCTACATACCTGTCAACACTTGTCATATTCTGTTCTTTAAGAGCAGTCATCCTAAGGTGTGTGAGGTATTTCCTCATTGTAGTTTTGATTTGTATTTCCTTAATGGTTAGTGAATTGAGCATATTTTTATGTTTATTGACCATTTGTATATCTTCTTTAGAGAAGTGTTTATTCAAGTTGTTTGCCTGTTTTTGAATCAGGCTTGTTGAATTTTAGGAATTCCCTATAAATTCTGGATATTAATCAATAATCAGATATATGATTTTCAAGTACTTTATCCCATTCTGTGGATTTACTTTCTAATCTGCTAACAGTGTCTTTAGCTGTATATAGATTTTTAATTTTCATTTTTAATTTGCCTGTTTTTTCTTTTGCTGCTTGTGTCTTTGGTGTCATATCTAAGGAATCACTGCCAAATCCAATGTCATGAAGCTTTTCCTGTTTTCTTCTAAAAGAAAATATTTGCTGCATTTGGGATAGCGTTCATTTGTATATGTAACTTTAAAGACTCATATCCTATGTTTCTCCTTGTAGGGCAGGGGCTTGCAACAATAGGGAGAGGTACAACAAATATCATCACCCGCCTTTTTGTCTGCATCTCCCTGACTAGAAGCAGCAATCAGTGATGAGAGCACAGATCCTTGATATTTGGAGGACAGGGTCCTTTTCACCACTGTGGCTCCTACAAACTGTGCAAGCTGTTCCTGGAAAGCCTACATGGCTGCCTGCTGGAACTCAGGAGTAAAGATGGGTAGCTGCTACCTCCCTAAGAGCTGAAATTGATTATATTAGCTACAAATTATCTTCTACACTGTCATCTAGAAGCTGCAAGCCTTCTACAGACTTCTGAGTTCCAATATAGTTTTATCAGATAGATTCTGCTAGTGAAGTTGTTTGTCTAGATGGGGAGACAGATGCCCACTTTCTACTGCACCATCTTCTCAGAGTCTTCCCTGAGTAAATATGTCTTTTTGATCAGTCTCTTGAAGTTGTTGGACATATGCCAATATTTAAAATATGCTTTAAAGAGCCCAAGTTAAATTGACTTGAACTGAAAAGGTATGAATAAATTATGGAACTCTAGAAGGCATTTTTGATTCCCTATTAAATATTATAATTTTATTATGACAGATTTTTATATAAAATGATGTTCTAATAGTTTTATTTGTTCAATGTTACATTCAATAAATAACTAGTTGTATTTATCAGTCCCTAGAATGAAATCTGTAAAATGTAGTCATTTATAAACTTATAATTGATGACAGTAATTGGATCATAATTTATTTAATTTGGTGAAGAGGACTGAGTCATATATGAATACCCATTTTATGGAAAATCATTGTCATTGGTCTATGCCAAGCTGCTCTGTTAATTTATTTGGAAAAAGTTAATCCCATTTTAGTGGCAGTTTCCCTCATATCTTCACCGTTTTGAGCAACCTTAAGTTAGTTTGAGATATATCTTTCTGTTTCTGTTTATCCTTGTAAAAACTATATGTATTGTATAGATTTTTAGTTTCAAAAATAGAACTATTTTGTTTCTTGTTTTATTTTCTATTTAGTATTGTTTTCAAGATCTGTTACTTTTTATGTCTATTCAATAATTTCCCTGTTATGCTGTAGTGTATATTATGCATATACACACATTGTTTTCCTTCTCAGTGGTAGACTCAGAGATCTAGTTCTTGTCGTCACAAACAATCCTTGAACAATTTCCCTGTAGACTGCATCATAAATTTTATTCAGCACAAAACAGTGTTGTTAATGCTGCATTTGGGATAGCGTTCATTCATGTATGTAACTTTAAAGACTCATATCCTATGTTTCTCCTTGGGAATTTAAATTAAAGGCCCTAGGAAGAAACCTTTTAATCCCAAATTAAGGGACCACTGATTTTCCCACAGATTTACTAATGAAGTGAATCAGGCTATTATGGTGTGGTCTAATCTATCTGAATATCAAGTATTGTTTAAATAGTCATTAAAAAATACTTCTGTAAAGAAAAATTCTCCCATGGAAGTGTGAGAAAATTGTTGCTATCATTATAAAGTCATTTGAAAGAGCATACTATTTGTTATGCAGTTTGTCATAAGTTCTTTAAAAATAATTATAAGTACTATGAAAGAATTGCCATTTTCTTCCCTATAATCTTGAATGTTGGCATCTTTACCAGTTTATCTGGGTTGAGTTGAAGTTATTTATAAATAACACCATCCATCAAATTTTCAGACCAGTGGCTAACATAAATGAGTATATTTGGACCACTAGACCACATTATATACTAGTTTTAAGCTAATTAAAGCTTAAAATTCTAATAGAATATAAATTACTTCCTTTCTATGAATAATGATTAAGCATATTAAATTTCACTACTTTTTTACTTCTTTTAGAAATTTGGTAAATGAAAAATTTTTTTTTCAAAATAAGATTTGTGATTAAGGCTTTATTTCCAGCCAGGAGCTTAGAATATATATATTAAAGGTGGTCACAGGTTATTTGACCTTTCTCTGCCCACTTCTGGAGTCTAAGTGAGCTCTGTGACTTCTTTAATTGATAGAATATAACAGTGTGACCTTGTATCTGTTTCCAAGCCTAGCTTTTAAGGAAAAGCCAGTTTCTAATTATAACCTTGGAATGCTCATTCTGAGGGCAGCCAGTTTGCATGAAAGAAAACTGAGTATGCTAGAACCATACTACAAAGAAGCCTAGGCTGGCCACATGGAGAGAGCCAAATGGATGTGTATTTAGTTCCTAGCAGTTCCACCATGTCAGCACAAGCATCAGAATTGGGGTGAGGAAGCCTTTAGATGATCCTAGCCTGGGTTTCTCTGACTATAATTGAATGAGAGACCCCAAACTTCAGCTGAACTCAGTCAACCCACAGAACAATGTAAAATAATTGTTTTAAATCAATAAGTTTTGTGTGTGATTAATATGCAGCATTAGACAACAGGAATATCTGATCTCCAAATCATTGCTCAGGCTAGTGGGATATGATGGTAATTGTGCTAAAATAAAATGGTCAGTGGGGTCACGTGTGCTCTCTTTTTACTAAAATAATTTCTATCTATGGTAATTAGGACAAGAAGCAGGAGACAATGAGTAGTTTGTGAATGTTTAAGCATTGGACTGAATTTGAAATTTATGTTACAGTGATCTATTGTGCAAAGATCAGAAAGAAAAGAAGACAAATGTGTTTGCAATTGCAGATAAATTTGATGAGCTTGAAAATTTTTCGTTTTGTATAGTGTTAAAAAGCATATGTCTCAGAAATTCTTTCATCATTTTCTCCAAACCTCCTACCTCTAGGGAAAATTCGGCATTTTTCTGTGGGACTGTATAGATTTGGGAAGTTTTGTTTTGTGAGACGACTCTTTATTCATTTCCGTATTTGCAACTGTGTGTATATTATCAGAATATTTGAAAATTTTCATTGCCTATTTGTATACTTTCAAATGCGTTATCTTTTAGTCTTGAGTCTGTACTTATCAGATATGTGATCTACCTAGATCTCTGACCCTCAGTATCTTAATTTTTAAAATGAAGATAATGACTTTAACCAGTTTATAAGTCTTAATTGTGAAGGACAAATAAGGGAATTCATGGGAAATTCAAGAGAATGCCTGGGTGATAGTAGATGCTCAACAAAGTTTATTATTATTATTAATATTAATATTATTGCCATATAAATAATAACCATAGAAATAAAAAGCTAGAGCAAGAGGTTGTTTAGAACAAGATTAAGTCCATAGTTTCTTCATTTTCAAGTGAAGAGTCTGGTGGAATTCCAGTCCTTCCTCATTGCTATTTGCAGTTCTCCTAAACATTTAAAAATATATATATTTTCTTGAGTAAGTAGTAAATATTTGGATGCCAGTGTAAAGTGTTCCCTGTTTCTTTCTTTCATTTTAAATAGATTCAGTCTACATTTTGGAGGAATGTTTGCCTTGCAGTCTGGATCAGGGAGTGGAGGACTTTACAGTTCCCACAGGCCTCAGGTGATACTTAAAAAAAATTCCTTGTCTAGGGTTGAACTGATTAATGAATGTTGCTGAGATAACATTCCCTTCTTGGGGTAGTGGAGATGAGAAGGAATATAAAATTCATCATGATCTAGAGTTTTTTTTTTTAATGTCATTTATGTTAAATGTCCCCGTTGCTTGTGTTGGAGTCCTTGTTTTCTGCGTGTGCTTACATAAACTTGCTGTACTTTGTCACCTCTTGAAAGTTGTACATTTTTTCCTTCTGCTAAGATCACTCATTCCAGTTCTCTGACAAATGCCTGTTTGTTTTTTGATCTCAGAGTAGAAATCACTCTGGGAGTCCACTCAGATATCAACAGGTATCTCCTTCCTTAATATTTCTGTGGCTAACCTGAATTTTGCTTAATATACCACCTATTTCACTCTCCTGAAAAAATTTAGTGTATTTGTCTGTCTCTTCCAATACATTGTAAACTCCTTGAAGGAAGGGACTGCTTTGTTTTCACTGGTGCGACATCACTTGGTGAATAAAAGGTGCTCAGTAAATATTTGTTGAATAAATGAATAAAGGGTCAAAATCAGAGGATCAACTCCTTTGATGCCTGTTCAGAAGAAGAAGAGAACACAACCACAGAAATTATGACCTGCGGTTTCAGCTCTCCCTTGTCCAACTCACTTTCGGAACTAGTTGAGTTTTATAACTTTTCATTCTTCCCATTTACTTTTATGTTTTTGTTTCTATATCTAACTAATTTATATCACATATTATTTATAGTCCTGGGCTACTTCTTTGTTAAATAAAACATTGAGCTCTTTTTACTTTTTAGCTCAAAAGATTTGAATCTATTTTTGCAGTAATAATGGTGCTGATTTCCATTGCAAACATGGATGTTCCCTTAACACACATTAAGACTGTATCACACTCTATAGTATTCCAAAAAGGAAGGTGAACTGTTTTCAAAGGTAATAAATAGCTTTAACAACAAAGGATGTAAACACCTCATGAAACAAAAAGTCTCTAGTCATATGAATGACTTGTGGCTGAATATTTCAACAGGATCAGCCTTTGTTTCTTTGATCTTTAGGTTTTTACTTTTGAATGTCCACACCTGGCATCTGCAGTAAAACACACACAGCATCTGGATTAGAGAATGCAAATAACATCCATTCAGGCAAACCTTCAAGAATAGCTGCTTTGGTATCTGCATCATGCATTGGAAATAAATTGATTTGGACTGCAGTAGAAACTATGTGATTTTAGGGGTCAACTTTAATGTTTTTTTAGATGGACCTATTGTCTCCCTTTTTGGTATTGAATGGGATGTTTTTTTACTATTATCAATATCATCTTAATTATAATATTAATGTAGCATATTTAGTGAAAATGACTAGTTTTGCTTCTTAGGTTTCTGTGTACTTTTCTGCTTTAGCACATTTCTAAAACTCAAAGAGAATTATTTATTAGCAAGATACTTAAACATTTCTCTTATGTTATTGTCTTTAAGTTTCAGGTACCTTGGGAAAATGTTAAAATTTTAAACAAGCCAATTTTTTCAATTACATACATCATGATTTCTTTTTTCCTCAAAATTTGTATTGAGGTGGGGTTAGGAAAAGTGCAGGGATTGGCAAAAACAGAGGAAGGCAACTATTAATTGTTGTGTATGATTGGTTA
Organism: Cynopterus sphinx; assembly: GCA_030015415.1. Lineage (NCBI taxonomy): Eukaryota > Metazoa > Chordata > Mammalia > Chiroptera > Pteropodidae > Cynopterus > Cynopterus sphinx. The sequence goes on along the minus strand of CM057391.1, from coordinate 15,579,610 downwards.
ATGTACCTTACAGGCAAAATGTTTCTGTGACAGCTTTTATGCTAAATAGACAACAACGTGACTTAGTGCTTCAGGAAAACTTGTAGATCATGTCCTCTTTAAGGGGATAATTAAACTTGCTTTTAGGTATAATAAAAGTGAGACTAGGTTACTCACAAAATTTATGGTAGTAGCTTTAAGGCCTTTTTTACTGAAAGCTATTTGGTCAGTATACATGTGTTTTTGAGTGATGCAGTTGAGTTATGAATTTTTATTTTGGGTATAAGCTGGTTATTTTGTAAAGAAGGTATGTTAAAATGTCATATTCAAAATGGACAAAATTACGTAGAATTAAAATCCATTCAGACTATGCTTTAGCTCTTGTTAATTTTCTCCCATCCCTATTGATCTAAATATCCAGATGTTTGATGTTACATGTGATTGTATGAAAGCTCTGATCTGAAATCCTATGGCTTACTGGATTACCCTTTACCCACATGGTTTAAATTAATAATAAAAAAATGATCCAGGGCAATCTTGCAACAAAAGAACAAGACTTTATTGTATAACAGAATTGCAGATGTGGAAAGGTGCTCATAATAAAGACAGAATATTTCTGTTTCACAGAGCATCTGGAATGCCATAGGATCTCTAAGTTATCAGGAGCTAATGTTAGACAGCCTTGGTTGGTGATTAATTTAATATTCAGAGAAATTTTTTTAAAGCCTTGTGCCATTCATCATCATAATGTCATTTTTGCAATCCTAAAATGATTTACAAAGTCAACTCTCCCCCCCTAATTTCTAAAACAATATTAAGACATCAAAAAGTTTCAGATACAAACTTCAAAGGGCAGCCAAATCAGAGATTTCTGGCTAAGACAGTTTAGATCATTTAATATCCTTTGGTTTTCCTAGGATTAAATTACAGCCTATAGAATTCCTGGAATCTGGGTAAGGAAGTATTATATAATATAGCATGGCAATTTTGGGGAGGCTGGCAAAACACTAAGAGAAGGAGATGGCATCTTTTAAATTATCAACCTTTCAGTGAATGCTTGTGAAACATTAGAGGTATGAGAAATTATCCCAGTGCGGATACCAAGCTCTGATAACCAGAGAAGTGTTTGTGTATAAGCTCAGGGTGACAGTCATTTAGAGACACTTCCTTTCTTCTTGTAGTCATCACATTACAGCGAAGCTTAGATTCATGGTTCATGAATGAATATCAGGCCTGAACTGATAACAGGAACTCATTCTGGCACGGCCACAAAGGCAATGCTTCCAGTCATTGTGGTTTTATGGGGACAACAATGAGTGCTGGCTGCTTGTGCAGCGCCGTGACGTGGTATGGAAGGATCACACCACACATCATTCTGTCTGCAGGAACAATCCTGTATGTAACCACCGGTCTCTGAGGAAATTTAGCATTTTCTGAAAGAAACACATTCAGCTTGAAGTTGAGCTGGGAAAAGAAAAGGTCTGTGAAACAAATGTTAGTGCTCTGACTAAACCAAAATATAAGCGATTGTTACAGGAAATGACCTGTTGCAGAGGACTTTCCACCTTAAATGTACACATGCCACCAGAAAGGTGAGCATGTCACAGGTTGTGATGTGCATAAAAGCAAATTCTATCACTCTTATAATAATATATGCTTTTTAAACAAGATTTTGGTGACCTCCGGCTGTACTGTTGATCTGATAATCAGGTGCTTTTATGCCTTAAGCTAGCAACAGATTGTACAAACAAAATGCATTGAAATTTTTATGATGTAGAGAGATCGACAACAAAAAAAATGATAGAAATTGCAGAAAAAATTTTATAGAAAAACTACTTTTTGCAATTTAAAATTTGATTTAAAATTTAAGTGTATATCCACTATTCCTAACATCAGTGTTTTGTGTGTGTGTGTATGAGAGCATTAGCCACAAGAGCTTGATTTAAAGTGATTAAAGTGTGAGATCTGTTGAAACATTCAATGCTCCTAAACCATAGTCTCAGAAAACCAGAGTTCGCTTTGTAGATGTATTTCAATTTGGCATAACTAAATAGATCCAAACTCTTATTAGTTCAAGCTGCATTTTATACTGTTCCTAACATGTGTTGATCTTCCCAGTTTATTTTATTTTCACTTTACATTTTAAATTTAGATATGCTATTTCATCCAAATGTGGCAAATCTATATTGTTTAAAAGGTTGAAAACATAACTATTTGCTTTAGCATAAAGTTTAGCATTGATTGCCTTGTGTCATATTTTGGGGTTCATTTTCTCTCTTGGATCCTCCCATGTATTTACTCAGAATTTCTTTGTGTGTGAGATGTCTAAAAAGAAACCATAATGACACATTCAATATTGCAGTAGACATGACCATTGTATCAGCATCACTTTTCATATTCTTTCCCTACTATTTCTTTGTCTGTCCTCACTTTAAAGATAAATGAAAGTCGCTAAAGAGGAAGTAGGTAAAGAATGAAAGCACCAGTAAGACTGGAAGGTAGGATAGAGAAAAAGATATCAAAATAGAGTTAAAAGAGTTCATAAAAGAGAGGTAGCTACTGAACTATGGTTGGAGCCAATTATGTGCTTTGCTTGAAAACATTAAAATTATGATAATAGAGTAATGGTAGATAAGAGAAGATGAGTACGTATAAAATGGGGGTGGCTTCAGGAGTTCATTGATAATTAAATTTTACTCTTTTACCTTTAGATTCCTTCCCCCAGGTTCTTATGTCTGCCAGAATCTAGATTATTTTATTTAAAGATTTAAATTTTCTCTCTGTCTAGGTCACATACTAATACTTAACAGGGACCAAGCAAGCAGGTAGAGAAAAGGATAAATGTGTCCTATTGGGGATTATATATTTTTAAACAAGATTTTGGAAATCTTGGATTTGGAAAGGACGCATTCTTTCTGAGGTACAGCTGGTACCTCAGCTCCATCCGCCTGCTGCTATGAGGGAATGTGAGGTCTGTGTAGCCGTAGCTAACTCCTAACCACATCAATGAGGAAACAAAAATTTTATTTTCCTACTATTAAAAAAGTGCAGTAGAAAAAGTCAAAAGCAAATATAAAATCTTAGTATTATGTAATTTATTCCAGATATCATCAAATCAAAGGAAACTTAATTAAATAACATAGTAACATCATAAATCTGCGCTTGGATATTGAGAGTACATAGTAAAACACACATTTTTTTCTTTGAAAATAAAAAAATCTACATAGGATGGGGAAGTATATAAGATTCTGGATATACAGAGGGGAAGAATTAAAGCTTTGTATGTTCTTGAGTGTATCAGTTCTTTTCATTTTGTCAGTTTTTTTCTCTTTAGGATTGGCTTTCACGCACAACTGAGGGACATTAGAACACACATTGCACATGACCATTATATCTTTCACTGTCTGATTTTTAAAACATTTCATACATGCTTTTATAATAAAAGGCTACTGATTCCAGTGATTATATTAAGGTGGTTTTGAAGGTACTGTTATTAAGTCCTCTGAGTTTACACAAGTCCCCCTATTGACATATATTATCAGGTGTCTGAATTCTGTAGATTATATTTCTCAGAACTGAATATTCATTGACAATAATATGTGTGCCAAATGCAAGTATTTGATTTAAAGGCAGGATTTAGCAAGATTTGCTGTGTTTATTATGTTATAGATTGCTGTCGTTGTAGTACAAGTGAGATGGTTTGGGGACATATCTTTTAAAAACCAATTAAAAGCGCCTTGATAAAGGACCTTGATAATGACAGGTAATCAGCTGGTGTGTTTGTCGGAAATAACTTGGACCCAGTGAATCACACAGTCTCTAATATAGGCAATCTATACATTGTTTTGCTTTTTTTCCAATGACAACTGGACCTTTTTTTTAAAAAAAATAAATAAATAAAAGTATTTTAGGCACAAAGGAAAATTGATGATGATGTGATGTGAAATGTGGAAAAACCATAACAAAGAATTACCCTTTATATTAAATATGTCTCTTTATAATTCTGCATCAACTACTAATTTTAAATATAGCCCCAATGTAAAGTAAATTTATAGCTTTAACCAAATTGGTTTTAGTTTTTTAAAGGAACAAGAATGAAATTTGTTTATACCTCTGTGCTCTTTTTGTTAAACATAAACATGGAGAGCTATATATGAATTAATACAAATTACTCAGAAACTAGTAAGTCTTTAATTAAAATAAATAACTATAAATCAGTGGTCCCCAACCCCTGGGCCATGGACTGGTACTGGTCAGTGGCCTGTTAAGAACTGGGCTGCACAGCAGGAGGTGAACAGAAGGTGAGCAAACAAAGCTTCATCTGTTTTTTCAGTAGCTCCCCAGTGCTATCATCACTGCCTCAGCTCCGCCTCAGATCTTCAGGTATTAGATTCGCATTGGAGCACCAGTCTCTGGTGCCAAAATGGTTGCAGACTGCTGGGCTAAATGACTTTAGGGATACTTAGACACCCCAGTCACTATTCACAAGAGAAAATATAGATGTTGATATACTAATTCCCTCTGAAGGCACTGTACAGTGCTCTGTTTTTCTCAACAGCATTGCAAGTCTATTTCAAAATTTTGTTTTAATACTGCAGGAGACCTAAGAGAAATGCAAGCAGTGTAGCCCTTGCGAATCAGATTGATTTTAGGCAGGTCCACACTGATGGGGTTGCCTTCTGGGCATAGCCTGCTGGCGTCAGTAGTCTCCCCATCTTTTAGAGCTCTCAGTGGGCCTCTCTTTGCAGTAGGGCCTTTTACTTTTTAAGAGTAGTGGTCTTCTTTTCCTTCCAAGTGGCCTGGTGGTCAGTGATTACTTAAAGAGTGCATCTGTCAAGTCTAGAAAATATTTTAATAATTTCATGAATCATAACCATGGAGTTTTCACTTATTCTTTGACAAATTGAAGAGTTTCTATGTAGAATTTATATTTCTTGAAAGGAAGTATGTCCTAGACATGAAAATCTGTAATGTCTACTGCCAATGGTTTTTGAAGACCAAATTTATATTCTAATTAAGTCCTTGTTTGAGAAAATTAGAATTTTTGTTTTCATTTTTGTTTTTTGTCAATATATGCTTAGATATACAAAGTATCATTGTGCACTTAGTGATATGAAATTTAGTATTTTATTATTCATCTACTTTGGTTGGCTAAATTTGTGTGTGTACATACATATATATGTAATAAAAATATATGGAAACTTTTTTCTACATTGTTGTAAATAATATTCTCAAGATATTTTTTTTTGTTATTGTATAGCCTATTTTAGGGTCTACTAGACAATACTTCCAGCAGGTTCTATATAGTCTTTTGATAAAATTGAAAAAATACAATGTAATTAAAGATAATGGCACCAAGCTCTGTTCCATTAGTATTTCTGCTAAGGAGGAAAATGAAAGAAGAATTTTTTCCAGCAGAGTGATATGGTAGGTAGGTGTTCAGTGAGTGGTAAACTGTTGCTGAGGAGGAATCATGCATTAGGATAGAAAGATAAAAGGAGGTAGACAAAAATCTACATTTTTATGGATACTAGTCACACTGTATCCTCACTTCATTTATTTAAAACTGTTTATTAAGTACTTGCTATGCTTGAGGCATGGCGCTGTCTGGTCAACAACAGTTACTTCTTCTTTCATAAATGATTGAATTTGAGGTCCAGTTATTCTTTGCCTTTCTACTGATTTTCCTCATTTTCGTTTTATGTTGGCATAGTACTGCTTTTGTCGTTTCATCTGTGTTCCATGGTGATCATTAAGAAATTATGCAAAAATCTTGTGCAGTGGTGGGAGAACAGGAAGATAAGTCTCTCTCTAAGCACTCTGGAGGTTAGGAAGATTGCCTTACAGGTAGATCTGAGCAATAGCAGTATGTCAGCATAATAAATTTGTATAGTTTCAGATAAAGTGGCAAATGAGATATAATGGTGTAAGCACTGACTTGGAAATCAGGATTCCAGTGCTATATAGAAGTGGATGTTATCCCTCTGTGGTATTGAAAAAGTCTGCACTATTTTCTAGCCTCACTTCCAGCCTCTGCAGAATAAAAGAATTTAATAAATGGTCACTAGAGTCCTTTACATTGTAAAATTAACTACTATTTTGAGAGTACAACCTTAGTAATAGAGTCAAACATCTGTTAACTATTCATTGGTGGATCAGGATCTTATTTAAGTTAATTTATAAAATGTGAATTAATAGTATCAAAGGGGACTCCCAAAAGTTATCTGTCTAATTCATTTTTAAGAATCCTGGAATCACCAAGCAGTATGAGTACTGAAAATTTCAAGACTCATTAGTAGAATGCACATGTATTTTTAAACACTATTTAAAAAAGTATGTAGCCATCCTCATTATATCTCAGTTTCTATGAGAAACAAACATTTCTGCAGTCATTTTAACTCACTTCCTTGTTTTAAATTTTTTAAAATATAAAAAGAATTATACATTATTTTTATTTTTTCCAAATAACAACTATTTATTGTTACAACTATTGTCAAGTTCTATGAAGTCACACCTTTGGTTCTCCTCTACAATGAATAATCTTCTTAAAACTTGCATTTGCCTATTTCAGGGATTTTCCATGAAGCTAAATGATCTAAAATAGATGTTTTGAGTAATTGTTACTCAGTGAACTTCACTGTATCACAGGGTATAAAACAGAAATATGATCTCCTTAATCTTGGTTCTATTTTCTACATGTTCCATAACTTCCTCCATCAATACAACCAAAGCAGCTGAAAGTTAGAAAACTGTGGTACTTGTCTTCAAATCCCTTTGCACTTAGGTAGTGGGTGTGAAAACAGAAATGTAAGAAACAGAACATGTGTGATATATGAATCAAAGTGTAGAGGCTATTTGGTGTGAAACAATGTGATCCTTGTAGCTCCTGCTAATGCATCATTCGGCAAATGCCTGAAGAAGACAGTTTTCAATGGCAAAAACAGTCTCCTGGAAATAGACCCTTCATTCAGTCCCTTGCATGAAACTTTACTGGATGAAAACAATAAAAAATCTTTATCTTATGAACTTAAAATAGGTGTCTGTCATTGGATACATAGCAAATACATGGAAATGAATTGATTCACATCATTACTTGGTTTCTGCAAAACTAACTCCTCCATTTCCGTTAAAATTCTTCACAAGTCAAGGTATCATATGTAGCACATGGAAACAAATAAATATGGCTAAGGTATATGTTCTAAAGGGAGTACTTTTACTGGTTTTCTGACCTAAGGCTCCAAAATATGATTATAGTAATTAGGCAGAATTCACACAGCCCTAGGCATCTAAGTATAAATACTTGGAAGAATTCTTTAACCCAGAACTTAATGAAGGTGATATGCATAATGTTTGAGAACGACCAAATTATAATATACATAATATAGATTTCTAGTCCATTAGCCTAAATATTATTATAACTATTTACAGATGAAATACTGTAGAACTTAAGTCATTTTATTCAGGAGCTGGTGGAAATGAATTTGGGTAAGACAGTATAGACAAGAGAATTGTTCACTTCTGGTCTTACACAGGTTTTCATAATCTTTCTGTTTGTTCCCAGCTTTGCTCATCTTGTGCTCTTGGGTGCCTCATTTTTTTTTTGTTTCAGTGACTGTTTCTATTTGTAGAAAATTCTTTCCCTTCTACTACAACTGATCTAAGATCTCTAAATATTGATTACTACCATTACTGCAGAAGGTTTTTGTTTGTTTGTTCCCCCTCTTCTCAAGAAATTCTGCAGAACCCCCTGAGTCCTTTATAACCCAGCATTAACCTTCCTTCATAGTTAAGAACTGTGGTCAACTTTCTACCCAGAGAGTCAGTTCTCTAGTCATCTACCTCTGCAGTGATTAGAAAGAATTGGGTCAGAATGTCCTAATTCTCCTGATTGTGGCCAGCGTTGAAAATGCATCCTCCTTTGGATGGCTGCATGATACAAATATTATAATTCAGTTAAACAAACCAGAACTCTCCATTCTCCTCCATCCTCATCCCCCACCTAAAGAATTTCAAAAACGTTACTGCATAACAGTTTTCACCACTTCCAGTCCTCCACATTTCCAGCCTCCTCCCCCAAAGCCATGAAATACCAAGTCCAGACCTTTTCACATCATTTTTGCATTTACTGTTTCACTTTTTTTTTCTGGGAATGTTTGCCTGTGTTCCTCTAAGTATATCCTCTGCTCCTTCAGGGAGCATTTACAGTTTCCCCTCCACTGCCCTCTATAACCACAGGCTAGTTGTATGGGTAGACAGGTAGTGGAAGCTGTGTTGCAATGTGTTTTTTCTTTCTTCTAGTTATAATTTAAATTTGCAATGTCGTCTATTTAATGCTGAAACCTTGGGTCTAGTGTGGAATAATTCTTACCCTTGTTGATTTTATCATTTTGGAAGGGTGAGGAGATTTGGAAAAAAGTCATCATTTTTTTTGAAACCCCCAACACTTGTATTTATAATGAAGATAGCATGTTGAAGGAATAATATGATATCATGGATGTAAAGGTTCATCCATCTAGAATATAGCTGTTTACTAGATGAAGAAATATTAGTTTTCTTCTATCTTGCGAGAGACTTTTTGAGGGAGGACCTATTGAAGTAATGCACAGGGTGTCTTTTGTAAACCTTATAGACTTCATAATTGGCATTTGTCAGTATTAACCATACACATGTCTACTCCTGCAAGGTGCAGAAATAAGATGCTGGGACCCCTATATGATTAAAGATTCATTGGAATAATCTGATTTCAAGGTGATTTTATATATAATGGATAAGAAAAGATTTAGAAGAGTAGTGAGAATATTATTTTCATATAACCTATTAACATCTTATACTAAAGTAAGAGCACATTTTTAAAAATTGTTTGCTCCTGTTAGTTTGACTGTAAGTTTGATTTTGCTACAAAAGCCTCTAGCTCTCAATTATGTTTCATATAATATATATTATTACATAATCATAATATTAATATTTTATGATAGATTATAATAGCAAAGTACAATAGTTATTAATATATTATACTAATATAGCATTTATAGTAGTATAATATATAAAATGTATAATGTATAGGTATATTTTCATATATTTTAAATATGATTATAAATGTAACAGTTTTAATCCTGGTCTTTTACCATAGTGAGCAATATACCTATAAGTCTTTTCACCATGTGACTCTGAGCTCTTTGAGAATTCAGTTGTCTGTGTGTTCTGAGTCAGTGTTCTGCACTTAATAGATGTTCCCTAAATTTCTGTTCCTTAAGTACATTCCTTAGCATGTCAATTTCTAAACATATTAATAATTTCTCTTACAAAAGAAAAAGTGTTCTGTGTCACGTAAGTTGTAAGACTCCTAGGTTAAAAAAGAAAGCAGGATTTTTATATAGCAAGACTTCTCAGGGCCCTTGATCAGCTCAAGTGTGTTGTGAATTCCGCAGGGAGTTATGGTATGAGTGGTTGAATTCATTCATTCATTTGTTCAATAAATATATTTTAGTGTCTTCAGTGTGGCAGGCAGTATTCCCATTTATTTAGACTTAAGCAGAGAACAAGAAGACAGGGTCTCTCTCCATGGAGTTCTCTTCCTGGAATTCTCCACTGACACATATTTTTTCCAAGGAATATCTCCTAGGAATAGCTACTACTCTGCCTGAAATATTTTAAAATCAATGTTGTATATATTATATTATATATTTCTCTCTTCCTCTGCTTCTTTTTTACTCTGGCTTATAGATACAGAGATCCCCAATCATTATTCTAAAGGTTAAAACCAAGTATTTATTGAATACTCAACGCAGTTTTTGTCCTAATACAATTTTTCATTATTTATCATTTTATTCCTAAACTTCCACTAAGTCTCATTTACACATATTTTCAGTCAGTGCAGAATTACAGGGATGTGAGACAATTAAAGAGTTTGATTCTTTTGGTCCCTGATTATCCTAAGAAATGATTTTCATTCCCAAACCAGATTTGTCCAAGAGTGGAGACAAAATACATGGCTTATTTGGAATCTCAGAAAGTCCCACAAAGTGACTTTTGTTCATCGATGATGTAGAATTGAGAGTAGAGGCACTGGACCAAGAAGATGTTTCATCTCCAGAAAAGGAAACGGGTTCCAAACAGTGGCGGTCCACAGGGAGTTGTTGATGGCCATCGTGTCAAAGTTCTCATTCTTACTTTTCATTGACGGGGAGCTGGCACGCATCTCAGCTGTGTCAGGAAATGTGTTTTTGACATTTGAGAGGTGAGAAGAGAGCCAGGAAGGAGACTTTGGGACCTTTTAAATGATTATACAACTTAAGCCAGGTTCTTATTCTATAGAAATAGTCATATTGAGTTATAAGTATGAAAATCTGGCTCCACTGTACTTTATTCTCTAAAGAGCTTAACATTTCATCTTATTTTATCCAGCAACTATAATGTGCTTCACCTGCATTTAGCATTATGAAGTAGATATTTAATGGAATTAAGTCACTGGAGCTTTATGCCTGATACAGCCCTTAATAATTATAAAAAGCTTTATGATTACTATTTCAGAATTATTTCACTTATCAGCAGTATTTGGCCAGTCCATAAAACAGACTGTGCCTTTATCCTTTTATTTCTAGAGTTGACAAAGTGTTGTGAAATGAATAAGTATTGAGTTATAATTTTATCAAGGTTGGGTGTTATGCCAAATTTATTGTATAAGTAAATTCAAACTACTTCAGAATTGGGTCAGGTTAGTGTGCATTTACTTCTGTGCAGTAATTTCTGCTTCTTACTCAGTGAAGGGTTATGGGGTTAGTACAAGTAATCTCTCCTGCTCTCTCTTCATGCTCTGTGCTCAGGATATAAACAAAAAGGGTATGCTGATTCAAGGAAAGCATTTTTTTCATTAGGGCCGCTGCTTACTCTGTCCCACATGGACCTCTCAAATCATGAGCCACAATTTTGGTGGTTGTTGCCTGCTGTGTCCCATATGGACCTCTCAAAATAGTGGCCACAATTTTGGTTGGTCACTACAGACTGGGGAATTCTCCCCATCAAGACATGAAGGCAACACATGGTTAAAAATTAATTTGATTCATATGAGATAGTTTTCTAAACAACCAAATATAGGCTTTAAGTTAAGACAAAACAATACAAAACAGCAGTCTGCTAGTTACCTGTTCACTCACTGGAATATTGGTGAAGCACGTGGTCTTACAAGCCTCTCTCCAGTCATCACACTAATTTTGAGTCTTTCCTTTTATGCTTTATACTGGCCCAAACATCTCTCAGACCTATATCCTACTGCTCCCTTCTTTGAACCCGAGCCCATATCCCCATTGCAAAGTGCTTCATTTTTGTCTGCAACTGCTCAGATGCCATCTGTGAAGCATTGAGCTATTGTGCCTATATTTCTACTGGCTCAAGTTATTTCTTTTTTTATTATCTATGGCACAAATAAGTGCACTTTTTGAAAAAAAATTTTTTTTTTTAGTGACAGTGATTCTGCTAACACTTAGAAAAAATCTGTGCTACAAAAGGCCTTCTAGCCTTGGAATAAGTAGGATTTTGTTGACCTCTCCCAATTTAGGCACAGAAAAATTTGGTACTAATTTATATATTATCTAGAAGGAAATTTTCTTATTATATTCCTCACAGAATTTTGGTTCTCACAATGTCTCATGGCTCTTGCTACCAAATCTCCCAGTCTGATAAAAGAGGGAATTAAAGTTGTGTCACTTGCTTTTTAAGATGGTGATTTAGGAGGGTGGGACTTGTCAGTCAGTTTCTCTATCAGGATGCTGGTTATTACAAACTGCTTCACAGTTTACTAGAGACTATTGTTACCTGAAGGGTAATAGTGAAATAAGTATTGGCTACATTTTTCATGCCCTGGAGATAGCGTTGGTGATACATAGGGACAATGAGGTAAAATATAAAACACACAGGACAGTGTATACACACAGTAAGAGCTATATAACCGTCAGATGTTATTAATGCTGTTGCTATTTTTACTCTTTTGAGACTATAATGGAACTACAGATATAGCTAATAGAGGAAATACATTTTTCTTAAATTGGCTTGTGATGGAAGAACTCTAGGAAGAAATTCGTGTTACCCCTCCGCCAACTTCAACTTGACCATTTATAAGACTCCATGTAGTGAAATGAAACGTCCACCTAAAATTCCACCTGTAATGCTTAGAAGTACTTAATTTGTCATTTTTCTTCACAGAAAGTTTTTTCATCAAGGCTTTTAGACATGGCTTGAGTCTCGAAGGTACAGAAGTGGTAAAGGAAAGGATATATGCCTGCTTTAGGTCACTATCTCTGTTATAAAAGAAGGTAATATTTTAAGTAGGTACAACAGATAAAGGGACAATGGCATAAATGGGCTGATGTGAAGGTTTTATGTGAGTCAGTGGCAACTTGAAAGGTTTATTAGTGACATAGTTAATGTAGGCCTAGACCTGGAGCCTGGAGATTGCTACTAGCTTGAGCTTTGTATCAGTTGCTTAACCTTTGTTTCTTCTTCTTTAAGAAGAGAATAAAATTACTAACCCAAACCAAGAAGGGACAGAGGAATGGTTAATTATGTATGGATTGTGAGTATCAAGATTCTCAGAAAATACATTTTTTAATTAACATTCAAAAAATGTTAATCTTTTTCTCATTTTACAAAGTTCTGGATTGTGTTCTGTTGGAGCCCATCAATTTCAACCATCTGTCTTAGAAAAAAGTGCTTCAAAATGAATATTATGAGGTGACAAGGTAATGAAAGCAGATAAAGCCTGTTTCTAGTAAAGAATTTTTTTTTAAACTTAACTGTTTTGGTATTGATTAGAGTTTAATAATGTCCTTTAAAATTATACATAGAGTAATAAATAACCGATATTTATGTGGCTGTTTTATTGTTTTGCAAATGCTGGCACATGTTATCTCACTTAAACATCACAACAACTTTATATGAAATTACACAAGGAATTTAGATTCCAAAACTATTGAGTGGCTCGCCCAAGGACACAGGGCTGGCAAAAGGTGAACCAAAACAGAGACCTTGTAGCTTCAAATCCAGAGCTCTCTCCAAAATCCACCACAACATCTCCAAAGACAAAAGGATACAATCTCTCAGACTTGTATCTGACGAACATTATGATTGATATGTACCATACTAAGACAAAACATACGTTGTAGAATTAATGATAAAATAATGGTTTAATCTTCTAGGCAATCCTCCCACCCACCCCTTCTGCCAATTTCCCAAACACCAAACCTTCTATTTATCTTTAATAGACAAACACCCTTTTAATGTACTTGAGCATTTTAGGGGATTGTATGGTATGTCCTCATGCAATATGAAGAATGCATTTGTTCTTTTCCCAACTGAATATAGAATTGGTACTTTTTGCACGATTTTCTCATTCATCACAAAACTAATTCTCAAACATATTTTGGCAAAGAAGTGGAGGAGTGATTTGAATTATAAAGCAGCTGGCAAAACTGTAGGCATCATTGGTAATTAAGACCAATTTGATATGTTTATCATTCAGTGCAAACAATGTTATCTGATCCAGTTTCCTTAGTTCCTGAGATGTTGCTATGCTTCATCTCTTCAGTCTGTTTGCTGGCATTGATTATTAAACACTTAGCTCTTTAATCTGGGGGAAATTCTACATAGCTGTCTCATTCATTTCAAACATTTTTCTGTGAATCACCACGTCTCGTGTTTCTATGAGCTCTGTTAATAGAAAGAATGAAATGGCTGTCACGAAGTCATGTTAGTTCTGTTTGATGCTTATTCTCTTTTCTTTGTCTCCTTTACCCTTTTAAACTGTAAAAGTGTCATCATTACAACATTGAGTGACTTTTAAGGGAACACATAAACTGCAGTTCTGCCACCCTTCGTGCAACAGGTTTCTTCTCCTGATCTGGCCTTATGTCTTCATTATACTTCGTACACTTCTGAAAGGACAGGCAGTTCTGGCTAAGCCTTTATCAGCATGCCCACTGCACCATGTTGTAACTGGCTCTTCACTTACTGTTCTCTCTCTAGACTGCAAACTCTTGTAGGAAGGAGGCTTTATTTTCTTGGAATTTCTATTCCCAGCTCATAGAATGCTGTATGGCACATGCAAGTGATTCATTTAATGTTTGGTGAATAAATAAATGAATGTCATATCAAGTGAATTAAGATAGCAATTTTTGTTCTTCCATTCCCTGACTGTTTTCCTTGGGCATGATGATCAGTATCCACCTATAACATGGAGGCAATCATAATATTATTCTTAGAGATTACTGTAAGAAATATTTAGACTGTACACTTGAGTCATTTTATACTGTGAAGTACTCTTCAAAAGACAATTATGCTAATTATCACAACTTCCAATGAACATGCCATAAATCTTTTGCTTTAGTTCAGGTTTGGATTATTGCAATAGCATTGTAACTAGCCTCTATGCTTCCATTTTTGCTCTTTACTCCATATTGCACCATCAAAAACATAAGATAGGACTGTCAGTTCTTCTCTTCGCACCCTTCAACAGAGACCTATCTGTCTTGTTCACAACCACAGCCCCGACTCCCAGACCTGTACCGAGTATTTGTGCTTTCAGCATCTGAAGGCCTCTGAAGAAGAGCATAGGAATTTTTCATCACATGCCTCTTATATACCTCCCCAGCCTCTAATCTCATTCCAGCAAGACTTGGACACCTGTTCAGTATTGTAATAATAAATAACCCTGGGAATTCCCCAAATAGACTTCTTTCCACCTCAGTGCCTTTGCATAGGCTTTTCTTTTCTTTCCAGAAGGCAGTTTCCCTCCCCCACTGGGGTGCTTGACAAATGGTTATTCCTTACAACTCAATTTAACATTAGACTTCTCTTCGAAGCATTTCCCTTTCACTTGGCAAAGGTTTCTTGTCATTTCATCTCTCACGGCCTGTTGCATGTAAGCATATTATAATGCAGTAAGCAAGTAATCTGTAATGATTGTTTGCATGTGTTTTTTTCTTGGTGATGAGCTCTTTGTGTGGAGCTTGAAATGTAATGATGTCTCTATTACTTGCATCTAATGTGATGCTTGGTACTCCATAAGCACTCAATAAATATTTCTGGAATGAATTATTATACAAACTTTGTAACTATACTTTCCTTGGCAACAGTACAATCTACCATATTTTTCTACTAGAATTTACTCCTATTGGAAAGTTTGGAAATTTCCAGTCATTCTGAATGTAGATTCTCATTACAAAGGAATTTTTCACTGAGTGGAAATTGTTAGGCAATGAAATCTTTAAAAATAAAGTGTTTGATAAGTAATGTCTTAAAATTGCTAGGTTAAATTAGGAAGGAAAAATGTACTTTTTTTTGAAAGCCTATTTGTAGGCAGGTGCTGTGTATATGTGGTCAAACTTAAAATATGAAATTATCTGTGTAAAACATTGAGATTTATACGCATGTGTGACTTTGATTTATATAGAGTAATTTAAACAGAAGTACAATAGCAAAATAGATAATAGCATTACTAGGCAGTTCACATGAGAGGAACTGTGAATGGCTTTCAAGTATATGAAGAGATGTTCATAGTAATGCAAGAAATACCGATTAATATATCAATAATCATTTACTCCAATCAGAATGCAAATATTAAAGAGAACGGTTATTACCAAGTGTTAACAAAAGTGTGAGGAGATGTAATTTTTTGCATGGCTAATGAAAGTATAGACCAAAGCAGTCATTCTAGAAAACAATCTTATTGCACTTAGCACAAATAAGTCATTTCATACAGTATTATTTGGACTAGCAGGAAGACGAAAGTAACTTAGACATCTAATGCAAGCAAACTTCGTAAGAAAAGGGATGGATGAAACCTGTCACGATGCAGCAGTTAGAAGCAAAGGAACCAAATGAGGTACAACATAAATAAGTGGTGAAGATGGAATATTGAGTGTAAAAGATGAGATATAATGCAATATATACTTATACTTTTTAGTATTTCGCATGCTTTAATGACTGAAGTAATATTACAGTTTTGTTTTATCTTGTCCTACTAGCAAGGTGAATTCTTTTATAGTAATGGTACATAGTTATATACCATGTTTCAAAGCTACAGTTATTTCTTAAGGTGCTGGATATTAAAATGAATTTATTTAAAAAAAAAGCTAAGGTAGATTTTTTTCCCCTACAATATATGACTATGAGAAGCTATTCTTTTCTTAATATTTAAAGCTATGTTTGTTGGATCGTTACATCTTAAAAGCATTTTTTTTCTTCTCCCTCAGAAGGGATGGAGGTCAAAGGATTAAGGAAACATAATTATAAAATATTTAAAAGTCTTGGTTTATTTCATAACAGAGATCAGTTATTTTTAATGGTATTTTTACATGGACTCCTTTGGTAAATGTTTTCTACTTTCTGTTAAAATGTCATATAAAAAAGGTGTTAGACTAACTCCATTTTAAACTATCATGACAGTAAACTGGGTGACGAGGCTGGAGCATAGAGGGTGGAGGACACATCAGAGTACAGAAGCTGTTTTATAGTCTCTCCTCACTATAATCCAGCTCCCTAGTTATCTTTTGAAGGTTGTCATTGATTTGTTTGAAGTTATGTGTCTCATTCCCTACAGGATAAAGTCTAAGACTCTTGGAGATGGCATCCGAGGCCCTTTCTAAAGTGCCTTATACTTGCTTTCTGCTTCAATCTTATAGCACACTTTCTCCACACTGCTCACTGTGCCTAAAATTGTGCCTTCTTCTGGTGATGGCAACGTGTTTAACAGGAAGCCATCTTCCCTCTGTGATGTTGTTTTAAGAAGAGTGAGGCCTGTTTTAAGTGTTTCTATTATGCTTTTGACACAGGAAACAGGAAATTATACATATTGGCATAGGCGTCTGTCTTCCAAGGAAGACCCCTGCATATTCTGGCAATATTTAATATGCGTTTCTTTAGGAAACATCTTCCTTAGACATTTTAAAAGCAAAAAAATTGCTTGATGATAGAATCCTTTGTTTGGCAGAACTGGGATATCTATCTATATCATCATTTTATCTCTGTATCAGTTCTTTCTTCTGAAAAAAGAGCTCAGAATAGATGATGGAAGATGTTTTAAATACTTTTCCCCTCCTCCCTTTCCCCAAATATATATACTAACCAACCCTGCAGATATGTCTTTGTCCAAACCCTGAAGTCACTCTGTTTACAGTGAAAAATGCTTTATTTATGCCACAGGTCTTTCACCTTAAAATTCATTCTATCATATCAAAATTTGGCTGAGGACTTCTGAAGTCACCTAACCATAGATGTACAGAATGGGAGTCAGATGTTTGAAAGTTCCACTGAGTTTTCTTTAAAATACTGTGCTTGTATTACTTTATAATAAACTTAGATTAAAGATACAGCTGTAGGCATAAAGGAATGTCCTTACTATTACTATGATTTTGAAGTATAAACAACAAAATTGGGGATCAAACCATTAACTTCTTATATTTTGGTCCTTTTCTCGCTCCTTTTGGGTTTAAATAAGACACAGTTCTTATGTAATTTGGAAAGCTCTTTATAACCTTAATGGGGGATATTTTTTCCTATCATTTGTTTAGATAAAAAGACAAAACTGATAAATTTAGAATTTCTTTGTAGAAAGTCTCTGTAAATGAAACTAATGAATCTTGATTCAATAAACTTGAATGAATATGTATTTTGTCATAGTTGAATGATCTAAGTATTCTAAAGTCAGATGTGCTTTCAAAATCCTCACATAAATGTAAATTCTTAATTATGACCATTTTTAGGGTATTTATCTGTCTCCTAGTGGTTATTGCTACTTTGGCCCCTTTTATATGTTTTGGAAAGAGAGGGAAATACAATGCTTGCATTTCTGTGGTTGCTATAGTAATGGAAAAAAAAACTGCAGCTGTGATTGTAGACTTGAAGAAAAAGACTGAGGTAATTTCAGCCCTGGAGACTTAGTAAATATTAATTGTGAAGAAGAAAGCTCCTACTTTTATTCTTTAATAGTTTTTTTTTATATGTAAGAGCCAGAAGTCAGTATACTGAGATAAATTGTGACTCAATGTTATTGCCTCTAATTGCATTCCAAAGGGTTGAAACATTAACTAAAATTCTAAGCAGTAGAATTTTGCATTCGATTTAATGAATTTTCTGGCTAGAGCTGATATACGATGATGCAGTAGGAAAAACTGTGGGTTGATTTAAAAAAAAAGTCATAGATTTCCTCACAGAGCAAAGAAAACTAGTTTTCTCTCAAGTGTTTCTTCATTAAACATTTTTTCGAATAAGTATTCCATTTTAGAATTTCTTTGGACAGTTGTATGGCCCATGAAGACCAGTCTCAGAACAAAATCCTTTCTGTATTGCATAGAGCTCAGGTACAATGACAGCCCAGAATAACAGAGACTGAAATCTTGGTTGATACTCAATAAATATTAACTCCTGTCTTTATTCTCATTATATGTATATATTTTTTGTAGTAGCAGATGTTATATTGTTATTACATTTGTTCCAGTAATCTTAAAGGAGTTTGGTGATTAGGGCTCAGAAGTTGAAGGTGAAAGTCGTTTGTCATAAAGACAGTACAAATGCCAGTGGAGCTAACAGAAATACCCTATAGCAGTGAGCAGCCATGGTACTCAGGTGAGTTTTCATTAGTATACATTCACTGAATGTTTGCCGTGTATTGAATCACCATGTTAGGAATAAGGCTACAAAGAACTATAAAATATATTTTTTCCTGCCTAAGAAGAGCTCATGAAGGATGCTGGAATCTATTACTATAAATTATATAGTAATAATAATAAAATGTTATTATTTTACTATGCTATATACTATTATATTACTATGCATAGTATATATAAATAAGATATTACTGTGTGTGTGTGTGTGTGTGTGTGTGTGTGTGTGTGTGTATAATGGTATTTTACCATAATTTGAGAAATACCACTACAAAGGTATGTATAGGGTGCTACACAAGCACAGAGGAGGGTAAAATTAAATCTACACTTTATAGAGGCAGCACTGGAACTTGGCAGATAAGAATGGACTCTGGAGCCAGGCCACCTAGGTTTCAGTCTTAAAAACTTGTCATTCCTCCTTGTCCAATATTAGGTATGTAAATTAATGTGTCAGTGTCTCTGTTTCCTCATTTGTAAAATATGAATAATAAGTACCTAGTTTACAGGATGTTCTGAAGATTGTGTTTGTTATAAATGGAAATGAAATGAGTATATATCTCTATTATCTATCTTTCTATCTATCTATCTATCTATCTATCTATCATCTATCTATCTATCTATCTATCTATCTATCTATCATCTATCTATCTATCTATCTATCATCTATCATCTGTCTATCTATCATCTGCCTATCATCAATCAATCATCTATCTAATTTATTTATCTTATTTGATCTATCTACCTACTATGTTAGAGTAGTATTTGGAATATAGCAAGTGCTATATATATTTAAGCTGTTACTGTGATGAAAGTTAGGCTAGGAATATTTCTGCTGTCAAACAGTTTAACACCACAGCTCTAGGCCTTCTGGTTTCTTGGTTTCAGTGGGCAATGGCCTGAACCATGCAAAAATTCAGAGATCCCCTAATGAGCAACCCTTTTGGAAACAGTGTGTTGAATACACATACATTCTAATTTCACTAGTATTGCTTTGGAGAATCATTAAACACTGTTAAAAATAATTTTGCTCTCACAATCTTGGAACAGACTATATAAAGTGGTACAAATAAGAAGCAATTCAATTAAACATCATGTTGGCATTTAAGATTGGTTACTGTTGCGACTTTCAGCTTTGAATATGAACTCATATTTATTTATGTCCAGAGTATCTTTTAAAATATGGCATATACTTTCCAGTTGGCAGACACAGAAAGATTTTTTTATACCTTGATACTTCTCTGAAAGCTGCCCCTACCAAGAAAAATTTGTCTGGTATAAACCTATGTTAGTTGACATTACCCTAAATATGCCTTGAAAATCTGAGAAACTATATTTATCAATTTTGGGGGTATAATTCAAGAAAGATAGAGGTGTGTGTGCATGCATCATTATATTAATATTATTTTTATTATTGCCACTGCTATTTTACTACTTAGTGGGAACAATGGATTGGCAGCTTAGATGTAGTTTTATAGATAGGGTGTGGGAACCATTCTCATACTCCTGTAAGACAAATGATTTGATGTACGTTTATTATTCATAGGTAATCTTAGGCATTTCAAATTTTAAAAAATTAAAAAGTGATGTATAGAGGACCGAAGAATATTTGGTCAACAATTTCAGGGTCCAATAAAGCTTAGTAGGGTTATTGCCACCAAGATTTAGTACTTTGTCTTTCAAATCTTATAAAATGATTTAGGTTTAGTAGATCCTAGAGGTATTTATGTAACACTTAATTGATTCCATAAATTCAATTTACATGAACCTAATGTATAAGTTAGAATGTAAATTTACTTCCTTCTGCAAAGAACTTCAATGGGTCCTAATTGCTTATTGGATAAATTCCAAATTGGTTGGAATTCTTTGCTCCATGATCTGATGACCCAAACTACTTCTCAACTTCATTATTACTTTTTTTTCTAAATTCATGACCTTCAACTGGAAGAAAATGCCACTTATATTTTCAAGTTCTCCCGTTTTTCTGAAAAGGACTTTAAGGTCATTAGAAATGTATCTTCCATTGCTTTTGTGTCCTCCCATGTGAGTTAGGCATCGGCAGCAATTGAGAGTTAATTGTTGATTTGATTAACTAATGACAGACTTTTATTCACATCTTATAACTTAATCCAAAAACATCTTACCTCCTGATTAGCCACCACAGCTCTTTATTATGCTATCTTTGTATTTTCAGCAGGAAGCTGTCAATTGCTAGCGTATGTTGCTTCTTTTTGGGATTGATAATAGTCCTCAGATTTATCAAGGGCTAGATTCTTTTATTCATTTTATTAAAATAAGGGGTGTCATTAGTTTTATTGCAAAGAACCTAAGTGTGGCCTCTGTGGAAATGTCTCAAATGTGTTGTATTCTGCAGTAATACAGTATAGCATTTTCTCTTTTTCTAGTTTATTACATTTTTATTACTATTTCTGTTGACCAACCCTTGAGAATGGCTTTGAATTACCTTCTTCCTAGAATCTGTTTTTTTAGGTTATTTTTTTTTTGTCAAAATAATACTTCTGTGTTGTCTAGCAAGTCTTCAGTCTCCTTGATGAGATGGAGAATATAAAAGCATTATTCAAATTTATCAATTTTCTTCTGCAATCCAGAGACCAACCTATGGGATTAGGGATCTATCTTTAAGCAGTAAGATATGGTTTTCTTGATAGCTGTAATGCTGGGATTACTCACGTTGAATATACATTAATTTGTTAATTCATTTATCATTTATTCACTCATGCATTCAGACATTCATTGAACATTTCTGTAAGGCTGATACTGTGCTAGATGATAATAGTAGTATTGAAAGAAAAAGATATTTTGACTACTCTGATGAGACCAATTATCTAATGGGACAAATACATAAACTTATAAAAACATTTTATAAATACTATAAATCAATTTGAGGGAGTCCTTTACAGCCCTGGATATCAAAACGGCTTCCTAGACTAGGTACTTATGAAAAGATGAATAGAAATATTTTTCAGTGAGAAGGGAAGGGAAGAACTGCAGATAGAGGGAATGGTATATTAAAAGGCAGAACAGTTTTTTGTGACCTGGTGTATTTGGAACCTTCAAGTCTTGGTTATGTCTGAAGCATATGTAACAGATGGTGGCATGAGATGAGATGGGAGATACAAGCAAGTACTTGTCAGGACTGTTTATGTCATGTGAAAGACTTTAAGCTTCTTGAAGGGGTTTGCTTTGGAAGGATTTCAGTCTGGAACTGATGATCAGTCCAGAATGAAAAGTCTTGTTGGACATAAAGAGATAAGGCAGCATGTGATTGCAAAGGTCCCTGTGATGACAGTCCCGAATAAAGCAGTGGCAGTGGTGATAAAGAAGGAAGACATAGAAACAAGGGATGGTTTATGAGCTGAATCGGTAAGAATTAGTGACCGACTAGATGTTGGATACAAAGGGGAGGGAATGATGCTTGACATTGGAGTAATGCCCAGATTGTGACTTGGAAGTCTGTATGAAGGACATATCCTATAGGAGTGATTCTTTGTCCAAGCATATTTCCTTTAAATTTTTTATAATTAATTTTTAAAATATGAAAATTATTTCAATGTTACGTATAGAAACTGAAAGTTGACATAAGTGGAGCCATTTTACAGTGGAGCCTGAGCAGCCATTTCAGAGGAACTGCCTTACACTCTTTGTCCTTGGACCTTTGCACTATAGGGCCAGACCCTTGGACTGGGCTAAACCAACATTATCTTACAAACAGTTGTTTGTAAAGCCAGCAGAAAAGAAGACATCCTAACCATAAGGACTGATGATTGTGGAATCTTTATCTGAGGATGTATATCATATAAACTTTACCACCTTAACCATTTTTCAGTGTACAGTGCAGTAATATTAAGTACCTTCATACTGTAGGGCAGCAGATTTCTAAAACGCTTCATCTTGCGAAACTAAAACTTTATACTTCTTAATCAACTTCCTCTTTCCTCCTCTCTCTTGCCCCTGGCAACCACTGTTCTACTTTCTGTCTCTACGATTTGACTATTCTATGGCACCTCATTTAAGTGGAATCATACAGAGTTTATCTTTTTGTCAGTGGCTTATCTCAGCATAATATTCTCAAGATCCATACATATTGTGTTAGGAGTCAGAATTTCCTTCCTTTTTAAGCTACATAATATTCTATTATATGTATATGCCAAATTTTGTTTATTTATTTATCTGTCAGTGGAATCAGGTTGCTTCTACCTTTTGGCTCTTGTGAATAGCTGCTAGGAAGTTGGGTGTATCAGTTTGCTTATCTTTAAAGTGTAGCACCTACCTCATGGGGTTTTTGTGGGAAATTAGTTCATTAGCATTTAACATAATGATTTGCATAAAACAATCACCTAATAAATTTTAATTATTTTTGTTGCATTTGGTGAGAAAGATAAAAGTAAAAATTAGCAGTCGGAAGGGTGGTGGAAGGAGGTCTTATGTGATCTTGGTACACTGAACTACAAGGGTGAAAAGGGAAGGGGAATATAATCAATAATATTGTGATATTTGCATGATGACAGATGATTACTAGAATTAGTAAGGTGATCACTTTATAAGGTATAAAAATATCCAATCATTATATTGTACACCTGAAAGAAATACAACCAATGTACCATTGTATACCAACTATACTTAAATTAAAAAAAATAAAGATTAATGAAGCTCAACTTGGGAAATAAAATTGAAACAGTCTAGTTATGGGCCCCCTCCATCCATTTCTTCCACTTCTGATCTATTTCTAAGCTTACTATACAGCAATTGCATTATTCATGCTGTTTTTGATGTAAACCAAAGTTTGATTTTTAAACTATAAAGATCATATTGCAAAGTATTTTGTATTCTGAAGGAAGGTTATCTTACATGGAATTGTAGGCTTTTTTCATTTTATGATTCAAGTACATTAGTGGATATAAGACCTGAAATAGACACATTTCAATATAAAAGTGGCTAAAGTGGTAGCTGCTTTCTGACAGATGGAGGAATTTAGTTCATATCTAAATTTGAGCTTTGTTTATTTTTGTCAGATTACCAACTCTGCAAATTGGATTAATGTGTAATTTTAAGTATGGCAGGATAAAACCTCATAGAAGGGTTTTATATTTCTAGCATTCCCTTCTCGTTGAGTTATTTTATTTTTTACAACTGATGTTGGACAATGGCATAATTTCACTTTCCTTCCAAAACTGACATAGAAAATAATGTCATTTCTCTGATAAACTCCTTATAAGAAATTATCTAGTGATGACATCTTCCTAGTAGTTTACAGCTAACGGAAGAGAAGAGAAGCTCAAACTCTGCTGCTATAAGTTTGTGAAAAAATAAGGCCTTGATGATGAGATTTCTTGTTTTCCCATTCCCAAGCCCACATGATTTGAGATCTATGTTCAAGGTCACTGTTGGATCCCTTAACTAAGCTCAGCTCTGGGCGTGAGGCCAGTGATTCCTGGGCCTATGCCATCAGTCTGTGTTTGGGAGTAGGAAATAGAAATCTGAATTCAACATTGATGTAATTTCTGCCTCTAGCTTCATGTGTCCCTATATAACTTTTTAGTTTTCCTTGTCTTTCTGATATCAAAGTGACAGCTTTTACCACTTCTAGGTAGAGGTCCCTCAACTAATAAGGTGTAAATGCATAAGGACCACTATATACATTGTCTCTGCTCTCTGCCTCAGTTCAGTTCACAAAAATATATCTTCTGTGGGAGAAATAGAGTATAACATGAAGAAAAATTGGTCATAGTGGAGTGGCAAACACAATTGAATATGGTGATAGGATGTCTTTCCATGAGATATGGTTCATAAGTTTATTTTGTTTCTAATTTGAAGAAAAACTAGCTACCTAAAGCACATGTGTAAAATAAAACCATGACAAATATTTTAGAGTCTACATGGATTATTCCGTCCTCGGGCTCTATCACATATCTTTGGAGTGTAACATTAGAATACTAGAGGGGGTACGCATTGCAATGAGGAATGGAGGATGAAGCGGGAATTTTCTTCCCCCAGAAGCCAGCTAAAATAAGACTGATTCCTAGAATGGGAAACTAGTCAGGATCTCTGGCTCTAGATTATTTCAGTTGCTTAACATTATTTTTATAACCTTGTACAAATTTTGTGAACACTTTTTGAATAAATTTTATAAAAAGTTGTACATTATTGCCATTCTGGTACTCATAGTTGATGTGGTTTCCCTCTCAGTAAGATTCTGCCCCTCCATTGTTTATGTAAATATAATATTAATTTGCCCCTAGTATGCATGATTGCTTCCAGGATGCCTGTGCTAGCAGGTTTGATAAGGCTTCCTCATAAAGGGATAGATTACATTTTTTCAGTTGTAACTTACATCCATGAGTAAACAACTGTGCAGTTAGGTCTTGGAGTTATCAGGGATAATGCAAATGTTTTGAGGTTTGGAGGTCATCGAAGGAGTGTGATTGTCTCAGGAAAGTTCTTGAGGAGTTTTGACTGAAGTAAGCCTACTAAAATCTCTCCCAGGACTTTTGGATTTAGTGGTAGGAGAAAGGCAGGCAGGCTCTGAAATTTTGTATCTGTGAAATGTATTTTAAACTTTCAATGAGGTAGCATGTGAAGAAAGTGTGAAAATAATTTTACAGCTATAACTGCTAAATATTTTTCTAGAATTATAACCCTAGAAATGAAATTAATGTGATAATGGTTAGACTTACTTTTATTCACAGATTAGAAATATAATAGTTGATTTAAAATTATTGAAAGGGTATTAAAAGCCAGTAAATAGACAGTAATGACACGTAGACTATTATCTGGAAAATTTGTGCATGCTTGGCAAATTCATTAAGTGTAATTCTAACAATCAAGAAGTCAATTTACATTTGTATTTCTTGTAATATGTTAGTATAGGTACATGAAATAACATTTTTTATATTTTTGAAATCAGTGAATAAAGATTATAAAAATAATGTTAAGCAATTGAAATAATCTAGAGCCAGAGATCCTGACTAGTTTCCAATTCTAGGAATCAATCTTATGTTAGCTGACTTCTGGCCTCAATTCTGAGTGCTAATATTCAGTTACAGAACATGTAGTCCAAGCTTTAATGAAGATTAAAAATACATAAAACTAGCTATGCACAAATATAGTATTTTTACAAACTATTTTATTTAGCGGTGTATTATGGACATTTCCCCACCTTATTAAATATTTTTTTATAATAATTAATTTTTACAATGTGCTTATTTGCTTATTAAAACTTTCAGACATGTAGGTACTCAATTAAAGAGTATAAATATTTGTACAACTATTTGTCAATACATACTAATTATTTTCCAGAAAGGTCTACAAAGCAGTGAATTTCTTTGCAATTTTGACATTGCTGAATATTATCAGTAAAAAATATTTTAAATTGACATTTCAGGTTAATGACAAATATATTTGAAAACATAATAATAGTAAAAACAATGTCTCATACATAAGTTTCTTACATTTCTAGAACACTGATAATTTAAAATTAAATTTTATTAAGATATTAAATTTTAAGTTGTCATAAGAAAAATTGCAGGTCAAATGTAAGATTTAAAGAATCCCAATAATTTTTCAAATGTGATCTTTTAAAGAATAAGAATTAAGGGTATTTTTAAATGAAATATCAAGTTAAAATGCTGAAATTTCGGTCCTTTTTCTCTTGGGTGGAAAAAAATTACACTTATTATTACCACACTGTAGTTGGTCATCCCATATTTCCTTAGATAATTATAAAGAACTCAAACAGAGGAGATATATCCACTTAAGTAATGTTTAGTGTTGAATAACTAGCTTTTCAAAATAAGGCCACTATTCATCAAAATAAAATGTTTATATTGACTGAATACAACCTACTTGGAAAAATCCATTTTATAAAAATAAAAACACCAAGATGTAAGGATAAACAGAAAAGGATATTCATTATAGCATATTTTTGGTAACAAGTATTCACACGAAAATGGGCAAAGCACGAATTTCTGTTATTGACTTATTCAATTATAGTGCATTTGTACTATGAAATATGATGTAGCCAAATATGTACAGAAAAATATACATATAAGTACACGTGTGTATTTGTGCCTGTAGAACATAGAGAAGGTTGTCGAAGAATATATCTAAAAGTGTTAACCCCTGCTATTTTGGGGACAGTGGGATGAGAGAGGGAGGAAGACATTATAAACATTGTCTTTATACCCTGCTTTATTGGCTTACTTTTTAGATTTATATGATTTTTTTTTGTAATTAGGGGGATAACAAACCAGAAAATTTAAAGAGAGAAAAAAGAAAAAAGAAAATAACGGAATTAGCATAAACCACTTAATTTAGTAAAAAGTAAATGATTCTTATCTGATAGTTGCTTTTAACTACCTACCACCACCATCAAGGATTAGACTTTTTATATTAAATTTGTATTTCGAGATAAATAGAGATTCACTGAAGTTGTAAGAAATAATTCAGAGATCCTGTGAACTCTTTGCCCAGTTTCCTCTAATGATAACACCTTATAAAAACTATAGTAGAGTATCATACAAGGATATTAAGATTATAAGTCTTACTTAGTTCACCCACCTTTAGATGTACTTACATGTGTGTATCTATCTTTATGTGATTTTATCACTTATATAGGTTTGTGTCCACCACTATAGTCAAGACATAGAACAATTTCAGTACCACAAGGACTTTTCTTATGGTTCCTTTCCATCCACATCTTTCTTCCTCCTCTACATTGTCCCGACGCCATGGCAACTACCATTCCGTTCTTTATTTCCATAGTGTTGTCATTTCAAGAATGTTGTATAAATGAAATAATATATTATGAACCTTTTAGGATTGGTCTTTTTTACTCCTAACTCCAAGTTACTGATTGTATCAGCACCTCCTTTTTATTGCTGAGTAGTATTCCGTGATATGAATATACTGGTTTGTTTAATCACTCACCCATTGAAAGAATTCTGGGTTTGTTCCGCTTTTTGCCTATTTGAGTAAAACAACTGTCAATATTCCTGTGTAAGTTTTTATGTGAACAGGAGTCTTCATTTCTCTGTGATACATGCCCAGTAGTATAATTGCTGGGTTGTATGTTAATTGTGTGTTTAGTTTTTAAAAAATGACCCGGTTTTCTTCCAGACAGGTTGCACCATTCTACATCCTTACCAGCAGTGCATGAGTAATCTTATTTCTCTGAATCCTCATTAACATTCGGTGTGGTCACTATTGTTTATTTTAGCCATTTTGATAGGCATTCTTTGTGTTTTCAGATTTCACTTTGAGTATTCTTTATTCTAAGATTGAATCATTCAAATTCAAAGTTTTTAAAGAATTTTAGAGATGAAAGGAACCTTAAAAGGCTTTTAGTTCCAGCGGTTATATAAATATATAAAGCAGAATTTAAGTTCCTCATATTTCCTGAATCTTATCACTGTTACTATCTTACGTAAAGCATGAAAATAATAAAATTTCAATTCTTTGCATACATTCAGCAAATATGTAGTGAGTGCCTAATATGTAATAAGCACTATTTGAGGTGCTGATGCTTAGGAATGAAAAAGAAAAAACTCCCTGCCCAAATGCAAAGTATGTTATTATTAAGGTCTGAGGGCATCTAATAAGTCATCATCCCCTTCCACCCCCACTGATAGGCAGAGAGTCGAGAAAACTGGAGATCAAAATACATCCTAAATTACCTACAAAACCTTTTGGAAATTATGGCTCAGGTTAGTGTAAATAATGGGCTTTGTATCACTGTACAAAGTCTTAAGCAGAATTATTTCCACAGCAAGAGAAGTTGTAGAAACGCACAGGTCACCGCTCCCATATGCTCCTTATCAGGGAGACAATCAGTACATGTGTTCTCTGAGGTAGGTATGTCCCAAAGACAGGCATCAGAAGGACCAGGCCATGCAGTCTCAGGTTCTCCCTCACAACTCCACCCTCTAGACAGAGGAAAGGATTTTACCCTAATAGAACCTCCACAGAGAAACAGAAGGACAGGGAATGGGAATTCTCCTCTAATGATCATCACCAAAAATCTAGACTAAGATTAAAATAAATCACATAATGTCGCTGCCTCATTTAACCTTTTATTCTTGAGTACATTGGCTAGTATTTGCAGACCCCCTCATAGCTTTTCTTAAATATAAATACAAATTCTCCTTTGAACATTGATAAAGAGGACTACGAAGAAAAGCCAGAGAGTGGCCATATGTTACAAATTAGACATATATTTTCTTAAATTACATAATAGGTTTGGGGTTTGAAAGAGTATAATAAATGTTACTTTTCTTTTCCTTCTGAGTTTAAAACCAACTTAGAGATAGACAAAAACCATTCGAGCAGATTGATATCAAAATATGAGCTTAACGCAAATAAATGATAGATTGCAGGATGTGGTGACAATGAGATACCTAATACAGAACCTCAGAATTAGGCTTACCCACCAAGTTACAGACAGCTTTAAACAGCCACCGACTTTCCCACATGGGAGATCTTGTAAAATGTATGGCTGGGAGGAGCGAACCAGAACGCGTATTCCCTGTAGGCAGGGAGGTTCTCAAAGCATGAGAGGTGAGGGTGCTGAGCTATGCAGAGTCAATTTCTTGTTCCACTTCTTGTCAGTCAGATGCATTTTTTTATCCTCACTCTCCTCTCTCAGAGGAGGGAGAGACATCAGAAGTTATTCAGGGGAAATCACACCTCAGGGAAATTTGAATAGCAAGGAATAAATATTTCTTCTTAACAATACATAACATTAAATTGTGGGGAGATATTCTGATGTATTGTTTTTTGGAGCAAAAGTAAATAATCAAACTAGGGCTTAGGATGCTAACAATGATGTTAGAGTTAGCATGAAGACTAAAGCTAAGAAATGTGTAAGGTTAGTTGCATGTGTTGAGTGCGGGCAGGTGTGTCAAAGATTAAAGTTGCTGAAACCTCTGGTGCCTGCATTTATTTGCCAGGCAATCAGTATATGAATATGATCAGTAGTACACTTATAAAGTCTTAAATTATCAATAAATCCAAGGAGAGTCTTGATAATTAGTGAAATATAATTCCATAGTGATGATCTATTAGTGAAAATTAAGATTGCTATATGTCAAGGAAAATGAATCAGGGAGTTTTAAACATGATATAATAAATTTTGCCTTGTAATGCTCTTTCTATCATTACTTAGAATCCAACATATGTATGTATTCATTTTCTCCAACGGCTAACAAGCAAGCTATCAAAAATTGAATCAGCATAGATTGATGGAGTTCCGGCTTCTGCACATTTTTGAGAGAAGAGACACAATCTTTAGCCCTTTGTGAAACACCAAGCCTTGAGTGTCTCAGTCACAAATTATATAAGAATCACCCCTGGAACTTGTTAAAATGGACAATACCACCTTTCATCCTAAAACATTTCAATTCAGTAGATCGAGGCTGTGGCCTTAAAGTAAGCCTCTTTAACAGGCTCCACATATGTTACTAAGGAAAGCAATTCTTGGACTGCACTTTGGGAGCTGCCTTAGGTTATTTGCACATTCTAGTCTTGAGAATTTTGAAGTCTGTTGGGACTGCACACATCTCTCTTATGCTTAGCATCACCATTAACCAGGACCGTCACTAACTGTAGTGTTTTTCTTTGAACAGTTTGAAGGGATGTGCTGTGACACTCTGAAGATACTCATCACATTTTTACCCTCAGTAATGATACAGAGATCATCACTGGAAGAGCATTTTAAATGCTTCTCTTCTCTTGAATTTGGGAAATTTATCAGTACTGAGAAAATAGTATGAATTATTGCTCTGTTTACTGGAAATGCAATTAAATATATTTTCCTTTTTAAAAATTTATTATTATTATTATTATTATTATTATTATTATTATTATTATTAATTTATGCCTACAGCACCTGGTCTTTCTAGGTGGTCTCCCATTCAAGTCCTAACCAGGCCTGAACCTGCTTAGCTCCCAAGATCAGACATCAGGCTTGTTCAGGGTGGCATGACCATAAGTTATGGTCTGTGGCTCCACTGGGGTGTGAACCCAAGACCTTCTGCATGTAAAGCAAACATGCTAACCGCTACTCTATGGAACCACTTCCAATGTATTTTCAAATACATTTTAATGTTGTGAAATCCTGTTTTCTTGTGGCTTCCATCTCATTGAATGATTTTCTTTTCTTCAGGAGGAAAGCAGAAATTACCTTAAGTGAAGGGTTGGTGAGGGATGAAGCTGATACTTTTTTTTTTTTTGAGTCCATAGCGTAAAATGATATTAAGAGGTTTAAAGAGTTTTCAAAATTCCTTTATTTTGCATCAACACATCCAGGTTGCTAAATGTCATGGAACAGAACAGATAGGGAGTCGAGAAAGAAAGTCATATATGAAAGTTCTGTATTGAGGTTAAATCTTGAAAGGTGTGCAAACACGCAAGTATATCTGGAGATACCCAAGGATAAGCATTGGCATTGGAAGTCTGCTCCTTTAGGTATAATCTAGAGAAACTTCAGAGTCTAGTAGAAACCTAACCTTTAGTTCAAGACTTGACCACATTTAGGAGAAAAGTGTGACAAGATGGATGAAGCAAAAAACTACCCTTCTGGCTCTTCATATCCTATTCATGCCATGTAGAAGATCCAAAAGTCCCTGGGTGCTTGTAGGGAAGACAAGTTGCTGTTGAGAAAGTTGATGCTAGAGAGTCGCATACAACCTCTAGGTACTCAGGTGGCATCTGGAAGAAAGATAGGAGAGGAGAGAAATCAGAAGGACCAGGAAAGAGACTGATTTAACTAACTAACCTGGAAGATACTAATAGTCTAAGATACCATTGATTGAAGGTTTAAACTGATTTCTCCACTAAATTTTTATTAGCTATAAGTAGGGATATACAGTGATAATCTACCTCTAAATTTGAATATTCATTATGAGGTCCTATAATTTCAGTCTCCCCTAATGTTATACAGTCACGAAGTAGGAAATTCACACATATTAGCCTTCAGAGTTCTCAGTTATTTGTGAAAAGTGCCAAACGTTCAGTACCAGTGGAATGTTGGCATTTAAAGAATGCTACCACCACCATACCACGAAAAAGGTTGCCAGGAGTAAAGTAGCTTAATAAAAATACGTGTTTTTATCCATGGAGAGTTTCCATCAGCTTTCCACTATTTTTAATTTCAGCAGTTTTTAAAATAACACATGACATTGAAAGTAAAATTAAATTGAAGTGTAGGAGTACTGGAACATAAAAGAGAGCACTTGAATTAAAGATGGAGTCCTAAATTTGTTGACTCTTTGCTGGTGGCTTTAGAGTCAATGATGAGATTGTGTGGTGATAGTATCTCTTTTTCAAGTATTTGCTTTCTCCCATTCAATAAAAACAATGGTGTCTAAGTTGTGACCAAATTATTCATCTTACCAGTGTAATTTTCATTTCTCTTTGGCTGAGGACATGATTTTAAAAACTAAAACCTCTTACTGTTTTTCGACCAATCACAAAGAAATGGGGTCTACAAATCTAGCTATACCATGAATTTACCAGAACTTATGATGCAACTTTAAAGGTTGTTGCTCTTGGAAATAAGGACTATTGTTATTTCCACATCCAGATGTGTTCCTGGTGAGACCATGGCACAGACTGTCAGTCATCTCTCCTTTTCTGATGATGGCAGTAGTTCCTTTCAAATGATGCTGTAGTAGTCTTGATTGCCTGGCCATAATAGGCTGTGTGGCCCACTCACCTAGTACATCTGGGAGAAAAATAAGGTGTTTAGAAAATTTCATCCTTTTTTTCTCTTTTCAAAGGTTCACATAATCTAGACCTCTGAATTATGTTTGATAGAATTTTTGGACTCATAAGAGACCATGAGATTTTTCTTTATATTATCTTATTCACAAACCATATCTTTGTGGCAAAAACACTAAGTGACCTGACCTAGTGATAAATATTTAGGCGTCTACATTTTTAATAGCCATGTCATGAAATATCACATTTCAATGATCTTTTCCCCTAAACAATGTGAGTTAGGTCTAAGCATCATCAGACTTTGGCACGCTTTATAATAATGGATGTCCTGTATTGTGTTTGCTGAACAAAGAACTTTCTTTTATTTATCTTATAATTATATTGATCGAGTTGCAAAGAGTTTATCTGTTTCCACCATCTCATTTTAAAACAGGTCAATGCATACTTAATTCATTATATAAATGAAAAAATATGCTTAGATGATATTCGCTCTTTTTTTTTCTTTCTTGTTTCTTCAAAGTATAATTTTTCTCTCAGTTTTCATCTAGCGATCATAATTTCTGTAATTATTTTAATCTTTTCATTGAGTTGTCTTGAATTTCACTCAGAATTGCATAAAACAATACAACAATATAAGTGAAAGATGTTCCAGGGGTTGATAAAAAATTATGTAAGGATGATAAATTTTCAAATTTTTCAGATCTTGTTGCTTAGCCTTTAATAGGCCTTTTCTTCTGTAATAATATATTGTTAATTTCTATGAAGAGACTGTAATGTCTTCTAGATCTTATTTCAAACCACAATCAGTTAGAATCAAACACTTTATAGCAATAGTTTGAATTACTTATCATAAATGCATTAATTTACATTGAAATGTATTTGTCACTATTTTCTCTACTCACGTAGCATCACCAAATCCTTCCTTCAGTCTATTCCTCATCTTCCTGCTGTTCTGTTTTGTTTCTTACCATAAAATTTCATCTCTATACTTGGAGATTTTACTGTTTATTCTTGCTCTCTTTCAATATAAGCATAAACATGTATAAGTACTATAATTCCTCTCACCCTAGTTATGTCCTTGATGAAAGAGTTGGGCGGACTAGTCAATGCCTAAGATCCCTTCCATCTCTGAAAGTATATGTGGTTTCCTCAACATTGGGATTGACAGTTGTCTGAAAAATTATTATTCGTAGGAATCTATCTAGAGAAATGTCTACTTATTTTTACCTAACTTTCCCTTAAAAATTTTTTCATATATGTGACGAAGAAGTTTCTTATGAACAGACTTTGAATTGGAGTTTTTTCTAAGAGTTTTCATAGGCTTGTTAAGAGATTAATCTGGCATAATTTACACTGACGAGAATTATGTTGCTTTCATGTTATAAATCTTATTTAAATACTTGAGTTGTAATTCATCATAGTAGATATTATATAGAGAATGGAAAATGCTTTCTGTCATATAATATAGCTATGTCCTTCTTTTAATGTACAGATTACAGTTGTCATCCAAATGGGATTTTAACATTATGCTATATCTACTTGTTGAGTTTCATAAAGTCAGGAATCATGGCCTTTTCTTTGCTATTATCCTAGGATACTGCCAGTATATAACAGGTGCCCAATGATTTGGTTGAATTGAATTACTTATGTTATCATTTTTTCTTATTTTTTCTCTTCCTACCACTTTCTCTCTCTGGGTATTTAAAATAGTTAACTTTGTATATAGAAAGTGACAGGGGGGGAACTTCGCAATGAGTCAAAATATTGAGTTGTGTGTTAGTTATTAACTGAGCAGTCTTGGGTAAGTTATTTCCTTTGGGGCTAGATTTTTCATCTGTCAAAAATGGAACTAGACTAAACCCGTTCTCTTTTCTATCTACGTTTCTGTAATTCTAGAGATTTGTTTGTGTAGTTCAATATTTCCAAATTTTATTTAACTCTGAAACTGTTCTTTTTCTTGCAATTTTCTGATAACCTGGCATTGACCCTGAAAAACAAATGTGTTTGCGAAACAGAATCGGGAGAATGTTGGTCTAGTAGGATGATATTTTGGTATGCAACTGGTATGAATTTTATTCCTGGAAGTTATTTTAGATCCAGGGCTTTTCCTCCACTTTTACTTGTTATTCATTGCCGCAGGAAAGAATTATAATGTTAAAAATAAAACAAAGCGTTTTTCAATTTCAGAAGTTAAAGTTTTTAAGTTAACAGCACTTAATCCTGAAAGGGTCACTCTGTTTGCCCTCAGTCATGCTGGCTTGCCCACAGTGTCCTCCTTGCTGCTCCTTTAATGCATAGACATATTCTGTCCCTTTGCTCTTTGTATTTGAAATGTCTTCCCCTAGATTTCTACCTCTTTCAGATCTCTGACTAAATGTTATATACTCACATATATACATTTATAATTTCTTACCATATTCTTATAATATTTATCTTCCTTTAGTAGAACTTCTCAGCATCTTCACTGTATTAGTTATCTATGGCTGCTGTAACAAATTTCCACAAACCTGGTGACTTGAAATAGCAGAAATTTATTTTATTTTTTTTAAATTCTAGAGGCAATAAATCAAGATCAAGATTTTGGCAGATTGGTTTCTTCTGAAGTTTCTGAGGGAGAATCTGTTTCATGCCTCTTTCTTAGCTTTTGGTGGCTCCTTCTTTCCAGGTCATTTGCATTCCTTGGCTTGGGGCTGCATAACTCCAAACTCTGCCTCCTTCTTCACACAGCCTTCTTTCTGTGTCTTTTATTCTTCTTCTTTTTCTTTTTTACCATTTAAAAAATTTTAATTAGTTGCAAGTATATAGTACATTGGTTAGACATTTATATAGTTTATAAAACAATCACCCTAATTGCTCCTTCTCTCCTCTGGTTTTCCACCTAGCCTACATATTAATGCTAACTACATTCCCTATGGCATGCTCCCCATCTCCGTGACCATCTATCAACTACTAATTTGTACTTATTTAACCCTTCATTCCATTCTTCCAGCTCCCCTAACCTTCCCTCCCTTCTGTTGCCACCAAAATGTCCACTATATTTGTGAGTCTGTTTTTGATTAGTTTGTTCTTTTGGTTCCTTGGATTTGCATATAAATGAAATTATATGGTATTTATCTTTCTCTATTTGACTTATTTTACTCAGCATGATAACCTGTATTTAAGTCCATCCATGTCATTGCAAATGGTAGGATTTCATTTTTTTAATGGCTGAGTAATATTTCATTGTATATATGAACCATAATTTCTTTATCCAGTCATCTGTTGATGGACATTTAGGTTTCTTCCATATCTTGGCTATTGTAAATTGTGCTGCTATGAATACGGGGGTGCATTTTCTGTGTCTTTTTATGTTCCTCTTTCCTATAAAGGCTGTTGTCATTGGACTGAGGTCCCCTTCCTGATCTATGATGAACTTATCTTGAAATTTTTAAAACTTAATTAAATCTGCAAAGATCCTTTTCCAAAATAAAGTCACATTCATAGGTAACAGATATTAGGGCTTGGATTTGTCTCTTTTTTGGGAGTAACATGTATCAAACCACTACATTAATTTAGTATGTATGTATTTATTTTTTTGCTAATTCTCGATCTCCCCTGATTAAAATGTCAAGTTCATGACAATGAGGATTAAATATGTTTTTTGTGTGTGTATGCCTTGGTCAATTTCTGGCACACAGTGGAAGCTTAATAAATAAATATGTGTTGAATAAATGAAAGGAGAAAATGTGAAGACATTGGTGTTATCAATTTATTTGGAGCCAAAGGTAGAAAAACTGGGGAAGGAGAATTTGAAAAAAGAATCAGACTTTTGTAAAGAAATTCAGAAAAGAGTGCTGTCCTTGAAGTCAAGAGTGTTTGTGTAATTGAGAAGTGATTGCTATTATCAAATGTCAAGCTGCAAGGGAAATGAAAAGAGACCTGTTAGTGATTTGAATAGTGGAATTCTGTTGGTGCCTGTGAAGATCTTATCATTTGGAAACAGGTCCAAATCTGAGTCAAGTTTTATATAAATACCTGTATCACTGTGGCTATGTCACCACCTTGTTATAATGATGGAATAAGACAGATCAAAAAGAAAATGATCTCTGTCACTGGATTATAACTCACTGACCTGTTTTTTAGTAATATTTTTGTGGAATCTCTTACTTTTGAAACCCATTGACTTGCCAGTGTACATATGCTGTATATATTTAGTGTTTGATAATTATTGGTTCTTTTCCTCATGTATATTATCACTAGGTTTTACATTTTAAACTTAACAAAAGTTTTTACTGTTATTTTAGGTATATTCTGCTAATTTCAACACACACACAGACTATAGTGGAACCCAAATTTGAACCATGTCATATCTTTTTTTCATTGTATTGTGTGACCCAAGATTTTCCTCATTCCACCCACAAAGCATAGGTGTCACTGCAGTTCTATCTTCTGCCTTGTTTACTTTAGTTTGTCTTCATGTTTTGGGTTTATATGCAAATGGTTCCAAAATGTATATCTTGAGCCCAAACCCCTCAAAACCCCCAACTTACTCTCTTTCCTTTCTTACTTTCCATCTTTTCTTCTTTTCTTTGCTCTCTCTCTTCTTCGCTTCCACTCTTCTTCCTTTCCTCTCCTTTCCTCTTCTTTTTCAATCACGGAGCATATGCCATATGCTAGCCACTGTGATAGGTACTTCACATGCATGGTCTTACTCTCATAGCACATTTATTACTAGCTCGGTTTTAAACTAGAAGAAACAGAAGCTTAAAGAGGCTGTGCAACTTGCCAAAGGTAAATAGCCAGCCAGAGTAGAGCCAGGCTTGGAGCCCATTTTCTTCTGAAATCTTTGCTTACTTTTTCATGCTGCTGAGGGATCATTTACTGTTTTATGAACATGCACACAGTTTTCTCACTTGTCACACTTACTTATGTTGTTTCCTCGTATTTTGTCTGAATTCTACCCATTCTTCAAGGTGATCTCCAGTAGACCTTTCTTGGAACCCTTCAAGTGGATATATTTTCCTGAAGAAAACTCATAGCCTCTCATGTACTCAGTTTTCTGCATGCACATATATATTCTCTTCCTGCAATAGTAGAAATTCTTAAGAGGTAGGAACTATCTTTCACACACTGTAGATATTTTCAATAAATCTTGTTAAAGTTTGAAACTGGCAGTACATTTTTTTAAAAAAAATCAACAAATATAGAAATCATATTTCAAATACAGTATTACTATTAAAATGACAATGGAAAGCAGAATTAATTTTTATCGTAACAGTGCTTAATGAAATGTAGACTTGCATTAATGTTTATTTCATGGCTTTGTTTGCTTTTTCTTTCGCCCATTGCTCAAATGATTACTTTCTCATCCATAGGATAGGAACTGTGAGAAAATAGTCCATTGCTAGCATTTACAGTCTGTTGATTGGCAACAATTTCCAAATGGTAGTTAGCTCATTATATGTGATGGTATTTTAATCTCTCTCTCTCTTTTTTTGTAATTCCCTCCAAATCCAATGAAAGAATTTCGAGTCTATTGTCAAACTCCCCTAAGATAATTAAGCAAGGCAACTAATTACAAGGGTCTGACCAAACCAGATTGTTTTGAATTTCCTGTTTGTTTTATTTCTGGATTCTCCAATTTCCATTTTGAGAGGTCACACTTAAAACATGGACATAGATGTGATTCCCACAGAGAGCCATGGGAGATGGGTGGTGTGAGAGGGATCACAGCCTGGGTATAAAGGAATGGTGTTTTGCCTTTCTTTTCTTTATTCTCCAGCTGCTGTTCCTTAAATAAAACTTTAAAAATAACTTTTATAGGGTGGTTAATACATTCCTGCCCTGTGGGGACAGGCTACATTCTCAGCTGCTCAAGATTTTAAGCAGGCTCTAGTAATTTGGGTAAAGAAACAGGCTCTTGTCTTGAGTCTTGAAGTATTGCCACAGGGTCATGGCTAGAGCAAGGGAAGTGTGGGCACTCGTGAACTTGCATTCTGCACACACGTTCCTAGGGCTTGCAGGAGAAGGAAGGGTGGGATTCAGGTGGTGAGGAGTGAGACAGCGTCTGAATTTTCTGAGGAGGATAGTCACAGTTCTTAAGTTTGGAGGGTCCTATTCCTTTCTCAAGTAGTTTCTTTTATCATTCTTTGACCCGCTCTTTATCGAGTTAAACCTGCATATTGGGCAACCTGCGGGAGTACAGCAGGAACCCACAAGCTTACTATGACTGCATATAAAATCCATGTGTGTTTAAGGTTCTCAGTTTCTTAGAGGAGCAAGCTGGGCAGAGGTATGTTGGAGGCTCCAAAATCTAGTGGTCTTTTGTGTAAGAATATCTTCTGAGCACAGAGTTGGAGTGGCTCTGTAGGATGTCACACATGCCCAGCACGACCCAGGCAGAGGTTGTGTTGAATCTGCAAAGCTACTGGTTTGGTTGTTTGTACTGTACAACCCACTAATCTGCTCTATGACAGAGATTTGGCTTTCAAGGAAAAATCTAAACTCAAAAGTGGGAAGGATTCTTAGATATCAGCTACCTACCTCTCCCCAGCTTTTCACACTTATACCATGTGTATTTTACAGATAAGGCAATAGATAGGGTATAAGAAGAGAAAAGTGGGCAGATAATTTACATTTCTTAAGTGTCTTCTCTGTGCCAGGCACTAGTAGGAATCCAATGGCACCTAACATCAATGAGGTTTACCTCACAGAAGACAAAACAAGTAAGTATTATTATCTTCATTTATACACTTAAAAAGTAACACCCAATGGAAGACAAGACACTGATGGATGGATGACTGTAAACTTACCGTTACTGATGTTAGGATTGTTGATATGCTAGCAGGGGAGGGTACACAGGATTCTTTGGCATCTTTATTTCAAGATGTTAATACCATGAGCTTTTACAGCACTTTATAACTTAAAAAGTATTCTTATGTATGCTGTTTGATTGAGGTATGCAGGACAGACATTATACCCATTTTACTGACGTAGATACCAAAGTTCAAAGATCCACACAATGTTCACATTTATGTAGTAAATGGGTCAACTAGCAACTAGTATGGAGGTGTCATAACTTCAGGCTGCCTTGGCACAGTAGGTACTAGGCACCTGAATAAATATGTACCAGATTTCTGCATTTTGTAACTCTTTAAGAGTTTTTACCTGATAACAAGCTAAGATATACGTCTATAGAAAATTCCTAAAATTCCACTGCTCTAGATTATCATCATGGTATCTGTTTTTTTTTTTTTCCTGGGAAAATACAAATATGTACAAAACTGGGCTTAGATTCTTTATATAGATTTTTATCCTATCTTTTGACATACTATTATGTTTATCCCCATGCATGCTTTATATACATCACATAACATACTATATGTTAGATAACATATATAGTATTATATGGATATGTAATATACATCGTTTTATAATAAATTTATACTATAGTTTATTTTGTTATTTTTTACCATTGTTTTTATTTTTGTCATATAAGAAATATAGCTGATATTTAAAATGGATATCATAACCTTTTCTTTCTAATCATTTATTTAGACTAGATTCCTAGAAGTTAAATTATTAGGTATGGGAGTATGAGGAATATCTATTGTCTTTATGTGTACAACATCTATTTTCATTCTCCTAGAAATAGCACCTGGGTTTTCTTTTATAAACTGTCTCCCCTAATCTCCATCCCTGTGATTCAAGCCCCGTTTCATGCAGGATGACCCCACACCTGTCCCCGAAAGCTGAACATATTCACTGACCATAGTGATCATTTCAGAGAGGAGTGTGTGATCCAAGTTAGGCCAATAAGACATAATGTGGTGTGATCTTGAGATGTTGCAGGAAATCAATGAGAAGTCGAGGTTCTCCTTCTGCCAACTTATTAAGCAGGTAGATCATAAATCTAAAGTGTAGGTTGCCATTTCTCACCTTGAGGAAGAGCCTGCCTGAGGGGAAAAAAAGGCCATCACAGTAGAAAGTAGCCCAGATGTGGAGAGAGAGATTCATAATCACGTGTTTAAGCACTGGGTTCCAATGTTAGCACTGCTGGAATTTTCACCCTTTTCTCATTAAAGCGTTTTGAGTTAGGTTTCTGCACTTGGAAGCAGAAGTGTTGATTTAGTATATTGGCTGAAAAGGGTATGGTCTTTATATATGTTGCAAAATTAATTTCTGACAGCACTACTAGTCACGGAGCACTTATTTCTGTGTGCCAATATTGACACAAGTAATATGTACTTTAAATGTGAAAACATTTATAGAATATTTGTCACATATATAATATCCTTTTATATTTCTTCTCTTATTAGTTTTAATTTGGAATGGTAATATATTTCTCCATTTTTTAGATCTCTTTTTGTACTATGTGTAAAATCTTTTGTATATTTGTGTTATATTTGTACAGATATTTCCATGTTTGTTATTTTTTTTACAGATTTTTATTAATACTACTAATGTATGAAAGGCTAAGTAGTATGTAGTTTTCTTTTTTATATAGTTTTTACATTTAGAATTCTTCTTTACCCTCCCAAGATGAATATTTTTAATATTGCACTATGTGTCATTTTAAAATTTAGCCTATACTTCTTTTGGAATCTATTTTGGTAGATAAAGTAATTTTATTTAGGAATATTCTGGGTATAAACCACAAGAATTCTGGAGCTGTCAAAAAGTAGGTTGCTTCTCATGAGGAATATAGGCCTGTTTCATGGAACCCACATTCAGGATGTGGCCATGTGTCAGTGAGAGATGGAACCAGGGTGGGCATGCCATTGGGATTCTCTATCTAGTTTTCTTCACTGGCCTGTGCTCTCAGTGCATTTCCTCTTCCTTCTCAATTGTTTTTTCTACTTTCTTGTTCCAGTGGGAACCATCCAGCCATCCAAAGAAAGACTAAAATCAGCTTTTCCTTTCAATTTAAAGAAAAGTGATCCTGTTTTTCTAGCTTGGATACAGTGCTTAATGTTGCCCCCAAACAGGTCATATTGGGTGAACTCTGGCTTCTTGGAGACTGTTCTATGTGGATCAGATTCCATAGCAAAGAATTAGGGGAACAGTAGCTATCAGGGAAGGGAAGACATTTTGAGCTAGGGTGACAATCAATTGGCAAGTGGTTATTACAGAGATGAAGACCTAACTTGATTATTTCCCAGATAGCTTTTTAAACAAGTATTGGTGCTTTTGCCCTTCATTATTGATTTATAGTATTTTCTTTTCTTATATTAAACTCATAAGTGTGCATGAATGTATGTATACAAAATTCTGGACTATGATATTCTGATACACTGGTCTCTGTCAGTTTTTATAATAATTTTAAATCTATTCTTATAAGATAAATTTCCCTTTTTTTCAAATTTGTTATACATATATTCTTCTGAGAAAATTTTGTTGCACATGGGAATAAAATACTTTTATAATAACTATTCTAACTTGTTAAGGAAAGCTATTATTTTTATTCGTTTGTCTTATACCTGACCAGTTTTCTAATGTATGATAATTCTAAAAATAATTTGCAGTTCTTTTAGAATTCTGGTTTTATAAATTATATACTTGTCAATAATAATGGCCACTTAATCTTTTTTTCTTCTAATTTTACCTTTTATTTATGGCATAGAATTGGTCAGAATGTCCAATAAAGCAATGGTTGTGTTAATGGGTGTTGTTATGAGCAAAAGTAATACGTGATATCTGCTGACACCATGTATCAGATGCTATTAGAAATCTATGTGAATTATCTTATTATTGTTGTTATTTTTCTGATTTTGCCAATGAAGGAACTGCAGCTTAGCGTCAAATTATTTGACCGAAGTCATGTCTTATACACGGTGGAGTGAGCATACAAAAATAGGTGTCTGTCTGACTCCATAACCATATTTATAATGATTAACTAGATTACCTTTTTTAGGAAGGGGAAACCAATTCATTATTTGAAGTTATGGTTATATACTGAAAAATCTCAAGAGAGTTTTATAACAAAACCTTAAATGTTTTTTTTGCAGACCTAAAGAGGTCACCTATAAAACTTTCTGTCTTTGGAGTCTTTTGTGAAAATAATTAATTAATTCTTTTTGCAATATCCTCCATAGTTAATGGTCTGTTCAAGTGTCCTATTTTTCTTTTGATAACTGCCTTTTTCTACTAGAAAGTTATCAATATAATTGAGAATTTCATAATTACATCAAATAATACATTGGAATATTTTTTTAAAGAAGAACTTTAAAATTATAAATAGCTCTGCCCTTAGACTGAAGTGTATAGGCAATAGACTGAATCTTAAAGATTCTCTTTGAAAGAAGAAGAAAGGAAATGGTATGTAATTGTTAAATTATATGCTAAAAGATTTCCCTTTTCATTCTTGGTTTAAGAAGGCTAATAATGTATGCAAAAATTTTCAAACACATGCAAATATGTTACTTTTTTGGCATTTGGGCACATTTTTACATTACAGGGTACTGTAAACTGATTTTTAAAAACATAAACAATACCTATACTAATTGAGGCAGGTCTTTGTTGGCATATCCAACTATATTAATATAATAACTGTGCAATTAACCTACTCTGAAAACATGTGCGCATTTATTTTCAAGGTGATAGAAAAGAGATAGATTAAATGTGAAGGGAGAACTTCCACTGGAGTATGCCAAAAATACAGTAGGGTGGACTGTGTTAGTCTATTTTGGCATAGCCTGTGTGAACCAATCACAGATGTAATTTCCTAGAGGGACCTGCTAACATTCTTCAGACATGAATCCTGGCAAACCAGGTGAGCAATATTGGCTAGGATTGTTTATATCTTTAATATGTTTGAATGTAGTATTTAGTGACTTTATCAATAAAGCAGATGGAAATTTGCATTCAGTTTTGTTGCCTCTCTAGTTTTTATTGTATTGACCAGGTAGGTTGTGTAATTAAGAGAAGTGATTTTGGTCTTAAGTTTGACACTGACTTTTGACTTGTACAGTACTTTATCTACTTGAATTTTATTGCCTTATCCATTAGAGGTAATGATACCTTCCATGCAGTCAAAGAAAGAGAAAAAACCTTATATAATTATGAGTTAAAAAAGGACATTTTATCAAGGTTCAAAACAAAAGACTTAAATATCTTTGAAGGCTTAAATATCATCCTCAGGACACAGAACTCACAACAGAACTCAGGCCATCATCCTCTTCCAATAGATCCAATTCTAGATTCTATACCCCTAGTGTCATAGACATAATTTTAACTAAAGTTTCAGTGGCTGTACCAGTCTTACCTGGTAGACAGTTTAATTTTGCTGTTAGTTTTGTAAAATACATACATTTCTGTTTATTTTATAGATTTATTTTATAGTTTAAATATTCTATTAGTGATTAGAAGAACTGTACTCATAATAGTTATAAAATGTTAGAATAATGTAATTATATGTAAATATTACTTTTTGATTTTTTTTGTGAGATACTATATTTTTGAGTAAAAATACAGGACAGGTAATTAAATATTTGGCATATTATATTTTCCAAAGATGTCTACATCATTCCCCATTCCCTATTTTGGATTTACATTGTGAGTGAGAAGTGAGTTTATATTTCTTCGTCTTGAACCTAGGTGGACTTGTAACTTCATAGAAGTGACACTCTGGCTTCTCTGAGGCTAATCATAAAATGCGGTACAGTTTCTACTCTGTAGCTTCAAATACTAACAATAAAACCCTGATCTACTGAGAGTGCAGTTCTTTTTCCCAGAGATTGTCATGTTGTGAAGAAGCACAATCAGGTCTATATGGAGAGACCACATGGAAAAACTCTGAGTCTACATGGAAAGAGAGAAATGGATAGACAGTCCCCAGCTGTTACAGATCATTCCTATCTTATCAAAACCACAAAGTCAGAATCACTTAGCTGAGCTCTTTAGAAATTTCTAAATTTCATGATTCCCCATGGTTGAGAAAACAGAGAAGCATTTAATGGGAGGTTTCTAAGAATTAGGTATGTGGAGCCTTGTAAAAAACTTTTATCTAATTTTCTATTTGAAGTTATTTACCTGGTTGCAATACAAACTTTTCCCTCCCCTGGCAAACTCCTTCACTGTCTTCTGGGAAATCTACAATATAAACCCATATTAGAATGAGTGTCATTTTTTTTTATTTGTTAGAAATAATAGAATGTTCTGAATTCCCCATCCTGGGTTAATGCAGTCTAGACAGGGACAGAGTATTCAGAACGTTCAGATAATTCAAAGCTGAGTTCATTCAATGGAAGCAGATGCTCA
Source organism: Cynopterus sphinx (assembly GCA_030015415.1). Lineage (NCBI taxonomy): Eukaryota > Metazoa > Chordata > Mammalia > Chiroptera > Pteropodidae > Cynopterus > Cynopterus sphinx. The sequence goes on along the minus strand of CM057391.1, from coordinate 15,535,010 downwards.
GATAGAACAGAGGTTTGGGAAGGTATTATTCATCTATAGGACATGGAATGACTGTGTGTTCATGTAATCCAGTTAAGATCTTAAGACGTAAGTAGATGCCAGTTGACATCTGGGCTACATGTGTTACACAACTGATGTTCATCAACACGGTATTATTTAATGTTACTCTGAATGGCTGTCTAGGTGTTAATGCATCCTGGATATTGAGACTGAGGAAGCATTTTTTTTCTCCCGATTTTCTGCGAAACTGATCACATTTGAATGGAATTGTCTTTATTTTGATTATTATATTTCTTCAGAACTTTATAAACTTAATCATGGAGATGAAATCTTAATATACATTATTTTTTCTTAATCTACATAATGTATGTCATAAATGCAAATATTCAAATCTTATTCAACAGGTTTATTTAAAATTATTCTTAAACCTTAACAAAAATGTGCCAAAACTTAGCAATTTGCACATGACTTATGATATTTAGTAAATAAAAATCTGAAAATATCACTTCAGCTTATAATTTCCTTCATAAAAAGCAGCAAAATAAAACTGAAAAATATAAGGAACCTCCCCAGATACTTAACGATTCTATAAATAAAATACTGAAATGACTTATTAATGCTTTTACAATAGATGCCAATAAAACATACTCCACACTACATCATTTCCGAGGAAACATTAACCATAAACTTACCTAAAAATGAGTAATTAAAATAGTAACTATGAATAGTATTGACAGATCATGAGTTAAGCACTGGAGGGACTCATGTAGGCAAAAATATTTTATTTCTACATCAGCTAATCTTTTTTATTTTTGTTAATGTAATATAATCAAATGGGAATATATTAAATAATAGTATTTTAGGATGAATAGCAAGTTTCACCTTATGTTCCTTATTCCCAGTTATACTTCCTAGTTACTCTTTTTGACTCTTTTTCCTATTTAATCCTGGTGATTTTAAAATTGTAGAAAATATGCTTAAACCTCTAATCTCTGACAATCAATTTAATTTATTAAATTTATCAGATTGCACGGTGATTCCTTAAGACAAAAAAATAACACATTTATATTATTTCCATTTCTATTTTTCTTTCCTCTTAATGTTTAATATCTTAATTTAATATTTAAATTAAAGTTTTCTTTGTTATCTTTGTAATTTTAATATATTTCAACATCTATTCCCTTTATTTCACCTCAGCTCTTCCCTACACTGGCCCAAATCTTATTTTTTCTTAACTATGCATTTATATTTTCAAGGTTGCTAATAATTATATTAACATCAGCTAATCTTGACTTTATGGAACAGTCTCCAATTCTTTACATCTCTAGAACGTACAAGGTCCTGTGCCACCTGTTACTTTATAAGGTGCTTATACAGGCTTCTGGCTTTTTCCTCAATTACATTTCCATTTATAATTATATATGGCCTATGTGTAACCTCAGACCACAAGTTTTAAAGCTTTTATCTTATTTAACGGTCACTTTTTGTACTGAAAGAACTAACTGCTAAATTGATTTCCTTAATTGGATTTTTGTTGTTTTCATACATAATGTATGGTGAACTCATTCATAGAACCATCATGTTTGATTCGTGTGCTCTAATTTATAACTTTTGTTTTCTTGCTAAGGAGCTGTTGTGTTTTTTAGACTGCTCCATTTTCTTTTCATTACTATCAATAAGGCTAGCTCTTGGTATTTTTTAAGATTTTTAACAGAGACAATACTTTATTCACTTCACAAGACATTAAAAACATTGAGGAAAGTTGACAAACAAAACCTGGATATCAGGATGTTCAAGTGAGGTATGGAAACTCTGGATTGACAGCAAGACTCACTCTACTACACCAGCTGCTAAGTGCACATGATTCAAATTTGTAACTCAGAAAAATATGCTTTAGTTTCATAGACGTTTTAAATTGGAAGTGTCAATTCCTCAAATGCTATGAGCAGATTACAATTATAATTAAAACTCATATCATCGGATTTGGGAGTCACCAGGAGTGAGCAAATAACACTTTTGGAGCCATTGTCAGTTGTCAATACCTAGGGTCTGTTCCAACTGAGAAGTTGTTTCCCTTTCTTATTTAAGGAGGAAGAAAAAAATGTGTCCTCTAATCTAAAATCCTGAAAGAGTCGCTATGACCGCTTTTCAAAATCTGGTTCTGGGAGCAAAAATGAAAGTATTTTAAAGTTCACACTGCACTAATTATAGATGCAACTTTGAGACTTCTCCTCTTAGATTTGACAAATGTTACCTAGTGTTTTCATAATGACATAAGAGTTTTGTGTAGTACACAATCAAAATGTCATTATAGCATAGTACCCAACCACCGAACATGCTGTTCTTTGCCAGAGAATCTTTTCTTAGTACATGTGTTTCAAAAGCACTTACTCTGTAAATGAAAGATTAAGGTTTAGCTGACCTAGATTGAGCTGTAGGGATTTAAAATCCTAGGATCAATCATCCTGGGTCTACCTCAGTTCAATTATTTTTTTAATTATTTGGATGACTCAGTGAATTCATTTCAGTTTTCTGGACAAAAAAAAATATCTTTTGTACTTTCTTTAAAAAAAAAAAAAGAAAACAAACAAAACACAGTAAAATCAGTAAGCATGATTAGATGATCTTCCTTTGAATATGATACCATAAGGAGCTTTTTTATATTCTGTTGAGAGAAACTGGAAATTCTGTTGCCATCTCTGTATTTCCATTGGAGATTGACAGAGAAGTATCAAACAGATGTATGTATAGTATTATTTAGAAAGAAATCTGTCTTCACAAAAACATCTTTTAAGCTATGACTTGTGTATGATGGTATTTAACTTCTCTTGTTCTTAAGTCCTGAGATGAATGGAAATTCTCTTATCCCTTATTTATGAAGAACCAACAGTAGAGAGGCCCAACATAGGCAGAGTGATTGCATTTCTCTTTTAAGTCCTTTAACTAACTAAATAACAAACATAAAACCTTTGAGGACACCCCAGTAGGTATAGAATTTTTAAAATGGAATCCTACATAGAGAAGTGCTTTTAAAAAAGTTCGCATGATGTCCAATTCTGCTTGCTTTTTAGGACAAAAAAAATTATTGAAAGTATTTTTGCAACTTTAAAGACTCAATTTCCATTGTAAATAGAAAACACAATTTAACTTAAGAACACTTTGGCTCCAAAAGAAAACCATCTTATATAGCAATTGGATTACATATTAAGATACATGATTAAAATATACAATAATAACAATCTTCAAAATGCACTCATTTTTTAGCAAATTTTATTTGAAATTTTACTGTATATTTTTAAAAGTTTAAAGTAGAAACAAGGTAATTAAAATTTAAGGTTATAGTTTTTAAAAAATTCATTCAATAATTTCACAGATAAGAAATAGTACAGACTTCTTTTTTTCACCATAGTGGAATAATGGAACCAGATTTATTCTCTCATGTTAAACAACTAGAAAACAAGACAAAATATATGAAACATCAGTTTTTCAGGCAGTGCCCAAAAGGTAGCACAGAATATTCATCCTGAGATAAGGAAAATAAAGTAGGTGAGTCCTATGACTGTCTTAACTCTTGGCCTAGAGTTTCCAAGAGGAAGCAATGTTAAGAGAAACCTCAGCAATACTCAAAGGCCTTGGAAGTTGAAAAGACAGAGTTTGAGGAAACTGACTACCTAGAAAAATTTGCAGGGTGAAATACCAGATATGATGAAGCAGCACAGACATACAGCTCCAAATATCTGCATAAGATCTCCTCAAGCAGGGTACCCCAATCCGCAGACTGCAGACCAGTACCAGTCTGTGGCCTATCAGTAATCAGGCTGCACAACAGGACGTGAGCGGTAGGTGAGCAAGCAAAGCTTCATCTGTATTTGCAGCTGCTCCCCAGCACTGGCATCACTGCCTCAGCTCCACCTCAGATCATCAGGCATTAGATTCTCATAGGAACACCAGTTCCTGGTGCCAAAAATGTTGGGGACCACTGCATAGAGGTTCTAATGGAGTACTGCTCTGCACATACATGTGAGGAAATTACTAAGTTGAAGAAATGGACCACAGAAAAGAGTAGACCAACACAATCTTTGGTGCGCACGTGGAACTGATAATAATCCATTTACCACCAGCCAAAATGGAGACATTTGTAAATATATAGCACATTGGGTAGAATCCTCAGCCTTATATTGACTAGTGGTAGAATAAAATTATACTTCATTAGAGGCTTTTCTAAACTTTCTCTTAAAAAATATTAAAAACAAATCTTAAATTATAAAATGATTCTATTGAAGTTAGTTGCATCCCCAAATAAAGCCAAACAATATTTATTGGATTATGACAAAATCCCAACAGATAAAATCTGCAATGCCTGTAATCTGATAAAAAATTGCTAAGCATGCAAATATACTGAGAAATATGATCCATAAGAACTGGATGAGTTGATCATATAAATAGACCCAGAAATGACAGAATTTGCAGAAAAGGATATGAAAACAACAATTATAAGTATAATCCATATGTTCAAGAAGGTAATGTAAAATGAACAATATGGAGAGAGAAATCGAATATAAAAAAGACCCAAATGAATTTCTGAAGAAGAAAATACATAATATTTGAGGTGAAAAATATACTCAAATATTTTGATTAATAACAGGTTCAGTGTTGCAGAAAAGTTATCTAAAATTGAAGACTACAATGGAAAATATGTGAAATTAATTATAAGGAGAAAAAACCTTTAGGTATTTCTCTATAAACACAATTTCCATTTTTCTCAAAATGGACCTTTTGATTTATATTAAGCAGTGGGTATCCCAAGGTTTTACTTTCTGACTAATAAAATAAATATAGATCAACTGTGTTGCCAGTTAAAAGGAGATTTCTTTGCTTTAGAAGGAGACCATGTTGACATCTCATAAAATAAAGTCTAAAAGGTACAGTCTTCCATCCTCATCAAAGGTAACATCTTCAGAAAATAATTTGCAGTTAACTTCAAGCAAGAGAACAATAGAAAGTAAAGTATTCAATGTACTATCTCATTAAATATAGATTTTAGCCTATATAATTCCATAAAAGAATCAATGTTACCAAACTATCAGTGTAGCCATTCTTTTCAATGACAGGTCTGAAGATGATTTGGCAAAAAAAGATTAAAAAGCAATATTTAAAAAAATATATTTTAAAAATCTGAGCAAAGTGATCAATATTCTAGAATATCTACCTTTAAATAATTTTAAGTCTTCACATACTTGTTCACACAAACTAACTATAAAATGTGCTCTTCTGGTCTCTCTGGTCTCAACTGCAGAAGTGAAAGGAGGAAGGAAATGTCATTATTCGGAAAGTGTCGAAATAAGATAGACATGTTATGCTGCCACTGTGACCTTAAGGACCAGCAACTTCAGAAGTCTACCTGTGGCAAATGTGGCTACCCTGCAGGTGTTAAGAGAAAGTGTGACTGAAGTGCCGAGGCTAAGTGACGAAATGCCACCAGGACTAGTCAAATGAGGCCCCTAAAAATTGCTTACTGCACACGCAGGCATGGATTCTGTGAAGGAACAACACCTGAACCCACAAGGGCAACTGTTGCAGTGTCCAGTTGTCATAAGGATTTCAGTGACTGGTTCTACGATTCATGTTCTGGTTTAAAAAGAAAGTGTACTCATATATGTAATATAAATGCACTTATCTGGTGTGTCTGTTAGATATTAGCTAGTTAATTTTTTAAAGACACATACTATGCTGGTTCAGGTTTAAGTTTTGAAAGAGTTGATTTTAATATATACCTTTAAAGGTAATTCATTTTTTTAAGTTACTGCTGGTTCATGTTAATTAATGCTTGTTGTTAATATGTGTTAGTGAAATTCTCTCTTGATGTCTAAATAGTGGACAAGGAAGAGGGTAGGAAGGTTTAAATTCAGTCCATCTGCAATTTAGTTAAAAGACTACAACACAGCCATGTTTTATTTCACTGAAAAATACTGCTTTGTTCATCAAAGGACCCTTCCAACCTATGCTGGTAATCTCCACAGTGTTACAGTGAAGGTTATTTTAAGAAACATTAGCCTTTGTTCTGTACAAGGCCAGTGTTTCTCACGTGTCCTTGGATTACTAGGACCAGAATCACCTGGGGAGCCTGTCAGAAATGCTGATTCTTAGCCATAACACCAGGCATATTGAATAAAAATCTTCGAAGAGCTTTGTGGAATCTGCATTTTAAATATGCTTTTCAAATGAGTCTTATGAACAGACTTTAAGAACAGACTTTAGCAACGACTGATTCTTCAATGCTTCCATATTTTGTCTATTATAAAGAATGCTGCTATGAATATAGGAAGTACACACATCTTTTTGAAGTAGTCTTTTCATTTTCTTTGGGGACTCAGAAGTGGAATTGCTGGGTCATATATTAGTTCTATTTTGAACTTTTTGATAAACCTTTATACTGTTTTCCACAGTTGCTGCACCGATTTGTAATCCCACCAACAGTGCATGAGAGTTCCCTTTTCTAGTTCTGGGTCACTTTAATAACCTTTTAGAAATTAAGTAATTAACTTTAGTGTTCTTTTTGACTCACAGGACTATTCTGCCTTTCCATTTAACTCTGCATTTTCCAGAGGCTTTGCTCTTAAAGTGACAGTATTTGTCTCCATTATTTGCCATTTATTTGTAATTGCTGTAATGAAGGATAATCATAGTTACTAGGGTTTCTGGTGGTTTTGTCATATATTTGCCAGTGTTGAGAATACAGACAAGGAGTGAGCTCACCAGTAAGTTCTGGTTCTAGTTCCACTTAATAGTAACCATGGAAATTAAAAAGTTGTTTATTCATATATCTTTCTGTGCCTTAAGCCTTATATTAAAATCATCCAAATTAGTAACTATTATTCTTATTATTGATAAATACTTATTTAGATTTACTAATACTTTTACAATATCTTGCTTCCCCATTGCATACCATTCCTTCCTTCTGGTTTTAATTTTTGTTCTTACCGAATAGTTCTGTTGGGGGATATAATGATGAGGGATAAAATTTTAAATAAAATATACAATTCTGTTAATATTTACTTAGAATTTTAGAAATCAGTAGATTTAACAATTTTAGGTAAAGCGATTTATACTAAAAAGACAGCTATAGAAGAAGAAAAATAAAAGAACTAATATAAATTCAGACTATATATTCATACATCCATCCATTCCTGGAATTTTGGTTTCTGCTTTTTATCTTATTTTATTTTGATTTTTAGAATTCTTCCCTAAATAAGAGTCAATGATTGTGTTCCCCTTTCAAGGAAAAAATACATTTTCAAGCTCCATTAAAGGTGCTCTGGCTTGCCGTGCATGTTTCTCATCTCCTGTATTCACATAAGCAATAGGATTCAAGTCATCAGACCCTTGAACCTACAGATGGGTTGAAATTCCCATGAGCTCTGGATTCTACTAACTAGTCTTGTTTTGATTTATCTTCGTAATTCTGGAAACCAGGATTTCTTTTTCTTTTAAGAATCACCATGTGTTTGTTTTAATGTGATTACATTGTAAACAAAATTCTTACATATTGTGAGAAAAGTTCATCCGTGTCAGTTTAGATCTTCACATTGCCAGACAACTATGACTAGTTTCTATATAAGTAAGATGAGTTTGATGGATGACTTTTTGCAGCAGGGTTTTTAAAGGTACTTTTTTGCTTTCAGTGTGGTGACAAAGGCAATATTTTCCTCATGGGTAAAACCACTGTAAGCTTACAAAATACATAGTTTTAGTAGTATTTTTTTACAAAGATAAAACTGATACATGTAACTTTCAAATGGCTTTACAAAAACCTGTGAACTTGAGTCTTTGGTTATGGTAAAATTGGTATGTCTCAGCTATCATAAAAGGCAACTTTAGAGAAGAACCTCTCAACAAAAGATGCAGTTTGTCAAAAATGACAGCTGGAATCCCTCAACCTCCAGTGGCCAAGTTGACTTAAATCAAGTAAACAACCACATCAGAAGTAGAAGTCATAGTCTAAGCTTACATGCACAAATCACAGAGGTATAAATGTTTTTAAAAAAGCAATTCTTCTATCATTTTGAGCAGTGATTCTCAAATTATTCTACAGAAGTATCTCCATCATGCTTTACTTTAAAATATAGTGACTTCTGCTTTCTATTTCATAGCTCTATTTGTTTAACTTGTTTATTTATTTGGTTTTCTATTCCTTCTCATTTTTTTAAATGAAATTATACTTAGATGTGTTACAGCTATTTTGCAGCTTCATATATTTCCTTGGTATATCCTGGTAGAACTTCTGTTTGAAAAATACAAGTTTATTTAAGAATACTTTATGATTAACTTGGCAGTGTAATATTGGGTAGGACATAATGTTCGAAGATGACTCTCTTATTTTTCATGTATTTTTAAAAGTTTAGAAGAGTGTACGTTTTTAAAAGAAGTTTAAGGACCCTAGAATTCATCAAATCTACTCAAGTAAGTATCTAAGTGGAAGGAGAAACTTAGTCTAGAAATTGTTATAAAAGCACTTATTAAATTCTTTGTAAACAAAGTACATCACAGAGTAGAAGAAACACCAGTAGTATTTATCAAATACTCTATGTGAGGCATTGTTTTAAATCTCTTTGAACAAATTGACATACTTAATATTCAAAATAAAACTATCACAAGTCATGCCCACATAACAGATGAGCAGTCTGAGGAAGGGTAAATAGCTTGTCTATGTTCACATGACCAGTAAGTGCCTGAATTAGAATATGAACATAGTCAGATCCTAAGCTTCACTATGTAATAATAAAACATGAATAGTTAAATAGAGCTGAGACTCATATTTCCTAATTCCTGATTTAGTGCTCTTTACAGAGTATTTATTTCTTATAGATATCAAATATAGGTTATTGATTTCTATTAGCTTTATTTTGCTTGTGTAAAAGGTAAAATAATGTACACTCACAGATTTAGGATATGGAAGGCACTCCTAGCAACTTAATATTCAACACTTTTGATGTGGCAATTATAATGGGAATAATGAGAATTAAATTGTCATTTATTTCTTAACCTCAAAGTGTGCATTAAAGGAACTTAGGTTAAATTAGCTATATTTTTAATGCTTCATAATCTGTCTTCCTTTCTACATTTTGGTGTGACTGCTGAGTTGCCTGGATAAATTTGTTTTCTGGTGTTTCATGGCTGTTTCATCAATTGTAGACACATATCTATAACTCTAAAATTCCGAAAGCAATGCCTTATAAATTTCTGGTAGAGACTAATATAATACTATTCAATGGTGAGTATGCCATTGCTGGAATGAGAAATTGTTGTTGTTGTTTTTTTTTAATTTCATTCAGTTGTAACACTGTAACTGAGTGTGTTTAGAGGTTTTCCTCCTGATTTGTCAGCATCCTCAAAAACCGTGATCTTTTTGAGAAAGTTCTGTGATCCATCAGTACAATATTTCAATCAATTTAACATTTCGTTCTTGGTAAACCTGTTTGATAAGTAAATGTATAGATTTTTTAATGTTCAAGTTGATTTGCCACATTTAATGTAAGAATAGTTGAAACTCAGATTGAAGGGACATTGTCTAAGAAAGTAAGTTCACAGTGATCTGCTTCCACAATTGCAGGGTAATCACCCTCTGGCCTGCACACTAGTAAGAAATGTCTCGGTTAATTGGGATCCTTGTACAATTGGTCAGGTTTTGGATAATCCTTCCCTTGAATAAGAGGGTATTTAGCTTTATTTATGATTCTGAAAATGCACCTTTCGATTCTCAATTGTAAACTGGCTACCACAAATGCTATGTTCGTAAGTTCCTTAACCATTATGGTAACACTGATGTACCAAGAAAGCTCATCATTGCCAAAATGGTACCACAGATCTAGAATCTATTTAAATAAGAGCTCCAAACCATTTCATTTACTTTCGGAAAACAGTAACTTAGAATTAAATGATGGTCTTGAATTGCTTTGTTACAAACACATTTTGGTTTAGATGATACCATTCAATTTTAGCACTTAGAAAGTAAAAAATTCCATCAATTTAACTGTTAATTGTGTCAGAAATTGTGACAGGGATTCAAACCGTTGAGTAAGATTTAATATTGGCTAAAATGGTGATTGATTTAATGCTAGCATATGTATGGCTAGATAATGGCTGTTTCAGATATTTTTGGATTAAGACATTTTAAAATTTAATCTTGATTCACTTCCACATTTAAAATACTTTTACTTTAGAACTGGAGCATCTTCCAGCCTATCTTATTTTGAAAATTACAAAACATTTTGGAGAGGAGCTGACTTAAAAACTAATGAGTACCAGACTATGAAATTAAAATTAAAAGCACATTTGATTTTTTCTGTATTTTTCAATCTATCAATACCATTTTCACCATATTTGATAATTCTTTTTAATAAAACGACATATCAGGATGGCAGAATAAGCTGGTAATTTCGAGACATCCTGGATGTTAGAGATTCTGAAAAAGAAAAATTTCACATCTCTAATCTCTGTAAAAACTATTGATGTGGGAGTCTGTTGTTTACAAGCACTTTGTTAACAAAGTGAAAATTTGTGTGACCTGTGCTTAGATTGACAACATAATTTATCACCTAAACCCAGACACCTATGAGAGCAAAATGAGGCATAATTAGTAATCCCGCAGGTACAATAAACATAAAGTATGGCTGTCCTAGGTGTATAGTTAATTCATTTGTAAGTTCAGTGCATCCAAGTTCTTTGCCCTGCTACATACACTGCTCAGCACTTTGAATAAAAGATTTACTTAAGGCAAATGCAGAATTCCAGGGCAGCGTCACATTATTTTTTTGACTAACAGAGTCCAAAGTTATGGTCAGACTCCTTAGGGTTGAACCTAAAGCAGTATTCCTAAGGGTATAAGTTATAGGCCTTGCCAGAGTTCTTTTTTAACTTGCTCATGAAGCATGGGGAGTGCTTTTAAACTAGAATATGTGAATCACTGGAGGACTTGGTTAAAAATCCAGATTCCAATATAGCAAGCTTGGAGTGGAGCTTAAGAGTTTACATTTCTGATAAGCTTAGTGATGTCCATGCTGCTGGAGTCCAACCCAACTTTCGGTAGCAAAGTTGTAAATTATTTTAGGCAGTCCATACATCTTGATGACCTTTAATTTCACCAATGAATTGCTCATTTCATCACTCAGATTAACAGTATATGTCACTACTTTCATCATTAGAAACCCATTTTAGTTATCCAGTAACCTAATTAGCAAAACGTTGGCTATTGTTCAAAGAGTTTACAAGAGTTGTATAGCCACCTCTCAAGTTTAGCCCATTCTGATAGCATGCTGTATCTTTGTTGAATACAGACTGGGTATTCTTGATTAGCATGTCAGTGGACACTGTGCAGAATGTTTTTTAATGAGCCACCTGAGTGTTGGCTTAAGTTAATACATGCACATTATATCACATTGCTTATGCTGAGGTGTTTCAAAGTGTATTTTAGGCATCCTGACTCTTGATCTATTTTGTCTTTCATCTTTCCATAGTCAAGATATACTATATTATAATTTTTATAGTTGTGTGATCATCTGATGCTCACATGCCAGAGAAGACAAATACTAAGAGGTTGAACCGAATGTTCCATGACTCGCAAGACAAAGAAAAAGGTGACTTCCTAGGACAAGTCTCCTAAATTAGTAGTGAGAGTCCAAATAGTCATTGGAATTCCCTGTGATAGTAAGGGGAGAAGCATTTGTGCCTTTTTAAAATGTACTCTTTGAAGGCAAGTGGGGACACTCAGGACCTGACTTCTATAGTACTGTAAATTTGGGGCCGAATGACTCCAAATGCTTATTAAAATTATATAAACCAGGATGATTAGTTTCTAGAAAAAGATTTAGAGTGAGAGTCAGAAGACCTGATTGAGGAGGCTCTTGCTTTGACACATTTGAATTCTCAGGTCAGTCATTTAATGTTTTTGTCATTATGCTTTTATTTATAATATAGCAAAGCATATCATCACACTAAGATGATTCAATGAGTGAATGCTTTGAAAAAATAAGATGTAATAGCAATGCATAAAATTACCAATTTGCATTTAAATGAAATTTCTAAATTAATAATTGTTAATTTAAATAAATAAATTTAAGTTATTAAAATTAATAACTTTTAACTCTTTATGAATCACAGATTACTTTTCCTGGTCATAAACCCATCAAGATATTGACAGAACACAAAACTATCCTCTCTTACCCCCTTAAATGTTTAAAGAATTAAGTGATATTTTATGGTTGGGAATAAAAATAAATGTGTAAATGTAAATCATAAGGATGTGTATATATCTAGCTTGTTCAGTTCTCAGAATTGAAAATGCAGAGAATTTAGAATAATGAAGCCCAGATATTCCATTCCTAACATTAGAAAATGTAACCATGAAATCTAGTTTTTCCTTGTTTTCTAAAGAATTATCTTCTATTTCTTCTAAGGTTTGACCCTCCTGCCTAGACAAAGGGTACTTATGCCATATAAATGACCATTTGTTTTAGATTTAAGTGGATGGATATTTTTTTTCTTTTTATAACTAGGATCACAGACATTGTGGAAAGTCTCTTTGAAGTTTTATGCTAGGTACTTTCTGTTAAAGCTCTCATTTTCCCCTCTTTACTCACTACCTTTCTTTACTCACTGTATCCTGCAATTTCTTTATTATGATAAATCAGTGAAATCTCATAGGCTTATCCTTATAACAACTATCATTCCTTTCTCTCCTTTTTATTTTTATTTTCTTTCTATGAAGTTTTGATAGATAGCTTAGATGACTTACACTACATATACCACTTCAAGAGTAATGTTATATATGTGTGTGTGTGTACTTTTTATTTATTAAGCACAGATTCCACCTTAATCTCACTTCATTACTTCATCACTATATCCTGCAATTTCTTTATTTATGTAAAACGATACTGAGCTGAACCTTTAACTCGTTTATTCTATTCACTATACTATATACAACTTCCAACATTTTTACATGCATATTACCCAGTGATAATATTTTGCCCTGTATAAAATTTATGACTTTTATTTATACTTTTTGACATTTTATATATTCTAAGTACATGGGTTTTATTTCACTGTTATCATTTGAATAAAGTTTTGCATCACTTTTATTTCTTATATATGATATCATCAATAAACAATGGATGTGTAGTGTGCATGTCTCAGAAAAGCCTATAAATCTTTACTATAAAATTTCAAAAACAAATAAGTCAGAACTTATAATTTTTAAAAAATTGATTTAAAAAATTTTATTTTTGGTTATATACATCAGGAGTCCTCAACCCTCACGCTGCAGACAAGTACCAGTCTGTGGCCTGTTAGGAACCAGGCTGCACAGCAGAAAATGAGTGGCAGGCAAATGAGTAAAGCTTCATCTGTATTTGCAGCTGCTCCCCGGTGCTAGCATCACCGCCTCAGCTCCCCCTCAGATCATTAGGCATTCGATTCTCAAAGGAGCACTGGTCCCTGGTGCCAAATTTTGGAGACTGCTGATTATATTATACATATAGACTAAAAAAATAAAATCTTCATTTAGAATACAGGGTTAGGGACTATATTCTATTAAAGTGCATCCCAACAGATCATTCCAATAGCATAAAACACTAATGTGTATTAAAAGTTATGAAATAACCACTCTAGAAGAAATATTCTGATTTAGCAGAACTATTTTGAGGAGGAGTCAACATCCTTTCTTCCGTTAGCATGCTAAAATCTGATGTGACAAATTCTTGTGGAAATGTGGACAGAGGAAGGAGGAACATAGAAGAATCTGACATGGAGAGACAAAAATCTGAAGCCAGAAAAAATCTGAGAGGAAAAAGAAAAGATTTTTTTTTTGAAGGAAGAACTAAAGAAAAGAAGGACAACAGAGAGAGAGAAAGAGGAAGAAAAAGAAGAAGAGGAGAGAAAAAAGTATAGAAACACAAAATGAGATATGACATTACTGTATATAAATGATTTCACATTTAGAAGTCTTTGCAATGACAAAGAAATTTATTTATAGAAAATAAATTTCTCATTTAACCATTTATTTTATTTTCAAATGCCAAATAACTAGTTAAATGTTCTTTTTTAAATCTCCAAGAAATTAATGGCCTCTATGTAGTATCCTATTACTGTTAACTTCCCTTTCTCTCCAGGCCAGAGTTGCAAAGATCAGCAACAATGTTTTATCACCTCAAGATGAATCCTGCTACAACCATGGCCCAATAGCATCAATAATTTGTAAGTTTTTCCCTATTATTTACTGCATTATTTAAAAATTTTAAATTAAATTTATTGGGATGACAGTGGCTAATAAAATTATATAGGTTTCAGGTATGCAGTACAGTAATACATCATATGTATATACTGCATTATGTGCTCACCACCCAAAATTAAATTTTCTTCCATCACATTTTTGACCCCCTTTATTCTTCTCTCCCTCCTTCTTCCCCCTCACCCCCCACCCCCTCTGGTAACCACTAAATTGTTTCTGTGTCTATGAGTTTATGTCTGTCTTGTTCGTTTCTTGCTTTCTGTTTTATTTCCCACATGTAAGTAAAATCATATGGTTCTCAACTCTTTCTGTCTGACATGTCACTTAGCATAATAATCTCAAGATCCATCTATATTGTCACAAATGGCAGTATTTCATCTTTTCTTATGGCTGAGTAATATTCCCTAATTCTTTTTTGTAAGTTTTAAAAGAAAATTATAGAATTTATAAATTAAGATTAGAACATCTGGAATTGCTAATTTAACTTCAATTTTAACAGGTGACTTTGAATTACATGTGAACCTAGAGGATCCGTTCCAACCTTTTGGGGGGATAAGATTTTTGCAGAAACAAATTATATTGAACTTTTATATCATTTCAAGGTCAACAAAAGTTATTAAATCAAAATGAATTTACAGTTTAATTCATCCATCTTCCTGTTCCCCACCCCCACCACCAACATTTAGCCTCATAGTAATGAATAAGAATCAGTTGGGGCAGAGTCGATACTCTGTAAAAAAAAAAAAATGTAACTTTAATTAGACTGTTTCTTTCTTGGTTTTATCCCCAAGCAAGCAGTTTTTTCCCTAGCTTGTGGTGAGAAAATGGGTAGGCCAAAAATTTCAGCCAAAACCGATCATATAAAACTCACTTTCCTGTCTCTCTCACCAGCCTCTAACTCTCATGTCCAACTGCATTTTATATGGTGGGTTAAGAAAGGAGACCCCAAGGTTCTAGGTCTGTTGCTTTTGTTTTAGTGGGTGGGAACCACTTCTTACTCTTGATTATTTTTAGACTTTCTTTTTCTTTGTGCATTTTTGGATTATTGACTTAATGTTCCTTCACACCAGGCACTGTGCTTAGCCCTTGATTTTCATAATCTCAGTTAACCTTCACAACACTTCATAACATGGGCAGTACTTATGACTAGCTAAACTGAGACTCAAACCAGGTTTTAAGAAAACCAAAGCCCAAGATCTTGACCAGCATGCATACATACTGGTTTCCTATTTGTTTTTGTTTTTGCTTTTTTTTTTTTGGTAGCTAAAATATTCAGGCTTTTTTTGTTTTCGGGCAATGAAAAGAAATTTATTTGATTTTCACCAAAGACCATTAATTCAGACCCTGGGATGTGAGATTATTACTACTCTCATAGATAGATCCCACTGATTTTAGTTTGAAAATGCCTTAGTAAAAATCACCCTTTTTCCAAAGTATTTCTGAGCTTCAGTTCTTAGGCTCAAATTTTTACAGAAAATATTATTACAATTTGATTCACATTATATTAAACGCTATTTGCAAAATTACTATAAAATGGACCAAAGTGGTTATTTTAAGTAAACTGCCCCCTTTATAAATTACTGAATATTAATGCTTTAAAATATAATTTAAAGACCTAATTGCTATTACTACAGTTAGTGTTCATTTTCCAAGATATCAGCCTATATTATAGTTAAAAATTATCACACTCTGTGTTGGAAATTAAAAAAAAAAAAGAAGCTGATCTTTTGGGAATTAACATGTCATAAACAATACATTCTATTAAATCGATGCAGAGAAACATTTCACAAAATTTCCAGAATTCCTTCTGAGCTAGACTGAAGAAAAAAAAAAAATTTCTGTGAGCTGTACTCTATCAAATTTCTGATAAGTCAGTTTTTCAAAGTGTAAATGTGACATAGGAAACTTTGGCCTCTGTATACTCAGGAGCTCAATTTATTTCTTTTTGTATCCCCAGCATCTAGTGTATCTTGGAATACAGCTGGTTCTCAGTAAATATTTGATGACTGACTGCAAACTCTTATCAGTATATCCAGGAGGATATTTAAGTGTAATTCTTCTTTCTACTGTAGTTACTTTTCCTCAGAGTAGAGATCTATTTTGTAATTCAGTTTCCACATGCAAATTTGAATATTAGGGTAGATTTGTTTGCCTACACATTCACATTTGTAGTAGTCTATATGTTCTACCATATTTTTACATTTTCCCCATGGCACCATAGATTAAAAAGAATATAGTGAAAAGGTACATTTGCCTATAAATCACTTTTTCTAGAAGAATGATTACTATGATCTAAATAATAAAATAACTACTACAGTTGGTTTTTTCTTTTTTCGTCAATTTATAGCCAAATAAATCTGATGTCCAATGTGGTTTCCAAATACACCATTATATTAGATCAATCACAAACGTTGGTTCATGACTCTCTACCATTGTTGGTTTATGAATGGCCACAATTTAAAAAACATAATCACCCTAGAGTCAATGCCAATGCACTTAATATCTACCCAAAGAAGTAGGTTGACAGTATCTTATATTTACTTCTGTATTACTTTTCTATTCCATCTCTCCTGGCCTTTCCACCAGAATTAACACATCTTTAATTTTGTGTTTGTTGTATCTTTGTTCATTTTTGTTAACTTAAAAGTGTATGCCTAAAGAATATATTATTTAATTTTATGGTTTTTAAACTTACAAAGAGATATTATAAGTATAGTTGTTTTGATATAAATCAGAGCTTAATTATTTATGCTTGTAATTGATTCATAAATTTTAAATTCTACACACATTATATTATATTCCAAGTATTTTGTTAGACTCTACATGTGAACCAAAATTTTACTATATTCCAGTCAAGAGGGATTCTTGGACTTTGATAAAACTAGACAGGTAAACTTATAGTTACTTTGTGATTTGACAGAGAAAGGATGCCCAATTCTTTATGATATGTACTAGCAGGAGGATTGAGTTGAGTAGTATTTACTTACACAAGGGAGAATGAATGGTATTCCAAGCTTTTTCTGTGTTTGCATGATGCATATAAACTGGTGGCATAAAATGGGTCTGGAAAGGAAGGACAGGCCAAATTGCAAAAGTCTTTGCAGGCCATACAAAGAGTTTGGACACTCTTCTGTAGGCTATAGGAAGTCTAGGATAAAGAAGAAGGAGGATAAAATGATCCATTTTATTATTTAGAGAAATCACCCTAGCAGCAGGGTGGAGGCTGAGTTACAAAGGAGAAGTCAGGCATGGTTTCCAGACTATGGCAGTGGTCCAGGTAGGAAATGTTGAGGAATTGATCTAAGACAGAGGCATGTTGTTAGAAAGAAGTGAGAGATTTAAAGGAATTTTGAAGAGACTGTCAACAAGAATTGTTTACCAATGTGAATGACTGGTGGGAATTATGCTGAAAGGTGGGATATTTAAAAAAACTTCCAGCTTTTGGATTAGATTACTGAGTCACTCGTGGGAGCATTAACCCAGTCTAAGGAATTTTTGTAAAGAGAAACTTTAGTGACGGATTTTCTAGGGGTGTGGGGAGAAAATTTAGTCTAAAACCTGTTAAATTTTTTAGAACCTCTGAGACAACACCTAAACCTATAGGTGACTATCTAAATACAAAGTACTACACTAAGAGTTCTGGAAGAACTATAATTAAACAGTTCTAAGCCTCAAAAATTTTACTCTCAGGGAAGGAATGATATAAGGACCCAAGTGTCTCTACGATAAAACAGAATATCCTAGGGGACATTGAATAGGAATATGCAGCACTATGATTTCTCAATGAGAGAAAGTTCTATTCTATTTGAATGATCAGAATTAGCTACATGAAGATGTTCTTTGAAGTTCAGCTTGCTAGGTCATGAGTTTTTAGTTAATTGAAATTGTAGTGAAGGAAATAAGGAAACTAAAGATAGGCTTACTGGAGAGCAGCATGGTGTACAGATAGGAACTATGGAATATATTTATAGAGCGTCCAGTCCCTTATTTCGACTTATTTAATTCAAGGTTAAAAAGAAAAAGACTAGTGAATGATGAACTCAAAACAAAAATTGGGACCAGTTCTTGAAGGATTTGAATGCTAGGCATGTTGGCTTAGTTGGCAACTGCACCAAGGGTTAAAGCTCTCAGCTAAAGAATGGTTTTAAGGGTAAACTGACCTTATCAGAATTTTATTGGAGAGGATAGAAAATGAATGTGAGCATCCTGTTTAGGAGCTGATTATAACAATCATAAAGAGAAAATGAAAAACATAAAGGGCAGTATAAAAGAGGGAAAGGATGGGTATAATTTCATGTTATTTTTAAAGTAAAAATGACAGGAAAGAGAAAGTCAAAAGTGGTTCTAAGAATTTGGGTTAAGCACTTGATGGGAGTGCTGGTGATAGGATGATTCCAAATAACTGTGTGTTGGAATAAATGTATGGCTCTGCGTGATTGGGAGGAAATAATTTCTGAGTAGAAACAGTTACCAAAAATAGCAAAGCCAGAAAAGATAAAGACTTAAAAAATGAGTATGAGTCATTTATTAGCTTTGAATGAATGGATTTATTAAAATTGTGGGCATAGAAGAAAGACTCAAAAGAGCATGGAATTGTCCCTTTATTTGTAAAATGACTTAGTTAAAATAAAGATTTGCAAGTTTCTTTCCAGCTCAAATGCACTGGAAGTCTAAGATTCTGTGAATCTTAAAAGCATCTCAAGAGATTGAAGAGTAAATAGAGGTATTCTGAACAAGGGTAGCTTGATTAAATTTGTAAATGAAGGGCAATGGTCTGCAGAAATAGAGATAGTGAAGAAGCAAAAGAGGAGTGTTAATGATGGAGCAAGACTCCTTGAGGAGGAGGAAGGAATGGGAGCTAAAGCAGAGAAGAGGACATTTGCCATGGCAAGTTGACACAAGTTCACAGTAGCAGTAAGAAAAGAGACTATGGATAAAGATAGAAGACAGATGTAGAAGGGATTTGAGGTAGTGTACTTGGTTGCACTTAGACAGTGCTGTATATTGACATGTGAGGTTTCTTGTCTGAGAGTAGAGGTATACGGAGGGGGACCTTGAGGAGTCTGAATGACATCTGTCAGTGCTGCTCTCCGATGTACAATGGGCAAGAGGAGTTGCACTGAAAAGTGCCAAAAAGCAGTGAGGGTAGAGATTGCTTTGTGACTTCATTTCTCTTTGCCTGTATGGGCTCTGAGTATTATTTACTTAGGTAGACAGTGATAATTCAGAATAGTTAACAGTTATTCTTTGGTGAGTGTAGAGATAGAGACTTCTTTTTCTGTAGTCCTCTTTCAGTGAGACTGAGGCTAAGAGCACAGTGGCATGCAGGCCTGTCATGGAGCAAAAGATGTTTGATAGCACCTGGAAAGGAAAATAATGGTTTTTGTTTGTTTGTTTGTTTGGTCTATTGCATTTTATTTAGAGGAGCAGTGATAGGTAAATTCTTAGGATTTTTCTCACCACCATTAGTTTAGCCCAAATTATCACAGTCAACATGTCTCAGCTTTGGATAGAGCACAAAGAGGCATGCAGTGTGAGAAGCCCTGAGCCCAACTTCCTGTCTGATACTATACAGGTTTAGAGAATCTCATGCATTTAGAGATGCAGTGTCATCAAATACTGGCCACATGTCAGTTTTTTTTTTTCAGAGAAGACGTTTATATAAGTAACCTAATATATATATATATATATATATATATATATATATATATATATATATATATATATATGTATTTTTTTTTTAAATTCATGTACAGGTAAAGCATAACAGCATCGATACCGTTTTCAAAATGGTTACTGATATTCTTCAAGGGAACTCCAGGAAAAACCTTTTCTGTCAGTAGTCATCTATAAACCTCCTTTACCTTAAGTCACAGCTGGGAAACTGAGACAAAGTATAGGATACATAACCATTTCTTACTGGATCCCCAGGAATTATACTTCAAAACATTGCTGAGTCCTGTTCCTTGAAGACCAAACTGAGACTTGCGTAACATTTAAAAACAAAATAATGTTTCCTGGCCGAAATCGAAATCTCGAAATGTAGACAATGTAGACAATCTGGACCCACTGCACCTGCTTTTGAAAGCTGCCAAGTGTTTACTCTCTTCTCATTTTGTCCTGTGTTGTGTTTTCACTCATAACACATATTTTGCACCAAAAATAATTTAGTGGCTTAGTGGGAATAGAGTCATAAATGAGGAGAAAATAGAGAAACTGTGGGCTGGTGGAGCAGCCCACGATTAATAAATTCTGCAACATGTGACTTGGCAGCTCTTTGATTCACCAGCAGAGTCCCCTCCCTTGTAAATTCTAGTTGGCTTTCCCATACATTATTATGTGGATTCCTTATAACCACTTCCCTTTCTGATTTTCCAGAGACAGGGTATAAAGTTTCCCTAAACGCCAATAAAATGTGAAATCTTATCCCCCTTTTTAGGCTGGCTTTGTATAGTCATCTTCTAAAATAAGAACAGCAAACGTCTTAAACGTTGCTCTTTTTTTATTTTTATGTCCATTCAATAGTTAGAATTCTTCATAATACAGTTTTCATTTCAACAACAGTTTGTTTAACTTTGGCATGAATACTGAAACAAATTATATGTATTTTCTTTTCTCTAAAAATAAAATTAATTTTGCATAATAGCTGTGAAGAAAAATCCACATCTTTAAATTACTATAGAGTATACACTAATTTCTCCACCTAATCAAAACCTGTAGATTAATGGACTTGGATGAACTATATTAACTTCATATCCTTCAACACATAATCTTGGTTTGCAGGCAGATTCCTGAAACAACATAAAAACACTGGGGTTCAAATGTTGATTTTGTTTACATAATCAGAGAATATTTGTTTTTTATGGAGGCAATAAATTCAAGCATTGTTATTAACTGTGACACATTAAAAACAAAGATTCTTTACTATGCCACATTGAAACGTTTGTTGACAAGCTTTTAAATGGAAGTTTTCATTTTGAGCAATGGAGTAGAGGGACACAAATAGCTTTCATCATGTGCAGCGTCTTCTGAGAATAGTTTCTTTTTCTTCTTTTTTTTTTTAAATGGAACTTTGGCAAGGAAAAGCTTAAAACATATACGTGGCATTACATCATTTGTATTAAATCATTTTGTGTTTTGAGGGCCTTCTAGATTCAGAGAGTAGAAATTAGAGTGAAAAGATAAATTGTTCAATATGTCTACAGGCCTCAGAATTCATGTTCCCTGATATCAGAAAAAGTTTATGTCATATTTATCTCAGACCTGCAACGTATAAGTCTTAAGTGTTTAGAGGTTGCCTTGGTATGAAACAGGAGAAATGGTGTTTACAAGAGTTTAGTAAGTTTGGAATGAAGGAAATGTAGCTTCACTTAATTTTGATTTCTATTGTTCTCTTCAAAACTTAAGTAACACAGGTAAAATTTTGAAATTTCTAATATGCTTTCACCTTTTGCATTTCTGAATGCATGACTTTTATACTTGGACGTTTCCCTGTCTTTGTAGAGATTAGACTTAGAATAGAGGATGGTGTGTAGATTAGATGATAGTTAATTATGATTTTGCAATAATAGTAGGCTTGAAATTCAGATTTGGGGAAAGAGAAAAGATTGTCCAAGTTTCCTTAGCTCACATTAAGATACCAAAGATCCAGACTGGAGGACCTGTATATAGGTAGAGTTGGGCTTTGGTGTACGTGGGAGGTCCCTTCTGCTTACCCTACTCAGTACTTTCATGGCAAAGAGCAGATAGGATATGTAGAAAGTAGAAGAAAAACCTCTTTTTTCTGGTCTCTGAAAATATGGGAAGGATAGGAGATAGAGGAAGATGAGGAAAGAAAAGCAGTCAGATATGTGTCCCTAATTCATCTGTTTGCCCACAGAAGAGGAGGTGTGTTATATAATTGGGGTTGGACACTGATAACGGGGAGTTATCCCCCAGTTCCTCATCTGAAGAGATCACAGCGTGAGGGACATACCAGTGTGGGGAAGCCTGGTTTTAAGAGGACAGTGCAACATTCACAGACAGAAAGGGTCCTGCTGGCACACCTAGCCTCCCTCAGCACCCATGGCTGTGGTTCCTGAAGTGAGATCCAGTGGGCCTTCTAGGTGGGCTGAGGTGAGTCACAGCACAGGTTACAGTAGACCATTGAGCCAGGGGCCAGCTGGAAACCTGCAGAGAGGTGAATATGAAACCTGTTATAACAGAAAACCGGCAAAGGTCAGGTGGCCCTTGTTCCTGGGAGAAATCTCCTTGGCCCAAAGAATGGCCAATGATCTAGTTAGCTGTGGAGCTGAGAAACAGAAACCAGCAGAGTTTCCAGAAAACAGGTGGATTGGAGCATTATGCTAGAAATAGGTGATGCAGCAGTGTACCTAAGGCAGTCAGGTTAGGGAGAGAGTTGGCATAAGCTTTGGCAGAGTCAGTGCCTAGAAGTCATATAAGGTAGTAACTACTACCTACAGAGACTATTTTCATATGTACATCAGACTGAGTTTTAAACTGTATAAAACCAGAGTTTAATTCTTGCCCACACCCCCAGTATCTCTCCAATAACCAGTAGGTGGGTGCTTAAGAAGAGAATCAGCTTAATTATAGGCTGAATAAAGGAGCTACATTTTCTCAGCATATTCAAGGACTCATGAGCCATCTCTACTTTGAGTAATGGTCTAGACAAATTGCTAAAATTGCTAGTTGTCTGGTGAGCAGCATCATTACACCTGAGTTCCTAAATGTGTCATGTGACATCCTATCATGTCTTTTACTATACAGGAAAGTGGCAGTAAAAACTTCACTCCTTATGCTTTTCAAAACCAAAGTAATAACATCTTTTTATGACTCCTCCTTGCAAACAGTAGGAGTCATAAACTGAGTCTGTGTGTCATATGCTTATAGATATGTTTTATTTGGCCAATAGTGATTTTTCCCCTGAATATTGACACTTTTTAAAAATTAGGATAAATTAAAGATTTTTAAAAAAGATTTAAAATTAGGATTTAAAAATTAGGGTGAAAAAATTATATTTTACAAAATATTTTTGGCCACTATTGAAAGGACCTGGAGGTCTGGCAGCATGGTGCCTCGATTCCTAAATGTCACTGATTGCTAGAGCTGAGTATTGGCCACCCATTTCATGTGGATGAGGTGCTGCACTTTGCCCCCACTACTGTCTCCACCCGACAGGCTTCACTCATGACCCTGGCATTCTTTAGCATTGGACTTGTGACCGCGGCATCCAAAGGATAAATTTACACTTCAGTTCTAGATTCAAGCTCCCCAACCCCTGAGTGCCCACCGAACCTATATATTCTGCCTTATCTCTCATTATCTTTTTATGTTTCTTCCTCTTCAGACACAGCTATAGTTTCTTCACTTGTGTTTGGCTGACCTCATTACTTTCCTGATGATGCTTGAGGTCCCTTCACACATACACTCCTAGTCTCTTCTTAGCCTCACTAAACCTTCAGAATAAAAGAGTTAATCAAGCCAAGATCACAAACATTTCCTTAAGATACCATTATATGCGAGTCATTGTGTTGGGTGTTGCTATGATCCATTCCCATAAGATTACAATATCTTTGGGGGTATAACATATAAACACATAAAAATTAAATGTAATATATATACATATATATATATACACACACACACACACACACACACACACATACATACATATATATATATATAAATATATTACATTAAATATTAGATCATTAGAATGATTTCAAAAATATGCAAACTGGTATAACTAGTGATGCCACAGCAATCTATATGAGTTGCCCACATTATCTATATCTCCTTAGGATGGAGAATCAGAACCCTAGTTTTGCGTCATGAAAGAAAACCATTTATTTCAAGGGTATCACTACTAAAATCTCAATTTATAAAAATTATTTATTTAAATTGAAACAAAATCTAAGAAATAAAGCAGTTTACACCTCAATTTCATGCATGTATGCACACACAAAGAGTAGAGAACATTTACTAAAAGTTAATAAGATTAAAAGCATGTGTATGAATTTCATGGTTCTTTTACTTGGTCAGTGGTTCTGCATAAATTTTGAATTTAAAACTTTGTAATGTCTAAGCAGCCACAGTTGTTTTCTTATCACTTAATATAAGTTAAGAACATGATATTTTTTTCTCAGCATATGAGACTTTTCCTAGAAGAACTTTATGCCATAAGTATGTCCTTTTAGGAAGCATGAGAAATTGTTTTTTCTCTTTCCTGTCGCACTGTCAGGACTTATTTCTCCATGGTTAGACCTAGTTAAGAAATCACAAAGATATCCTACTGGTAAGCTAGTTAACTGCTAAATAAGGCTCTAGGGTTAAAGGTTAACAGGCATGGCTTCAGCAACAACTTTTTACAATAGACATGCACCACACCTATTAACCTAAACACCCTATTATATCTATCATATTTGGTTGTATTTTATTTCTGTTTCCATTATTCTCTCTTAACAAAATTGTCATTCTCTTTATATTCCTGGGACTAAATCTCTGCTGCCATCTTGAAATTAGTCCTATTAGTCATATTTATATTGAGCATTAAAATTATTATTTAATTAAAACCAATATAAAATAAGGTCTAAAAGAGTTTTGTTTTAATAAGTTGAATTAATGTTGCTGCACCTTTATTGCTTTTTATGAATTACTGTAATTGCTGAAAATGAAATATCAGGTACCATAAGATTACTATACTTACTAGAGTATACATGGCAATCCATTTGTTTCAACCAATCTAGTGATTAATTAATTTAGGTTAATTAATGAACCTTGTTGGGTGGTATTCTGTGGAGGTTAATGATAACTATCCATCTGTGCTTCTGCCATCTTTGAGGATAAGGAGGAACAGCATCATCAGGAACTGGAAGGTTTAGTGTCTTCCACAGTCCTGTTGACATACCACAAAGCAGAAACTATTCACATTTCTATTTTAATAGGCCACTACCCTAAGTTTAAGAGAAGTAGAAAAAAAGGCACAAAGAGTTAGAGAATGCTCCTCTTCTCTCTATCACTTTCCCAGGATACTATTGAAAGCTTATCAGGCCTGAGTTGAAAAATCTTGGGTCCTTGCCAATCTGTTGCTTAGCAACTAAATCATTTTCTCCTCCATTTGTTCTACTCACCTTGCAACCTAAAAGAACAACAACAACAAAATGTATCCCATATGTATAAATAAGCATAGGGACATCTTAATTCAGAAGATTTTCATAGGTTTAGGGACATGTCAAGAAAGTAGGTAGATATTAATGTTTTCCAGGTTATCTCTGGTGAAACAGGCCTTAAGTGGGTTTAAGTACCAAAATTTTACCAGCTGGAATGGTTATTTTTACAAAAATTATTTATTTAATGATCCTTGATTCCCAAATTTATTAGCAAGTATTTTTCCCTGGAAAAAAGAGAAAGAGAGTCTTATGGTTCTTTTAAATAAACAACTAAAAAGATAATCCAGTAATTCTTAAAAGTTGGTGCCTAGAATAGGGACAAGTGGGGTATTCTTTACAATAGCTACACTTTTCTCATACTAGAAAAATGGTATGATTTGTTTTATTTATAAAACTTTTATTGTTTAAAAAACACAAATGAAGATTTTAAGGAAAATATTTTACATTCATGTGTATACTCATAATTTTCATATTTTTTCCAACTTAATTCTGTCTAAACTTCCAAGTTTCTCTAAATATTTACTTGGGTGGAGGAGAATCTCTACTTTAGATATAATTGTAAAAAATGCACAATTTGAAAAAAAACACTCAAATATGCAAACACATCAGTACGTAGTAAAAAATGTACTACTGATAAAGTTTTTTTATCCAAATATTTGTAAACTGTTTGCCAGAACAACAACCACCACCACAACAAAATCCAATGGAATAAGCTTTAATTTAGGGCCACAAGACTGTGTAAAGCAGGCCCACAGATAATTACAATTAGGTAAAATTGTGGTTAGTTTAATGAAAAGGCTCGATAGTGTGCCAGGCCAATGGCAAAGGACCTAAATCTAAAGACAGACAAGCTTTTCTTGATTACAGTGATTACATCATGGTCATTAGAATTTAAAGTAACTAACCCAAACACAGACATCATATCTTCATTTGATAGCTGTAGTCTAGTAAATAGTGGGAAAGGATGTTATGTATGGATTAAGCCTGATGAAATGAAAACAGACATTCTTTTTGAACCTGTCTGGCAAAGAAAATGAAAACTTTAGAATCAGGCAGTAAAGTTAACTTTTAAAGCTCAAGCTCTTTGATTGGAAGGGGTCTGTGTAGTGTTTTTTGCTATTCTTTGTTTTATAGGGAAGCCACTGCAGCAACTAGCTGTGTGTGACTCCTTCTTGCATGCCGTACGTAGTCAAGTAAGACATTTGAGATCTGCTTGTTGGAACTTAATTAGTATCTTCAAATTTTCAAAGTATAAAGAGGTGCCAGCAATGGTTATATATTTGTTTTCCCATAAGCAGTAACACAATTAAACCTCAAACTTTAAGTGTCTAATCTCAAGCAGTCTACAGGGTCCTACCCTGCTCTGCATGTAGACAGTTCATGCTGAGAAGACAAATGTTTTGCTCAGGGGAAAGGGATGCATTGGGTTACAGTTACAGCTACTTACATGAAAGCAAGCCCATGGACCTCTGACCCCCAGCCCCCACTTCATAGCACTACCTGTGGGAGCACTGCTTCAAACAGAAGAGCAGCTATTTGGGAAGATCAGGAGAGTGAGGCAAAGAAAAATAAGGCATAGAACATAACAGGGCTTAGTGAAGTTTCTCATTATTATCTGTTTTACTGATAGAAAAACCCCAACTTGGTTTAAAAAAAAAAACACAACCTTTTAGAAAAGAATTTTGTCAAGAAAATGAAGAGAAAGAAGAAATACACATATAATGACCACATTATATAATTCTAAGAAAGAAAAAAACAACTGATAGACAACCTGTGGTCTGAGCTTCAATAAGAATGAGTAAAGAGAAAGAACATCCATATTAAAATCAACTTCACTGTTATCATTATCGAAAAGCATTTATTGAGTGTCTGGATGCACTGTGCATCATTGAACCTGCTATGTTTAAAGTATTTAAGAATAGAAACTAAGTCTCAATGTAAACAACAACTCAAGTAACTTGCATTGATATCAGTTTCTTAAATTGCACCTTAAAGAAATCATTAGGTTGTTTAAAGAAAAATATATAGTGACTACATGTGACACTTGCATGTTTTGTCATTCTGGTAAATAAGTGGATTCATTTTCTACTTTTACTGAAGTTTAAAAATAGTAAGAAAGACTCACAAAAGTTTCGCAGCAATTCACAGATAAGATTTTATTATCACAAAGAATAAAACATGGGTTAATCTTCCAAAATGCATTTTCTCGAGTCACTTTGTTTTGAAATAAAAGTCAATCAAACTTGAAAAGTTTGGCATTGCTTATGGTCCTAGCATCTGCCATAGTCATTGCCAAAGAGATTTCCTCATAGTCTAGAAAACATACTTATATAATGGCATCACCCAGAAACTTTTAAATCTGTTAAGATGCAAGGACCTGAAACCCTAGTCTGCTCAGATGGAAGCATGCAGGTGGCCATGTCAGTAATGAACAAAACCTCACTGAGCACATGCATGTTCACCTCTTTTTAGGGCACTGGGACCCTACTGATTCTTATTTAACTGTTTTGGGTTAGGATCAAGCAGAAGCATTTTACAAAATCTCCCTAGATGAACCTAATGTTCACTGTGTTATGATTTAGGTTATTATATCTATTTCTAGTCATTAAAGTGATCTTTCTTATACTGAAATGATTATGCATTTTCAAGTAGAACAGAGATCAGAATAATTATACCTCTAAGAGATAATGTGTAGGTAACCTTCAGGGTACCTATGGAATCTGGTCACTCTTATTTCACCTTTTAATCCCTGCAGCCATTCTATGAGAGATGAGAGAAACGGAGTTCTAATTATTCCAAACTGGTCACTTAAAAAGTGGTAAATTGCAGTGCACATCATAAAACTTATACAATTATGGGTAAATGTCAAGTTGGGTTCCACTTCTAAGAGATCTAAGTGGGGCAACGGGGAGATGCATTACCACATAAGAGAAAACAAACCAATACAAACAAACCAGTAGAGTTTGAGGAAACAGTAGAGTTAGACATAGGGGACTGAGGAGCCCAGGGGCTGCTAAGAAAGTAAAGGGTAAGGAAGCCACACTAACAAGCAAAAAGGTAATTTAGGCAGATGAAGGATAATCTGGAAACAGGCATGTTCTTACCACTTAGAAATAACATTCATGCTTTTTTGTAAAGCCTCATGAATACATCCAGAGCAGAACAATGAGGTCAGGAAAATGTATAAAATATCTGAAAGGGAAGACCGAGGCTGTAAAAAAAGTCAGCCCAATTCTAAGTCATTAGTTATTTCAGAATCTCATTGATCCAGTACAGACAATAAAAAAACCAATGACCCACATGCCTAAATATACTAGAAATTTCATATACACTGTCACATTTAATCCTCATCACAATCACAGGTAAGAATTATTATTATTATTTTTTCAATTAGGAAACTAGAAATCTAGAAATGTTAATGAACTTTTGCAAGGCTTGTGCCTATTAACAGTAGAATCAGATATGAACTACCAATTTGTATAAATGTTAAGCATTTTACACCCTTTCTGCCATTGTTTTATATATTATTTCATTAAAATTTTTGTAGTCCATAATAGTCAGATTATGTTATAAATTTTAAATGCTTTGTATAACTTTTGTGAAAAGTTGTTTTTGCTCATTTTTCATATTTTTATATTTTTATATGCCCATTTCTTTTCTTATAGTTTGTAAACCTTATTAGATATATATGAAATGGTAATATTTGACAATGAATTTTTAAATTTTGTAACATCAGTTAGTTTATAATAACTTCAGTAGAATTAAATATATAAGAGCAGTATTTGCTTTTATTATGCAGTGAATATTTTTAACAATTACTTTAAATGGTAATGTAAAATTTCTAAGAGTTTCTAATTATAAGAAAATTTAATAAGAGGGTTTTGGATTTGGTTTAGCAACATCCGAACACCAGCTAAATTACTGAGGTTTTGTATTATTAAGAATGTAGAATTTAAAATATAAATAT
Organism: Cynopterus sphinx; assembly: GCA_030015415.1. Classification (NCBI taxonomy): domain Eukaryota; kingdom Metazoa; phylum Chordata; class Mammalia; order Chiroptera; family Pteropodidae; genus Cynopterus; species Cynopterus sphinx. The sequence continues at coordinate 15,505,591 of CM057391.1, read as the reverse complement.
ATATATATATATATTTTTTAACCATAGATGTTTGGAAATTACTGTCATTTTCACAAATTCATCACCTAAACTATCAGTATTAGGAACTAATACTTTATTCAATCCCTAGTGTTTTAAAATATTTCTAAAATGCTAATATTTGAGTTGAGAGAAAATTCTTGAAACCTTTGAGAAGTCACCTCTTCATGTCTTATAATAAACATCTATGGTAGATGGCAGCATTAATTTTAGTCAATAAATCAACCAGAGTCTTTTAATACTTTTCTACTTACCAAATGCTCTTGTAGGCTCTTGAAAGCTCAAGAGAAGGGCAGTAAGACCCAGTTCTTGATCTCAAGAAAACATACACAAAACAGATACAGTTTTTAAAATTGTATTAATAAGACAGCATTAAGTAAACAAGTGTTTAAAGATGTGGTAGATATTTTATTACCAAGACATTAAAGAAGCAGACAGGAAAACTTGGAAAAGGACTTATAAAGGAATTGGCACATTAACTAAATGCACAGCAAAATGTATTATTTAAAGAAAGGTAGCAACAGCTTTCAGACATAAACAAAGGAAGTAAGACTGTGTGATAGCTAGGAGGGGTAGAACATGCATTTTAGAAAAGTGATTCTGGAAACAGAAAGTAAGCCAAGTTATTGAGTCTTTTTTTCCAGCCATGTTTTAGATATGGAAAACTTTCTGAAGTTTTTTCAATAGGAGCTATTCTTTAAAAGCTTTGTTTAAAGAAGATCAAGTGCACAAAGTTTTACAGAATGGCTTGGAGAGGGAACATAGGGGTGAACTTGAATGACAAGGGCCTGGGGAGATAGTATCATAGTGGTAGCGGCAAGAGAGGGAGATAGTACTGATACTTGTGTGACACCATTTGGTATTTTTCATATTTTTGCAATGATGTAATATTAAAGATTTTTGAAAAAAGGAGATATATCACTTTTAATTGTTCTACTCAAACACAATAATTTTCATTTTAGAGTATCCCTCCCAGTCTCAATTGCCATATATTTTGATGTTATGGAATCAAAAGAAATATGTAATTTAAATTTTTCATAATAATATATTTTTTAAAAATTCCCATTATTGCTAAAAAGTAAAAGGAATATGAAGGAAAAAATAAAAAATTGAATACCTGACTACTAGGGAGGTAAATGATATAAAAATTAATTGTTACTCCAAAAAGAACTTGTAACAATAGTATAAATAACAGAATAGGAGCTGAGTTGGTTTGTGAATATTAAAATTCAATTGTGGACCTACCAACAGTAAATCAAAAATATCTCAGAGACAGTAAGACATGTGAGACTAGAGATCTATTCTAGAGATGTAGATTTGGCAGTAGAGAAATAGTATGACTCTATGTTCACATGGACTCAGGGTTTATTATGATTCTTTCTGTTTATTATCTGGGTGACCTCAGGCAAGTTATCTAAATCCTTAGGGTCTTAGTTTCTCTTGAAAATAAAAAGCTGTCTTTTAGGATTTTGAGGCTAGTACTTTATAGACACAAATATTTAATTTTCCTGAAGAAATAATAATTATTAAAAATTAGTTGTGGTGTTTTCATTGTAATTTCACTCTAATTGAACATTTTTGGGGGGTATATAATTGGAAACACCATCATGAGACAATATGAATTTTCTATTTTTTTAAAATCAGGAATACTATAAGGTAGGCAATTTAGCTAAATACATACAAAACCATCAGTCTGGCATAAAGCTGTTCTAAATTGGATGACTGAAAGAACAAAAAAGATCATTTTATGTATTATTTTGTTTTCTCATAATTAATTTTCCTTCAACACTAATCTTCCTGCTAAAAGATATTGTTAATATGAAACCCCCATTTTTGCAAAGCTGTCTGAGAAATGAGTAATGAGAAATGGTGGTTTCTGTGTAGTTGGAATATGCCTATCAGAAATGATACTTGATGAAATGTGAAAATGCTGATTAATGAAGAAGAGATTGTACAGGTCTGGGAATGCAAGATAACTTTGTACTCCAGGTTGCATCTGAAAGCAAAGTACAGGGGAAAATGTTCTGCTTTAGCCTGTGACTAAAAGAACTTCAGTCTCCTTGACTGCCCATCTGGCATTTTTCACCAGCACCAAATTCATTAGCAATGATTAGTCCTTTTCTCCAAACCCCTCACTCAAAATGAGTAAATAAAAGGAGAGTCTGGGCAGTAAAAGATCAAGGAACAGTATCTCTATTTTGAGATGTCCTTAAGTCATCCCGATTGGTCAAAACCTAAACAAGCATTAAAGAAGGAGCTGCATGATGAAAAGACGAATTCTCAGTAAACATCTCCAATGCTATGATCTATTTAAGTAACAGAGAATTCAGTTGAAGTAACTCACATATAGTGACAATTTCTCATGTGAATTTAGATTTAAAATGACATAGAAAAATTATTTTACTTGATTATTCTCTACCTCATAAACAGAAAAATATTTACAGGTTGTTTTATTGACATGCACATGATAGAAACCCTCAGAATATACATAATTTTCTCTTTTTAAGTTCAGTTATTTTATGTACAATATTATATTAAAATATGTTTAATGCTAAATTATTATGTGATTATATTATCAGTATTATATTTTAATATTATAAATTTGATATGATTCTTAAAGGCTTGTAGTAACCATCTTCGACATTTATACATTAGCAGATTTCAGTCTAGATTTTAGGGCCCAGTTTTAACTTGAAGCTGAAGTGAGATAGAGAGGGAGAGGGTGAGGGAAGAAAGGAGGGAGCGAGGGACAGAGGGAGAGAGAGAGAGTGAGAAAGAGAGAGAATTTAAGAATAGATTTCCCCAAGGAAATCCCTAAATCATTTACTTCTCAGAAGTTACTATTTTAGAAAGTGCTTTCTGAAGAACATGACATAATATGGTATGCCTAGACTAAAACCAGGATTTATAAAAACGTTAGATTTATAAAATGTTAGCTATGTAAAAATGTTAGATTTGTAAAAACGTTAGAAGCTTTAATTTTCGGATTAAATACATATAACATCAGTTAGATATTAGCTATCAATCATCAGAAATGAAGATACAGTGATCAAAATGCTACGATAGTATACAATCATTTTAATATTAGTTTTAAATATCTACTAGTTAACAGTGCTGAGAAATAATATAAGTTGCTTTATCAAATTCCACAGTTAATTATCTTATCTTTTCCCAAATATCATCTATTCATCCCTGGGTAAATTCTTGTTATATGATTTGTTGCTGTCCTTAGACAGTTCTGTAATTTATCACCAGGATTCAATGTAGACTTATAGTAACCATTAGTGCTTGATTTTTAAAAATCACTTTTTTATCTTCAGCATCTAGTTGTTTCTATCATGTAAATACTACGGTTCACATAATAATGTTACCTTCTTTGTATTGGCTGATAGAAAACTCAGAGCCAAATCCTCAGCCACTTCTAAAAACATTTAGAAGACTTAAGGCATTCTTTTTATATGTTAATTATATTTCCTTATTCTCTTGCTATAGTTATATTATATTATATTTGTATTTGGATACCCATTCCCTAACAAGATTCTGTATATTTAAGAACATGAACACATGCTTCAAGACTGCTTCTATCTCCTACCACATAAAGAACATGCATTGTAAGAAGCATGATGCAGAGAGCTACACAGCTTGTGTGTTCTTGGGTCTGATTTGTAAATATGTTCCAAAATACAATATTTTCAATATTGTTTGAATTTAAAAAAATAGAAAGGGATCCAATGAACATGTTAATATTTATTGAGTACTGTGCTAAGCAGTAAGTATATATAATCTTTCTTTACATAATATCCTTAGAAAGGTAGGAACTATTTTTGATCCCCATTTTACTGACGTGAAAAATGATGTTCAAAACCTTAAGTAGCTAGCCTGAAGTTACACTGTAAGTGGTATGACTGTAATTAAAACCCTTGAGCTTCACATTCTTGTAAAACAAACCACTCAGGAAATAAGTAATTTTCATGTATCTGGCATGAAGCTGTGCTGTTGATGGCCCACAACTTTCTTGCCTCATACTGCCACTCAGAGACTAATTTTCTGCCATTGAAAAATCACTGAAAATCAGTTGTCCTTCATTTTCTCCCAGTTTGCTAAGGGCTAGCAACCAAGGAGTTTGTGTGTGGAGGGGGGATGGGTAAGGGAGAAAGTTCTTTACAGGACTAGGAGATATCAAATACTGCGGAATACGATCTCCTTCTCCTGGGAATTACTCCTTGAAAGCTCTAGGGAAAAAGTGCATAGTACCAGAAACGAGTTTTGGGTTAAGATCATCATTCAATTTGATGATTCAGGAGTTGGGACTTCTGACTGGACTGAATTGGTTGGGGACACACTTTACTCTTTCTTTAGGATGGCTCAGTCTCTCTCTTAATGGCCTTAGCAGATTGGGAATTTTAAATTGTTGCTTCAGGAGAAAATCTCTAAATGCCTGGAACAGGAGCTAGCAGAGTAAAATATTACTGGTGAATGTATGTAAATAATTCCGTGATAAATCAATTATTAATAATTCTGGTGGCAAAATTAATTTGTCCAATATGTGTGACAAAGACTGTGCCGATTTTTGTTTCACCTTTAGCTTATCAGGAACCTCCCTGGATGTTAATTTTCTATCTTCATTGAAGGAAACATCTGTTGCCTCAAGTGCTATTAACCTGAACAGGTCCATTTGAAGTCTGTTGGGCCTCTGAACCTCTTTCATGGTTATTTTTGTTTGTTTAAGGATTACAAATAAGTAATTCATCTTTGAAATGGGAGCAAGTTTTATAACTTTATCTATTAATGAAAACCAGAAGTCTCTGAACTATCCTACCTCTTAGCCATTTAAGTGGCTTGAGATAAACCATAAGTACTCCTTTCATCAAATGTTCTAGAGATTGATTTCCCTGACGTCCGCAGTGAGTTGATAGCTTATCACTACAGGGGTCATAATTTAGTTTTGCAAATGTAATAGAAGAAAGAACTGCTAATATTAAAAAAAAATCTTAATTTCCATCTTGGCAATATGGATTTTTCAGTCACATAGCCATGAAATATCTAGGAATAAAAATGATCCAGCAAGAGCTCTCTATTGAGAAAGAGTGTGAGATAAAGACTGTTGGATTGGGAGTCAGCAGCCTTAATTAATTTGTTCTAGTGGAGTGACAAACTAGCCTAGTACCTAGACTAAGTCATTGAACTTCTCTGTGGCCATCCTTTTCATGGTTTAAACAAATGCCTGTTTCTAAGGTTTCTCCATACCCCAATTCAATGAATGACTTTACCCCCTAGCTTTGTTTGAAACCAAAAATGTGCTTATTGCCATCCCCGCTGGTATGAGTGCTTGCCAGTTGATATATCCTGAGAAATGAGTATTTGGCTTGGTTAGCAATACTTAATGAAGACTGAAGTTTATGAAACTTGCTATGGCTTTAGTTGTTTTGGCAGCACTTTTTATTATCACATCTATGTTTTATAAGTATTGGTTAGTGCAGAGGGGACAATAGATTTTTTTCTATAAATATTTTACATACTATAATAGTGCTTTTTAATGAAGTCAGTTATTTGGCTGGAATTGAAGAAAAGTGGTTTTCTTTGGGAGGCTCCTTCTTAAAAAATCAAAAGTCTAAAAAGCTCAAAAAAGATATGAGAATAACAAATACAAGGATTTTTAAAAACTGGCATTTTTCAATCTTGAACTCAGTCTTCTTTATGAAGGAATTTGATATGATTATAGTTGGCTCAAAGATAATTATCTGGAAGCTGAAATTCTGTTTTCACAAATGTATTAATTATTTCAAATTTAAGCTAAGATAGGTTCTTCCCATTTAAGTAAATTAATCAAGATAAAAAATGGAGAAGTTGAGCGCAATAAGATTGTTTTTAGAGTTTATTTGTATCATATTTAAAAGTTATAACTTAATTAACAAAGGCTATGACTCTAAAAGCACATATAAACTCTATTTCTTTTATGTCCCCCCCCATGCCCCTATTCACCTCTGAAGGTCCAGCAGTTTCTAGACTAACATTTGCTGAGGCTTTAATTTCTAAATCTAGTTATTCTACTGGGTGTGCCAGCACTTTCATTCTATTGAAACTCTAAGTTGATATTCAAGAACAGTTCACCCAAACTTTTTTTTTTTAAGTATGTTTTCTAGTTTTCCTAAATCTTACAGCTATTTGAGCCACCCAGGAAGGAAAATTTTGATGACAAGGAAGGAAACATTTATACCCCAGTATGCAATCTATTAACAGGGACTTTCTTTAGGGAACAGATTTAAAGTACAGCAGAAATTTAATTATGAGAAGATTTTCCACTTGTCAGAAATATTTGCATTAATGTCAGTAATAACTACAATAAAGAGACCATTGTCTGGGCTGCAAAAAAATGGAAAAGATGAAAGCGGTTCCCTAATTCCTGGTACAGACACACTAAAGGGTCATTTAGTGTGATTGTTTTGATTTTCTTTTGGGTAACCCTAAACAAAATATAGAGTAAAAAATATTAAAGCAAAGTTCATTTATTAGTATCATGTTGATTAGCAATGTTTTGCCAGGGAACTGTCAGGACTGTTCTTTGTCCTTCTGGTTGGGTATGGAAGTAGGTAACTAAGTGCATACTATTTGTGGAGAAATGTGACAGCCATATCAAATCATTAGCATCTTTATTGATTTTTCCTTTGCTTTCTACCCCTTAAATTCAAGGCATTGCTTATAGGATGAGCTTTATAAGCATCATATGAGAAATCCAGATTTCAAATTTATTCAGAACCTGAGTCTTAATGATACTGAAAGAGTCAGGGTCATTAGAAAATCATCTGGCAGATGGGATATTGGTTTCCCATGTTGTGGCCGAAAGTCCTTTTGCTGTAGGGAACAGAAAAATATGTTAATGAAATGGAACTGAGAGAGGTGTAATGAATTAAATTTTGATTATCCATCTAGCGTCTCCTCGAAAGAAGAAAGCACTTTATAGAGCTCTGACTATGCATGAGAATTTTTTTACATATATTATTTCACTTGCACTCATAGCACTTAGATTATACAGATATAATTATGCTCTTTCCAGAGACTTAGAAAAACAAAATGCATTTCCTAAGGCTATTCAACTAGAATATGGTGGAGCCACAATTGAAATGTAGCTCTGCAGAGTTCATACCCCATGCACTTACCTACACCATTTTTCTATGACTTTGGGGGGCAATTTGGAATATGCTTTGAGAAATTTCAAGGCCAAACTAATAAAAGCAAAGTTTTTACCCAATGCTTTCCAACCTATGGATTCTGGGTCCCTCAGGGATATCTAAGTTAACATGAGACATCTTTAAGTCCAAATACTCATAAAGCATTATCTGTAAACAATAAAAATGTTACATATATTTTTTGTTAAATGTAAATATATACTTTGTGAATAATAAAATGTATGTTAAATTATTAATCATTACTGAATTTTAAGAGCTTTAGTCATTATCATTTTTCTACCTAATTATTATGGAAAAAAAATCTTGCTGAGTAACAGCTATATACCAGACCCTATTTCTAGTCTTAAAGAAAATGGACAAAAATCTCACTTTTGAGGAGCTTAAATTCCAGTGTTATATGTATTATGTTATAATGTCTGTGTTTGTGGTTCAACCAGAATCATATTCTAAAATAATCTTGGCCCCACCTGAAGATATTGCCTTTGTGACTATTCTGTGGAGTTGGAGTGGGAAATGATTCAGATTAGTATCTTGAAGGTTTCTAGTAGAAGCAATTCTGCAATTGGATCAGACAAACTATGGATCAGGATCAGCCATATGCAGTCCCTACACTACAGGGTATTGGCAGAGAGTATAACTTTGGTGACCTAACTCTTACCAAAATTTGATTTTTGAGAAGTAATATTAAGAAAGATTGCCTGAAGCATATGCATCCCGGTCTATCTAGTTTGCTAAATAGCATGAAAATGTATCCCAGGATAAAGTTAGGCAATCAGAAAGCTGTGTGCATAGAGAGTGTGGTTTTGGCAATCCTTTTGAACTGCATTTATTAAATTTTGCTTTGACATGAATTCCCAGTTCAGCATGGTGGGGCAGCCACAGGAAGAAACGACCCTACGGAGGTCTCTGTGTGATGTGGGATATTATTGAGGATGACGTTCTCATGTTCCTCAGTGTCCCCTCTATGAGCAACTGTCAGAGAATTTTGTGCAGTCTTTAATGTAGGAAAATGTGTGTTTCTCTGAAACAAATGGTAGGTTTTTATCTTATGTACAATGATAATTTTATAATTAATCATATTTCTCACTTCAGTTTGCCTGTGAGAAGGACTCAGAACTGAATTTATGGCCTACCTTTAATTCTTTTGCAGAAATGTACACATTTATATCTGAGTTCTTACTCTCTGGCTTCTTCATAATATATGAGCCTCATTTTCTCTATTCCCTGATTTCCCTAATTTAAAAAGTTTTATTTTACCATATGGATTTTTATAAGCAACCGCAAATATTTTTGGGAACAAGGCAGGCTATATATTCATTAATGAAATAAATAAAATTCTAAGAGCTAGAAGAAATTTAATGAAGTAGAATACTCTAAGCCCCCTGCCTTAAAGTCACACCAAATGCAAACTAACCCTGTAAGGTGACTGCCTACCATTTTCTTTAATGCTTTTCCAAGTAGGCTTCAGAAAAGTTCCTTCCGAACCATCTTTAGCTCTCTGTCCTCAGCTCCCATGATTTGCTGTTCTCATGCTTCTCATTTCTCTATGGAGTAGTTCAAACAGAACAGTTTACCTGAAACAAGAAGTTAAGCAATTAAAGGTAGGATTGCATGATGTATTTTTGATATCTTATTTGAATTTTACCATATGTATCTTTAAGAACCTCATATTTTAATAACCTCATATTTTAATTACTCTAAAATCTTTATCCTAGGTAACAGATTAGATAGAATATTTTAACGCCTACACATCTTTTTTTTACATTATATATTCTTTCTATTAGGTTACTTTGAAAAATTATTTATTTTCAACCTCCTATAGATAGAATTCATATGAATAGAAATGTTTCTTTTCATAACAAAACAGGTATTTAAAAAACACTCAATAACTGAATTTCAGAGATATAGATACATTAGTATAGAACTAACTTTATTCTTTAGCATGCTAGTGTATCTTCATTTTTAAAATAAGAATGTCAGTCTTATTCTACTGTCAGCTTTATTGGTTTATTAGCTTTAGAACTTTTAAAAATAACTGATGCTCACAGGAGGTTCCTGTTTGAGTTCACTGGACCGAGAATGGCAGATCTCTTAAGAGGAATTTAGATTAGGAGATGTACAGCCCTCGCAGGTCATATTAAGCTTCCTTTTCCCACATATAACTGTAGATCTTTTCACAGAGCACAACTACACTGCCCCTAAGAGATTGTACATGTAAACAGGAATTTTCTCTTGTGGGGTGAGAAAGGAGTTGAGCAGGATGTGAACCAGGCTAATAAAATGTAAATTTATAGATGTTCTTCCCTGAGCCCACTCCACTCTGTCTGTAAGGACCTTCCCCACTGCAGAGAAGTGCAGTTCTTTTACCATAGTTAATGAAAAGGACAGTCTGTTCTAAGCTAGTACAAGGGTTGCAGAGATCACAGCAAACTGATGCAACCATATCGGTGCACAAGTGAATCAGGAAGAACCAAAGCCCAAACTGAACAATCTCTCAGGGCCTGCTAACATGACTTTTGATTTGTCCATTCCCTGACAGTTTTTTCTTTCTGAAGTTTTAGTTAAGTCTAAACCAAGCCTTTGTCTTGATAACTGTGTGAATATTTAAACACTATTATTGACCTAAAATCTTCAAACCCATGTAGTAACCTTGTTAGAAAACTTATTTAGCACTTCAACCGACCAGGCAACGAACATACCTTGTGAAAAAATACTGAACACAGCATTTCTATTACAGTCGCAAATAATGAGCCATGTGGTTTTCTAAGAGAGCTAACACTTTCCTCAAAGTGAAAATCTTTTCAAAGTTAATGTCAAATATCCCTGTTGAGTGATTCCTAAAATGCGTAAGAATGTAAATGGTCAAAAATTGAAGTTAACTTCTTTTGACAATTCTATAATATCAACCATTACAAATTCAAAACAGGGCAATAATTCCATATGAAAACTTGGCTAGTTTGGTCTCAGAAAAATTTAGGATGAAAAGCCATGCAGGATGCTCCCACATAGTATTTCATAAAAATATGATTTGATCTGATCATCATAGTCTGGAACATATTTTTCTTGGTATTTGGCTTTTTTCCACTCATGCCTGAAATAAATTTTCTGGAGTCTGTATCTTTGCTATACTATGTATTCAGAACAAAAATATCTTTCTTCTCTAGGGAGTGACTGAGGCAAATGCTTCTTTACATGGAATATTTTACTGCCTCCACTTTTCAGGTGCTTTGGCTTAGAAATGTCATTCATTACATTTTTACTCCATACTGTTTTTTTTTAAATGCACTAAAATGCTCCTTTTTATCTTGTCTGTTATTAACTCTCTTAAGTCAACTTCAACCTGCCACTTACACAAGTTTTAAGTCTATCTGGAATACTGCTACTTATTCGCTATGGTTTCTCTTTTTTGCTTGTTATTTCCTTCTATTCTTTGTTGTCTTTCTTAGTGCAGGCTCTTTAGAGATGCTCAACTAACATTTGTTGAATAAATGAACAAATATATCTGTTTCATTTACATTTGCCTTGTGTTATAGTTAAATTTTGTACTTATAAACTATAAGTTCTTTGAGGGCTGTAATGTTGGCACACACCTCTCTTCTCCACTTATGCAATGTGCATATGTAAGCATGTGACACACTTCATACACACACATGCACACACACGTACATGCATGCACACAATACTTTGGTCAGAAAATTGCCATGGTAAATATAGATATCAAAACATTTATATCAAATATGTAAATCAAGGTAGGGCAGTAGAAAACCAAAACATGGAATACACTAATACCAATCTCAAATGTGGTGCTGTCCTTCTTTATTCATTCATTCAACAAATATTTATTGAGCACTATAATACGCCACAAATTGTCATAGGCACCACTATGGTGGCAGTGAGCAAAACGGATAGACTTCTTAACTTCACAGACTTACTTATATTCTAGTGGGAGAGAAAGACAATAAACAAATTGATGATTAAATATATGACATGTCACTATCAATAAATACTACGGACAAGATGAAGCAGTTTCAAGGCCTAGCATTAACCATAAAGGAAAGGGCTACATCAAATAAAGGTCAGAACAGATATCTCCACAATAGAGGTATTTAAGGTGAGAGAATGAGTTCTGAGACTACTCAAAGGACAATGTTCTTAGTAGAGAGGACAGCAAAGGCAAATGTTCTGAGGCCAGAATAAACTTCGTCAGTTCAAGGATGAGCAAAAAGGCCAATGTCCTGAGTGTATGTGAATGAGAGAGAGAGGAGTTGTTTATTCACCAGGGTATTTCCATGTGGGTATTAGATAGGCATCTCCAATGAGGAGGAGCCAGCAAAAGAGGCTGAGAAAGAGTGGCCATTGAGGTAGGGGGAAAACCAGGGGATTGTGAATCCTAGGAGGAAAGTATTTCAAAAGTCAGAGGTGATCATCTCTGTCAATGCTGCTAAGAGAACAGGTAAAATGAACATTAAAAACTGTTCAGCTGCTTTGACAAGAATATCTATGGAGACCTTTAAAAGAGAGGTTTCTGAGAAGATGCAGGCATGAATGGCCGTGTGGAGATGGCTGAATAAAGGGGTGGAGGTGAGGAAGTGGAGAGTGTGTAGAGGCAGGTATTTTGAGGCGCTTTGCTAGAAAGGAAAACAGAGAAATGGAAAAGTTTCTGCAGGGAGAATTTAGGACCTAGAGATTTTTTTGTTGTTGGCTTTTTTATAAGGTGGTCAATATTACAGTGTGTGTGTGTGTGTGTGTGTGTGTGTGTGTGTGTGTGTGTGAAGGAGAAAAATATATCCCCAAATGAATAACATATGTTCTCTGTCCATGAGATAAGGGTGAAAAGTTGTGACTGGGTCATAATCAATGACTGGCATCATTAACTGTCTCTTGCTAGCTCACTTGCGAGCCACACACACACACGAAGATTAGTTCAGGATTTCAGATATTGGCTTTGGTGACTGGCAGAATAATATAATATTGTGAGAGGGTCTTAACAAGTTTTCACTCCCTTCTTATTTCTTCTTCTGTGTGAAAACCCTATTGATATGCTTGTAGAGTATTCATTTATTTCATAAATACTTTAGAGAGAGCGACTCTGTTCATTAGACATTGTTCTAGGCATTGAGAATAGAGAGGAGGACTAAACAGCCTTGTCATCTGTCTCCTTGGTGTTTGCACTCTCCACTTTAGTGATTCATTTTGATTTTATATTGTATATCTGTGGCATACTGGTCTAAAAAGCACAGGTTGAAATATCAAATGTAAAATGTGTTCATATTTCTATGGGATTAATTAAATTTCTATTTTTATGAATGCATTAAAATGAACAAAGTTTGTTATATTTGAGAGGCTGCCAACAGCTTTTGGAGTATGGTTTAATTTTATTGAGAAAAATATTTTTAATTGCATGCAACTTCTATGATTATTAACTCCACTAATAACATGTAAAATCTTTAAGGTTTTCTTTTTAATTTGACATAGGATTGTAAAATACTCTTTTCAAAAAAAGGTCTGGAAGAAGAAAAATGCTTTCATTCCAGTGACCATCCATGTCTAGGACACAACACTCTTATCTCTTATTATTTAGCATAAATATCTGCTTTACCATCACACCTAACCACTATATTCACTATGTGACTCCTCAAGCAAAAATTAATGACCGTATATAGTATGTTTGATTGACATTTTTGTTGTCATTTCCGCTTTAGCCTTTAATAAAAGGTTTTTAAACTTGAAAATTCAACCACTTGCAATCTTTTGGGGGGAAAGTGAAAGAGGAAATATTTTATGTGAGTCTGGTCCATAATGATTTAGTCCCAGCATGGGTGCAATGTGAAGAAGGAAAAAGGTTGAAGCAAGTGAACAACTTTATTAAGCTTCCTGTGTGGTGTCTTTACAGTAGGACATTATTATTTCCCTTGGAGTGGATCCCCAGAGGAGCAGATTCCATCTTAGTCAAATGTCAGTGTAAAAACATAATCACTTGATTCAAAGCACAACCCTTCCTGGGAGGATCTGTGAGCTTGGATTGTTCATTCATCTGCGTTTTTCCATTGATACAAACGGCCAACAGTTATTTACAGTTGCATGAAATGTGTAGTTTTTCTTCTCAATTACATAGTTTTATTTGCTTGATTTCTGAAAAATAAGTTGATGAAAAAAATTTCAGCATAATATTTCCCATGTGTTTTAAGAGTATATTTTCAGATCCATGAGTATTAAGATAGCAGTTAACTTATAAGTGATAAGCAGTTTTGGGACAGTAAGATGTCTTCCTAGGTTTAGGGAATTAATAATATCTGTTGAGGACCCACCATGGGTAGGATATTTTTCCATAGGAGAAACAGTGACATTTCACACTTCAATGTTAGTATCATGGAATTACAATTAAACCAGTTCCACATATGGAATTTACAGAAAACAAAAAAGAATGCCTCTTTGGAGAAATGTTTTCAGGTTAATAGTTTATGAGTTACTTATTTTCCCCACATTTTTTTTTAAAATGTTTAAATACCTTTTCTTTAGTTAAAATAGTCTTATAACAAGAAAACTTTACAGTAACTTTTCAAGGGCACTTACTTAAGAGGAAATATTTTAAATGGGAAGGTGTGAAACACTTTGGTGATACAAAGTTCAACTTGAAAATAAAAATATATACTTTTCTAATGATTTTGTAATGTTTTTCATACACTCTTAGTTCCAAAGGAGTTGACCCACTATTTACCCAAGTCTTTTTAAAGAAATGTGTGATGCCAGAGAAGAAAATTTTAGACAAACCAGAGCCTTTTTCCCCCCACAAAGTTATATACCAATAAAAGAAAATTATGATAAAAAACATTTTGCGACTTTAATTATAGCCTTTTGCTGCCATACACGACTTGCATAATTATAGCTGGGGGGACAGTTCAGCCCCAGGTCTCAAGTACCTAGACGCCAAGGAACCAGAGTCCTGAATCCTGGCAGGCTGAACTCTACTCTTAATCCCTCTGAGGCAGATAAATTGAGTTCCACACCATTTAGTTTCTGAGATCTCATTGGCACAATAGTATATTAGTAATTTCATGGATGTTGTAAAAACCACAGATCCACCCTGGTGTCCTTGGCCTGAACTTCTGTGAGGTAACTTAAAGACAAGGGAATACCAAGATCCCTGGTTAGTTACAGGGTGATACAGACAGATGCTCTCTCCACCTTGTCTCACTTGTGTTGAAGATATGTTAAAATTCAATGAAAAGGTAAAACCATAATGACATTGGTGTTAGTCAAATTTCTTTGTTTGATCATGTGCAGAAATATCGGTCAGTTCAGTTAAAGGAGACTCAAGGGTCAGGGGAGGATCTGGAGGTTTTATTCAGTAGCTTCTAGTTCTTTCCTGACAATTTCTAGAAAATTATAGGTACTTCACTTTTCAGAAGTAGAAGGAAGGAAGGAAGGAAGGAAGGAAGGAAGGAAGGAAGGAAGGAAGGAAGGAAGGAAGGAAGGAAGGGAGAGAAGGAAACATATAAATAAGCATTTTTTTCATTTTCTCTGCAGTTTTGCTCCTCTGAAAAGTTCTCTTCCCACCTGTCAGTCAACTTCTAGACATGCCTGTTCAGCAAAGGCCACATTCTCTGAAGCCAGTCCACCATGTCGGCTCCTTACCCCAACACTGAAACAGGTCTTGCAAACATCGTTCTCTTGATATTCTCATACTTAGAAAAAGGTCAGATAAGGTTGGAAAACTGAGTTCAGGGAACCCAACTCTCTTTCTGTTTCCAGAGACATAAATAGTTAAAGGTTAATGTTATGCAAGATCCTGCATTATTCATAGGATTGTGTTTCTTTTATTCTAATGTAATCTCCCAGCCTATAGTAGTATCTCATTTAAAATAACCTTTTTTTTTTTTTTTTTCCCGATATATGTGAAAGAGGGCGTATTATCACTACCTGTCCTTAGGGGATTGGCTTTAAACTGCAGCCATGCATTAAGCAGATACTTTCTTTGGTTACTATCATTATTTTTGATCCATATGCTGTCTAGTGCCATGCAAAAATCCTGTGATATTAACCTCAGCAACTTTATATTTTCTTCTTCAGAATGGAAATGAATCAAATACAGTTTTCACTTTCCTGTTTGATTCCCAAACCCAGCATTAACATAGGACCAATCATTTTAAAACAAGGTGATAATATAAGCTACAGTTATCATGTGCCACTTCCTCATCTTTAATTGGTTGCATTATATACATTGCGCTCTAATGTATAGTGACTTTCTAAACTCCTTAGGACTGCTCCACATTACAACACATCCACCAAAATTAATGTTAGCCTTTCCCTGCCAATTCACCCCCTACGTCCTAGCCAAGTATATTTATAATTAGAAAACGATTACTTCACACTTAGGTTTCATTTCAACTTCTCTTTATTGGTGCCTTGACCCAGTTTTCACCTTAGTGACTACTCTGTCTGGCTTCTTTCCCTTCCACCTATGGGGTGCACCTTCAACCCTCCTGCTTTCATTCTACACATTCTACTCCATGAAACTGTTCCATCTTAGACAGTCCCATCCTTTTCTTTTAAATTCAGTTCATAACAAATGTTAACAGTTTCCCACTATGAGCAATGTTGTGGTGTTCCTTAATGAATATTTCTTATATTTTCCTAATTATGTTGTAAATTCTTTTATCCAATGATGTATGTCTTAGACTCTTTTATTCCTCCCTTAGTTCCTAATACATGGTATTACATATAAGTTTACATATATACATATATATAATACATCATGTTATATGTTTATAAAATTAGTAGAAAATTTTTTCATTTTTTTTCTTTCTATTTTAAAACTCAAGCAAATGAAATTTTGAATTTGGCTTCTATGTATTTCTTAAATTTGAAAAATTATTTTTTTAGATAAAAGGATAGATGTTAATTTAAGATCCTAGTTCAGTAATTATTTTGTAAAGTCATAGGGTTGGCTTTAAAAATTATTTATTTTTCACACCAAGAATACAAAATCTCCTTATAGTTTTCATATGTAATGTTTTAAATAAAGCAGAAATTTAAAGATATCCAATCATCTCAAAATATTTAATTTTGAAGAATGAAAATATATAAATGTTTTAGAACATAATTAATTTGCTCAGCCTAATAATTAATGTAATTAATAAATCTAATTAAGTACTGAAGTTAATTGGGCATGTGTTTTGAACCCAACATTTCTGGAATTTGAGGCATTAAAAATAATTTATATAAAGCAATTAAGTATACCTTTGTGCAATTATTGTAAAGGAAGATTTGCAGTGATTTTGGAAGTTGGCTAAGGAGTTCAGTGGCTCTCTGTGTAAATGTAAAATAAGAGTCTAGTTTGGGATGAAAATGAAAATTTAAAAGAGGAGAAGAAATGCAGAGACATTACACCACTATTACAGAGGCTTTTGAGACTACTGCCTCTGAGTAGTCTTTAGAAGCTTGTTTTTGACATATTAATCTAATCTCATTTTATCAAATAAATGCTTCCACTTATATTTGTGGATGACATTTAATAGTAAATTTGATGTTTAAAAAATTACTTTCTGATTCTAAGTAGTTGTAAAAAATGTATACATACTGAAAACAGAATAATTGGTCAAATCTAGAGAGATTTAATAATTTAGATTGCTTTTTATGTAGATTAGTTTTATACTAAGTAATCCCATTACCATGTTTTGTGTGCACTGTTAAAGAGTAGAAACAAAGCAGGAAAATTTTTGTCCTGTGCACAAATTTACTATTTTAGATCCCCTTTTCACCACATATACTAATTCAGCTATTTCCACTAAAAACAATGAATATTCTGGCTCCTCAGTGAGACATTTAATTTAATAGAGAAGCAAGAACACATTTTATTTTCTGCAGAAAGAAAAATTTTAGCAACGCTCATTTTGGTTTTTTCCTTTTTTGTTAGTAATCACTCCACTATCAGGATCAAACATTGTGTCAGATATTTAAGTCCCGTAGATAACATTCATAGTGTCTGTGAAAAGGACATTTAATGATTTTAATATATCAAAATCTTTTATTTAAACAGAGGTTAGTGTCCTGTTATTCTGAATGAATTACCTAGGAAATTTATTTAAGAGCAATTCTATCTGCTTTTAGTGTGAGAGACCTTTCAGTTCATTACCAGGCAGCAGTTCAGTGAGACATCATTCAAGATGATAGTGGTTTGAATTACCGTGAACCCCAAAATAATAAGGAATCTCCTGCAAGTGACCAGAATTTACAGCTGTGGCTTGCATAGTAGCTTACCAGTTCACATATGGCTTATGTCAATGGCAGAAACAACGTTATTTTTTAAATCACATTGATTTGTTATGTGGTATTGAAAGATCTTAAACAGAATCAAGGTCTATAAATTGCAGAATGGAGTCCTCAAAACTTCTTATCTGTGTTTCAGTTCTGTCAAAATGAGCCCAAGAGCCAAGCATTCTATGTACACAATGCTACTAGTCAAAGAATAAGAACTGAGACCATTCAATTTCCTCTTTTTTTGGCAAGAAGCCAGACTGACATTTTCCTTTCTGTTAGTTTTGGCAAGGAAGAAAGAGAGAGGAAACTTTACTGCTCAGTTACTGATGGTTTTTCTATTTTGTTTTTATTAAAAATGTTGAAACATGGGCCCTTTGTCAAAATTATTTTATTATTGAAGGGTGGGTGGGGTGAATGAACTGGCGACTGTTCAGAAAACCATTAACAGCATTGATAATGGACAATCTTATTTTGGTTCTCCAACACAGAAGTGCTTAATTGCAATAAATTATACTGCAGTCTGGTGACTGATGTTCATATTTAATGAATTGGTACAGACTTGGAGGTTAATCTGCTGGGAGGTAACAAACTTAGCCCATCTGATATTGCAATAAAAAGTATGATCTTTTTAAGTTACATGATGATATATTTTGGGCACAAAACTAAAAGAATGAGTTTTCATTGGCTGTGGATTTGTTGGGTCTCCAAGACTAAAACATTGAAAAACCAACATCCCTAATGGTGACATTTGAATTAAATTCAAAATTTAAGTACATCAGCAGTGGAATGCAACCCACCCAGATTGAAAGACTGGTGGCCATTAAAGAATTTATAGAAGACTCAGTGTGTTCTCAGAAAACAATTGCTCTTAAACCAAGCCATCTTTACCTATGCAATGAATTATATTTTTAGTTCTCAAGTTATTTACATAACAAGAAAACAAATATTTCTACCTGATTCTGTGATAAATATCCCTTGGAGTTTGTAAAGAAATGATTTTCTCTAGGAACTGTAGGGAGAAAATGAATTTATAAACCTAAATGCAAAACTGAGTATCAATTAGAAAAACACTGATAATGGATGTGCTGATGGTTATGGGGTCACTGCCAAGGTTAGTGGAGGAAAAAAAAAACAGTAAAACTAAGCAACAAAACTCTTTAATATGTGAAAAGATTTGTAAATGAGGAACAATGGGAAACAATTTTTTTTTAACCAAGAGTTTAATAGTGTCAGTTCACAATGTGCTATTTAAACCAGGCAGAAGATGAGATAAATTGTTTCATAGGAAACATTTCTGCACCTTAATATGTAGTGTTTGTTTTTCCTCATCATGGAATAAGTATCCTGATATTAAGGATGTCAGACTAAAATATGTGTTGTAATTAAAAGAAAAAGTGAATGACTAATTAAAATATTTAATCTGCCTTAAATTCCTAGCTGTCTCTTTTTTGGGGGAGGTGGTGTCCTTTGCAGATGATTTAGCGAAAAATTTCTGATAATTAAGGTCCTTGAGAAAAGTTAAAATTTGAAGTACCATGTTTCTAAAAGAAGAAAAGAACCACTCTTTCAGATAAATCAATCAAGAGGCCTGTTTTGATTACAGTTATCTAAGTGACTGTATTATAGATGGCAAAGAATAGAATTGTAATGAGAGAATTTGCCTAATTGGAGACATTGTGCAGACTCTTATAAGGTTTTTGTATTTACTGAACATACCTGTGGCTTTTTTCTATATGAATCTTTTACAAAGTATTAGTAATAAAAACCTACAATGAAATGAAGGAAACTAATAATGTGATATTTCTTAAAGCCCAGTGTTACCAATTTCTAAGCTGCTAGAATTTTCTTTTTGCCAAACTCTCTCACATTGATGACATTGCAGTCATTTCTTATATTACAAAAAGATCAAAGAACATCTTTATGTGTTTTAGCAAATTTTACCTATATGCTTAACTTTCTCTTTCAGACAGAATATTAGAGGCCATTCAGATCTTATTTATGCAATCATTACTTAGTCTTTATTATATATAAATAATTATTTATTATTATTTTTATATATGTAATTATATATAATTAATTATATAGAATAAATTATGTAGAATAAATAATTTTTTATAAAATAGTAAAAACAATTATATACAACATATAATTATTATGTATGATTAAATAGAATAATTATATAAATAAATAAATATAATAACTAGATAATTATTTATATAGAATTAATCTTTATTATAAATATACAAAAGCTCTTTTTTCTAATCACACCACAGAACAACATAAACTGTAATATAAAATTTTGTCAAACTGCTTCCAAAGACTTCTTCCTATCCTGCTTTCTATAATGAATTATCTAACTTATCTACTTGTATACATTACCTAAAAATGAGTACAATTTGGTCATAGGCAGCCTAGAGAAAGGATCTGATAAAGTAATTGAAGCCAAGGATCCTGTATTTCCTCCTTTGAAGAAAGATAATTTCTATCCATCTCAATCTCATTTTTTGTGTGTGGGAGGGAAGATTGCAAATAAGAATAAGGATGAAGAATGGCAGGGGTCCCTTTTATGCAGTGGCGCGGAGGCCAAATAAATGTTAATACAATAGCTCTCTCTACAGATTAGTAATTTTTTTTTTCTGGATAGGAGGAATCAACAAAGGGTCTTCTCAATTTGCACTGGGTCCACTCATAACATTTAAAATTTGTCCTCAAAATTTTGTTTACTTTTGAATTTCTATAAGTAGATGCCTAACATAAAATGAACTAAAATGTTAGATTTTATGATAGATTATATATAACATTTTTAAGGAAATGTTTTTATAAGGAGAATTTTTTGTTTATTTTTTAAGGTCAAATCTAGATATTTGACTTAATTAATAGCCAATATTGGTAAAAAAAAAAAAAATTGAACTGGAATTACATTCATTAAAAAAAAAAATGCCTGAAAAAGCCATATAGAACATACAGAGTAAACTTGAAAGTAGTCAAGAGACATATTAAACACAGTGAACTGAATTTTGTATTTACAAGTCCTAAGGATTCTATCCAAATTATACCTTCATTCTAAACCATCATGCTATTTTTGACTCTCTGAGGAATGCATTGTTGACCTGTAAAGACTGGAATAGACTATCCTTGCATAGTTTAATGTTTCTGCACTGATTAGAGGATAACAGAAGACAAATGACACACAGGGTATTTCATACCCTGAAATAAGTTGAAACCGTTTTCACATTTAATAAGTTAAATGGAACTTCATGGAAATGCAAAATGTTGAGGAGAGAACTTTGGAACAGGCTATACTTAGTATATGTTTAGGGATTTCTTAAATTATTTTAATTGTGATTGAGAAGAGAGAGTTGTTTTTGCTCTTTGAAGGAATGTACAGAATAAGGAT
This sequence comes from Cynopterus sphinx, assembly GCA_030015415.1. Lineage (NCBI taxonomy): Eukaryota > Metazoa > Chordata > Mammalia > Chiroptera > Pteropodidae > Cynopterus > Cynopterus sphinx. Next base: position 15,484,729 of record CM057391.1, on the reverse strand, counting down.
GGTGATGAAAAGGAACAGATGAAATATTGCTTGGTGGCTGTCAAGATGATGACAGAATGATGGAGTGAGGAGGGTCATTACGATGTGCAAGAAGACAAGAAAGAAAGTAAATACCATGCTAATGAATTGCTATTCCTAAAGATAGAAATAAAATTTTAAATTTCTGGAAGAAAAGAAAAACTATGGTAAAAATGTTTTCTTACAAAATCGATCATTATTTTTATTTTGAAGAGCAATATTTGTTCAGCTAGTCACACTTACAGTTTATAACCTTACACCTAAATGTTAGTTTTGAAAAATATTGAATTAATTTAGATGACTCTACAACATTTAAGAAACTCAAGAAAAATAGTTAATGTCATGAATTCTTATGTTATCCTATTAAGATAGAGTTATCAATACGCTCTGTGAAGGACACAACAACTCTCATTTTGAAGTAAGAAAACTAGACCTAAAGAAGTCATATTTTCAAAAGCACATAGCTAACACCTGTTAAAATTAAAATTTAATCTTTTGATTCTGATGCCAGTGTACTTTCCAATATATTACCACTATGAGTGAAAAGGTAAAATTATCTCATATTACTAAAGAAAAATTTAAGACTCATTGATGTCAAAAGCTATAGTGTCAGCAACAAAAGCAAGAATATCAATGTCTTAGTATTAGTTCCAGTACTAGATTAACAATGCCTATATTCCAAAATGTCTACTTAGTAGTATCATGAAAATAGCAACCAAGATTCTTACATAATTATCAATCAGTCAATAAAATAAATGCACAAAGACTCTCATGAAAGATTTGGTATAATTTTCATCTTAAAAAATTGCATATATTACTCTTTACTTGAAAAAAAATTACCTGAGTAAATCATAATTTGTTTATGGGCTGGAGAAGCAAATAGACTTGGGTGCAGATCCATTTTCAACCACCATCAGGTATGACCTTAGAGAAGAATCTAAATGCTCTATAATTTAGTTTCCCTACCTATAAATTCGGAATACTAATTGTATTCACTTCTTCTGAAGTGAGAACTAAAGGATATAATGTATTTAAATGCTGAACATAGGAAGCACTCAAGGAATGTTCACTCTTGTTAGCCACCTTAAAATATAGATTCATCTATCAATTATTTTATATTTTTATTATCTCATAGTGACATATAATACATGAAATAATCCCAAATTTGGAAATCTTTTCTTTGTGTATGTAATTTAACTTAAAATTTTTAATAGTGGTAAAATATACACAACATAAAATTTAACATCTTAACCATTTCTAAGTGTATAGTTTAGTAGTGTTATGTACATTCACATTGTGTACAACCATAACCACCATCCTTCTCTGGAATTCTTTCCATTTTGTAAAACTAAAAGCCTATACCTATTAGGGTATCCATCCCTCCTACCTCCAGCCTTGAACAGTCTGTAGATTCAATGTAATTCCAATCAAAATATCAATGTCATTAAATGGATTTTAACAAAACTGATTCTCAAGTTTACATGGAGAGGCAAAAGACCCAGAATAGCTAATACAATACTGAAGGAAAAAACGAAGTCATAGAACAGATACTACCTCACTTCAAGACTTAGTATAAAGCTACAGCAGTCAAGACAGAGTAGTATTAGCAAAAAATTAGATAAACAAAATAAATAGAGATCTCAGTTACTCTCATAAATATAGTCAACTGATCTTTGAGATAGGAGCAAGGGCAATATAATAGAGCAAAGATAGTTTTCTTCAAAAGATGGTGCTGGAAAAACTAAACCTCCACATGCAAAAAAAAAAAATTTAATCTAAACTCAGATTTTATATCCTTCACAATAGTTAACTCAAAATGGAACATAGACCTAAATGTAAAATGTAAAATTATAAAGCTCCTAAAAGATAACAGGAAAAAACCTTGATAATCTTGAGTATAATAACTGTTTAGATACAACAGTAAAAGCATGATCTATAACAGAAATAATTAGTAAGCTGGATTTCATTTAGTAAATAACTTCTGCTCTGAGAAAGACAATGTCAAGAGAATAAAATGTGCTGTAGTTTGGGAGGAAATATTTGCAAAAGACACATCTGATAAAGGACTATTATTCAAAATATATGAAGATATTCTTAAAAAAATAAAAAATTGGCCACCAACATTTAGTTTATTTTCCCTCAAATTTATCCAATATCAGCTAGAACTTATTGTATGGTATTTTTAAGCCAATTAAATAGATGATTTAATCAGGGTTCATTGCAACCTGGAAAATTTTTTGAAAAAGGAACACCTTGAATGTTTGTGATTCTATGTAATTTGAATGGGAAAGGAGGTACATTTTATCCTAAATTCTAGGATGTTTGGATCCACTTAAGACTATTTGAGAGACTTTCCTCTTATACATTTTTTCAATATGATGATGTATGAGTTCATATCTTGACTAAGACTTAGAGAGCAACCTGAAGCTTAATATTGCCAGAGTAACACTCTCTTTCTGTTTACCTATTCAGAAATGTCAAGAGAAAGATTTTGAGGAATATTTCTTGTTCTGCATAGAAGACTTTGATTTCAAACTCTCCTACATTTTGCTTATAGGTTTGGGGACATTACAAATCTAATTCATTATTTGTAAAACGAAAATAACTGAAGTAACATGGGATGAGCTAAGTTTAACTAGGAATGTAAAGCACCTACAAAGAATGTGCTAAAAACATTTCTTTAAAGTCCCCTATGTGTTCAATATATTCAGAAGAAATTGTTTAATTACGGTTAGTGAGAAAGTGTGTATATGCTTGATTCTGTTTTAAATTGACTTTCTAAATTATTTATACGTGAGTATCACTGAACTTCACATTGTTTAGATTGGTATTAAAATTTATCCATTTTATTTCAACTCAAAATTATCACAGATGATAATTTCTCTGTAGCCTGTTAGGAGTTTGGTAGAGTTGCCTTTGAATGAAGGTTTATATTTTCTAGGGACTTTTGTTTCTCTTCAGTTACATTAAATGAAGTTGACAACCACCACAAAAGAAGGTATTGTTTAGGAAACTATGGCTGGCCCTACTGATGATATTATGAGGCCTTCAGCAAGCTGAGTAGAGGAGAGGAAAGGCTGCTGATAGGATTCCTACCCTGAATGGAATTTTCTTCCAGTGAAGAGAAAATTGAGAGTTCACCAAAAACATGTATGCATATATATACATATATATAGAAAATGAGACCTTTATGCAGATAAGTAAAAATCTTGACTTTGTACTTAATCACAAGGAATAATTTCAATGGCAGTCATTTACTTTTTTTTTAAGAAATCTTACAGAATATCTCCATTTGATCACTCATTGATTTGTCAGAAATAGTACCATATTCCAAAGAATTATTAGGTATGAATCAACTAACAATTTTGATCCCTAATTATGTTGAAGTTTGAGTGATTTAAAAGGACATAAAGCATGGATGCCAGTGCTGCAGTGACATAAGCACAGTTGCTTTCAGATTTTTGAGGTAGGCGAAGGTGGGGGAAGAAATTTACCCAGAAATAAATCAATCTTCGCTCACCCTTAACTACAATAGTGCATTTCTGTTTGTTCCATGACTCTGGCCTCTATTTTACACAACTATGTAAAAGTTTATGTACTGTCATCTTTATAATTATAACTATAAATAATGAATATTTTCAAATATAATAAATTAAATCAGAGAAATAAGTTAAATCAGAGAAAATCTGGTATTTTTTTTCTCTAGAATTTTCATATAAGTTATATCAGATGGGAAATTTTTTATTCTTGTTTTCTCTTACCACTCATGATGTAATTAAAAAAACACTAGATAGGGACACAATAACTAGAACCTTAAACTATTTTCACTTGGGCATAGAATGTAAATCATGCTTTAGTTTATTCATCTTATAAAAGACTTTATAGGACTAGATTATATTTAAGGACTCAGGGCAATAATCCAGATTTGCCTCTTCCCAATGTAAACAAGGTGGCTTCTAATGTTTGACTGTATTAATCTGTTGATAACCATTTCAGTAACCCTTCCCTGATTACCCTAAGTAGTTTCTCTTTATAAAACTGGTCTACTGTTCTAATAAGTCTTTGAGTTAATAGGTTATGTTATAGGATTTATTATAAATTTACATGTGATATATACTCAAAATTATTTGAAGCAATAGGTAAGAATTATTAATTGAACACCTACTATTAACTATGTAATGTGTATTTGGTACTTATGATGTGGAATGTGTCAGATAATGCTCTAAGGGAGCAAAGATGTTTATAACTCTGTAATCTCAAAAAAGAAGTGCAAATAATGTGACTTAATCACTTACCATGTGTCATTTTATTTAGTATTTTTAAAATCTATGACAACTTTTAGTTTGCAGAAATTCAAGAAATATTTTTGAATAGATTATTGTACATTATTCATAGATGATAAAACTAATAGAGTTGAATAACTTGCTGAAGGATACATGGATCATGAATTGCAGAACCAGAACACAGATCCAGGGTTTTCCTGGATTCAGAGCATATGTGCTTTTCCATAGCATCATGCTAGTAAGTGAAATAATATTTATATGAAAAACCATGTAAGACAGTTTATGATGTACACCATATGGCATCGAAATCAATGTGGAATAGAAGTGCAGAGAGGGAAGAAACTAGTTCTGGCTTTGAAGATTAGGAAAACTTCATGGAGGAGAAATCTTTTTCTTGGATCATGAATATGCTTAAGTCTTGAAAGCTAGAGATGAAGAAGGAAATTCTAGGTACTAGTAATCATTCATCAAAGTCACAGAGACAGCCAAGGATTTCCTTAGACACCATTTGCCCTTGGTTAAAGTCCAGTTGCCAGAGAGATTTGAGAAATTAATTAGACAGCATGTTAGCAAGTTAGGTTGCAATCATATCCTTAAGATGCTCTGAGGCTAATGACTGACTTTATCCGAAAGAAAATTAACACTGGGAAATTTCCATCCCTAGAAAATTATATTGGCCCTTAGGTGCAGAGTAGTATAAGGTGGACAAAAGATAAGAGGCAGGTAATCTGGCAAGGAGGCTAAGGAAGAGGAAACAAAGATCTGACCTGGGCAACAACAGAGGATCACTTCTCTCCCCTGGTGACCCCAATTCACCAGTTTGTATTCCTAATTCCTGTCTTTCACTCCCTCTCTATCAATTTTAAGAACATCAAAGTGCTCTTAAAATAAAATTCTCCAGTGGCTTCCCTTGCAGCTAGAATTCAATTCTAACTTCTTACCATGTGTTCTAAGCCTGAATGATTAGGTTCTACCCAGTTTACCTCTGTACTTCATGTAGCTCTCACCCAGACTCACTTCACTCCAGCCAAACAGGTCTTTCTGCTTCTCTGGCCTTCCGCCTTAGAGTGTTTCCTTGAATGCTTTGTTGCTTCTTGGTATTTGCCCCTGTTCTTTGCATTGTTTCTCTTCTCCCCTCACATCTTTAATGTTAAGGTCTCAGACCAAGTATCACTTTGGTAAGATGTTTATTGATTAAATCCTGTTCCTTTTTTTTTTTTTAAATTGTGGTCTCTTATTTTTATTCATATCACATCACATTTGTCATTATTTTTTATTTGTTTATTTACATGATGGGTTTTCTCCTTAGACTCTCCCATTGGCCATCCCGTTGCCCACAAAGAACACTGATTTCATAGCAAAGGTGAAAAGAATTATAGAGCTAAGAAAACACATTGACTTACTGACTTTTTCAATTTTGCTAAAACAATGCAAATATTGATTTTAAAAATATTATATACTTTCTCTGTGAGTATGGATAGTCTGTCATTCTGTTTTTCTGTGAAATGCTGTGACATGACAATCATATGTGTTAGCAGAATGAGTATGCTTCTCCCAGAAATGTACTTATAGTGGCATTCATGAGTATGTCCCCAATATTTAACAATTCTGCAAATCTAAATTAAGGACTGCTTCTCTGGTATATGGCACAGGCATAACTCTTAATTTTATTTTTCTCTTTGTCTGACATAAATAATCCTGACACCCCTGCACCAGAAATTCTGAATCCTTTGTAGTTAAGCCCCCTCCGCCAGTTGCCTCAGATACTGGCAAGGCTTCAAGTTATTTTCTTTTCTTTGCCAATGGCAATATTCTTTATTTTTTAGTTCTTTTGGGGTATGTTTCTGACAAGTTTTCTTTTACAAAAAGTGCATATGCCCATACACACTCAAGTGGTCATGTAGACCTGTGCACTTGACTACTGTTGGTGAGGGTCACAAGCAGATGCTGCACAGATATTTACTGTAAATGGCTGTTATATAGTCACATCACCTCATGATTAAGTTTATTCTTAATATTTTTTTTCTCTAATACATGTTGGTTGATGTAGAAGCCTCAAGTTTTATGTTTGAGGTGGTTATTGGTATCATTTTTATAAAATGTGTAAGCTTATATACAATGACTATAGCTCATATCTGATTAATCTCTTTTTGTGCTAACATTTTCACAGAGCATGACATATTTTCTGTGTAACTGCTTAATTTCGTCACAATATTTATGGGTAGTGAGACTTCAGATTGTCTTACAAGTGATTTTTAAATTTCAAAATTGTACAAATAGAGGGAAAAACCCCTCAGTGCTATCAGATTTCAGTTTAAATCCAAGAATGGTTTGACCAATATTATAAAGTTCTTACTGTCTTTTGAACATTAGAGAACTTATTATCTGTATGGTTAGTTTTGAATAGTTTTCAAAAACTTCTCTGAATATTATTTTCCAGTTAGTACTTAAAAATATTTCTATATTGACCAAGGGATAACTATACATATTTACCTTGGAAATAACGTATTTGTTGTATATTATTACATTAACTTTATTTTCACTATTCTCTTAGGCTCTAAACTAATCTGCTCAGGAATTAAACTCATGAAACCTATGTAGCAAGTTTCTCTTTTGTGTCTTATTTATTTATTTTTGTTTGGTTTTTATGGGACCAAGAAAGGCACGTTGAACTATCCAAAGTTATTCGGGGCAGTTTAGAGGAGATCTAATTTGTGCCTCTTCAGGAACTTAACTTGCTGCCCATAACAGACTTTTACTGTGGGGAGCATCATGTGTGATGGTATTTTTTTATTAGAAAATTTTAACTATTTTTGAGACAAAAATGGTACTATATCATAAAATATATGTTATCTTGTTTCTTTTAAATTTAATGATATGTATTAGTAATTTTGATTGACTAGAAATTTATTCAGAATCGTACAGAGGGAAAAAACCATCAGTGCTATCACATTTCAGTTTAGATCCAAGAATGGTTTGACCAATATTATAAAGTTCTTACTGTCTTCAGAACATCAGAGAACTTACCATCCGTGGTTTGGTCTTTGAAGTCACCATGATACCATAGCCTCTGATAAAAGAGTTTATTTATAACTTGCTCAGCTTATGTCCTTTCCCATTGAACCAGCAGGCTCTCTAAGGTTTGGGGATATAATTTCAAGGACTGTTAAACCTCTGTCAAAGTTTGGTTGGCCCCCTGAGGGGCCCTGTGTTTCAACATTCTCTTTGCTGAAACAAGAGTTCTCAAGAAAATGCTCAGAAAACTGACAGTTTCAAGTACCACAGGTTTTGTAATTTGAAGTGGCATTTAATCTGAAAAATAACATTAGCAAATCAGCATATAATTGGCTTTCTATTTTCTTTTCCCATCCTTCATTATTTTTCCTTTTTGGTTAGGCTAAGACACAAGTCAGAATTATACTTGATACAGCAATTTTCTTATCTCGTTAAAAGGATGCTTCTATACACACAATTAAGTACAGTATCTTTAAAAGAAAGTAGAAAACTTACTTTTTAATAGAGACTGTTTATGTTTCTAATATTTCTTTGGCATTGTCTCCTTTATTCCTCATGTATTTTTTTGAAGTTTAAGGGGACTCTTTGCCAACAACTAAACTCTGAACAAATTTAGTAAAATATATAAAAAGGAAAATCTACATACAACCCTTTCATTTCTACATTCAGTTACTCTTGGGACCCCTCACCACTTTTCACGTTTCCCTGCTTTTTTAGCTATTATACTCCACATTCCATTATCTTCACCTTTCAGGCATTGACCTAAAGGGTGAATGGAAAATAAATGCTTTAGGGCCTGCTACAAGATATGGCTGCTCCTGGTACCTCCTTAGATTATAATTCTCCAACATCCTTTGTTAATATCCACTCATTGTTTTTGTTTTTTTTTTCACAAAGCAAAGGTTTTGTCTAATAGCATTCCCCTAAATAATCTGTCTGTTAATTAGTCATGCATTAACTTGAATTTGTTTCACGATGCTTTGGTTGACACCAACATTATCTGTATGAAATGTATATACATAAAATCATTTCATAGCATTCTCTGTATGAGAGTGTTTTATTCCAACATGACAGCACTGTTCTGCTCCTCTTATTGGTGAGATCAAAGAGGGCTGGGGAAGATATTGGCTTTGTTTGAGGTCACTCATGGTGATGAGAGAATA